>OZ010793.1:577329592-578782031 GCA_963932465.1 Maratus speciosus
ATGAACTCTCAACTGAAAAGAGGGAGATAAACACTCATCACCTGAACATGGCCCACGTGTGGCGTTATTCGCCACTCGACACCAAGCGCAATGGTCATTCCATTCACACAACCATTTCTAGTGCCATTGAAATAGCCGCATGAATGGGGTTTATAACTCTCTACAAGTATTACTAATGAATTAAATATTAATGTTGATAAAAGGATGTTTTTTTTTTTTTTTTTTTTTTAAATGGTGGAAAAAGTGTGTTTGTTCTGGTGAAAAATGTTTACTGAGTCAATAGTGAAATGAATGCTAAGTTGACTGGTCCTTCATTATTGCACAAGTGTAATAAATAAAAATAACTTTCCATTATACAAATTTAAATTAATTTAAATTGACGTTACAAGGAGATTACGTTGTTGTTTAATATAATTTTTTAGTGAAGGACATTCCTTTGAGGATGCTAGGTCTAGACTAAAATTCCTGTTAAATTTGTTATTCTTTACACAATTTATACATTGTGGAGTCCTACCACAGTTAAGTGAATCATGAGGGTCTTCGCATCGAGCACAAATTTTTGTTTTATTACATGAATCTGCAAAATGGTTGTACTTGTGGCAGCGAAACAACGAACAATATGAACAAACTGTTTAACCGGGAAGGACCGAGTTCTAATGCATATGTATTTACACATAATTAAATAAATTGCAATATTATGTAGAGACCTCATATACATAATTATGCGCATGTGTTTCTTTCAATGTATATTTCCTTATAAAAGTTATAGAATTAATAGGGCATTGAATGGTGTCATTAATAGCGTTTATGATGTCTGCAATACCAATTTCTTCTGACACGCGGTAAATAATAATTTTTGTCACCTCTAAATCACTAGAATCACACGTCTTCTTTTTATCTTTCCGAGCACTTCCCTGTGTTAATTTAGAAATACCTTTTATTTCTGGAGAATTGAATAAGGTAGCACTTTGATTTAACGCGGCTTCTTTAGTCTGTGTGGAATTGTCTTGCATACCTGTAATCATTTTTTTGTTTGCCTCCAATGTGTCCTGCACTTGTACTTCTTTATCTACAACACTATGTTTATTTTTAGCCGTTGTAACACGTAGCCCATCTAAGACTTTGTTATTGACTGTAATTAAATTTTCTTTAGTTTCTAATGTTTTAGCGTGTTCTGCCTGCACTAATTTGTATTGATCAACCAGAATTTGAAACTGGAATTGAATTTGTTTGTGCAATGCTATAAGATTTTCGCACATTTTAGGATGGTCTCCTGATGTAATCTGATTATATACGGCTTTAATATCCATCAGTATAGAATCCGAATACCGTGTAAGAGTTTCCTCAAAGATTTGTGACCATGTAATTTTACAGAAGGAGTCAGGTAGTTTGAAATTAAGTTTGTTGTTCTCAGATGAAAGAGTCAGTTCAGATGGCATGTTATGAACCTTTACTTTACATCTCTCCTCATATTCATTTTTTTTCATCCATAATTATATTATATGAATTATTTTGAAAAATTTTTGAATCCCTCTTTCAAATATCTTAAAATCCTAACAGAATCTGCGAACGGCTTTCAATAGCATGTAACCCAGTTTGCCTAAACGTATGGAGCTAAAAGCATATAAAATATAATTTCAAACAAGTAATATAAGGTATCGCACATAAAATAGCATGAAGAAATTTTGAAAACAATGCTGGATGGTCTAGACTAAAATTCTTGTTTGCTCTGTTATTTATTATGCAGTTTATGTTGCCTAAATCCTACTAATTCTTATTCTTAAATTACCAAATATATGACTTAATAAATGTATACTACGAAAATATATAAGAGGATGCAACAAAAATCACAAAATAATAATAAGATACTAAAAATCTATCTAAATGAGAGTGATCTTTAAGTACCTTTGCACAATACCCTTAAAAATTGACAGAATTTTTTTTTTATAAATTTATATTTATCACACTCTTACTGTCTCTAAAAAATATCCTGCAAAAATTTCATTAACAAGTAACTACATTATACTCTTTTTATCACACAAAAATGTAAAATAAACTGAAATTTTTATAAAAAGATTAGATACTCTCATTTATTTTGTAACACAAAAAGACTTACCTTGCTTTGGATTCATAGCCACATATAAATATATGCAATGCATCTGTTATTTAATTTTACAAATTTTTGAGGAATGGAGAGAAAAAAAAAAGGTTAAATTATAGACAACTGCTGAACTATGGCCATGGATCCAAAAAGAAACATTACATGGATAATAAGGCAACTTTGTAATATCAGTGTTACTAAAAAATGGCGTATCTGTATTTTTTTAAACTGTTTTTTTTTTTTTTCCCCCATTGATTTTTGAATTCACAGCTATGCTTATAGAATATTCAATGCTAGAATAATTCCGTATTATACGTTGATTTAATTCAGAAAGTATTCAAGTTCTAAAGATTAAAAAAAAAAACTTATTGCATAACTGTGGATTCAACGAATAATTACTTAAAAAAAAAATGCTGGAAAAATATTTTTTTCATTAAAATATCACACTTCTTTTATAACTGGTGTATGCATAAAGTCATCAGACATCAATCACTGTCATATCTTATTTTTCTTTTAGGATATTTTTTTTTACTTATTAAATTTTAATATGGGGCTTTTTTATTTTTCCCATATTTATGTATTTTTCTTTTTACTTGCGTAGGAATTTTTATGTAAAAATATCACATGTGCACTGCGACGAGTGTACATTAGGATGCCCTTTTTTGAGACAGTAAAAGGGTTGCTCAAAAGGCACTTTTTAAACTTTCTAGTGGACACACTGAAACAACTCATGCATTCTCACTATCAGTTGTTCTCTTCCATTTCACGTTTTCATGTTAGGAACACGCCAAGAATTTTTTTTTTTTTCTCACAAACACATATTTTGATTTCCGTGGCACTAATACTGCGGTAACACAATCACTAAAGCACTTAATTGTTTCTTCTTTTCAGAACCTAAACCATGAAAAATCTTGAACTCTACCGGGATATAAGATGGAATAAACAAATGAATTTTTTCTCATTAATAAAATCTTGGATTGACGGCATAGTTTGAGTTGAAGAAAAGAAAAATATATTGGTTTCTCATTCTCTGCCAGGCGATCGTCAGATGTAGGTCACTGATGAGGTCTGTTGTCCCAAATTTTAAAACTTTGTTAGTTTCTTATGCCTTTACATCAAAGTCTTTTAAAGTTTAATTCATTCCGACCTGCATTATCTATTTTTAATCATCATCTGCTAACATCTTTTAAGACGTTTTTACTTACTTATCATTTCCTGTTCATATCAGCTGGCAATCACTTTTCTTTTACTAGCTTCATCCGTATTATCGGTGTTTTACTCGAACCTGCCAACAGATGGCGTGAGGTGTCCGGACAGCCGTCATTACAACGTCACGGAGAGCGTAGTGTAGCAGAAATTGTATCTGCGGGATTGCCGTCAGAATATCAATGAGGAAGTGAATGGTATATAGCTGGTGACTTCGTTTGCTCTCTCTCTCTTCTTGTTTTTTGTCTTGCCTGTGCTGTGATGGCTTAGAATCATAAATCAGAGGTTCTTTTAGAACCAGTTTGTATGCTGGGCATACAAGCTCGGTAGTTTCATCATGGGAGTGACATTTTTGAAATAGTAGTTCTATTTTTTGAAGGCCGGAGTAATACCTACTTTAGAATGATGTACAACGTTTAAACCTTTTCGGCGTGATGGATGTGCGGGGTTGGTTTGTTGTTTTTCTGGAATCACTGTCCCTGTTTTAAAGTAAGATTTATAAAGCTCTTTCAGTTTCCGTGAATGTAATAGTTGCTGCAATTTATTGACGAAGGTGTTTTTTTTTTAGGAATGAGTTGTTGTCAGGTAGAGTTAGTCCCTGTGTTTTTGAAATAAACAGATAATCGTCTCCTCGGAAGTCAACAGTGCAACAGGTCTTGTTTAATAGAGTTTTATAGCATTCACGTGAATGGGACAGGTCACGATGGTTAATGACATTAGACTGGAGTTGCATCTTTTCTACTTTTCCTTTTGCTTCTAATATAAACTTAACTTCTTTATTGTTCTTGTATGAAACGTAGTTTGATAATTTTTCTCTTTTTCTAGTTTACATTTAATCGTTTCATGTTTTATATTGTATTAAAGTTTAAGAGGTTATTAAGTAATTAGCAATTTTTGTAAATGTAAAGTTAAGTATTTTAAAATTACTAGAAGCTATTTAATTGGTAAAAGTTTTTTTAAAGAGATATGTTTAAATGTTAGCAACCTCATGTTTAACGATGTTTAAATTAAGTAATGACAATATTTGTGAGGCTTATGTTAAAGCTTATAAAAAATGCAAAGTCTAAGAATAAATGCTTTATGTATATATTTAAAGCTTAACTTTAAATGCCAGCCTAAATTTACTTTCACCTGATGAGTTCCGGTGTTCTACATAATATGTAAAGTTTGGAAATATGGATCAGTTAATATCCAATCTTCTGTGATACTTAAAGTTCATCTATTTTTATTTTACAAATGTTATGTTTTAATAAAGTTTATTTGTTTCTTTTACCCACTTTGTATTCATTGAACTTTTCATACTTTTAGAGCACACACACATTTCTTGCAATTTCTTTTTCAGCCATTTTTGACTCTTTAACTCCATCTACTTAATTTGCATATCTAGATCTCTTCACGCTTCATACTGCGTAGCTGCTTAATTTTATTTTGTCTTAGACTTAGTGGGGATTTTCCTTTTTAAGGAAAATTTCCCTAACAAGGTCCGGTTTCAAACATCGTGCGGTGAAAAAAAATCAGACAGCCGGAACGTGTGGTCAGCGCGGCAGATGTAGGTAGTCCTTTTTTTATTTGAAGTGCGGAGCACTAAATCCTTTGATGTTTGGAGAGAGAAAAAAATAAAATTATATATCCAGGTGCTCTAAGATGCGACGGCCGGTTTCAGAGATGAGATCAGGGTGGCAGCATCTTTCAGCTCGGGAAAGGCGAGCAGGGTTTGCGGCGAGATATCGCAGCATTTTTCAGATTGGGACCTCTTCATCTTCAAATGGACTGGTCTGGAACCAATGTATATAGTATTTTTTTTTATTTCGGGATAGTTGTATTATAATCATTTTTATGACTTTTCAGACATTGCGTTTGCAATAGAAATGGATAAACATACTTTACAGAATGGTGGCAGTGAATAAATATAACCAGATTCTTTTTTGACATACGAAGAATTTATTGAAATTCCGTTGGAGATGAGAGGCCCCTCAGACAGGACTATTACAAAAGCGGAAGCTAGCGAGAGTCTGGTGAATATCATATGCATAGGAGCAAAGTTAATTATCGCCAATATATTTGCCAGAGTGGTTACAATACATGCAATTTGGCATACTTCTCTGAAAAGTTTGTTTTATATGAACTGTACTATTTTGGCATAATTAATGCGCACTTTTGTATTCAAACTGTATGCAGACGTATTTTAAGTCAAGAATAGCAGGGGCTCATGAAGGGATATTGGAATTTTC
Source organism: Maratus speciosus (assembly GCA_963932465.1). Lineage (NCBI taxonomy): Eukaryota > Metazoa > Arthropoda > Arachnida > Araneae > Salticidae > Maratus > Maratus speciosus. The sequence continues at coordinate 577,335,131 of OZ010793.1, forward strand.
TGATCGCGGTTTAGAAAACAAAATAAGGAAAGGTTTATAAATTTTTGATTAGCGAGCAAAACTAAGAACAGATAGCGGCTTTCATCGAATACCAAATATGGTCATGAAAAGATCTGGTTCATGATCGAAACTAAAAATCATGACAGATGGTTTCTAATGGTTAATTTAGAATGGGGGCTTATATCTATTATACAAAAATAAGAATAGGGAATGTATATTTATGAAAAAGGATAATTTATCGGTATCTTGAAATGTAATCACATTTATGTTAACTAAAGAACATATTAACTAAATGAAAAGGGGGGCTCTTTAAGTTATTATAAGATAGGACAGGGGAACAAAATTATGATAAGGGGAAAAGGTAATATATATGATTTGATATCATACATATGTTGGAGCAGAGACTGTCACCATCAATTTGCCATCATTACTTTTGAAATCAGTCTGGTATTTCCGGAGATTCCATAGCAGCCATAATTTAGAAAGTTTTTAGAATGCTTTTCGCTCATTTTAACCTTTCAAATTTCGAAATTTTTAGTAACTGACTGTCCTTAGAGATCATTTATATCTTAATTTATCTACCATGCCAAATTTCAAGTTTCCATCTTTAACAATTGCATAGAAATCACAGTTTAGATTGTTTTTAAGAACGCTTTTCGTGTATTTTCACACCTTTTAAATTTCAAACTTTTTTTCGACTGTTCTTAGAAAGCAATTATATCTTATAAGTAACTGCCATGCCAAATTTCAAGTTTCTAGCCCCTTTAGGATCACAAAAATTGTAATTTAGAACGTTTTTGCTCCTGTAACTCCCTGGTGGTAGTGGCACTGACATAAAATATAGCCTTTGTTGGAGTAGTAACTGTCACCATCAATTTGCAATCACTGCTTTTGAAATCAGTTTGGTATTTCCTGAGATTTCATAAAAATTGTAATTTAGAACATTTTTAGAACGCATTTTCGCTCAATTAACCCTTTTAAATTTGGAATTTTATAGAAACTGTTTTTAGAGAGCATATATATCTTATAAATATCTACTCACCAAATTTCAAGTTTCTTTTTCTAACAATTGACTAAAAATCGTAATTTAGAACATTTTTGGAATGTTTTTCATGCATTTTAACCCATTTTAAATTTTGAATTTTTTTCGACTGTTTTTTATGTAAGATTTACATCTTATGAGTAACTATCATGCCAACTTTCAAGTTGCTAAACCCTTCAATATCACAAAAATCGCAATTTAGCACATTTTTTGCTTCTGCAACCCCTAGGTGGTAGTAACACCGACATAAAATGTAGTGTATGTAGCAGGGACTCTTGTCATCAATTTGCAACCATTGCTTTTGAAATCGGTTTGGTATTTCCTTAGATTATAGAAATGTTAATTTAGAACATTTTTAGTACATTTCCACACCTTTTTAAATTCTAAAATTTTTTTCGAACTGTTCTTATATAGGGTTTAAATCTTATAAGTAACTACCATGTGAAATTTCAAGTTGCTAGCTCCTTCAGTATCACAAAAATCGCAATTTAGAACGTTTTTTGCTCCTGCTACTCCCAGGTGGTAGTGGCACTGACATCTACTTATAATAAAATCTGAGTGCGGAAACTGTCGGAACCATGCTGGTGCGAACCACCCTGGTCTGTGAATCGATTGTAGCTAAATGCCATGTTAGGCTTAAGGAAAAACATATCCTAGCATATAAAGGCTAAATGATAATTTTTTCTACTTGAAATCATACCTGTTCAGCATATTTTCACATAAAACATGTGTATCATATCCATTTATAATGTATTAAGTTCAAAATTAAAATTAAGCTATTATAAACATAGAAATAAGATCTAAACAAATGATACTGTTGCAATTCAGATTCAAATTCCAGCAAATCTACAAACAAATAAATGTCTCTTTGAACGCTTCATGAAGGTTAACAACGATGCTGGTCTTAAAATATTTGTAACAGTATATTAAAACCTTTAAATATTTTAACTTTAACCTTCAAAAACTATCCAATTAAGTTTTAAATTTAAGCACCAAATCATCATCAGCAACAACAAGTTCTAAATTAAAAATAATGGATAACTATCGCCATCTGGTAGAGAAAAGATATAACTTTCGCTCTAAAAAGGCCCGTGCAAGCACATTGCATTACATGTATTTTTAATTTATTCAGAATGATTTTTCTTTTGCACAATTTCGATTTCCTGCGACATTTATTTTTTGTCTTATATGATAAAGTAAAAATTATCCGAATTTGAATATCTAAAATTTTCAAATGCATTTACTTCAATGGCACTTTAGCATTATTTAAAGGGAAATTAACCTTTTATGTACTGAATTATGAATTCATGAAAATTTCATCTTCTAAAGCATTTTTCGTGAATTTATGAAACTAAATTAAAAGATTTATATAATTATTTAATAATTTTTAGAAGGATTGATGGATTTAAAAGGGTTAATTAAATTTGAATTTAGAGGGATTTTGTGCAATATTTATAACCCCACTCAAATCTTTTATTTTAAATATTTTTCTTAGTATTTTGTAGAATTAGGAAATCTACAAATATAATGTTCTTACAAGAGAAATATAGAAATATTTCTGAATTGAAAAATCCCCTCCCTTCTGAATTGAAAAATCCCCTCCCCCCCTCCTTCAATGCCAAGAAAGTTGAAAAGATGCAAAGGCCAAAGAAATCATCCTTTAAAAAATATTTTTGTTTTGTGTAACCCCTAATGCTTTTGGAACATGATAAAGTAATGCATCTATAACTCATTCTAAACTGTATTACTACTAATCGATGTATTAAATTAATTTTATAACAAGTTATTTTAATAGTACTTATAAGTACCGTCCGTAGATAAAGGGTTAAAGTGACAATTTTTTCTGTACCAAAGTCTGTGAGCAGCGCCTCTGTAGGCCATGTTAATTCCCAATAAATTAGGAGCTTATGTTTCTTGCTAATTCTTTTGGTGTCAACTTTCTGTTGTAATCATACTTTTTTTTACAATGCATTTTATCAGATTTGAAGACATTGCAAATAAAATTAATATTTCTTATCGGTACAATATATTTTAATTATCTTACAGATAAAATTATGAATTTTAACATAGTTTGTAGCAAAAAAAAAAGTCCCACTAAACAAATTTTTAATGTAGAGGGAACCTAAACAAGCATTTTCGTCATAGAATGTGTAGCTGGAAATGGCGCGTTTAAGTGCTGGTGACTAAATTGTAGTTTACATAATTTCTTTGTTCTAATCATAAAAAATCAAAGGATAATACATTTTGATTAACAAAATGCATAAGGCATCCTTTTTTTTTTTTTTTTTTTTTGGTCAAGTCAGAAAAATATTTTTTTAAACTATTGTTTTGAAGATTTATCATTCACTTTCCGTCATTTTTGACGGGGATTATATACTAGTAAAATATAACCTATGCTGGAACAAGGATTGTCACCATCTATTTGCAACCATTACTTTAGAAATCGCTTTGGTATTTCCTGAGATTGCATAGAAATGGTAATTTAGAATGTTTTTAGCACACTTTTTGCACATTTTCACCCTTTTAAATTTAAATCATTTTAGAAACTGTTCTTAGGGTGCATTTATATCTTAGAAGTAACTACCATGTGAATTTTCAAGTTTCTAGGCCTTTCAGTAACACAAAAATTGCATTTTTATAATGTGTTTTGCACATCCACTCCCTTAGGGATAGTGGCATCGAAATAAAATATAGCCTATGTCGGAACAGGGACTGTCACCATTAATTTGCTACCATTATTTTTGAAATTGATTTGGTAGTTTCGGAGATTATCCCCTACAAATAAACACATAAACTTTACTTCTTTATTATAGTATTAATTAATATAGATAAAAGATGAGATTTTCAAATATTTTTTATATGCAATTTATATTATTTTATTCTTTTAAAATGTTGATAATTTTTTTTAATTTGTTCTTGATGTAAGAACTTGGAAAATTTCTTTTCTTATAGAAATATGCTGAGAAACTTTTCCTGCGATATAGTCAGCGATGGGTGAAAGAATTTGTTCGTAAACGTTTGGACTTGAGATTACCTCTCCATCCTGATGGAACTCTAGAGACAGGTCCTCCAGCCCCTCCAAGACATTGTTCAGGCGCCAGATGTCCATGTCAGTTCATTGAGGAACACTTACGGTTTAAACCTACAACCAAGTGTAGTATTCGTGATCTGTTTTCATAAAATTATTCCATTAGTTCCTGGAAATACAGGTATTGATCTGAAACATAATTTCCTCCCACCATGTTTGTACATTCTGTTGTATAAAATTGCAGCTAGATTATACTGTCTCTGTTGGTATATACTGCTTAGTAGGTTAGTAAATTGATTGTTGAGATTATAAATTTTATCATCAAATTATTTGCAATTAAAATTGCAAAAATTTTAAATTTGACAATGATCTGACTATGTAATAAACTTTGCAGATGTATTTTTATATCTTGTATTTGATCTCTGTTGTACAGAGCTAGATAGGCATTTTTAAACATTTACTAGAGTTTTCTTAATTTTTCTAAACAGTTTTTTAAATTGCCATTTTATCCAGCATGTGATTAATAATTCAAGAAAAAAAAATGACTAATGGAGAATTACATACCAAGCTTACATTTTTCATTATATTTGTTTTGTTTTATTTATTCCTGTATATTACAGGCATTTGAAAGCTTATATCTACAGATTTTCGTAAAAGTCTAGAGCATAATGTCCTTCCAAAACTTTTTTTGTACATTCTATTGTATAAAATTGCGTCTAGATTTATGCTGTCTCTGTTCGTATGTACTGCTTAGTTGTTTAATTAACTGATCATTGAAATTTCGATATAAAATTGTTGATAATCAAAATCTTCCCACCTATTTAATAACCATTTCTCAGTGTAATAAACTTTGTATGCATATTTTTATACATTGTATATGATCTTTGTCATACAAAAAATCATTAGACATTTTGAAGAATTTAAATTTACATTATTTTTTAAATGGTTTTAGAATAGATTTTTATCAGCATAGTGTTGGTATTCAATATTGACTGATTTTTCTGAGAATTTTTAAAGTAAAAACATAAAAAAATAGCATGTATTTTTAATTATAACTTATTAAGCTAATAAATTGCCTACTTTTTTAGAGAAAACTATGGAATTTTCTGAGAAAATGCAGTATATTTTTATGCAGAATAATAATATAAAGCATGAGTAAAATATTTTTGGCATCAAAACTTAGAATGACTTAAGAATTGTTTTGGGTATTTATAAAATTTATAGTCATTTTTTGCAAGAAAATATTGTGGGCTGATATTTCAGTAATTATGATTAACAATTATAGTTTTTAACTTTTAAAATTTACATATTTTCAATAAATTGTATAGTAATAAATTATTAGTTTCATGCACATAGTGTACACTATAATAAGGTTTAATTTCAAAATGCAAAAGAAATTTGCATTAGTCTTGAAAACTTTTAATTCTTCTTGATTATTGACCCTATCGGTACTTTTGTTGCCAGTATAACATTGTTGACCTTACAAGAGTGTAACACAAATGTTGCTCAGGTCATTTTTCTTATCAGAAACAGAATTTAAGAATCTTTCTTAATGGAAGATGAAGAAACCATTTATAATCTCATTCATCATTCTATAACAACAAGGGTGTGCATTAGTGTCACACTTGCAGCAAAAGTGTTAATTTAATAGAAGTAAGAAAACTTTGTTAGTAGCACCATAAATACAATGACAATATCATTTCAGATTGGTTTATGTATTTTGCTTTGAAATTATAGTCCAATGATATAGATTTTTATAGTCAAGGGTCGGAAAAGCTACTTTTTCATTGTAGCAAACTACAACTACTTTATTGAAAATGTAGTTAACTACTACTACTTGTTTTAAAATGTGACGACTACAAACTACTTTTGAAAATTAGTCTCTATTTCGCTACTTTTTGTAAAAGGATTCAATATACACTCGAAATTGAAGACATGGATAAATAATACAGTGACCTCTCATTATGTCACGTTTGTGGGGATATAATTAAATAGATGTGATCTAATCAAGGGCATTTAAAAATTATGAAAAATAAAATACAAGAAAATGTTTTCAGTTTCTCTCCAAAATTTTAGTTTTTATACACATATCACAAATTTCTTAGCAAAGTTAAGCAAGATAATAATACAATCAATATTTAAAAGCAGTTATTTCAATAAATCTAGAATAACTCCACTTAGAGGTCTGCACGGGCCCGGCCCGCGGGCCGGGCCGGCGGAATGGAGGAGAATTTTCAAACGGGCCGGGCCGGCAGAATTAGGACAATTTTTTCAACGGGCCGGGCCGGGCCGACAGACAAAATAAACGGGCCGGGCCGGCAAAAAATTGAACGAGCCTGCAGGGCCAGGCCTTGCCGATAAAAAAAATTAATCGGGCCTACCGGCCCGATATAAGAATTTGAGAGGAGCAGATAAAATACGAGGTCATTTCCAATGGATATTACTTTTTCGAGAAGTATAAATGTGCGTTACGAGCCGATGCGAGTTTAACAACATCAATACAGAAATGTAACATGTCCATCGTAGAGATCGGCATCGTACAGTTACATGATGCCTGATCCCGGGTTTAATTTTTTCGGCAGACTTGTGCCGGGACGGAACTGGTCTTAATCGTTCTCAAGATGTGTAGGACAGGCATTATGTTTTGTAAAAGTATTAATAGCGATAATGAACTTCTGTTAACAGTATCTTTGGAAATGTACCTTAAGGTGGTTCTCATATTTACTGCTCAACAATACGAAACTCTCAGACACATTTTCTGACTCATTTTTAACTATAAAGGCATAAAATTGACAGGCCTGAGTATTGAAGGCATTTGGGATCGAATAGCGTTTTCATTTTTCATAAATTACGTACAGAGATAACAGAGACTCTTGTCACGTGGCTGTACGTTTTCTCCTTTCCTGTGCTATCGCTTCCGGAAATTCGATTCAAAACGCTAACTTTGGCAGTATTTTCTGAAAGATATATTACTTTTATCTAAGAAAAAAACGGCATTTACATGGATTCTGAATAAGAATACCTGCCAATCTCATGCATTTCCGAAAAGAAATGAATTCATAAATGTATCAAAATGTAGCTCCTTTTGATTTGAGAAAAGCCTTAAAAATGACAGAAATATTTTCACAAATCTACCTTTTATTATAAGCTTCAAAAGTTATCATGTTTTTTAACCCTTTATTCTAAACTACAATAATCTTTTAATGAACCCTTATTTAAATTTTGAAACGTCTGTAGAGACGTTGACTAAAACACTGTAAGTAATCGTTAACGTTTACTATTGTGTGTTTTCTATTTTGCGAACACATAGTAATTTAAAATATACTGTAAAATGTTCCCATAAATATGCATGTAATATTCATTAAGAGAATCTTAATTGTATGTCGAGAAAAAACGGAATTTTTTGTAGAAATTTAGTCGGGCCGGGCCTGTTTTCACTGATTTTTGTACGGGCCGGGCCGAGAACGGTAAAAATGTAAAGGGCCGGGCCGGGCTCGGGCCGAACTTTCAATTTTTACACCGGGCCGGGCCAAAATAACTTTCCTTCGGGCCGGGCCGGGCCCGGGCCTGGAAATTCCGGCCCGTGCAGACCTCTATCCACTAGAATTTTCGAACACTTTGCAGAATGCTATGGATTCAAATGATAAAAATAATATATAAAAACTTGAATGCTAATTTTACAAAAGTGAGCTCTGGAGACCTGGAAATGAGGGCACATATTTATATATATTCATACATTCATACAACATTTGGAATCATTGTAAAAATAGCTAAAGTGTATTCAGAGCACCCAAAATGTAAAATGTACCAATATTTCCATAATTGGGTTGATTAAACACTTTCTTTAACCCTTTGAGGGGCAAGTAATTGTGTCTCTGTAATGTCAAATTCACACCGTAATCTTCAAAAAAATTTATTGCAAAATAAAGAAAGGCAATTTTACGACTTTTTTCCACCAATGTTAGAAAAGTAAAATTTAATAAAATTTTTCTGGTGCAAATCTTCATTAATCGTAGGTGGGATAAAATATATCCCACTGCCCCTCAAGGGGTTATACTGATTGTGTACAGAAAATAAAAATGCGATTAAACTGCAGCTTATTTTTTTTTAGCAGCATGATAACAGATCTATATATTATGTATGAACGAGCGATATAACGAGGGATTACTCTTGTACATGACATACTTATACACAGCCATACTCTGCGTAAATTTTATTTACTATTCTTATAATAGTATTGAGACATAAAATTACTGTTGACATGTAAAGTAAATAACTAACTCCTTGAGGAGGTGGGATTAGTGCGCTATGAAGAAATCAAAATGTACAAATATATAGGTGTGGGGGAAAAAATGCCTGCTAAATACATGTCTGCTATTCAGGACTATCCATTATTGCAGTTTTACTGTATTTACCAATAGATTTATTTGCTTAAATTTCCAATACACAATATGTTAATTGAATTGAGTTCTGTTCAGAGTAATTATACTGAGTTGCCTAGTTTTATAATCTATAATTTTACAGAAAAGTATCTCCAAATGTGAACCATAAATAAATCTGCATTTAAAGCTATAAGAAACCTGGTATTAAAACATGAAAACTTGATAATGAGTAAATAGACAAGTGCTGACAGCAAGAAGATGAATTCCTTTTGTGGGTTAGTACTTGATTTTAGCAGTATGTGTCAATGGGAAAAATCTATGACTTCATGCGATGCATTTGTTGTACACTGCAGTTGAGATTAGCCACTGAGATTTGCAAATTGTTAAGCAGAGAAATTTTGCACAAAAGAAGCAAGTTATGGCCATAGCAAGTTATTTATTGTAGAATGACAATCCCCGCTCCCTGAAGTAGCGTTAAAAGTAGTACTGGTTCTTGCTATAAACTACTGATTTTTTGTATTGTGCTACTTGCTACACTACGTTGTTCAAAATGTAATGCGTTACACTACAAACTACTGCAAAGATGAGCTACTACTGTAGTTTCGCTACTTCTGACCTCTGTTTATAGTGTTAGTAAAAGTTTTTAACTTCTGTTATCTAGCATCAGTTTCTTATTTCTGTTAAATTAGATTTGCTTATCCTGTTAAATTATCCTGCCATAATTATTTAAGCATTAAAATAATGAGAAAAATGTGCAACTCATTTTAATTTTATATTATGTTAGTAAAGAAAGAGCTTTTACAAAATATGTATCTTTCTTTTTCCTGCTGTTATTTCTTTAAGTCCTAATATGTGATCTAACCACGACTTTGATAAGATTTTTTTTGTTAATTTATTAATACTCGTATGTCTATATAAAAATATAAAGTTTAAATAAATTATAAAATGTAATTTATTTTATTTATAATTGAATGAACTTAATCTAATAAAAGAAATACAGAGAAAAGTTTCCCATTAGTTAGAAAATTCACAATAACATAATTTTTGGGCAAAAAAAAAAAGTTTAGATCAAATAATTTAGTTTTTAGAGTAATTTCAATTATACATAAGCAATCTGAAATAGATAACGATTGAAGTAAATAATTGTTATAGTTTTCAAAAGTTGCTGAAAATCATACTTTTGAACATAACATGATTATCGTAAGGATAGAAAATTTCTCCATCCAACTCCTAAATAATAGAAAAATAAAACCCACAGTCTTTCGTAATTTCATTTAAATTTATTGACTTAATTAATTAAAAGGTGCCAACTGTTTTTGTGTGGATTTCTTTAAATTTTAGATATTAAATGAAAATCAATAATTGAAGTTACTCTCTTTTTTTCTTTTTCAAGAACATTTTCAAAAAGAGTGCATTATAATATACCTAGATATTATTATAAAAATTCCCCAAGTTTACTTTGGAAATTTCCATATATACACTGAAGAGCCATTACATTATGACCACCCTCCATATATAACAATGAGCTTGCCCAGAAGCAAAACCACGGCGCGTGCACGGTTTATGTTGGAGTATATAAAGCGCCCATGCATTGTATTTCAAAACATAGCGCGATTAGCGACATAATGGGGAAAACAGCAGATTTATCAGACTTTGATAAAGGTCAAATCGTCATGGCTTGGCGACTGGAAACGTCGATATTGGAAATGGCGCGTTTGGTGAGCTGTTCATGTGCAGTCTATGTAAAGACGTATCGAAAGTGGTGTATGTATGGTGAAACGACAAGTCTCCGGCCAGAGGTGTGTCGCCCGCGGCACATTGATTCCAGGGGGGAGCGGAGATTGTTACGCATTATTCATCATGACCGAAGAGCTGCAACAGCCAAAATCACCAACAGCTACAACAGTGGCGGCCCAGACAGTGTTTCTCAACACACAGTGGCGCTTGCGCTATTGTGTATGGGCCTACGCAGCCGGCAGTCAAAGCACGTTCTTGTGCTGACAGCATGTCACCGCCAGCAATGCCTGCAACGGACCAATGAACATCAGAATTGGACCATAGAAGAAAGTTGCATAGTCCGACGAATCACGTTTTCTGGTCCATCACATCAACGGGAGCGTGCAAATACGCCAATTTCCAACGCAAACCCTGGCTCCCGGAGGCACAGTTGATCGGAGCCAAGCCTGTGGTGGCTATATTATCGTGTGGCCGATGTTTTTATGGAGCACATTAGGACTCACAATCCCCATAGAACAATCTCTGACGTCTGTACACTACCTGAACATTGTTGCAAACCAGGTTAACCCATTCATGACAACAGTGTTTCCGGCGGGATATTGCATTTACCAATAGGATAATTCACCATGTCATACGGGTCAAATCATCAGGGATTGGTTCGATGAGCATTCTAGTGAGTTTCAAATCATGTCTGGGCCTCCAAATTCACCTGATATGAATCCAACAGAACATTTGTGGTTCGACCTGGAAATCCTAATGCGCGCTGCCACCTTACCACCTCGCAATGTGCGAGAATTTCAGGACCAGTTGGTGAGCGCTTGATACCAGATACCTCAAACTACCTATAAGAACTTTGTTGAGTTGATATCACGTCGGGTGTTGGCGGTTTTGAGGGTGAAAGATGGTCCTACGCAGTATTAAACAGGTGGTCATAATGTAATGGCTCTTCGGCGTACATATATATATTCTTTTTTGAAATCCTTTTTTAATGATTTAAAAAAGTTCTGTTAACTATGCTTGTCAAAACGTACATTATTATCATTATATATTTATTTGAAAATCATTTAATAATGTTAAAATATGAAAAATTGTGACTATTTTTAATCAGTCCCTAGTATTTCATAAGAAATTCAGAGGTTTTAAAATAAGTATTCTGAAAATTTGTCTCATATGTCTATAACTGAAAGTATATCTAAAAATATGAAAAATTATTGAATTGATTTATGTTGAACTAAGCATATTTGTATGATATTTTATGTTCTCTGTAGATTATTAGTTTTTTATCAATTTAATCCTGTAAATATATCTTTAGTTAGGAATTACTTCATAATATTTTCTTAATGGTTTTTTAAAAGCCAAGATAAGATATCTAAGTAATGTTTAATGACACCATCAAAGTTAGAATTTTATAGTCAATAAAATATATTAAATATTACATTATGGCAATAACATAATATTTATGTATAGTTATCATAAATATACATAAATATTACATTATGGTAATAAGTAATTTATATATATTATACTTATATTATGTATAATATACACATTAATATAAAAATCGCCCATAAAAATGCATATTATTTCTACTGCATTTATACAAAAAGTATAATGTGCTTTTATATGTTATAAATTTTGACTACAAATTTTAAATCAAGATATTTGAGAAATATTAGCTTGTTGAATATAGAATTAGTATGAATGTGCACACTTGTACAGTAAACTGACAAGGTGGATTCTGTATAAGACAGAAATCTGTCTAATGTGGAAGGAATTTAAAGTCTCCTAGAATGTCTTTCAATGCAATAAACTCTGTCTAAGAAGGAATACTGTGTAAGTTGGAAAATTTTCTTTATCCTGACGACCGATTCAGTCTTAAACAGAGTTTACAATAGGATCAATCAAGGGCTAATATGAGACAGCAAAAAAAGTGTGGCTAATGTAAGACACACATGGAATGCCAATTTTTGTATTAATAAAATTAGCTTTGAGATTATTTTGCAAGGAATACACCATTTAGCTTATCCATTATCAATACACTCAAAGTCTAAAAATATATAAAATACGTTCTATAAACTTGTTTTTTTATAAGAAAAACTTTTGACATGCAACACACAAATAAAAACTTAGGTAAATTATACTGATAGGCCCTTTATTCAGTAAGAAATAGCGAGTATTTTTAGCCTTTAAAATTTGGAACACATTTAACATATGAGTTTCAAACTATCAAACTCAGTGGCTAATGTTTTTGATGTCTGAAGAAAGAATGGATTACACTGCATTGTATGTCAAAGTTAGAAAAAAAAAAAAAATCTATAACCAGGGGTAGGGAATTTCTAGAAAATTTTACCAGCCAAAGATTTATTTAAGCCAGTAAAATGCAACACACAGTTGAAAATTTTTATGACAAAATTTATGCATCTCAAAAAATAGTTGGTTAACATTGGCTATTATGCATTTTCATATTTTTTTTTCCTGTAAAATTAAGAAATATAAACAAGAGATGAAAGTTTATTATTAAATAGAACTTGGTTCCATATTTACATCGCAGTAATTAGGAAAGTTGAAAAATATAGCTAACTACTAAAAAAAAAAAAGTTTTCATATATCTTTATAGTTTGCAGTTTTCAAAGATTACCTAAAAATTCACTCGCCAGCAGCGAGTAAAATGATGCATTTCCTCACCCCTGTCTATAACCGTATTGTTCCTAGTAGTTGTTTGTATATTCATGGCTGCATGCCTATCAAAAAAGAGAAGGATCTACAATACGTTAATTTGATGTCACTCCAAATTATGAAAAATTCAGGCATTGAAATAAAAAAAAAAACCCACTGTTTTAAGGCCATAAATTTTTATTCCATTGAGTTAGAAGCTCAAACATTTTTACAAAACTTTAAGGCCAAGGACCTTATTATTTGATATTAATTTCATCTTGATATCTTCAGCCTTTCCTGAAAAAATGAGTCCTGATAGACAGACAACAAGTGATCCTCTAAGGGTTCTGTTTTTTCCTTTTCAGGTACGGAACCCTAAAAAACAGAGTTAATTGATAAATTGCTCAAAGGACATAGCACAAACAGTGAAAGATTACTTTCTCTGCATGATAGTTATGAAAAACTCAAATGAATATATATCTTGCAAATGATCCAGTTGTGTGTAAGGTGCCAATATTTCAAAAGAATATTAAATGTTCAATAGAAATCTCAATAGAATCATGAGTCTCAATATTTCAATAGAATATAAAAGAATATATATTCGATCATATAATAGCCCCATTCTGTGGGGCTAATATGAGACAGGTTTTTTTTAATGTTTATTTTTAAACCATGGATTATCTTTTATCCATAAATAGCTAAGGAAAACAAAATACCAGTTATTATATTTTTATTTAAGATTAGAGATAACAGATCAAAAGTAATTATGAAAAGTTTAGAGTTGTCTCATAATAACCCCGATTGACCCAATATCTTTTAATCATGGTCACAAAAATATTGCAACATGTTCTTTTCATTTTAAAATTTCATTTATAAATCGTGCCTTAAATTAGGTTTTAACTGTTGTCTTAATGTTTTAATTTTTATTAGATGAGGTACAAAAACTTTTAATGTTTTATCAAGGCATCATTCTTTTATTTATAAATGAATAGTAAGGAATTATTATTCTTTCTTCTCTTTTTTATTCTTGGTACTACTACTATTTGAATGTGATTTTTGTTGGTTCTATAAAATATAATTATGTGTTGGAATTAGAGTATTATTTTTATTAAAAAAAAAATTAAATATTTAACAATGTACATAGAAATAGGTGTTTTTATTGCATATTGATAATAGCATTAATTTATTTTAAAACTCTGAAGTGATTTTCTTTTTTTTTATATGGTTGAAAATTATCCACAAATGTAAGAAAGAAGTTATTTCAAATTATTTTATTCAGATTAAAGAAATTATATTTCATCAAATAGCTGTTTTTAACTTATGCATGGAAAGTTTATTAATTATCATATTATATTAAAAAGAATAAAAATTTATTGTTGATTTTCAGTGCAAAATTATGTGAAATTTGATACTTATTTGTTAGGCATCTATTTTTCCACTTGAGCTTATTTTCTTTTAGAACTTCATCATTCAAATTTTAGAATTTTAATTAATAAAAAGTTAAATACTTCAATTAAGTGGAGGACGAAACATTGTATTATTGCATATAGTGATTTTATGACGAAATATGCAAAAGCTAATTAATATTATTTATGTTATGAATTATATTCATCTTTCTAATTTTTTTTAATGAATATTGATTTTATTGATTTACACAGTTATTACTTTGTTAAATAATTACACTAAAGTATTCTTTATATGTTTTTAGTTTTAGGTTTTGGTTAAGGGTTGTGATTTATTTGTTTATGTTGCATATTCTAGAGTATTGTTTGTATAGTTTCAAATATTGTGATTTTTCTTATTTGGGCTCGTTTTATAATTTTATGTTTAGTGTATTTTTTGTTGAATTAAATTGATGAAAAAATATTAAACTTTTATTTCAATGCATTTATTGACTTATATTTGATCTGTTTGATGAACAGATCCAGGTTTTAATTTTTATCAAAGAATTCTAATAATTTTCACGTTGATGGTATTGCATTTATATAAATTTCTTCTGTTGCTAATCTGGTTTTCTTCGCCTTCCAGAAGTTGATGTAATAAAGCTAAAGCTGGTAATTTGTAGGACTTTTTTTTCTTCTAAATTCTACAAGCTTTTTGAATCTCTTTGAAACAGCATTTATGATTGTTGATTGTTGCATTTTTGAACAAATTTTGATAAATAAAATTTCATATTTAATAGCTTGTAATTTTTGAAGAATTGGAATCAAATGCTTTACATTTTAAGAGCATCTATTGATCATGCATCAGTAGTTAAAGAAATTATGATTACTAATATAATTTTTTAAAAGTATTATTTGATCTTTGAAACCAAATCTGAAAATTAATTAAAAATTCTTAATTAAATATATTTATCTGAAAGTTCATGAAAAAATTTGAAGCATCTTTTACTTTTCTGAAAATGAATCTAAAAGATTTCTTTGGACTACATCTTAATTTACATGGCCTACAAATTTCAAATCTGTTCCTTTCATTTTTAATATTAGCCTTTTTTCTTTTTTTCCCGCGATGTGTCTTTTTTTTTTTTTTTTTTTTTTTTTTTTTTTGTGCTGTATTTACCAGTTGTATGAGAGTCTAAAAAATAAATAAACTTCTTTTTTTGTGGTTAATAAATATTATATATATATGACTATATAATATATCTATATATGAACTCTGGAACTATAATTTTGATGTTTGGAAGAATCTTAAAAACATTTAAATAGTTTTTTTAAGATTAATTTATTTTTACCTAGGTATAGTTGTTTGAAATATACTATTTATAATTAATAATTCAAACCAAAGCATCATTACAATTATAATTGTACGTATTGCTGTTTTCTTGCCATGTTTTCACAGGATATGAGTTTCAAAACTTGTCTTATTCAGAATTTCTTTCTTTTTTTTTTGGGGGGGGGGGGGATCACAAGAAACCTCTAACTGCGTTCAATGGTTTTTCATTGTAAACCAAGATTTTACAATGCTAGAAATACAGGATAAAACTAGTTTTTTTTTTTTTTTTTTTTTTTTTTTTTTTTTTTTTACAGATTGCAGTGTTTTTTGTACAGGTTTACCAGCAAAATAGATTTATAGAGAAATAACGATTTTTTAAAAAATTTTGAATAAGGCAAGTTTTGAAACTCATGTCCTCATTTCATGAATTAATTATATTCAGTTAATGTTAAGTGGAAAATTTTAATTCCTGTTGTTCAAAATTATTAAATTGTCATCTGATTTGTAAGGTGCAAAAAAATTTCTGCTGCATAGATATTTTTTATTCAAAAATATAAATGGTGATTAAAAAATTTTTCTTTGGTAAATTAAAAAAATGATCTTAAAATTTGTGATTTCTTTAAATTATATTTTCTTAGACAATTATGTATGTCCCCATTTGCTAGCCGTCCATTTTTAGTACATAGTTATATGCTTCAATTTTTTAAACCTTTATTTTATTTGTTTGTTATTCTCTCAATTTATTTTAATTAGAGTTTTCTGTTTTGTGATGTGTATTTTACTAAGATTTTGCTTGTATTGTTTAGATTTATTATTTTTCATACAGTGTTTTATTGTGTAAAACTTATATTAAGTTGAGTTATATTGTGAAAATTCTTTATTATTATTATTCTTCAATAACTTTCAATGTTTAAACTTTACATTTTTGATGAAAAAAATGTATATTGAAGATAAAACTTTGTGTCAGAAACAAGTATTTTTCAAACAATTTTAATATATTTGTGTACTGCATTTACTCTTGTATTTTTCACCTGCTTTTTTATCACATTTTTTGAATGTCAATCTTTCAGTGCATTCGTTGTCAGTAATTTTTCTTGGGTTAACACTTTTTCAGGGGGAAAAAAAGGAAGAGGTTGAAGGTTATAAAAAGAGTTCAATCAAGAAAGTTACTGGTACCAAACATTTGGGAATAAAGTCTAGTTTTAAATGGTGTGTATAAAATTTGCTTAGGGGGCCGTCGACAAATAAAAAGACCAAACTTTGTTTTTTCAATGGCAACACCCAATTTTCACACTATATTTTAAATTTTCGGTTCAAACTATGCCTAGAAACGAAATTTCAAGTCATTTGGATGATAAGGTTTTGAATTATAAATATTCAAAATTTAGAGCTTCTAATGTTAAATTGCATTTTCATATTTTTGTAATATCTCCTGAAATTATAATCGTAATGTTATAATTTTTTGTACGGTTATAATACTAAACACAAACATAAATACATTGAATTTGTAATTTAAAAAAATTATAATAGAAATTATGAAATTAATATAAAAAAAAAATATGAATTGTAACTCACAATTTTATTGATGGATTTATATTTATTATGTCCTGCTTGATGCAAATTCTCAATTTCGGTTTTTTCTTCCAAGTAGTTTTTGAATTATGATTAAAAAACGTCAAAATGATGGTTTAGTCTATGATAAGCAGAAAAGCATAATTTGAAAAAAAAAAAAATATTTTACTCATTTTATTGAAACGTTTAGGCTGGCAATAGTCGAAACATATTAAGCGAATGAGACAGACAAATTGACAAGAAATAATACATTAATAGAAGTGACATAATTTAGCATTTCAACAATCGAGTACAGAACTTCAAGTTGGATACAGCCCCTAAAATAGGCTCATTTAAAAAAAATTAATTTCTCTGAAACTAGTCGTATGAATTTCATGAAAATTTGTATTTAGATTAATTGAAAGGTGTAGAATTTATTGATGGCATCCAACTTGGGTATTGCTATCGAAAAAAGCAAAGGTACGTCTGGTTTTGGATTTGCAGATGGCCCCCTAAACAAATTTTATATGCATCATTTAAAAGTAGACTTTATTTCAAATCGTTTGGTACCAGTAACTTTCTTCTACAATAATTTGTTGCAAAATTAGTAGGGGTGTGCATAATTAGTACGACTTTTTTTCCCTATGAATGTACATAGTAATTAAGCACTTTTTTAAAAGCAAATTTTTTAAAATGCATGAGCTTATTCTTTTTATATATGCTTTTAAATACAGTGATACTTTGACTACTGAATGCGTTCTGTTAGTGAATGTTTTGGCTAACAAAGATTTTTTATTTTGCTGAGCTGCTAACATATGTTTTATTGAATGCATGCCGCAACATAATATAGCTATGTTTCATTTTAATTGGACTGAAAATTGTGTTTCAGTTAATGACAGTTTTGTCTAATGAATGTGATTCTAGAAAGAATTATCTTCATTAGCTGAAGTATTACTGTATGAAAAGTTGGAAAGAAAACATTATTAAGCAGGTTTGCCACAAGTAACTAAAGGCAGATTATTTGTAAATATATCTTCACCCCAAGCTGACTAATGTGGCTTTTCAAAGTGTAAATGTAACTATTATTATGTCAGGGAGACTTCTAGGCCACATTTTTTTCCCCCAATCACCTTTTAACTTTCTCACCGCCATGAACTGATGTATCCATTCACTAAGCTGTAGGTTTCAACGCTATAAAAGAACTATTTAAATTGATATAAATCTATAGATATGAGATTTAAACTGAGTAATGAATAATACTCTTAAGGATTATTTTTATATATGTAATTAAATTTTTTATACCGTGTTGAAAAAAAAAAAAGAATCTTTTTTAGCATTAAAAAAAAAAAAAAAAACAGAGAAAATAACATTGCAATTTTGCCCTTTTGCTCGGCTGTCAGGGGTTTAGGGGGAAAAAATATCTTGAAAGTACCTCAAAATTCTTCCAAAAATGAAATTTTTTCATGTGCAACTAGTTTTTTGTTTTTAAACAAGCATTTTCTCAAGAGTACAGATAATTGTATCAAAGTTTTACCGAGATTAATGTCTTAATTATTTTTTTTTATCTGTAAAGTAATATTTTAAAAATTTTTGCTCCAAAATTTTCTTTTATGGAGTAGTTGAAGTATATGTTAATCCTTTTAGGGCTGAGGAATTGTGTTTCTGTACTGTTGAATTCATACGAAAATTTTCTAAAAATTTCATTTCAAAACAGGAAAATGCTGTTTTACAACTTTTTACTGCTAAAGTTATAAAAGTAAAATTTTATTAAAACATTCCGGTGCAAATTTTTATTAAAATTGAGTGGTATACATAATATATTACCCTGGTAGCAGAAACAGTGCAGCATGGCAGCAGTGCTGCAGATTTTTTTTAATACCTTGCAGATCAATCTAATAGCTTTAAAAAAAATTCTGGGCTAAAGAAAATTGCTAAAATTTAATTTTTATTTCTAGCTTTTTTGCACATTCTGCTTATATTTTTTTTGTAAATGCAAACTCTGCTTATTTTATGGGCTACTATAATTTCTTATTATAGTAAGCTTGGTCCAACATTCTTGGGTTGCAGATAAATTTTGATTTGCTGCAGATTAGCTCAGAAAATTCTGCTGCTGGGTACCACTTCAAGGGGTTAAGAAAGTAGAGCATACTTTGTTATAGTTTTGTAGGCAAATTAATTTTTTTATTACTTTTATTTAGGCACTTATTTTAGGGATTTTTAATTTACAGAAGCAACTATTTTTGTTGTACTTTTCCCGTGGTAACCTTAAGCTAAGGAATAGTTGAAGAAAATTTCAAAATATCTACAGTAACATTAAACAATTTTAAATTTGCCTTTTTCTCCCCCACAAAACAAGCTGCATTAACTTATGGTAAAGCTGAGTTTTTATTGGGTGATTTTAATTAACTTTTCAATTTTTGGAATGCATATAATCTAAAATAAAGAAACTAGTGATAGAATATGGAATATTTTTCATCTGAAAATGTATTTAGAAAATGTAACGCCATACAACCAATGATGTAATACAGAAATAGACTTAAGGTATCCATTATTTGTTTTTCATTTTTTGATGCAGACCTATAGAGAAAGAGGAAAGTGGTGTACAACAAGAATATTCGAGTTTGTTCTTTTTTCATTTACAGAGCCAAACTTTAATCTTATTAAATTTAGTAACAGAATTCAACAGGTCTTGCACAGAAGTCTCTTTCCATTAGTCTTAAACTACTTCTTTTTCTTTTTTCAAAAATTATGTAAACTTTAAAAATATTTTTTACCTAGTTGAGAGTGTGAAAAATACTTGAGTAACTTTGGTGCTTATTCATAAAAAAGAAAAGGGAGTCTTGATATGTTCAAATTTTGTAACGAACATTTTCCTTCTCTACTAAATTGCAAATAGAAAAAATTTCCTATTAAAGGTAAATAGAGAATTCGTCTTATATATATGTGGAATCATTAGAAACATAGAAGTTGTAAATATATGCTTTTATGATGATTTTAAATAATTAAAGTGTATAATGTTAAATCAAAATTTATACTGGTGTTTTTGAGTTTAAAAAAAAAAAAAAAAGCTAATATATATATACAAATCTATATTGAACTTCGTGTAGCATTTTACATATGTATTATTCTGCAAATAGAGAGAAAAAATATTTTATATTAAAAGTGTATAGCAAATTTGTCTTAAACACACACACACATATATATATATACAGCGTGTTTCAATATAATGTGAATGACTTCAACTCATATTTTATTCATAAATAGTGAAAAAAGTTCTGGAAGGTCAGCCAACCTGGATGCCAGGCAATTTTGACGGAAATTTCTGTGGAATTTTGAAATTGATCGCTTAAAAAACAGAAATAGCCTTCTTTTACAAATTTATAAAAGATGGTGTTTTAAAATAATACTTAATCTCTAACAAACATTGATATTTTTCATCGTAAATAAAACTATTTTTCTTAACAACTTTATTTTATTTTCATGCTAATCAAGCAAAATATAAAATCTTGTTTATTCTAAGTCGAATTAGCTTTCTGAAAGTCCTCTTGTTTGTATATTAAATAAAGTAAATCACACAAAATCACATAGAAAAGTGGAGTTACATGATGTGCAAAATCAGAGGAAAACAAAAGTTCAGATTTTGGCTACCTTGAATTTTTTACACATATAATGTAACAGCTCAAGTTTAAATAGAAATAACAACTCACAAATGGTCAATGTGAGCACTTTTTTTTTTCTGCACATTTGAATGCCATTGAAACCCCTTTTAGCATAGAAATTCACCAGACTTTATCACATAAAAAAAAAAAAAAAAAAAAAAAAAATATATATATATATATATATATATATATATATATTTATATATATGTATGTATATATATATGTGTATATATATATCTTTTATGGTTATATGTAATGTTCATTCTAGGACTTAAAAATTTTCTATTCAAATCAAGTACAACATGCTAAATGGTACATACAACAAAACAATGATTTCACAAACATATTAAAAATCTACGTTTCTATAGGGCAATTGTCCAATATATATTTATTCTTCATTGTAGAAAAAAAAAAAAAGGTGCAGGGATGCTAGTTGCTGAAAAGGGCACTGGTTCCAGTAGGTAAAAATATTACTATTATTTTAAAAGCATTATTGTATTTAGTAATAAAAAGAAATAAAATGTAATTTTTAGGTTTTATGAATAAAGCAACATTAATTTTAAATGATTTCAGGAATTCTTAAAAGATATATATGTTGCTGTGAGAGACCGAAATTGGAGAATGTCGACTTTCACCGGTGAATGTCAACATATACCAAAAACGTCGGTGAAAGACCGAATATTTGATTATATACTTGTATATTCGGACTATCACCGGAGAATGTCGACAATCACACATATGCTCTGGTGAAGGTTGAAAAGAGAAGCGGTATTTAACAGAGGCGCTACAGTCTGCCGCCAAATTCTTTGTTCTACTGCGAATCAGTCAGTTTTATGCTAGGTTTGGTGGTGTGCGCAACATTTCCTTAAATTTTATTTTTTTTGTTCAATATCCTAATTTATATTGAATAAATACTGCCTTGAGTAGTGATCTTTTTTTTTTTTTTTGAAAAATTAAATACATTAATTGAGAGAAAACGAGAAAACAATTTTTTTTTTTTTTTTCAAGTACACTACTCTAAAATACTTTCTGAAGTGTTTTCTACTAAAACTAACTGCAGCGTGCATATTTCACAATGCTTAATTGGTTCGGATTGGACACATGTATTTCTCAGTTTATTTCTGGTATTAAATATTGAATATTCTGAATTACTTGTGATACGAAGCCGATCGCTATTCATGGAATCATGAAATTGTTATTTGATTCATTCGGGGTGAAGTGTCCCATTAAACCTTTCAGGGACAAATAATTGTGTTTCCGTAATGTTGATTTCACACCGGAATGAACAAAAAAAATTTTCAAAATAAGGAAAAGCTATTTTACAACTTCTTCCCATCAAAGTTATATTGTAACATGTAATTACACATTCATTTAAATTTGTAATTACATGTTTCTAGTGCAAATTTTGATTAAAATTATGTGGGATATAATATATTCCACCGCCCCTTAAGCGGTTAGGAGAACACGTCTTTTCATTTAGTATTATTTTGCCTTAACCATTAGTTTTGTTATTATCTCCATGTAGTAATGATAGTATTCTAATTCTAATAATGTTATACATGTGAAAGTGTGAAAAGGTATGGCTGAAGTCAACATTAAAACATACGATTAAATGCCTTTGACTTCATTATCCGTTACATTCATTTTTTTTCCCTATAATGCAAAATTTTCGCTTAAGTTAATAAAATTTACATATTTTATTTGTTTCTATGAGATAAAATAAAACCTACAAAAATAAAACCTACTTTGATTCAAATGTTTCAACCTACAGATTGTACATATTTGTGCAGTGCTTTATAAAAATATTTTGCGATTTGACTATTAATATTTCCAACATAGAGCAAGTATTTTTGCAATATTGACGTTTTGTTAGAGATTATTACAATGTACAGCAACTTTTATGCAGCATCCACGTTTCACGACAAATATTTCTAAACTAAACCTAATATTTTATCAATATTGGTACTTCAGTTCAAATGTTATCGATTAGCATTGAAAACTAAGAGTAATTTTATATTAAAAAAATACCTGAATTTTTTATTAATAATTTTTGTTTGTTTAATGGCAGACTTTCATTGAATAAATATAATGAAAATTGCCATTTAAAAAAAAAAGTGGTAGATATTTTGAATCCAGAATTTCCGCTAAATTGCCAACTCTGTTAACGATGACAAAAAATATTGGCCAATACAACCAATATACCTGAAACAGTTTTTTTTCGGGTAATTACGTTTCTAGATTTTTATAATATTTATTAACAAATAGCAATCTTTGCCTTATTTGTTATTAGAATTCTTATGACAAAAATACTATTAGGAGAAAACAGTAGTTATATATAAAAAAACAACAACAACAACAAAAAAAAAAACCACAATCACTCTATTAAATATGTAAAATTGATAAAACTTAAGTAAACTATTTCTATATTGTAAAAAAAAAAAAAAAAAAAAAAAAAAAAGAGAGAGAGAGAGAATTGAATGGATAATGGATACATTACTAGAATTAGGATTCTATCAATATTACATGGAGACTACTTGTTAAGACAAAATAATACTCAGTGGAAAGACATGATCATTTCAGGTCTCAGGACGCTTAAAATTGGAAAAAATGAAAAAAAAAAAAAAAAAAAGACCATTTCCAACATTTAATATTTTAAAATGTATTTGAGTTTAAAACACAATTTTTATTGAGATGAAAGTTGCAGAAAATCAGAATAACAGATTATGTGCACGATTACAAAATAAATTTTGCAACTAGAACGAAAATTTTGGTGCCTATACTTCAGATTATAATAAATACCCTGAACCTAAATAAATTTGTATTTAAAGCATTTTTATATTTTTAATACAAAGTTGTATTTAGCTAATGTAAAATTTAGAAAATTTCAACAGTATAATCACTTAATGGCCATTTTTTCCCCATTCTGACCGGAAAATCAGAGTTCTAAATTTTTACGGCTGCTCTTTTATCTTCACCTAACACTTCATTTATAATGGCTGTTTCATAATAATGGAAGTCATCAGTCTATCAAAAGAAAACGACCTATTCCAAAGGTATAAGTTCGATTGGGGAAAAAAAACAAAAAAAAAAAAACTATTTAATATTTTGAGCAGAAAGAAGAGGCTACTCCTGCAAATTTCATGACACTAATAGAATCACATAACTGCCAATTTGTACGGTGTTATTACCACTAAAATTTAATAAACATTTTTGCCATATTTAATTGTTGACAATTGTTAGATTGAGGCGATTGAATTAGGCAAAATTTACTAGTAAGTTTTAGTGGTAAGAAAAAATCTTAGAAATTGTTAGCTATGGAGTAGTGTAATACTGCAGCAAAATTGATATTCAATAACCAAAAAACTATCAAGGGCTTTTTCAAATAAACAATTTCATGCCCCGTTTTTCTTAAAAGTAACGGAAATGTACATCAAAGAAATGTTACTAGTAATGAATGAATTAAGTGAAAATTTATATTTCATCTCCTTAGTTGGTTACGATTTATGTAATCCGGTTTATCTGAGTTTTTTGCTTATCTGAGGTGAGTTTGGTCCATATTAACTCGGATAATCGAGACTCTACTGTTGTCAATGAAAGACATGCCCTATTGATAGGATGTCAGAGCCAAATGGGTTAAAAAAGGACAAGGTGTTGTGTCTTCCAAAAATTACGGGAATCTACAAATCACCTATTCGTAGATGTACTTGAACTCCAAGATTGTATTATTACTATGATGCAAAGAACCAATATGAGAAAACTGACGAAATAAACCTGGATGCAGTTGATGTGTGCAGAATAACAAACGGTGTTCATATTGACCCTTTGAGAATTAAAGTTATGATAATCATTGAAATTTAAATTTTGGAATGTTACATTACATATATCTTATTTTAAAATTTGATAAAGGACATATGAGTTGAAGTCCTTCAAGTCATTTTGAAATGCACAATACACATATAAAACATTAGAGATATAGGAATGAAAGTTTTTTTTATATATTTTTTGTGCTATTAAGAAAATCATGTGCAATCAAAATTTATACCGGTGTTATGAGCTTTTTGCTTTCTTGGAAACCTGCAAGCTAAAAATGTTAATAGTGTGAAACCATGTGAAATGTGATGTTATGAACTTAAACCGGTGCTTTGTATTTTCTATGTATTTTATATTTTTGTTGTTGTTCGATAAATTATTAATCTTTAACTGTTGGTGGAAGTAGTGCAAAATGTGATTTCTTAGCAAAATAAAAAAAAGTAAAAAAAAAAAAAAAAAAAATCTATTTTTATGAAAATTGACCTGTGAACTATATTCTTCCTTTTATAAAGGTGTAATATATTTTAAATAACATCTTTTTGTGGAATAAATAGTTTTTACTATTGTCCTTCTTTTTATTGTCTTAATTTATTCATTTGTATAACATACCATAATGTTTAGTTCAGAGAAAAAAAGGCAGCAGAGATACGAAAATGCATATCATTTTTAATTCCTGGGGCAAAGACAAAAATTCCATTTTCTTTTATCCATTCTAAAATTGCCAAGGATGAGATAGCTCGTTACCTTTTTCTTTTTATCTTTCTTTCTTTTCTTTTAACTTTAATGTGAAAAACGAAGTTAATTTAAATTTTATCTCTTAAAACATTTCTGAAAATGTGATGTTTTAGGAAATGTTGCTAAAAATTTAAATAATTTAGATAATGAATCAAACCATACTTAAGCATTTGCATTTCATATCACATATTTCGCCAATGGCATTCAGGAAATTATAAATCTAGCTTCAATAAGTAAAAGCTTTTGAACAGTCAGAATAAAACAAATTTTTATTATAACTAGCTGCCGGATGTGATATTAACTTTAAATATTCCTGAACTAAGTGTTGAATAATTTTGTATTTTTAAACAAAAATCTTTCCAAACGAACCTAATGTTGTGTCCCAACTGTCTTCAGCAGCGTTCACGTCCGAATTTGTATGATTGTATATTTTTATATGAAAATCTGTTTGAATGGACTCAGAGCTGGGGGCTCCACTGCCTTCGGCAGTTTACACCAAATATGCTAGACACATTCCAGTCTTGATTTTACATTTTTAAACGAAAGTCTTTCCAGACTAACCCAATGTTGGAAATCCCAGTGCCTTCGGCAGCGTACGCCTTCCGATCTGTGAGGTTTTTATGTTCTTAAATGAATATATCCAAATGAACCTAGAATTGCCGAGGGGGTGGAGATATTGCCTGCAGCAGATGTGATATGTACGCTCTGCTCTGTTTTTTGCAAACAAAACCTCAAATTGTATGATTTTATATTTTTAAATGAGATTCTACCCAATGAATTAAGGGCTCCCTGTTATGATTGTAGAGTTAATTTCTGACATTTAAATATATTAAACTTTCAAACCTGAAAAGTACTAGGAATAAGTGGGTATTTTTTGTTATTTCTTCTATCAATAATAATAGAAGAAAGTATTGTAATCGAATTTTTTTTCAACTTCCGGTTTTCGAAGGATAAGTTTTAGAGATCAAAGATCCCAAAAGACATGTTTTTACAAAATGTCTCTCAGTGTGTATGCCTATCCCAGTTGAAAATGGGAATATTCCCCCGGAAGGGGAATATTCCCATTTTCAACTGGGATAGAAAACTGGGGCCGCTGTTGTAAAGATTTGTGTGCGAATTTCGCGGCTTTTGCAGTTTAAATGAACAAGTTATGAATATTTGGCGACGAAATTTTATATTTAGAAGTAATATAGGCTGGGGTTTGGATAGAATTTTGGAGAAATTCGGCTTGAAGAGGTGCTGTGATAGTTAAATTTTGAAGTATATTAACTTATATGAGATGGAAGAAGTTTTGGGGCTGGTACATCCAACTAGTTTTACGTCTCGATTTAGGAAGCAAATGCGGAATTTTAAATCTGCTGTAAAAATGAGAAGCATGAAATCAACATTCATTTTTTTCGAAACACCAAAAAATATTTTTTTAAACGAAAGACTTCTTTAGAACAGGAGAGGTACCACGATTAAGTGGACCTTTTTTTTCACTATGAATTTGAAAACAGATGAGGATTTTTAAAAATGCAGAAAAACTGAAAATAGGAAGTCGGATTTAGAAAATATATATATATTTTTTAATGATAAATATTAATATTTTTTTGTACCAAAGACATAATTAGAACCAGAAAGGTACCACGAATAAGTGGGTATTTTAAGTTTTGTATTTCGATCAGGAAAGCGGATGCAGAGCGGAAGTGTAAATGTACAAAAGAAACAAAAACATTAAATTTGCAAAAATTGGCATTGAGTTTTTTTCTTTTTTAAATGGTAATAATTAATTTAAATAACACCGTTAGAATCGAAAATGTATCACCAGAAAGTGGATAGTTTATTTTTTTTTGGCATTTTTCTATTGAAAGCGGATGCAGTAGCTTCAAAATGCTAACAAACGGAACTTTTTTCCACTCTTTGCGGCATTCTGCTTGAAGAACTTCGAAAATACCGTTTTGGTGGCGACAACTGCGACAGCGGGTGATTTTTGCGATTTCATTATGGTTTCTTATTTATACCTCGGCCAATTATATGTATGTATATATATATATATATATATATATATATATATATATATATAAATGAACATCCTGTGCATTTTTACATTATAATAAGATTATGCTGAAAAAGAGGTAGGGAGGTTCCCATAGACACAAGGTTACGATACTTACCCCCTGGTTTCACTGTATTTACTTTCTTCTGTATATATAAGAAGAAAGTATTGTAATCGTGAAAATTTTCGACTTCCGTTTTTTGAGGGATTTACATATTTTGGTATGTGACGAATATGCTTGACTATTTTTGGAAAATGTCTCTCTGTCTGTGTGCAGCGCAAATTTTGTAGCCGCTCTATCTCAAGAACTAATGCACGCAATTCAAACTTCAGATTCAGTGAGACCTTGGCATTGAATAGTTTTGGGTATATATCGCATAACAAATGAAGATTCTACGCTGTGTTTTTCACGATTTTTTTTTTTTTTTTTTAAATATCTATCTCTGAAACTAATGCACACAATTTCATCACACTTAATGTTCTGTTAGATCGTAACATAGACGGTAATTAGGTTTGGGTGTATACTGGCCAACAGGAGGCGCTGCGATGGTGTGTTTGTCACGAATGCACGGAATTTCATTAAACTGCATATTGTGTTACGCATTGAAACAAATAAATATAAAAAAGAACTTAAAAACACCATAAAAATTACAGAAATGTGCAAGGCTCTCATAGTAGAAGCTAGGAGCACGTGTGTTCTTTGCGTCTTATGAATAAAAACAGCTCTTTTGAAAGGCTTGCGCATTTCTGTAATGTTATCGTGTTTTTTAGTTCTTTTTGATCTTATTATGTCACAACAGCTTATTTCATCCTTAAATGAAAGAAATACTTAGTCCTATAAATTTAAATTACCCCATTGCTTTTTGCGATGAACATTAGAACTGTGTAGTATTTTCTATTGGGCAGAAATGCGCCAATTTTTACATTCGAGTATAATGATTGAAAATATGTACAGTCGGACCTCTATTTAACGAAGTCGCTAAATCCCGAAAAAATGTTCATTATATGGAAAATTCGTTAGAGACTCACCTTTTAACCCTTTCCGGCACGGGCAATTTTTGTTGCAAAATGAGGAAATGATCGACTGACACCGGAATTTTAAAACGACTTGTTCAGACATTTAAACCATGCTACTTTAACTATTCATTGTAAAAGCAAAATTTTACTAAAATACTAGAAAGGTAGCCCGTCAAAAATGACGCGAATTCAGATATAAAGATATATACAACTCATGTGCAAGAATATGAGTTTTCTCGTTTGTTCCGCAGTGATAGATGAAAATAACACATTTTAAGAACGAAACACATTTATGAAAAACTGTACAGTAGAAGACCACTAATCTGCACAGTTTGGTTCCAAGTGTTATGCAGATTTGAGGCTCTTTGCGGCCATGTTTATTCAATCTTTGTTTACATTTTTTTAAATTCATATATTGGACAATTTAGATAGTTAAGCCTTAAAAATAAATAAATTACACACTAAAAGTAAGGTAAAAACTATTAAATTATCGTATACGATTTCATGAAATGGTATTATATGGTATTATATGTGTGTGCTTCACGATGTTGGTTACGACTTTGGCGAAATTGGCTGCAACGTGTCATAATTCTAATAGTGTGTGCCTCTATAACAAAAAAGTAACCAGTTTTTAGTAAAATTTCTGATATAAAGTAGTTTTCAAAAACTTGTGTAAAATTGCAGGCCGTTCTCATGTTATGCCAGTTCTAGGAATAATATTTCTAACACTGAAGAGTTTCCATGTATATGTGGAATTTAGAAAAGCTTCTCCAAAAGAAAAGTCATGAAATGACATTGTAATTCCTCTAACTTCAAAGTTTAATCGGGCCCTGATGTTGTTTACTGAAATCTAATAAATACAGTTATTTTGAATATTACAACAGAATTAAACAGCTTAACGTATTCAACTTAAACTCGCTGTTATTTCCCGATGTTATTTTTTGGTATTAAGAAAGAAAATTATTTAATTTTTTCAAATCATGCACATTTATAATTTTTTTCCGTTTTTAATAACTTAATAATGAAAAATCCCTGCCGGCTCGGGCCTACAGGCGGAGGTAGATTTCGAAGTTAAGTACTACATTCACCAACATAACTTAAATCAAGATTAGAGATAAACCCAGTTCCTTCACTAAGAATGAGCTCTAAGGGAGCTAAACATTTTGTGAAAATTCTAATATACACGAATACACACACGCATGTATATGGAATAGGTTTAAAAATGGCTAAAACAAATTCAGAGAACCTCAAAGTGTTAAAATATGTTAATATTTCCATAGTCGGGTTTTTATCATGTTTTAATAAGTTTCTTCAAACTCACATGACGTTACCTATTCAACTGTTGAGGTCCATTATATTTCCAATATGACGCAATTTTTTTTTTTTTTTTTTTTTTTTTTTTTTTTTTTTTTTTTAAATTCGTCAAACTATTTATTTCATTTTGAGTTTTCAATCGGAAATCTTGCTCTAGAAAACTTATGACGTAATATTCAATTTGTTTTCAATTCATCAAACTGTTTATTTAATTTAATTTTTCACGCGAAATCTTGCAATAGAAAAGCAATTGTTGTGGTGAGAATTTTATTGCTTTTTTTTTTAATTGTTGGCAACTGCTATAACGAAAAATATTTGTTTTTTCCTGTCATTGTTGTGTAAGAGCTGGTTTTATCAGAATCATGTTAAGACGGTATTCAAAATTTTGAGCCCTCCCCATTTCCATTCCCTTGGGCCGATTTTGCCCATTTTCAATCCCCGCCGAGATATTAACCATCTCAAAGTCGTTGGCGAGTTTGAAGACGATCCGTGCATAATTGCGACTTCTATCGTGCAGACAAAATTTAGTACATACATACATACATATATATATATATATATATATATATATATATATATATATATATATATATAAACTTTTTAGGTGGGGGTGGTTTTGGGTTCCTGGGGTCCTATAATGAAAAGTTATGAAGGAATTTTTCAAAAGTCGCACCATGGTAACGACTGCAATAGGTAGTATTTCTTACGAAATCTACCTAAAAATATACCTTTGTTCTGAGCTCATAAATATGACCAAGACTCCCTTATCATAATATTATGATAAGGAGGCCTTAATATGACAATAAAATAATGTAACTAAGAGACATTGCAAAATTAAATCTTTGTGATTTCAAACCATAAACAAATGATACCGCCACCACTTTACCTACTATGACGTCATTAGAATATTGTCCATTGATTGTTGGAGAACTTACTTTGTGAATGATTACCTCAATGATTTAATATTTTTTACGGTTCACGATGAATGAATCACTTGTGTTTGTTTAGGTTTATGGAATGAGATATTAAGCCGTGAACCTAATTTCAACTAAAGTTATCCAAGGATATATGTATTTTTAATCGAAATTAAAAACAATGCTTTGATCTCGAAATAAAAAGTTTTACTTTGCATAATTGGTTATTTCTGTTAATTATTTATTTGGGTACTTTTCCATTATAGCGCATTTTTAAAAAAAGCTTGGCGTAATTCGGGCATCAGAAAGTGAGATATGCTGCCAAAATATATAAACAGCTATGAAAACAAATCTAATGAACTTTTATTTTTGTTTATATATGCACTTATATACATAAAAAAATCGTTTCTAAATATATATAATATTTTTTTATATACAAATTACGGCACAGATTTCAGATATGAACCGGGATACCTAACTGGCGCTAAAATGGTGTTATTTTGCCTGCTATGGTAACCAGGCTATTGTTTTTTATTTATTAATATATTGTTTATTTACTTTTATTTTCTGTTTTTAAATTATATAAACTGTTTTGTTCTACAGTTATTATTCAAACTTTTATTTATTTATAGTTATTTCCTTTTCAAAATGATAGCAAATAATTTAAAAATATATAAGTAACCAGTATTCGAAAGCGAGATTTCTGCCGAATTGGCGTCAGAGAAAAATCACGCCAACCCCGATGCGTATATGACATCTGTGCAAAAATTACTTCTGTTTCTTTATAAAAATGGGTAAATAGCTTTTTTTACAATTAATAAATTGTATACATACGCAAAAAATTGCTTGTGAGTATGAAGCAGTAAATAGGTTGTCAGAAAATACGTTGGCAAACTTCTTTCTCGCCAAGAAACTTTTCTCCGAAGTATTGTACATAAGCAATAATTGCTAGAAATGCATTTTTAATTATGATATGCGCTTTTATGTTTTACTACATTTATGCATACTATACCGTGTGTATAAATGCTACAGTTCATATACAGGGCTACACAAAAGAATTCGTAAGGGTTACTGAGTATGAGAATAAATTGCTTAAAGGTGGTTTTTAAAGGAGTTATGCAGTTTTACGCTGAACTGCATTTAGTTTACTAAGAAATGTTGGTAGAATATAGATAAAATGATACACAGGGTCACGCAAAAAATTGGATACATAACCGTCTATGGATGATAATATCTGGAAATGTGATTTCAGTAGCTTTAAGAGTAGTTTAAAATAAATTTTAGCTAAATAGTGGCATGCAATAACGGTACTATTGGCTATGGACGGTAACTGCTGAAATCAATTTTTAAAATTTTTTATGCGTTTTCTAAAATGTTTACTTAGTTATCTTATTTACCTTATTTCCCGAACTAACGAAGTTTTGTTAAAGCATTCATGATGTGTTGGAAAGTGTTTCATATTCTATGCTTAACGCATGATTTTTCTTTCTTCGGTACAGATGTCATATTCGCCCCATATTGGCGCGATTTTTTTCTGTCGCCAATATCATATAGGCAATGGGTACTTAACTTGCGCCAAAGAGTCGTTACTTTGCATGATGTGGTAACCCGGATTATGTTGTTTATGCTGTTGATGTTTTCGCCAAATTGGCTACCGAAAAAAATCGCGCCAATATGGGGCGAATATGACATCTGTACCCTTTCTTCTTTAGACTTATTTTGCATTTATTTTATTCTTAATTTTTTAGTCTTATACTGCTTTATAGAAACTTTGGCACAGTTGTCATATATACCCCATATTGAAGCGATTTTTTTCCGACGCCAATTTGGCGAAAATATCAACAGCATAAACAACATCCGGGTTACCATATCAAGCAAAATAACGACACTTTGGCGACAGTTAAGTAACCGTTGTGTATATGACATTGGCGTCAGAAAAAAATCGCCCCAACATGGGGGCGTATATGCAGGGACGTACTGGCTTAACTGAGAGGGCGGTGGCAAAATGGATAAAAAGGGCGCCGATTGCCTTACAAAAGGGCGCAAATGCTTATATATATATACATACACATACACACGCACATACTATATAAATTATGCATAAAAAATCACTTAAAAATATATACGAGTATATTGCTATAGCGAAAACTTTATTACTAAAATAATTATGACACCCAAATTAGTATTTTACACTATAGAAATGTTTTATGCACAAAAATAGTTACCCGCAAGACATTGCACTTAAAAAAAATCTGATGTTAGACAGGAAAGCTATCTCTATTTTCGAATTTCGCTCACCTTATCTAATGAGTTAATTCAAACTTTACCCCGAATATCCGAATAACAATCTCCATACAATTATCTCCAAATGGAAAATAAAATATTAAAATAAAACAAACAAAAACAATTTCGTTGGGTCAAAACTCAAAAGTGCAAAACATTATTTAATACAATTCAATAATATTTTATATAATACAATCTATAGAATACAAATACTAATTATGGTGTATAAAATTTCAGGAAAGTTATTTTTGTTCAGGGCAAGAATGACGTATATTTTACGTGAATTATTTTAAAAATATGTTTTATTTCTTTATTTTTTCAACATTCAAAAGATATCATAGAGAAGACTCCCCCCCTCTACTTTCCGCAAAGTATATTTACAAAGAGAATTTTAGCAGAGTTATTTTCTTCTGATGGACTGGTAGCTTCAATTATTATGAAACAGCCGTTATAAATGAAGTGTTAGGTGAAGATGAAAGAGCAGTCGTAAAAAGTTAGAACTCTGATTTTCTGATCAGAATAAGAAGAAAAAAAGGGCATTTTTTTTTTTTTTTTATTATGGTCATTTTTTTTCCATTCTGATCAGAAACAAAATTATGGCAATTTTTTTTTAAAATCCTGACCAGAAAAAAAAATTATGGCTATTTATTTTCCTTTTCGGACCAGAAAATCAGAGTTCTAACTTTTTACGACAGCTCTCATCTTCACCTAACACTTCATTTGTAACGGTTGTTTCATAATAATTGATGACACCAGTCCGTCAGACGAAAATGATCCATTCTAAAGGTATAAGTTCGATTTAAAAAAACTATTTAATACTTTGAGCAGAAAGAAGAGGCTACATCTGCAATTTTTATGACACTAATAGAATCCCATAGCTGCCAATGTGTACGGTTTAGTTACCTCTAAAATTTAACACAAATTTTTGCCATATTTAATCGTTGACAATTGTTTGACTTTTTAAACTGAAATTCCGGAAGTAACAGCCAATTGTTCCCTTGCAACGACATTTCTGTAGCTTCAACTCGTAAAACGTAGCTAAAAGTGCTATCTTTGACAACATTTTCTGAATGAATCTTTGCCTTTATAAGAAAATGGGAAACTCTTTAATTTCCTGGTATCTGAACAAAATCGGCAAATTTTATATTTTTACGAATATTAATGCAAATTTTTTGTATTTACGAATGAAAATGACTTCGCGAAAGTATCATAAAAGTAGTTAGTTTGGATTTGGGAATAGCTTTCAATATAAATAAACAGTCAAGTGCGAGTATTACTCGCGTACAGAGGGTTCCGTAGAACAAACATATGAATTTGTAATTGTTGTTAAAAGAAAACTTTGTAAAAAAGTATACAACGTAGTGTTGGGTATAACTGTATATACTAGTACCATGAAAGTTCAAAGAGATATGGAACCTAAATAATATCGAATATAACTATTTTGTGCAACTCATTTTTTAATATTATCCTAATCTGATTATGATGAGCTTAATTTGGCACTGACAATAAAAGCAGCGCATACTTAAACTTCATTTGGCATTTCATAAAACTGAATTCAGCGTAGTAATAACTTTTCTTTCTACAATGTAGCTAAAACAAAACCTTTGTTCAAAGTTTAAATTTAGCATTGTGCTAAGCGCGCTTCAAAAGGAGGTCGCAAAGTTTAAAGAACGCCTTGGTCCGTGCCGCGTTTTTCCAGATATGTTTTTAATTAACTTTTAAAGTCACTTGAGACGTATTGAGAGATGCACTCAATGCAAACTAGTCGCGAATCCCATAGTACTTATGTGATTCATTCTAATTAAGTGGCCTCAGGACTCGTCAAAATATTTGAAAATTAAATTTTATTAGATGTTAAACTCCTATCTTTACTGAACATTGTTATATATTTCTTTCCTTGAAATTACCATTAGAACAGAAGTTATGGCTTTTAGAATTATACCCGCTCTCTAGCTGAAGCGGCGTTTCCAAAACTTTGAAGTAATTTTTCTGCAAAACAAGCTTTTGGGCATAACCCCTTAATTAGGCCCTATACATTTTTACTAAATATATTTATGAATGTTTAATGATCTGAAAATATGTGGGTCAATAGTCTTTATTACTTCCCGAATTTGAAATTTCCACGTTCCATAATTTACGAGTAATCCTTATGCTATATCATCTTTAGATTCTTCTATGTTTCGACATACGCCAGACAGGATGGTTTTAAGAATACCGTGCAAAACGCAGATGCGAGAAAAATCGACAAACAAAATCTTCATTTGGCGCCCGGGGTACATGCCCCCTCTGCCCCCCCCCTTAATTTCGACCCTGCTTTCAAATGAGCAAACTTACAAAGGCTGTGCCCAAATCTTGTTCTTTTTTACTGCGATTCATGTGTGTACGCAGGGTAGGGGGGGGGGGGGGCAGAAAATCTTTGGAAAAGTAATACGTTGAATGTATTATTTTGAAAAGTAGTATTACTTAAATTTTATTGCATGATAGTTTTGTTTTAAAGGTTTTCATTAAATTTCATTATAACTGCTGGCTGCTTTACTTGGCTGAAAATACCAGCTATTTTTTATTGCCCACCAGAAACTTTTCAATCGAACTGTCTTTTATATTTTCTGAGAAAAGCAAAATATCTTTCAGAAAAGGCTGTCAAATGTGGCGTTTTGAACCGAATTTCCGGACGCGACAGTGGAGGAAGAGAAAGAAAACTGTTGTCACGAGACAACAATCAATTTTAACTCAAGATGTAATTAATTTAAAGAAAAGAATCTATTGTATTACAAATCACTTCAATAACCAAGCCTGCCAGTCTCATTCTTTTATGTAGAGTTTGGCCGAATATTAGGTTTCGTTTTCAGCCCAAAACCCTAGTTTCGGCGAAAATACTGCCGTATATTCGGTATTGTAACGCGCGCCACCTGTTTTAAAACAAATAGACTCTACCGGCAGTCACGTGACCGTTTTCCGTGAGCTTTGCCGAATGAGAAATGCTGTGGGTTGGAGAGTGTTCTGTTACAGCGTTGACTGTAGTTGTGTTCTGTTTTGAGTTGTGCTAACATGTAGAAAGTTATTCGCGCTTTTATTATTTTGTGTCTATGTGTTATGTGCCGTTCTACTTGTGATGTGCCGTCTTATCAAGATTAAATAAAAAATATTTAAAAAGCCACCCCGAGAAAATGATATTTTGAAATTATGTTAAATTTCTGTGTGATTTGAAACTGAGCTAGCCAGACAATTGGCTACCCAACTCGGGCCACGAATTCGAAGAAAAATGTTCATATCCAAATTTTTCAAAAGTGTTCGCAATATTATTTCATCATTCTCCAAGTCAAGTGATATAGTGATATATTTTTAATCATAAAGTGTTGTTTTTACGAGCAAGCAGAGAAAAAAAAAATGGCACGACCGGTCGTCTTCGTGAGTGCACGTGAAATATGTTCTGAATCTGAAATGTTTCGTTATCTTTGTTCTTATTTTCTCAAGTTAAAGTTCTACAAAATATTTCGTTAATGTCCTAAAGAAAGTTCTAGGATGTTTGTGCTTTAAGGGACTCTCGCTTCATTTGTTCTTAGAACGGTGCCTACAGTGTTTGTGCCTATAGTGGTTTATTCTACAAGATTTGTTTGTTCTACAAAATATTTTTACCAAGTAAGCGTTTTAAATAGAATGGATCCATAATATTTTTATTAAAAAAGAATGCATTCTTCAGATTCTTGACTTCGTAACATTGATATTCTAAAAATTCTAAATATTTTTGACATTATTAAATTTTAATTCATTCTATTATTTTCCTGTCATGTTTGTATTGCATATTTCCCCTTCCCCCCTCCCTCACCCATTATTCTGAAAATTTTACTTTGATTCTGTTCATGTGTCTTTAATTTTTACTTTGCTTTAAGTAAAATATTTTGATTCATAAAAAAAAAAAAAAGAAAGAAAAGAGAGTGAGTGAGAGCGGAAGCGAAAGAAGTATTTATTCATTTACGTTTTCGTTGATTTTTTTTTTCTTTTCTTTTTAAAAGAGGAAAATAACTGTTGTCAGTCAAATTAGAAGTTGTTAAGATGATTCATAATTTTATCGCAATTCTCATAAAGATATGTGCTTATTTTTATTATTTTTTTTTATTGGTTTCGTAAGAGAAATGATTACTATTTTTATTTAAGTGTTTGTTATTATTTAAATGCTAAACGTAAGTATTTACTTTTGAGTTGCTGATTTATTGAAGAAAAAGCCTTGAATGTGATTCATTTCCAAAACGGAATGAGTAAGTTTTTGTATTTATTATTTGTTTATAAAAGAAACTTTATTTTCTTTTAAAGTGATATTGAATGAAACTGATATTAAGTAATCTTAGTAATATAATGATAATATTGGTTGCAAATTTAATTATTCATTATGTATTTGATATTATTTAGAATAATGTTTGAAAGTGTTAACTATTCAGTAAATGGTTTTATATTGGTTAAAATATTGTTTAGATTAAGTGTCGCGGTATGGCCATACTGTTTATTTATACCTGCAGGGATTTAAAGTTTGTTTTGTTTTGTAGTCAAGAGTTTTGCTAATGTTAAACCTTACTGTTTTGCTTTATTAAAGTCTTGTTTATATGAGTTGTAACGGCAAAGCTCACACGTTTGGGGAATAATTTAAACAAATTTTCGGCATTTGTGGGGTACTTGTTTTGTTGTTTTGCTAAAGTTTAAAATGTCTGAACTTAATAAAGCTCGTAAAGAGGATTTATATCAGGTTGCGTTAGAAATGAATTTAGATGTGCAACCCTCTATGACGGTTGTCACATTGCGTGAAAAAATTAAATCCTCCCCCTCGTACGAAGTTGATTTTGTAAATTCATTAGTCAGAAACCAAATTTCGACTCGCGAGGAAGAACAACGCAGACGGGACTTAGAGGAAAAACAAAAAGCAGCTGAGTTAGAGCAGCGCAAATTAGAATTAGAAGAAAAGC
The DNA here is from genome assembly GCA_963932465.1 of Maratus speciosus. Classification (NCBI taxonomy): domain Eukaryota; kingdom Metazoa; phylum Arthropoda; class Arachnida; order Araneae; family Salticidae; genus Maratus; species Maratus speciosus. Next base: position 577,372,964 of record OZ010793.1, read on the forward strand.
ATAGAGCGGAAGAGTTAGAGTTAAAAAAGCTTGAGATGAATTTTGAGCTTGAGAAGCTCAAGTTACAGGCTCAGAGCCAAAGTGTTTCCAGTGGAGCGGTAGGTGGTAATGCAGCAGGGGTAATGTCTCACCCGGAGAGTAAGATAGATATCCAAAAGCTGTTGCCTACATTCAGGCCAGACACTGATGATGTAACATTGTTTTTGGTGCTCCTGGAACGTCAATTAAAGCTCTCGAAGGTACCAGAGCATCTTTGGGTTTCGTACTTACTCAGTGTTGTACCATCTTCTATCTCTACGCTTATCGCTCGTGAATCAGAAGAAAACGCTTCAAAGTTTTCACACGTTAAAGATTTACTTCTAAAAAGGTTTAAAATTAGTGCCGAAAAGTTTAGACAGCTGTTCTTTACGCATCGCAAGTCCAAAGAAATTACTTGGCGAGATTATTATTTCGAACTTCGAGCTTATTTTGAAAACTGGCTTAAAGAATTAACTGTAACGTCTTTTGAAGCTCTTCAGGATCTTATCATAGCTGATCAAATGAAAAGGCGCGTGCCTGTTGAATGCAAACAACATATGTTAGATGATTGGGAAAATTTAAATTCGCCAGTCGACCTTGCCGAAAAATTAGATGCGTATGATATTATTAGATCTACGTTTCCTAAAAGGGATCCGGTTGTACCCCAAGAGAAGAAAGAGTTTTCTCGTCGAGAAAATAATTGGAAGCAGAGTAAGCCTCCAAAAGAAGACAGATCTTCCCCTAAGTTTGCTAATCGACGCATAGAATCCGATATTGTTTGCTATGGTTGTGGTAAATTGGGATTTATAAAGAAGAAATGTCCAGATTGTTCCCCTGCGGTTAAAAAACAAACTGTTCAAGCACATCGTCTTGAGCTATATAGTTTAAATACATCAGCAGTTTCAGCTCCAAATGTGCCTATCATGATCTGCAATAAGAAGGTGCTAGTCTGTGCAGATACGGGAGCGAATCGTTCTATTGCGGGAGAACGTATGTATCAATTATTTTTAAAAACTGGTGTTGCATTGAACCCTCATACCCATGAAGTAACGTTAGCTGACGGAATTACGGTGGTTAGAGACACTTTGTCTGCCACTGTGCCCGTAGAGATTGAAGGTCGAGTCTTCGAAACTGAGTTCATTGTATTACCAGATGCCAAGGGTAATAGAACTCTTTTAGGCATGGATTTCCTGCATAATGCTAACATAGTGTTAGATACTGCCAACAAAACATGGTATTTCAATGATAAACCTAAGAAAAAGTTTTATTTTGTAGACAAATACGAAGAAGAAAATAAAACGTCAGCTAGTGCGGTCGAAGTCAGTCCGTACCCGGTACGTGAAGATGAAGGCAAAAATCTAAATTCCGATGAAAGGGACAAACTTAATGATCTGAAAAGGTATGAAAACTGTTTTCAACCAGGGGGAGAAACAACCCCGTTTGTGGAGCATCGTATGAATACAGGTGATAGTGCTCCTGTTGCTGCACCACCTAACCGGATGACTCCGGTTAAGAAAGAAATTATTAAGAAGAAAATAGAATATGAACCTGGAAAATCTAATGTTGTGGCTGACATGCTGTCACGCCCTATCTGTAATCATCAATCTGCTTTCTGTGAGACATGCAATTTTGTCAGCATAGACATGCCAACAAGAAGTCCAAAAGATATCAGAGAAGCACAATTGCAAGATGAAAACCTTAAAAAGATCATAGATTCTTTTGAAGACGAACAGAAAAGCGAAGATTTCGCCAATTGGACTGATAGAGGATTCCTGATGAATCAAGGTGTGCTTTATAGGTATGCTCCCGAATCAGATGCCGAAGAAGCGCAACTGGTCATTCCAATACAAGAAAGACAAAATATCTTAAAACTTCATCATGACGACCCCTCAGCCGGACATTATGGTGAAGCAGGAACTTATCAGAGAATTGCTAAAAGATATTATTGGACAGGCATGAGAGCATACATTTCTGAATATGTGAAGAAGTGCCCAGAGTGCGCTCGTTATAAAGCAACAAATCAGAAACCAGCTGGTTTATTACGAACACCTGCTTATGCTCAGCGGTTTGAGACCCTCAGCATTGATCTCTTTGGACCATTGCCTCCTAGTAAAGATGGGCATCGATGGATTTTTATAGTAGAAGATTGTGCCACTAAATGGGTCGAACTATTTGCCTTAACAACTGCTACTGCACAAGAATGTGCGACTACTTTGATTGAAGAGATCTTCCTACGTTATGGTATCCCAAGAAGACTCATAAGTGATAACGGCCCTCAGTTTGTGAGCGCTGTTCTACAACAAGTTTGTTACATTCTTGGAATAGACCAATCATTGACACCTTTGTACCATCCTCAGGCCAATCCAGTCGAACGCAAAAATCGAGACTTGAAACCTCGAATAGCAATCCTTGTTGGAGATGAACACAGTTCCTGGATTGATAAACTTCCTTTTATTAGATTTGCTATGAACTCTGCCAAATCTGATACAACTGGCCAAACTGCCGCCTATCTGCAATTTGGTCGAGAATTAAGAGCAATCGATGATGTGGTAAACGATTTTAGAGCTGTTGTGGAAAATGACAATTTTGTTCCGGAAATAACCCCATATCTTAAACGTCTTGCAAATATTTCAAAAAGTGTGAAAGAGCGTGTTGAAATGAAACAAGATCCGCGGAAGAAATATTACGATAAAAATCGTAGACGAGTGTATTTCACACCTGGTGATAAAGTATGGGTTAACCTACATCCTGTGAGCAAAGCAAGTAAAAATAAAACAGCCAAATTTATGCCTAAGAGAGATGGGCCATACATAGTTTTGACTCAAAAGTCACTAGTGACATATGACATTGCTAGCCTGGACAATCCTACTGAGCGAATTGGGTCTTACCATGTTTCCGCTTTGTCACCATTTCAAGAAACTGAAACTATTCCAGTTGCACCCTTAAGGAAAAGAGGAAGACCCAGAAAGCATCCTGTTTCCTCTCCGAGACGTAAATCGGAAACAGAGGGGGAGGATGTAACGCGCGCCACCTGTTTTAAAACAAATAGACTCTACCGGCAGTCACGTGACCGTTTTCCGTGAGCTTTGCCGAATGAGAAATGCTGTGGGTTGGAGAGTGTTCTGTTACAGCGTTGACTGTAGTTGTGTTCTGTTTTGAGTTGTGCTAACATGTAGAAAGTTATTCGCGCTTTTATTATTTTGTGTCTATGTGTTATGTGCCGTTCTACTTGTGATGTGCCGTCTTATCAAGATTAAATAAAAAATATTTAAAAAGCCACCCCGAGAAAATGATATTTTGAAATTATGTTAAATTTCTGTGTGATTTGAAACTGAGCTAGCCAGACAGTATTACTATAACTGCCCCTCCCTAACCTCCCCCAAACGGCACTCCCATCCAAAGAGCCGTACATACTATATATTCACATACAAGGGGATAAATCTAGAAGGTATTACAAATATTGATTAAATTCGTTATTTTTAAAGCTGAAAAAAATCTGACCAAGGGCGCCATGATTACAAAAGCATGATATTAGTTTTCTGAAAGTTATTTTTACAGGGCACTGAAAAAATCTCACCAAGAGCGCATTGATTACGAAAACACGACATTAGTTTTTTGAAAGTTATTCTTACAGAGGCGCTGAAAATAAATCTGACCAAGGGCGCCATGATTACAAAATTACGATATTAGTTTTTTGAAAGTTATTTTTATAGAGGCGCTGAAAAAAATCCCTCCAAGGGCGCTGTGATTACAAAAACACGATATTAGTTTTTTGAAATTTATTTTTACAGAGGCGCTGAAAAAATGTGATCAAGGGCGCCATTATTAAGAAAACACGATACTGGTTTTTTTAAACTTATTTTTACAGAGGCGCTAAAAAAATCTGTCCAAGGGCGCCATGATTAGAGAAACATGATGATAGTTTTTTGAAAGGGATTTTTACAGATGTGCTGAAAAAAAAATCTGACTAAGGGCGCCGTGATTAAAAAATACGATATTAAGTTTTTGAAATTTATTTTTACAGAGACGCTGAAAAAATTCTCTCCAAGGGCGCCATGATTAGAAAAACACGATAATAGTTTTTTGAAAAGCATTTTTACAGAGGCACTGAAAAAAATCTGACCAAGGGCGCCATGATTACAAAAACACGATATTAGTTTTTTGAAATTTATTTTTACAGAGGCGTTGAAAAAATTTGACCAAGGGCGCCATTATTACGAAAACACAATATTAGTTTTTTTTAACTTATTTTTACAGAGGCGCTAAAAAAATTGTCCAAGGGCGCCATGATTAGAGAAACACGATGATAGTTTTTTGAAAGGGATTTTTACAGAGGCGCTGAAAAAAATCTGACCAAGGGCGCCATGATTACAAAAGCATGATATTAGTTTTCTGAAAGTTATTTTTACAGGGCGCTGAAAAAATCTCACCAAGAGCGCATTGATTACGAAAACACGACATTAGTTTTTTGAAAGTTATTCTTACAGAGGCGCTGAAAATAAATCTGACCAAGGGCGCCATGATTACAAAAATACGATATTAGTTTTTTGAAAGTTATTTTAATAGAGACGCTGAAAAAAATCCCTCCAAGGGCGCCGTGATTACAAAAACACGATATTAGTTTTTTGAAATTTATTTTTACAGAGGCGCTAACAAATCTGATCAAGGACGCCATTATTAAGAAAACACGATGCTGGTTTTTTTTAAACTTATTTTTACAGAGGCGCTAAAAAAATCTGTCCAAGGGCGCCATGATTAGAGAAACACGATGATAGTTTTTTGAAAGGGATTTTTACAGATGCGCTGAAAAAAAAAATCTGACTAAGGGCGCCCTGATTAAAAAATACGATATTAAGTTTTTGAAATTTATTTTTACAGAGGCGCTGAAAAAATTCTCTCCAAGGGCGCCATGATTAGAAAAACACGATAATAGTTTTTTGAAAAGCATTTTTACAGAGGCACTGAAAAAATATGACCAAGGGCGCCATGATTACAAAAACACGATATTAGTTTTTTGAAATTTATTTTTACAGAGGCGTTGAAAAAATTTGACCAAGGGAGTCATTATTGCAAAAACACAATATTAGTTTTTTTTTAAAACTTATTTTTACAGAGGCGCTAAAAAAAATTGTCCAAGGGCGCCATGATTAGAGAAACACGATGATAGCTTTTTGAAAGGGATTTTTACAGAGGCGCTGAAAAAAATCTGACTAAGGGCGCCGTGATTAAAAAACACGATATTAAGGTTTTTAAAATTATTTTTACAGAGGAAAAAATCTGACCAAGAGCTCCATGATTACAAAAGCATGATATTAGTTTTTGAAAGTTATTTTTAAAAAGCATTACTTTTTAATTTTCCAAATGAAAATCTTTGAAAATTTTATGCCTTTCAAAATGCGTGCTTAAAAAAAAAAAAAAAAAAGAAAAGAAAAGAAAAGAAAAAAAAAAGAAAAAAAAAAAGAAAAAAGTGACGATGGGCGCACCGGGCATTTGCCTCGTTGCCCGGTGGGCCAGTACGACCCTGCGTATATGACATCTGTGCCGAAACTTTAATATTTAAGGTTTAAACTCTTCGCTCCACTCACCTTGCATAAGTATAAACTATAACACAGATATTGCAAAATAATAGACAGTTTGATACTTTTTCACTGTAGGGGCTTTGGCGTTTTTTAAAAAAAGCTTGGTGTAATTTGGACATCAGAAAGTGAGATTTGGGTACTTTTCCGTTATACGGATACCATTGTCGCCAAGTGTAATAGTTGGCGCAAAATGAAAATCACGTGAATTGAGGCATTTGAAAAATAAAAGAAAAAATATTGTCGATACTAAAGTGAGCATTTAAAAAATATAACATTTGAAAATTCCAGACTTTTACGAACTATTTCATTAAATCACAAATATATGCTTAAAATAATTGAACAAATAACTGTTACAAAATAAAGCAATAAAATAAAACTCATAGTAAACTGCTGGCATAAAATTAAAATACCTTTTAGCATTTTGAAATAATTGGCGCATTAGCATACATTTTGGTATGGTGTCCGTATAACGGAAAAATATTCCGTATAACGGAGATTTGTTGTCAAATCATATAAACAGCTATGAAAACAAACTTGATGAGCGTTTTTTTTTTTAATATGTTTATTTTATATGTATATTATTCATGTTTTTATGTACAAATTACATCTGTTTCTGTATAAAATTAGAGAAACGGCTTTTTTATGTTAAAGAAATCCTATAAATATCGAAAAAAAAAAAATGCGTGTGTATATAAAATGAAACAGTGAATAGGTTCCCGGAAAATATGTTGCCAAATTTCCTTTTTCGCCAAGGCACCGATACCGGAAAAGTAACTAAAGCACATTAAAATCGCGCAGTTAGGAGCTCATACAGTACAGCGTCGTCTATTGGCGGTTATTTGGGAGAAGCATCGGGAGGAAGATGTAAAGATGTACTTTAAATTCTCACCCATAGATTTTGAAAAATATCTTAAAAGAGCGGAGTTTAAATTAAATTTTGGTGACCTCCTTTATGAAAGATTAATGGTTTTAAATGGGAATTTCGCCAAATCAGCCAGCTATCGCCAAGTTGGCCAACATTTGGCGCTACTGTGGTAACCCTGCATTTGTATTTTTCAACAATTACTCATTTCAATGAGGTGGTCCTACCGGAATCGTGAGGGACACACAGAGACTTTGATTTTATATAAATAGATTCTTGGTGCCGTTCGTAAGTTTGGAATTAAAATTAGGTAACCCGACCCGGGCACAGTGTGCCGGAAAGGGTTAAAATACTTTAAACTACGTAAAACACATTTTAAGTCCATAAACACTAAATATAATTTAAAAAAGTAATTAGTCACACTTTTTTTTATAAATTATATCTATTTGTTTTATTGATTTTACCCATCAAAAAGAAATCTGCAAGGGAAATAAGAATAAAACAAAACATTGTCTAGAAATACATTGTATTTTCAGTTAAAAAAATTATTTTACATTAAAATCACGATTTTGTATTATGGTTGATAAGCTGTTTGGAGGAATATCAAATTTCAAAGCAGTATTCTTTTTCTTTGTGCCTTTATCCACCTCATCAATAATAATTTTTTTTTCTTTGATGCTCAAGCACTTTCGCTTTGACATTTTTGAGCTACAAGAACCGAAATTACCAACACGATTGATCATGATCAACAATCTGGAAAACGGGAAACTATAGTTTGAGGACACGGGGCAGTTCCTTTGAGGGTTAAAAGGGGATATTGAAAGTTTGCTCTTTTTGGATGGAAAGCAAAGAATCACAACGAGTTTGCTGCTCTCGGTGAGTTAGGTGTCTGGTAAGATCTGTTCATGGTCATTGATCATCATAAAATGTGTTAAAAGAAAGAATAAGTTTCAAATGTCCAGTAAGATTTTAAGAAATAGGGAGAAAAAAATTTAGATCCCAAGGAAAAGTTCGTTAAATAGAGAATACACTCCGCTATTTGGAGGTTATTTTACGAAGAAATTTGCAAAATGTTCTTGGTTCCAAGTAAAAGTTTGCAAAATAGAGGTTCGTTAAATAGAGGTCCGACTGTATATTGTATGTGTTGATCTAATTTTAAATTTTTATATCCATCAGGAAGCGCTGTTTTTTTGTTCTTTTTAATTCACTGGTTACTGTAAATCTGTGTTAAATTCGAAGAAATGCACTATGATTTATAATCTCAATGGTTGATCCTATTAAAATTTAACATGTTAAAATGGTATAGAAGGTGATTTTGTGATGGCCACAATATACTAGTTTTATTCGTTTTTCTTTGAAACTCATCTGAGTTTTGGGCCGAGACTCGCATAGAAGCTGTTTCTTACACTGATTTTTGGGGTGTTGATGTATCAAGCATTAAGTACAACATTTTGCATGACTTTATATAGTTTTTATTGGATGCGATTACAATCTCTTTTTAAAATCAGCAATATTAAATAGACATTTTTGGTCCTATACATCTGATTAATCATACATAGCAAGTTATATGTTATATTTCATATGCACAAATCACAATATAGAATCACAACAGTTAAAAATTTCACAAGGATAAACTTTCAAGTGGACTCAAACGGCAGTGTCCTTTGAATTGGAGTCCTCGTCTTCGCACGTTACATCAGTGGTGGTGGTGGTAGTGGTGGTCACCTGGGAGGAAGTTGGCAACTCAAGCACTCTTCTGAGTATAAGCTGTTGGTCTGGATGCTGGACTTTGGTGAAATTGTTGCGAATCGGATGGGGAGAACCGCGGTGGACGGCTGGACTACCTGTTGCATAAAATAGACTGATTATTTTCGATGGAAATGGAAAAAAAAAAAAGAAAAATAATACACTGGAAAAAGATACTTGAAGAGAATTAGAATTTGCTTATTTTTTCCAAATAATCTTGATCCGAAAATGAGTATTCGCTGTTCTCAAATTCTAGTACTGATGGGGAATAAACGTACGGAAAAGGCAAATACATATTAAATTTTAAAAGTGATAAATTAAGGATTTATAGAGCACCAGTAGACGCGTGCGAGACTTTTACGCGGCAATCTTTGAGACTTTTAATTTAATTTTTATCTGCATTTTTTAAAAATCCCAACATATTGCCAAAATATGAATGAAAAATATGTTGTTAAAAGTCTTTTGAATGATATCTCGGTCATCGTTATACTGCACATACAAGTGTATGATAACGCCAAAAATGATATATATGATTGTTAAGCTCGTGAATTATGTGAGTTTTTAGCTCTCAGGCTATCAGAGCCTGAGAGCTAGTGTGCCCGAAGGTTCTGTATGTATGTACGTATGTATGTATGTATACGGAACGCGATAACTCTTGATAAAAATATCCGATTTGCTTCAATTTTTTTTCTAAGTTCATTCTGATAAGGCGCTTTTCTAATTAGGGTTTTTCATGCAGAATTATTCGATTAGTTTCAAATTTTATATACTGCTTTCCTTGATTAGATTTGGAAGTTCATTGGTTAACTATAAAGGGGGGGGGGGGACGGGGGCCAGATTTGGAGGATCATTGGTTAAGTATAAAGAGGGGAAATGGGGGCTAATCCCCCTTAATGTATTTTTTGAGGGGCCTTATTCTTTGAAATAAGAGTGTAATATACAATTAGTGTGAATAGCTCGTGAGCTCAATGCCATCCGTTTAACTGGGCACTTTTTCTTTTTTTTAACGATTTTTTTCGGGCCAATGATACACACATCTCTATAATAATAGCCTAAGTCACGTGACTGTCATCAACAGTTCCGTGTTGACCGCTTCACTTTTTATATGTAAACAGCCAATTTGGTAATTTAATGTGTAACCGAGAGCAAGTGATAAATCTCTATAATAATAGCCTAAGTCACGTGACTGTCATCAACAGTTCCGGGTTGACCGCTTCACTTTTTATATGGAAACAGCCAATTTGGTAATTTAATGTGTAACCGGGAGCAGGTGATAAATCGCCAAATATTGTTCCATCGCCATCATATCATCAGTAATTTAATCGTCCATCGCATGCGACTGTCATAAACAATTTTTCGCGAGGTAAATTAAAACAAAGCTTTGATGTTGAAAATAAATGTCATAGTTTATAGTATTACTTATTACTTTTTTTTTTTTTTTTTTAAGAAATAAGAGAAAATTGAGAGTCATAAATTTTAAGTATTTCAGTTTTAAATTAAAGTTATGTATTTAAAAAAAAATTAAAGTATTATATTTGAAATGAAATTAATGAATAAAGAAAAAGTACGACGGGTACAATGTTCGGCGATTTATCACCTGCGCTCGGCTAACATAAAAATACCGAGTTCATGATTTCAGTATCAGAATCTTCCAATTTGGCAAAGGATTGAGCAAGTAAATTAAATTATGAATAGAAGTAACATGATACAATGCTCAGCATAGATTTAAAGGAGACCAAACTGGTCGCCAAGGGCGGCTAGTCAATAAATACTTATCACCCTGGTAGCGTCACTGAGAATTTCAACAGACGAATACAAAATAAATTTCCGGCTACATATATAACCCTACATGTAGTTACAGAATACACCACTGCATGCTTCTGAGACCAAAGAATATGGACGACTGGGTGAGAATTATATCAAGTTTGTGGGTCTTTGAAGAATTAATTCTTTCTAAACTTTGAATGAAAAAAAAAATAAATAAATAAAAGTAACAAGAAAACAGGAATTCTGCTTTTTCAGAATTTAGTGTCGCCCCCCGATGACAAAAAATATATGTATACTAGCAGGCTATGCCCGCTGCGCTGGTCCATTTTTCCAAACGAATCTTGAATCAAACGAAATTGAATTTAACCTTCTATTTTAAAGCAGTAAAGACCATCACCTGGAATGTCCTTCCGCATTGCTGAAAACGATGCGAACTTCATTGGGAAGCTATACTATCTTATGCATTGTTCAAAATTTGGGCAATTAAGAAACAAATCTTTTAGTTGATCATTTAAAGCAGAGTTTGGTACGGAAATGAGACAGTTATGACAACAGGAATTAAAAAATTCTCTAGTCATCATACTGTTAAATTAGAGAGCATTACAATGATTGCAGAGATTGATTTTTGAACTTTAAGAACATTCGGAATGTTCATTTCCATTTGTTTGTTCTTGAACTTTCAGCATCTCAACTTGCGCTATATGTGCTTCTGGTAGCTTAAATTCAATCTCATTACATGTTACATTATATCGGGTGTCCCAAAAAGGACTGACTGATTTTAAAATTCAATAACTTCCAAACGGTGACAGATATTTAAAAAATTCTTGCAGGAGGGTTATGCATAAAGTCAAAAGTTTTATTACAGTGATTTTCGATTTTAGTTCGAATTACAAACAATAGATGGCGCTGTAAATAATAGTGGCTCAATACAGGCTCGATTTTTGGTCCTTTTTGTTGTTCCATGCAGAAAAAGGAGATGGAAATGTATTATCCGGGCCACGAAGTACCAAAAATGGAGCCTGAATTTAGCCTCTATTGATCGCAACGCCATCTATTGTTTGTAATTCGAACTAAAATCGAAAATCACTGTAAAAAAACTTTTGACTTTATGCATAAGTCTCCTGCAAGAATTTTTTAAATATCTGTCACTGTTTGGAAGTTATTGAATTTTAAAATCAGTCGGTCCTTTTTGGGACACCCGGTATATAAATAGATAATAGCCTAAGTCATATGGCTGTCGTCAACGTTCCGGGTTGACCGCTTTACATTTTATATGCCAGGCGGTCACTTTGGTAATTTGATATTAGCCGTGCGCAGGTGATAAATTGCCAAATATTGTTCCATCGCCTTCATGTCATCAGTTTTATAATAGTCATGCGACAGCAATAAGCAATTTTTCGCGTGGTAAATTAAAACAAAGCTTTGATGTTGAAAGGGAGTCAGGATTTAAATTCAATGTTATGTTTTTATGGTATTAATACTTTTCTTTTTCTTTTTTTTTTTTAATGAAATAATTGAGAATCAAAAATTTTAAATAAAGTGAGTGAAGATATTATATTTCGAATGAAATTAATGAAATACGAAAAAATACTATGGGGACAACATTTGGCGATTTATCACCTGAACCCGGCTAACATAAAAATACTGAGTTCATGATTTCTGTATTAGATTCTTCCGATTTGGCGAAAGATTGAGCAAGTAAATTAAATTATGAATAAAAGTAACATGGTACAATGCTTAGGATACATTTAAGGGAGACCAAACTGGTCGCCAAGGGCGGCTAGTTTTTTAATAAACGTCCTCTTCTGACAGGTCTGCTACTGTTTTCCATCTGTCTATTCCAGCAGAGTAAATAAAATCAAAAACATAGATCACAAACCAATAGGACAAAAGGACTACAAACCAATAGGACAACAAACCGGCGTGTTTTTACAGTAAAGTATGTTGAAAAATATTTTAAATGTCTGAAATTAAATGATTTAATCATATGTGTGGGAGGTGGGGGGCACACATTTAACCTAAAATTTAAATATTTTACCCAACCATCATAATGTTAACTGCTTTCTATATAATTTACATTTAAATATAAAACTCTACTTCGAAATGTGCTCATACACTTAAAAAACACTATTGTTTTGAGCGTTGCTCGGGCTTATGTCACTCTTCCGCCTTTTTGGCTTAAAATCGTATTGTTTGGCGCCAAGGTAATAAACGAATAGAATGCAACGCATAAGTATATTCATTTTTACAATTACTTCTGCCAGTTTCCCTTGTAAGATATATACCGGGTGTCCCAAAAAGGACTGACTGATTTTAAAATTCAATAACTTGCAAACGGTGACAGATATTAAAAAAATTCTTGCAGGAGGGTTATGCATAAGGTCAAAAGTTTTATTACAGTGATTTTCAATTTTAGTTCGATTTACAAACAATAGATGGCGCTGTAAGCAATAGTCGCTAAATACAGGCTCGATTTTTGGTTCTTTATCTTGTTCCATGCAGAAAAAGGAGATGGAAATGTATTATCCGGGCCACGAAGTACCAAAAATCGAGCCTGAATTTAGCGACTATTGCTTACAGCGCCATCTATTGTTTGTAAATCGAACTAAAATTGAAAATCACTGTAATAAAACTTTTGACCTTATGCATAACCCTCCTGCAAGAATTTTTTTAATATCTGTCACCGTTTGCAAGTTATTGAATTTTAAAATCAGTCAGTCCTTTTTGGGACACCCGGTATATATATATATATATATAATATAACATTTTATTGCCGAAACGTCAGTGAAGGCTTACTGTGGAGACACAAAATGTTTTCGTTTCTGTTAGTCTGTCTGTCTGTTCCGCGATAACTGTCGCAAAAAACATCCGATGAGCTTGAAATTAAATAAGCATGTTGGTGAAGTGCCCGGAATTAGCTCTATTGTTTTTGGTTATATTTGTTCCATCTGTTAGGAAAATATGGAACATTTTATTTTGCATCATAATGCTGTTCTATGGCATTTCAGACGATTTTCAAATTTTCATTTCTCGAAAGAAAATGGCTCATTTGATTAAGGGATTTAAATGGCAAATTACGAATGCGGAAATTTCCCAATAATGGTCTTTAATTATTCCTATTATTTCGAAATTTTGTCAAGACATTGGTAAGATTTTTTTTTTTTTATTTAGGTGTATATATTTTGGTAAAATTTTATACATGTGTTTCAATAATATAAACCATCTTGTTTAAAAATTTACTTATTTGAAATAAACGTATTTATTTTATTTTCCTTTTCTTTCATTAGTTACCTAGAAACTGTATGTTTCAAGATTTATCGTCTGCGTACGGCTAACGCAAATATTTGATTTTTAATTTAAAATTTATTATTTTTTTAAAAACTTTTCAAAAGCAAATAGATAGCAAATGTCACCAATATCGCAACATTCCCAATATCGAAAATGACATTATAATTAGCGAAAAATAATTAGTTCTATTCTTAAAAACTAAAAAATAACTAGATCGCACGAATAAGAACGTTTTTGACAAGTGTTAATTCTTAAAGCCACTATACTTCAGAAAATATTAATGAAAATTACTTTCTTTTTAAACAGAAAATTGCACTTTAGTTCATAAAACCTAAATGTTTAAGATGATAGCATTAAAGTAAAATCATATTTTTCTGTCATTATCGAAATGAAAGCTCGGTAACTCGAAGTATATTGAATATACGTTTGTAAATCGTAGTTTGGCAACAGGATTTTAATTTCACATTTCTTTTAGCTTTAAAGTTGTAAAATTATTTTGTCATTTTTAATAAAAGCTTTTTAAAATAGTTTTTTTACAACGTTTTCTTGTAAAGTCTGGGAAGAGATCCATATCCTATTCTGTATTTTGGCGATAAATATTTCTATCTGGTTGTTGCGATCTTCAGCATTTGGAGTTGCTTTTTTTATTACTTGAATGCTACTGGTGGAAAAACAGTAATTTTAGATACATATTTTTTTTTTATAATTCATTTTTTTAATTTATAATTTTCTGGGGTGTTTTTAAAGTATATTTTTTTTGTAGATGGAATTTTGCGTAAATATATTTTTTATGCATTTTTACATATTTATGTATAAAATTATTAATATATATATAGGTATAAAGTACTTATACTTACATAAAATATGTATTTATGTATGTTCATCTACATAAATAATTACATACATAATATATATATAAATAATACATATGGAATGTATGTAATACAAAAATAGATGTTTACAAAAATTTAAAAACCATTTTTTTTCTGTCATCTTGAAAAAATATAATAAGACACTAAAACGACCTTTTGGCGCCATTTCGGATTCCTTCGCCAACCGTGCCGACCAGAACAGGATACGGAACTCTTCCCTAGAATTCTCCCAGCCTCGGTTTTTTCATTTTACGAAAAAAGATTCGTGGATTTCTACGATTTTACTTTGTCCGCCTTTTTTTATTGGTTGCAATTTCATTTTGGCAAATGTTTATATTATTTAGCACAAAATTTGCCACTTTTTATGGCTGTGTTATGTCAAAACTCTTAAAAATAAGCAATCCCTTATTGTTTCCTATCAAACATGACAAAGAGTTGTTCAATTTTGATTTTAATTATTGGGAGGGAAATGTTTTGCTTAATTAATGCATGTATATTTCTTTTAAAGTTACGTGAACGAAGTCAATGATAACAACTAGTGGTCTATAAAAAAAACAAAAAAAAAACAAACATTCAAATAATCCCGATTACGAAAGATGAAGCAGAAAGTCCTGCTTGGAGAAATAAAATATTAATTAATCTTTCGCAATTTAGTCTGAAACGTAGGTTTGCGTCAAAAATGAACAATGTTAGTAAAATTGTGGTTTTAATTTGAATGTGGATACTATTAAAAGGCTATCACAAAAAATACTTTGTAGCGCTAAATCACGTTTGTCATTTAGTAAAATAACACAGATACGATGATGAATGATTACACATTAACAGGGTCGGACTGGGACAGGGAAAAGGACGCAGACCTTGGATTTTCAGAGGGCGCAAAATTTTTAAGGAACTCGAGTCAACTTTACTTATGCTTGTGTTGTATCTGGCTTGACAAGGATTAGCACATTTGCATAGTACCAAGTATGAAAACAATTTAATATTATATCTCTGAGTCTAGATAGAACACTTCGCTATATTCCTCATGCATGTTTAGTGTTCCATCAAATCTAAACAATGTTACACAATTTTCTAAAACGAATTATGTAATAGCTAAAAGTTTCAGCAAGTTGAACACAGATTAGCTTGTAGTCGATGACTGATATCAAGGATTTCCTATTTTTTCTTTTGTCAGTAGACACCTTATAACAGGGCTCCCAAATGGTCCGTCAACTGAATACCAATATTATTTTAGAAAATTTTTCCTTTTAGATTTTTCTTACAAACCGAACCTTTGAAAATTAATTCTAGCGCAAACCCACCATAAAATTTTCCGTTAAAATTTATTGGCATTCAGTTGGTGGACCATTTGAGAGCCCTGTTATAAGAGTCATGGAAAAAAGTAACCATCACCTACCAATTCTTCTGCAAATGATCGTATAAAAAATATATAGGAACCAATGGATTAAAATAATATCTGCTGTTAAACGATATGCGTAAGTTTTTCTTTGCGCATTGCCTACATATTAAAAAAATGCACAAACGTTGATTTTTCAAATGGTAACATCCACTTTTAACACCCTATTTCAATTCGTTGCCAGTAAGATGTTTATATAATTTTCTTCAATCTTAAAATAGTTATAAAACAAAAAGTGTTAGGGGCTTATCCATAAATTTTGGAAAATAAAATGAAAATCTGACCAGAAAAAGTACTGAAAACAGTCACGAGTAAAATCTTACATGAATTTTAAATTGAAAGTAAACTGGCTTAACGTTACAAAATTTTTTTTAAAGTATTTCTGGTAAGTATCTATGATTTTCTTTTCGGTGCTCTTTTGGTAAAAGAAGACTATTTCATTTGATAAAAAAATCCTTTTATTAGTCTAAAATAACTAAAATAATTGAGTAAATTTCCTCTTCTCAGAACAATCTTCCCGTGTTTTGCAAATTTCTTATCATAATCAGAGATCAAGGGACGTATTTAAGTTTCCATAATATTTTTTATTATTATTTTTTTTTAACTATCATAATTTCTGAATAATCATCGCTTTATTAAACGATAAGTTTTCCATGATTAAATTAAACTATTTTTTATTCCAAAATCTATGCTAGAATTTCCTAACAATTATTTAAGCACGGAAAGTCTGTCAGTAAATAAAGCGAAGCTTACTAACCGAAAATTAGGATGTAAATTCTGTGATTGAAAAAACGCTGGCCGCAGGATTCCTCCACAGTTAGCAGGATTGTAATCCAGAAGTGCCACCAAGTTTGTATTTCTTGAAAAGAAAAATCGTATTTTCCAATTCACAACAAAATCCCTATAAAAAATTTTTTGCCTTCTAATATTAATCTCTATCTTTTCTCAAGTTGTTTTCAAAAAGCACGGTTTTAATTATAGGTGCATGCAGGGCCAGTTTAAAAAGGGGTGGGGGAAGGTAGTAAAACCTGAAAGATTGAAAGTCGGCAAAACATTTGGTTAAAATCTAAAAGATATGATATCATTTACAGAGGTGATGAAAAAAATCTACCTCAGGGCGTCGTGGTTACTAAAGCTTTCCCTGGGTGCATGTTTTCTTTCTCAATCACATGCAAAGATACCCACTTTGATTCCTGATCCTGAAACAGTTACGATATATAATTTCTTTGTAATAATAAAAAATACCTCACTACTGATGTCTGTTTATGGATTGATGATCCTTCCGTAAAAGAATTCTCGAAATTTTGTACACTCGTCAGAATGTATGTGTACAACGGGGGAAAAAAATAATTTAGTGGCTTAGGAACTTAGGGTGTGAAATTTTCCCCGGACGAGGGCGCACCGGCCCTCGGGCCAATGGGCCGTCGGGCCAGTCCGACCCTGCACATTAGGTTTAAAACTCTCCAAACATACCTACTTTTGCATGATTTTAGTAATCTTATGCTATCGAGTATATTAAGATGTATTTAAATACGATCTTAGATCTAAATATTACAGAATAACAACGGAAACTATATTTGGGAAACAAAAATTGTAAAAACATTAGAGTTCTAAATTAGATGATTCAGTTTACATTTCCATAAGTTATCCATCAGATGCAGATATTTGTGGTTGGCAGGTAAGTAAATATTGCTATTTGGATATTAGGATAACATGAAATATTTGTCAAAACTGTTGCTTATCCTTAAAAATCACTTCCTAAACAGAAATCTGAGATATACTATAATCGTTTGCACAATCAATAGAAAATTACGAATGTAAATTTAAATAAACTAGGGGCTGCAGGGGGGCAGCCCCCCCCTGAAGAAATGCACTTTTTTAATCTAAAAATTTACCAGAATAAGCAGCTTATCTGAATTTCAGAATATTATTGCATAACAACGTGTTTAATGTAACACTTTTAACCCTTATCACTCCCTGGCTCCGCTGCGGAGACATAAACTTTCTTTGCAAAATTTGTTTTTGGCACCAGTAATAAAGGAAAATAAAAGTTACCGCATTTAATCAGAGCATTTTTGAAATTGTGTACTTGAAGGAAATTTCTTTTAAAAAAGTGGTGCCGCTCGAATAAAATTTGTGCAAGAGACGCCGGAGCTTTAAGGGTTAATTTTTGAAACTTTTCGAAGTATTTGCTATTCTTATAAATATTTATGTAATTAGAAAAAAAAAATTAAATTGCGATTTGAAGGAAGTTGAATATTACGCAAAGTGTATTAAAAAGAACAAGTTGCAAATCTGACGTTGAGGCTCCTGATCTGCTGATTTACTAGTTTATATATTTATATTATTATTATTATTATATACATATTAGGTACTACTTGATTATCCCGTCGACCAAGTACGCCAAATTATTAGCCCAATTATGCAAATCGCCAAACTATTAGCCCAATTATGCAAATCGCCAAACTATTAGCCCAATTATGCAAATGACGTAATTTTTATTTTAAAATAAATAAATAAATTAGTAAAACATTAATCAAAGTAAAACGTTGAATTAAAAATCGGGAAGAGTTCCATATTGTGTGCTGGTTTTTTTGGCGAGCTTTTTTTGGCGACAAATCTTTCAATGTGGTTGTTGCAATCTTAAAACTTTGGGGTTGCTTTCTTCATAGATGGATTTTATCTTCGTGACGTCAAATTTGCAATGGCTCTTTGGCGCAATTTTGGATCTTTTAATCAATCGCGCCAACCAACGCACAATATGGAACTCTTCTCTTAGAATCACTTGATGATGTAACAAATGCATGTAAAATGTTTATTGTCAAGTAAATTTGACATTTACGATCACCCATTATTGGCATTTAATTTTATAGATTGGTGATATTTTTTGGTATATGGGATAATCAAGTAGAACCACAAATTATTTCTGTTCGTATTTAACAGTAGATAAATAGCTCTTTTTTTTATATTAAATGAATATCTAAATATTGAAAAAAAATGCTTATATGTATATGGAAAGTAAATAGGTTGCCAGTAAATATACATAAAATCCACTTCACTCGCCAAGGCCATTTTCTCTATCTCGCCAGAGCCCATATAATAAAATTATACCAAATACTCTTTAAACTGTTTTCTGATACTAAGTAATCACAATACTGTAAATGACTGTTAGGCAGAGATATCATAAACGTACCGGGTTTGGCGCAATTTTTTCACGCCAGTTTGGCGAAAACTGTAGGGTTAAAGTTATATTTTTGTTTTCCCCAGCTCTTCTGCATAGTGTTTAAGTATTTCAAAGAAAAAAAAAACCCTTTATTTTCTTTAGTAGCCACCACCATATAAAAGTTTACTTCTGTTTAAAGTTTTAATTTTTATCTTAAATAGTACAGTACTTACAGTAAGTGTACATGCTTGTTTACATTTTCAGCATGTGGTTGGATGGTTGGTGGTGAAGTTAATTTTCTATTGCTTTTAAGTTAACTTTTTTTGATTTGTTGTTCCCAGTGACATCATTTTGACACAGTGATGTCATTTTGTTCCAGTGGGTGTGTCCTACTTATTGAAACTTTATTTTACTTATTTTTGGCAACATTTGTAATTCAAATTTTTCTACTGTGTTTGCAGTATATATTTGGCAAGTTGTCTTTGCTAATCAGTTGGTTGTAGTTCAACATGTGAGTAGTTTTGGAGAGCTGTTTTAAGAAATGTTTAATTTTAGTAGCAAGTGTCTACTTATTTTAGTGTCATATGCAATATGAATTTGTCTATATTTTTGTGCACTTAGAAGTGTTTGAATTCTCTGCAATTCTGGTTTAATATGTGCTAGTAATGTCTATTCTAGATGATGATTTTCTGATATATATATATATATACTACAGTTTTAATAAACTTATTTTATTTTCTTCAGAAGATGTTTAAATATTTTAGGCCTCCATCATACAAATACATTAATTTAGCGACATGGTAAGCAGTGTGACTACAAATATTGTGGGGAAGTTGTTAATCTGACCCTACAATGTGGTAGCAGAGCGTGGTTGGTTGCTCTGCTTACCCTTTCTTATTTCGTGGTGTTGTACTTTGTGATAAAATGAGCAAGATAATTGAACAAACCCTCTCTTTCCCTAAATTGGGTAATGACAATTGGGAGTCATGGAAGTTCAGCATGGATATGATGCTAATAAGCCAAGGCTTGGATAAATATGCTTCTGATAGTGAAAAAGGGAAAGCAAAAACAGAGGGGGAGATATTGAAATGAAGAAAAGTAAGAAGACTTTGGCATATATATGTTTGAGTTTAACAGAAGAGATAAAAAGTGTAGTTTTTAGTGCTGAATCATCTTTTGAGGCCTGGCAATTATTGAAAAGCGCTTATGAACCTACGTCACGTGCTAGAGTTGCTCACCTTCGTAGAAAGTTTATGACTATAAAGTTTGACGCCAGTGATACAATGAGCCAGTATATTGGAAAAGTTTTAGAAATAGTTCGTGAGTTGGAACAAACGGGAAAGAGGGTGACTAAAGATGAAGTTGCCTTTCAAACCCTCGAGAGTTTACCTCCATCTTATGAAAACCTAATTGCTCGTCTTTATCAATTGTCTGATCATGAATTCACTGTTGAAGGTCTTCGACCATTTTTACTTGCTGAGTATGACCGTTTGAAAAATAAAGAGTTGGATGGCCAAGCAATATTTAAGAATAGAAATTCAGCTTTAATGTCTTCTAGAAATTTTTCGACTGATACTATATCAAAAGTTCATCCTCCTAGTGCTGTGAATTCAACTGTGCAACAAGAAACCCGAAAGTGTTACAGGTGTGGTCAAGTTGGCCACTTAATCAAAAATTGTAGACATAGATCTCAAACAAGAAACACTAAATCAGATTAGACCGAGATGGAGATCAAGTTCAAGGAAATCCCAACTGTCTAATCAAGCTTTCTTTGCATCCGCCCTGTTATCTGATGGCCCTGAACTTGAGTTTATTTTGGATTCTACAGCTACAGATCATTTTAGTTTTGACCGATCTATATTCTATAATTTTAGAGATCTGAAAAGTCAAGCTGTAATAGCAAAAGGAACCACTGACATTCGTGGCATTGGGGACATTGACTTACAAGTGAACTGTGGTACTGTAGTAAGAACTTTTACTTTAAAAAATGTATATTATGTGCCTGATATGGTGAGAAACCTTGTGTCTGTTAAAAAGTTAACTGATAAAAATTTTAAAGTAAAATTTGAAAAATGTAATGCTATAATCTTTTATCCTGATAATTCTGAAGAATTTTTAACAGTGCCTTTAATAACTAAATTTTATTGTATTACTGCTAAATGTGTGTCTAATGAATCTAGTGCTTATGTTGTTAGAAATAGCAAGTTAAATAATTGTCCTAATGACTTAGTGCTCTGGCATAGGCGTTTCGGCCATTTAAATGCTAAAAACTTAGTAAAATTTTCGAAATTAAATTATGTAGCTGGGCTTAAAAGTTTATCTGGTGAAATGGGGTCATGCGAAGTTTGTAATTTAGCAAAGAGTACTAGAGAATCACATCATGTTATAGATGACATTAAGACAGGTAGCATTTTAGAGTTAGTACATTTGGGGACCAGCACCCGAACCTTCCTTAGGTGGAGCTAGGTTTTTCATGAGTTTAATTGATGATTTTTCTAGGTATTTGCAGGTTTACATTCTTAAACATAAAAGTCAGGCATTTGATTATTTTAAGCATTATAAAGCTTTAGTTAAGAAACAGACAGGCCATGTAATTAAACGACTTCGTTCTGATTGTGGTGGAGAATTTTGCTCTAATCAATTTGAAAATTTCTTAGAAGATGAAGGGATTAAACATGAACACACGGACACGTATTCGCCGCAGATGAACGGCATCGCGGTAAGGTACAATCGCACTTTAATGGAGGGAGTTAGAGCAATGTTAATTAGGGTGGAGCGAAAAAAATTAATTTTTTACAACCAAAAACGCGTAGGTGCCAAAAGTTGCCTTTATACTGGTACATCATCTGCGTGCAATATTGCCGCTGAAAAAAAATGGCTTGAGTCTGCGCTTTTGGTCCAAAAGTCGAAATTTTGGGTAAAATTTGATATTTTTTCAAAAAATTAAAAAAAAAATCCTACAGAGATGATTATTATTTAAAAGTGTTATTTAAACCTTTATTATTAATGACTTAACATATTTAAACGATAAAATGATATCTTTGTTCTGTATAACTGAAACAAAACTGACAACTTTTGTTGGAAAAAAGGCGTTGCCACTCTGTTGTGTCACACATATAATTGTTGTTTAGAATACAGCTCTTACTTAGTTGCTTTCAAAACTATCCAGGAAGTATCTCGTGAAGGTGACTGCATTTCATGTCACAACAGTGCATAGCTCGACCACCCTACCATCTGAACTCAGTGTTTTATTTATACATTGGATTGTGATTTTTTTTTATCAAAGACTGGTCTAAGTTTTCTATGTATCAACCTAGTACATGTCTTCTGTGGATCCACAGACTTTGGATGCTGCTGCTGTGATCTCCATTACGTATTTTTCTGCTGTTTGTGTAAGATAAGACAAACAGTGTAATGCAGTGCGGATGATATTAATGTAATCTATTGAGCCGTCTATTATCTTCACCAAGATTGCACCTGATAAATGCATATTGATTAGAGGTTCTGTTACCACAACACTTTTCCAATGAATTAGATATATATAATTAGCCGCTTCAAAGTTGATTGTCGATATTTAAGATTTGCGTATGCCATCATTTACTCACATGTTTCAACTATTTCGTGCTGAGCAGCTAGCTGTTTAATGTGATGGAAATCGTCAGAGAGCACTGAATTAAGAATTTCCATTGCGTTTGCAAAGCAACCATTGTCCTAAATAACCCTTTTTTAATAGTTGTTTTATTCCGTTTTGTGTGTTGTTTAGTAGACGAGTAATTTTCCATGAGTTTTTAGATCTTTTCTTTAGCTGTGGATTACATTTGATTGTAAACTATCCTGAGGCCAAACTTGGATAACATAGTACTTTTTGAGTGAACGTAGAGACTCTGATGGGCAGTGAGTGCTCATTTGAAGACGGATAATTCTGTTAGTCGTTGTCATCCATTCTGCAAGGGACATGTTTAGAATGAGCCATTACAATTTATCATATGCCACCTCCAAGTCCAGTGAATTTTCTCTGCATCATTTATTAGACAAGATCGTTGGCAAAAATTAGATTCTAACCAGCAGTGATTCACCGGACCAATAGGAAAACCTTTAAAAAGCAGAAAAACCAACGTTTAAAATGCACAAATAATATATGAAAAGCAGCAAACAGCTCTTTCGAATCTACTAGCGAGATTCTTCTTCAGTGCAAAAGGAACAGCGTGCTAGAAAAAGCAAGGCTGAGCAAAATCATAGACAGAGACGCGCTGGCAAAGGAAAACCTTTGTCCACGTGCTTTTTCCCTTCTAATTTCACTCTTTGAAGCCATAGAGAGTAATTTTCAAACATTATTTCCTGAAATCGAGAAAAGGATACTCAGAACATACCAGAAATACCTGCTAGACATTTGCAAAGATATTTCATCAAGATATGGCTCAAAAGACTAGCGAATAGGAACCCAAGAAACTTCTCCTACGCAAGATGGCTCACAAAGTGCGTATAAAATTATTCTCCTTTATATAAGCTCTGATTGACCATCAGAGCCTGGTTCACCCACAAAGTATGTAATCCAAGTTTATGCCGCAGTATGGCTTACACCAAATATAATCCACATCTAAAAAATTGATCTAAAAACTTATGGGAAATTACTCGGATACTCAACATCATAGAAAACGGCAAAAAACAAATACTAAAAAAAATTATTTAGGACATCGAGAGAAAATTTTTTCACATCGAGAACAAATTCTTATTGCAATTTTGATGACGACTGCCATCACATTAAACAAGCTTATCAACATATAAAAAATGCAAGAAGTAGAGTAAAGGATGGCATACTCAAAGATTAAATACCTAAATGCTGTAAAATGTTGTAGAAACAGAACTCCCAATCACTATGCAGTAACTGGATGCAATTTTGGTGAAGATACTAGAGGGCTGAAAGATTCCATTAATTCCACTGCATTACTCTGCTTACCTTATCATACACAAGCAGTACGTGAAGGAGTGTCACAGCAGCATCACCCAACGTCTGTGGATATAAAGAAGAGATGGACTAGGTTGATACATAGAAAACTTATGCCAGTCTTTGATAAAAAATCACAATTCAATACATAAATAAAACATTGCGCTTAGATGGAGGGGTGGTCGGGCTATGTACTGCTGTGTCATAAAATGCAGCCACCTCCACGTGATACCTCCTGGGTAGATTTGAAAACAACTACGTAAGAGCTGTGATCTAAACAACAATTAGTTGCTTGACCCAACAGAGTGGCAACGCCATTTTTTCACAAAAAGTTGTCAGTTTTGTTCCAGTTATACAGAACAAAGATAGCTTTTTATCGTTTAAACATGTTAAGTCATTAATAATGAAGGTTTAAATAACACTTTTAAATTATAACCTTCTCTATAGAATTTTTTTTAATTTTTTGAAAAAATGTTAAATTTTATCCAAAATTTCGACTTTTGGAGCAAAAGCGCAGACTCAAGCCATTTTTTTTCAGCGGTAATATTTCACGCAGATGATGTACTAGTATAAAGGCAACTTTTGCCACCTACCCATTTTTGATTTTAAAAAATTAATTTTTTTCGCTCCACCCTAATGTTAATTCAGGCAAATTTACCTAAAGAATTATGGGCTGAGATGGTCTGTACTGTAAATTACTTGAAAAATAGGTAACATCATACCAAATTGCATGGGAAAGCTCCTTTGAATGTCTGGAAAGGTGGAAATTTTTCGGTTAAATACTTAAGAGTTATAGGAAGTACTGTTTTTGTTCATATTCCAAAAAGTTATCGAAATAAATTAGAGAAAAGATCTGAAAAAGGAATTTTAATCGGCTATGGCAGGAGCACTAGAGGTTATAGAGTATGGTTTCCAGGAACTAAAGAAGTACGGGAAACTAAACACTTAAAAATTATTGAAAATGATTTTATTTCAGAACCAGTTAGAGACTCCAGTGATAGAATGGTTCAGTTTAGTGTTCAAGATGATCCAGTTGAGCATACCTCTTTTTCAGATTGGAAGATAATTGAAAAGGTTAGAGAGTCAGGTAGTTCTGCAGGTCGTGTAGATGTTTACTACTATCCAGAACCAAGTGTTAGATTGAGGAGTAAAAATGAAGTAAAAGATTATTGCAAGTAAAAGGGAATAGTTTTTAAACCCGAGGAATTTAATTTTAAACCACTTAAAACTAATTCAGTTCCCTCTCAGTCTGAAGTTGAAAATCCTACCATAACAGAAACTGATGAAGGGGATTTAGAATCTAACCCAGAAGCACATTGTGCAGAGATAAATTATTAGAGATGAATTAGAGAAAATTAAACGCATTGTTAGTGATAATGGATATCAGGTAAAATTAATTAACAAATTGATTCAGAGCTCTTTTGGTACTTCTAAAAATAAAATTAAAACTATTAATGAAATCCTTATGAAAAAGGTTGTAGCAAATTATTTCCCTGGTTTCTTTGAACATATAAAAAATCATTTAAGAAATTTTGACTTATGTTTGATCGCGAAGTCGCCTCCGAAATTAAAGATGCTTTTAAATACTAAAATTGATCCGATTAATAGAGATGACCTTTCAGGGGTTTATATAATTCCATTTATTAGGGAGGGAGAAATAAAAAATCATTATATAGGTATAACCCAACGAAAATTCAATATCAGATGTAAAGAACATATAGCGGACATAAAATACAATAGAGTAATACTGCTTTATCCCGGCTAAATCAAACAGAGAACACTAACATACTTTTTAACGAGAGTAAAATCATCTACAGATCTAATTTTTATTTACATTTATTCATAAGAGAGTCCATTGAAATTTATTTAAGAGGTTCAGAAGTTTGTAACGATACATTATCCTTTCGTATCCCGAATTTTTGGGTTGAATGGTTAGATAAATTACGGCATCGCGACATAGAGAGAACACGAGCAATCGCGAAAATATAGGGCGCGTTACCTGATTACTTGTTTATTTTCGATGATTTTTTCCATTTTTCCTTACGCATTTGTAATTTTCTATTATACATTCTGACGACGACTCAGAAAATGAGTTGAAACATGTAAATAAAGAGTTTTTAATTTACTTTTAATGTGTTTTTATAACGTCTTTTAAGCAAATAAAGATTTTAATATTATGATATGATTAGAAATGGACGTAATTTAGACTTACTACTCGCACTTATTTACTTTCATTGATGTAAATAAGTGCGAGTAGTAAGTCAAAATTACGTTCATTTCTAATCATATCATAATATTAAAATATTTCTTTGCTTAAAAGACGTTATAAAAACACATTAAAAGTAAATTAAAAACTCTTTATTTACATGTTTCAACTCATTTTCTGAGTCGTCGTCAGAATGTATAATGGAAAATTACAAATGCATAATGAAAAATGGAAAAATCATCGAAAATAAACAACATTGTTTATTTTTGAATATTAGCTTACTTTTGAATATTAGCATAGCGTTCTATGGAATATGTATTATTAATGTTATTTTGTTAAAAACACCGCAAAAATATTCATTATTGTGGCAGTAGATACTTAATATATTGTAACTAGAGGGCTCTTCCCCCTGCAAGCTACGCTCGCCAACTCCCGTTCAGACACTGCAGAATCTAAAAACACGCTAATCTGATGGGTTTTAAAAATATTACATAAGATTGAATTATACTGAAAAAGCTGTGCGGATCTCCCTGTAAACGGGTTTCCATTCAATTCCCTTTTATTGCAAAAATTTAAGGGCGAATCAGTTGCTGTTATGACATTCAATGATTGTTTTCGTTTTTGATTAAAGAGGATCAATTAAACATTTGAAAAGAAGCTAAATAAAATGAATTAAGTATACAGTCTTTGTCTCCCGATATTTTAAAATAATCTCTATAACAATAGCCTAAGTCATGTGACTATCATCAACAGTTTTGGGCGAACCACTTCGCTTTTTATATTCCTGGTGTCATTTTGGTACTTTAATGTTAGCCAGGCACAGGTGATAAGTCGCCAAATATTATTCTATCGCCATCAATTCATCTATATTATAATAGTTCAAGTCATCAAGTGCCATAAACAAATATGGTCTGATCTCTTCGCCTTTCATATGAAAGTTTGGCAAAGATGTCATATATTGGTGCGATTTTTTTTCCGACGTCAATTTGGGGAAAGCATCAACAGCATAAACAACAACATCCGGCTTACCATATCAAGCAAAATAACGATACTTTGGCGCCAGTTAAGTACCCGTTGCGTATATGACATTGAAGTAAAAAAAAAATCGCACCAATAGGGGGGGGGGGGGGCGTATATGACATCTGTGCCGAAAGATTTTCATTTTGATTAAAAAATCAATTTTTTTTCGAATAAAATTACATAAAATTTGCCATGGTCGCAAAGAATTGGTACGCTAGCCAGGTGCAAATCTCGCCAACAGCTTTTTTCTATTTTTCGAGTGGTAAATTAAAACATTGATTTGAAGTTGAAATATACGCACAACAGGTTTGGCGTGATTTTTTTTTTTTTTTTTTTTTTTTTTTTTTTTTTTTTTTTAACGAAAATTTTGCGAAAACCTCGTTTTCGAATACCAGTTACAAATATGTATTTTTGGTACTACACTTAGTTATCCCGTCGACCAAAAATCTATCACCAAACTATAAGATTAAATGCCAATAATGGTTGATCGTAAATGTCACATTAACTTGACTTTAAGTAAGTTACATGTGTTTACGTCATTAAGGGATTTTTTATTTCGACGTTTTATTTGTATATTTATTAATGTTATACTAATTTATTTGTTCTTTCGTTATTTAAAATAAAAATTATGTCAATTTGTATAATTTGGCGAAATTGGTCGACGGAATAACTAAGTAGTACCGTATTTTTTAATTATTTTCTATTATTTTCAAAAGGAAATAATAAAAAAATATTTGATAACTATAGAACAAAATAATTTATATAATTTAAAAAAGAAATAAATGTAAATAAACATTTATTATTAAATAAACAACAATAGTCGGGTTACCATGTCAATCAAAATTATGCCATTTTGGCGCCAATTATGTACCCCGGTGCGTATATGACATCTATGCCTAATATTTTTCTTTTCGTTTTGTTTAAAAAAAAAAGAAAGAAGCGAAAGCCATCAATTTTAAGTGGTTCAGTTTTAAATGGAAGTTTTGTATTTTAAATAAAATGATTGAAATGATTATATTTTGAATGAAATTAATGAAATATAAAAACATGCGACGGGAAAAATGTTTGGTGATGTATCACCTGCGTCCCGCTAACATAAAAATACCGAGTTCTTGATTTCTCTATCAGAATCTTTCGATTTCGCGAAAGACTGTTCAAGTAAATTGAATTATGAATAAAAGTAACATGATACATTTCTTAGCATACATTTAAGGGAGGCCAAACTTTTCGCCAAATTAAATTTAAAATAATAACTTTTCTGAAAAAAAAAATATCTCTTATGATTGAAATTTGAGTTGCCATCATTAGAAAAAAGTATTTAAAATTAGAAAAAAATTAATATTTCGAAAACTAATTCGAATTTAAAAATTGTAATACCAGTTTTGAGATCTGTGGATCAATACGGATTTTTGGTGTTAATTTTTATCGCAAAGTATTCTATATTTTAGGAGAAATCGCCGTGAAACATAATCAGTTGTTTAATCAGTCGTTTCATAGAATCGTTACATAAATTCGTTTCATAATATCCGTTTCATTAGGATTTTATATATATAGGGTAGAAATAAATATAGGAGAGTGTGAACTAATAGTAGGAATTGAATAATAATAATAATAATATAAATTTGGAATTCAGACGTTAATTTATGTGCTTTTAACTACCTAAGATTAGTCCAATATCTTTTAAAATATTACCTAACAGAGGGGAAAATATGAAGAAATAACAAATTAGAAAAGATTTGCAATTTTTTTCAGCAAGCAATTTTTATTTCAAAATGTTGGATTTTTTATAGATGATGATTTAGATTGTATTATATTAATCAACTTTGAACGTTGTAATCTCGTCTTTGTTCGCTTGGTGACGAGTTGTCTGTGATGCACGACTATCCTCAACAAGAATTGTTTTTGTTGTTTGTCCCTGACCAATTCGTTTAATCAGATCAATTCTTTCTGCTGTATCATCGCTCACAATAATAGCGTTCACATGGCTTCTTATAGAATCGTTGCAGTATTCTGTCACATCGTGGATCCCAAAATATTCGAAGGACGTATTTTTTATTAGTAACGAAATGATTCAGGTCATTTCCTTCAAAAACTAGGTTTTTACCTCGAATACATAGATGCCAATATCTCCGGAAATTCCGGAGTTTCTCCGGAAATGTAGATTAAAATACGGAAGTACGGTAATAAGGTAGAAAATACGGAAATTTGAGGCAAAAAAATCGCGAATTTCTTCGATCGATCCGGCAAAAAATCACGAATTTCGTCAATCAGTTGATGAAGTATATCGTGAAAATTGTCTATTAGTCGATAAAACCACGAATTTCTACAATCGCTCGCGGCAGAAAATTGCTAATTTCGCCAACCGATCGTTGAAAAAGTTTCAACTTTCGTCAATCAGTCGCTGCAAATAATCGTGGAATTCATCAATAGGTCGTTCATAAAAATCGCAAATTTTTTCATTCTGCAAAAAATTCTAATTTTGGCTGTCAGCCGTGGCAAAATATCGCGAATTGCGTTAATCAGTTGAGGAAAAAATATCCTGAAATCCGGTTATCGGCCAATGATAAAAATCGCGAATTTTGTCAAGCACTCGCTGCATTGCAAAAAAATCACGAATTCCGTTAGTCATTCGCGGCAAAAAATAGCTGTTTTCGTCAATGAGTCGCGGCGAAAAATTGCTGTTTTGGCCAATCAATCGCAGCAAAAAATCGCGGTTTTCGTCCGTCAGTCGCGGCAAAAAATCGCGGTTTTCGTCCGTTAGTCGCGGCAAAACATCGTGATTTTTGTCTGTCGGTCGCGGTAAAAAATCGCGGTTTTCGTCCGTCAGTCGCGGCAAAACATCGCGGTTTTCGTCCGTCAGTCGCGGCAAAACATCGCGAATTTCGTCCGTCAGTTGCGGCAAAACATCCCGATTTTCGTCCGTCAGTCGCGGCAAAACATCGCGATTTTCGTCCGTTAGTCGCGGCGAAAAATCGCGATTCTCGTCAGTGAATCTCGGCGAAAAATCGCGAAGTTAATTGGTTGTTGAAAAAGTCACTTTATTTTTTTGTAGGGGAAAAAATAGTCATGTAATTTCACACAGTTATATCAATCGCGGATTTTTTGCTCTGTAGGGATAAAAAAAAATATTCCATTTTTATAAATTTATTATAAAAAATTATTAATACAGTAAAAGTAAATTATGTAACCTTTATTTAAATTATGTTTGTGTTGGTAAATGCAAAAACTGCAAGAAGACTGAGAATATTTTGTAAAAAATATAGCTCGTAAAAAACTATGTACAACTCCTGAAATGACTCCTGATACGTGAACATTTTACTCCTGAAGAGTGTCCAAAACTCCTGAAATTTAACTGGTTTACTCCTGATACAGTCTTTACAATGTTGGCGTCTATGCGAATAGTTTCATTTCCTTTTTCTTTACAGGTTTGGTTTCTAAATTTAGAGTCACTTTTCCCTTATTAGCCGGAGTAATTCGCACGTCTAAAAAAGCCAATCCTACGTTTGTTTCTAAAAGATCCAAAGGTATCTGTATCAACTTAGCAACTGCGAGAGGACTTTTTTTGACATCTGCATCTGGGTAAGTGTTCAGAAGCCGTAACATATCCAAATCCTTCTTTGGAGCCCATCGACTTACAATTGCTCAAGCCAAAAGTGAACATATATGATACTGACACAATGTGCAATTCTTTTCATTTCTTTCTATTCTCGTTGAGGCAACTGTTTAGAAAAGAGTACAATTTTCAGTGCATATACTGCCTTTGTCATCCATTTTGCTTGACTCAGAGGCTCTGGGATCCTGAAACTGAAGTCGTTTTCAGACCAACCTTCTAGGTACAAGAGTAAGAATTGTAATAACTCTTTGTAATCTTCTCTTAGATGACTTCTGTCTTTAAGGACATTTTGGAGGTAGTTAGCAAGATTGTACCCTTAGAGTTCTTTATTTTTTAAGGAGAAAACCTTGTCAACTCCACAAACTGACGAACTCATATCATCTTCTCTTTGTGACCTAAGAAATTCTTTATTTTCTTATGATATGCTAGTCATGCTCATCACATTTTGCCAGGAAATGTCGAATAACTTGACGTGGTCATCTTTCCAAATTGGCTATTTTATATTTGCTTTATCCGTGTTTCTCGATTTCTCTTTACTCAGGTTTCGTTATTCTTTGTACATCTTCTGTAAACAAGCACTGATATTCTCCTCCGTCTTAGCAGGAATATTTGCTTTCTTCTACACTTCCTGTAGTTTAGGACTGGCAGATTTAACAGAATCCGAAAGTTCTTCTTTCATTTCCTTGTGACGTAAATAAAATTAAGAGTATTTGTTCCTTTGCAGGGAGTCGAGCTAATAAAAACCTCATCACTAGGAACTTTCCTAGCCGCCACATTTCTCTTAAGGTTCTCGTTTTAACGCTCAATTACCTTCAAAAGATGAAAGAAACACATAAGAAGCCCATTAGTACAAAGTACTTCAATATTAGAAATTTCACTAATCTATACTCATATTATAACGAGGTAAAAATTGTTTATTTGTAGGAGGTAAGCTCTGGAAATACCGAACCGATTCCAAAAGTAATGGTATCAAAATGATGGTGTTAGTCTAACTTAGAACATAGGCTATATTTTATATCGGTGCCACCCAGATAGCATGCACGTTTGCAGTAAGTTTGACTTTTCCTCGATATTTCCTTGTCTTGACAAATTTGACACAACTATTTTCACTCAAAAGTACTGCAAGGTAGATGAAACAAAATCGATCTCTCCCTTGCAATGCCATTTTGCTGTAAAACTGCTGCAACACTGTCATATTTCAACGACGTCAGCGAAAATTCCCTTTGTTGAGAGCAGAATATATAACAGCGTATGACTGGAAATTCAGAGCTCAGAGTCAAAAGAAAAAGACACATCGTTATTGAATCTTGTGATTAGCGGATCATTGATTAGCGTTCAAATAAAGGAACCCAGAAATAAAGGTATT
The DNA here is from genome assembly GCA_963932465.1 of Maratus speciosus. Classification (NCBI taxonomy): domain Eukaryota; kingdom Metazoa; phylum Arthropoda; class Arachnida; order Araneae; family Salticidae; genus Maratus; species Maratus speciosus. Next base: position 577,404,805 of record OZ010793.1, read on the forward strand.
TCTTATTTTAATTATTCAAATGTGGTTATTTTCTCTAAAGTAACATTTCTTTATAATCTACAACTTATTTCATAACAAAAATTCTAATAAATTAAAAGTTATGTTAATTTTCTAAGTAATGCCTACGTTTTTCAATAGTTATGTTTTGGGTCATGTTAAATATTTTTTAATAAATTTTTCTGAATTTTACAGGGAGTTTAAGATTTCTTTTGCTTTTTTTTATTGTTGCTGTTGCCTTTCACGCTGCTGGAGCAGTGTTGAATTCAAACGCTTATCTCCGGAAGAGATTTCTGTTGCTCCGGGATGAGGGGGGGGAGGGGCGTCGCGATAGGGGTTATGGGGGGAGACCCCCCAATATATGTGAACTTGGAAAATTTGAGCTTAGAGTTAGGAAAGTATAGATTTTTGAAACACTTATTCTTTTTTTTTTTTAAGTAAAAATAAAAAAAAAGAATTATTTATTGTTTTGCAGACGATCTTTCTGAGTTCTGTAATAGTAAAATAGTTCAACTTTCAAAATAAATACAAAAAGCAGCCAGACTCAATTTCTCATTATGTTTCTCTGTGTAACGAAAATATCATACATCTACCTGACATGAATTTCTCTACTGTTGTCCATCAACAGTCTCTGTAATACCTTTCCTCCAAAACTTTGTTCCTTATTCAAAAATCTAAAAATATGAGGCTATTTTCTATAAAGTACAATTATGACTCGTACACAATTGAAGACAAAAACTTTCAGTAAATGAACCAATAATTATAATTTTTATGTTTTTAGTTTCAGCATTTTTTTTCTGGGGGGGGGGGGGGGAGATTTTTTTTTTTTTTGCATATAAGTATCATTATTATTAAAGACACATTGAACATATTATTTTAGCTGGAAAATAGATCATTTTTTTTTCATGTTGGGAAGATTTTTAACTTCCCCCCCCCCCCCCCCCGAAAATTTTTTTTGCAGCTACGCCCCTGGAGGGGGGGGGGGACATTCCGAGGTGGAAATTGCACTTTTGTCCATTAAAAAGCAAAAAAATTCAAACCTTCCGGGACGACATTTCAAGGTTCCGGAGGGAATGTCCCCTCTCGGTCACCCCCTGAATTAAACACTGCGTTCGAGAGTATGATTTTAAACTTTAAATTATTTTTTCATTACCATTAACATTTTTTTCTCTATTTAAATATTAAGTATAATTTTAAACTGTTTCTTAGTTGGCTCTATGCTTATCTACCTGGATTTCTAATGTATCTCTTTTTTCTAATTTTTATTGAAATTACTAAAAGTATTTCCCACCGACGTCCGTTTTATTTAATTCTTTAATAATTTCTCTTTTCTTTTGATGTAACTGCTTCTTAATCGGATGTGTATAAATCTTTTTATTTCCAAATTTTTGTAAAACTTTTAAATATGAATATTTTAAAATTTTTAGTTTTTCACGCCCGCAAATCACGCATGTACCGGAGCAAATCGAAACGATATTCCGGTTCGTGAAATTATGACAAATATTATTCTGGTTAGTGATCCGTGAAGTTATTAAAACATCTTATTACAATTTCATACGTATGGCTTTTATTGTGCTGTCTATAACTTTTTTTATTATTTAGAATTTTGAATGCAGTTTTTAAATTGTCTTAGTATGATTAGACATAAATTCGCCTAAAGTTTAAAAAAAAAGTTTTTAGTCAACGATAATTTTGAAATAGCGTCCCTATTCGTGGATTTTCCATTTCGAGACCTGCCGCAAAAAATTTTACTAATATTGATTGGTGCATATTTTTGTAATGAATTGAAGCTAAATAACTAAAATGCATTGAATAACCACTTCAAAATCTCAATGTTATAGTGTTGACGTCAGATTTGAATATTGTTTATTTGTCTTCTTATTGAACATGTTTTGTTTTGTTTTTTACATGTAAAAAAAGTGTTCAACTGTAGAGTAGGTGGGGCAAAGATACGCACTGCCTGATTTAATATGAAGAAACATTTCTACAATCATGACCGCTAGGGTAGTAGTTTGGTCTCATGTGTAGTAGTTGTGTGATCAAACCTTATGAAAAACGTAGCACTCCGTGCCAAGAAAATGAGGTAAGTTTAAATTTTCGAATTTTGATCTAATATTTTAAAATTTTCACTTTATTGTTTAGCTAACAATACTTCGAATTTTTACAAATCCAAAAGTTCAGTGGAGAACGGAAGCTCTATAGCTTCTAAATGCCGTATAGTTTATTTCGATCGCATTTGTTTAAACTTGTAGGTAGCCGGTTAAGTAAAATACTGCAGAATGGGGCAAAAATACGCAACCGTCTTGGGGCAAAGATACGCACAAGATTAAGATTCGGGGCTTTGCCTTATCGTTTTAGCTAGATGCAAAGCTTTCCACAATTACGTTGTGGTAAGTTTTATTTTTTATATTGTATAAAATATAATAGCTACTTAACTAACTTAGTTAACTACATTTTCCTTTTTCTAGTTAAGTTTTTTTTAAATATAGAACGTAGATATCTACTTACCTACTTTTAAAAATCAATATTCTTGTTCCATAAAACGATTTTGTTTTAAAGTCTTAACTCTTAACTCCTGTTAACGGTCTCACAGACTGCTGCTATATTCATTTTTCATAGCTTAACTTGTAATTTTCAATTTAACTATTGATGTTAGTTTAATTTTGATTCGTTTGGAAACTTAATAGTATCGCTAAAGACTTCTAAATGAGGAGAACTTTTATTATAATAGGCCTTTACATAAAGTTTAGCGCAAAAACAGTATCTTATGAGTCAGTCAACCCTTTTATTCATTCTACGATCAAGGGGTCTTTAAGACCGCTCACAATATTTATTCAGCAATTTTTGTCACAGTAGTTTGAGGTTAACTGCTATTTGCGAACTCACAGACCCCCTGTTTATTTCCTTTTTTTTCGTGGTTTAACTTACAATTTTCAGTTTAACTATAAATACTTGTGAAATTTACTAATGCTTTTGCATAACTCATTCGTTTTATTGGAAATGGGACAAAAACCCACAGTAAGTGAGCAAAAATACGCACTGCGTATCTTTGCCCCACGAGTGCGTACTTTTGCCCCAACCGATGGGGCAAAGATACGCAGAGCAATGTTTTTTAAAAATTGCAATTTCTCTCAGAATTATAATTTAACAGAATGTCGGTTGATGTTAGCACTTGCCTAAGGTTCTAATTTAACATTTTAATCACTCATTACATAAGTTTAGACTAATGTGTGTGTTAAAAATGAAAATGTATGGAAAGTGCGTATCTTTGCCCCCACCTACTCTATATTTATTTATTATTATTTTTATGGTAACAATCTTTCATAAAAGGTAACTTCATAAGAGCCTACACTAGTCACGCGAAGAAACGGTCAAGTTAATGTTAATCATATGGGATATATTTAGATTTCTCTCTCGCATTTTAATATTTTTTAATCCTTTTCATGCATAGGATACCTGAGGTTGAAAAGTTTTATTCTGCGTTTGTACTGTTTAGGTACTAACTAGTTAATGTTTAGTTTGTCTCTCTGACTAGATTAAAGTTGATAATTTAGGTTGAACTAATTTGACGAGATAAATTAGATTAAACTGATGAAATTTTACTAGATAAATTAGACTAACTGACTAGATAAACTAGTTTTGATTTTAGTTAAATTTTTTGGCTTTCGCACTTAAAATGTAAAAACTGAAGAATTGTAAACATCACTTGTGTGTCTCTCTGTCCGTCTGTCATAGTCAATTTTACGAAACTACGGAACATGAAAATTTCAAACTTGCCAGAGTTATAATATTATTGACCAATATACTTATTGATCAACATACTTATTGATTATTAGCGATTCGCAAGTATTTTTAGAAAAAAAATTAGGGAAATAAGCTACTTATTTTTATTTTCTTTTGTGTATGTAGTGTGTAGGGTATCGTTCGAAAGATTTTGTAATACGGAAACCAAAAGTATATTTGTTGTAATTTTAGATATTACCTTTTCAGAGATATAGTCGAAAATGTACTCGAAAAATGTGTCCCCCCCCCCTCCTTCCCCGCTATTACCAAATCTACTGTAAATAAAATTATGGAAAAAATAGTACTAGAAGTTTATTTAAGCCATACAGGAAAACTATACCGATTATCCTAGTCACATACTTTTGAGAAAATCGTATTTTTTCGTTACACACTGACTTTACTTGGCAGGTCCTCAGTGGAGGGGTTGACGGATGCTCGATGTACCTATCGACGCGGAACCATAATCGTTTTGGCAAATATTTAATAAAGGCGCTGGTAATGCTTTGATGACTGCTTAAAGAATTTAAAACTTTATACTAAAGAATGTTCTGATTTCTACTAGTTTATCTTGTTTGCTCTTGGAAAATACAAATATTTTAAGAAGTAAAATTATTTTAAATGGTTAGGGGAGACCGGGGGAATGCCGCCAACCCGGGTTATGCCGCCACCCCACCTAGTTTAAAAACTAAGGGCAGTTTGAGATAGTGAATACGCCTGCACTATAGCGGCTAACAATATAAACAGTGCCTAAAGTGAGAGTGACTTTGCTGTACGTCGTTCGTTTGTTCTAGTGAAAAATGTAGTTTTCATCTAGTTGCTTATTATTTTGGAACTTAAAATGAGTAGAGATAAGCACCTTTTATTGCAACATTAGGTATTTAAGATAATATGACCCGTAATCTACATGCATTCGCCGACATTTTGATGCAATGTGTTGAATAAGTTCGGTTCTTCTTTCGGCTTTGCTTGGGGATTTCCGCCATATTGTCCTCTCGGGGTAATGCCGCCGCCATGCAAATCGGGTGAGAAATGGCCTCATTTTAATGTAGTGGAGCAGATTCAGAAGAGTGACTTTTGAAATATGAAGTAAATTGTAAGCTTAACCATTATTCTGCTCAATTACATTGCTTTCTAACTATTTTCAGTAGGTTGTGTGTTTCCTAGTATCCATTTGATGCATGTACTAGGTCATTAAAGAGTGGCGGCATTACCCCAGTACAGTGGCGGAATTACCCCAGTGTCCTGGGTAATCCCGCCACTGTGCAGAAGTTTAAAAAATATTTTTTTATGTATGCTTACTTTACAGTTATGATTACAGTTAAATTTATGCAGATACTAAAGATCATGAAGAATTTTTACTATTAAAAAATAAACATTTTTTCAAGGTGAAAAAATGTAAATTCACTTAAGGTGTCGCCATTCCCCCGGTCTCCCCTAAATCTTTAAAAGTTTAATTAAACTTTACGTTTAATTTCGATACGTTCATTCTTACGGGATAACGCATGGGATAAAAATTTCACATTAAATGTCAAACCAACTGAACGAATTATCTTAATATGTTCTTCTCGGGGTCTAAACAATATAGTAAATAAATTGTTTATGCTAATTATGTCTTTGTTTAGTCATCTTTATTCTTATGTATTGTGTAATTTGCCAGAAGCGTAACCCATATTACTGTCGAGTCTGGTTTGCCTGAAAGTTCAGTCTGAAAGATAAGGCTTATCGCTCGGCAAAATCGATTTAATTATTTCTATTAAGTTTTATTACCTCCCGGCAATTCCACCCTTAACATCAAAGTAGTTTTGTTAACTGAGAAGTTGTAGTTTATGATCACCTTAAAAACTAACTGTAGACAGAATTCTTGAAAGCTGTAAAAAATAAATCTGTGATTTTTTAAAATTTATTCTTTTTTTTTCCCTCAGATGCAGAGACATTAAAAAACATGGATTAGAATGTGGAAAAATTGCATGATGCAACAGACTCAGGTGGGGGAGGAGAACAGGAAAGTGTTAAATATATTTAAATAATTATTTTTTCAATTATTTTTTGTGTGTTTTGTTTAGGGAACAATCTCGTAACTCAAAATATGTAGAAAATAATGCTTTATAATACTGTTATTTATAAACTGTTATTTATATTTGTGTAAAAATAAACTTTGTAACTATTTTACAAGTAGTATTGTTTTATTACAACTTTGTCTTTTTTAAATTTTTGAAGCTTTTCAAATAATTTATATATATATATATATATATCAGTGGCGTGGCGTGAAAATTTTCGGTGGCCATCGCAATTATTTAAGTTTGTGGTGAAAAATTATTAACTCTAAAATTCAATGGTTGAATGTTCAAAAAAGAAACTTTAAATCTTACCTTCACTTATACATGAACTCCAAATGTTCTGCTAAAACTGGATCGTAGAGTTTTAAAAGCTTATTAAGAGTTTTAAAATATTGCTTGGTCATCGCCGCATCCAGCGATGACCGGACTGATATGTTACATTTTGGCTGCAAAAACATATAAATTATATCATCTTTGATAAAATTAGCTAAAAAGTTCATCTATAAACAGGCAAGCATGCTTATTTCCTGAAAAACCTTTAAATTGTATTTTTCTGTTGTATCATTAAAAACATCTTAGAATAAAAAAAAAAAATCTTTTGAAATGCAGTGATAACCTTTAACTGATGTTACCGGTCTCTCAGACCGCGGCTTTTTCAATTTTTGCAGTTTAACTTCCAATTTTCAGTTTAACTACAAACACTATCGAAATTTTGTTTCGTTTGGAACTTTTGTACTATCACCAGAGACTTTTGAATAGGTGAATTTTAATTATAACACTTTTGTGCAAAAAGTTTAGTTCAAAAATACCATACTATGAGTTAGTCGTGCCTTTTATTCATCTTTCGTTGCAGCGGTCTCACACACCGCTTCACACTAGTTATGTGATAATTTTTGGGACATCAGTTAAAGGTTAATATCCAGAATGTGTGGTATTTCTAATAAACATTTATTTATGTTACAGTAAAAAAAGTAATATCTTACTAAATCCGTAAATAAGTTTTATTTGATGAAATACATGGCTATTAAGTTTGCAAATTCAATTATCCTATTTTTAGTTTAATTTTCTAATTATCTTAGGATGTTCTTTTGCCTTTTAAAATTTATTACAGTTTTCTTACTTGCCTTTAAAAACATTTAATATTAATGTATGCAAATTATTAGAGAAACGTTTGTGTGGTGTGTCCAATAAAAGTTTGTATATTGATAGCTATTTATGAAATTTATTTCAGAAAGGAATGAGTTCCATGAATTTTTCTTAATGACAAGCAATAAATAATATGTATAAGTTTGTTTAGAAAATCAAACCTGCTAGCATTTTTTATTTTTTTTTTGCATATTTTTTGAGGGCGTAAATAAGAAACAATTCTTTGATTCTGAGATAAAATGTTTCTGTTATTTTTTATTTTGTGTTTTAATTGAGGCAAGTCAAAAACAATGTATTTTAAGTTTATGATACATTTTTTTTTTAAAGGAATGTATTTGAAATGAAAGCTGTGTGTTTTAAATGAAATGAATGCGATATGAATGATGGTAAGGGAAACAATATTTGGGGATTTATCACTTTTCCCGGCTAACTCAAAAATAACCGATCTTTCCTTAACCCTTTGAGGGGCAAGCAATTGTGTTTTTGAAATGCCGGATTTACGCCGGAATCCGCAAAAAGATTTATTGCCAAATAAGGAAAAGCAAGTTTACGACTTTTTCCCACCAAAGTTAGAAAAGTAAAATTTAATAAATTTTTTCTGGTGCAAATCCTCATTAATCGTAGGTGAGATAAAATATATCCCACCACGCCTCAAGGGGTTAATATAAGTTAAATGCAAATAAATCCAGCACCTGTAAAAATCGTTAATTAATAAAATTTTAAAACGAATGATCAACTCATTTTCTATTTATTTGTTATCCATCTCGAGAAGATAGATCATGCAAAATGATGATTGTTAATTGCCGAACACACTTACCATTCTTATTGACCAAATGCATTCAAAACAGTAATTTGATATGCATTTGTTAAGTACATAAAATCAGATTGATGAATTTCAGCTAAGATATTTGATTACCTAATCTTCCGTAATCGAGTCTACTGTCAAGATTAAAGTGTAACAAAAAGAATATCAGCAACAATATAGCTTAATGTAAATGTAGCTATCATTAAAGGATTTTCACAAAAAACATTCCATTGCACCAAATCTTATTAGCTAAAACACGCCAATAGGCCATTGACCCGATTATGGAAGATAATAGGTTTAAAAATCTGCGTTATCGAACATATTGCAATTGATAAGCAAATGGACATGCAGCATAAATGCCTAAGTGATTGTATTTGTAAAGAAAGATGAAATACGTAACAACAAAAAATATATGAAATGTTGCCATGATCGCAAAGAGTTCTTGGTACTTTTATGTTAACCAGGTGCAAATCTCGCAAATAGCATTTTTTATTTTTCACGTGATAACTTAAAACAATGATTTAATGTTAAAATTAAATGTCTTGGTTTATGTTATTTATTAGGGGTTTTTTTTACTAATTCTTTTGAAATAAGTGAAAGTCTTGGATTTAAAATTTTTCTGTTTTAAATTAGTTATGCATTTTAAGGAAAATGAATGAAAGGATTATATTTTAAATGAAATTAATGCAATAAAAAAAATGCAATGGGATTTTCGATATTTGGCCATTATCACCTACACCCTGCTGACATAAAAGTACAGAGTTCTTGATTTATCTATCAGAATCTTCTGATTTGGCGAAGACTTGAGCAAGTAAATTGAATTATGAATAATAAAAAAAAGCATGAAACAATGATACTATATATTTTAAGGAAAACCAAACAGGTCGCCAGGGCAGCTAGTTGTACAAGAAATTAGAATTGCTTTCGAATCTACTTTAAACTATAAGTCCTTGTCTACTCAGTCTATACAGGGTGTATCTAAACTCTTGGGCAAAACTTTAAGGGGTGATAGTATACACCAAGACAAACAATATTAAATAGGAAACTAAGAGTCCCAAACGTCTTCCGAAGGAGATAGGCGCCATTAAAGTTTAGAGTCCAAATTTTCAAATGATTATAAAAAACGGAAAAATTTGTCGATTCGTTTGCGGTTTTCGCTAAAACTATTTTTTATGTCAGTATTTTCTTGAAAAGAAATTTTAAAGGTAAAGTTCAAAAAATGCTGATAAAGGGTGCTTTAGACTTTGGAGTAACGAACAACCATTTTTTACCGTTATTTTTTGTATTTCATTAAATGCTTTCAAAAGTTTAGACTTAAACTTAAATTTTGAGTTCGAAATCTGAATCGTTGGGAGTGGCTAAGTAGCGGAAACTGAACTGTGTTCAGGGAGGGGGGGGGGGGTGTTCAAATTTCAATTCCTGAACACAGTTCAGTTTATGCTACTTAACCACTCCCAACAATTCAGATTTTGAGCTCAAAATTTAAGTTTAAGTCTAAGCTTTTAAAAATATTTAATGAAATACAAAAAATAACGGTAAAAAACAGTTGTTCGTTACTCCAAAGTCTAAAGCGCCCTCTATCGGAATTTTTTGAACTTTACCTTTAAAATTCGTTTTCAAGAAAATACTGACATAAAGAATAGTTTTAGCGAAAACCGCAAACGAATCGACCAATTTTTCCGTTTTTTATAATCATTTGAAATTTTGGACCCTAAACTTTAATGGCGCCTATCTCATTCGGAAGACGTTTGGGACCCTCAGTTTCCCATTTAATATTGTTTGTCTTGATGTACACTATCACCCCTTAAAGTTTTGCCCAAGAGTTTAGATACACCCTGTATAGCATAAAAATGTTTAGCATCTGACAAACCTCCGATTATGCGGAATCTTGCACAAAACACGCACAACCCTGAAAAGTACGACTATTAGTGTACAAGTAAAATATATATACCAATAAGTGAGTAATATACGACAACTGATGGCCATTCACCAAAATTTGGGAAGAACTTCGTTTTTACACAAAAAAATGAAGATCCTTGAATCCCCCCCCCCCCCCAAAATAAAGTTACTTAACCATGTTTTGGGGAGCTTTTTTAACTCAGGGAAGGGGAAGGGCAAAGCTAAAAAAATTTTAATTAGGTCAACAGAGGGTTATCGTTTATTATGTATATTTTTTTTTTTTTCGAATGATACCATCCGCAAGTCGATACGATCTTTCGCTACATAGTTACGGCAGGTTTCATGAATCCGAAGTCGAAAATTATACTTTACTGCAGGTAAAATAGATTTTTACAGCAGCAACTGATGGCCATTCATGAAAATTTGGTAAGAACTTCATTTTGACACTAGAAATGAAGATCCAATAAGTTCCCAAAAAGTGAAGTAGTTTTATTGTTTTTTTTTTGTGGGGGGGGGGGGGGGGGGACGCTTTAACTCTGTAAGGTAGAAGAACTGAAATTATTTTAAATAGGTCAAATGGGGTACCGTTTGTTATGATGTTTTTAATTCTGGATCAAATGACATTGTACGCAAGCCGATACGATCATTCATTACAAAGTTAAGGCAGGATATAAGTGGATTTTGGCAACTTAAATGGCTTTGGAGTAAACTCAAATGATTCTGATTTTGATTATTGCTATTTTGAAGACATTTAAGGATTTTGATATTATAATGATTAAACTTAATGATTTAATATGATATAAAGAACATGTTTTGAACATAAAATAAATGTGACAAAACTATGCTAAAAAATAAAGTATAATTTTCCACTTTGCATTCATAAAACCTGCTGTAACTGTCTCACAAATGATCGTATCGACTTGCGGATATTTTATTCGAATCAGAATTAAAAGATACATATGAAACTATATCCCACTTGACCTATTTAAAAAATATTGAATTCTGTCCTCCCCCCCCCCTCCCTCTCGTGTTAAAATGTCCACTTTTGCCTCCAAAATACGATAAACAACATTAATTTTTGGGGACTCAACGTATCTTAATTTATAGTGCCAAAACGATGTTTTTCTCAAATTTTCCTGAATAGGAATCAGTTATTACTGTAAAAACCTATTTTACCTGCACAAGTATAATTTTCGACTTTGTATTCATAAAACCTACTTAACTTTGTAAGAAATGATCGTATCGACTTGCAGATTATTTTATTTGATTTGGAATTATAAATTACATAATAAACAATGTTCTACTTCACCTACATAAAACTTTTTGAGTCCCCCCCCCCACCCCCCTCCCTGAGCTAAAAATGCCTCCGTCTTTTGTCCCCAAAACAGGGTACAACAACTTTATTTTTTAGCACTCATCGGATCTTCATTTCGAATATCAAAACGAAGCTCTTCCCAAGTTTTGGTGAATGGCCATCACTTGTCTCAAAAAATCTTATTTTACCTGTACTACACGTAAAATTCAGAGAATTAACAACATTGCTATGAAATTACAGCATACTTGCAGATAGCTTGACATGACAAGAATCCAAGTTTGCAATGCATTTGCAGATAGTGTGTCATGGCTAGATTCAAGTTTACAATGCATTTGCATGGCAATATTACTAGTTTGCTATGAGTCTGCAGTGAATTTGAAGAACAAGACTGCAACTTGCACGACAAGTTAGCTGCAAGTTCAAAGTATGGTGACTTCGGAGTTTGCATAATCTTGTTGCAGTCTTGTTATGAACTTTCAGGCTTGCCATGCTGAGCTTGCTGCAACTTTGCAACTTTGCAAAGTAAGATTGCTGAAAATTTTCTGCAAATTAAAATTGCTATCTGGGCACTATCCCAAAGGGGGTGCAGGAGCAAAAAAACGTTCTGAAAACGCGATTTTTGCGTTATTGAAGGGCCTAGAAATGTGAAATTTAGAATATTAGTTACTTATAAGATATAAATGATGTCTAAGAACAGTTCTTAAACGATTCGAAATTTAAAAGGGGTGAAAATGCACAAAAAGCGTTCTAAAAAACGTTCTAAATGGTAGTTTCTACATAATCTCAGGAAATACCAAACCGATTTAAAAAATATTGGTGTCAAAATGATGGTGACAACGCTTGCTCCAAGATAGGCTATGTTTTATGTCGGTGCCACTACCCCAAAGGGGGTGCAGGATCAAAAAACGTTCTAAAAATGCGATTTATGTGTTACTGAAGGGCCTAGAAATATGAAATTTGAGATATTAGCTACTTATTAGGTATAAAGGATTTCTAAGAACAGTTCTTAAACGATTCGCAATTTAAAAGTGGTGAAAATGCGCGAAAAGCGTTCTAAAAAACGTTCTAAATGGTGGTTTCTACACAATCTCAGGAAATACCAAACCGATTTAAAAAATAATGGTGTCAAAATGACGGTGACAACCCTTGCTCCAACATAGGCTATGTTTTATGTCGGTGACACTACACAAAGGGGGTGCAGGGGAAAAACGTTCTAAATTGCGGTTTTTGTGTTACGGAAGGGCCTAGAATCGTTAAATTTGGAATGGTAGTTAGTTATAAGATATCAATGATCTCTAAGGGCATCTCCTAAAAAAATCGAAATTTAAAAGGGAGTCAAATGCGCAAAAAGCGTTGTAAAAAACGTTCTAAATTCCGATTTCTAGGAAGTACTGAACCGATTTCAAATATAATGGTGTAAAAATTATGCTGACAGATCTCGCTCCAAGTTAGGCTATATTTTATATCTGTTTCCACTACCCCAGAGGAGATGCAGGAGTAAAATGCGCGAAAAGTGTTCTTAAAACGTTCTAAATGCCGATTTGTAAGCGATGTCTCAGGAAGAATCAAACTGATTTCAAAAGAAATGGTAGGAAATTGATGCTGACAGACTCTGCTCTAACATAGACGCTATTTTATGTCGGTATCACTATCTCCTAGACGTTGCAGGAGCAAAAAAGCGTTCTAAATTTCGATTTTTGTGATCGGTACGGGCTAGCAACTTAAAATTAGGCAAGGTACATATTTATTAGATATAAATGGTCTTTAAGAACAGTTTCGAAAAAATTAGAAATTTAAAAAGGGCTGAAAATGCGCGAAAAGCGTACTAAAAACGTTCTAAATTGCGATTTATACTCAACCTCAGGAAATACCAAAGCTATTTCAAAAGTAATGGTTGCAAATCAATGGTGATAGTCCCTGCTATAACATAGGTTATATTTTATGTTGCTGTCACTACCATCTGAGGGTTGTAAAAGCAAAACATGTTCTAATTTGCGTTTTTTGCACAACTGAGGGATCTAACACTTTGAATTATGGCATGGTATTTACTTAGAAGATGCAACTGCTTTCTATGAACAGTCGAAAGAAAATTCCAAATTTAAAAAGATGAAGTAAGCGAAAAGCGTTATAAATTACAATTTTTATGCAATCTTATCAAATACTAAACCGATTAAAAAAATAATGATGACAAATTGTTGGTGTTAGGACCTGCTCAAACATAAGCTATATTTTATATCTGTGCCACTATCACGAGAGGGTTGCAGGAGCTAAAAACTTTCTAAATTATGATTTATGTGATACTTAAAAGGCTAGAAACTTTAAATATGGCATGGTAGTTACTTATAAAATATAAATGGCCTCGAAGGACTGTCGAAAATAAATTCGAATTAAAAAGGGGGGTGAAGCGAAGGGGAAGTGTGAAAAGCATTCTAAAAAAGTCCTAAATTACGATATCTATGCAATTTCAGGGAATATAAACCGATTATAAAAGTAATAGTTGCGAATCAATGGTAGCAGTCTCTGATCCTACACAGGTCGATGATTCTACCACCTGGGGTTTACAGGAACAACAAACGTTCTATAAAAGGCTTTTAAAAGTTTTCTAAATTACGTTTCTGTGGAATATTAAAAATAACAAACCGATTTCAAAATTAATGTTGGCAAATTAATGGTGATAGTTCCTAATTCAACATAGCCCTTTCGGTTGAGAGAGATGGTAGGACTTGGAATTTGACATGATAGTTAATTTTAAGATGTAAGAAGATGGTTTCTAAATAATTCAAAACTTCAAATGAATACTGAAATGAGCGTATTAAATAAGTTTAAAGGTTTCAAAATATTTTCTAAATTATCATTTATTTAGTTTTATTAATTTAAGTCTCATTTCTGCCTAATGCAGTGTAATAATGATGTTTAATCAAACTGTGTTTTAAATAGTAATTTTTGAATTATTCTTAAAAGTAATAAGTAAAAATTTAGTTAGTACCTTTTAATAAAAATTAGACATATAAATATCACGTGGCATATTTCAAGTATTACGCGAGCAAAGACGCGGGGTTTGCTAGTTTGAGATAAAAGTTTTCAAAGTGTGCAACCTCTAAATATTATCCAATCTTCTTGAAATTTGGCATACATAACTTTTACATCGCTCAGACTCGAGGCGCAAGCACAGTCATATGAAAATCACATCTTTGGAAAAATGAAACACCCTAATGATCAGTCCATACGGTATCATCGATTGTGTGAGCATATCTGTTTTTTTTTCAGAACTTTTCGAAATGCTATCCCATTTCACACAAAACAAGGTACATAGCGTTGCATTTTCAGTGCAATGTTTTTATTTTTCTCAAAATTATTATCGTCAACGCAAGTTCAGTTAAGATGTAACACCCTGTATTTGTGACTCAATAAGTGGTTTGCGACGTCACGTTATATAGAAAATTTTCATGCTCTTGATATTTTATCACCCCTCTGAATTTGTCGGTCGAATTGGGCAGCATCTCGTATATACGACCAATAATTCCATAGAAAGTGAATGAAAATATTTATCCTGTTTTTCCACAATATGGGGTATAAATCTATTTATTGCTTTTCCTTTAACATTAGAATGTACACAGCGGTTATTTTGACCCGGACCAAAAAAAATATAGCTCGATTCGAACCAGAAATTTCGTAATCAAATAAATCCACTATGTACCAAAAAGAAATAAGTTAAATAATTAAATTAAGCAGTATTAAATAAAAATTTTGATGTAAACTATGTTTATATATGACGTGCTTCACAGTTCCGGTCTTTCTAGTGTTAAATCTAATGTGTAAATCTGTTAGAATACTATTTTTTTTATCCAATCCAGTCTGGCTTCCGGCGCAATTTTTCTCTATTTTTTCGATGTTTATCCAGATTACAGGAAAAGAAGGGAAAGTTTTACGTCTTATTTTCCTTTTCTACTTTGGTGTATCTCCAGGCGATTTATGTCTCCCATTTCATTTGGTTCATAATCTGCTTTATCCTTATTAGAAAATTATCTGTTTTTTTCAAGTAAGGTGTCGCAAACTAAATGTTATTTTATGTGTTAAAGTGTTAATCAACAAGTTAATGATGTAATATTTGATACATTAAAGATAGAAAGTTACTAATGAAAATAGAAGTTTTTACTATCTTCTATCTTTAACCCTTTCCGACGGAGTAATTCTGTTTATAAACTGATGAAATAATGGACTGACACCAGAATTTATAAAACGAATTTATTAGAAAATACGAACTTGCTTATTTTCACGTACATTATAAAAGGAAAATTTTAATTAAATATTTTTGGTGCCATTTGTCAGTTTTGAAACTAACATTAAGTGTCCTTTTTTAAGGACACCGTCCTGGAAAGTGTTAAAACAAAAAAGTATTGGATTCGACAAAATTTCCAAATTACGATTTTCGGCGGATTTACACGTTTTAGAGGTCAGAGATCCCGAAAAACATGTTTTTACAAAATGTCTGTCTGTCTATCTGTATGTGACACAAATTTTGTGGGCGCTCTATCTCAAAAATTAATGAATAGAATTTAATAAAACTTTAGATTCAGTTAGTCCCTGATATAAATGGGTGCTGATTACTTTTTGGTGTAAATTGTCCAACAGCTGGCGCTGCTATTCTGCATTTTTCACGATTTCCGCAATAGCTATATCTCAAGAACTAACGAACGGATTTTCAACAAACTTCAGATTCAGTTAGTCTTTGATATAGTTTGGTGCTGATTACTTTTTTGTGTCAATCGACCAACAGACGGCACCGCTGTGTTTCTGACCTATTATTCATGATTATCGCAATAGCTCTATCTCAAGAACTAATGCACAAATTTTCATCAAACTTCAGATTCAGTTAGTCCCTGATATTAATGCTGTTGAGTTTTTGGTGTCAATCGACCAACAGACGGCACCGCTATGTTTCTGACCTATTATTCATGATTATCGCAATAGCTCTATCTCAAGAACTAATGCACAAATTTTCATCAAACTTCAGATTCAGTTAGTCCCTGATATTAATGCTGTTAAGTTTTTGGTGTAAACCTCCCAACAAACGGCACCGCTATGTTTCTGATCTATTATTCATGATTATCGCAATAGCTCTATCTCAAGAACTAATGCACAAATTTTCATCAAACTTCAGATTCAGTTAGTCCCTGATATTAATGCTGTTAAGTGTTTGGTGTAAACCTCCCAACAAACGGCACCGCAATGTTTCTGATCTATTATTCATGATTATCGCAATAGCTCTATCTGAAGAACTAATGCACAGATTTTCATCAAACTTCAGATTCAGTTAGTCCCTGATATTAATGCTGTTAAATTTTTGGTGTAAACCTCCCAACAAACGGTACCGCTATGTTTCTGATCTATTATTCATGATTATCGCAATAGCTCTATCTCAAGAACTAATGCACAGATTTTCATCAAACTTCAGATTCAGTTAGTCCCTGATATTAATGCTGTTAAGTTTTTGGTGTAAACCTCCCAACAAACGGCACCGCTATGTTTCTGATCTATTATTCATGATTATCGCAATAGCTCTATCTGAAGAACTAATGCACAGATTTTCATCAAACTTCAGATTCAGTTAGTCCCTGATATTAATGCTGTTAAGTTTTTGGTGTAAACCTCCCAACAAACGGCACCGCTATGTTTCTGATCTATTATTCATGATTATCGCAATAGCTCTATCTCAAGAACTAATGCACAAATTTTCATCAAACTTCAGATTCAGTTAGTCCCTGATATTAATGCTGTTAAGTTTTTGGTGTAAACCTCCCAACAAACGGCACCGGTATGTTTCTGATCTATTATTCATGATTATCGCAATAGCTCTATCTCAAGAACTAATGCACAGATTTTCATCAAACTTCAGATTCAGTTAGTCCCTGATATTAATGCTGTTTAGTTTTTGGTGTAAACCTCCCAGCAGATGGGGCTGCTATGCAGAATTTTTTACGGTTTCCACAATAGTTCTATCTCAAAAACTATATGCACGGATTTTCATCAAACTTCAGATTCAGTTAAAAGTTAACATAAGTTGTTGCCGATTAGATTTTAGTGTAAATCACCTAACCGGTGGGGCTGCTATGCTGCATTTTTCAGGAAGTATTAACATGCATGAAATAGAAGGAAGTTATGGGATTTCCACATCCGACTAGTTAGTATTTGGAATGTGATATTTCCAGTTTTGTAGAAACGTTTTATTCGATAATATTAACTCTTTATTCTCTGGGAACCTAAATCTCGACAGCATAAAGGAAGCACGTAAGAAGGCAGACGCATAGGGGAGGGTAGTACACAGTGAGACGAAAATTATTATTACTTAACAAATGGCAACGATTTTTATTCTTTTGAAAAAATTTTTGCTACTACTTTAAGTAACACAAATACGCTACACATTAATGTATAAATGGTTTTAAAAAAGTTATTTATAAAAGCACAGAAGCAGCATAAAGGAGTATCGAAAATTGTCTCACTGTGTACCACTTGTGGTACACAGTGAGACAATGTATATATTTTCATAAATCATACATTTTTATACTCTATCAATAATTTTCTGCAGTTTATGACTTCTAATTAATATTTCTAGATTAAAAAAAATTTAAAAATATGAGCCTCGATTGGACAATGGCAGACATTGGGCTACCTTCATGCAAACTTTCAGCCTCTTACGTTTAGTAGATTTCACTAACCATCGCACGCCCCCCACACACAGAGATAGAGAGAGAGAGAAAAAATACTTTCTTTCATTAATAAATAACTTTTTTTTACTTCAGAACCGCATAGTAAATATACAATGAGGCACGTCTCACTGTGTACCACAACTGTGTGTCTCACTGTGTACTTTCGTTACGTTGTAACAAAATGGATGCCATATCTGTTTCATCATGAGTTTCATAGCTTTGAATGCTTGTGTCGTTTTGTCGACATAGTCTATCATTAGATATAGCTAGGTTTGGTTAAGTAGATACATGCCATAATGAAATAAATAAAGTCTAAAATGGACGTTTAAGTAACTTTAACCCCTGTAAAATAAATAATTACTTACTAAATATTTTGTTGGACGAGTAACAGAAGTGCTGAAACTACATCCACGTGTTGCATAAGATAAGGTGGTTCAGTGTGTGTTCCAGCTAGGAGAAAAAGTTATAACTATATGTCAAAATGGCTGCTGTCTCACTGTGTACCATGTCTCACTGTGTACTCCCCTACCCTATCACATATTTTTCGAAATTTGGCAGACGATTTATTTTAGAACGGCACATGTTTATTCTTTTATTTAGTTTTAAATAAATGCCTATAAAATATTTATCTTATATTCTTAGCGCAATGTCAGTAACATAAGATGCATATATAAATTTCCTTGAGTAAACATAAAACATGCTCTTTCAAACAAAATTATATTTATGAAAATCAGTTCTCCTATGCTATATGGATTTTGATGATAGACTTGAAAGTGGACTTTATGAAATGCGGAAGAAAAGTATGTAATAAATTCACTTTTTAATTTAGTTTGTTCTTAATCTTATATATTCATATTTGTTTTTACCCGATGCCCCATCTTTTATTTTTGCCAATGTTTAAATATTTAATATTGATTTTGTTTCTATTAAAATGTAATCTACCTTCGTTATGTTTTTGAGTAGTGATATTTAAGGGAACGGACAATGTCCACTTCACACAAACTTTTTTTCAAGGAAGAGAGTCCTGTAAAAATTCACGGAGGATAAACTAACAAGGAAGGTCTCCTTACTGGATATTCTCAGAATATTTTGAGAAAAAAAAACCCAATTAAACTACTTATGTACGTAATAAAGGATCAGTCAAATTTAACCGCGGAATTATAGCAGAAAGACTGTAAAAAAATAAAATACTTTCCAGTATTTGGCGCGAAAAGACGAAAGCGTCACGCGATTTGGCGAGAAGCACTTTCTTCTCCAAAAGCAAACGATTTTAATGCATCTGAAAATTGATTGTTAATTGATTTTGAGAATGCATGTAAATAATATTTAATGAATTTAAACTTAATGAGAGAGTTTAATACATATATTTTTTTTGTATTACATATTTATTTTGCTTGTTGCTGCAGTTATTTAAATTTATCACTGTAAAAATAATTTCATATATAAAAAATATTTTCATACTGAAAAAGGTATTTTCTTATATTTAAGAGTATTCAAAATAAAGGCCAGATGAAGAATGCTGCAGTTTTCCATTTCAATATTGGAGAAGGTTTTGTTTCCATAGCAACAAAATTGAATCGACAGTGCTCAATTGGATTTAATTTTGAGACTGAAATAATTTTATTAATTAAATTTTTGTTTTAATTCAGAAAATTTCATAGTTAACTTTCATTATAAATACATATATGACAAAACTATAGTTAAAACAAACTTAAAACTGACAAAACTAAAGTTATTTAAATTAAATTTATTTAAACAAATTCAATATGAAATATTTTTACCTTAAAAGAGTATCTGACAAAAAAAAAAAAAAAAAAAAAAAAAAAAAAAAAAGCATGTTTTGAAATTTTATTGCATTGCCAACCGGTGATAAATCGCCACATATCGAAATTTTCATTATTTTTTTACGGACACTCTATCGAGTTTCCACCGAAAATTTTTATGTAAACATATGTCTATCTTCATGAGAAGAACATTCTATAATTTTTTCAGATTTTCGGAGTATGCCCGTATGGAGACCTTCCTTGTAAGAAAAGGCCAATTGTCTCACAAATACTTAAAGCATTGATGAATACATGATAATAGGACGTAAAGAAGTTATTTTTTCAGAAGGGATAAAAATAAATAAATAAACATCATTAACCCCTTAAAGGGTGGTGGGATTTATTTTAACCCGCTTAATTTGAATCAAGATTCGCACCATAAATTTTAAATGAGGTTTTATTTTTATAACTTTGATGAAAAAAGTGCAAGGCTGCCACTGGCGATTATTCTTATATGGTATTCGCACCACTATTTCTAAAAAAAAAAATTTCTAGTATATTTATCTTGCACATGTTGTCAAAGTACATGGGAAAGATTTTCGTTTTGAGAAAGTGGTGCGAGATAGAAGTTAAAAATAGTCGTCAGTGGTAGCCCTGAAAGTGCTGTAAAATTGCATTTTCCTAATTTTCAATAATTGTATTTCAAAAATTCTGGTGTGAATGTTACATAAACACAAACAGTTTTGTCTCAAATCCTTTAAATCGGGTATTGTCCTTTTCTCTAACAATAGGTACAGATATTATCACCAACTCATCTTCAAAATAGAGAATAGACATTCTATTCAAAATCTTAAAAAAAAAATGCATTCATTATAAGACCGGGAGGTGGCAGCACAGACAATCACCTCATCGAGTTCACGGCTGAAATACCAGAATGAGTTAAAACTCGATTCGCATATTAAAACGCAATCAGTCTGCCAAGTCATATCTTGGTGGAAAGCACCTGAAAACCCGATTTTAGCGGTTGACTAGTTAGGTTTAACATCGTATTTTCCTGTTCCCAGTCCTCCATGTTTTTATACTTTTGGATGCAGGAAAGCACAAAGGTAAACCTACGAGTCAACCGCTAAAATCGGGTTTTCAGGTGCTTTCCGCCAAGATAGGACTTGGCAGACCGATTGCGTTTTAATATGCGAATCGAGTTTTAACTCATTCTGGAATTGCAGCCGTGAACTCGATGAGGAGGTTGTCTGTGCTGCCCCCTCCCGGTCTATTAAGATTGCTTAAAATAAATACAGTGATATCTCGCTTAACGAGTACCTCTGCTAACGAAAAGTTATTTGGATATCTTTCTGACTCGGCTAACGAATGTTTTACTGAATGCGCGACCTATCATAATGCAGCTCAGTTGCATTTTAATGGCACAAGAAAACGCCTTTCGATTAACAAAGATTTCAGCTAGCTAACGAAAGTGATTCCGGAACGAATTATCTTTGTTGGCCGAGGTTTCACTGTATTTTATAAAACTGAAATAAAAATTTTCAACATTACAACTGATATAAGATATGACAATATCATGTCTAGCTAATCTAAATGAAATATAGTCTTTCATGATTTTACACTGTATAGTACTGATGAGGGTTAAATTTTTGTCCGATTTATTTTCAATATGTGTTATGTGTACTTTTTAATTTTAAAAGGTTTGAAATTTAAATATAGTTATCTTTTATTATAACCGATAGTGCTTTCTTTTTCTTCTGCTATATTAAAAATTTATCATTTTTGCCGTTTTAGTGTTATTTTGCATATTAGTAACGGACCTTACGCATGTGACGTCTCTGTCCAGAGTTGGCGGTATCTTGATCCGTTATTCTATTGGCGATTCAAGCGCCCGAATACGCCATCAGGTGGAGAAAAGATTTAACTTCTCGCTCCAGGATAATGCCGTGCTTGCGCATTGCTTTACATGTACTTTAAATTTGTTCAGAATGATTATTCTTTTGCACAATTTCAGATTTCCTGTGACATTTGTGTTCTGTCTTATATGACGAAGTAAAAACTATCCGAATTTTAATATCTAAAACTTTCAAATGCATTTACAATGAAGAATTATTTCAATGGCACTTTAGCATTAGTTAAAGGGAAATAAAAGGGACAATTTTCCTGTACCGAAGGCTGCGAGCAGCGCCTCTATAAGCCGTTTTAATTCCCAATTTCTACCCACTGCCATTGCAAGAATGTCAGTATGCGCAGCCACCAACACCGCCAGCCAAAGCGATATAAGTAAGCGTACAATGTCAATACTGGAATCTGGAGTATATTGACACATCTGCGCCATCTAGTGGACGCAGTGAATAATGCAAATACGCGGGTTTTCAGTATGACGTCATATATGGCAGAATATCTACTATCTGCGCATCTCTTGCTCATATTTTCTGATTCTTTACTCATTTATGGAAGATGAATCTTGTTTCCCAGTTTTATTGCAAAATATTTTTATTACAGTTTGTTTTAATAAAATTATGCACATAAACACAAAAATAATCGCAATATCATTTCAATTTCGGGAGAAAAGCACTAATGGTACGAAAGCATTACTGCCTTTAGCCCTTAAACTAAAATGACATTGCGACTTTTTTTTTAAATACACATATTTTTATCAAAACAGGCTGTAACAAAAATATTTTGCAATATATCTGGCAAACAAGATTCATCTTCTGTGAGTAAGTAACAATCTGAAATTCGTAATAGAATTTTTAACAGGGATTCTCTAAATGGCTTTGTCTGCTTCAAGAAAAAAAAAAAAAAAAAAAAAAAAAAAAAAAAAAAAATTTCTAATCTGGCGATTTTAGGAAAATTTTTGCAGTTATTGTCTGGACTCGCAAAATATTTTAACAAATACTAAATTAACAATACTTGCTCGTTTAATAGTACAACATTTAATGCATGCATTTTAAATTAAAGTGATTCTGAATATAAAATAAAATGAATTTTAAATTAAATAAATGAACTATTTGTAATTTAAATAACATGAATACAATACGATCAAAAGAATATTGGAATAACTTTTCGATGTACTGTCTGCGCTTGATAAACGAAGAAAAGGACTTAAAATTGAATATTTTATTTATTAGTAAATTCTATACATATTCTAAACCTTGATAAACATTCTATTTTCATCTGGAATAGAACCGTGTATATCATTTTTTATAACTTTGGCACATCAAGAATTGAGTAAAAAATAAGACTACAAAATTCAATCTTTACACATTAACTACTTATTAATTTTTATGCGTCATTTTTCATTTCATTAAAAGAAAATAATTAAAATCGAGCGTATTTAAATCAACAACATTTTATAATTTTATTTATTTTTTAATAAAAATTAATAGAACATTATATTACTGTCAGAATATAAATGCTACAAACAAATGAAAACACGATGTTGGCGCTTGCGCAGTTATTTCATAGATGTGCAATTAATAGATTATCCATAAAGAAGAAAACAGTTAGGCATCTTTCTGTTGTTCACTCCGTCCGCTACGTGGCGTGCGACCTTGATTGATGTGACCTCGCCTTTAATCTTGCGGTCACCTTTCCCATTTAAGATAAGACGCTTACCTATATCGCTTTGCGCTTACCTATATCGCTTTGCCGCCAGCAGACGACTTTTAGCCTCGACCCAGGTTGCGTACGTAAAGTTTAACCGAAATTGTGAAAATTTAACTAATGTTCTCGGATTTAGAACAATATTTTGATTTATATCTACCCTATATATATAAAATCCTAATGAAATGAATTTATGAAACGGATATTATGAAACAACTGAATTCAAACGAATTTATGTAACGATTCTATGAAACGACTGATTAAACAACTGATTATGTTTCACGACGATTTCTCCTAAAATATGGAATACTTTCCGATGAAATTAAATCCAAAAATCCGTATTGATCCGCAGATCTAAAAACTGGTATTGCAATTTTTAAATTCGAATTAGTTTTCGAAATATTAATTTCTTTCTAATTTTAAATACATTTTTCTAATGATGGCAACTCAAATTATAATCATAACAGATATATTTTTTTCATATTTCAGAAAAGGTTATTATTTTAAACTAATTTGGCGACCAGTTTGGCCTCCCTTAAATGTATGCTAAGAAATGTATCATGTTACTTTTATTCATAATTCAATTTACTTGAACAATCTTTCGCGAAATCGAAAGATTCTAATAGAGAAATCAAGAATTCGGTATTTTTAAACTGAAACATTTAAAATTGATGGCTTTCACTTCTTTCTTTTTTTTTTTAAAAACAAAACGAAAAGAAAAATATTAGGAACAGATGTCATATACGCACCGGGGTACCTAATTGGCGCCAAAATAGCATTATTTTGATTGACATGGTAACCCGGATATTGTTGTTTATTTAATAATAAACGTTTATTTACTTTTATTTCTTTTTTAAAATTATATAAATTAGTTTGTTCTATAGTTATCAATTATTTTTTTTCTTATTTCCTTTTGAAAATAATAGAAAATAATTAAAAAATACGGTTTATGCACATAATTTACTACTTTACTACACAAAACTACTTACTACTTACTACACAAAATTACTTAGCTATTCCGTCGACCAATTTCGCCAAATTATATAAATCGCCAAATCATACAAATTGACATAATTTTTTATTTTAAATAACGAAAGAACAAATAAATTAGTATAACATTAATAAATATACAAATAAAACGTCGAAATAAAAATCACTTGATGACGTAAACACATGTAACTTGCTTAAAATCAAGTGAATTTACGATCAACCATTATTGGCATTTAATCTTATAGTTTGGTGATAGATTTTTGGTCGACGGGATAACTAAGTAGTACCAAAAATACATATGTAACTGGTATTCGAAAACGATTTTTTCGCCAAATTTTCGTAAAAAAAAAAAAAAAAATCACGCCAAACCTGCGGTGCGTATATGACATCTGGCCAAATTTTAAATAATGCAACAAACCATGACATTTAATTTCAACTTCAAATCAATGTTTTAATTTACCACTCGAAAAATAAAAAAAATGCTAACTGGCGAGTTGAAAAAAAACTATTGGCGAGATTTGCACCCAGCTAGCGTAACAGTACCAAGAATTGTTTGCGACCATGGCAACTTTTATGTAGTTTTATTCGAAAAAAAAATTTTTGATTTGTTAATCAAAATGGAAAACTTTCGGCACATATATCATATACGGCCCCATATTGGCGCGATTTTTTTTCTGACGCCAATGTCGCATACGGAACGGGTAGTTAACTGGCGCCAAATTATCGTTATTTTGCTTGATATGGTAAGTCGGATGTTGCTGTTAATGCTTTCCCCAAATTGGCGTCGGAAAAAAATTGCGCCAATATTTGGATATTAGCGTATATGACATCTGTGCCAAACATTCCTATGAAAGCGAAGGGATCAGACCGTATTTGTTTATGGCAGTTCATGACTTATAATATAGATGAAATGATAGCGATAGAATAATATTTGGCGACTTATCACCTGTGCTTGGCTAACATTAAAGTACCAAAATGGCACCTAGAGTATAAAAAGCAAAGTGCTCCGCCCGGAACTGTTGATGACTTAGGCTATTGTTATAGAGATTGTTATAAAATATTGGGAGACAAAGGCTGTATCCTTAATTCATTTTATTTTAGCTTCTTTTTAAATGTTTAACTGGTCTTCTTTAATCAAACACGAAAACAACCATTGGATGTCTTAACAGCAACTGATTCGGCCTTAAATTTTTGAAATCAAAGAGAATTGAATGGAAACCCGTTTACAGGGAGATCTGCACAGCTTTTTTCAGTATAATTCAATCTTCTCTAATATTTTTAAAACCCATCAGATTAGCGTGTTTTTAGATTCTGCAGTGTCTGAACGGCGGTTGGCGAGTGTAGCTTGCAGGGGGCAGAGCCCTCTAGTTACAATATATTAAGTATCTACTGCCACAATAATGAATATTTTTGCGGTGTTTTTAACAAAATAACATTAATAATACATACTCCATAGAACGCTATGCTAATATTCAAAAGTAAGCTGCCACGCAGCAGGTATGTTCACAATACCTACTCGGTTCTGATCACAAGCCGTTCTGATTGGCTCACCAAATTCAAATATCAAGACTATACTGACTTTGAATTGAATGTCTTGGAAGCCGTAGTCGATTAATTAAAATTGTATTCTAAGCTATTTTGGCGTGAGTGTTCAGTAGTTATGTGGTATGTTGTCTGTCTTCAGTACTGTAGAACCCCATCTCGAATCCAAGCAGCGGAACTCTTGAATAAATAGAAATTTTATTTTTTAATATTTAATTAAGCTATAAAATATAATCTGAATGAAAAAATCCCCCAGGGGGATACCTTCTTTAGGTATTCACGGGCTTCGCAACCCCGGGCACCTGAGCGATCTTTCTCTTTTCCTTTTTCTCTTATTTCTCTTGTCTTTCTTTCCTCTTTGTTTCTCTCGCTGGGTTTCCTCTTCGGAGGGGAGGGCAATTCTGTATGAGCCGATATCATCCTGTATATCGACTCGTGGAGAATTGTAAACCACCCACGTGTTTGCCGTGCGTGGTGACCCGTGTCCCTGGAAAGGAGGATCCTGCTAGTTGAGGGAAACCAACACACTGCTTTGTCTCTGCTTCAGGTAGACGGGAGGTGCATATTGGTCCCGTATGCATCAATCGGCTGGTCAGCTGACTTGTCACTGGCTGGGGATCAGGTGAGTAAGTACTTACTAGCCATCTCGTAAGGGTGGAGACTGGCATAGGAGTGTCTTGTGATAGTATGGGCCCTGGCTAGTACTGGTGCATGAATGTGCATCCCCTTGTTGGGCTCGGTAGTGGGTGGTTCGGCCGGGATCTGAATTCTATTTTTTTCAATCATGGAGGGAAATACTAGCATTCCTTCTATTTATCTCCCAAGTGGCGAGCAACAAAGTGTACAGACTTTATTCACTCGTTTTTTTTGTAATTAAATGCACTGATAGTCTCTCTGATAGTTCTTTAAAAAAAACCTCACCATTTCTTATTCCAAAAATTTTCCAGTCTGTGTTGGGGGATGGTCATTCTCTCAAAAAATTACAATCTGGGGATTTACTGGTTGAGGTTTCTTCAGCCAGGCAGTCTGAACTTTTGTTAAATTCCAATAATATAGGTACTTTTTCCGTTTCTGTTAAAGCACATCAAACTCTGAATACTTGCCGTGGTGTAATATCTGAACCAGACCTTTTATTCTCCACAAAAGAAGAACTTCTGTGTAATTTAAGCGATCAAAATATCATTGATGTACGCCGTATCACTATCCGTTGAAGTGGGCAAATACTTACTACAAAACACATAATTCTAACTTTCAATAGCCATATTTTACCTACTAAAATTAAAGCTGGCTATCTAAACTGCCTTGTCTGGCCTTATTTCCCAAATCCTCTCCGTTGTTTCAAATGCCAGCGTTATGGGCATACTAATACCACCTGTTGTGGCACTGTTACCTGTGCACGTTGTGCAGAAGTCGGCCATGACGGGTAAAACTTGCGAAAAACCAGAACGCTGCGCAAATTGTAAAGGTGACCATACATCATACTCTCGCTCTTGTCCTAATTGGATCCATGAAAAAGAAATACTTGCTATTAAAATAACCGAAAAAATTTCCTATCCTGAAGCTCGTAAACTTGTTGAGTCTAGAACCCCGTCTGTTGGGGTTTCTTACTCTAGTTTACTCAGACAACAATCAAAATCCATAAGGCACATAAGCACACAGACAGACTCTCCTTTTCCGCCAATTAATTCCGCTACTACACAATCAATCAGCACTTCAAATAGAGAAACTCGTGATGTCTGTTGTGGTAGTAAATGCTATGCTACCCCATTATTAGAACGTTGGCTACCATCCCCAGAACCTGTTACAATAGAATATCGACTTACTCAGTCACAGAAATCTCCAGTTGGATCCAAAAACTCATCTAATAATCAGACTGAAACTAAGGCTGCTTCATCACCAATATCATTACCGAAACCTAATTCTCCCCGAACATCATCAGTTCAATCAAAAATATCAACCGAACATAAGACTAAACAAACGCCAGCTCCAGATAAAAGCAAATCTGTGAAACCTATTGTTCGTCCAACTCCGAAAGCAAATGAAACTAGTCGGATGTACCAATCCCAAAACTTTCTTCTATCTCATACATGTTAATACTTCAAAATTCGCTATCACACTGCCAAAATTAAATGGCAATCTATGCATCTCATGAGGATTCTAAAGATATGAAATTCCGTGCATTAGTTCTTGAGATATGAATATCGCTGAAATATTCTAAATCCAGCAAAATGCTGCCTAGCAGCGCCACCTATTGGGTGATTTATACCAAATCCTAATCAGCAACAATTTATGTCAACGTCTGACTGAATCTGAAGTTTGGAGAAAATCCGTGCATTAGTTTTTGAGATAGAGCTACAGCGAAAATCGTGAAAATTCCTGTATAGCAGCGCCACCTATTGGGTGATTAACACCAAAACCTAATTAACAACAACTTGTGTCAACATACAACTAAATCTGAAGTTAGATGAAAATTCGTCCTTTAGTTCTATGGATAGAGCTATTGAGGCAATCGTGAAAAAGGCAGCACAGAAGCGCCACCTGTAGGGCGATTTACACCAAAACGTAATCAGCATCAATTCATATCAAGGACTAACTAAATCTGAAGTCTGATCCAAATCCGTGCATTAGTTCGTGAGATAGAGCTATTGCGAAAATCGTAAAAAATGCAGAATAGCAGTGCCACCTGTTGAGCGATTTACACCAAAAACTAATCAGCATCAATTTGTATTAGGGACTCACTGAATATAAATTTTTATTAAATTTCGTGCATTAGTTCTTGAGATAGAGCGCCCACAAAATTTGTGTCACATACACACAGACAGACAGACAGACAGACAGACAGACTCACAGAGTCACAGACAGACATTTTGTAAAAACATGTTTTTTGGAATCTCTGACCTCTAAAACGTGTAAATCCGTCGAAAACCGGAATTCGAAAATTTTCATGAATCCAATACTTTCTTCTTGTAAAGATAGAAGAAAGTAAAAACTTGTGCGCAAAAAGAAAGAAAGAAAACTCCAACTCAAATCTCTTCACAGTGGAAAACAGTGAAGAGAAAAGGCAATAAATCATGTCTTAGCCCAGCAATAAATATTAAAGATCACAAACAGCTGCTCAACTTTGCAGAAGAGGTTATGGACTCTTATAGTTATGAATCTGATAATGATGACAATAATACTGTTTTCGAAGTTATTCATCCTACGTAACCTTATATCGTTTTAAAATTTTGAATTATAACTTTGTTTTTAAAGCAGTATTATATAACATTTTATGCTTTATTTCTTGGACTAATTATAAATTTTCATAACTTTAGAACTTTTAGAATTTTTAAATTTTAATATTGTTGTCTTTTAACTATTTTTTGGCTTTTAAAACCTTGTGTATTGTCGCTTTCCTTGTGCATTATTTTAATTACATGTATCATCACATTGCTTTCTTCATTTTACTTTGTTTTTTTTTCACTTTTATATCTCTGACAGTCTTTTAATGTAACTTTTAATTTTTAACTATGTTTTACTCCTTAACTTTTTCTTGGCGCAGCATGTCCCTATAGGGACTTTGTGTCATAAAACTCCAATAAACCAACCAACCAACCAAACAATCTGAATGAAAAAATGGAAAGTTTCTATTTTCAATATTTATTTAAGTCATAAAAAATAATCTGAATGAAACTAGTATGTTATGGCCATCATAAAACTTTCTTCTATATAAATCACATCAATTAAATCATTTAAATAATGCAAGAAATTACGTCAATTTAGCACCAATTCATATCAAATTATATCTGAATTTAAAGTTTGATGAAAATTTGTGCATTAGTTCTTGAGACAGAGCTATAGCGGATATTGTGAAAAATGTAGCATAACAGCGACATCTATTGAGCGATTTGCACCAAAACATAATCAGCACTAATTGATATCAAGGTATACCTGAATCCGAAGTTTGATGAAAATTCGTGCATTAGTTATTGAGATAGAGCTACAGTGGAAATTCTGAAAAATGCAGCATAGCAGCGCCACCTGTAGAGCGATTTGCACCAAAACATAAACAGCAGTAATCCATATCAAGGTATACATGAATTTGAAGTTTGTTGAAAATTCAAGCATTAGTTCTTGAGATAGAGCTATTGCAGAAATCGCAAAAAATGCAGCATAGTAGCGCCACCTGTTGAGCGATTTACACCAAATGTATCAAACGTCAATTCCTGTCAAGGACTAACTGAATCTGAAGTCGGATGAAAATCCGTGCATTAGTTCTGGAGATTGAGCTATTGTGGAAATCGTAAAAAAGGCTGTATAGCAGCGCCACCTCTTGAGTGATTTACAACAAAAACTAATCAGCACCAATTTATATCAGGGACTAACTGAATATAAATTTTTATTAAATTCCGTTCATTAGTTCTTGAGATAGAGCGCCCACAAAATTTGTGTCACACACAGACAGACAGACATTTTGTAAAACATGTTTGTCGGGTTCTCTGACCCCTAAAACGTGTAAATCTATCGAAAACCAGAATTCGAAAATTTTCATATATCCAATACTTTCCTCTTGTAAAGATAGAAGAAAGTAAAAATGGAAAGTTTCTATCTTTCAATATTTAATTAAGTTATAAAAAATAATCTGAATGATAAAATGGAAAGTTTCTATCTTTCAATATCTAATTAAGTTATAAAAAATAATTTTAAGCAATATTAGCAATTTATATGATGAAAATGTTTTTATATATACCGGGTGTCCCAAAAAGGACTGACTGATTTTAAAATTCAATAACTTGCAAACGGTGACAGATATTAAAAAAATTCTTGCAGGAGGGTTATGCATAAGGTCAAAAGTTTTATTACAGTGATTTTCAATTTTAGTTCGATTTACAAACAATAGATGGCGCTGTAAGCAATAGTCGCTAAATTCAGGCTCGATTTTTGGTACTTCGTGGCCCGGATAACACATTTCCATCTCCTTTTCTGCATGGAACAAGATAAAGAACCAAAAATCGAGCCTGTATTTAGCGACTATTGCTTACAGCGCCATCTATTGTTTGTAAATCGAACTAAAATTGAAAATCACTGTAATAAAACTTTTGACCTTATGCATAACCCTCCTGCAAGAATTTTTTTAATATCTGTCACCGTTTGCAAGTTATTGAATTTTAAAATCAGTCAGTCCTTTTTGGGACACCCGGTATATTTGTTATAATGATTGGGGTTTTAACGAATTCCGCACACTTTTGAGATTTCTACAAAAAGAGGTCGATGCATCCAGCGATTTGTTTTTCTTTTTACTTTTCATGGCCGCAAAACGCTCACATGATAACAAAAATAATTCACAAAGATTAGAAACACCAGCTTAAACGATGCAAACAGTATAAAAAGAAATTTTGCGCATAAAAACGCAATTTGCTTTATTATATTAAAAAAAAATTAAATGTATATATATATATAAACGTATGTAAATTATTATTTACATATTTATATATTTTAAAAATTAATAAGAATAATCATTAAGTAGAGTTATATTTAAATTGTGTGCATCAAAAATACGTGTTGAATGATGCAGTCGATCGCCACTTCCAAGACATTAAAAATGAGTATGGTCTGAATCTAGCGAGCCAATCAGAACGGCTCGGGGTTGAACCGAGTAAGTATTGTGAATACGCTGCCAGCAGACGAATTTTAGCCTCGACTCAGGTCGCGTGCTTAAGGTCCATTCAGTGCCTGTCAAAGGAAAAAAGAAATATTTTACCTTTCCTCGTGCGAATGTCCCGAGTAGAGTCAAATTCATCGTCTCTTCTGATGTTTGTGAAATTGGGAGTCCTTGAATCGGTCGCGACAAAATCTCCTCCCCCGATGCGATGAGTCGTGAGACCACTGTTCGACAATAAGATCTGTAAGATAGAAACAAGAACAAAAAGAATCATGCATCACGCACAGATTATGAAACACTTTCCAAAACTAACAGAAAATTAAAAATTTCCTTTTTTTTCATAAGATGAAATCTATCATAGTCCGTCATGTAACTGAATTCTTTTGTGTGTAATTGTTCTATAAATGGAGATAAATGCTACGCGTTCCTTAAGGCTCCGCTACACCGAAACTCCCCAATCGCGAAACCACATGTTAGCCTATGGGAAAACGTTCAAACGCGATTACTCATTAGCTAATGTAATTATTAAAATACCGTTTTCAGAAGTAGACATTTGGATTTTACAAATGAGAGTTGCATACCTTTTCCTTAAAAAAAAATCTCTTGTGATCGGTAATTAACGGTTAGTACTATGGCGCTGCAACAACAATGCAATACCCCAGAAGAATTTGGAACCTGATAAACTATCAGGCACTAAGAACTAAAAGAACTTCTTAAAACACCATAAAAATTTTTAAATGCGCTAGGCCTTTCGAAAGATCTGAGTCTTTCTGCGTCAGGCGCAAAGAAGACGTACTTCTACTATTGCTTTCACAGTAGAAGCTCGTCTGTTTTGCGCCTGAAGTTCTTTTAGTTCTTATATATTCACACCATTTTCACCTTAATTTATTTTATCAGGTACTAGTTCAGGAAAAAGTACAATTTCTTCCAAGGAAAATAGTTTATTTAAGAAAGAGAGACAAAATGAGGTGAGGGTGGTCTCCGACGGCAGATTTGTTAGATGCTGTCAGTCAAAGGGTTAAAGCTGAAGTGACATCAGTCTAACTAAGTTAAAAATACCAAGAATGCACTTGCACATGCGTCGAGCCAAGATGCCAAGTACTGAGTTATCAGTCAGGCTGTGCGCCATATTAAATTTTTTATCAGATAATCGTCAAGGAGAGGAACCAGACTTGGCTATTTATTAATTTAGAGAGAGAAAATGCAAACCTAAAATTGTTTATAGAATGTTGAAACGGACTACTAAAATATCCATAGACATCCTTTTCTCGCAGATATGAAAATATATTTTACTAACTTTGCTGTTGTAGGATCGCCAGATTTGGCTGTTTATCGTTGTTTGGGGGAATAAATTTGCGCGAGTTCATGTTACCAATTCTTTTAAGTTTTCACGTTCCACGCAGATTGTTCCGTATTCCTAAAAGAATTTCGGTTCCATTATTTTAGCCTACTGTATTAAATTTTGTCATCTGTGATTTCTGAATTTTTAGCGATTCTTATGCGATTTAACGTTTCTTTTTCGTTTTTTTTAGTGTTTCGCGGCGATTTTATACATTGTTAAAAATCATATGATTAAAAGTACAGTTAGCATACTTAAATATTTTATTACACTTACACAAAGTGGCGTAATTTTCATCAACTTTGACGTTCATAATTCATTTTCAACAGATTTTTTTTTCATTTTTTTTTTTAAAGGAAGGTTAGCAAACTATGATGTTTTATTAAGTTAAAAGCTCTTTTAATGCTTGTTTTGCTCACTGAAATCGTTTCTTAAAATAAAATTTATCTTCAAATGGTTATTGAGTTTCTACATTTGCAGCCATTTGTTTTCATCTTTTTTAAATCAGAGCAAATTAGCGTGTTTTTACTGAACACAGGATTGGAACGGGGCTTCACGAGCGTAACTCATAGGGGTCAGAGTCAGGGGGCCGATTTTATTAGCGGCCGAAAAAGCTTTTGTTTGTCTCTCCTGCTTTAAGACGTAAAAGTGCTATTACACTAGGGGTCAAAGTCGCTTCAAATTCCAGGCATCTCCATGTTATTCTATGGCTCCAGGGGAGTCGCTTCGAAAGCAAGCAACTTTCTTCTGTCGGCGCGTCTTTGACGCCTGAAACGAAGCGAGTCGACAGTAACAGCCAATCAAATGCTTGGAAATCTAACGATGGAAAAGCCTTTTCCCGAACAGCCAATGAAATGTTTGGAAAATGAAAAAAGTGGCTTTTAAAAGCGGGAAATTAGACGAGTCGCAGGCGATTTTTGTCGTTTGGAATTTTTACGTGTAATAACACTTTAAGATTCATGACTTCAGATCACGTGATCTCTAGATGACCCAATTAAATGGAAAAGCTTATGTTTGTTTCCCGCTTCACTAGGATGGCTTTCTAGGCCGATTGGGGCTGAAATCCTCAGACTTTTAAGTATAATAGAGATGATTATATCGTCAAAACGGTTTACAAACTGTAATATCAAAATCAATCGGCCCAAACAAGACTAGCACGAGCAAAAAGGTCTGAATTCATTGTACGGGGAGAGGCTTTCAAAGCGAGCCGCAAGTGTTTGGGCTGAATTCTAACCGGTTTTAGAGTTGCATTTTTGGCTTCAAGCAAAAGCTGGACATTTCATCGCTATTAATTTTAGAACTCTGTGGTTAAGGCGCTGAGATCCCGAGGTCAGATTTCATTAATTTTGAACTGCTCTCTCTTTTGAACTCTGCACGGCCGGTACTGTAGCCGGCCATGCAGAGCCTCCTAGTTCAAAATATAAAAATAAACATTAATATGCAATGCGAAAATAATATCCTTCATTTGTCTAAATAAAAGGTTCTTTTAGACTTATATGCAATTTTATCTTGTACTTACATGTTGCCTGTGGTGATGTCCGAGTGATCCTCTATACAAAGCTTTGACAGATGACAGCCTTCTTTGGTTGACATTAGTGGACAATGTTCGCCCGTGAACACTTCTCCTTCGTACGATGCCAAAGCCAGCCAGCAGTAGTCTAGCATCTCTTCGATACTGCTTAGTGAGTATGGCGTATAAGAAAGGATTAGCACACGAGTTGAGGGGATAAAAGGTGACCAGCAGGATCTTCGATCGAGTGACGTCAATGAGAGGATGGCCGATGATCGCAGTCAAACCAAAAAAGGCTATGGGTGCCCAGCAGAAAAAGTCCGTGAAGACCAACATGGCCATACGTTTGGCAACGGATAAGTCGGAACGAACAGCTCTGAAAGCGAAAAAAAGAGGTTATTTTTTAATTAGTACTGCATCATGTAAAATATATGAATGCACAAAAAATAATGAGGATATTTAGTTAAAGTTTATCGACAGAAGTCACTGTCTTTTTTTTTTTAATGCCCGTATTATACTTATATTCATCTTATACCCATATTTCAGGCATTATTATCGTAGTAGACATTAGAGTATAGACATATTTTTCTATCTGTTATTACATTAATGTATAAAAAAATCATGACATCTTTTTTTTCATTTAAAAAATTCTTTATCTTGTTTCTATACATATTAAAATCAATTTCCACAAAATACATTTTCTTTACTTTTTCATAATTCTTTAAAACATATTTCCTTATTTTATTTAAAAACATGTATTTCAGCAGGCTTTAAAAAATGTTATATAACAAGTAATGCATCGTCTAGTACCCTTTTGCTCCTTTCTGAAAAACGCTTTACTCCCTCTTTCGGAGACATCCTCAATTCAAATGGTGTTGTTTCGCAGTTCTCGTGTGAAACTGCGAAACAACACCATTTGAACTGAGGAGTATCTGAAACTTTTAAAAGAATAAAATGTTTTGGTGGCTTATCCTCGGAGTGAAATGCTGATAAAAATAATGACGGAAAATATAATCACGTCCGTCATACGAAAAAAAAAGAAAAAGAAAGACAAAGAGCGCAACAGCAACAAAATTGTGCGGAAACTCCATCTATATTACAAAGGACAAACGTATCCGTGCGTAACGCTGACGTCATTTTGACGGTGGCAACACCAAACGATTAAATTCAATTTTTATTGCAATTTTTAAAACTTCTAAATATTGCACATTTTAAATTTTTACACCATCGGGTAGGAAAAAAAAACGTACTTTCAAATGAAATTTGTGTGAAAACTGTATCGCAATTTGTTTGAAAAATGAATCTCTATCCACTCAATTTTTATTGTTTTTAAAATATTTTTCAGGCATGATTTTTCAAAAATCTATGTCTATCGCATGCAGACGATTACGCAAGATAAATCCGTTTGTACTTAAATTAATATAAATATCTCAGCATTTGTTTCCAGCTTATATAACATGACGAAATTAAAGCATTCACCAATCAATAAATAAAGCAATAAAATATAAATAAAATACAAATCTAAGACATGTGATCAAACTATGCACTTAAACCACTAATCTGGTGGATTTTAAATCGTGATATTTGTCGATTTCTTCGGCTGCTACCTCCTGCCGCGAGGCCAATACAAAACTACCGCTTCTAATAAATTTCAAAACTTTATTTGAACTAATTACTATTTTAGGTACTTCTTAGTTATCCCGTTGACCAAATTACTGTCGCCAAATTGTAAGATTAAATGCCAATAATGGTTGCCATTAATTAATTAATTGTAAGATTAAATGCCAATAATGGCCAATAAAACCATTAATTCGACGTTTTATTTGTATTTTTATTAATGTTTTACTAATTTATTTGTTCTTTCGTTATTTAAAATAAAAATTATGTCAATGTGTATAATTTGGCGAGTGGTTTGACGATTTATATAATTTGGCGAAATTGGTCGACGGGATAACTAAGAAGTACCCTATTTTAAATACGATTTTTGGTATTGTTAGTACGTATTCTAATAAGAAATATACAATGTAAAATATCTAATATAGTTATCAATTAAATAAATGGTTTTCATCTATATTCTGTAACCCGGGAAGCCCGGATATAGGCTGTTGCAAAAAAAAAAAAAAAAAAAAA
Source organism: Maratus speciosus (assembly GCA_963932465.1). Taxonomy (NCBI): domain Eukaryota; kingdom Metazoa; phylum Arthropoda; class Arachnida; order Araneae; family Salticidae; genus Maratus; species Maratus speciosus. The sequence goes on from OZ010793.1 coordinate 577,441,038, forward strand.
ATCTCTCTATTCTAAAAAAAAGTAACTTACGCTGTCACCGCCGCCGGTTTTGAATTTTTTGTGACCGGAGGTCTTTCTCCGTTAATATTAAGAAAAATATTGCATACAAAATTATGAAAGTTAGCGGTATTATAGAGAAATGTTTGATAAACACGCTGATGCAGACAGTTTTCAAATCGAAGAATTATTTAAAGAGATATTTAATGCTAAAGTTGGACAAAATCGTTCCATTAAAAAAGTTTTACAGGAGCAAAAACTACACATCGGAATTTAATCATTTTTAGATCATTTTGTACGTTAGAATTTCCCGGTGTGCAGACTTCATTTATTTTTTAATTTGACTCATTTTTTGAGGTTTTATTTCTATTTTAAATTCAAATTTTCAGCATTTTGAGAGATGTTTTTTACAGATTTCAGAAAATTGTACTAATTTAAACTGTTGCCAACTGTATAAAAAGCGCAAGCAATAATGTTTGCTTCAAATTAAAAATTTATTTACACGTGACTATTATAAACAGGAAAAAAACTTTCAAATTAGAATTAAATAATTACGTATAAAAAGCAGGAACTTATTAAAAATTACGTCATAAAAAGTATACACGTGAATTTTAAAAGAGAAAGGATATTGTAAAATAATAAATTCATTAACATGCGTTAGAAGTCTTAGGAGAAATTACGTCATATTTACGTCACATTATAGTTATTACATAAAATGAACACAAAATAATATTGCAAAACAGTTTAAATTTAGAAATTGCGCTATACATTTATTTGATATTTTGAGAATTAATTTAAAATGTCTCATTTAAAAGAACTTTCTTTTCACTTTGTTAAAAAATACCAGGAGACAAAGACTCTCTTTACTTAATTCCTTTTATATTAGCTTATTTTGAAATGTTGTTACACGTGTATACGTCATCAAGTTATTTTTATTTCGCCGTTTTATTTGTGTTTTTATTAATGTTGTACGAATTTATTTGTTCTTTCGTTATTAAAATAAAAATTATATCAATTTGTATAATTTGGCGAGTGGTTTGGCGATTTATATAATTTGGCGAAATGGGTCGACAGGATAATCAAGTAGTACCGCAGCGGATTTGGCGTTAAAATTCCCCAATCAAAGAGAAATGAATAGAAATTTGTTTATAGGGAGATCGCCACTGTTTTTTAAATTATAATTCAATCTTTCGAAATCTTTTTAAAGCCGATCAAATTAGCGTGCATTTAGAGTCTGCGGTGTCTGGACGGGGGTTGGCGAGCGTAGCTCGTAGGGGGCCGAGCCCCCTAGTAAGTAAAAAAATTTTCAGATACATATATATACCGTAATAGCCCGGGAGGAAGCTGCACAAATCATCACCTCATCGAGTTGACGGCTGAAATTCCATGATTAGTTAAAACTTGATTCGCATTTAAAATGCAACTGGTCTGCCAAGTCCTATCTTGGTGGAAAACACCTGCAAACCCGAATTTAGTGGTTGGCTGATACCGGGTGTCCCAAAAATGACTGATGATTTAAAAATTCAATAACATGCAAACGGTGACAGATATTTAAAAAATTCTTGCGGGAGTGTTATGTAAGATGTCAAGAGTTTGTATGCTGCGATTCTCAGTTTTAATTACAAATAGCACCGATAGATGGCGCTGCAAGCAATAATCGCTAAATCCAGGTTCGATTTTTCGGCCTGTCTCTTCTTCCAGGCGAAAAAAAGGAGATTAAAATGTATTGAATGGATCCCGAAGTACCAATAACCGGGTCTGTATTGAGAACCTATTGCTCTCAGCGCCGTCTATTGTTTGAAGTTCGAACTAAAATAAAGAATCACAGTAAAAAAACTCCTGACATACATAACCCTCCTGCAAGATTTTTTTTATTATCTGTCACCGTTTCAAGTTATTCAATTTTAAAATCATCGGTCATTTTTGGGACACCCGGTAGGTTTACTATTGTGTTTTCCTGCTCCCAGTCTTTCATGTTTTCACACCTTTGGGTGCAGGAAAACACAATGATAAACCTACTGATCAATGACTAAAATCGGGTCTGCAGGTGTTTTTCAGCAAGATATGACTTGGCAGACCAGTTCCATTTTAATATGCTAATTGAGAACTATCTAATCCTTGAATTTCAGCCGTCATTTCGATGGGGTGATGGTTTGTGCAGTCACCTCCCATTCTATAAGGTGATACAATTAAACACGGTGATACAATTTAATTTATCCTCCATCGACAGAAGAAATAATCGAGGTAAATTGTCTTATTGTTTTACCCCTTCTTACAACGAAAATGTCTTTATCAATAATTTTTTTTATCACAGGAATTAGAGTGATTTGAGTACAATACAGGGTGTCCCCAAACTCATGGTACATACGTTAGGGGATGATAGAACACAACTAGACAAGCACAAATCACCATACAATCCATGGTCGGAACGCAAACCGTAAAGCGCTTGAGGGCGCCTCCCAGCGACCGCAATAAAAATGCTGTTCACCGCAGCTGTCTTCATTTGTTCTGTGGGTCATCGATGAGATGGATGCGCACTCAAATCAGGAGAAGGCCGAGATGCATTACATGTACGGAGTGGCAGATGGCAATGCAAGGGAAGCCCAAAGGTTGTACCAATCAAGTGGCCGACCCGCTCACCCGATTTGTCATGTCTGGACTTTTTCTTCTGGGGTCACATGAAGAGCCTCATCTACATTGGTGGTCCCGTGGATTCCGTTGAAGACCTTGTTGCCCGAATATCCGTAGCTGCTGATACCATACGAGAGATGCGTGTTGTTTTCGGCAATGTACGGCGGTCACTCCATCGACGGTGTGAAGCCTGCGTTACTGTTGGCGGCCCAAATTTTGAGTAGTGGCTGTGATGGGAGACGTACGTGTTGTTTACTTTCATTTTGTTGAATAAAATGTTTTTCTTCATGTGATCGGTTTCCTTTCATTAAATCGCTGTCTATCTTCTTTCTCCCCATTTTGTGCCACAGTATGTTTCACGCTCTCGCTTTTTACGACTTGCGTTCCGACCATGGATTGATGGTGATTTGTACTTGTCTAATTGTGTTCTATCACCCCCTAACGTATGTACCATGAATTTAGGAATACCCTGTATATGAACTTAGATTCTTTGCATTTTTCAGGAGATTATTGATAAGAAAATAGATGAAATCCTTCTATATATATAAAAAAGTTTTGATTTGGAAATGGACAATGAAAATCTGTGTAGATATTCCTGGCAGATCGGCATCCAATTTGAATGCTTAAGCATGGCCTTTCTTCGTTAATATTAAAAAAAAAACTGTTGCATACAAAAATATGAAAATCGGCGGTATTATAGAGAAATGTTTGATAAATACGCTGATGCAGACAGTTTTCAAATCGAAGAATTATTTTAAGAGATATTTAATGCCAAAGTTGGACAAAATCGTTCCATTAAAAAAGTTTTATAGGAGCAAAAACTGTACATAGGAATTTAATCATTTTTAGATCATTTTATGCGTCAGAAATTCCCGGTGTGTAGATTATATTTAGTTTTTTAATTTGACTCATTTTTTAAGGTTTTATTTCTATTTTAAATTCAAATTTTCAGCATTTCGAGAGATATTTTTTACATATTTTAGAAAATTGTATTAATTTAAACAGCACAAACAATAATGTTTGCTTCAAATTAAAAAATTATTTTACACGTGACTATTATAAACAGAAAATATAAAAAGCAGGAACTCATTGAAAATTACGTCATAAAAACTATATTTACACGTGAATTTTAAAAGAGAAAGAATATTGTAAATAATAAATTCATTAACATGCGTTAGAAGTCTTAAATAGGAGAATTTACGTCACATTACACTTATTACGTAAAATGAACAAAAAATAATATTGCAAAACAGTTTAAATTTAAAAATTGCGCGAGACATTTATTTGATTTTTTAAGATGATCATAATATTTCATTTCTAACAAAAATATTTTTACGTGAATATTAAATAGAGAAATAAAAGTTTGGTGAAAATTACGCCAGATTCAAATTATAATTCAATCTTCCGAAATCTTTTTAAAGCCGATCAAATTAGCGTGCTGTTAGAGTCTGCGGTGTCTGAACGGGGGTTGACGAGCATAGCTCGTAGGGGGCAGAGCCCCCTAGTATTAAAAAAAAAGTCTTTTAATTTGCCTTGTATAATTGTAACTATTGATTAGTATCTTATTGTTAAAATTGTTTTCTCATAATTTCTTTTGCCTTTGCTTACACCAGTGACTGTTAAAGTTTGCACTAAACTCAATTACATTATTTTTATTTTATCCGCAGTGCTGCTTACTTTCTCGACATGATGAGTGTGTAATAAAATAAATTGTAGTAAAAAACAAAACTTCGGAAAGATTCTACGAATTCCCGCCCAGAAGGACTGAAACAAATACGACTTCAGATATATCGATATCACTATTACGATGCAATTCAATTTGTTCATATCACTCGAGGAAATAATTCGTTTTATTTTCTCATTATTTTTCCTATCAACCGAAAAACAGTTTCCTGGATTATTCTTTTTTAACTTCTAACGAAAATGAATAGCCTAGAGCGACTTGAGCCCAGTGTGTAAGTCCTCGGTTTAAGAGAGATCTTTGGTAAAGAAGATGAATAAGATTAGAGAAAAGAAAAACAATGAAAAATGACACATCATCACTCATATGTGTTGCCATGACGCATTGACATTGTTACTCCTCAACGCCATAGTTTAAATCAATCGCCCGCATTTAAAGAGAAACTCACTCCATAAATTATTCTAGTATATTGTGTAAGAAGTTTAGTTTAAAGTTAGCTAATTACAATGTAATTTTTCTTTTTACACACACGCATTTACCGGGTGTCCCAAAAATGACTGATGGATTTTAAAATCCAATAACTTGCAAACGGTGACAGATACTAAAAAAATTCTTGCAGAAGTGTTATGTAAGATGTCAGGAGTTTTTATTTTGTGATTTTCAGTTTTAGTTACAAATAGTATTGATAGATGGCGCTGCATGCAATAACCGTTAAATCCAGGCTCGATTTTTCGGCCTCTCTCTTCTTCCATGCGAAAAAAGGAGATTAAAATGTATTGAATGGATCCCAAAGTACCAAAAATCGGGTCGCGCCTATTGCTCTCAGCGCCATCTATTGTTTGAAATTCTAACTAAAATCAAGAATCACAGTACAAAAACTCCTGACATCATATATAACACTCCTGCAAGAATTTTTTTAATATCTGTCACCGTTTGGAAGTTATTGAATTTTAAAATCCATCAGTCATTTTTGGGACACCCGGTACATACTAGTAGAATCGCTCGGCTTTGTCTGTGTTAACAACATTCTCAAAAAAACTTTCTCCAATTCACGGAAATTCTACTGGCAGCAGTGCTTCCGGCATATTTCCATGAATTGACGAATATCCGTTTTTTTTACCCCGTTACAGGAGGTAAAATATCCGTCAATGGAAGAAAGTTGGGAAAAACAAGAGCGGCTGACGTTGGATTCGAACCAGCCATCGCAGCGTTACGAGACGAGCACGATAGAACGAAACGACAGAAAACCTATGTTATCAAGCACAAGAAAAAAACCTTTATTTTATGGAAGAGTAGAAGTAGGGGAATCTAATGATCCATGTCTGCCGGGAGTGAAGTAGTGCATAAGCCAAAAATTAATACCACCAGTGGTTGACTCGTAGGTTTATCATTGTGTTTGTCCTATAAACAAAGGTATGAAAACATGGAGGACTGGGAGCAGGAAAACACAATGACAAACCTACGAGTGAACCAATGGTGGTATTAATTTTTAACTTATACACCACTTCACTTCCAGCAGACATGGATCACTAGATTCCCCTACCCCTACTCTCTCATAAAATAAAGGTTTTTTTTTCTTGTGCTTGATAACATAGGTTTTTGTGCTGCCGGCTCTTGGACTATAAGTTGTACAGCTGCGAAACGCTTTGAAGTAGATATGTTCGCTTCAGATGGGTATGCCTTGATCAATTCCTTTAAAACGCTTTTAATTTTGAAGTTCATTTCGGGAAGATTTCGTCTTCAATGAGATTGTGGCTGGCGTTTTTATACTTTAGTATTAGTATAGTAAAAAATGCGAATTTTAAATATTTTTACGTTGATTGCTAGAGGTAAAATACGAATATTATATTTTTACTAGCCGCCTCTGGCGAACAGTTTGGTTGCCTTGAAGTGCATGCTAAGCATTGCAACATCTGTTACTTTTATTTACAATTTAATTTATTTGCTTAATCCTTCGACAAATCGGAAGATTCTGACAGAGAAACCAAGAATTTTTTACGATCATGGCAGCATTTCGTATATTCTTATAATAGCAGGAATTAATTGTTTTCCAACAAAATATCTCGAGGCTAAACTTTGCAGAGCCAAAAACCACGGAATGTTCGGATGTTTTTCAGTTTTTGGCCTATAACTTGAAGATTATAAAAATTTTTGTGTACCATACTTAATTCCAAAAAAAAAAGAGCATTAAATTTTCTACAAGTTTCATAATAAAAACGTTTTTCTATACCCAATACTAAGTGCGCTACGGCTTTTTGAAAACAACACTTTTGTTTCAACTTCACAGAAAGTGACTTATTTTTCGCCTCTCATTCCAAAAAAATTTCATTTCATCACTAACTGTGGAAATGAAATGTACCTACTGACAAGTAAGGAGTGAAGAGATAATTAAGGAGGTAAATTTTCAAGAAGGGTGGGTAGAAGGTAGGGTTGCCAAATTGTACGTTTTTCTCGTAAGTTGTACGATTTTTGTCTATAGCGCTTTTTGGGTATTAGGTGTACGTTTAAATGTGTCCTTATGACGATTTCTTCCGTTTTTCTACCACATCTTACTTTTGATAGTTTAAAAAGAAATCTTTTCTAGTTTGCTTTAAAATTTCACCTTTTGCCAAAGATAAGTTATACACATGCGCATCAAATGTAAAAACGTCTTGTTTCAGATCGGTAATACAAAAATCTTGGGAAAATTGTGTAATATTAACGGAGCATTTGCTGTAGCATTAGATCATGTGAACTTGACCTTATTATAGATTATAAATATGCACATTATAAAATTCTTAATTTAGTATAACTGTATCTTAAGTTTAGATATTTTGTTTGATGTATTATCACCCTTTATGTTTAACCCCTAATCGTCGAGCCCAGGGCAATTTCTCTGTGTTTCTATCGGGCGCGATGATTACAGGGTTAAATAAAAATATTTATTTTTGTAGTGTGTCCGTTGTTAAAATTTTCATGATCATCATTGAATTGTAGGATTGTCTGATTTATCTTTATTTTTACAATTCAATTAATTTTTCATTCATAATCGATATGACTGCAAAATTAGTTAAAAAATGTTAACAGAGTAATGTAATACAAATATAGTTGGATAATAATGATTAAATCGGTTAATTAATAGTAACCACATTTAAAAAGAATTCGTTAACGAAAACATCACTGACATATTCAACATAGTTTAGCATAGTACGAAAAAGGACGATAGTACATTAAAACAAAAACTAGTGTCAATCAAAATCTTCCGTCAGGACAAATTTCTAGCCAAAGAAAGAAACAGAAATCGCTTCATTTCACTTCTTAAAACAGAGTTTCAAAATAACAGAACTCAAGCTGACCTGGCAGAATTAGACGCTGATGTCATGATTGTTACCTGAGCCATTTCAAGAGCCGAAGCCTTTGAAAGTGTAGTATTGTCGGAGAAGACATTAATTTTCTCGTGATCACGACGAGCTTGGGATATAAACAAAAATCTCTTTTTCCAAAATCCAGGCAGAGGTAACATCGAAACAAAGTGGTTTTCAACCATGTCATACAAATACAATTACAACAATGTTCTTTTCACTCATGCAATCAGAGGATGCGATACAACATATGCTCTTTATGGGCAAGGAAAGTCAATGTTTTGTTACACTTTGAAAAAAACATGATCAGCTTAAGGAAGTAGCACGTGTGTTCAATAAACCAGAGTCAACCCGTCAAGAAATCATCAAGGCTGGATAAAAATTCAATATTACACTATACAGCGGATGCATAGACACCACACAGGCATTGAACACTTTGATGTTCCCGTTATTTGCTAAATCTGCCACTAAAAGCAAACTTCATCTTGCAAGGCTACCACCAACGCAAGATTCTGAGCAGCATCATTTCCACCGATGTTATTATCAGATATAAGCTTGGCTAGGAAACAACATCCCCCTGAAAAATGGGATTGGGTTCGCAGGTCTGACGATCTCTTTCAGCCAGTTCAAATGTGCCAAAATCCAGCACCTGAATCCTTGATGCATATTGTCTCATGTACTTATATATAAAAGGGTGCAGCAAGGCATGTTCTTGCCAAAAATCAGGACTCAAATATTCAGCAATTTGCAAAAACTGTAACAGGGTCAACTGCGAAAATGTGGACGACATTATTTACCCAGAAGAAGAGGATGATGAAGCTGATGCCTCGGAAACCATCGATCAAACCAGCAACTTTGACAACCAGATTGATGATGTCGCAACAAGCTCAAAGAAGATCAAAGCTGTTGATAAACAAGCAAACTGCTCGTTTTCTCCTCAAACTGAGGTTGACGGACCAAACCTATCATTCCGCAAGCACTACATATAGAAGTTACTAAATACATTAAAAATCTTACCGTAACTCTTACTTACATTCATGTAAATACCTACTATTAATGTTCTCCACTTAAGTTCTAAATAAAAAATAAATAAATTACAATGTAGTAATTTTTTTTTACAATGTTACCGTTGTAATTAACCGTTATTGCTATCATGCAAAAACCTGTAATATAAACAAGTTACATTAAAGAGGATAAAATGAATAAAAAATGATGTCAAATGTTGGTTTTTGAGATTTTCCACAATGTTAGAAAAAAAGTGTATTTTTCAGAAAGCCGTAGCGCGCTTAGTAATGAGTTTAGAAAACGTTTTTATTATGAAATTTGTAGAGAATTTTATGGTCTTTCTTTTTGTGATTAAGTATGGTGCACAAAAATTTTATAATTTTCAAGCTATAGGCAAAAAACTGAAAAAAGTCCGAAATTTTCACGGTTTTTTGGCTCCAAAAAGTTTAGCCTCGAGATATTTTGTTGGAAAACAATTAATCCCTGTTATTATCATCCCCATAAACACTTTAAAAACATAAAATCTTCTAGCAGAATCTTTGCATCTATTTTTGACAATTGTACTGGACTAATATACTTTGACATGAATTGGTGCTAAATCGATGTAATTTCTTGTACTATTTAAATGATTTAATTGTCATGATTTATGTAGACGAAAGTTTTGCGATGGCCACAACATACTAGTATTTCCTTGGCTTACATAGTTAACACGCGTAAAATATTGTTCCTGATTCCAGCTAGGGTCTCGATGCATAAATATTTTCTTATATTGGCCATCTTATTAAAATTAACTTTAAAGCATAATTACTAGACTGCCTTATCCTAATACCCCTGAGCAATCCGTGTCTGGACTATTGTTGTTGAACTGACCAATGATTATATGGAAAAAGTGCAGTTGGTTTGTCTCTCTCAATAAAGAAGAATGCAAAGTAATTACGTTTAATAGGTGATATTTCATATATATATATATATATATATATATATATAACCATTAATTAAACATTACTGACCACCATCAATAATTGTGATAGTATGAATGAATGTACAACAATACAGTGTCCCCAAACACAATGAATGGATACCAAAAACACAATAAACAAGCTTCTATGTATAAAATAAAGTCCCTTGTACTATATAACAAGAATTAATAATGAAGAAAAAAAGAAACATATGGATTTCCATAAAAATAATTGAAAAGCTTATATATTGAATTACGTTATCAAGAGTACAGAATTCAATTATATAAGCAAAATCAGTCGTTTTCTGTGAGAAAAAAAAACGAAAAGCTGAAATTTTTTTTCTCCTGTACTCTAACGACCAATATAACCAAGAGAATAGTTTCAAGATGAAAACAGAATAAAATTAAATGCTATGAAATGGAAAAAGCAATACAACCTTTTAAATAATTAATTTATAGCAAGAAAAAATAGTAATATTACACAAAATACCTAATAAAATCCCAGTTATTTTATCCAAATACACATCAGCACATGGTATCCAAAAGCTAGATAAGTTTAAGGTTATTTTTACAGTTAAGTTAACACAGATTTTAAAACCTAATGTATACAGTTAATATATTTTGAAATACCGTGATAAATGCAATTAAAATAATATAAATAAAAAATAATTACATAATAATTAAATTACCTCTTAACACTTTTAATTTTTTTTTAATTTCTTAACTAAAGTAAAAAATTCCAAAACTCTAAGTTTACAAAATCGCAAATAGCCAACATTAAACTCCATCATGTGTTGAAAATTGATATTATTACTATATATATATATATATATATATATATATATATATATATATATATATATATATATACAGGGTGTCCACGAAAGAAGTCCCTGATTTCAAAATGTAAAATCTCGAAAACAAAGATCGACAGAAGAATGCAACAAGCGGTATTTTTATTGTGAAAGCTGTAAGAATTTCCAGTTTCGAAAAGAAATGCAAAATCTGTTAACAGATGGCGCGGTAATCGCAATAAATACGTGTCTATAAATAGTGCTCGAAAGTGCTTTGAATTATCCCAAACTTAGTGGTGCAAGCAGGGATTGGCCTCCATATTCGTCGGATCTGACGCCTTGTGACTACTTTTTGTAGGGCACATTGAAAGACACTGGCCTATCGAAACCAATCCAACCACGCTAGAAGAGCTTGAATCATTGATCTGTGTGGCTACTGAATCCATTTCCATTTAGAAATTGCAGGATGTAATGGCAGATGGCTGTTATGGGAGGAGGATACGTTATGTAGCAGAAGTTCGTATAAGAATAGTGCTGCGTTGCGGAATGGCCTCTGATGAGAGCATCATCATGAGTGAAATTACTGAATCAGTACAACAACTGGGGCAGTGCTGCCGTGATGATTTCAAACCGCTATACTCATGGCTACAACAATTTCTCCCTGCCTCTGCCTCCGTTATACCTGAGGATCTACTTAATGAGGTAATAGACATTGTTACTAAATCTGTTAAATTCTACCCGTCCTGTAATGACTCAGCTCAGAAATGTATGATTGATTATCTCAATGACATGTGGACTACTCTTACTTCTGTCGTCGACAAACCAGACGTGACTACCACTAAGAGAATCATTGAAAAATTTAATGTTATGTATGGTGCTACCACTTTTCGTAACGGTGTACCCGTTAAATCGGGCCCTAAAAGTCTTATATCCGAACCTAACTCTAAATCTGCTAGCATTAATCCTAGAAAGAATAAAGCTAAAATCGAACTTAATTCTAGTAAGATTTCTAAACTTGCTAAAACCTATGCTAACTCCAGGAACACCGACAATTCTAGTAAAGAAACTCCTGAAGTTACAGAGTACGATGTACCTGTCAGAAATCAATACTCTGCTATTGCGGAAAACTCTATGAAGAGGAGGGCAGTGGCGTCACCTCTCAGTCGATATCACAACCTAAAACTCGTAAAGAACATAAACCCGAGCCCATCAATATCAAACTAACTACTAATTGGCGTGAAGTCATAAAGCAAATTAATATTCTTATTGGCAGTGAGGTCTCCAAAAAAATCGTCGCTGGGGATATCATACGTATTTTCCCCAAAACAGTTGAAGATTACCGATCAATCCAAAAATTTCTTATTGACACGAAAGTCGAATTCTTTGGCCTTCAACTCAAGTCTGAAAGACCCAGGAAAATTTTGATAAAAGGCATCCCCAGAGATACCCCCCTTGAGACTGTTAAACAGGAGCTGGTCCAACTTGGCTACTCTATCCATACGGTAGGGCAGCTCAAAAACTTTAAAACTAAAATCCCATTACCAATTTTCCTTATCAATATCTTCCCGTCTGACAACTTTGCTACCATTTTTAATATTAGAGAATTCCTTGGTCTCATCGTAACTGTTGAAACCTACAAATTTAACGGAACCAAGCAGTGTTACAACTGTCAGAAATATCATCATTCCAGTGCCTCGTGCCGATGTGACCCTGTATGCCTTAAATGTGCATCCAAGCATAAAACTACTGATTGCAAAATTAGCGACCCAAAACTATTCCGCTGTGCTAATTGTTTACTAAATCTTACGGCTAACTATTCTCTTTGCCCCATGAATCCTAAAAACTTTAAAGTAAACCTTTCTAAAACTATTACAAATTCTCAAACCTTAAATTCTAATAATTAAGTAAAATCTTCTAAAACTTCCCCCCAATCTATCCTTTGCCTCTGCAGCGAAGGGAGTTCCTATTTCAAATTCAAACAGCACTGAAAGTGCGGCTAACTCTAATATTAATATTTCTGATTTTCCTTCCCTTGGTGCTCCTGGGCTTAGCAAAGTAAATTTTCCTGAATTATTTAATACTGACTTAGATAGCTTTATCAGCAAACTTCAAACTGTACTAACTCTGCTCGAAAAAATCGATGCGATCATTTCTAAACTTGGTATTCCTGCCTCAAATCTACTTAGTATGACTGATAACCCGCTTTTCTGCGGTGGTCAGTAAAAATAACTTTGTAATTTCCCTTTCTGAATTTTATCACCGACCTTTTTTGGTCATTTTTCTTGTAAAGTTTTTTTAAATAGCTATTTTTTCGTTATTATCATTACTCTGCTGTCAGTTTTGGTCTCTGGCCAATGAAATTCCTTCTCCCATCTCCAGCCCCACCAGTGGCTGAGAGATTCTGCTCTCGAAACTGGTAGACGGGAAGTGCTGGGTTCGATCCCAATCGCGCCCGTCGGCCTAATCGTTCGGAGTTTTCGTGGTTTTCTTCGAACCATGGATTTCCATGCGTTAATACGGGTTAGGTTCCTTTAGAAAGACCCCCACGAAGGGCACTCCCCCTCGGGCCTATATCCCTAGTGTAGATAATCGGCCGTCACAAAATCAACCAACCAACCTTCTCCCATCTCTTCGGAGTTTGGGATATAAGGGTTTCGCTGATTGGCTGCAGCTTCACCGCTGATTGGCTGGAGAAGTTGTCAGTCGGGGCCGGCTGCATTTCTCTCAGTCTACTATTTGTAGTTACTTTTTAACTTGTTATTTTGCTAAGAGAGGGCGCCACAGACCCAGTCTGCCGGCGTTTCTTTCTTATTAACTTTGCATTGTTTATTTTAACCTTTTAAATTATATTTTCTGTATTTTTATTACCGTATGGTCCTGAATTGTGCTTTTTTTTTTTTTTTTTTTTTTGATTTTTGGGGAGTCATGTCCTGGTTTTTTCTGCAACTTCTATGGTTCTGAGCACTTATTTTTACACGAACATTTTCTACTGGATATATGGATTTTTTCTAAGGTGCTCCATAACTATTTCATTCCAAGTTCCAAGTAATGGCAGATTCCATTCTGCGTTTGTTGTATGAAATTTTTACAGCTTTCACAGTAAAAATTCCGTTTGTTGCATTCTTCGGGCGATCTTTTTTTTCGAGATTTTACATTTTGAAATCAGGAACTCTTTTCGTGGACACCGCACCCTGTATATTTTTAGTTACAAATTAGATTTTTCTACTATTAACAATGCACAATAAATTACCTGTTTGCATGTAAATCTGGAGTTTGCCTGTTTACGCTAGATGACCTTATAGACAAATACATTTTCAGATAGCATATGCAAATTAACAAGAACGCCAGGCCTTTAAAAACCAATAGGCATATCAGATAAATGAGGTCTATGACATCGTTGCTTTCCATTGGTAAACATATAGATGTTTTCGAATAGCTGCTGATGCCAACGAGAGGAAACGTCGCAGCAACAGTTGCGTAAACCCAACATGCAGCCATTACTCTAGCTGCGGCTCCCAAGTGCAATCTCCTGTTGAGGTGAATGGCGTAAGTGATGGCGTACCATCTTTCCAGAGTGATGACTGTGAGCGTAAGAACCGACAGTTCGCTGGAAAAAACTGTAAGAAAACCAGCTATCTGGCATCCCGGACCTGTGGAGGAAGAATGAAAAAACATTAAAGCACGTAGCAGAAAACTTTAAGAAAATTATCAGTATTTAAATATATTAAAAAATAATAGAAATAAAAGAACTTCTGTAATGGACTTCTGGTTTCTAAAAAGCTGCTCAAGAGAAAAAAAAATATTTAATTTATAACTACAAGGGTTTGTCTGAAAACAATGCTTCTGATTTTTTTTTAAAGACAAACCACAGAAGATACACAAGACTACAATACACCACTGAATAAAGCACGATTTCCGCTAAAAGACACTTTTTTTTCCTATTTATTCATTACATTTTTACATTATTCTATCTTTACAAGAAGAAAGTATTGGATTCGTGAAAAATTTCGACTTCCAGTTTTTGATGGATTTATATGTTTTAGAAGGTCTGGAACACCATTTGACTATTTTTGGAAAATGTCTGTAGATGTGTCTGTGTGTCTGTCCGAATGGGATACAAATTTTATGGGAACTTGAGCATGAAGAACTAACGCATGGAATTCCATAAAACTTCATACTCTGTTAGATTTTGACATAAAATGGTGCTGATTAGGTTTTGGTGTAAATCGCTTAACATGTGACGTTGCTATGCTGCATTTTTCACAATTTCCGTAATAGCCACATTTTAAGAACTACTGCATAGAATTTCACCAAACTTCATATTCTGTAAGACTTCGACATAAATAAACGCTGATTAGGTTTGGGTGTAAATCGCCCGACAGGGATTGTATGCTGTGTTTATTCCGATTTCCGCGATAGCTATACCTTAAGAACCTATCTTTTACTAAACTTCATATTCTGTCAGACCTTGACTTAAATATCAGGTAACCAAGAAAGTTCGTGCGGTTTTGATAAGATATAAAAAACGACCCACAAAACTCTTAAACACTTATTTTATTCCTCGAAATAGTCGCCATTGCCTTCAATTACATGTTTCAAACGAGGTGCAAGCTTATAAATGCCCTTTTGGAAAAAAAAATATTTTTTTAGAGTCCAAAAATTGTGTAATAGCCTTTGTGACATGATCTCGGTTTTGAAATTGCTGTTCCCGCAGGTAGTTATCTATGGCCAAAAACAGGTAATAGACCGATGGGCAACATCCGGGGAGTAAGATGAAGGAGGAAAAACTTCCCAGTCCAGTGTTTTGATCACGTGCTTGGTCTAGAGGTCTGCATGGGCCGGAATTTCCAGGCCCGAGCGAAAGCTATCTTGGCCCGGCCCGGTGTAAAAATTGGAAGTTCGGCCCGAGCCCGGCCCGGCCCGTACAAAAATTAGTGAAAACAGGCCCGGCCCGGCTCGACACAATTTGTACAAAAAAAAAAAAAAAAAAAAAAAATCCGTTTTTTCTCAACATACAATTACGATTCTTTTAATGAATACTACATACATATTTATGGGAACATTTTACAGTATATTTTACATTACTATGATGTTCGCAAAACAGAAAACACACAACAGTAAACATTAACGATTACTTACAGTGTTTTAGTCATCGTGTCTACAGACATTTCAAAATGGAAATAAGGATTCATTAAAAGATTAATGTAGTTCATCAGAATAAAGGATTAAAAACATGATAACTTTTGAAGCTGTATAATAAAAGTATATTTGTGAAAATATTTCTCTCATTTTTAAGGCTTTTCTCAAATCCAAAGGAGCTACATTTCGACAGATTTATGAATTCTTTTTTTTTCGGAAACGCGTAAGATTGGCAGGTATTCTTATTCAGAAGCTATGTAAATGTCATTTTTTTATGATAAAAGCAATATATCTTTCTGAAAATACTGTCAAAGTTAGCGTTTTGAATCGAATTTCCGGAAGCGATAGCACATGAAAGGAGAAAAACCTACAGTCACGTGACAGGAATCTCTGTTATCTAAGTAATTTATCAAATATGGAAAAAGCTATTCGTTTCCAAATGACTTTATTAGTAGGCAGCTCTTGTCAATTTTATGCTTTTATAGTTAAAAATTTTGTCAGAAAATGTGTCTGAAAGCTTCGCATTGTTGAGCAGTGAATATGAGGAACACCTTAAGGTATATTTCCAAAGATACTGTTAAGAGAAGTTCATTATCACTATTAATACTACAAAACACAATGACTGTTCTACGCATCCTGAGATCGATTAAGACCAGTTCCGTCCCGGCACGAGTCTGCTGAAAAAAAATTAAACTCGGAATCAGACATCTTGCAACTGTACGATGCCGATCTCTACGATGGACATGTTACATTTCTGTATTGATGTTGTTAAACTCGCATCGGCTCGTGACGCACATTTATACTTCTCGAGAAAATCATATTCATTGAAAATGGCTCGTATTTTATCTGCGTCGCTTAAATTATTATATCGGGCCAATAGGCCCGATTAATTTTTTTGCTGGCCCGGCCCGTTTACTTTGTCTGTCGTCCCGGCCCGGCCCGTTTGAAAATTCGCCTTCATTCCGCCGGGTTCGGGCCTCGGGCCAAGCCCGGGCCCGTGCAGACCTCTAGCTTGGTCACGTTCGCCATATGAGGTCTAGCATTATCGTAGAGGAGAACTCCTCTCCTGTTGACCATAGCTGACTGCTTTTGCAGCAGAAACCCTTTGCAAGTGTAACGAGTAGACGTCGGCTGTGATTGTTTTCCCGCTTTCTAAGAACTCATAGTGAACTATACCATCGCTGGTCCACCAAACATACAGCATTATATTTTTTTGATGAATATCCGGTTTGGCGGTCAATGAGACGGAACCAGAAGTTGACCAATGATGTTTTCTCTTTCAGCTAACATACATGACCCAATTTTCGTCACATGTCAATATTTAGTCCAGCAACCAGGCTTTGTTGTGGCGTGACAGCAATGACAAGCAGATGTTCAAGCGTCGGAGCTTGTTTCGTCGGACAGAACACGAGGCTAACTTGCTAAGTTTCCACGTCATTCCAAGGTTATGCAGATGTGAGCGGATGGTTTTATCAGGTACTCCAAGCCTGTGTGTAAGCTCCTGGCAGGTTTCTGCTTGATTTCTTACTCCAGCTGGAATTTGTCTGGGGTGGATGGTTGACCAACACGGAGCTTGTCTTAGAGTCTCTCATCTCCAGACGAAACACATTTGAGCAGTCCGTTCACACACTGTAATCCCTCCAAACTCTGAGCATATTCTTCTAGCGGCCTTTGCAGCTTTGTTTCCTAATTAGAACTACGCAGAGCAAAATAGGCCTAAAAAAAGACATGTTCTTTCAAAGATTGCACTTCCTATAAAACTGATAGCGAAACCCGTGATGCGCTGAACAGCTCTCTACTGAAAGAGGCTTCAAGGGAATGTGTAGGTATGACATCATCAGAATCAGTTTGACCGCACCTATAAGACAAATGTAACTGTTATCAAAAACCACACGTTCTTGGTTACCTGATAGATCATTAGGTTTGGGTGTATACCGTTCAACAAGTGGCGCTTTTGTGCTCTGGTTTTCGCAATAGCTATATCCCGAGAACGAATTAGACAAGGAGGCGGGTGCACAAATCATCACCTCATCGAGTTGACGGTGGAACTTCCAGGATTAGTTAAAACTCGATTCCCATTTGCCAAATTGCCTAAACTATGAAACCTACATTTTCGAACGTGGTAATACCTGCTTGGACGAATTCATTCGGAGAAGTGAGAAAGATAAAAAAATTCTAATTTGACAATAATGGCGGACTCGTCAAATAGGAAATTGTTGAAGCAATGGAATCCCACAAGACTTGGCAATAATGGCTTAGACACGTTAGGCTCATCTTCACTGTCTACCTCAACATAGAAAATCGTGATAGAACGTTCAATCGGTATTCATCATTAACCTGAATGGATTTAGGCCGCGATCAGGCCCGATCGGGTTAATCGTAAGTTTCATTTAAGCGTTCGATCGAGGTTTTCTAGGTTGAGGTATATCTACACACGATACAGATAAATTTGAAATAATGTAAAAAATTGTAATTTAATAGATTACAACGACCATTTGGAATCTAAATTTCGTCCACCAAATTCCGTTGCATCCTCTTCAACAACAGATCGCAAAGATCAAACTTCAGACGACTAAAACCTTCACCAATAAACTCTCCAAGTCCCGTTTCGAGAAGAAAAACAGTTTACAAATCGAAAGCAGTTCCACCGAATCATCCACAGATTGCGACAAATTACCTAAGTTGAGCTCAATTTTTCCCGGTTAGAATCGACCGGTTTTAAAACGCCGTGGCTAGTGGATTGGAGCCCCTCGAGACATGCCCTTTTTCTGTCAATCGATTAAACATTAGATTGTTTCCTTTTTCGCGTTCGTATTTTATTCTGCAATCGATTTTCATGGGCTACATAATCAGTTGAAGACCTCGATTTTCATGGCCTACATAATGAGTTGAATACCTCGATTTTTGCTTTGGAAGATGATTTTCATTTCGGCGTCGCTCTTTGGCTTTGGATTTTTCCATATCTGATAATTTGTGCCTAACCCATTTTGTAACTTTTTCAATTTTTAACGATTTTATGCCTTTCTATTACCTATTCAAATAAAAATTCTTCTAAAAGTAAAGAACATCGTTGAATTTCGTTAATAAAAACATAAAATGCGAGCATCATTTGGCCCCATCCTCGACCGAAAAGAACAACCATTTCCAAATGGTTAAAAAAAAAAATCATCCTTGAAAATCGTTTTAAAGACAATAACAGTTGAGTAAATTGCGATACAGTTTTCAAACAAATTGCATTTGAAAGGTACATTTTTTCTCCCAATCGAAGATGTAAAAATTTTAAATGTGCGATATTTAGAAGTTTAAAAAATTTCAGTAAAAGTCAAATTTAATCGCCTGCTGTCGCCACTACCAAAATGACGTCAGCGTTACAGACGGACACGTTTGTCCTGTATAATATAGATAGTAGACTACAGGAACTTTCTAATATAATTTCGAAAATCAGGAAAAATGATTTGGAAGGTGAATTTCTCATTAATTTATAATTTGGAATAGAAAGAGTTAACCCTTTATCTACTGAATTATGAATTCATGAAAATTTTATCTTCTAAAGCATTTTTCGTGAATTGTTTAAACTACAGTAGAAGATTTACATAGTCATTTAATAAATTTTAGAAGGATTCATTAAATTTGAATTTATGGGGATTTTGTGCACTATTTATAATCCCAATCAAATCTTTTATTTTAAATATTTTTCTTAGTATTCTGTAGAATTAGGATGTACAAGTAGATGTACAAATAAGGATGTACAAATAAATGTACAAATAAAATGTTCTTACAATAGAAATATTTCCGAATTGAAAAATTCTGCCCCCCCCCCCCTCCCGACGCCAAGAAAGATGAAAAGATGCAAAGGCAAAAAAAATCACCCTTTTAAAAATATTTTTGTTTTGTGTAACTCATAATGCTTTTGGAACAAGATCAAGTAATGTATCTATAACTCATTCTAAACTGTATTACAACTAATCTATGTATTAAATGAATTTTATAACAAGTTATTTTAATGGTACTTATAAGTACCGTCAGTAAGATAAAGGGTTAAGCAAGTCTTTGAAAGCATTTCTCTGTATTCCCTAAAAATTACAATTTATTTGCAAGATGATGGGACCCTTCTATTTTAACTGAAACCACTCACGTGTAATGACTTAAAACACTCATACATCAATTCTAAAAGACATCCATCATATCGCTTACATCCATAAATCATCTTAAAAACCAACAGTTTAGAAGGTAAAGCACGAACCCTAAATTCCCTGTTAGTTTTTGATGCGAGAAAATGTTTCATATTTTTCTCAGAAATTGTCCTCAATCTCTTTTGGCAAAATATTGAAAATAAAATGCATTTATATAATGTTTTGAAAACGACGGATACTTGCTCACTTTTGTCAGTAAAAACATAAATCACGATTAATTTGTGATATTTATGGGCAGTTTTTATGGCTGCTATTATTGACGGGAAATATAGGATGGTTTAAATGCTTATGTTTTAGATGGTCTTCAGATGTCACTGCCTTTTTTTCTATCTAACATTTTCCAACATACTAGTTGGAAAGTGTTTATGAATTGGATTAGGCTGCCTGTCTGCCGTCTCTTTGACCGTGTTCTAACTCGCGTAAATATGTTCGGATTGTCATGCAATTGATATATGTTAATGAAGTTTATTATAGCTTGTCGAAAATGAAATATGAAGAATTTATAGTTCATTTACAGGAATACTCAAATGAATTCCGTTACATTAGGGTTTATGGGGAAAAACCATTTGCGGTGTATTTTAATGATGTTACACTATTTTCAAACAGATTGAAATTGATATATGTCACTGAGATGCACTACAAGATACTAATTACAGAATAAGGTGTCTATAGTATTCATCGTTCATTTACAGAGACACATAAAAGAATTCGGTTACAGTACTGTCTATTAACAACAATTACTGGAAGTGCGTTTTAAGTTGTGGTACTATATGCGTTTTTAAATTACACAAACATTTTGCTTATTAATTGGTTTTTATGAATTCTAGAGATCATATGCAGGACAGCACGAAAGATCTTGGGTACATTTCTATTTACTGCCGGAAATTCCTGAAGGGGAATTTACAACTCTGATATGCGTTTCCTAACTGATCTACATTTTAGTATACTATATGGTATACTATATACAAAACTATTGATCATATACAGGGCTTCAGAAAAAAATCGGATATTTTCCCGACTATTATTGGTAATTCCTGAAATTGTGTTTTCAAATGTGTAATGAGTTTTCCGAAACAAATTTTTCCCCTTATTAAACGTTAAATTTTGTTAAAGTGTTCTGGAACAGTTGGAAAGTGTTTCATATTCTATGTTTGACGCATGATTTTTCCTTCTTGTTAAGTTAACTGAAACCATTCAGGTGTAATGACTTAAACCACTCATAGATCAATCCTAAAGACATCCATAATGTCGCTTACATCCATAAATCATCTTAAAAACCAACAGTTTAGAAGGTAAAGCACGAACCCTAAACATTCCGTCATTTTTGATGCCAGAAAATGTTTCATATTTTTCTCAGAAATTGTCCACAATCTCCTTTGGCAAAATATTGAAAATAAAACGCATTTATATAATGTTTTAAAAACGACGGATACTTTCTCACTTTAGTCACTAAAAACATAAATCACGATAAATTTGTGATATTTATGGACAGTTTTTATATTGACAGGAATAATATATGATAGTTTAAATGCTTACTTTTTTAGATGGTCTTCAGGCGTCACGGGATTCTTTCTTTTTAACACTTTCGAACATAGTTTAACCCTTCACTGCACGATTTTTTCTATTTTTATGAAAAAAAAAGTATTTGAAAGCCATATATCTGTCTAATAATGGGAAAAATAGTAAAAAAAAATTAATTTTAAAATTTTCAGCTAAAATTTGATATTTTATGGCGTGTACCTTATGTACGCAATTAGGGTTTTTAAATATTGTATTGCTATATTTTACAACTAAATGAGCTTAAATTAATTGATTTTATCTGCGTAACACTCTGCAACTTTTTTTATATTAATATTTTTAAGTATTCACTAAAAATAATGAAAGTAAATCTTACCTTAATAGCTTGATCGAATTTTTTTTTGCTTCCGAAGAACAAATTCTAATTTTTTGTCAAATGCAGCCATCTGACATGGACAAAATAAGTGTTATTCCATTCTTTAAACTGTTCTTGATCAGGGATAGAGATCATATTAGCCAAATTCGTAGCACATAATAAGAATAACAGTGATTTTAGGTATGTGCCAGATGTAGCACGTCGTGCAGTGAAGGGTTAAAAGTGTTTATGAATTCGGTTTGTCTGCCCATTCGTCCGTTTGTCTACCCTCTGCCCGTGCTCTAACTCGCGTAAATATAGTCAGATTACCATGAAATGGATATATGTTATTGAGGTTTATTATGGCATGTTCGGTATCGAAAATGGAGTGTCTAACATTTATGGTTCGTTTACAGGGACATTCAAAAGGATTCCGTTGATATACGGTCTATGGAGAAAAATCGTTTGCGTTCTATTTTAATGAAATGACATTATTTTAAACATACTGAAATTCATATAGTATATCACGGAGGTATCACAGGCGCTTAGTGTAGGATAGGGTGTGCATAGAATTTATCGTTCATTTACAGGGATACCCAAAAGAATTTGGATACAGAAGAAAATGAACACTAATTGAACTATTGAAGACTATGAATAATAATTTCTGGAAGTACGTTTTCAGTTGTGGTACGCTTTGAACTATTTGCTTAAATATTACTTGCTGGGTATAAGTTCTATAGATCCTACACAGGGCTGTACAAATGTTTTCAAGTGCATTTCTGCTTAATGACGTAAATTGCTGAATGGAAATTTTCAATCATGCTATGCGTTTAAGTGAACTAACTTTTAGCACACTGTATAGTATGCATACAAAACTATAGACCAAGGATGGCGAAACTTTTTGAGTATGCGTGCCAAAGATTTCAAAATTATTATGTACCAAAATTCTAACGTGCCAGGAACATTTTAATGTAGATAAAATCCAATAATTAATTTTTATAGAATTTTTACTTAAATATTTTTATAGTTATACTAAATTTCATTCCTAACTTATGTACTACGCTGTATTTATTCAACAATATAGCCATGTCGCATCAAACTCCATATTAATACTCTATAAATGAGTTTTTCTTTTATTGTATTACTTCCAAATCACATCAAATTTTAGTTCTTTAGGTAGAAGCAGGTCCAATAGATATATGATTATATTATATACACTAAAAATTAAAATTCAATTTTCAAAATTAAAACCTGAATATAATAAAACCTAAAATAACTTAAAACCCTAAACTTAAATGTAATAAAACCTAAAATAACTTAAAACCCTAAACCTAAATAAAATAAACCTTATCTGAAGTAGAAAGCGTGTCAATTAGGTATATATTAATATCTTAAAACTCAATTTTCAAAATTAAAACCTTTCAAACTTGATAAAGAAGCAAAATAGTTTGAAAAATCACTACTTTGAATGGTCTGGCAAGAAAATGACGCTACAAGATTCTTTCATTGAAATTTATAATACCTTAAATCATTCAAAAGTAACAGATTATTTTAAAGTAATTTATATACCTGTTACACAAAACTTTAATTTTTGTAAAATAAACAAACATAAAATGGATAGTTCTCCATAAACTGAATATAGTCTAAGTTTTTTCGCATGCCAGAGAAGTTTTTTTACGTGCCAAGTTCGGCACGCGTGCCATAGGTTCGCCATCTCTGCTATAGACAATATACAGCGCTGCACAAAAAAATTCGGATTTCTTCCCGACTATTGATGTTAGTTGCAGAAAATGGGTTTTGAAATTCGTTATGCGTTTTCCAAATTGTTTATTTAGATATAATCTTTCACCTTAATGAAATACGTTTTAAATTTAATTGTTTTGTTAGAGTATTCTGTGAATGTGTTGGGAAGTGTCTCATAATCTATGGTGGACGCATGATTTTTCGTTCTGGTTTTATTATGATGATAGAGATTAAACTATAAAAGGAACGAAAATGAAAAATAAAGTAATTTTTTTGCTAAATAAATAATCAAATCAAATCAAAATAAAACCAACTCCAAGCGTAGCCAACGAATGACACAGGCTACTTTACACCACTGATCTCGGCTGCATTTTAAGCCTACCTTGATTTCACGGCACTTCCAACAATTGTTGGAACCCAACTTAACCTTTAACTGATGTGACTAAAATTGGTCACACAACTGATGTGATCCGGTCTCTCAGACCCCTCCAATAAAATGAATAAAAAAAAAATAACTCAAATAGTTGAATTTACTTAAATTTTGTCCTAACAATATCGTTGTACTTCTCTTAGGAGCATGTGAATTAAATTGCATGAAAAAAGTATTTTATTCACATTATTTAACTTCAGTACAGAAAAGTAAAAAGCTGTAAAAGTGTTTACAGCTGGGAGTCGCGAGGTCTGGGAGACCGCGTGAGATCAGTTAAAGGTTAACTTGATCAAGTGATAATCAAGAAGAGTGGCAGTATCGTGGCCTGTTTTCGTATCGAACAAAAATCGATTTCTTGAGACTTCAAATGTGCGAATTCAAAATTACAGTACATTCCAGTAAGTACTTTTTGAGTTATGCTTAAAAAATTACCTGCACTGTAATTTGTTTTGCTGCATTGTTTGCTGAACTACCTCTATGGCTAAGTCTTGGTCAGATTTCAAGTTTGCTGCAGCCCTGCATCAAATATTCCGAGGGGGGCATCTCATTGCTCCGGGGGAAATGTCCCCCCCCCCTGAATTCAACGCTGACGCAAAAATGACGGTAATCGTAGGCAGTTTTTTTTTCAGCATTTGTACCCTTGAACTTGAATAGCAACAATTTCAAAAAGTTTTCTCTGCCTAATTTATCTGAGAATAACGAAGTAAAAAAAAACTTTTAGAAAATACTAATGTCTAAATTCAGGACACCGTACAGACGCTTAAAAAAAAACGGCTACGGCAGCCTCCATTTTTGTGTAAGTACCCATAAGTACAGAATATTCAGAATGAAGGTAATTTAAAATAAAAAAACATTTATTAATCTTAACCCTTAAATGCCTGGTGTTGCTTTTCGGCAACATACCCAATTTAGGCTCTAAAATACTATTGGAATAATATTGAAGCTATAATGCCTAATGTTGCCAATAAAATACATTTAGGAAATATTATTAAATCGATTTTCAACATGTAGATGGCAACACTTGTGCTGTTTAAGAATAAAGATATATTTATTTTTTCAATTGTTGCTACTTGTTCTTTTTGCTTTGTTTGGGAGCTTGCGAAATACCCTATTTTGACTTGCAGTGAGCAAGTGAAATTTATTTCTTATTATAGTCCCTAAAATTCGTGTGTGTTTAATATTATAGAATTTTATCAAAGCAAATTATTTTGTCAATTAAACACCAGTATTGCCGATTAGTAACAAACTGTTTTTTAGCCGTAAACTATACTTAAAACAAAATATGATTTTTTAAAGTATTTTTCCCATGATTTATTTAAAAAATGAAAGCCAAAAAACATTATTACAATGATTTTTGAAAAATCGGACATTTAAGGGTTAAGCATTCTGGCGTATAGATAAAAAACGCGAATGAGGTATTTTTCTAAAATTTAAATTCATATACCGTATATCTCGGCTTATAACACGCACTCTCAAGTCTAAAAAATCACTTCATTTTACCATGTGCGTGTTATACACCGAATATAAAATAGTTGATGTAAAATCATAAGGAAAAAATATTTCAAATTTTTAGAGGTATATTTAAATGCATATCAATTTACAGATCAATGTAAATAAAGAAACTTACAATATATATTTTCTAACAAACTTAATCTTCCTTATCAGATAACATGAAAATTTAGTTGTCTTCATTTATATTTTCGGGAATGTCATCTTCTTCTCCTCTGTCCCTTCCATCTAGTCATAAAGAGTCATCCTCGGTGCCGTCAAGTTTATTTGATATTCCACATTTTTCAAATGATTTAATTATTTCCGGTTTAATTTCATTGCATGATGTTATAATGCATTCACACATTTTCATTAAGGCTCCTGTCCCTGCCGGCGAAGGCACTCACGAGCTAATTAATGCTAATCCTATGGGTAGGGATTTTTCTAATATCTCGTTTGCATTTTGACATTTTTAAATAATTTTTACTTTCTTCTATCTTTACAAGAAGAAAGTATTGGTTTCATGGAAATTTTCGAATTCCAGTTTTCGACGGATTTACACGTTTTATGGGCCAGAGATTCCAAAAAACATGTTTTTACAAAATGTCTGCCTGTGAGTCAGTCTGTCTGTCTGTATGTGACACAAATTTTGTGGGCGCTCTATCTCAAGAACTAATGCACGGAATTTAATAAAAATTTATATTCAGGTAGTACTTGATATAGATTGGTGCTGATTAGTTTTTGGTGTAAATCGCTCTGCAGGTGGCGCTGCTATGTAGCATTTTGCAGGATTTCCGCAAAAGCTCTATCTCAAGAACTAATGCACGGATTTTTATAAAACTTCAGATTCCGTTAGTCCTTGACATGAATAGATGCTGTTTACGTTTTGGTGTAAATCGCCCAACAGGTGGCGCTGCTATGCTGCATTTTGCAGGATTTACACTATTTTCGCAGTAGCTCTATCTCAAGAACTAAAGCACACATTTTCATCAAACTTCGGATTTAGTTAGTCATTCATATGAAATGATGCTGACTACGCGTTGGTGTAAATCGCCTAATAGGTGGCTCTGCTGTGCTGCATTTTAAACTATTTCCTCAATAGCTCTATCTCAAGAACTAATGAACGAATTTTGATCAAACTTCAGATTTAAGTATAACTTGATTAACATTGCTGCTGATTATGTGTTGTTGCAAATCGCTCAACAGGTGGCGCTTCTATGCTGCATTTGTCATGATTTGCGCAATACCTCTATCTCAAGAACTAATGCACGAATTTTCCTCAAACTTCATATTCAGTTAGACGTTGACATAAGTTAGTGATAATTAGGTTCTGGTATAAATAACCCAATAGGTGGCGCTGATTTGCTGCCTTTTGCTGGATTTATACGATTTCAGCGACAGTCATACCTCGAGAACTAATGCACGGAATTTCATATTTTTAGAATTCCCATGATGAACACAGATTGCCATTTAATTTGGCACTGAGATAAGGAATTTTGAAGTATTGACATGTATGAGATAGAAGAAAGTTTTGCGATGGCCACAACATACTAGTTTTTTTTGCATTGGATAGCCGAGATCCGTCTCTACATCGCACCTTTTTTACTTTTTCGATTTTGGTTGGATATTTTTTAGAATGACGCTTTCATATTCAGAACCGGTTTTGAAAGTGAAAGTAACTTTATAAAAAATATCTGCGACCAAAATCAAAAAAGTAAAAAAGGTACGATGTAGAGACGGACCTCGGCTATCCAATGAAAAAAAAAAAAATAAAATGTCGAAATGGAACGAGATATTAGATAAATTTCTCCCCATAGGATTGGCATTAGCTCGTGAGTGTCTTCGTCTGCTGGGACAGGAGCCTTAATGACGCATGCCACATATTTCCTCCTTTCGTAAATGTTTTTTTCTCCTTCTAGCATTCATGTGTTCCACTGCCGCCTTAAACTTTCTTTGAAAAGTTTGTTTATGAAACATCTAATGGTTGAACTAACGAAGTCAGTCAACGTAGATTACCGCCATATCTGTATTAGATTTCTTTATTCTTTTTTTAATTCCGTATGTCGTATATTTTAATTCCGCATGTATGTAATTTCGCATGTCGCAAAGAAAAGACACAGTGTCTAAAATGGGGGAAAACCAGTATTTATGGTTTGTTTTCGCGGGGAAAAGTCGATGCGTGTTATACAGCAGCAAGGCTCGCAGTGTTCCTAAAATTTTCCCACTTTGCTACCACTATTTTAAAATCTTTAAAATACTGTCTTTATTGTATAATTCTATTATAGATCTTAAAGGAATCTACCAGGAAGAAGTTTTATTTAAAATACTGGTAGCAAAGTGTGAAAATTTTAGGAACGCTGCGAGTCCTGCAGCAGTATATGCTTGAAATAAAAATACATACTCTCAAATTAGTGATACGTGTTATACGCCGAGATATACGGTAACTACATTTCATACAGTTTTATCTATAAACTAAGCTGGCTTCGTTCGATACGCTTGTTGTTTTCTCTAACAGAACCTTGAATCAAATGAAATATATCGGTGAGTTTGACCTTTATGTTTTAAAGCAATATGATACCTTTACCTGAAACGCCCTTCTGAATTGCCGTAAAGGATACAAACGGCATTGCGCCACTACATTTTCTAATGTGTCAGAAAAAAATTGATTTTTGGACAAACTCTTTTATTTGACCATTTACAGTACGGTTTGGTAAAGAACGTTATAATGATATGTAATATACTAAAACCATCCCAGAAAAATTATCTAACAAACATACCAAGTGCCATGAAAATCCGTCCAGTTGAACCTTTTAAAAAGGCTAATCTTTCTTAATCGAGTTTCTTTTATTAGAGAACTTTTCCCCATAATTCTATAATTAAGAAACGTAGAACGATATGCAATTTTCTGCAACCTTTCCTGAAAAATTATCTAACTAGCAGTCATCGAAATCAGTTCAGCAGAGCTCAAGTTAAGAGCAGCCGGAACAAAATTTCCATGTACAGTAGAGGAAAAAAAGTACCCCCCCCCCCCTACTAACTCCTCAACAAATTATGGTAGAAGAAAGTTATTGGTACCGAACGATTGGAAATAAAGTCTACTTTTAAATGATGTATATAAAATTTGCTTAGGGGACCATATACATATTAAAACGAACCCAAACTTAATTTTTTTCCAATGGCAATACCCAATTTGAACAATTACCCAATTTATATTTCAAATCTTCGGTTAAAACTATGCCTAGACACCAAATTTCAATTCATTTGAATGCTACGATTTTGAATTATAAACATTCAAAATTGAGTGCTTCTAATGTTAAATTACATTTTCATATTTTTACTAATATCTCCTGAAATTATACTCCTAATGTGCTAATTTTTTGTGTTGGAATAATACTAAAATACCCAAACACAAATACGTCGAATTTGCAATTTTTATAATTTTATGATATGAATTATGAATTATGAAATTAATATTTGAAAAAAATTATGAATTGCAACCTACAATTTTTTTGATGGATTTAGATTTATTAAGTCCTGCTTTATGGAAATCCAAAATTTCACATTTTTCTTCCGATTAGTTTTCAAAGTATGCTTAAAAAACGGCCAAATGATGGTTTAAGGGACCGTCTATGATAGAAGTGACTAGATATTTTGAAATTTCTTCTGCTATCCTGTAATCTAGTAGTCTTTTCATTGATTGCTTGAGTAGCGCTTAAGATGCCTTGATCAAGACGAGGGCTCTCTCGGTCAACAATCAAGTACCGAACTTCAATTTGGACACATCCCCTAAAATACGCTCGTTTTAAAATAATTAATATCTCGGAAACTTATCATACGAATTGCATAAAAATTTGTTTTTAGGCTAATTGAAGGGCATTTATGCTGTCAGAATTGTGAACTGCTATTGAAAAAAAAGTTGTGGTTCGTTTTAGTATTAGATGGCCCCCTAAGCAAATTTTAGGTACATAATTTAAAAGTAGACTATATTACCAATCGTGTGGCATCAGTAACGTTCTTCTACGATAATTTTTTGCAGAGTTAGTAAGAGGTGTTTACTTTTTTTTTTCCACGACTGTACATTTTATATATATAGTAGATGAAATGGTTGATTCTATGAAGTTTTTTTCATGTACGCATATAATCAAGTTTTTATGTGCATTCGTAATTATATAAACACGTAGCACCTACAGTCGTCGCCTTGTCCGTCCGTCTATAACAGCGCAAAAACTACCCAGCCGAATGGTTTGAAATTTAATATATAGAAGCGTTGCAGAATTGTCATTTCAAAATTTAAGAAAATATAATCAAAATTAAAAAAGATATTAATAAAAGTTTTCGTCATTCTTGAATTAAATCCTATCCAACGTAATGAACTCAATGATATCTCATGATAGGTAATGATTCTAGGTTGCCATGGTGATTGCATCCTATTTAAGGTGGAGGCGTATTAATTCCGTATTACTGAATTTAATATATAGAATCGTAATAAATTTTGTATTCATACATCTTTGCACAAGAGTGCAACAGCTATTGCACATAGATCTGATAATTTAATCTGATATTTATAAAACTAGTTATAGTAAGCACGAAACTCATTTGCCACGTTTGACATACAATTTCCGACTTGTTATTATTAAGTTGAAATTTATTTTTTAAGTATTTAAAAAAATTACGAGTCCTTTTATAGAAAGTTTAACTCCAGTAAATAAAATTTGCAACGGGACGTGCCTATAAAACTGAACCTTGTTAACGGATCTTTGAATATAATTTATTATTTTTCACGATACAATTTACTGGTAATTTTGTTATTTTATATTTTCAATCATTCATTCTTTGCAACTAGAATATACTACATTTTTGTTTCCTCATATGCGCTGAAGTTTGATAAAATATTCTGATTCTAGTTACGAGTGAGAAATTTACAAGTCTAGACCTATAAAACGTCGAATTAAGTAGTGTACACGGCTAGTATAACACGAGAAAACTTCTTTCGAAGTATAGTAAAATCAATGAAGGTAGACTGAAATAAAAAAGAATATACTTAATCCTGTCTTACAAGCGTGATAAGAAAACCTACGTAACCAATAAATAAACGAAGTATTTCCATATCGTGTCTCGGGGATAGAAAAGTGTATATAAAGAAGGTTTTATCAGGATGAATGTTAACCAATTAATTTTTTGTTTTTTAAGATCGCTCACATTTGACGTAAAAAAGATACATAACAATGTAGAAAAAAAAAAAAACATTATTTGCGAAGTTGTTTGTATTTATGATGCTTATAGTATATATTAAGTACACATTATTATAGTATATTTCTATATATGTATATAGATTCTATAATGAATGCCTGAGTTAGAACATTTTGAAGTCATAAAAGTTAGTGAATCTTTTTAGTTCAATGTAGTATAGCTGAAAAACTATATTTATTATAAAAATTAAACAAAAACGTAATTTGAAGAGCAAATTAAAAAACAAAATTTATTTCCTACATTGTTTAAGCCCGAGAAGGGACAGATATTAAGATATTTCATTCAATTAGGTCTACATTTAATGTTAAATTTTTGTAACAAAATAGTTAAGTCAATTGAAGATTAAAAAATAAAAATAAAATTCATACAATATGATGCTTAAAACACCCTAAAAAGTTAGATTCCGTTCAAATGAAATCGAAATAAATCTTAGACTTCTTCCATTTTAATTGAAAATATTTGTATTGCAGATTTTGTATTATGTTTATGACAATTGTGCATAAAATGATAAGATGCATGCAAAATACAAAACTTAAAAAAAAGGTCTAATATTTATTTCAATTTGAACGGAATCTAATTTTTTAGGCTGTTTTAAGTATCATATTGTATGAATTTTATTTTTATTTTTTAATCTTCAATTGACTTAACTATTTTGTTACAAAAATTTAACATCAAATGTAGAACTAATTGAATGAAATAACTTAATATCTGTCCCTTCTCGGGCTTAAACAATGTAGGAAATAAATTTTGTTTTTTTTAATTTGTTCTTCAAATTATGTTTTTGTTTAATATGTCAAGTTTTTTAATAACTAATGCACTCAGATGAACGCATTTCAAAATTAATAGAGAGTATCATCATCAGGCTTTGATGTATGCAGTATTGCATCACAATGTGGGATGCAGTTTACCAATGTGTAATTCAAAATGTTTCACCACTGAAGTAATGCAGGTTGCGGTAGTTTGGACAAAAACCTCTAATCTGAACGTAAAAAATCTATAATCAAAACATAAAAAATTAACTTCACTTAAATTTAGATACCCTATTTCCCACCCAGGAACGCTGTGAATGTAAATGTAAATTGTGTTGAATCCTTACTGTTAATATTTAACAATATTATAGCTGTGATACAGTAAAAAATAAAAAATAAAAGTTTTACTTAAATTTTTAAACCTTAATCTCTCCCAAGGGGTGATGTAAACGCATCAGAAAATTATTACCTAAGTTTAACTTGGGGTATAAATAGTTCTCATCTCGGAAAAAGAAATACATTTTGAAATTTAAATTATGTAATTCCCCACTAAGTTCGCTACCTGCGTAAAAATAGCTATCCACTAGAAACCTTTTACTAAAATATAAACTTGGCCAAAGCAAAAACATATTCTGAAAATATCCTTTTTATTTCAACTATGACGCCATAGTCACCTTTTTAATAAAAAAAACAAAACAAAACAAAACAAAGAAACTAGAGAACAGGAATTCTGCTTTTTCAGAATTTAGTGTCGCCCCCGGCATTTCCATTACTTCATTTTCTTCTAGTGGGCTGGTGGTTTCTATTATTATGAAACAGCCATTATAAATGAAGCGTTAGGTGAAGATGAAAGAGCAGTCGTACATTTTTTTTCCCATTCTGACCAGAAAATCAGAGTTCTAAATTTTTACGGCTGCTCTTTCATCATCACCTAACGCTTCATTTATAATGGCTGTTTCATAATAATAGAAGCCACCAGTCCATCAGAAGAAAATAACTGGGTTAAGCGGGACTCTACTGCAAAACATATTTCAATTTTAAGACTTAAAGCACACGCTTTTATTTTATGTAAAATGACGTCATTTGCATTAATAAAAATACTTAAAATTAAATATAGTTTATAATAGTTCCATGTTTTATCATAAATCCTTCATTTATATTTTTCTCAAAATAGCACATATTTTAATTATTATTTTTTTTTTTAATGAGAAAATGGCAACAAAAAGATAAAATTGCTATTTTTCAAGAATTTTTTCTTTACTTTCAGAAATGGAGTATTTGAGTTGCCAAAATGAAATAAATGTCGCTAAAATCTACAAAAAAAAAAAAAAATTAATATTTCAAAAACAAAGGGAGATACAGTTTTCAAACAAAATGCATTTAAAAGAACTTTTTTTTTCCAATACGACGGTATAAAAATTGAAAATATGCGATGCTTAGAAGTTTAAAAAATTGCTAAAGAGTATTTAATCGTAATGCTTTGTTTTACGTCTAGCGTCTGTAAGGTAACGTTATTTTTTGGACACAAAATAAGCTGGGAGAAAGAAATAGCATACCGTACCGGAGGCTAAAACTACTAGCTCAATTTAATATTTCACGCGACACTCTTTCAACTAAAAAGAAATAAATTATTATTACGGCTTTTGAAATTTTTGCAACAATGAAGTAAAAATGTTACATTTTCTATGAAAAATGTCCGTTGATTTTCAATGAAAAAAGCGAAAATTGGAATTATTAAGAAAAATATTTGAATAATGTAAAAAAAAAAAAAAATTGGCCCATGATTCTCTCTGGGTTATAATTCACCCATATGCAAAGGCATTTTACCCTTCGTTTTGAACCCTGACTTCAGGCAAACATTTTTTCACTTTAAATTTATAACATCATTAGAATTAGTAAAGAATAAAAAATGAGTGGCATCAGGGACAAAAAGGTGGGAAGAAAAAAATGAAAAAGTTATGATCTCCATAGGCTTTTCCATGTTAAATTAACATTGAGAAGTGACACTGGAAATAAATAAGTATTGCGCTGCCGCGCAATACTTAAATACTAGCTGAGATACCTGGCGTTGCCCGGGGTTTTAAACATGTTTGATTAGAAAAATCAATTTTAAAATTAAACACCATACGAACTATGAATCTTGTGCAAATATGATCTCTATTTTAATGTATTGAAAACCTTGAGAAATTCTGCTTTTTTACCATTATTAAAAAAAAATGTTTCCTAAGCCTAAATAAATAAAGTCTTAATTCTTGAAAAAAAAAAAAAAAAAAAAAAAAAAAGGACTATGAATCTCGCGCAAATATTATCTCTGTTTTAATATATTGAAAACCTTGAGAAATTCTGCTTTTTTACCAGTATTTAAGAAAAAAAATGTTTCCTAAGCCTAAATAAATATAGTCTTGATTCTTGAAAAAAAAAATGCACTATGAATCTCGCGCAAATATGATCTCTATCTTAATATATTAAAACCTAGAGAAATTCTGCTTTTTTACCATTAAGAAAAAAAAAATGTTTCCTAAGCCTAAATAAATATAGTGTTGATTCTTGAAAAAAAAAAAAAAATGGACTATGAATCTCGCGCAAATATGATCTCTATTTTAATATATTGAAAACCTTGAGAAATTCTGCTTTTTTACCAGTATTTTAGAAAAAAATGTTAAGCTTAAATAAGTAGTCTTGATTCTTGAAAAAAAAAAAAAAAATGCAAAAAGAAATGTAAATTAAGGAAATGCCCTTCATGATATCACTTTCTCTTGTGAAAGCCATGCATTAACCACAAATTCCTTTTAAATATGAGGTCATACGTGAATTAACTTATATTATTCACAACTAAAAAGAATAGTCGCATCTAGTATTAGCCGAGAATTAAATAAAAATCATGCACTCGTGACATCATAATTCACTTTTATATTTTAACAGATTAATAAGGCTACTTTAATTTGTGACTCGTGTTATAGCCAGTAGACACGCCAGGACACATGACCGTTATCATTATCTTTTTACGTGTGAAGCTTTTGCTATGGTACTCCATCGTCAAATTTGGTAATTTTTGAAATTTAATATTTGAAAAACGGCATAATCACTAGATTTGAAATTTATAGATAACAAAAATACAATATTTTACCTTTCTGATGCAGTTTGTCTAACGATTTTCTGACAGATACTTTTTGAGCTATTAATTTTTTTTCAGTAACTTCAAATGTTTCATTTTCCAAGATTAATCTGTGGCAACGATTAGAGAAAAGTCCAGTCGTCAGCAACGCGTAGGTTTTTATTAAAGAGGATTATGGATTCATTTAAACTCTGATGATTACGAAAATATTCCGTATTTTGGATTATGATAAAATTATGTATAAGCAGCTTCCTTCAGTAATGAATGCCTTATCCAAAGGATTTTGAAATGTCAGTTATTCAATCTTTTTCAGTTTAAGGTATCTATGCCTTTGAAACGACAATTTCGCTCGAAATTTGAGTTTTCTGCTTTATAAATTAACATCAAATTTCAATATTTTCCTTTCGATTTTCATTGGAATATTGAGCCGTTCAGTGCACAAATCGATTAACTCCATCAAACGGAAATGTTCAGTATAAACAGTTAAAGTTATTGTAACTATAAAAGTATTGTATCTATAGAATATTTTTTCTCGGGATATTTTGATTGAACTCATTCATTTTCTTTTAATCAAGGGTAACTTTTTATCACTGTATAAATATATAGTAAATTTTCAGCAATCCTTTGTTTAAAAAAAAAAAAAAAAAAAAAAAAAAAACGCCACTTAAGGGGTCTCAGGAATCTAAAAGCTTCAAAATTTTCGAAATTTTAATTTCGTTAGATGTTAAACTATTATCTTTTCTAAACATTTTGAAATAATCATTTTCTTGAAATTCCATTAGAACAGCAGTTATGGTTTTTAGAATTGTACCCGCTCAATAGCTGAAGCGGCGTTTCCGCAACTTTGAAGTAATTGTTCTCCAAATGACGTTTTTGGGCATAACGCGCAGGATATCTCAAAAACTTCTGAATATTTTTTCATTAAATTTTCAAAACATACATTTCATGTTAGTCTGTATAAACAGAACCTAAAATTTCATTTTTATTGTTAAAAAACCCCATTTTTTTAGGTGATTATACTGTTGAAATTTTCAAAATTTTGTATTAGCTAATACAAATTTGTATAAAAATATAAAAATGCTTTAAATACAAATTTATTTAGGTTCAAGGTAATTACTACAGTCCGCAGTGCAATTAGGCACGGAAAACTTCATTCTAGTTGCAAAATTTATTTTGTAATCCTGCGCGTAAGCTGTTGTACCAATTTTCTGCCCTACAAATGTCTAATAGTTTGCTAGATAGTTTTGCTATCTGAGCGTCCTATAAGTACTAATTCTGCATCTTTCAATTTTTTAAATACATGAAATGAAAAAAACATACATATATTTTTCATCCCCAAAAAATTGTGTTTTTAAATCATATACATTTTAAGATATTAAATGTTGAAAATGGTCTTTTTTTTCTCCAATTTTAAGAGTCCTGAGACCCCTTAAAATGGAGTTAGTCTTCTAAATGCCTCATTTTTTACAAACTTTAAAATCTAACTGGAAAGTTGTTTTTTGATTTTTCTCAAAAGTAAACTTTTTGTAAAATTATGTTTGAAAAAAAAATGTCACAACTGAATAAATATTAGTTCAATGATCACAGAATTTTTAAATTATGTTTTAAATATATATATTTAAACAAAGTAGACTATTCTTATGCTGATTTATTGAAAAGTTTATGAATTACACAGTTTAAAGTTATGAATTATTAACATTTTTCGGAAAATTTCACCGTTGTTTGTCTTTTTATTCCTATAACTTTTGAAATTGTCATAAAAATAGTCTAGTTCAGGGATGGCGAACCTTTTCGAGTATACGTGCCAAAAATTTCAAAATTATTGTATACCAACATTCTAAACGTGCCAGAAACATTTTAACTGAGATAAAATCCAATAATTAATTTTTATAGAATTTTTATTCAAATATTTTTACACTTACTCTAAATTCGATTCCTAAGTTATTTATGCTGTATTTACTCAATAATATAGCCATGTCGCATAGAATTCCGTGTTGATAATCTATAAATGAATTTTTCTTTTATTGTATACTTCCGAATCAGATCATTTTAGTTGTAGAAACAGGTTCTATAGATACATATTATTTACAATAACAGTTAAAATTCAATTTTCAAATTATAACCTAAATATAATAAATCCTAAAATTACTTAAAACCCTAAACCTAAATAAAATGAAACCTAATCCACAATAGAAGCATGTCAATAATGTATATTACTATCCAAACTATATCTAAAAATTCAATTTTCAAAGTTCTTTGAAATTTCATAAAGAAGCAAAATGATTTGGAAAACACTATGTTGAATGGTTTGGCGAGAAAATGACGCTATAAGGCGCTTTCATTGAAATTTATAATACCTTAATTCATTCAAAATTTACGGATTATTTTAAAGTAAATTATATACTTGTTACAAAAACTATACGTTTTGTTAAAAAACATAAAATGGCTTGTTCTCCATAAACTGGATATAATCTATAATTTTTTTTTGCGTGCCAAAGGAGTTTTCATACGTGCCAAGTTCGGCACGCGTGCCATAGGTTCGCCATCCCTGGTCTAATTCCTGTATAACATTATTATCCTTATTATGGAATTCCTAAAATGTAATTACATTTACTAGTTTTAAGAAAATATCAGTATTTTTGTTGATTTTATATGATTTTTTTAAAATAAAAAAATTAAAAGAAGAAATTAAATTACTTATTTGTATATTTATGTCATATTTTTATGGCATTTTTAATAATAATTAGCAATTTTAAACTTAAATTTTACAAACATTCCAAAAATTTGTTTCGAAGACATATAGATACCTTAATACAGTAACTGAAAGAAAATGCAGCTGATTATAAAATTATTGCGGATTCATTTCAGATTCTGATGATTATGAAGGTGTTCGTAGTTTCAGTTATGATAAATCTGTATACAGGCATCTTCGATAATGCATGTTTTAGATAGAGTATTTTCAAAGTAAATTATGAAATATTTTTTATCTTTTACAATATAATAAAGCAATAACAAAGAATGTAGCTCATTGTAAAATTATTGTGGATTCATTTGAGATTCTGATGATTATGAAGATTATTCCGACATTGTGAAGATTTTCGAATTTTGAGCTATGATTAATTTATATATAAGCATATTCGATAACAAGTATTTTAGGCATAGTATTTTCTAAGTAAATTATAAAATTTATTTATAATTCAATATATTCGATCTTTTATAATTCAATACAACAATCGAAAAGAATGTAGCTTATTGTAAACTTACTGTGGATTCACTAGAGGTTACGATATTATGAAACTTTTCGTATTTTGAACTATGATAAATTTCTATGTAGGCATCTTCGATAATGAATGTTTTAGATAGAGTATTTTCTAAGTAAATTATGAAACTTATTTAACCTTTTGCAAATCAATACCACAACGGAAAAGAATGTAGCTCATTGTAAAGTTATTGTGGATTCATTTGACATTTTGATACTATAATGTTTTTCGTATTTTGAGCTATGATAAATCTATATATAGGCATTGCCGACAACGAATGTTTTAGACAGAGTATTTTCTAAGTAAAGTATAAAATTTATTTAAATCTTTTATAATTCAATATAACAATCGAAAAGAATGTAGCTCTGTGGATTCGCTAGAGGTCACGATATTATGAAATTTTTCGTATTTTGAACTATGATAAATCTCTATCTAGGCATCTTCGATAATGAATGTTTTAGACAGAGTATTTTCTAAGTAAATTATGAAACTTATTTAACATTTTGCAAATCAATACAACAACCGAAAAGAATGTAGCTCATTGTAAAGTTATTGTGGATTCATTTGACATTTCGATGCTATAATGTTTTTCGTATTTTGAGCTATGATAAATCTATATATAGACATTGTCGACAACGAATATTTTAGACAGAGTATTTTTTAAGTAAAGTATAAAATTTATTTAAATCTTTTATAATTCAATATAACAATCGAAAAGAATGTAGCTTATTGTAAACTTATTGTGGATTCGCTAGAGGTCACGATATTATGAAACTTTTCGTATTTTGAACTGTGATAAATTTCTATGCAGGCATCTTCGATAATGAATGTTTTAGACAGAGTATTTTCTAAGTAAATTATGAAACTGATTTAACCTTTTGCAAATCAATACAACAACAGAAAAGAATGTAGCTCATTGTAAAGTTATTGGGGATTCATTTCACATTTTGATACTATAATTTTTTTCGTATTTTGTGCTATGATAAATCTATATATAGGCATTGTCGACAACAAATGTTTTAGACAGAGTATTTTCTAAGTAAAGTATAAAATTTATTTAAATCTTTTATAATTCAATATAACAATCGAAAAGAATGTAGCTCTGTGGATTCGCTAGAGGTCACGATATTATGAAATTTTTCGTATTTTGAACTATGATAAATTTCTATGTAGGCATCTTCGATAATGAATGTTTTAGACAGAGTATTTTCTAAGTAAATTATGAAACTTATTTAACATTTTGGAAATCAATACAACAACCGAAAAGAATGTAGCTCATTGTAATGTTATTGTGGATTCATTTGACATTTTAATGCTATAATGTTTTTCGTATTTTGAGCTATGATAAATCTATATATAGGCATTGTCGACAACGAATGTTTTAGACAGAGTATTTTCTAAGTAAATTATAAAATTTATTTAATCTTTTACAATTCAATATAACAATCGAAAAGAATGTAGCTCGTTGTAAACTTATTGTGAATTCACTACATGTCATGATATTATGAAACTTTTCGTACTTTGAACATTGATAAATATCTATATACAGGCATCGTCTATAACGAATGTTTTATACAAAGTATTTTCTGAGTAAATTATGAAACTAATTTAATCTTTTACAATTCAATACAACAATCGAAATAAATGTAGCTCATTGTAAACTTATTGTGGATTCACTTGAAATTATGATAGTATGGAAATTTTCATATTCTGAGCTATGATAAATCTATGTAGGCGCACCGAAAATATATCCATATCGTTCTTCAGGCGAGAAAAGCACCACATATAGCACGAAATAAAGAAAGTGCGCAAAAATAATTCAGGATAATTTTTTTCCTGCGTAAAATAAGCTGATGTTAAATATACCAGAGATTTTTTTAAACTTTTCTCGTTCGCATTTCAATATTTTTAAGGGATTTGTTGTAATAGCGTATCTGAGGTCGATGTCTTATCGCACGTTCTTTTAATTTTTCGATTTTGTTTGCGGTTTTTTTTTTGTCTGAGGACACTTTTATTTTCGTAAATGGTTTCGGATCGAATGTGAACCTCATGATTTCATTTTGCATAGTGTATCTGTTGTCGATGTCCGAAGATAAAAGTGTCTTCAGTAAAAACAACAACAACAACAACAAAGGAAAAATTGCAACCACAATCGAAAAGGCAAATAGCACCCGATAAGGCTTCGACCTCAGATATCCTATGCAAAGAAAGAAATATATTGAAATGAGAACGAGAAATTTGAAAAGAATGCTTTCAATGGTTTAACAATAGTTTACGAGTGTCTTTGCAACACCTTAAGATTTATATCACCTTCACATCTATATTAAGCTTCTATCAAATTTTTTTAAAACATAATTTAATGTTAGTTCATCATACTCACAAAATATGGGGATTAATGAAGTACCAATCAATTTTTTTGTACTACAATTTTTTAAATAAATAAATAAATATATATGCATATATATATATATATATATATATATATATATATACGTATATATTGTAACACAAGAGTGCTCAAGAGAAAGAAAAAAATCTATTTGCCGATCAATGTAAGCTATCGTAATAGCTATACCTGACATATATGCAGTATACCTTTTTATACCAATAACATATAAAAATTTATTGATTTTATTTTCTTATGTGGAATGCCTAAGAACTCGAATAAGGATACACTTGTAATTTTATTTCTTTCCTCTTCTCTCCTTTTTCATTTTTGTAAGTAGAAATGAAAATATTTTGAAATATATTAGATAAATAGATATAAAATCGCTGTTCGTAACAC
This sequence comes from Maratus speciosus, assembly GCA_963932465.1. Lineage (NCBI taxonomy): Eukaryota > Metazoa > Arthropoda > Arachnida > Araneae > Salticidae > Maratus > Maratus speciosus. The sequence goes on from OZ010793.1 coordinate 577,481,470, forward strand.
GTAAATATGTCCGTCATATCTCTTTAGAACATGCAGGAAATTTGTTTCTAAATTGAAGGAGTCGGTAATCGAACCCGGGCCCCTGGAATAGCGCTCCAGTGCTCTACACATTAAATTTATTTCTATTTAAAATGCGTGTTTTAATACTTTATTCCCTTTCAAAATCTTTCTAAAACACATTTCCCGTAATCATTTTTCTTTAAGGCCTTTTATTTCTCAATCTTAAAATGCCAATATTTATTCTAATAAAATTATCTGTTTTATACCTTTTTTTTTCTTATTTTATTCCAAATGTCAATTTAGCACTCTTTCTCGGGTGTGCTGCACGCGTACGTGCTAAATTCTTACGCATCTAGAATATAGTTCCGGCCGTTTTTGGAGCCGTGATTGGCTCGCCCGCGTACCTGCAATACGGAAAAACCTTTGATATGTTTTGGTGATCTTGGTGGACAAAATTCATTTTTCCGATTATCTCGAAATTTGACAAAACCGCGTATACTGGTATCTGAATGTCTCTATTTTCTAGATCCGTACCAGTTTTGTAAAAAAATCTGAGGTGTCGATTAATTATGGCCATGAAGAAGACATTTGCGCAGTTGGTTTGAGGGTGTTTCAAAAGTTGCACTGGTCAGAGTTAACCCATTTTTGTTTGAAAATAAGCGATATTAAACCCGATTAACCACTTTTTAGGTGCGTTCGTAATTATATAAATACGTAGCACCTATAGTCGTCGTTCAGTCCGTCCGTCTGTCTGTCTGCCCGTCCGCATATAACAGAGCAAAAACTACCCAACCGAATGGTCTGAAATTTTGAGTATATAATTGTTGTAAAATTTTGTCGAGTCATTTCATATTTTGTGAAAATCGGATGTATAGTTTAATTACAGGGACAGTCAAAAGTTTTCTGTTACATTACGGCTAATGGGAATAAATTATTACAAGTGCATTTTAATGATGTTACAGCCTTCCGAATGGTCTGAAATTTTAAATAGATAATTGCGGCACGATTTTGTCGATATATTTGAAATTTTATGAAAATCGCGTGTATAGTTTAATTACAGGGACAGTCAAAAGTTTTCCGTTACATTATGGCCAATGGAAAAAAATGATTGCAAGTGGATTTTAATGATGTTACAGCCTTTCGAACAGAATGAAATTGATATACTCTTATGAAGTGCACTAAAATATACATTCAGTACAATATGCTGTGCAAAAAATATTTATAAAACTAATTATGGTGCGAACGCAACTCATTTGCCACGTTTGAGGAGCAATTTCCAACTTGTTTCAAAGGTTGTAATTCTGGATGATCCTTGATGTAGTTTACAAATTTCATCTTGACTTTTAACATATTATTCAACATTAATCAGCAGTAAGCATTTTTTTAAATCAAAGTGCCCTTCCTAAAGTATTGGAAACTTAAAAAAAAAAAAAAAAAAAAAAAAAAAAAAAAAAAAAAAAAACTCCTGCAAATTTTTGCGAATCATTAAGTTTTTATTAATAAACAAGCATTAAACTTGCAGTGCATCTATGTATGTTTAGTTCAAATCTTGCAAGTCAAATTTAAACCAATTTTAATTATCCGATTGAGCAGAAACAATGAATACATGTGTAATTTGAATGACAACACAATATTATTATAATTTTAAGAACGTAGAAGTTTGTTTAGGATACTGTTTCTACAGGGCTTCACAAAAATATAGATTAAAACTTGCAAGTTAATTTTAAACCAATTTCAATAATCTGATTGAGCTGAAGCTTTGCTCAGGATATGTAGTTCTGATGACAATGTAATATTATTATAATTCATGGAACGTAGCAGTTACGCTTTTTTCAGGGCCACATAAAAGATTAGTTCAAATTTTGCAAGACAATTTTAAACCACTTCCAATTATCTGATTGAGCTGAAACTTTGCTTACATGTGTTTTTTCGAGGTCAGTTCTATGAAATTATAATTTGACGAACGTAGAAATTATGTATTTTTTACAGAGCCACACAAAAGATCTCGGAAAGATTGTTGCTAAAAAGTATAAACAAAATTACTATAGGTTATTGAGATACACAATTGCATTTTTTAAATTGAAAAAAAAAGTGCGTAGCAGTTTTATTTCTTTTACAGGGACACATAAAAAATTCGGATGCATTACCGTCTAGATGGATAAATTTTATTTGAAATTGAATAAAATTTATATAGGCTATTTATTCACACAACAGCATTTTTTAAACCGAAAATAAATTTAGGTAGCATTTATATGTTTTACAGTGTAACACAAAACATTAAAGTTTTTTTTTTTAAACTAGGGGGCTCGGCCCCCTACGAGCTACGCTCGCCAACCCCCGTCCAGACACTGTAGACTCTAAATGCACGCTAATTTGATCGGCTTTAAAAAGATTTCGAAAGATTGAATTATAATTTAAAAAACAGTGGCGATCTCTCTATAAACGGATTTCTAGTCATTTCTCTTTGATTGGGGAATTTTAACGCCAAATCCGTTGCGGTACTACTTGATTAACCACGTCGACCAATTTCGCCAAATTATATAAATCGCCAAACCGCTCGCCAAATTATACAAATTGACATAATTTTTATTTTAAATAACGAAAAAACAAATAAATTAGTACAACATTAATAAAAATACAAATAAAACGTCGAAATAAAAATAACTTCATGACGTAGACACGTGTAACAACATTTCAAAATCATCTAATATAAAAGGAATTAAGTAAACAGAGTCTTTGTCTCCTGGTATTTTTTAACAAAGTGAAAAGAAAGTTCTTTTAAATGAGACATTTTAAATTAATCGTTTTTAATCTGACGTAATTTTGACCAAACTATTCTTTCTCTTTTTAATATTCACGTGAAAATACTTGTGTTAGAAATTAAATATTATTTGCGCTTTTCTAACAAAAATAGTTGAAAAGTATCCTCTTAAAATATCAAATAAATGTCTAGCGCAATTTCTAAATTTAAACCGTTTTGCAATATTATTTTGTGTTCATTTTATGTAATAACTTTAATGTGACGTAAATATGACGTAATTTCTCCTATTTTCTAACGCATGTTAATAAATTTATTGCTTTACAAATTCCTTTCTCTCTTAAAATTCACGTGTAATTATAGTTTTTATGACATAATTTTTAATAAGTTCCTGCTTTTTGTACATAATTATTTAATTCTAATTCCAAATGTTTTTTTCTGTTTATAATAGTCACGTGTAAATAAATTTTTAATTTATTTACACGTATAAATATTTTTTTTTGAAGCAAACATTATTGCTTCCGCTGTTTATACAGTTGGCAACAGTTTAAATTAATATCACTTTCTAAAATCTGTTAAAAATATCTCTAGAAATGCTGAAAATCTGAATTTAAAATAGAAATAAAACCTCAAAAAATTAGTCAAAATAAAAAAATTAATGCAGTCTGCACTCCGGCAAATTCTAACGCATAAAATGATCTAAAAATGGTTAAATTCCTATGAACAGTTTTTGCTCCTATAAAACTTTTTTAGTGGAACGATTTTGTCCAACTTTAGCATTAAATATTTCTTAAAATAATTCTTCGATCTGAAAACTGTCTGCATCAGCGTGTTTATCAAACATTTCTGTATAATACTACCGATTTTCATATTTTTGTATTTTCTTAATATTAACGAAGAAAGACCTCCGGTCACAAAAAATTCAAAACCGGCGGCGGCGGCGGCGGCGGCGGTGACAGCGGTAGTTACTTTTTTTTAGAATAGAGAGATATTATTTCATTTAAAAAGTTATATTTTTCAGGATGTCTACACGAATTTCTAGAGCAAATATGAGTAGACAAAAATAAAAAAATAAACGAATGTTAACTTACATGTTAGAATTAAATTGTTTTTTACTTAGTAAAATAAATATGTTTAACGCATTCTTTGTAATTCATTATATTTTTACTTTGTAATTCATTATAGTTTAGTATAATTTATTGTTAAGCAGGAACTTATTAAAAATTATGTCATAAAAACTATAATGAATTACAAAGAATAACGATAATGAATTACAAAGTAATAATTGTTAAAGAAACAATTATTTATTGTTAAACAATTATTTATTGTTAAGAAATAATTGTTAAATAAACCAATTATTTCTCACTATTTCAGCATTTTATTAGGGATACATTTGACAAATGAGCAAAAACTAACTAAACTTCAACGAAATAACTTTGTCCACCTAGTTCGTCAAAACGCCCCAGAGTGCGTCCCTTTGGCATTTTGCACTAAACATGAGAACAGCTCAGAGATTTCATGGCATTTGTTGACTTTTAAAACTCCACTGCTGCCTGGAAGCAAATCATCGGAGAAATAGAATGCTATATTAACATCTTTGTAGAATATAGTTCATGATGATATGAGTAGTATCTGCTAAAGTTTTAGAAATGAAATGTCCAACTATTTTATAGAATTGTGATGGAGTTGTAGTCTACTCAGCTGACTTTTAATAAAGGATTTTCCGAATGGATATTTTTTGTCCTCTATTTAATGGGAAAACTCCAATGATTTTTTTTTTTCGATTTCATGCCAGACCGCTTAACGACGACTGCATATGAACTGCTTTAATATAATACATCGAATGCAATTATTATCTTCCAAATAAATGAGTCGAATGGTGCTGATTGTGTTCCTAAAATGAAATGTTGCGAGTGATGTGATCTACTGGAGTATTATAATGGATTCACCAGAGAGCGATGTTTACTTCAGTTTTTCATTACATGTTACGAATAATCGTAACGTGTGTACATTTATTTCTAAGTACACTGTAAAAAACCACTGTAGATTTGCCAGAACAAACTCGATCACAGTGAATGTGCTGTATCTTTCTTTGGTTTCCTGACTATACTAACATGGAAAATACAGTAGTTGCGTAAAATTAACAGCACAATGCGCTGGCAATTTGGACGCATTTTTTTTACAGCACAAACTGCTGGCGTCCAAATTGCCAGCATATTGTGCTGTTAATTTTACGCAACTACTGTATTTTCCATGTTAATATAGTCAGGAAACCAAAGAAAGATACAGCATATTCACTATGATCGAGTTTGTGCGCGAGATGAACAGTACTTTGTACTATAAAAATGTCGTTTTTTTTTAGTGTAGTACAGTCCTTTTGAGACTGGGCGAATAGCCACATAGCCACGGAAATTCGTTTACGAGTTTAAAAAATAATGTTTATAAGTATTTTCTTATAACGATCTATTACATATAGGCGAGGAAAAAAGTTAATTGCAACTCGCGATAACTTTGTATTTATGAATCATTTATTGGTGAAGATTGGTGGAAAAATTACAAACGTCCATTTTTAAGGTGAATTAGATATTTGCTCGAAATTTTCCTGGCAACTCTGTTCTAAATTATCAAAGATGTCTCGCGAGTCGTCATGTTGGAACTTCGTGTTGTAGTTAGGATTCATGTGAAATGTGCACATCAAATTAGTTTACAATTAGGCTACAATTAGGCTACAATAGTTAGGCTACGATTTGCCTATTTGACATAGTCAATTTTTTAACACGATGTCGTTATTCAGAATCTTATTGAAATTATTGATGGCCTCTTACGCTCATCATAATCATCATTGTAAATGGCAGTCATCGGCCATTACAGAATAACATGCATTATTTTGAAAACCCAAAATGCTTCCTTACATTAGGGTGACCAAATTTTGAAGGGTATTTTTTTAAACCTTTCATAACTTTAAAATTTATAATTTTTAAAGCCTTATCATTTTTTATCCCACTAATTTATCCTTCTCTTAAAATGCAGCACGTGTACTAAATCTAAAATACACAAACTGTATAAACTACAATCCCAAAATTTGAAGACGTCGTCGAATTGCAAGGATGTCTGGTTATCTTACCTTATACTACACTTACTACAACTGTTATTGAATTATAATAAAACACACATACTACACTATATATTCAAACACACATAAATAACGCCTGCATTCAACAGTTAAAGGTATATATAAATATTATACAGACATACAAACAATAAATACAATAAACCCAACTGGGGTGAAAAACTAGCCAGAGCCAGGAATCGAACCCGGGACCACAGTATACAAGACTGCTGCTCTAACCACTGGGCTACTCCGAAATGTGCAAAATCGGCCCAAGGGAATGGAAATGGGGAGGGTTAAAAATTTTGAATACCGTCTTAATAAGATTCTGATAAAACCAGCTCTTACACAACAATGACAGGAAAAAATAAATATTTTTCGTTATAGCAGTTGCCAACAACTAAAAAAAAACAATAAAATTCTCACCACAACAGTTGCTTTTCTATTCCAAGATTTTCACGTGAAAAAAATAAATTAAATAAATAGTTTGACGAATTGAAAACAAATTGAATATTACGTCATAAGTTTTCTAGAGCAAGATTTCAGCATGAAAACTCAAAATGAAATAAATAGTTTGACGAATAAAAAAAAAAAAAAAAAAAATATTGCATCATATTGGAAATATAATGGACCTCAGCAGGCGAATATGTAACGTCATGTGAGTTTGAAGAAACGTATTAAAACATAATAAAAACCCGACTATGGACATATTAACATATTTTAACACTTTGAGGTTCTCTGAATCTTGTTTTAGCCATTTTTAAACCTAATACATATACATGCGTCTGTGTGTGTGTGTATTCGTGTATATTAGAATTTTCACAAAATATTTAGCTCCCTAGAGCTCATTCTTAGTGAAGGATCTGGGTTTATCTCTAATCTTGATTTAAGTTTTGTTGGTGAATTTAGTACTTAACTTCGAAATCTACCTCCGCCTGTAGGCCCGAACCGGCAGCGATTTTTTTACTGTAGATGTTGTTTATGACTGGATCGTAAATGAAGAATTCTTCAGCGGATGCGAATGATGTCATTTTATATAAAATAAAATCGTGTGTTTTAAGTCTTACAACTGAACTATATATATTTATGTACATATATATATATATTTTCATCGGAGTCGACGCTAAATTCTGAACAAGCAGAATTCCTGTTTTCTAGTACTTACCATTTTGCCAGTCGATAGCATGATTAAAGTAACTTCCCATGGTTCTAGCATCAACACCCGCAATTATCAGCAAGTACAATCCCATGCATAAATCAGCAAAAGCCAGGTGGCACATCAAGAACTTGGAAACGGTCATTGTGGATTTCGCTGCCAAGATAACGGTTAAGACGGCAAGGTTGCCCAGCAAAGCCAATATTCCAACGAGCCATACAGCTGCTCGTAAGCTCCAGTGTCCCATGACATCTTCACAGGGGCTGAAAGCATCTGGTTCAGGAAAACAAGTCACCTGACGAAAATGACGAGCGAAGTGACCACATATAGCTCTCACTGGATGAGTTGGAAGCAGAGTGACCGGGCGTGGGTGAAAAATTCCTGCAGAGGAAAGCAGATGACAAACTCAGGCATATTTTAAGTGCACTTAGATATTTTAACACAATGATATTTTAATTAATTTAACACAATGATACTGATTAGCAAAAAAAGCATACGAATTGTAATTTTTTCTACTGAGCGAAAAAGGTTCCCGTGCCGAGATTCGAACCCAGGACTTTGGCTTAAGTTGCCAAAGTTCTTTCAACTAAGTTATCCTAGAAAAATCTGGGAGACACTTTTCATCCGGACAACCTATTGGAAATGACCTCTCGTCTGTTATCTGAAACAGTTCAACAAAATAAACCGCAGGTAAAGGAACTCGAATAAACAATGGATACATAATTTACACTTATGCATGCATGCACAGTGGTTGAAACAAATGATAATCGCCTCCACTCTCCCGCTACATATACACTAATCCTGCCGCAAATCATCGTATAATAATGATATTGGGTAAAAACCATTTGTAATAAGTAATAACGTCTACTATTAAATGCTGTACATGAAATAAAGGTTTGGGAACCGTCTACATATGAAAATCTGCACTAACACTATATTTTTTCAAGCTTTAAAACACTACTACTAAAAACATTTAGATTTTCTATGATTTTTTTCCTGTTAATAAATGAATATTCCTGTCACTTTTCCCTGTAAGATCTTGATTTTATTTTGCGAAATCTATGGATAACATATGTTTAACACATTTTGTTTTCTACCTTTATTTACATTTAACCCTTATCGGCGCGGAGTAATTCTGCTTATAAACTGATGAAATAATGGACTGACACCGCAATTTATAAACGAATTTATTAGACAATACGAACTTGCTTATTTTCATGTACTACATTATAATAGGAAAATTTTAGTTAAATATTCTTGGTGCCATTTGTAAGTTTTGGAATTAAAATTAGGTGTCCTTTTTTAAGGACACCGCGCCGGAAAGGGTTAAGAGAAAGTAAATTTTTCCGGTTTGAATTGATACAATGAACTGAAAATATCAAAAGTAGGCGTTACGAATTAAAAAAATAGTTAGCGAAAGTTTTATGTAAGGCGGTCCTCAAACCTTTACTCATGCATAAAATTGAATAGCACATGTTATTATCAATTGATTCGTATCAGTAATATTTTTATATGATGATTTGAAGCAAAATTAGTTGGAGAAAGGGATATTCTTTTTATCCCGAATACATAGATGACATAACGTAGATATATATGACTACATTTTACAATGCATAACATCAAAGTCAAAGTGAATTAGTTCCCGGAGTGCCCTTGCTGGGCGTAATGCCCACGTTTTCTTCAGCTGATGCGATATAAGCAGAAGTTATCGGAGCATACTTGAAAAATAGAGAGTTGTTCCAACACCCCCTATATTAAAAGCCTTCACAATAAATTCCAGAAGTGCCAATATGGCTGACCCTGTAGTCCGAAGTAATTTTTCCCTTTACAGTTGACTTTCCCGTTAATAGCCAGTGCTAGTAGTGCATGTTTCTGCCTTGCGTCTCGCCATTTTGTATTCTACGTTGTGTTGTGCCTTAGTACATAATTTGGATATTTTAAAGAATAAAAGTAAGTTTTATCTTTGTTTCCTTATATCATTGTTTTAATAACAATGCTTTAATATAATTTCTGTTATATATATCTGTAAGATTACCATTTTAGTTTTCAAGCCACGTGTATATTACAACATTAGCTTTTAAGTCATTTACCCAGAGCCCGATAATCACAGGGGCACATGGGCACGTTCCCCAGGCCCACAATTTCAGGGGGGGCCCCAAAATGCATTTTATGCACTCTCTGAAAATAAAAATTAATAAAAACTTTCGTTTGTAGTTAGTTCACATAAAAAATGCATTTTTCCCATTCGTGTAAACTGAACTATCTTAGTATTTTTCACTAACGACAACGAACGGCAATCTAAACTTCGAAAATCCAATAAGAACGGATATTAGGGGAGAGTGGGGATGAAAGGGACATTTTGTCTTTATAAGCTTATAAAATAATGGCATTAAAAGATATTACTTTCAAATTTGAGCCTAATTCTCGTCTGAAACCTTTGCTTTTATATTACCAAAACTTCTTATCCCCAAGTACAGTAGTTTAAACCATATACGCTTTTTTATAAATTAGGAGAAATGTCCCTTTTAACCCCATTGTAGGGTATGAAAGGGACACACAAAAATAAAACATTTTTATGAATTTTTTTCTTTTAATTTGCGATTACATTATTCAAAAATAAAAGATAATTATACAGAAATAAAAATAAAATATATTGTAACATATGATAAAATAAAAACAAGAAAAATAACATGTTTAGGCCTACTTGACATAAAACAACTTTAAATCAGTCAAACATTTTAAGAAAGATTTGGTTCTAGTTGTCTCACCACCAGTTACGGGTTTAGGTAACTCCAACACAATATCATGAATATTCACGTCATTCATGCCAATAGTATCAGTAAATATAAAATGGTTTTATTCTGTTTTTTTTTTCTGAAAAAATGTACCTTAAATTCATTACGAGCACTTTTCAGGAGTTTGTGGCTACAGTGCGACAGGAATATCACCATAATTATTCCCTTACTTTTCGCAAATTTTATTGTTTTAATATTTATATTGTTTTCATAATTATCGAATAAGATAAGCGCAGGATCAGTTTTGGAACATCTGAGAATATTTAGCTAATGCGCAATTGCTTTAAAAAACTTCTGCGCCCATTGACCAACTTTGATGAACAAGTCCAAGGTTTTGGGATGGAGATCCTCCGAGCATGATCTTCTTAAAATTCTTCCTTGGGAAAAAGAATACTGTTGAACAGAGTTACCTGATGCAGAAACAAAACACAAAATTGTGACAATTTGACCATGTTTAGCTGATGTTACGTGAGAAAATTGTTTTTCACATCGTTTTGCTACTATATTAGGTGGTTTGTACTCTGTCATTAAGCCTGTTTTATCACAGTTACATATTATGTTCTGTGTAAATTTATAGCGATCTAAAGATAACTGAAGGTTTCTAAAAAATATCAACATTATCTTTGTTGAAACTTGTACTTCCTGTTAAACTAAGGGCTATAGGTTTCTTAAGAGAAAGTATGAATTTCGTTGCATAAAATCTTGGAACCATTCAATTCCATCTTGCTTCTTTGTTCGCCGAGATAGGGACATATTTGGAGGGTTCAAAGCAATTGAATACTCATAGTAAGCACACTTGTCAAACCATAGTTAATATTAGGTGCTTGGAGCAAATATGAAGCCAACTCTTTTTATTGAGCTTCACTAAAGGAAACTTGATAGAAACAACCTAAGGTTTTTAAAGTGAGATGTCCCTTTCAACCCTATACCCACCTAGCGAAACTAAAAATGTATTCATGCATAAGAGTATTTTAGCTAACGAAATATACTGATATTCAAATAAAGTGTATACTTTACAGTGCTAAATAATATAAGTATTATATTGCTAAACACAATATTACTTTTTTAGAGAAAAAAAGTAAAGCAACATCAAAATTTACTTTTTTACATCGAAAACAGATTTTGCTTTCATCGCCTACAACGCTACAATTGCTAATGTTAGTTATAAGAATTATTAAAACAGAACAAGTATCGTCATCGATTGTGCCAAAGTTGAAACTTTGTACATTTTATTTTCTGCCTGAAATTTTGAGTGTCCCTTTCATCCCTTGTCCCTTTCATCCCCACTCTCCCCTACACCTAACATGTTTTATTCAGTCTTATAGATTTAACGTTTTATTCACTATAAAGACCATATAGTGCAGAAGATTTTAACTTCCTATATTTTTTAATGCATTTTAAAACGTGTCTATAATATATTGTTTTTCGTAAAGTTACGGTTTAAGTTGTAAACTGCATATAAAACTGTTTCTCCAAATTATAATGCATGAATTTGTTTGAGAAAAGGGGCCCAGAGATGGCTGTGTGCCTCGGGTCCAACATAGAGTTAATCAGGCTCTGCATTTACCTATACCTAGAATTAGTATTTGTCTTAAATAATAATAATAAAAGATAATTTTGCTTCTCGTTTGGTTTTTATTCAGTTTATTTTAACTTTCAGTATTTCCTTACAGGACTTAGTTATTATTTATGCATAATATATGTCTATAAGAAAATCCCTGCCCTTTATTTTTTCGTTTATTAAGTATTTTCTTAAACTTCAGTTTATTAGTTTCTATCTGAATATACTTATTAAATTATATAATTTTACTCTCTACCAGTTTAAAAACATTATAATAATTTATAATAATAATAGTAATTTAAAAATAATTTATAAATTGATAAAAGTTGTTTGACCATGTATTTTTTTCCTTTTAATGGCACCTTACGATATTTAATATTGATTTATAGAATTATTTTAGCAAAAAAAAAAAAAAAAAAAAAAAAAAAAAAACTTATGAAAATGTTTTCGTAGAGCAAGTTGTGTGCAATAATGTCTTATTATTAATTATTTATATTTGATGATTTAAATACCAAAAAATTTTTACACCTGTGCGGGTGGGGGAAGGTTATGACTATAATTAAGTAACAAAAAATCTTTAAATAGTTACAGAAAATAAACTTAAAATTGTTGTAATATATATATATATATATATATATATATATATATATATATACACTGCTCAAAACAATAAGGGGAGCACATGGTTTTAACAAAATTATGCAAATATTTACACCGATAAGTAACGTAAATTAAAACATCCATAATTTAAAGCGTAGTAGAAAACAGATAAAGAAAATTTCACATGCAAATTAAAGTTTATGACGTCAAAAACTAGAAAAGGAGATAAGTGCAGAAATCGGGATTTTCCAGAAATGTCTGTTTCACGGTCTCAGTTGTAAAATTTAATTGCTCAGCTTGCAATTGCTTGGTTTGAGAAAAGATGACTTCATAATGTCACAACAATGTGATTTACCGGAAGCTTTTTCAAGAAGGCTCACGTTTTGAGCACCTTATCGCCAGAGTAAGGGTTGGCGCGGGGATGAATTCAACGCTACGCTCCCTTTTTTGTTCGTGACGTCGTACGCGTAGCGAACAGCAACCCCATTCCTTTGCTGAGAGGAAGAGATGTGCTTTTTTTCATTTGTTTTTTTCGCAAATGTAAAAAGCTAGACGAAATGTTATTTCACCGTGGTTTGCAATTAGAACCTTGCTTAAAACAAAGATCATTTTCGAATTAAAATAACTTTTAATTGCACAAATATATATAATTCAAACATAAGTTATTTTTTTCAGTTCTATAATATTAATTTATTTCATTAATTCGCTATATGTTCGAAGAAATTGAGAACGTATTTTAAAAACAGACGTAAAAATTTTCTTTAATAAATATAATTGTATTGATCATGTTTTTATGACACAATTGAACATAGTTTTATTAGTATTATTACTGAATTAATTTAGTTTTTTTTTTATTATTAAGCGGCGTAGTTATGTGACGTGTTGATTGCATTAATAAAACACATTTTCACTGAAATAATTCATTAAAAATTAATTGTTTTTTATTTAATTGCGATTAGAAGTTAATAGGAAGTTGAAACTAAAATCAATTCGATTATAATTAGATTGAACGATAAAGCATAAATTATTTAGCCGTATCCTGCAATTAAATCTATCAGCTAAAATAACTGCAAGTTGATGCATGGAATTAAATCAATTACTATTACATTTTAATATTGTTAAAATTTTATCATTATTTGAGTTTTTATGAAAAAGACATTGGTCTGTCCCTAGTGCACAAAATTAAAAATCTTTAAAATTCTTCAGTTTTTTATTTTAAAATTTTTGCCATATTTTTAAATATTATTTCGCCTTAGTTGTTTTATTTATTATTTAAAAATAATAATTCGTCATATTTGAATAAATCATGTAAATTCTTCTCTCGAATGAAATCTCCCCCCCCCCCACACACACACTTTATATTTCATCATTCTGCACACATATTGCTCTATTTATTAAATTGAAGTGGCAATAAAATAATGCTCAATCGTCTGAGGCAACCTCCCATTTCGAATTTTCTCTCCCCCCCCCCCTCTCCTCCATCACACTATTTTTTGGCCATTTAAAATTCATTGTTGCCTTACAGAAAAGATTAGTTAAAATTGCGTCTGAAATGTTAACTATTCCTTCGCTTATCCATAACAGTGCATAAAGTTTACTGTTTTGCTCTATCTGTTGATTTTTAAATAACAAATAAATAATTTACCATAAAAAAAGATAAGGAAACTAATAGAATGAAAGATTTTAAAAATAATAATAAGGATTAACCTTTTGTGCGCACGCTTTCATTTTTTTTAAAATTCTTTACAGTTTTTTAAATTTTCTGTCCTATTTATTACTTTGAAGTAACTATAAGTAAAAGACCAATTATTCAAATTCTGCACCCCCCCCCCCCCCAAAAAAAAAAGTTAAATATTCCAAGTTCTTAATTTTTTGGTTTGTTTTTCCTATTTGTTAATTGATAAATTTAACTATTTAAATCTATAGCCCCTCACTATCATATACAGTTACAAAAATTCTCTAATGATTTTATTTGTTACTTTGAAGTAACAAAAGATAGTCATTCAATCTTCCTTCTACCCCACCTCCCCTTAAGAATTTCGTCTCACATTGAAAAGGCAATTTCTAAACATCCTGTTTGGGGGTGTGAAAGGTTTTTTTTTTCTTTCTTGGTTTGGCTTATTTTCACTCGACTTTGGGGGCTGTTTCTGCAGAATGATTTGGTATTAAATTAATTATATAAGTTCATCGACGAAAATATAGTAATTTTCTGCCACAGGTATTTTTTAAAATCTGTGTTTATATATACATCAAAATGCACTGAAACTGCATTAATACATGATCCCCATAAAACCATCTTTATATGTAATCAAATATCTAAATATATGAAGGTAATGAGTTTTTGTTTAAGAGGTATGGAATTAATAATGCTCAATTGAATGAAAATTTAGATTTTTGAGGGGATCAAATAATCAAAATTTTAGTCTATATCATCAAAAGTAATAAAGGCCTTCGATAAAACAGAGTATAAGAATTCGCAATACAATTTCTTTCGAAGAAGATTTCTTTTCATCTAGAATACATAACTGAAAATATTTCTTTAATTTAGGTAAGACTAAAATATGCTAGTTCGTTCTCCGCCATTTCGGTTCAAAACAAAACACAAGACGGCGATTGGCGTTAGAGCTAGCTGAACGCTCTCGCTTTCGCCAACTCGCCAAGGCTGGTGCTGAAAACGTGAGCCTTCTTGAAAAAGCTTACCGGAATCCATGGCTTGACATGTTGTCGGGACAGTCGAATCTGGGAAACACAACGAAGTGTAGCGGACGCTGTTGGGGTCGCAAGAAGTGTCAATGCAAGGCTGTGGAATGGATTCCAAGACACATGGAATGGTAGACAACAACAAGAGCAAGGTCGAGCATGTGCTACTACAGAAACTGATGACGATATATCCTGTTAACAGCTCGTCGAGGCGGAACTGCAATGCTACTTTGCTGCAAACACAGTTGTTCTTGGCCACAGGACGAAGAGTTTCCAGCCAAACAGTCTGAAATAGACTTCATTAGGGTGGTCTCTATGCACGTAAGCAAAAGTTCTGCATTCCGTTAATCTCAAGCAACTGTGCGGCTTAAAGAAGGTGGGTAACTGAACATCGAGTTTGGAGGCAACGTTGTTGGAGTCAAATTCTGTTTACAGACGAGTCCCGATTCAGTCTAGATGTGACATCTGATGCTTTTTGGCACGGAGAGAAAGAAACACTCAAAATAATCCCACACTCGTTCGTGAAATATCACATTACAGACGAGGTGGGTTAATGCTATGGGGTGGAATCAGCATAGGTGGACGTATGGTCCTGCATATCATTCGGAATGGCACTTTGATGGTCCGAAGTTACACAGACGAGATACTGAGACCTCATGTCGTATTTTATGTTGCAGCAATTAGTGATTTCTTTTATTCCATGCATGATAATGACAAACCTCATACAGTTCGTCTTGTGGAAAACATGCTTGAAGGTAAAACAATACAGGATATGGAATGACCAGCATGCTCTGCTGACCTAAATCCGATCGAACATGTTTGGGAATACTCAGACGACGCATTGCCTCCCAAGGACCACGACCTTGGAGACCAAGGCCTCCTTTTACTGTCCGGGACTTGGAGATTGCAATTCTTGAGCAGTGGAACAGTATTCTCCAAAGTCTTATAGATAACCTCATCCCATCCATGGAAAACAGGTGTGCAGCAGTCTTGGCTATTCGAGGAAACTACACGCTATATTAAAAATCTTGCATCATTTGTAAACAATATATATATATATATATATATCATTTACGTAAAACCAAATTGTTGCCCCAAACCATATTTTCAAAGAATAAAAGCTCCCTTAAAATATTTTTGCGTCTTTTTTTCTGTATTGCGCATCGCACATGTACTGTACATTTTATACCCATACATGGCTACCTTGCACTGTTCTCTTCACTGTTTTGTTTGCTCTCCTAATTTTTTTTAGCAGTGTATATTTATATATATGATTGAGATTAGGCAGTACTTTCGAATACAAACAAATGGATAAACAAAGTCATCTATGGAAATACTGAATAATAAAATAATTAAAGCTAGAAAGCAAGTAAAATCTTTTTTTGCTTTGATTTACTGAAAAGCATTTTTATATCTTACATATGTATAACAGAAATGATTACGCAATAATGATATTAAAACAAAGATATAAATAAATAAGAGATAACACTTAGCGCCCTGTCTGTAAAATATGCCTCAGTATCAAATAAGAAAAAAAGTAAATAAAGTACATAGAAGTATGGGGAAAGAGGGTCAATATTTGAAGTGAAAAAAAATATGTGCTCTTTCTTCTTTTATAGTCTGTCACACAACATATTACTTTAGTACATTTTTTTCTGTATTTTTGTTTTTAAATCATCAGATTCCAGCCATATAAAAGACTTTAGCTTCAGGATTATAAAGCTAATTTAAATTGCAAATTTTAGTATATTTTATAGAAAAATAGATATACTGTTATAATTAAGCTTAAGATTTTTGCTGATTTTTTAAAAATGTATAAAAGTTCATTTAATTCATTAATATAGATTATTTTGTGCTTGCTCTTTTAAAATAGTGTGGTATTGATAAGCAAAAAAAAAAGTTTTCGATTAGTAAATTAAATCACGTCTATTTAGAAATCCAAAGGTCTAATCCAATTTAGTTTTGTCTTTTATAAAATTTTGTATTTTAAGTCCCTTTTAGTATATATTTTTTAAACAATAAGTACCCTCTTAATAACCTTCTTTTGTTTGTCCAAAGTACCTTTTTTTAAAATAGAGAAAATTATTTAACTCTCTTGACAAACCTTTATATTGTAAATGGCTGTGTAAAAAATTAAAGAGAGATAGAAAAAAAGAATTCCGTTTAAAAAACGTACTGTAAACGAAAATGTGATTTAAATGAAAACAGAACTAGTCGGATATACCAATCCCAAAACTTTCTTTTATCTCATGCATGTTAATACTTGAAAATTTGCTATCACACTACCAAAATATAACGGCAATCTATGCCCATCATCAGGATTCTATAGATATGAAATTCCGTGCATTAGTTCTTGAGATATGGCTATCTCCAAAATCGTGTAAATCCGGCAAAATTCAGCCTAGCAGCGCCACCTATTGGGTACTTTACACCAAAACCTATGTTAAACAAAACTACCAAGCAACCACTTACGTCAAAATCTAACTGAATCTGAAGTTTGGGGAAAATCCGTGCATTAGTTTTTGAGATAGAGCTATTGCGAAAACCATCAAAATGCCAGCATAGCAGCGCCACCTATTGGACGATTAACACCAAAACCTAATCAGCAACAACTTGTGTTAACATCTAACTAAATCTGAAGTTAGATGAAAATTCGTGCATTAGTTTTTGAGATAGAGCTATTGCGGGAATCATGCAAAATGCAGCACAGCAGCGCCACCTGTTGAGCGATTTACACCAACACGTAATCCGCATCAAGTCATATCAAGGACTAACTAAATCTGAAGTTTGATGAAAATCCGTGCATTAGTTCTTGAGATAGAGCCATTGCGGAAATCGTAAAAAAATGCAGCATAGCAGCACCACCTGTTGAGCGATTTGCACCAAAAACTAATCAGCATCAATTTGTATCAGGGCCCAACTGAATATGAATTTTTATTAAATTTCGTGTATTAGTTCTTGAGATAGAGCGCCCACAAAATTTGTGTCACACACAGACAGACAGACAGACTGACTCACAGACAGTCATTTTGTAAAAACATGGTTTTCGGGTTCTCTGACCTGTAAAACGTGTATATCCGTCGAAAACCGGAATTCGAAAATTTTCATGAATCCAATACTTTCTTCTTGTAAAGATAGAAGAAAGTAAAAATAAGATAAAGGACTCATTACAATAAAAATAATCTGGTTCAAAGGGAATAAATACAAATCTAATGTAAAAACTAGTATGTTGTGGCCATCACAAAACTTTCTTCTATATAAATCACGTCAATTAAATCATTTAAATAGTAAAAGAAATTATATCAATTTATTCATATAAAAGTATACCTGAATTTGAAGTTTGATGAAAATTCGTGCATTAGTTATTGAGATAGAGCTGTAAAGCAAATTCTAAAAAATGCCGCATAGCAGCGCCATCTGTTGAGCGATTTGCACCAAAACACAAACAGCACTAATTCATATTAAGGTATACCGGAATCTGAAGTTTGATGAAAATCCGTGTATTAGTTCTGGAGCTAGAGCTACTGTGGAAATCACAAAAAATGCAGCACAGCAGCGCCACCTGTTGAGCGATTTATACCAAAAGGAACAAAACATCAATTCATGTCAAGGACTAACTGAATCTGAAGTTTGATAAAAATCCGTGCATTAGTTCTGGACATTGAGCTATACTGGAAATCGAGAAAAAAGCTGCATTGCAGCGCTCCCTGTTGAGCGATTTACAGCAAAACATAAACAGCAGTAATTCATATCCAGGTATACCTGAATCTGAAGTTTGTTGAAAACCCAAGCATTAGTTCTTGAGATAGAGCTACTGCGGAAATCACAAAAAATGCAGCATAACAGCGCCACCTGTTGAGCGATTTACACCAAAAGGTGCAAAACGTCAACTCATGTCAAGCACTAACAGAATCTGAAGTTTGATGAAAATCCGTGCATTATTTCTTGAGATAGAGCTATTACGAAAATCGTGTAAATGCTGCAAAATGCAGCGTAGCAGCGCCATCTGTTGGGCGATTTGCACCAAAACATTACCAGCACTAATTCATATCAAGGATTAATTGAATCTGAAGTTTTATGAAATTCCGTGCATTAGTTCTTGAGATAGAGCTAGTGCAGAAATCGCGAAAAATGCAGCATAGCAGCGCCACCTGTTGGGCGATTTACACCAAAAACTAATCAGCACCAATTGATATTAGGGACTATTTGAATATACATTTTTATTAAATTTCGTGCATTAGTTCTTGAGGTAGAGCGCCCACAAAATTTGTGTCACATACACACAGACAGACAGACAGACAGACAGACAGACAGACAGACTCACAGAGTCACAGACAGACATTTTGTAAAAACATGTTTTTTGGAATCTCTGACCTCTAAAACGTGTAAATCCGTTGAAAACCGGAAGTCGAAAATTTTTACGAATATAATACTTTCTTCTTGTAAAGATAGAAGAAAGTAATAAATAAATGAATAAAATAAGATTTTAGTTTTTAATATTTTTAATAAGATTTTTAATATGTAATATTTTTAATGAGATTTTTAATATGTAATATTTTTAATTGTTTTTAATATTAAAATAACACGTTTATGTATTGGAAATGACAATTCAATAAACATTAGAGAAATCCGATTTTATTCCATTTTTTACTTTCTTCTATCTTTACAAGAAGAAAGTATTGGATTCATGAAAATTTTCGAATTCCGGTTTTCGACGGATTTACACGTTTTAGGGGTCAGAGATTCCAAAAAACATGTTTTTACAAAATGTCTGTCTGTGACTCTGTGAGTCTGTCTGTCTGTCTGTCTGTGTGTATGTGACACAAATTTTGTGGGTGCTCTATCTCAAGAACTAATGCACGGAATTTAACAAAAATTCATATTCAGTTAGACCCTGATACAAATTGATGCTGATTAGATTTTGGTGCAAATCGCTCAACAGGTGGCGCTGCTATGCTGCCTTTTTTACGATTTCCGCAATGGCTCTATCTCAAGAACTAATGCACGGATTTTCATGAAACTTCAGATTCCGTTAGTCCTTGACATGAATAGACAATTTAGAGATTTTGGTGCAAATCGCTCAACAGGTGGCGCTGTTATGCTGCCTTTTTTACGATTTCCGAAATGGCTCTATCTCAAGAACTAATGCACAGATTTTCATGAAACTTCAGAGTCAGTTAGTCCTTGATATGACTTGATGCTGATTACATGTTGGTGTAAATCGCTCAACAGGTGGCGCTGCTATGCTGGATTTTTTACGATTTCCGCAATGGCTCTATCTCAAGAACTAATGCACGGATTTTCATGAAACTTCAGATTCCGTTAGTCCTTGACATGAATAGACAATTTAGAGATTTTGATGCAAATCGCTCAACAGGTGGCGCTGTTATGCTGCCTTTTTTACGATTTCCGCAATGGCTCTATCTCAAGAACTAATGCACGGATTTTCATGAAACTTCAGATTCCGTTAGTCCTTGACATGAATAGACAATTTAGAGATTTTGGTGCAAATCGCTCAACAGGTGGCGCTGTTATGCTGCCTTTTTTACGATTTCCGAAATGGCTCTATCTCAAGAACTAATGCACGGATTTTCATGAAACTTCAGATTCAGTTAGTCCTTGACATGAATAGACATTTTATATATTTTGGTGTAAATCGCTCAACAGGTGGCGCTGCTATTGGGCATTTTTTGCAATTTCCGCAATATCTCTATCTCAAGAACTAATTCTTGGATTTTCAACAAACTTCAGATTCAGGTATACCATGATATGAATTAGTGCTGTTTATGTTTTGGTGCAAATCGCTGAACAGGTGGCGCTGCTATGCTGCATTTTTCAGAATTTCCGCCACAGCTGTATCTCAATAACTAATGCATGAATTTTCATCAAACTTCAGATTCAGGTATACCTTGATATCAATTAGTGCTGTTTATGTTTTGGTGTAAATCGCTCAACAGGTGGCGCTGCTATACTACACTTTTCAGAATTTCCGCTATAGCTCTATACAAGAACTAATGCACGAATTTTCACCAAAATTCAAATTCAGATATATTGTGATATGAATGGGTACTATTTAAACGATTTAATTGACGTGATTTATATAGAAGAAAGTTTTGTGATGGCCACAACATACTAGTTTAAAATTAAATAAGAAATAAACACTAATTTTAAAAATTTTGAAAGTTAGAGGAAATGCAACTTTAATGTGTGGGCTTGCGTAAACTCATATTATTGAAGTGGTAAGTAGGACTTCGCGATCGGCCATCTTGAATCGGTGTGAAGGCTTTGAATATAGGGGTGTTGGTTGTTTTCGCTGTCCTGTAGTAGTGGGGCAGGGCTGTCTAGTATAAGGAAAGAGCAGGTGACGTCACTGTTGATCGAATTACTGTTGGTCAGCGAGAAAAACCTGTTCATTCATTATTACTCCTACTATACACATGAACTCCGGGAATTTGATTGGTCTTTAACAGATTTATTTAATAGATCTATGATATGATTGGCCTACGTCGCCAAGTGTGATTCCTGCAATGATTGCTAAGATAAAATTGTAGTAGTAGATTGGTTGACGGAAGTGTTTGTTTGCAAACATGCCCTTTCCTTATATCAAGGTGGCCTTGGATGGGGGGGGGGGGGGAAATTGTTTTCATACTCGAGCTCGTTGCCTGTTTCAACTTGAATTCTTTGTGAAAAATCAGGAATTGCAGTCAAAACATTAGGTATGATTTTGTAAATGGACATTAAATGCTTAAAAAAGAGTCTTTTTTAAAAAACCATTTTTACTTTTATACTTATGTGAAGTTTTATTTGAATATCTTGGACTAAACCAGAAGCTTATGCTTATACTTATGCTTAAGGGGGTCCGGGACACATTTTAAAATAATTTTTATTTATTGAGTTAAAATTTTGAATTTTTTTTATGATGGTTAACCATATCATTTGTAAACAAAATCATATGATAAAACTTCTCATAATTAAAAAAAAAATAAATTTAAAATTTATTAAAAAAAGTAAGGTAATTTAAAATCGTTATAACTCGAAATATTATTTTTAGAATTTCAATTTTTTTTCATTTAAATAAACATAAATACATAAGTTTTAATTCTGATTCAGCATTCTTAAAAAATATTAATTTAAATAAAAATTAAAAATGTTTAAAGTAAAAAAAAATGATGCACCTTTTAAAAAATTATATTTTCAACAGTAAATATTTTTTCAAATTTGCTGCATAAAAATTAAAGTAAAACAATTGAAAAAGACATGTTCCAAGTTTCAACCATTTATCGGTGCCTGACTTATAACAATTTTATTACGAGAAATGGGGGAAAAAAACCCAACATGAAAAAAAAAATGCATTTTCACCATTACTTGAAAGCTAGATTTTGAAAACAATCCAAAACGAAAAAATGAATATTTCCTATTCCAATTAAGATAGAAACATGATTTAAACGTCATTTTAAGCAGGAAAAAAACAGAGACACTTTTAATGCAATAAATTTTTTTTTTAGAAAATTTGAAGATTTGTGTGCCCCCCTTAAATAATTTGTCGAAGCTTAACCTACTGAAAACAGTAAAGGAAAACACGATCTTCAAAATAACATGTCAATATTTTTTGATAATCCTAAAAGGCTTTTTATGTGAGAAATTTCGCAAAATAATAAGCTTTACTACGCTAAAACTTTAAGTTTAAGAAAACTGTTTCTAAACAATAATTCTGAAAAGAACAAATTCTAAAATAAAAAATCATTTTATCTGGAATTTTTTAAACGGGAAATGATTTGTTTCTCATAACAAAACTATGCAAAGAAAAGTTAAAATTGAATTTATTCTCACTGAAAAAATGAAATATGCATGCGCAAATAGATAAACATAAAATTTATTCCAAACTGTTTTTAGGAAAATAAAAATACAATTTACAAGATAAATCACCCCATTTCTTGTCATTTTTATGAAGAAATGTGTTTTGATTTGAAAACAACATACATTTCTGGAATATATTTTGGCAACAAACATTTTTCAAGAGGGTAAGACAAAAATGTAAGCATGTGTCTCAAGATTTAACCTTTGTGTACTTTTCTGTTTTTATGCATTTTTTTCTTGTCTGTTTCTCTGGAAGTATTTTAATGATGCTGAAAACAGAATTTTCTTTTTATACGAAGATGATTTATTTTGCATTCAGCATATTTTTAAGCATATGTAATATAATCAGTTTTAAAAAGATGAAATGACAGGATAAAAGACAGAATAAATATGACAATAAACTTTTCATATACTACAAATAATGATGTAGAATAATTTTAAAAAGTGATAACTTTGTTAAAAAACAACTTTTCATATACATCATATACATAATGCTTTCATGTACATAATGATAGACACGTGTGTCTTGTTTATGATTTTTAAGGAACTTAAAAGAATAACACTTATTTCAAAAGTTAGGAATTTAGTAAGTTTGACTAACAATATCTGAATAAATGGAAGAATTTATTTTGTTTGAAAACATCCACCATAACATCTATATATTTAAAATACAAGGCTGTTTTTTAGGGTTTCGTTCATGTGACGAAACCCTATTCGTCTCGCTCCTCTGTCTGTCCGTCACAGAGCCCGTTCTCAGAAACTATATATGTTGGAGACTTGAAATTTTGCACATTTATAGCTGAACACCTTACATCAAACGACAAATCCTAAAATTTTGAAAAAGTCTTATATTTATCCCTCTGGGTTCCAACTTGTGTATTTTAATATTTTTGTTCTAACTGAGCCCCTAATTAAGTTGAAGGCTTAAAATTTTGCATACTTATAGATGAACACATCACATCAAACGACAAATCCTAAAATTTTGAAAAAGTCTTATATTTAACCCTCTGGGCTCCAACTTGTGTATTTTAATCTTTTTGTTCTAACTGAGCTCCTAATTAAGTTGAAGACTTAAAATTTTGCATACTTATAGCTGAACACATCACATCAAACGACAAAACATAAAATTTGAAAAAGTCTCATATTTAACCCTCTGGACTCCAACTTGTGTATTTTAATCTTTTTGTTCTAACTGAGCCCCTAATTAAGTTGAAGACTTAAAATTTTGCATACTTATAGATGAACACATCACATCAAACGAAAAACCCTAAAATTTTGAAAAAGTCTTTTATTTAACCCTCTGGGCTCCAACTTGTGTATTTTAATCTTTTTGTTCTAACTGAGCTCCTAATTAAGTTGAAGACTTAAAATTTTGCATACTTATAGCTGAACACATCACATCAAATGACAAATCCTAAGATTTTGAAAAAGTCTTATATTTAACCCTCTGGGCTCCAACTTGTGTATTTTAATCTTTTTGTTCTAACTGAGCTCCTAATTAAGTTGAAGACTTAAAATTTTGCATACTTATAGCTGAACACATCACATCAAACAACAAAACATAAAATTTTGAAAAAGTCTTATATTTAACCCTCTGGGCTCCAACTTGTGTATTTTAATCTTTTTGTTCTAACTGAACCCCTAATTGAGTTTAAGACTTGAAATTTTGCATACTTATAGATGAACACATCACATCAAACGAAAAATCCTAAAATTTTGAAAAAGTCTTATATTTAACCCTCTGGGCTCCAATTTGTGTATTTTAATCTTTTTGTTCTAACTGAGCTCCTAATTAAGTTGAAGACTTAAAATTTTGCATACTTATAGCTGAACACATCACATCAAACGACAAAACATAAAATTTTGAAAAAGTCTCATATTTAACCCCCTGGACTCCAACTTGTGTATTTTAATCTTTTTGTTCTAACTGAGCCCCTAATTAAGTTGAAGACTTAAAATTTTGCATACTTATAGCTGAACACATCACATCAAACGACAAATCCTAAGATTTTGAAAAAGTATTATATTTAACCCTCTGGGCTCCAACTTGTGTATTTTAATCTTTTTATTCTAACTGAACCCCTAATTGAGTTTAAGACTTGAAATTTTGCATACTTATAGCTGAACATCTCACATCAAACGACAAATCATAAAATTTTGAAAAAGTCTAATATTTAACCCTCTGGGCTCTAATTTGTGTATTTTAATTTTTTTTTTCTAACTGAGCCCCTATTTAAGTTGAAGACTTGAAATTTTTCATACGTATATCAGAACATTTGTGATCACACGAAAAATCATAAAATTTTCAAAAAGTCTTATATTATTTACCCACCGGGTTCTAACTTGTTTATTTTAAGCAATTTTTCTAACCTCCCCCCATTGCACCCGGTGGGTACTTTTCTGACTTTTGCCGACACCACTTTGACCACTCTTTCATATTATGCACATAGCCTTACATATTTCAGTTCCATTTTTTACCGCCACGGGGCGCATACCTATCTTGGGTGCTATAGATCCGATCCCCTAGACTAAAGGATAAAGTGTTTTGAAAGGAATATTAAACGAAACCCTTTGTGCGATCTGTGATCACACTTACCTACTTGTTTAGTCAACTGCCCCGGACTTTCTACTGAACCACCGATTTTAGTAACTTTAAAAAAAAATGGAAGCTGTTCATTTGTAGATGTGCTATTATTTCACTATGTGTTCTATTATGTGCACTAGCTATTTTTTCAAATATTCCATTTTTATATTTTAAATTTAAGTAAAAATGAAATATTTAAATAGTTGTTTAAATTTGTCCCGTATTCTGCCCAAATCCCGATTTATTTTACTTTATTTATTTCTTTATTTTTTCGATTTGGTAAAGAAAAGATTCGACAACCCCAATTTCCAGCTTTTCAATTATACTGATCACCAGACGCATGACGTTTTTTACTATCATCATCCTACTCAACACATGCGCAAGTAACGAGACTCTTCAGAAAATAGGATTTATAATAATAATACGATTCCTATAAGACGCCCACGGAGTTGCAAAATATAAACCGCTTAACTATTTCATGAAGGAAACAATGAGAAAGCCATGTTGCATAACATCAATGTAGTTAAAAAAAATATACTCATTGTACTATATGTCGCAAAATTGTATGTTGCAAATCCGTCTGTTGAAAGGCTATATTAAAAATTGCAGACTTTAAACAATACAGAAGATTATTCTTAGTGAGAAAAAAATCTATTGGTATTTCAGAAATAAAAGAAGAGGATTAAAAAAATTAGCACATAAATTCTTCAGAAGTTTCGTTTTTCATACTTAAAGATTACAAGAAGTTTCCGTCTTAATAACGACAATGTTATAAAAAAATGCATACCTATGTCTCATAATATTTTGCTTGTTAGCCCCCCCCCCCCTCCCGATATGCTATTTCTTTTGGCTAGCAATTAAAATGTCGTCTCTAAAAAATGACGTTACGTTATATAAGCCAGCCGTAAAACAAAGCAGATGTATCATTGTACGGGATAATTTCTACTGAAATTTTTTTAAACTTCTAAGCATCGCACATTTTCAATTATTATACCGTCGAATAGGAGAAAAAAAAGTACTTTTAAATGAAATTTGTTTTAAAACTGCACCTCCATTTATTTTTGAGATATAATTTATTTGTAGTTTTTAACGATTTTTGTTTTTATGTTGGCATTTGAAGAACTCCATTACTGTAGAAAGTAAAGGTAAAATAGTTGGAAAATAGTAGACTGTTATATCTTTTTGTTGCCATTTTCCCATAATAACTGAAAAGAAAAGTAATTAAAATCTGTGCTATTTTGTAAAAATATAAATGAATGATTTCTGATAAAACATGGAGCTATTATAATCTATATTTAATTTTAAGTATACATATTAATGCTACAAACAAATTAAGGCATATGAATCATTAGATAGATGATTTTTTTTTGGTCGAGTTTCTTGAATGGCGACATCGTTTTTTACTGGAATTGCGTATTATTCTGCGATAGTGACGTCCTATGCAAACTTTTCTGTAGATACTGTTTAAGACTGGATTGTAAATATGGAATTCTTCAGCGGATGCGAATGACGTCATTTTATACAAAATAAAAGTGTGTGTTTTAAGTTTTAAAACTGAAATATGTTTTTTACTATCTATATTTATATACATATATTTTTTTTTCACCGTGGGCGGCACTAAATTCTGAAAAAGCAGAATTCCTGTTTTCTAGTTTTTCTTTCTTAACACTTTCCAACAGAGTTGAAAAGTGTTTATGAAATCGTTTGTCTGTTCATCTCAGTGCCGAAATTAGCCTTTTTTGCACCCGGGCCAAACATGGATTTTGCCCCCCCCCCCCCCTTCTTCCGCAAAGTATATTTACAAAGAGTATTTTACTAATTTTCTAATAGCCGACTTATTTTAAAATTTAAAATGCGTAATCATAATATATGTAATACAGAACTACGTAATTTACAATGGCGGATCCAAGGGGGATGTCTCGGGGGTCATGACCCCCCTCTTAACACAAACAAAAATATTCTAAAGATCATTTAAAAAATGAAATATACAGTAGAATCCCGCTTAATCGAATTTCCGCTTTAGCTGAGTTATTTTCTTCTGATGGACTGATGGTTTCCATTATTATGAAACAGCCATTATCAAGGAAGTGTTAGGTGAAGATGAAAGAGCAGACGTAAAAAGTTAAAACTCTGATTTTCCGGTCAGAATAGGAAAAAAAATGGCCATAATTAAAAAAAAAAGATAATTTTTTCCACCCATTCTGACCAGAAAATCAGTGTTTTAACTTTTTACGTCTGCTCTTTCATCTTCACCTAACACTTCCTTGATAATGTTTGTTTCATAATAATGAAAACCACCAGTCCATCAGAAGAAAATGATTTATTCCAAAGTATAATCCTTCATTTGGCGTCCCTTCGTTCTGGCGCCCGGGACACATGCCTCCTCTCCCCCACCCCAACCTTAGTTTAAGCCCTCATTCATCTGTCTGTCTGTCTTTCCGCATTCTATCTCGCATAAATATAGTCGGATTGCCCTGAAATTGATATATTTTATAGGTGTTTACTGTGAAATGTTCGGTATTCAAAATGAAGTGCGTAGCGTTTACGGTTCATTTACAAGGCCACTCAAAATAATTACATTACGGCCTATGGGAAAATATCGTTTGCGGTGTATTTTAATGATATTAAACTATTTTAAACACATTGAAATTTATGTATATCATTGAGGTATCGTACAAAGCGCATATTGTGGAATCTGGCGTACATAGAATCTATCGTTCATTACTTTTATGTTTCTCCAGAGACACATAAAAGTATTTGACTACTGTACAGTCTATCAAGAATAATTGCTGGAAGTGCGTTTTCAGTTGCGGTACGTGTTTTTAAATTTAAGGGGGCTCAT
Organism: Maratus speciosus; assembly: GCA_963932465.1. Taxonomy (NCBI): domain Eukaryota; kingdom Metazoa; phylum Arthropoda; class Arachnida; order Araneae; family Salticidae; genus Maratus; species Maratus speciosus. The sequence continues at coordinate 577,509,432 of OZ010793.1, forward strand.
GACTCTTAAAGCTTCAAAATTTTTGAAATTTAATTTTTTTTTAGATGTTAAACTCCTATTTTTCTTAAACATTTTGATAGGATTGTTTCTTTGAAATTCCTATTCGAACAGAAGTTACGGCTTTTAGAATTATACCCGCTCAATAGCTGAAGCGGTGTTTCCGAAAGTTGGAAGTCATTTTTCTCCAAATGACGTTTTTGGGCATAATACGCAAGATATCTCAGACACTTCTGAATATTTTTTCATGAAATTTTCAAAACACATGTTTCATGTCTGTTTGTATAAACTAAACCTAAAATTTCCTTCTTATTGTCCAAAAAATTAACATTTTAGGTGATTATACTGTAGAAAATTTCAAAATTTTGCATTAGCTAAATACAACTTTGCATTAAAAATATAAAAATGCTTTAAATACAAATTTATTTAGGTTCAGAGTAATTATTGCAATCTGAAGTATAAGTAGGCACCAAATATTTGCAAAATTTATAATCCTGTGCGTAAGCTGTTATACCCATTTTCTGCTCGACAAATGTCTGACAGTTTGGAGCCCCTATAAATACTAATTCTGCATCTTGCAATTTTTTAAATACATGAAATGAAAGAATATGCTGATGTCTTTCATCCCAATACAAATTGCGCTTTAAAATCATATACATTTTAAGATGTTAAATGTTGAAAATGGCCTTTTTTTTTTCTTCCTTTTTTTCAAATTTTAAGAGTCTTGAGACCTCTTAACCATTTCTTTTTTGCTTGGTGTGTATAAATTCTATAGATACAGGGCTACACAAAAGATCTCAAGTACATTTTCATTTAGGGGAGACTAGGGAGGGTTGACCCACTTTTTGCAAAATGATTTTTTATTTTTTAAATATTGAACGTAGAATAAAGTTTTATATATAATTTTATTCGTTATACAATCAGTTATCAGAATAAAATTGCTACATAAATGTAACATGTAAGAAATTTGAAAAATGATTGATTTTAATCATGAGAAAATAATGGGTCAAGGCTCCCCACATATGGGAGGGTTGACCCACTATATGGGAGGCTTGACCCACTTTGTTTTATATAGCACTATTTGTGAAGAGAAATAAAATCCGTTAATAAAAAGCAAAATAACTTTATTCTACATGCTTTAATTATTATAAAAAAATATATTTTTTAAATATGAGGCCTAAACAAACCTGTTAAGACGCAATCGCAAGTCAGAGGAGAAAAATTTTGTTTTTAACAGGATTTTGTCTGATTAGATATAATTGTACAGCAGGGAAAATGAAATTTTAACATTTAAGGCAGTATTCTGTTAGAGACAGGTTCCGTTTTCATAGTGTTTCATGTTATTATTTCCGGATTTAGGAGCCACTCTCCTGCTTTTTTTATCTCTTTATTCTATTTTTTGTGACACTCGATCGGACAACTCTAGTTGTCACGTAGTTTGGCTTCATCTAACTGTATTCACCCTGGTAAAAAATTTCTACATACCTTCATAAAGTTTTTCGATCGATGCTGTGTTCTTTTGCAACCACTTGAGCATTTAACTTATAATTAACATGATTTAAACCTTTAATGGGAAAAGTACATTCAGTATTAAAATGTTGAAGTAAATGACTGACACCGTAATTTACGCACAAATTTATTTGGAAATAAGAAAAAGGCTATATTTCATATACATATTAAATGGAAAAGATTTTAGTAAAATTCTGGTGCCATTGTGATGTTTCGGAATTAAAATTAAGTAGTTTTATAAACATACCACTGCCCCTCAAAGGGTTAAGACTGTTGCTTTCATCCTTTCTTGTCTTTCCCACTGTTTTTATTTACCTATTGTAAGCAATATTTAAATGGAAAAAAGTTCCTATCAACTTTTCTGGCAATTTTTCACATTTTTCTATAGTCAGTTTTAAACATATTCTTTTCCATCACACCACTTTACTGAAGCTTTACAGAATAAATTTACATTCTTTTATGTATATACTATTGGCTTTTCATTATGCACTGTGTATTATAAAAAAGATTTCCAAAACCACTTAATTAAGGGAGCCTTGTGTATCTGGTCAACCCTCCCTCACATTGACTGGGTCAAGCCTCTTTACATAGACCTTTTCTAAAGAATACCACACTGTTATGTTAAGCCTAACTTACTGTACAGCCTTTATGCCTGGAATAAAAGCTCGATATTTCTCCATTACTTTAAACCTACTTACTTAAATTTCTATGATATAATTTATTTGAAAAAAGCTTACAAAATATTTCTAAAAAACACAACTTTTAGGTTGAAAACGCCTCACAATTGATTTATCCACACCTATTTTGATTATCTCTATGAAACGAAGACTGTTGTTTGAACATGCCAGAGGCTTTAATTGACACCTATTGATAAAACTCTGAAATTCATTTAAATATAAGAATTGATGGGTGGGTCAAGCCTCCCGTATGGTCAACCGTCCCTAGTCTCCCTTATTGTCGGAAATTGCTGAATAGAAAATTTCAACTATGCTATGCGTTTAATGGAACTAACTTTTAGCCTACTATGTAGTATACATACAAATCTATAGATCATTTAAAAGCTGCACAAAAAATTTGAATATTTTTCAGACTATTGGTGTAGTAATTGTGTTTCAACTGCATGTGTATTTTCAAAATTGTTTATGTAGACAACTTTCACCTTAATAAACTGTAAAGTAAACTTATAGTATTATGAATGTGTTGGAAAGCATTACACAATCTATGCTGAATGCATGATTTTCCTTTCTTATTTGTTTGATTATTCTGATTATCATAATTTGTAAAGAAGATAAATGAATAGAATGTATCTTTTCCAAAATGCAGTATTTTGTAAAACTTATTTTAAAATTTTAAATTACACAAAATTTATTTGTTGGGCCGCATTTTGCAATTTTAAAAAAATCATGAAATCTCGAAAGACTTTTGCAGTAGTCGTGCTGATATTTATAAATTTGTGTTTCAGAACTTAAGAAGAATAAAGACATTTTAAATTTCCCAACTTTCAGTTGAAAGCCTAGCAATACTTACTTAAAAGGAAGACATTCCGTACTGAATGTAAAAAAAATAAAAATAAATAAAAAATAAAAATAAATACTCAATAATGTAAAAGTAGAACGTATGCACACGAATATGAAATGAAAATGTGCACTGTAGGCCTACTCGTAGAAGGTATCGTAAAAAAATCTCGAATATCAGTTTGTTTGCCAGTCATTATAAAATATCTTTCTAAAATGCAAACAGTATTTAATTCAGATGATAAAAATTTATTTTTCCTTTCAACAGTTTGATTTCGCAAATTATCTACTGAAAAGTTTTTTCTCCTCCCCTCGTCGACGTGGTGACTGAGATCTATTTATAGATTCGCGATTTTGAATCGTTTGTTACGTAACTAATTCCTCATTCTGAAGTTCCAATGAATTATTATAAACATCAGGAATCAGGAGTGATTCAACAAGAAATTCTATTTTTTTTCCGAAAGTAGTGCTGAATTATCTAGCACGCCGGACCTTAGGATGCCGGATTAGAGGATATTTACTGTACTACTGAGTACTTATAACTTATTTTTTTTTAGCACGCATCTTTGTCTTTTCTATCTTTATTGGAATTTTGGGTAATCCGAACAGGCACCGGTCCCAATTAGTTCGGATTAGCGAGGTTCTACTGTATTTCAGGTTGGCTAACTGATAGAGGCATGTCCATCAACTGATTTTTAAATATACTTCTATACAGGATTCTCCACATTGCTATCTTAAATATATATATGTAGCATTTTACTACCAACTTTCAGATATTTAGGCGATACCAGTACACCTCGACATAAATAGTAGTAGGGCAATTAAAACCATCCATCCGTTATATTGAAAATACCGGATTGCAGTCAGGGTGGCGAGAAAGACAGGCTCGAAACACATTGATAATTTCCCTTACGTAATGAATATAGAGAGTCATCGTCACTTTTTAAACTGGTTTTATTGACAAAAACATCGTAAAACACTTCCAGTAGTTATTCCATCCACTCACAAAAATCGATCATCACTTCATAAGACTTTAGATGTTATAAGAATAGGATCTACACATTCGAACGTTCACTCCAAGCGACGCAGCTTAATTAGACAACCTGAAAAACGTAAAATCTTCTCTCCATCGCCAATGTAACGATATTTGTACCCCGAACAACAACGCGCGGACGGTTACAGAACAGTAACAGACCAATGCTAGAAAAGAGGAGGGGAGGATGGGACATAGAACAAATTACGATTCGATGGGAAAGGATGACGTCGATAAAGAACTCTTTATACGGCGTCAGAATAAAAGCGCAAATAGCGCTGGCGGACGCATGGAATTGTGGGTATAGAACACGAAAGAATAAATAATATTAAAACATTCGAAAGAAAGAGAATTTAGTTTTAGAATAAAATGAAAAAGTAATTTAATGGGTTTTATAAGATTAGGCGAATGGATTAAGGTTTTTTAGAATAATAAAAGAATACGCAACTTTAAATGCATGAAATAAAAGACAAAAGATATTAAGATATTATTAAAGATAGGTAAAAAAGGAAAAATATTAAGAATTTGAAATAGTTTTACTAAGAAAAAGAGGCGAAAATTTTTATTATTACATATCCCCCCACTCAAAAAGACTGGATGAACTGGTAGGTCCTAAGACCCACAAGTTCATAGAAAGGAAATGTTACATAGGCTTGGATTACAATTTCGCCACTTGGAGTAAAACCTGAAGATTTAACTTTTTTTAAAAATCTTAATGCTACATTAATTTAAAACTTAGAAAGCGAACTACTGGAATTGTTAATTAAATACAATAACAAGATCTTGTTTACAAATTACAAAGATGTAAAATAAAAAGTTACTATAAATATTGAGAATAATTTTTTTAACATAGTTTTGTTATTTACATAATAAATTTACGGCCATTCATGGCTCATATTAATGTGCAAAGCATTCATGAATTCAGTTGTAAAGATTTGAACGAGGCATTTTATAATATAAGTGTGCTAATGGAATTCTGAAAAATGTCTTCAAAATATAAGTTCAAAATTAGATTCGTAAATATAATGTTCATTTGAATCTACTTATCCTTACATTAGCAACTCAGTTTTTCCAATCTAAGTTCATTTTTAGTTCAATAAATGAAATTAATATATTACAATAAATAAATAATAATAAAATTCATAATAGCAATAATAATAACCAAAATTTTTAAATAAACCTATTTACAGTATCTTTGAAGTGTATTGACACACATACATCGATGGTATTGATGGTCCATCTCTTTGCGGGTACCTTTTCACTATTTGTTATTATTTACTATTTACCACATGGTATTTACCTATTACAGTCATCATAGGTTTTTAAGAAACTTCTTTGGAATTCCTCCAAGTTGAAAAATTTTTAATAATCTAAAATTTCTAACTCATAAATTAATTACTCATAATTAATAAACTCTCTAACTCATAACAATTAAAACCATTTAAATCAGATATTCTCATAAATTAACAAAAACTCTTAAATCTAAAACTTATCTAATTTTAATCGTAATTATCTTCCAATTATCTAATAATAAGCATATTATATGATCTTATAATATCAATTTCTAGGACTAACTTACAATGAGTAATTGAAATTCATACTAATCGGGTTATCACAACTCATAGCATAAATACTCTCTCAAGTAAGTCTCCCATGCTAAGTATTATCATCTCACTTATTATAGTAATCAATATTCATTATGATCTTTTTCTCTCAATATCAATAATGCATAGTATAATAAATAATAATAACAACTATATTCAACAACACAGTCAATAGTATTCAAAAGTATCAAATAAATTTCTTTAACTAATCCTTAAAGTATCTAATTGATATCTCATCCATATCACAGCGAATGAGGTATGACAATATACTCAAATATTAGGCATAACATAAAGTAACAAAAATAAATAAGAAATGTTGTGAAATAACTATCAATTCAGCATGATTATGCAATGATCATGTTTTCAATCAAACAAGAAGCTATAGTTGCTGAATGAAAATGAAACTTTGTAGCATACTTAAGAAAGGTTGATAAAAGATCCAGATTATTGAATTATAGTAATTAACTTTAATCCTAGATTCAAATTCAATTTAAATTTAATTCTAATCCAGTTAATTTTATTTATTTAGTTAATTTAGTTTAAGTTATTAATTCAATTAATTTCGATACCTAACCTTTTCTCAACCTAAATCAAACAATTTACGCCAGCATAAATAGTTAACTCAAGTAAAAAAAAATCTCAGCAGTAATATTCTTGTAGCGCGATTCAAGAACACACTGTTATATAGAAAATAATTGCTTACTAACTTATAAATGTATTTATTTAGTTTAGTTAAATTACTTATTATAAATTTAAGACGCGGCTATGGATTTAATATTAGTTTGCTGGGGTTTTTCATGGGATAACTTTAATTGATCTGGAGAATAATATTTTCGTAACTTAGCTACATGGACAATCTCCGTATTTCGGTTTTGAATTTTCCTATCTATCTCAAAGTTAACATCAGATAATTTATTAAGGATTCGATATGGGAACAAGTTTTTAGTGGCCCTTAAGAATAATTTAAAATTATATACTTTCTAGTGCAAAACTTAAATTTAAAAACAATAAAATATTTTTCAAGAACAAAATAAAATGATAAATAATTCTCTTTTCAGGTTAGACTTTTTGGAGTAGTAAACTTTAAACACAACGCAACATAACAATTCCTCAACAAAAACATTCAAGAATCCCAAGCTTGTTTTTTAAGACAAGAACATTTTTGCATATTTATCATCAGATATCATCAATCATCAAGAAAAGTTATTAAACTTGAGTAGGTGCAATAGATCTTAGCATTAGAAATTTTATCAAAACATGGTGCAAACGAGGTCAACTTTACTATATTTAATCAAAACAACTTCTTTTTTTTTAATTATATTTTAATTATCAAAATCCCAGTAAAAGGTTCACTCAATCCCATCTTTTCTCACTGAATTTATTTAAATTATAAGAAATTGGGGATAAACTAACCTTAACCAGAAATTCTATTCAATAAAAACACAGACATTCAAATATCATAGTTATAATTTTTTAAAGTTAGACTAATTCTTTTATAATTCATAAAAATTTTCAAAAATGTTAATTGCATGCTATCTTTTACTTTAATTTACAAATTTTAATGAAATTTAAATTATAATTTATCTGACAATATTCTAGCACAAGTTCCGCTAATTCCATCTTTTCTTACTGAAATATGTAAATTATAAGAAACCAGGAATTAACATTAACTGCAACCAAAAGTTCTATTAAACAAAACTATAATTTTTTAATTTAGATTTATATTTACCTTTTTATGAAAATATTGTTCCAATTCATTTAAGTCATTTAACTTTAAGGCTGCAAATTCAGAAAATCTTGGAACATAAACGCTAACAAATTTTCAGTGAGCAATTTCAACAAATCATGGCCATATATCTGCTTAACTGTTTTTAAAATTTCACAGTTCGTTTTTATCAGGTTTTCTGCCTACACGCAGCATATATATATAAAAAAAGAGTTTTAAAAGGAAAAATTCTTAAAAAGCTTTTTATGGAAATAGCTCAAATGAGACTCAAACGAAAATTTATCTGACATTCTATAAAATGAAAAACAAATTACTTGTGCTTAGTATTTCAGACTTTATAAACGAGAGGGGAAAAAAAGATAAAGAAACCATTTGCTTTTACAGATTGAAGAAAATATCTTTTGAAAATTTCTGTTCTACTGTTATATATTAAATGATGTTGCTGCTAAAGTGAATCCAATCTGAAAAATTTTCACTTTAAAACGCCAAATCAAACATGAAAACTGATGAAATTACAAATCTTAGAGATTTCGTTTTTGATAGCGATATAAAATAAACGATAAAGGCGAGAAATGATCTCTTTAATTGATAAAGAAACGCGTAGGAAGTTGCATAACGTAAAATGTCAAAAAAAAAAAAAAAAAAAAAAAATAGTATGTTGTGGCTATCACAAAACTTTCTTCTATATAAATCACGTCATTTAAATAGTACAAGAAATCACATCAGTTTGGCACCAATTCATATAAAAGTACACTGGTTTGCAAAAATTAAGGAAAAATCACAAAAATAGCGATAACTCGCTCAAAAAGAAAGCTGTACATATGAAATTTGCTTATTTTGTTAACTAAAAGATGCTGAATTAAATTACAAAATGCAAATTAGTTGCTCTGCAATCGGAATGCATCATCTGTGAGGAACATAAAAATGTATGCAAGAGAGTACGGTTGCAGTTGTCGCTGTCATGATGAGATAAGAATACTGAGATAGCCAATTCATTAATATGACTTCGAGGTATCATTTGTCCGCAGCACTGTGATATGGAGCTATTGGACGATTGGAGGCAGGTAAAGTCAGACAGAGGTAGCCAAATGGCGAAATGTGAGTCCTTCTGTTGTTCATAGGCTTTGGCAACAATTTCAAATCACTGGTTCGGCCTCCAGAAGGTTCAGCCAAGGACGGGCAAGAGCTACGACAAACACCGATGACCGATATTTGCGGTTATGTGTACGAAGGAATAGAACAGCAACTCACTCTCCTCTTAGAGCCTCCCTTGCTGCAGCTACTGGAAGGTTGGTATCAACGTCTACAGTGCGTAGAAGACTTCATGAAGGTGGTCTTTACACGAGGTGACCAGCCATTTATGTGCCGCTCACCTCACATCAGCTGTGGGAACGTTTAAGGTGGGCATGTCAACATGTCCACTGGACGGCTGAGCAATGGAGGCGTGTTCTCTTTACGGATGAGTCCCGTTTTAACCTCCAAAGCGATAGTAAGCGTTGTTTGATTTAGAGAGAACACGCTATCATCCATCAAAGATTCGTGAAAAGAGATTCATACAGAGGAGGCAGTGTTTGTATTTGGGGTGGTATCTCTTTGGGTGGACGTACAGCCTCCATGTCTTTCCACGTGGAACTGTGAATGCTCACGTCTATAGATATGGCATTCTTGATGCTTATGTGCGCCCTTATGCCAGCGCAATAGGTAATGATTTTCTGTTACAGAATGACAACGCTAGACCGCACAGGGCTCGCATCGTGGAAGATTATCTTCAGCACCAAACAATTCAGCGCATGTAACGACCAGCTTGATCACTGGACTTGGATCCAATCGAGCATGTTTGGGATCCTCCAGGAAGATGTGTTGATGCTCTCAATACCCCTTCTCAGACCCTTGCCATGCTAACAACTGCTTTACAAGAGCAATGGCTCACACTTCCCAGCGAACTTATCGATCGGATAACTGAGAGTGTCACACATCGCTGTATGTGTTGTATTGCATCTAGGTATGATCATACTCCATATTAACGGTACTTTTCGTATACCAAACTGACGCATTTATTTTGTGTATTTTATAATTGTGTTAATTTCTGAAACACCATAATAGTCTGGTAATTTCTATTAATGATATTTTATACCTTACTATGTGTTGTATATTGTGGCTCAGTCTTATTAAAATCTACATGTAGCATTTCGAGCAATCGCTATTTTTGTTGTTTTTCCTTAATTTTTGGAAACCAGTGTATATCTGAATTTGAAGTTTGATGAATATTCGTGCATTAATTCTCGAGATAGAGCTATAGCAGAAATTCTAAAAAAATTAGAATAACAGCGCCACCTGTTGAGCGATTTGCACTAAAACATAAACAGCACTAATTCATATCAAGGTATACCTGAATCTGAAGTTTGTTGAAAATCAAAGCATTAGGTCTTGATATAGAGCTATTGCGGAAATCGAAAAAAAGGCAGCAAGCAGCGCCACCTGTTGAGCGATTTACACCAAAATGTATAAACCATGAATTCATGTCAAGGACTAACTGAATCTGCAGTTTGATGAAAATTCGTGCATTAGTTCTGGAGATTGAGCTATTGTGGAAATCGTGAAAAATGCTGCATAGCAGCGCCACTTGTTGAGCGATTTACACCAAAAACAAATCAGCATCAATTTATATCAGGGACTAACTGAATATAAATTTTTATTAAATTGAATGCATTAGTTCTTGAGATAGAGCGCCCACAAAATTTGTGTCACATACAGACAGACAGACGGCATCACAGACAAACATTTTGTAAAAACATGTTTTTCGGAATATCTGACCTCTAAAACGTGTAAATCCGTCGAAAACCGAAAGTCGAAATTTTTTACTAATCCAATACTTTCTTCTTGTAAAGATAGAAGAAAATAAAAATTGGTATATTGGAATTTGAAAAAAGTCCCAACAAATATTAATAAAGTAAAAAAAACTAGTCGGATTTAGCAATCCCAAAACTTTCTTCTATCTCATACATGTTAATACTTGAAAATTCGCTATCACACTGCCAAAATTAAACGGCAATCTATGCCCATCATGAGGATTCTAAAGATATGAAATTCCGTGCATTGGTTTCTGAGATATGGCTATCTCTGAAATCGTGTAAATTCAGCATAATTCAGCCTAGCAGCGCCACCTATTGGGTGCTTTACACCAAAACCTATGTTACACCAAAACCACGAAACAGCCGCTTATGTCAAAGTCTAACTGAATCTGAAATTTGCGGAAAATCCGTGCATTAGTTTTTGAGATAGGGTTATTGCGAAAATCATGAAAATTCCAGCATAGCAGCGCCGCCTATTGGACGATTAATACAAAAACATAATCAGAAACAACTTCTGTTAACGTCTAACTAAATCTGAAGTTAGATGAAAATTCGTGCATTAGTTTTTGAGATACAGCTATTGCGGGAATCGCGCAAAATGCAACACAGCAGCGTCACCTGTTGAGCGATTTACACCAACACATAATCAGCATCAAATCATATCAAGGTCTAACTGAATCTGAAATTTCATGAAAATCCATGCATGAGTTCTTGAGATAGAGTCATTGCGCAAATCGTAAAAAATGCAGCATAGCAGCGCCACCTGTTGAGCGGTTTACAACGACACATAATCAGCATCAAGTCATATGAAGGAATAACTTAATCTGAAGTTTTATGAAAATCCGTGCATTAGTTCTTGAGATAGAGCCATTGCGGTAATCGTAAAAAAGGCAGCATAGCAGCGCCACCTGTTGAGCGATTTCCACCAATACGTAATCAGCATCAAGTCATATCAAGGACTAACTGAATCTGAAGTTTCATGAAAATCCGTGCATTAGTTAGTGAGATAGAGCTATTGCGAAAATCGTGAAAAATGCAGCATAGCAGCGCCACCTGTTGAGCGATTTACACCAAAAACTAATCAGCATCAATTTGTATTAGGGACTCACTGAATATAAATTTTTATTAAATTCCGTGCATTAGTTATTGAGATAGAGCGCCCACAAAATTTGTGTCACACACAGACTCACAGACAGTCATTTTGTAAAAACATGTTTTTCGGTTTCTCTGACCGCTAAAACGTGTAAATCCGTCGAAAACCGGAATTCGAAAATTTTCATGAATTCAATACTTTCTTCTTGTAAAAATAGAAGAAAGTAAAAAGGTTAATAATAATAAAAAACTAATCGGATGTACCAATCTCATACATGTTAATACTTCAAAATTCGCTATCACACTGCCAAAACTAAATGGCAATCTATGCATCTCATGAGGATTCTAAAGATATGAAATTCCGTGCATTAGTTCTTGAGATAGGACTATCGCTGAAATCTTCTAAATCCAGCAAAACGCTGCCTAGCAGCGCCACCTATTGGATGATTTATACCAAACCCTAATCAGCAACAATTTATGTCAACGTCTGACTGAATCTGAAGTTTGGAGAAAATCCGTGCATTAGTGTCTGAGATAGAGCTATAGCGAAAATCGTGAAAATTCCTGCATAGGAGCGCCACCTATTGGGTGATTAACACCAAAACCTAATTAACAACAACTTGTGTCAACATACAACTAAATCTGAAGTTAGATGAAAATTCGTCCATTAGTTCTATAGATAGAGCTATTGAGGCAATTGTGAAAAAGGTAGCACAGATGCGCCACCTGTTGGGCGATTTACACTAACACCTAATCAGTAGCAAGTCATATCAAGGACTAACTGAATCTGAAGTTTGATGAAAATTCGTGCGTTAGTTCTTAAAATAGAGCTATTGGGGAAATCGTGTAAATCCTGCAAAATTCATCATAACAGCGCCACCTGTTGGGCGATTTACACCAAGACGTAATCAGCATCAATTCATATCAATGACTAAATAAATCTGAAGTTTGATCAAAATCCGTGCATTAGTTCGTGAGATAGAGCTATTGCGAAAATCGTGAAAAATGCAGCATAGCAGCGCCACGTGTTGAGCGATTTACACCAAAAACTAATCAGCATCAATTTGTATTAGGGACTCACTGAATGTAAATTTTTATTAAATTCCGTGCATTAGTTCTTGAGATAGAGCGCCCACAAAATTTGTGTCACATACACACAGTCAGACAGACAAACAGACAGACAGACTCACAGAGTTACAGACAGACACTTTGTAAAAACATGTTTTTTGGAATCTCTGACCCCTAAAACGTGTAAATCCGTCGAAAACCGGAATTCGAAAATTTTCATGAATCCAATACTTTCTTCTTGTAAAGATAGAAGAAAGTAAAAAACTGCTTGGTCACTAATTTATTGCCAGTGCACAAGCTGCTTGACAAACAATGAAATATGATTATATAATTTTAACTATTTTATCGCAACTTCACATCAGATAAGCAGTTAAATTTATTTCATCAAATAAAGAACAAGAAAAAATTCATTATTATGTAGTAGTTTAACTACAAGTATTGCAGTATATTTACGTCATATAGATAGTGACGTTCTATTTTTTAAAAACCTTTTATTGAGCTGTACTTGATAGTTTAGAACAGGCTCGGCGAAGCTTTTCACATCCGCGTGCAATTTTTTCAAAAAAATATTTTACATGATTGTGACCTACCAACAAATTTAGTGGTTCAAAGTTGCAAAATTAATTAAAATACTAATTTTAGGATTTAAAATATACGGGTAACATTTTGTAATATTCTTAAATATTTTTAAAAATCCTATTTCCCTTGTTGCGTCTTAGATGCCAAATAATTCAGATCAGCTTCGTATTTTAGTTTTTCTTTAAGAGATGCGAGCTAAATTGGAGCCACCTGACAAGTTTCTACTTCAGTTTTTCGTATTTTTCATTTCGGGAAAAAAAAATATCAGAAAAAATATCAAAATGGCTTCTTTAAAGAAAGTTCTTATATGGAATTGAATTTGAAACTTCAAGTTATCATAATTTCACCATCGGCATTTTTGCTTTTCCGGTAATCTCCCAACTCTCTCTTAATCTCAAAAATGTTTGAGCCAATATTGAGTTAGACAGGGATTTATAAAGTTGCATTTCAGTTTACTCAATATGTACGACAGCGACAACAAACCTAATTTAGAAAAACTCAGGAAGTCTAAATTCAAAATAGTGCGATTTGTGCATTTCTCACTATATATGAAAGGCTGGAGTGTAAAGCATGCCAACTGACATGTTAAATTTTTTCTTATTCTTTTTTTTTTTTTTTTTTTGTAAAATCGCTTAATTGCATCGTAATAACTTTTTTTGAATTACAGAGATTTTACTCAATATACATTGCATTTACTCAGTAATTTTTACACCTAAGTTTACAAAATGAAAATTATTTACACATAACACCAATAAAATAAAATCTTTCAGGCAAAAATTGTTGCACATAATTGTTGCATATAAGTTAATAGATGTTCCATTCTTAACCCTTTGCATTCGATGCCGCCACAATGGGAGCATTTAATTTTAATCCACAAATGTCGCAATGATACCAGTATCTTGAAACAAAATTTTCGGTTTCATATGTGCACGAATAAATGCACTTACTTATTTACAAATAAATTTTATTTTAAATTCTGGTTCCATTGTGACATTTGAGGATTAAAAAACAAAACTTTGCCTGTGCCTGGGAGAAGTACAGACGTGTGAAAATTATTAGAATAATTGTGATTTTTTTCAGTTTTTCTTGATTAATATTGTATATACTTGCAATGTTTCATGAAAGGTAATTTGTTTTGTTGATCCTGTCAATTTTTCACTCCTTTAGAGTAGTTTTGGGTATATAATTTTGTTAAATGTTGCCATATTTTAAAAAGAAAAATATTTGATTCAAAGTAATCAAATTGTTTGCATTGCATAAAGAATTTGTTTCATTAACAAACGAATTTAAAATAAAATTTAAAAATCGTCTGCTTGCTGTGCTAGTATTTTCTTTCTTTTCTTGAGTTGGCATCAGTATTATGTTATTCTGAAAACAAATTTTTTCGCTGTTTTGATCAGTTTATACTAATTGGTATCTTTTTTTCGCTTGTCAAAGGACTATTGCGTTGTTATGGGTAAAGCAAGTGATATTTCTCCTAGAAAACTAGCTGTGGTAAAGTGTCTCATCCAAGAAGATCACTATACACAGCACGAAATCGCTAAAAAAGCAAAAATTTCTCAAGCATCTGTGTGTAGAATAAAAAAATCTTTGGACTCCAAATGTGAATTTGAAAATTCTAGAGTAGGGAAATGCGGAAGGGAAAGTAAATTTACTGCAAAAACAGAAAGGAAATTAATTCAAATTGCTAAAGCTAACAGAAGAGCAACTAGTCATGAACTAAAAATATCTTTACAAGCGTATGGCGTAAATGTATGTGATTCTTCTATCTGTAGAAAGCTCATCTCAGCTGGACTCAGGGCTCATCGTCCTCGAAAAAAATCTAAAATCACATCTGCTATGGCAAAGAAGAGACTTGCTTGGGCAAAAGGTGTGCAAGAACAATTCGGAAATGACTGGAGCAAGGTGAGAAATATTATTTTTCCTTTAATTATCAGTTGAATTTAAGTTGTTCATTTCTTTTCCTGAAATCATGTTTTTTGCATACTGACTAAAGATGCAGAACTGTTTATAAATTTGATGAAAATTTTTTATAAGAATATTTCTCTACAAATTACATACCTTAATGTATGTTTTATCTTTTAGGTATGTTTTTCCGATGAATCAATATTTGCGATATCAGAAGAAAGTAGTCAATATGTCAGGAGAAGTACCAGTGACGCATTTTCCCCTAATTGCATAGCAAAACATCTTACTAAAGTAATGGTTTGGAGCGTGATGTCTGCTCAGGGTACTGGACGTTTATACATTGTAGAAGGCATGATGGACCAGCATCAGTATAAAAAAGTGCTTGAACAAAGACTAATTCCACAATTAAAAGACTGGTTTCCAAATGGAGACTTCATATTCATGCATGATGGAGCTCCGTGCCATAAAGCTTCATCTGTGACCACATATTTGGATGGAAAAAATATAAAAACACTTCCATGGCCTGGAAACAGTCCAGATATGAACCCCATAGAGAATCTTTGGGCCATTGTAAAGAAAAAATTAAAGAAATGCAACATGACAAACAAGAGTGGTCTGATAGAAAGACTCATCCAAATTTGGCACCATGACAACGAAATACAAATTAATTGCCAAAAACTCATAGAAAGTATGCCAAGACGTATTGAATCCTTAATAAAAAATAAGGGAATGCACACTAAATATTAAATGTATCGGTATTTTTTAAATAATGTATTATTTATTTAATATAACAAGATTTTATTGTAAATTTCACAATTATTCTAATAATTTTCACACGTCTGTACTTTGGCCTTTAAGGGGTCTGGTCATTCAGCTTCCGATTTCCCCTCATTAATGTAAAGTCTGTGGGCATTTGACGCATTCCTATATTTAAAATATCTCCTCGGGAAATTAATATTTTTAATTTCTATTTTTTGTGTACACTTCCTAAAAGATGTCTCTTTTTTTCTTAGTTCTCAAAATATTTTTAGAGTACAGACTTAATTTTATAGGAAGTGTTAAAATCTTACTCACAGTTCGTCCGCTTTTAACACATGAAATATTAAATTCAGCATAGATTTTAGAAATATCTTGAAAACTAAGAAAAAAAGAGACATCCTTTAAAAAGAATACTCAGAAAAAAGATGTTAAAAAAAGTCCTTCCGGCCAGTGCCGGGAGGAAGAGGTGGCTTTCATATACTTATTCTTAAAAAGCAAGCTTATATTATTCAAACACAAGAATCTGAATTTAGTGGAAACCGATTATAGGAGATTCAATACTAATTTTTATCAATACTAAATCATTATGAATGAGAATTTCGCGAAATTAGTCAGCTTTATACAAGCTGCTTTTATTTAAAGTAACTTATATTTGGTTTCCAAATTCGGCGATATCTTGAAGTTCCTGCCATTTTAAGACAACATGGTAGATGAGGCTAACGAGTGAACTTGGTCGAGACCTTAGTAATTCCTGTGCACATGCTCTCTCACATCGCAATTGGTTGATATATACAAGTGCGTTCTCGGGCAAAAAATCAGATTTTCAAAATGTCACCAACATTGGAAATTGAAACTGCTATATCTGAGCCATTTTTAAGATAAAGACAAAACAAAAAATGCTCCGGAATCCTTATATCATGGTCAAATATTTCAGAAAGAAGCCTTTTTCAATTTCTAATTTTTTTGCACCTCATTTTAAATGTAATTTTTTATTTAATTTAATGGCCCCCATTTTGAAACAAGGTGGCTGATGAAGTTGGCCAGCGAACTTGGTCGAGACATTACGATATACTATCCACATGCCTTCTTACATCGAAATAGGATAATAAATACGCGTGTTATCAAAGATATATACGAAACAAAAACTGCTCCGGAATCTTTGTATCAAGGTCAAACACATGAAAAAAATCTTTCTCATTTTTCAATTTTTTGATCTCATTTTAAATTAAAAATTTAAATTTGTTTTTAAAAGGCAGCCCTTTTGAAACAAAATGGCGAATGAAATTGGCCAACGAACTCAATCGAGACATTGGTATGTACTATGTACACACCAAGTTACATCCAAATCGGTTCATAAATACGCCTGTTATCGTGTGACAAAAATCAGGTCGTTTCAAAATGTCAGCTACAATAGAAATTCAAAATGCTATAACTCAGCCATTTTTTTAGATATAGACGAAACAAAAACTGTTCCGCAATCTTTGCATTATAACCAAACACACACAAAAAAAAATCTTTTTCATTTTCCAATTTTTTGGTACCTCATTTT
This sequence comes from Maratus speciosus, assembly GCA_963932465.1. Taxonomy (NCBI): domain Eukaryota; kingdom Metazoa; phylum Arthropoda; class Arachnida; order Araneae; family Salticidae; genus Maratus; species Maratus speciosus. Next base: position 577,526,622 of record OZ010793.1, read on the forward strand.
AAATTTTAAATTAAAAAAATTAAATGGCCGCCATTTTGAAACAAGATGGCGGAGGAAGCTGGCTAACGAGCTCGGTTGAGACATTGGGACGTATTATGTATACACCAAGGTACATCCTAATCGGTTCATAAATACGCCTGTTATCGTGTGACAAAATCAGGTCGTTTCAAAATGTCAGCCACGCTAGAAATTCAAAGTGCTATAACTCAGCCATTTTTTAAGATATAGACGAATCAAAAACTGCTCCGGAATCTTTGTATCAAGGTAAAACACATAAGAAAAAAATATTTATCAATTTTCAATTTTTCGGTACCACATTTCAAATTTTAAATTAAAAAAAAATTAAATGGTCGCCATTTTGAAACAAGATGGCGGATGAAGCTGGCCAACGAACTCGGTCGAGACATTGGTACGTATTATGTATACACCAAGGTACATCCAAATCGATTCATAAATACGCCTGTCATCGCGTGACAAAAATCGGGTCGTTTGAAAATGTCAGCCAAGCTAGAAATTCAAAGTGCTATAACTCAGCCATTTTTTAAGATATAGACGAAACAAAAAATGCTCCGGAATCTTTGTATCAAGGTAAAACACATAAGAAAAAAATATTTTTCAATTTTTAATTTTTTGGTACCACATTTCAAATTTTAAATAAAAAAAAATATAAATGGCCGCCATTTTGAAACAAGATGGCGGATGAAGCTGGCCAACGAACTCGGTCGAGGCATTGGTATGCCCTATGTATACACGAAGTTACATCCAAATCGTTTCATAAATACAAGAGTTACAGTGTGACAAAGATCAGATATATATATATATATATATCAACTTTTGAACGGAGGGTGGTTTCGGGGTCTGGGGGTCATGATCGATGAAAATATACCAAAAGTTTTTGAAATCGTTTTCCTCCGAACGGCTGCAATAGGTAGCTTTTTGTAATGAAAGCTACCTAATACGAATTTCCCGAGAAGATATTTTAAATATACGAATGCATCAAAAGTCCATAGACTTAACATTACGGAGAATTCCGAAGCTGAGTGACCAATCCCCTTAAGGTTTAACAAATCAACTGTTTTGCAAGAAGCAATCTTAATAGTTTTGTTTGTATTTTTCTTTGCAAAACTTGAAAACTGAATGTATCAAAAAATGAATTTTGTTAATTATCTTGTTTCACACTCGATCCGAAATAATTTAGAACATGAGTCTATCTATGCCTTGCCGAAAATAATCCATCGCGAGCAATACGTTCGCCGTCCCTGCTCAGAATAAAATTACCGTTGTGATTGGAAAATGTCGTTTTCAGAATACCGTTTTGAAACCCAATAAGGTTTTCAGTTCAGTAAATCAAGATTTTAAGAATGCGTCATTTCAAGATTTAAAACATTTAATTTAAACACAATCGTTTACTACGCGCATCTGCGGTTTTTCAAACAATCTTAACAGATTGAAGGAAGATATTTACTGATTGATGAACGGCCATATATTTTCGAAATTGTTTGAAAATCTTCAAAGTTCGTTTTAGGATTTCGTTCATCTGACGAAACCCTATTCGCCTCACTTCTCAGTCTGTCTGTCTGTCACAGAGCCCGTTCTCAGAAATTGTATATGTTGGAGACTTGAAATTTTGGATTCTTATAGCTGAACACCTCACATCAAACGACAAATCATAAAATTTCGAAAAAAACTTATATTTACACCTCTGGGCTCTAACTTGTGTATTTAAAGAAATTTTTCTAACTCAGCCCCTAATTAAGTTGGAGATGTGAAATTTTGCATACTTATAGCTGAACACTTGCGATCACATGGCAAATTATAAAATTTTCAAAAAGTATTATATTATTTACTCCTCTGGGCTCTAACTTCTGTATTTTTAGCAGTTTTTCTAACCTCCACCCTTTTCACCCGGGTTGCACTTTTTAAACTTTTGTCGACACTCCTTTGACCACTCTGTCATATTATGCACCACAGCCGTACATATTTTAGTTCCAATTTTTACTGCCAGGGGCGTCTACCTATCTCGGGTGCTATGGGCCCGATCCCCTCGACTAATATATCTACTGATAGTTTGTAAAACGGAGTTTCGTTCGGATAGAGGTTTGTTTAGAATAGAGTGCGCCCCCCGTTTGCGGAATGTAGAACTAACATATTTTGCAAAAGGATAAAGTGTTTTGAAAGGAATATTAAACGAAACCCTCTGTGGATCTGTCATCACACTTGCCCACATGTTTATTTATCAGATTCTGTGCAGCCTATGTAAAAGATTTTGTTAAATGGAGCAATTCTTCAAATGGAAAAGGCTCAAATGAAACTCAAACGAAAATTTGTACGACACTTTATCTATAAAATGAAAATTAAAAAAAAAATTCAAGGCGGAAAAATGAGAACAAAAAGGATTTAAAAACCATTTGCGTTTACAGACTGAAGAAAACAAGATTTAAAATTTTCTGAACAATTGTTAGAAATTAACTGGGCGTGACAGTAAAGTGTTATTTCTTACCTAAAAAAGTTTCGCTTAAAAAAAAGATCACGAAAATTGATGAGATTATAAATCACAAACATTTCATTCCTTTTCTAAAACGAACCATTAAAGACATGGATTCGCAGAAAGTGATCAAATGAGACATGAAAGACACCAAAGCGATGAAACGAACAGGAAGTTGCATACTTTGAAAAGTTAAAATAAATTAAAAAAACATACATACATTCGTATTTGAAGAGTTCCAAAAAATCTTAATTTATTTTTAAAGTATTAAGCGCCTTTACAAACAAAGAATTAGTATTTTTAGATATTTTATCGCAACTTGACATGTGATAAACAATTAAAATTGTTCCATCACATAAGGAGAGAGGAAAAAAAAATCATTATGTAGAAGGTTACTGCAATTATTGCAGTAGGTTTATGGTATATCGAATATGATGTTCTGTTTTCTTTATGATAGTTTAAAAAGAAATTTCCGTTGAGACTGAAAAACTTTTTGGTGATAGAGAAATACACTTCTCTCATTTTCTTCACATCCATTTCGCTAGACAATGAGATTTTAGCGCAATCCAGTTTTCTAGAAATATTATCTCAGAAACAAATATATATATGGAAATGAATCTTATATAGTACCATAGAGGTTAAGTATTCTACTTGTATATCCTCCTCGGTTCTGGATATAAACTAAACTATTTGATTTTTTTACATTTTTATTTTACTTCTATATACACTATATGGCCAAAGGTGACCGGTAACTTGTGATTTTAGACGTTTTGTTAAACATCTAGAAAAATACATGAGGAATTAACCTGAAACTGCAGTTCTGTAAATAAGGTCAGGGTCAGGGTTGGCGAACCTATGACACGCGTGCCGAACTCGGCACGTAGGAAAACTTATCTGGCACGCGAACAATCCTGGATATATTCAGTTTATGGAGAATTATCTATTTTACGTTTTATTACAAAAAGTATAGTTGGGTAACAGGCATGTAATTTTCTTTAAAATAATCCGTTAGTTTTGAATGAATATAAGATATTATAAATCTCAATGAAAGTCACCCTGTAGCCTCTTTTTCTCGCTAAATCATTCAACATATAGTATTTTTTAAATCACTTTGCTTCTCTATTAAATTTCAAAAAGTTTTGTTTTCGAAAATTGAATTTTAAGAGATAGTTTGCATAGTAATATTTCTAATTGACACGCTTCTACTTTAGATTAGGTTTTATTTAGGTTTAGGGTTTTAGTTTATTTTAAGTTATTTTATGTTTTTATTTTGAAAATTTAATTTTAACTGTTAGTGTAAATAATTATGTATCTATTGAACCCAGGCTCGGACTGGCCCGCCGGCCCATCGGCCCGAGGGCCGGTGCGCCCTCGTCCAGAAAAACTTCGCGCCCCCATAAGCCATAAGTGCCTATGCCGCCCCAATATTTTTACCCTCGTTGTATATACAATACTTTCTGACTAGTGTACTAAATTTCGAGAATTCGTTTAGGGAATAACCATCAGTTAATAGACAGACACCCCTAGAGAGATATTTTTCATTATCACAAAGAAATTAAAGATACATCGAAATAATTTTAGGATCGAAAATTAAAGTGGGAATGTGATTGAGAGAGAAAACATGCATCCAGGGAAAGCTTTAGTAGCAATGGCGCCCTGGGCTAGTTTTTTTCCCATCACTTCTTTGAATGATATATAATAATTTTAATTTTAACCAAATATTTTGCATAATTTAATTCCCATAGCTTTTAGTACCTTGCCTTTCCCTCCCCTTTAAAGACGGCCCTGAATGCACCTATAATTGAAACCGTGCTTTTTGAAAACAAATTTAGAAAAGAAAGAAAGTTATATCAAAAGGCAAATAACCTGTTGTGAGAATTTTATTGCTGATTGGAAAACATGATCTTTCTTTTTAAAGAATGCAAACTTGATGACACTTCTGGATTGCAATCCTGCAAGCTGGAATATCCTGCAGCCAGCACTTTTTCATTCACAAAATTTACACTATAACTTTCGATTAATGCTAATCTTATCTTTATTTAATTACAGACTTTTCATGGTTAAATAACTATTAGAAAAACTTTTATTTATTTTTTACCCAATACAATAAAAAATTGTTTAATCTAATCCCAAAAAGTCTACTATCAAATAAAGAAAATTAAAAAAAAAATATGACAGGTTTTTTGAATAAAAAACTCTGGCTCCGGTAACTTGCATTAAATATTTCCCTTGATCTCTAATTGTGATAAGAATTTTGCTAATCACGGGATGACTGTGCTGAGAAGAATAAATTTACTCAATTATAGTGATTTTGGTCTAAGAAAGAGACTTTTTTTGGTGTACTTTAGAAACTTTTTAATAGTGCAATATGAATTCAGACTTTTATGTATGCTTAAAATCGTTTTTTAAGGATACCAAATGCCTCTTTCTACAAAATACCCGTAAAAAGTAATTGCTTAAAATAAAAAATATCATAGGTTTTCGAAAAAGGAAAAAAAATCGCCGGCCCAGGATCCTGTAATATGCATATGGAAACTTAAATATTTCCCTTGATCTCTAATTGTGTTAAGAATTTTGCAAATCATGGGAAGAGTGTGCTGAGAAGAGTAAATTTACTCAATTATTTGGGGGATTTTATACTAACAAAACGACTTTTTTTGTGTACTTTTTCTGTAGAAACCCTATAATATTGCAATATAAATTCAGCATTTTATGGGTGCATAAAGTCATTTTTTAAGGATACAAAATACCTGTAAAAAGTAATTGCTACCAGATTGTAACAGAAATTGAATTTATCAAATTTTTAACTGACTTATAACTAATTCATATAATATTAAAGAAATATACTTTATGAAAAGGATGAACCTTTCAGCAGTACTGCAGCAATTCTATTTGGCGTCTGGTGCAAAAAGCCATGTTAGTTTATCTACCTATTGTCTGTGCAACAGTGATGATAAGAGAAATAAAAGTGATTACCCATTACTAATTCTGCTAAAAATAATCAAACAAAATATATAGGGACCAATCGACTAGAAATAATGTCTACTACTTATTGTTATGTATAACTTATGTTTCCGAAGTAGTCTACATATTAAAAATTGTACCAACTTTGAATTTTCAAACAATAACACTCATTTTTGATACCTTATTTAAGTTTCTTAGATCGGGACTGCCCGGAAAAAGACATTGGTTATTTACATTATCTTAAACCTTGATAGAGTTTGAAGAGTTTAAATTTGAGGATGCTAAAGGAAACCAATTTGAAAAAAATTAATTTATATCTTCAAAAAAGTCATCTGATTGATTTTTTATCAAATTGTTTAAGAGATACGCTGAATAGAACCAAACATACTATAGACAATTTTCGCGACTTAAAAACATTTTTAATCATGAAAACTATTAATAAATTCATGTTAAAAAATTATGAATTATGGCCTATATTAATTTTTGCATACAACAAACCACAATCATTAAAAACATCAATGTGTAAGTTTACAGCTCATTTGAATTATTAGTTTTCGACATAAAGAGAAATTTTGACCTTCCGTAATTTAAGAGGACCGTCTTCTTTTATCAAAAGAGCCACAGAAAAATTTCGTAGATAAGTACCAGAAAAAAACTTTATAGAATTTGTAAAGTAAGTTTATCGTAAATTTAGAATTCCTGTGTAATCTGTGTAATTTTACTGGTGACTAATTGAGTGTTTTCGGTACTTTTTATTGTAAGATCATTTTGTTTTTCGAAATTTATGGATAAACCCTTAGCACTCTTTGTATTAAGATTTAAGAAAAACATATAAACTGTATCTCTTTACCGGCTGCAAAGGAATTGAAATAGAATGTCAAATGTGAATGTTACCATTTGAAAAATCAACGTTTGTGCTTTTTTTAATATGTAGACAACACCCCAAAGCAAAATTTATTAATAGTATTCAATAGTAGATATTATTCCCAATCAATTGGTACATATTTCTTTTTATACCAGGGTTCGTACGGATCAGATAATTTTTCCAGTATATCTACCAGTATTTTTTATAGAAAAAAAATCTAGTTTAAGCTCACGAAATTTCGCCGTCTTTTAAGAAGAGATTTTCTACAAGAAAATACTGGTGCCGAAAAATTTCTTAGTTTGCAAAATTCCAGGAGGCGTACGAATCCTGTTATACGGTCATTTGCAGAATTGGTAGAGTACTTTTTATTCCATGACTCTTACAAACGAACTATTGACAAAAGAATAATATATGATATCAGTTATCTATTACAAGCTAATCTGGGTTCAACTTGCTGGAACTTTTAGATATCACATTATTCGTTTTAGAAAATTACGTAGCATTGTGTAGATTTAATGGAGCTTTAAACATGAACGGAGAATACAGCTAAGTCTTCTATCTAGACTCAGAGATATAATATCAAGTCATTTTCATGCTTGGTACCGTGCGAATGTATTAAACCTTGTTATGCCAGATACACCACAAACAAGTAAAATTAACATGAGTTTGTTAAAATTTTTGCGCCCTCTGAAAATCCAAGGTCTGCGCCCTTTTCCCTGGTCCAGTCCGACCCTGATTGAACCTGCTTCTACCTGAAGAACTAGAAATGATCTGATTCGGAAGTATACAATAATAGAAAAACTCTTTTGTAGATAATTGATACTTAATTCGATGCGACATGGTTATTATTTAAACGCAGCATAATACATAAGTTAGGAATAGAATTTAGTATAAGTGTAAAAATATTTAACCCCTTGCGGTGGGATACGATTAATGAATCGTACCTCATCTTTTTGCTTCTTTTTGGAAACAACGGATTTCGAGCTTATTCTATCGACGATAATTTTCAAAATTTCCAAGCTATGATTTTGAGACTTTCACAAAAGTTGCTCTATATACTTAGCTAATACATTATGCATATTATAGTTTGATTGTTTTCGTGCATGCGCAGTGAAACATTTTTTAGTAAACCTGCTCATTTTTTATTGAATTTTTATTATTTTTTAATTTTGATTGCAGAATTTTATGTACAATGTTGTTTGTCATATTTTCTAAAAATAACTTTTTTTAATATTAAGAACTCTATAAATTATAAGCAAAAAACTTGGCGAAATTTGGGACTGTTTTTATAAAAACCTTAATTTCTCTACGAGTATACATGCTATCCTCATAACAATGAACACAGTATATTACAATAAGCCACTTGTTAATAATCTCGAGTTTGAACGCTTTTGCTACATTAGTTTTTACAGGGTTATTCAAAAGATATTAGTTCTTTTTCAATTTGTTGACGATCCCCTATGGGGTTTAGGGAAAACATCTTCGCGGAAATATATGACCTATACTATACTGTTTACACACCTGCAGTTTCAGGTTAATTCCTCATGTATTTTTCTAGATATTTAACAAAGCATCTAAAATCGCAAGTGACCGGTCACCTTTGGCCATATAGTGTAGCTGAAAGTTTTTGGCTTTTGATTAAAACAAATAAATGACAGCACGGGCGCTTATTTTCTCATAAAATAAGTGTTGTTTTTATCTGTGTTTACAAAATGCTTACCAGTCAGTGTGCCAAAGAAAGTAAGACATTTTCATAATAAAATAACTTAAACTCTTTACAATAAAAAAATATTGAGGATTTGTAGATCATTCAATTAATTAAAGGCCTTCATTTTGTTATTGCGTGAATTTAGGTTATTGGTAATTAAATTGATATTTTAAGGGTGTTAGCCATTTTAGATCAGTATTTGTGAACCTAAATGACCAGCCCTCTAAAGTATCAATTTCAGAAAAAGGGCTCCTTCTGTCACATAGGGTGTCTTTTTGTTTGTGCAAAATCAATGAATGTGTATTTTTAGTGGGTTTTTTTTACGTTCGGGACTGAAGAGGATATGATGTTTTGGTAAATATTAAGAATTTGATTTGTATATTTTATATGTTAACCATAAAGCTCACATGTAAAGTAAAAATGTATTATTATTATTATACCGCAGACCAGGCCCCTACCTGTAAAGGCAATATGCCTAGCTTAACGAATTTTGTACCTGGCTGCAGGGCGGAAGCCGCCTGATCGCCTCATGCGGAGCACTGTGGAGTCTGACAGCACCTTGGCTTTTGTGGCTGTATCGCTATTTATTTTATCCCTTTTGTAACCGCGTTGGCCGGTTTTAGATTGCTATTAATTATGCTTGATCACTCTACCAGGGAGCTAACCAAATAATGACAAAGGCACCAAATCCCTGGCAGAAAAATGCCCCTCCTCCAATCTACTCAGCCCCAGCCGCTGAAACAGACCCGGAATCAGCGACAATTAATAAAACTAAAAAGTCACAAAAAATATGACACACTGTGCCATGCAGATAAAAATACAAAAATTAAATTCATGTACAAGTTTTAAACATATGACTGTAACCCTAGTTACTGTAAAATAAAAATAAAAATAAAACTGAATGAAACTGAAAAACAAAATTTAAAGTCATTTTCAGTTACAAATGTCTGTATAAAGATATCTTTAAACTAAGTACTATTTACACCAATAATCAAGACAAGATAAAACATTAAGCCAATAAAACAGACATTTTAGGTCAATTCAAGTTACAAAAGACCATCAGACCCTGAAAGTCCAGAAACAACTCAAAAGTGCGTGAAGGCAGAAAGATTAGCAAAGCACTATGTGGATAACAGTTCGGCAAATATCCATCAAAAAATACTTTAATTATACCAAAATGTTCAAAATCCGTACTTTCTGAATGAATACAATTTATTCAATTCATTATAAATAACTGTCAGTTTATAATGATTCGATCTCGGCAAGAGAACATTTTGCAAATTCCAAGACAGAGTTCTATTTCGCATAAAGTTAAAGGAACAGAGGATACTTGCCGAAAATAAGATGCTTAACGTCGCCGACGTTACCGCAATCACACTTATCTGTTGGACGCTTGCCAATCTTAAATACACTGGAAAAGCACCATGCGAGAAAATGAAATAGGCTACTACCCTTTAATAGCGCAAATAAGAAACGTCCGGTGAACGCAAAATGAGGAAGGTATCTCTACCCTTTTCACTAGTTTTCCAATCATTAGTCCATATCGTGATAATGTTATTCTTATAAATACGCTTGACGAAGGAAACAGGGATTGGAATATCCAACCCCTCATCAAATTCATAATCCAGAATAACAGACTTCGCCAGGTAGTCAGCAAGTCAGCCCTTTCTTTACCAGCAAGGCCAATATGAGATTTAATCCAACCAATAAAAATAACTTTATCACTCAACAGTCTCAAGTTAGAATATATGTTATACAAAATCTTATCAGTTGGAAATAAGTTCTGCAAGGAGTTTATTGAAGGTAAACTATCAGTGTAGATGTGAAATTCTCTGAAATCAGCCCTACAACACTAGTCGATTGCCTTGTCAATGGCTGATAATTCAGCCTGATAAACGGTTCTTAGGTTATTTCTAGATTGCTATTAATTATGCTTTTTGGATTTGTTCGTACGATGTCGAAAATGGAAGGGGAAAAAAGGAAAAGACGGGAGCGGGCTGCTCACTCTTCCGGCCGCCGCTACTCGAGTTTGATCTCGTAATTTAGAACCTTGATCAGGTATCCCAAGTACATGTCTGGGAGGATTTTAAAATCGTTACTGACTTTTTAATTACTGTATAGATATTCTCAACATCCCCCAATAGCTCCTCAAAAACTCAGGAAGACTTCAATTTCAAATTTTCAAAAGTTTAAGCGTATGTTTTATTTCAAGATCTATAAAATTTCATGTCTTGCCATATCTTTAAACAGTCGTAACAAAAGGGGATATTTATGGCTATACAGGATGTCCCAGGATTATTGGGACAAACTTTAAGGAGAGGTAGGGGACATCACAAGGATTCAGATTTGCATAGCAACCCATGGTCGGAAACGTCATGGGAAAGTAGTATGACAGGTACAAAAAACGAAGAGACACAAGACTCGAGATCATCTGAAATAATTTATTGATCAAAGATATTACATTTGCTGTGGCAGATGATATGTGAAAATGTCACAAAAGATGTTCAAAGTTTCCGCCATTGCTAGCGATGCTGCATTACACCCTCGGACCGTGCATTGGCGGATTCGCTCAAATACTCCTGTATTTTGTTGGATATTCGCAGCAGCAAGACGAGTCTTGCAACCAGATACATATCGGAATCCACAGGCATTGCGTACACAGCACTTTTCAGTGCACCCCAAAGAAAAAAATCTATGCTGCTTAAATCAGGAGAGCGTGGTGACCAAGAGCGTGGGTTTTGTGAACAATACCACCTAACGGCGAACGAAGCCGTTTCAGACCATTGATTGCCATGCAAATCTGAATCCTTGTGATGTCCTCTACCTCCCCTTAAAGTTTGTCCCAATAATCCTGAGACACCCTGTATAATAAATATACGTGTTTGAAAATATTGACAGTTTGTTTTAATTTATCGAGTTTTCTGTCTATATGTAGTACGTGAAAATAGTGATAATAAAGAGGATATTTATAAAATCTTAAAAAATGTTTCATGAAAATGGCTCAGATAAGGCTCAAATGAAAATTTATCAGAAATTTTATCTAGAAACTGATAAAAACAAACGACTTTTGCTCGGTATTTTTGACATAAACGGGAATAAAAAGGGTGTAGAAACCATTTGCTGTTATAGACTGGAGAAAATATCTTTTAAAATTTTCTGATCTATTGTAAGATAATAACTGGAAGATGCTGAAAAAGTGTTATTTCCTATCTGAAATAGTTTCACTTTAAAAAGTTAAATCAATCATGGAAATTGATGAAGTTATAAACCACAAAGATTTTGAACTTTATTCAGATATATGTGTATACCTACACATACACCATGATATTTTAATTAGAAGGTCACAAGATTGTAAAGAGGTAGTAGAATATACTACGACATTTTTTTTTAATATAATTTTGTATATTTTTAAAATTCTTTTTCCAATTGTTTTTTAAATTTATGATTTCATTTTAATTATCTATGTGCAAGGCGTTTCATAAAGGGCTCCTCAACTTTAAAATTTAATATTTTATTTACTTCAGAAAATAAATATATTAATGATATAATATAAATATAAAATAAAATAAGCATCAAGTAGTACATCAATTTTTATTTATAGTCATTTAAAAAATAGCTTAAAATTTTGTCAACAGATGGTGCTGCGCTGTCTCAAACAATAAGAACGTCCAAAAGAGAGACGTTTCATGCAGTTTTATACATTAGTTTCACAATTAATAGAGTTTGAGACGGCAGCAATGACATCTGTTGACGAAAGTTTGTGCAATTTTTTAATTACTGCACTCAAAATTGATGAACTGATTTATATATGTATCCCTTATTTCTTTTCCATATTTCATATATTTAATGAATTTATGAAATTTTAAAGTTAGGGAGTTCCTTATGAAATACCCTGTATATAAATATATATATAAAAATACAAAGGCACAAATTTGAGAGCAATTCTCTCTCTCTCTTTCTAAGTTTTTATGACATACAGATGAAAAGCACGATTGTCTCCCTCTCTCTCTAACTTTTATGACATAGATCTAGACAGGGCTCGCAGTGTTTCTAAAATTTTCACACTTTGCTACCACTATTTTAAAACGATAATCTTTATTGTATAATTCTGTTATAGATGTTAAAGGAATCTACCACGAAGAATTTTTATTTAAAATACTGGTAGCAAAGTGTGCAAATTTTAGAAACACTGCGAGCCCTGCCTAGATGAAAAGCTTGAGAAGCTGTGTAATTAGAGAAGTTAAAATAAACCAAAAAAATGTTGCCGTAAAACTTGTAAAGAGTTCCAACACGAATTACGGGCTATACTTATATAACGTTATCAACATTTTTCCAATTTTGAACCCCCTCCCCCCTTACGATATCATACGTTATCATTCGTCGACACCCCTCGCCCAATGATATCGTTATCAATGTCTAAAAAGTATTTTTATTTTTACATTCTTTTTCTTTTCTTTTTATACATTTGCAGTAATGTACACATATGATTATATAAATATTAGTCACATAGTTTACAGATTCAAGAAGTCAATAAAATATACATACATGAAACAAATTTATATCAAATAACATCTAAAAGTTTTAGTTACTAATTTAAAAGTATTTAATGGTAGCTTATTGGTGACATAATGCAATTCAACAGTAATATTGTCTTCTTGCGATTGCCTACTGTCCGAGAAGGGTAAAAGCAGAACTTATCAGCAAAACAGTTTATAACATTATTTCTCTTTCTTTACTGTTAAACGCAAGTATCATTTCCGACACGTTATGTTCCTGGTTTCGTTATGTGATATTGATCACATATAATTTACTTAAATTCCGTACGAGACATTAATTATTAAACTACGTAGCTATTTTAATCACACATTCATTTTATTCTGAAAAAGGAATCCATGTTCTATCATTAATCATTCTTTCTTTTCGTGTTTACTTTTTAAACTTAATAAAAGGCAGAGTAAGATATTGCAAGTTTGTTAGCAACCATTACATAATTGGTAAATAGAAGCATTTGATTTCCCGGTGATATATTATTCTTTGGTTTACTTTATGCTATAATATTAATTTAGTAGCTCCAGATGTAACGCATTTCAAGGAATCTGTTTATATTAATCTCACGCTGGATAAATCAACTGGTATCATTTCTTTGTACAATTCAAAATTACGTTATGCATTAATGACAGGGTACTTGTAATTTCCTTTTAAGAAAACCATGTCATAAATCAAAAAGTATAATTTAATTTATCATTTGGTTACAGAATCTGTTTTTGTTACTCTTGATCTAAATCATTTAATGATTTATTGAAAGGTTTGTAAGATTATTGGATGAAATAATAATATACATGTCATCAGATTTATTTTATTGTGCTTGGTTCAGTTTTCGCCAGATTGTGTCTTATTTTTATATTTTTGGTGAAAGTTTGGCGTGTTTTTCAGCTAATGTATGCCAAGACAACAAAACTCGGATACACGTCTGTTCGGGCAGAAGATACTACAAAAATTATTATGTAATCAGTGACACCTCCCTGCCTTTAATTTTACCCCGCCTTACGGCTGGGAATATGTAAAGAACCGGCAAATAAAAGAAAGTATGTTTGTGCTAAGTGGACTGCTAATTTAATGACTTTACTCTTGACTTTGTTTTAATAATTAAGTTTGAATTTCCTAGATCCAGCAAACTAACATATTCCAGCTTCTCGGTACTCACGGGATTGGAGCTGTTGGGTTCTTGCAACAAGGTGATGTACGCCATGTACATATCGGCCAATTTCTTTAAATCCATAAAGGTATGGGGGTTCTTCCCGATACCATACGCTAATAGCAAATTATATGCACACATGGCAGAAGAACAGGAATGTCAAACGTTGGGGGTATTGTGAATTTCGGAATGAAATGGTTTTATAAACCTTTCATGGTTTTAATAATAGTTTTGTATTTTCATAAAAACATACAAAAATAATAATAAAAAAAAGTATCATACTATTTGGATGTGAAGAAAAAGTTACTCAAAAAAGAAAAGTTTGATTGGACCAAAAATGATAACGATATCAAAAAGCAAAATCCCCCTCCTCCTAGAGATATCCAACGATATCAAGTGCCAGATCCCCTCTCCTCCCTAAAGTGATATCGTTATATATGCACAGCCCCTTACTAAAGTTGATAATTAGTAAATTTTCAGACAATATTGTCGGGCACATTTTTTATTCATAAACACAACTTCAAACTTCAGAGGAAGAATTGAAGAAATAGTTAGACTCTTTTAGGTATTTTATCGCTAGTTAAACATGAGTATAAAATTCACGTATAAAATTATTGAATCACATACGCAGAATGAAACAATCCATCATTTTGGTACCACAATAACTGGATCAGATATTTGATATATATGGTATTCAACTCATTCTGAAGATTTATTTCGGCTGCAAGTGATAGTTTAAAATGACATCTCCATTGTGACTGAAAAATGGTATATTTAGAATATCCATTTTACACCGAAATGGATTTCAAATTCAATATTTCAGAAGTGCGAGAATAAGTACCCTATTCCAAACGTTACCAGAGTTTCAAATAACTAAAACTACTTATAAATTTTGGCACATGTCCACACGATTTTTGAAATAAACTTAAAGAAAAATGCGTACTATATATCTGCGCAACTATTATTATTTTCTTTATTTACTGCTTCTTCATATCAAGTTTTCTGTCCACATGCAGTATATGGTATGATATATAAAAGGAATGATTCTTAAAAACTGTTAAAATTGGAAATGCGAAAACTTTTGTTGGGAAAAATTTAATAGAGTCAAAACACTGCTTTAAATACTAGTGTCGTGAAGGAAATTTTCACCTTGTTATTAATAAACTTTATAATATACTTATAACTACTTAAAAGGTAACAAAAACATATAAAACCATATAAAAATATTATTTAATGTAACCGAGATCTTTCGAACACGCACGCGTTCATTTTCAAAGGGATAAAAGATGATTGACTGAATAGAAATACAATTTAAAACAAAAAAATTATTTATGTATTTCTATTCAGTCAATCCTTTTTTATCCCTTTGAAAATGAACGCGTGTGTGTTCGAAAGATCTCGGGTTACATTAAATAATATTTTTATATGGTTTTATATGTTTTTGCCACCTTTTAAGTAGTTATAAGTATATTATAAAGTTGGGAAAAATTTGTCCAACTTTACTCTTTGTTGAAACTCAGTAATTGTGGTTCGCATAAACAATTTTTATTTGTCATTTTGTACAACCCTGAAACATTCGCTTTTCATACAGAAAAAGACATTTTTAAGGGCAAAAAATATGCATATTTTCGAAGAGAATTAAAAAGACAAACAAAAGATTACATAATAGCTACAATAGTTCACCCCGAATTAAAAAAAATCCCTTCCGGATCTGCCTACAGGTGGAGGTAGATTTCGAAGTTAAGTACTAATTTCACAAACAAAAACTAAATCAAGATTAGAGATAAAACCCAGTTTAACAATTTTATCTGGTCGCTTTTGACAAATTTTCAATTTAATTTTTCTGTAAGAGCTGGTTTTATCAGAATCATGTTAAAGCAGTATTAAAAAAAAAAAAAAAATCCACTTTCAATAACTCGAAATTTTCTGACACATTTTCAGACTCATTTTTAAAAGCAAAAACATGAAACTTGCTGACGGGATTTTTTAAAGAGATTTATAAGCGGCCCGTGTTCTTATTTTTTGTTCAATTAATTAGAACTTGATTTACAAACAATTATTTTCTTAGTACGACTATTTTTTCGTTTCCAGCACTATCGCTTCGTGAAATTCGATTCAAAATGCTCACTTTGACAGCATTTTTTGAAATATATTCTTCCTTTATCAAAAAATCGACCAATACGGCGCATTATACAGTTTCTGAATACGAGAATGTGCCAATTGGACGCGTTTGAGAGCGAAAATGAGTCAGAAAATTGGATTTGAGCACACCCTTAATATAATATTTTTTCGTCAACCCCTATTTTTGTTTAATTTGTTTTTGCTGTAAGAATTGGTCCTATAAAAAAAAACTTGTCAATGTAAAAGTTCTAGATAATATTAACCCGGCAGGATGGGCGCGGGGTGTTCAGACACCCCACGTCCGAAAATATTAGTCTGCTGTCTGTGAGTGCTTTTAATTTATTGTTTATTAATTTTTAAAACTAACGATAATTTAACATTTCAGTTATCATCTTTCATGAAAAAGAGTGTAATTATCATAAATTTCACTAACAGACAGAATTCTAATTTTTTTTTTCGTATTTATGTCATTTAATATATTTGGGGTGTGCTGACACTCCATGCCCGTTCTCGTGTTACGTTTCACGGCGCACGTCCTGCCGTGTTAAGAAGATTTATAATAAATCTAAGCGAATTGGATATTTTGTGAATTGACGAAGTTATGAATATTTTTCTTCTTCAATTCCTCCATTTTTTTTCGTTTTTAATTTTTTTTGCAGTAAGAGTTGGTCCTATCAAAAATTTGTCAATATAAAAGGTTAGATAGTATTAAGGAGATTTATAATAAGTTTAAGTGAATTTGATATTTTGAGAATTAACGAAGTTTTGATTATTTTCCTCCCTAAAACCCTGTTTTTTCGCAGCTTGAGCGCATTTTTAATTTTATCAAAAATCTGTGAGACATAAATTTTTGGCCCTTATCCTAGAAGTAATAATAACTTTAAACTGATTTGATATGTATTATAACTAAGCAGTTATGGTTTTTTTTCGGTTTTCACAAAACCCCTGCCTATTTCTATCCCCTTGGTCCGATTTTGTCATTAACGAGCTTGACCGAGTATTCTGACTCTTGATTTTATGTGCCAGATTGAAAGAGATTTGTGCAGAATTATGAAAGTTATTGTGTCCATAAAAAATGTTATATCATCATCATCATCATCATTATCATAATCGACCATTTTCAATCCACTGCTGGATGTAGGTCTCTCCCAGATTTTTCCAATGTTTCCTGTCTAGTGCTTTAGTAATCCAATTTACGCCGGCTACTTTTCTGATTTCATCACTCCATCTTACTTGAGGTCGTCTTCTTGGCCGTTTTACATCTCTGGGATACCACTGTAGGGTGTTTGTGCTCCATCTATTGTCTTGTCTTCTTGCAATGTGCCCAGCCCATTTCCATTTTAGCCGTTTAATTCTTTCAATGATGTCAAAAACTTTCGTCTGACTTTTTATCCAGGTCTGTCTCTTCTAGTTATACCTAGCATACATCTTTCCATACTTCTCTGTGTTGTTTGTAATCTTTGTACCATCCGTTTTGTTAGTGTCCATGTTTCTGCTCCATAAGTTAGCACAGGCAAAACACATTGGTTAAATGCCTTTCTTTTCATGCAAACAAGCATGTTACTTTTCAGAATAATATTGTTCTTCCCAAAAGCACTCCACCCATTTCTTATTCTTCTATTGATTTCCTTCATGATACTATTATCCGATGATATTTCCTGCTCAAGGTACACATAACTTTGCACATCTTTAATTTCAGTGTTGTTGTAGACGGTTTGCTTTTTTGATGCAAATGAATTGAACACCACCTTAGTCTTTTCCAAGTTTATTTTTAATCCCACATTAATGCTAGTTTCTGACAAACCTTTTAGCATATTTTTTAATTCTTCAGGACTGTTACTAAAAATTAAAATATCGTCAGCGAATAGGAGATGACATAAATATTCCCCATTTATTCTAATCCCTTTGTTTTCCCAATCCAACTTCTTGAAAATATTTTCTAAGATAGCAGTAAAAAACTTAGGCGAAATGGTGTGTCCTTGTAAATCTTCTTTATGATATTGATGTAAGGTTTGTCTATACCAATGTTCTCCAGAGATTCTACTACTGTTGATGTGTAGAGCGAATCGAATGCTTTTTTTATAATCATTAAAGGCAAGGCAGAGAAATAAATTATATTCCTTATGTTTTTATACGAGTTCCCTTACCGTTTGGATAGGATCCATTGTGCTGAATCCACTTCGGAACCCTGCTTGTTCTCTAGGTTGAGCTGAGTCCAGAGCTGATTCAAGTCTTGTTGTTAAAACTTTGGTGAAAATTTTATAAATCACTGACAGTAAGCTGATCGGACGGTAGTTTTTAATGTTTTCCTTCTCTCCTTTCTTGTAAAGTATCACCATCACAGCATTATTCCAATCTTCTGGTACATCTGACTTCTTTAGACATTTGGAAAACAATAAGGATAGCATTTTTGCAAATTCTTCTCCTGCTTCTTTGATAAGGTGAATTGTAATTCCATTTTCACCAGGGCATTTACCTTTTTTCATAAATCTAGTGGCTTGTAAAACTTCGTCTGCCATCACTGGGATTATCCTCGGGCCTATATCCCTAGTGTAGATAATCGGCCGTCACAAAATCAACCAACCAACCACTGGGATTATCGCTTCGGTTTCTGTTAAATTTTCTCGTGGATCACGTAGGTTGATTTCCCTTTGATCTTGACATTTATATAGATCGTTATAGAATTTTTCGACAATGTGTACTATTTCTTTATTGATTTTGGTGATTGTTCCATTTGCCCTCTTTAGGTCAAAAATACCTTTTCTTCCAACACACAGCGCCTAGCTGATTTTAAACTTTTGTTATCTTCTAGAACTTTCTTGACAAGATCACAGTTAAATTTTTTGATATCTTCTGTAACACATTTTGTTACCGTTTTACATAATTCAGCGTATTCAACTCTTGATTTAGAATCGTTTTTCTTCACTTTAAATTCTCTGCGTTTCTTCGCCAATCTTTTTGTTTCTTCTGTTATTTTCTTTGTCTGCTTTAGTTGTGCATCGCCGACTATCTTCTTTGCAATATCTTGTAGAGTATTGGTTAGTTTCTTGTTCACTACTGTCACATCTACCACATTCACTACTGTCACTGTCATACTCTTGCTCTTCTTCTAAAGTTGATTGAAGTACTTAGAAACGGTTTTTAAGTTCCAAATGGAATTCTTCTTTATGTTTCTGGCGATTTATTATATCGATTGACTTCTTTGAGTGTTGCAAAAGCTTCATTCTTTCCACTTTAGTATTTAAGAGCAGTTTGCATCTAACCAACATGTGATAGCTTCCAGTATTAAAGTTATTGAGAACGCTGTAATCCTGAATAAGATGCTTTTCGTTTGTTAAGATGTAGTCGATTTCACCTGTTGAGCCATTTATACAACGCCATGTCGATTTTCTTTGTGGTTTTTTCTTGAAAAATGAATTTATGACGTACAACTGTTCACATTCTGCAAACCCAATCAATCTATTTCCTCTTTCATTACGCAACTCATAACCATGATTTCATACTGATAACTCACCTTTCTCTTTTTCCCCAATTCTAGCATTCCAGTCTCCCGTTATTAATTCTATGTAGCATTTTCCCTTTTGATGCATTAAAGCTACTTCTTCATAGAAATCCTCAACTTCTTCCTCAGTATAGCTTACTGTTGGTGCATAAACTTGGGTAATTTGCAGCTTGTATCTTATGGACACCCGTATTACTAACTTTGCAACTCTATCTAATGCACTATCATATTCTACGATGTGATTCTTCCACCTTTTATGAATCAGAAATCCTTCACTGCTTGTTCTTCCATCTTCTGTGCCTCTGTAGTATAATACATGTCCGCTGGCAAGATCTATCTTCTCTTCTCCTTTTCTTCTTACTTCACATAATCCTAGGATGTCCCAGTTGATTCTTTCTAATTCGTCTTCAAGTTCCTGTAAACGATTTTCCGAAGATAGGGGTCGTCCATTATACGTAGCCAAAGTCATCAATTTATGGCAGCCAAGCCGAGCCCGGTGATTCTTAGCACCCTCTGTCTTCATGTTTTTCTGATCGCTGCCGTAACCAGGAACATGCAGACCGCCGGGAATTAAATGCCGTGATTTGCTTTGTGAATTCATGGTAAAATAAGGGGGGGTTGGTGGTCAAATTCCTCCAAATTTTCCAAATAGCAACACTTATGAAACTTTTTGTGTAGTAAAACGCACCTATGAGAGACCTATTAGTGGAATAAAACGCAAAAGGAATTTTTGCGAGATGTGTCACTTTTCTTGCGTGTGAGCGATATGAAGTTTGATGAAATTCCGTGCTTTAGTTCTTGAGATACAGCTATCGCGGAAATCGTAAAAAATGAAGCATAGTAGTGCCACCTTTTGGGCGATTTCCACCAAAACAGAAACAGCACCAATTTATACCAAGTTCTAACTGAATCTGAAGCTTGATGGAATTACATGCATTAGTTCTTGAAATAGAGCTCCCTCAAAATTTGTGTTCCATACAAACATACACGCAGGCCGACACATGGACAGATACTTTCTAAAAGCAGTCAAATCGTCTTCAGAATCTTCTACAACATCAGACGAAATTCAGTCGAAAACCGGAAGTCGAAATTTTTCACGAATCCAATATTTTATTCTTGTAAAAACAGAAGAACGTAATAAAGATAACAGTATTAAATTTTTGTAGTAAATTTTAAGCGATAGATACTTAAAAATACTGCACTGCAGATAGATTAGAAAAAGCATTATACTACTGTATAGCTTAACCCTTTATCTACTGACGGTACTTATAAGTACCATTAAAATAACAGTTTAGAATGAGTTATAGATACATTACTTTACATTGTTCCAAAAGCATGAGTTACACAAAACAAAAGTATTTTTAAAAGGGCGATTTCTTTTGCCTTTGCATCTTTTCAGCTTCCTTGTAGTTGTGGGGGGGGGGGGGGGGGGGGGAGGGGGTTCAATTCGGAAATATTTCTATATTTCTATTGTACGAACATTATATTTGTACATTTCCTAATTCTAAAAAATAATAAGAAAAATATTTAAAATAAAATATTTGGGTGGGGTTATAAATAGTGCACAAAATCCCTATAAATTCAAATCTAATGAATCCTTCTAAATCCTTTAATCCTTCTAAATTTTATTGAATGATTATGTAAATCTTCTAACGTAGTTTAAACAATTCACGAAAAATGCTTTAGAAGATAAAATTTTTATGAATTAATAATTCAGTACATAAAGGGTTAATAACGTAATTGAAATCATCAGACTTATGACATGCCGAATGTGAATTAAATTTTCATTTGTGTTATGCTTGATAGTTTGGAATTGGATGCGAATTCTAGAACTCTCTCTTAAAGCTGAACAAGATTTCAAATTCAATATTTCAAGTGTATACAAGTGTGTGTCTTGTCATGATTTACAAGATTTCAAATATATTATAAATATAGTGATTTAATATCTTATCCAATATATCCATGATTTTCGAAAAAATGATTGCTCTGAAACATACTATGTATTTGCATAACTATTGAAAAATTTTACTATTTGTTTCTGTTTATCAGGATTTCTGTCTGCATGCGAAATAAGAAAAAATATCTAAAATAAATAGATAAATAAAAAGATTTTGTATGGAAGTGAGTCGAGTCAGAATCAAGCTAATATCTATTCAGTACTTTATTCTTAAAATGGATATAACAAAAGACTTTTCTTTGGTGTTTTCCGTTGTCAAACAATAAGAAAGGGCTTTTCATATCATTTGCATTTTTCAGCTTAAAGAAACTGTTACTTCGATTTTCTGATCGGTTTTTAAATGTTAAGTGTTATTTTCTATGTAAAAGTTTATCATGAAAATTGATGAATTATATGTCACAAAAATATCAAATTATTCCTTAAGGCAGTAGCGCAGGCAAGTCCTCATCTAGGAGGAGCTTTGATTTGAACCACTGTTATTCCTAAAATGAGCAATTTCATTGTATTACATGTCTATAAGGTATGCAGTGGCGGTCAAAAGTTTCCGGCCAGCATAAAATTTTTGGTAAATTTGTATGTATACCCATATGAAGAGGAATCTCAAAGTGATACTTATACACTTTATTGACATAACAGTTAGGAACTTATTTATGGAATAAAAAATTAATATCAATAAATTTAATTGACAAAATTAGTTGCAAAAGAAAACGCATGTTCTCAAAAGTTTCCGGTCATCTTGGCAAGTTTGGGAAAAAATGGTGTTATAATAGAAAATAACAGTGATCAACAACGTTTACAATTAGTATTTTGTATTCATACATTTAGCAATAAGTACTGCGGCGCAGCAACGTGGCATCGATTTAATGAACAGTTGAAGATCATGTATGGTAAGTTTTTTTTTCACGGTTCTTGCAATCTTTGGCAAAATGCTGCTGAATTGGAATAT
Source organism: Maratus speciosus (assembly GCA_963932465.1). Taxonomy (NCBI): domain Eukaryota; kingdom Metazoa; phylum Arthropoda; class Arachnida; order Araneae; family Salticidae; genus Maratus; species Maratus speciosus. The sequence continues at coordinate 577,548,865 of OZ010793.1, forward strand.
CCATAATTCCACACACGTTTTCAAGTTCGTCCCAGAGATTTTCTATTGAATTCAGATGGGGTGATTGGCTGTCCATTTCAAAAGCGGAATTTTTTTGTGCGAAAGCACATGCTTGACAAGCTTGCATGTATGCTTTGGGTCGTTATCATGCTGAAACAAATAGTTGTGACCTCAATTTTTCCTCCAATAAGGCAGCAAATGATCTTGCAAGATATCCTTATACATTTCACTATTCATCTTGCCGCGGATTTTAACTATCAGACCGACACATTTTCGAGAAAATGCTCCCAACAGCATAACGTGTCCTCCGCCACGCTTCATTGTAGGAATAAAATTTCTCGAATCTTATCTTTTATTTTTAGATTGTCAGATGTAGTGGCTGCCATCACTCCCAAAAAGATTGAACTTCGATTCATCGGAAAATAGTACTTTTTTCTAGTTTTCACTTGACCAGTCTTTGTATTTCTTGGCAAACGCCGGTCGGACCCTCTGATTTTTTTTTTACTGATGAAAGGTTTTTTAACACCGACTTCTCCATATTGTCCTACGTCACGTAAGCGGTTTGATACGGTGAACCGACTTATGTCAGCAATATTTTAACACCATAAATCGCGGGGAATTGCATCGGCATTTTTCATGCGGGTCATCAACTGCTTTTCTCTTGATAATTCTATCCACAAGAATAGTCATTTTCTGGGGTCCTCCGGACCGTGGCAAGTCCCGAAGACCATGACTATCTTTATATATATTTTTAAATATGGCTCACAGTAAATTATCTGATCGATAACTTTTCCGTAATCTCACGAGAGGATTGGCCCTTTAGCGACAAACAAAGCACTCGTTTACGAACAATAATTGTTGAACTTTCCATTTTTGAATTTCAACTACATTATTCACGTGGATTAATTAACAAACACGGCCAAAAAAACACTTTACCGATAGCAAAAACCAACGGGTGACAAATGGCCGGAAACTTTTGCACACTCGAATTTCGAATTCCTCCCCTTTGCACCAAGTGTCTTCAGTATCCAATCAAAACGATCATGTGGCCAGAGGTAATTTGCTTATTCGTAAATTTTGGAGCAATTGTGCTTCTTATTCGCTGAAACGTTCTGGCAAACAAATCAAAGAAACTAACTGGCCGGAAACTTTTGACCGCCACTCTATGTATTTAGTAAATATGCGAAACATTGGATAAAAATCGACATGATAAAAAGTACAAACAACCATAATACATTTAGCATTTAGTTGTTTAAAGGGTATCTCCAATCTCCATCAATCATCAAAGAAAATAAAAACTAATTCTGCTTTTCATAATTTAGTGTCGCCCCCGATGAAAAAAAAATATATGTGTATATAAATAGTACAAAACATATTTCAATTTTAAGACTTAAAGCACACGCTTTTTTTTAATGTAAAATGACGTCATTCACATTTGCTTAAGATATTCTACATACGATCCACTCTTAAACATCTACATTAAAGCATGCATAGGATGTCACTATCGCAAAATAATACACAAATGCAATAAAAAGATGCCGTCATTAAAGAATCTCGACAAAAAAAACCCGGCTATCTAATGCTTCATAGGCCTTAATTTGTTTGTAACATTAATATAGATACTTAAAATTAAATATAGTTTATAATAGCTCCATGTTTTAAGAGAAATCATTTGTTTATATTTTTACAAAATAGCATGTATTTTAATTACATTTTCTTTCGATTGTTATGAGAAAATGGCAACAAAAATATATAATTACTATTTTAGAACTATTTTTCCTTTACTTTCTACAGAAATGGAGTACTTCCGTTGCCAATATTAAGCAAATGGCTCTAAAAACTACAAAAAAATTAATATTTCAAAAATAAATGGAGATAAAGTTTTCAAACAAATTGCACTTAAAAGTACCTTTTTCCCCCAATACGACGGTACAAAAATTGAAAATGTGCAATGCTTTGAAGTGTAAAAAATTGCTATAGAGTATTTAATCGTACAACAATACATTCACTTTGTTTTACGGCTGGCTTATACAACGTAACGTTACTTTTTGTGAGACGACACAAAATAAGCTGAGAGAAAGAAATAGCATACCGGTGGCTAAAAAAAGAAGAAGAAGAAAGAGCAATAGCAATAACTTACGTACTACTTGGCTGTTATTGCTTCTAACTGTTCTTTAAATTAATTTTGTGATGAAATTGAGGTTGATATTATGCAGCCTTGAAATAGTTAAAATTTTATTCTGTCTATGCTTTTCTTAATTTGATTTTTATACACAAGTGCACCTTATCAGTTTTTAAATGCTATAGGAAGGATTTTACCAATGCATTCTCTAATTTTACTCCAAAATCACCCCCTCGCACCACTTCACTCGCGCACCAATGCTTAAAGAGACGCCTCCAGTTCTCAATGTGTTAAAACTTTTTTAAAGGCTGAAATTCCAGGAAAATTCCACCTATAAGAAACAGGAATAAACAACAACAAGAACAAACAAGGAAGAAAAATAATCATGCGTCAAGCATAGATTATGAAATACTTTCGAACACATTCAGAATAATGTAAGAAAACTGCACCATTTAAAAAATTAAAATATTACGTCTAATTCAACCATACGGAAACACATAACATATTTCAAAATCCAATATCAGCTGTCCATACCATCTACAATCGGAAAATTAACAGAATTTTTTTGTAGCCCTACATACGATATATAGATTTGTATCTAATAACTATATGTATGGCAAAATTTAGTTCACTTAAGAGATACATATACTTCAGTTGAAAATTTCTCTTCTGCAATTTCCTCTAATAAGAAGAATGGTAAGTGAATACTCTTGTGCAGCCCTGTATATGAGGTATGGAATTTATATATGACGAGTAACATACAAAAAACTAATTAAATTTAAAAGCGCATATCGAATTTTAAACCGTACACTCCAGCAAGTATTACTCAAACACAGTACAGTAACCGATTTCTTTCGTGTGTCCCTGTCAGTGAATAAAAAATGCCATGAATGCACTATTCTAACGTGATCGTAGTGAAATTCAGTGATTTATATCAGTTTCAATACATTTGAAATAGCGTAATGTCATTAAATATTCTGCAAACGATTTTCCCCCTATACCATAATGTCATGGAATACTTTTGAGTGCCCCTGTAAATGAACGATTAATTCTACATACTGCCTATACAATACCAAACATGCTTTGTTCACCCTAACTAACCTTTGTGGATAGCATGCTAATCCGAGTCTATTTACGGGAGTTAGAGCGTGGACAGACGGACAGACAAACCGAATGCATAAACACTTTTCAACTTTGTTGGAAAAAGTTAAAAACATGAAATCAGATAAATGTGTGAGAAGTTATGCTATTAAAAAAAAAATTAAAATAGGCTAAAGAATAGGTGTTGTGCAGCTTGAAAAAAAATGCAACAAAATTTAATAAAGCTGTAAATCGGGGATATTTCAGAAATGTTAATCGACTTTATGGTTATTATATACGATCCTTTTTTCAGGAAGAACAGAATAGGTAATTTCAAATACTTTTTTTTGGAATTTTATGTGAAACAATTAAAAAATGGTACATCTCGAAAGCAGAAAAATAATCTATGTTCAATATTACAATTAATTTACCAGATTTATGACACATCGCATGTGATTGTCTACTTTATGTTTGAATAAAAGTAAAAAGTCTCAGTTATGCAGGATGTCCACTCTCAACGGTGTCCAATGGCTAATTCCTAAACAGTTAGTCATAGATATGTAGTTCAAATTACAAAAATGTTTTGAATGAGGTAAAGAAGTACTTTAAAAGTTATTTGAGTCAATAAAAACATTTCTTAAAAAATTACGAAATTTAAATTTTTATACGGTCCCACGCTCCTGTAAGAGATATTTAGTAAAAAATTCCTATTACACTGATAAGTAAGACAAAAAAGTTCCGTTATGATACGATCAATGCAAAAACCCTTGACGGGTTAAAAGTTTCTGACGCAGCACTTTATCTTATGCTCTAAGAATTTTAAATATGGAACTTAAAAATACTGATATCAAATTTTGAGTGACGTTATGCTATTTCTTAAAAAATATATTTGTATTTATTTCATCATTTTATTTTTGTTTTATTTATAATCGCATGTGCAAAAGTTATGTTCAACATGAAAAGCTGCATAAAATTTTATTCGCTGTTGCTTTATCATTTACATCTCTCATAAATTCAAAATATGAGTTTTAAAAGATATGATATAAAATTTAAGTGACGCCTTGATGTGACTTTAAAAGGTTTGTTTTAAAATTCAATTTAAATTATTTTTGACTTGGTTAAAATATTTTTTTACATCTACACAATACTTTTAATTTTCCAATTCACTGTTAAATATATCACTTTCATTGAATCTATACTATGCATTGAAATGTATTTATTTCAATAAATTGATTTATCTTTTGTGTCACGCTATTAAAAATTGTGAGTAAGATTTATGTAAATGGTTTATTTGCGTCAAACTATCCTTTTTCATACATTTCATGTAGTTTGGACACAATGACGCAAAGAAACCATTTACATAAATCTTACTCACAATTTTGAATAGCGTGACACAAAAGATAAATCAATTTATTGAAATAAATACATTTCAATGCATAGTATAGATTCAATGAAAGTGATATATTTAACAGTGAATTGGAAAATTAAAAGTATTGTGTAGATGTAAAAAAATATTTTAACCAAGTCAAAAATAATTTAAATTGAATTTTAAAACAAACCTTTTAAAGTCACATCAAGGCGTCACTTAAATTTTATATCATATCTTTTAAAACTCATATTTTGAATTTATGAGAGATGTAAATGATAAAGCAACAGCGAATAAAATTTTATGCAGCTTTTCATGTTGAACATAACTTTTGCACATGCGATTATAAATAAAACAAAAATAAAATGATGAAATAAATACAAATATATTTTTTAAGAAATAGCATAACGTCACTCAAAATTTGATATCAGTATTTTTAAGTTCCATATTTAAAATTCTTAGAGCATAAGATAAAGTGCTGCGTCAGAAACTTTTAACCCGTCAAGGGTTTTTGCATTGATATCATTACTTTTTTGAGGTTAGTGATAAAATGATTAAAAAAAAGATACTTATGGAATTTAATGCAGATTTAATTTTTACTATTTTATTACAATATTCCTTATAGCAGTTTGTATATGAAAACAAGTGGGTAAGTATAATCGCAGATCGCACAGAGGGTTTCATTTGATATTCCTTTAAAAACACTTTATCCTTAAATTAATAAATCCAAAATGTTAATTTATAATTATTAAATCCTTACATAGATGGTGCACCAATAGTTCCAATTTTCATGGGGCAGGGAACGCATTCTTTTAAACAAACCACCTTCCAATTGAAGTCACCAAAAACCAAGTTGAATAAGCCAGACCCCGTTGTGTTGTTTCACAAACAGCAGTCTCATGTCCCCTCCTTCCCCCCTTTTTCAAAATTTTTCAGACCAGTACCTAAGAATGGAACCGAAATAATTTTTTCTCTTCAGAAATTACGATAAAAAAATAGTATGCAGTACTCATAAATTTACTTTAATGCTATATAGGGTGATTATTAAGTTAATTATAACGTTTGGAATCTGTTGCATTGATGTCCGAAAGGTGGTTTCTGAGTTATGGAAGCTGGACCCATAAGGCGCCATAGAGGGGCGAAGCCCACTAGTGTCTATCATAATTATATCTGCCATGTGGACTAATTGCGATATTTAATCAAAATAGCCCCCCCCCCCCTCCTCATCCCCGGAAATATAACAAATACAAAATGTGTCTTTATAAACCTATCGTCAAATAGGTTTTTATTTCTTTTTCCCTAAAAAAAAAAAACATGATTTTTATATCCGTAACGTAAATAGCGGACGAAGCCCGCTAGTTCCTATCATAATATATATTTTTAATAATTTTATATAGTCTATAATAAAAATTAGACTTAAAATAGTCTAGTTCCATGAGTACTTGTAGTGTCGGTTACATGCTACGATTTTTGGATACCAGTATTTTAGAACGGGAAAATGTGACTTATTTTATCGGAGATATCTCATTAATTGAATAAGGTGAAGCAAACTTTTTGAAAAAAAGGTGGCCAACAAGCATGGCAGTTATCAGCTATGTGACTTCGTGCTAAAGTCCATTAATTTGATCTGCTTTAAAAAGATTACGGAAGATTGAATTATAGTAGAACCTGGATTAACCGAGCTTCGATTAATCGAGGTTTCTGTTAACCGAGCCGATAACAAAGTCTGATTTTTTTTCCTTTTGAATGAGCCTTAAAAATAACCACACTCTTTAGCTCACTGTCCGTGCTATACAGGCCCTTCTGCCCCCAAAAGCACTCAACTCCAAAGAAACACTGGACCCTGAGAAGTCAATAGCGAACAATGCTTTGTTTCCAGTGGCTGTGTGAACTTTCGTAAATTTTTCAAATTGCATTTTAAAATTTACTACTGGTAGTTGATTTTCTTTTTAAATTTGTTAAGCTGTGAAACAGAACTTTACATATATTTATTTTTATTATTTAAAAAACGTTCTATATATTTTTTTAAAAGAGATGTTAAATTCGCAAGCACGGCGAGTTTTTACACACAGTTTCTATTAACCGAGATTTCCGATTCCGATTTACTAACAGTCCCAATTAGCTCGGATAATCGAGGCTGCTCTGTATAATTAAAAAATCAATGGCGATCTTACTGTAAACGGGTTTCCCTTTTACTGAGGGATTTCAAGACCGAATCAGCTGATGTTAGTTGCTGTTTCCGTGCTTGATTAAATAAGATTAGTTAAACATTTGAAAATTACCAAATATAAAAGAAACTTTTTTTTTCCTATGAGACTTTTTTAATGAGACAATTTTATCCAGATTTAACATTAAATATCTCTTAAAATAATTCTTCGATTTAAAAACTGTCTACTTCAACATTTTTATCAAACATTTCTCTATAATACTACCCATTTTAATATTTTTGTATGCAGTAATTTTCTTAATATTTGCGAAGTAGACCTCTAGTCACAAGAGATTCTTTCAAAGCGGTGAAAAGCGTTAGTTTTTTCCTTTTTTTCCGAATAAGAGACAAAATGTAGTACGCAATTGCGTCAAAAGATGGCGACACCAAAATTCTGATATGCTTATTATGTAAAACTTCATTGTTATTTATAAATAAAACATTTCAACTAAATTATTTATTATAAAATAATTATTACATCACAATAGTTTTTATGCAAGGAAAATAATAATAATAATAATAATAATAATAATAATACTATGGATGTCAGTGATTATATATTGATTGACCATCATAATAATAAAAAAATGATATTATAAAAAGAAGAGCTGAAATGAATTATTTTTTTACGTTTCTGATCGTGTGATTTATATTCAAATAATAATTATTAATGTATATTTTTTGTAAAGTGATTGAAATTAAATATATTTATAAAATTTATGGTAATATTTTTATTGTTGAAAAATTGCCAAGAAATAATCATCATTAAATTGGCGTCATTATAATTGTAATTTTATTTAACTTAATAGCAATTAAAAAATTACAAAGGAACTGAGAATAATGGTCAACTAACAGACTTAAAAAAAAAAAAAAAAAAAAAAAAAACTTCACACGCATCAGCGAGTATCGAACTGTCTATGTTAAGATCAGTAGACGATGGCCCTCAACCACTCAGCCGTGGGAAGACAAAATTTTTCTCCCCAAAAGTGCTTAAAAAGAAAGCATGTGTATGAATACAGTGTCATGCATTTTCGGTGAAATTTCCATAGAATGGCGAAGAAATATAGTCCGATTTTTCATGTGCATTATAAAACGAACAAGAGTCTTGCTGGAAACAAGTAAATTGTTATTTGGTTCATCTGAAACATATTTATTTGATTTTTAAAAAATCGTCCGTGTCATTTTCGAGAGAAAAAAAAATCGAATTATTTAACGAACGAGAGTTTTCCCAGAAAAAAGAAAAGTGTTATTCACCTCGCCTTAATCACATTTATATAATGTATCAATTTAAAAATAATCGTTAGAACCGTTTTCGAGATTTTCATATTAGGAACTTCCTCGATATTATACCAACGTTTTCACTTTAAAAATGACTATTTAGATCTCAAAATATACTGCACGTAGAAATGTAAAAATTTCAGTATACGATTAGACTGCAGATATAAGACTGTTCTAGAAAATTCAGAACAATAAGACGTATATCTGCTGAGTTATTAAAAGGCGGCTTTTCGCATTTTCTTTGATGTCGAGTTAGCTGTATATATGAGTTCCGCCATCTACGAATTCTATGATACGATACGATACGATTTTAACGATACGATACGATACGATTTTAGGCTTAAGGCTGCGTCACTCGAAATACTACCGTCTTCCATGATTAAAACTGACCGAGTTATAGCTATTTAAAGTTGGAGCATATTTTTTGCTGCGAAATAGGGCTCATTCTCAACTGTAGTAGAAAAATAAACAATCGTCTGAAAAAAAAAAGTTGAGTAAAATTAACATTGCAATATAAATTTGTAATCTATAATCAATCTGAGATATTAATGCAAAATATACAACATGAACTAAACATATAGGAGAAGGAAAAAATAAGAAAATTTTTGTTAAATAAAATGATGAAAAGCAACAGCCTCAATTTTTTACAAAACGATGCATATTTTAAAATGGTATTAGATTACACTAGCCAGCAAAATTTGGGTTGTCATGCTTTTTAGTTTTTGATAATTCATTCTTGTGTATTTTGTAATCCCGAAACCGAAAATGACCTTCATTTTTTAACACCACGTAAGGATTTTTGACAAATCGTAAATTACAAAGCTAAAAAGTAAAAAAATAGCGAAAATCTGATACTATAAAATATATGTGATTGTTATATTTTTAACATTTGATAACTGACTTTGATATATTTTTTACTGCTGAATCCGAAAATGATCTTAATTTTTAACAATCACGTCAGAATTTTTCGCAAATCGTAAATTGTAAATCTAAAAAGTTTAAAGTTAAAATTGACCCCCCCTCTCCCCCCCACCTCATCGGACCTCTGTGCTGTTTAGCTGTAAGAATCGCAGTATAAGCCAAAACTTGGATAAATTATTCACTTAAATAAGATAAAATTGAATAAAAAAACTTTTACATGTATTTTATAGTATCAGATTTTCTCTGTTTTTTAACTTTGAAATTCACGATTTTCGATAAATGGTTAAAAATGATAATTAAAAATGAAGATCATTTTCGGATTCAGTGCTAAAAAGTACATAAAAATCAGTTATCAAAAGTTAAAAAACACAACCATCTCCTCAATTTTAAAGTATCAGATTTTTGATATCTTTTAACTTTTAAATTTACGATTTGCGAAAAATTCTGACATGATGGTTAAAAATAAAAATGATTTTCGGATTCAGTAGTAAAAAATATATAAAAATCAATTATAAAAGTTAAAAGACACAACCATCGTACGCTTGTGTTATCTAATCTAAAACTTTTTCTTAAACTTGCTGGCGGTAATGTATCCGAAATTTTTTGCGTTATCCTGTAAAATAAGTAAAAATGGTAAGCACCAAAAATCCTAATAATATTACATTGTCGTCGGGTTTACGCTAGAATGTAAAATTTAATCACGATCGGATATTTGAAAGTGAGTTAAAATTTGAGTACAAATTTTGAACTGGAAAGACGTACATACGATCGTTGGAAGTTAAATAAAAGCTTATAAAAATTTTTGTTAATAGAAATCATGAAAAAACAAGCAAGAAAAATCATGCGTTAAGTATAGATTATGAAACACTTTCCAACACTTCCTGAATGCTTTAACAAAACTTCGTTATTTAGGGAAATAAGGTATATAAGTGAACTAAGTAAACATTTTAGAAAACACATAAAACATTTGAAAAACTGATTTCAGCAGTTACCGTCCATAGCAAATATCTATTCCAATTCTTTTGAACAGCCCTGCATTTGATCTGTAGGTTCATATATATACTATATAATGGAGAAATTTAGTTTAGCAAGAAAACACATAACAGGTTGAAATTTCTCTTTCAGCAATTTATACTAATAGATTTAAACATACTTGTATACTTTTGTAAAACTCTGCAGTTAACCTAATACCTTTATTACACGCCACTATTTAGCTAAAGTTTAGTTCAAAGTAAAACACTCTTAAAACTACCGGAATCACATTTCCAGAAATTATCATTTATAGACGGCCATGTATCCAATTCTTTGCGTGACACTGTATGTCATTTTATATCTGTTTTACAAACATTTCTTAGTAGACCAAATGCGGTTCAGCGTAAAAATGCGTAACTCATTTAAAAATCACCTTTAAGCAATTTGCAATCCCAGTAACCATTACGAATTATTTTGAGTAGCCCTGTATATCAATTACAGCATTTATACACACCATATACAATGCATAAATATAGTGAAATATAAAAGCACACATAACATAATTAAAAATGCATTTCCAGCAATCATCGCTACTTTACAGTACTTCGGGTACAATATAGTATCTGAAATGTATTGTGTGTCCCTGTAAATGCTCTGCATTTCGTATTATCCATGAAATAAGTTATAGTAAACCTTAGCGACGTATATCTATTTCATTATACATGTAATAGTTTAATATAATTAAAATACGCCGGAAAAAATTCCCTCCACTTCTATATCATTATGTAAAGGAATTCTTTTGTGCGGCCCTGTAAATGAATAATAACTATTTTTGGGGCCGCATATTGCACAGAAAATGCATATTTTAGTCAACTTGATAAATGCATATCAATTTATTATGTTTGAAAGCATGTAACATCATTAAAAATCATTTTAAACGATTTTTTCAACATAGGCCGTAATGTAACGGAAAACTTTTGAGTGTCTCTGTAAATGAACTAAACATGCTACAAACTTCATTTGCAATAGGGTTTGTGCTATGGTAGAGGTCACTAACATCCAAAAATTTCAGAACGATCCGAGTATATTTACGGGAGTTAGAGCGCGTACAGACGGCCAGACGGACAGACAAACCGAAGTCATAAACACTTTTCAACTTTGTTGGAAAGTGTTAAAAACAGCCTCAAATCCTATGTTATTTAACATTATGTTAAAATGCAATTATTTTAACAAATATGAAACTTAAATAATAAAAGATAACTCAATCGTGATACTTGTACGATTTCTTTCAAGGTGCAGGTACACGTGAAATAAGTTCTTCTAATACTTTAAGCATTTTGTGTACGATTTCTCGAAGCATGGCCGAACTCCTCTGTGTTCAGATGCAGAAAAGTGGTATAAGTCATGCATCTCAAAGTTTCATAACTCGGTCAATTTTAGTGTTGGATAAACGGGACTTTTTTTGTTTTTCTTTTTAGTGTAATAGTTTTTTATTAGATTTCTCTTGCAGGAGCGTGGGGCCGTATAAAATTTTAAAATCAATAACTTTTTAAGAAATGTTTCTATGGATTCAAACGACTTTTAAAATATTTCTTTACCTCATTTAAAACATTTTTGTAATTGGAACTGTAACTAACGGTTTAGGAATTAGCCATTAGACATCGTTGAGAGTGAACATACTGTATAAGATAGTTTGGAATAAAATACTTCGAGATTCAAAAATGAAACTCTCTTTTGAAGATCAATAAGATTTCAAATAAATTCAGTGACATTCATATTTTATCGTGATTTTTTTTTTTTTTTTTTAAAAAAGAGTCTTAACGAGAAAAAGAACTGTTGAAAACTGTTACGGATTTTTTTTCTGTTTATCAGGTTGTCTATAAGCGTGTAACTTAAGAAAATAATTTGAAAAGGAAAATTCTTATAAAACCTTTTTATGGAAATGGCCCAATAAGAATCAAAATAAAAGTTATCCAACACTTTATTTAGAAAATGAATATAACAAACGACTTTTGTTTGGTGTTTTACACTGTCGAATGATAAGAAAAGAATTTTAAAACTGTTTGCATTTTTCAACTTGAAGAAAATCTTGTTTGAATTTTGTATTCTGTCGTTAAAATGGGGTAAAATGTTATTTCTTATTTAAAAGTTCTTATGAACATTTTTATAAATCCCAAAAATTCTTTCCTTAAATAGATATTAGAAATCGTTCAAAACACAAATTGCAGGAAAAAATTTCCTTACTTAAAAAGACATGATTAAAATAAGTCAAATAAATGCTGCTGTGAAACTTGAAGAATCCCAACAAATTTTAATGAAATTATAAATCAGATAATTTTCAGAAATGTTATTTCCTATCTAAAGTTTTTATGAGCACTGATAAAATTATAAATCCCAAAAGTTTCATTCTTTAAACTTATATTAAAAACTGCTTTAAAGACAGAGATTGCATGAAAAATTTACCTCATTTAAAAAGAAATCAGAGCAGTGGAATGTACCAGAAGTTATGTTATTTAAAACATTAAAATAAGCCAAAAAAGGGTTGCTTTGAAACGTGAATAGTCCCAACAAATTTCTATGAAATTTAAATCAGAAAATTTTTAGAAATGTTATTCTGATAAATAAGTGTAACGTAATTTTTTCTGAGAAAGAATAGATTAGAATATTTGAAAGGCTTTATTGAAACTTTAAGTGAAATAATAATAATAAAAACATGCAACATTTTATGAGCGGCAAAATAATTTAGAAGCACTTTAATATTGGAATGAATGAAAACAGTGCGATAAGTTATGTTATTTGAAATATTAAAATACGCGAAAAATTGGTACAGGGAAATTGTAAAAGAGTCCCAGCAATTTTTAATAAAATCGTAAATAAGTGAGTTTATAGAAATGCTATTCTGATATGTGGTTATTACATATCTTTTTTTTTTTGAGAAGCCATATTCCATAGAAATTTGTATTGAAAAGTTTTTCCTGAATCTACTCAATAGCGCCCTGTCATTAGATGCAGATGTTAAATCTAAATATTCTCTCCTCTCATACGAACCTATTCTAGTTGTGTATCATAAAAATATTTAACGTTCCAATTAAACATGAAATAAATTCAATTTCAAAACTCTCCATCTGACAGTATAAAAGACATAATTTAAGCCAAGAGCTTAACTTTGACAGTATTTATACAGCCTGAATATAATAACTTTTATTGTACTTGAGTTGCCTCTTCAAACGTGGCTATAACAAATAACTTCATCCTAGATATATTCGACTAGGCCTTTCGATTGTAGATGTTTCATTTTAACAAGTTAAAGATTATATTTTAATGTGAATTAATGTAGCTTGCTTGCATGTGAAAAATGTGTAATTGTAGATGTAAAATTGTACTTTAATGCGAACTAACATAGTCTGTCTGCATGTGAAAAATGTGCTAGTTCAATAAATTAACGAAAAGTAAGGAAAAAAATCATGTTAAGTTTACGAAAAATAAAGTTCTTTGTATTACTTTAAAATAAAGTGCGTGGTAGCTACGTAAATCAAATTCTTGTAGAGGATTCTTAATAAGAAGTTAAAATTTTTACTTTTTTCTATGCTAATAGAAAACATGAATAACGTGCTAATTAAATAAATTTAGGAAAGAAACAATGTTGGAATGTTAGAATTTTATTTTATGATAAGGGTAAGAATGTTGCAGTTTTTGTTATATTTTAAAACTAACTATTTTAAACTCTAATAATCTTGTTTCATAAATCAAAATTTAGATTCTATATTTATTTAATTATTCTAGTATGACAAACCTAAATCTATTAATGAATTCATATGTGAGGGTTTTTTTTTTTTCCATTTTTCGAGTAAATTTTTCTCTGCAACTGCAGAAAATCTGCATCGTAATTAAAAATAATATTACAAAGTAATTATTATTCTTTTATGGACTACAGGAACACGGCCGAACTACAAGGGAAATCGAGTGCATCCGTGCATAGAATTAATTAAATATTTACGAACTATGTGCAAAGCATTCAAAGTTTGTGCACGTTATATTAGAATATGAAATTATCATACATTTAGGTAAGAATATTATTTCCAAAAGTTAACGCATCAGATGATTTGAGAAATTTATTTCAACCTCTCATATACGAAATATTTTTAAATGAATGAAAAAATATTAAATAGATTCAAAATGAATTATTAAGAACAAATGATGTTAAATATTTCAAAATCTTAAATTTGTCACCAACAATATAAAACACTGATACAACTCTAACAAACTCTAAAAGTGTTATTAAGAGTTATTAAATAGTTATAAACTTTGGACACCTTAACTCGAACCATAAATAAAAAGAAAATAAAGTAAAAAGTCCATAGTCCATAAAGTAAAAAAAAAAAAAAAAAAAAAAGAAGCCTTCAGGTCATGTCTTTTTTTTTTTTTTTTTTTTTTTAGATTCAAGAGCAGAATTTTTTCGAAAAAATGTCGTGTAGAAGAGAAAAAATAAAAATGTAAATAATTTCGCAACTGATTATTTGGTCTCAGCAGTACCTGAGAGGTTCAGCTCTCAAAGCTGTGCTAATTTTGCATCTGTGTTGCGCTCGTGGGTTTAAGCACGCGGAGTTTTCCGTGGTTTTCTTCAAACCTGCGTGAAACTGCGTAAATCAGGGTTAGATTCCTTTAGGAAGACACTCCTCGAAGGGTATCTCCATCCTCAGCCTAAATCCTTAGCGTATATAATCGACCGTAACAAACACTGTAACCAGCAACTGAATACTCGAAAAGTAAATCGGCCCTGTATCTGTCGCTGTATTTTGAAAACGTGTTTGAATTAAGGTTTTTGTTACTGCTGTTTTTGTTTATTGCTGTTCGGCTTGACTTTAAATATTTCGGTGTTTTTATTCTTTTGGATCGGGTTCGAGTTGATCCTTTTTTTCAAAAACAATCCCGAATATTTTTGAACTGGAAGTAAAAACATATATATTTGAATATTTATGCGTGCATACATGTGCATTTTTATACAAAGAAGATAAAACTGGCATTAGAAACATAACTGTCGACTATACTTTTCCATAATTGTATTAAGCAAAATATGGGTTAATTTTCTTCTACTTCGGATTTGGGTTTGGATATTTCGATTTTGGGTTGATGTGTTGGTTTTGGGTCGGGTTTCAACAGAATTTTCGGGATCAGGCCATCTACAACTCCAACCGTGCATAATTATAATTTGAACGTCGTCTGAGGTATGTAGGGGAGACAGGGACAAGATGAAGAGCGGGGCAAGAAGACGAATGTCTTAATTTTTCCGTTTTCCACTAGGTGGCAGCATCAACCGGACACTGTTAGCTCTCTTATCGGCCGTTCGTTAAACAATAGTATAGAGACGCTGAAATCGCCATTTTTGTGTAAGTTGTGAAGCTTTGACTGTTTACCGCTGCCACGTTATAACTTTTATGCATGTGTAAATAAGCTCTGCTACAGATACAGGTAAGATATATCGTTTCTCTTCAATATTTATGAGTAACTTAGTTTAAATACTACCTATTACCATGAATAAATGTCAATTAATCGCCTTCATTCATGGCAATGAAAAGGAATATTTTTAAACAGGCAGTCCGGGGCAAGATGACGAGCTCGTCATCCTCGGACCCTGGTAGTAGAAAAGACCCTCCAGAAGAACCAGAACTTATGGTAAATGCTGATTCCGATGCACTAAAGAAGCATGTTAGTATTTTTGATTTCAAACCATTGCCTAAAGCAACACAATGTAAGAAGAAAAAAAAGCAAAACACTGAGCTCAAGCATTCTTACAAGCACACCCGTCAAAGAAATGTTAGAAGAAAGGGAAAAGCAGAAGGAAGAACAGGAACGTTTAAAAAACAGAGAAAAGAAGCTCGTGAAGCTAAAAAGGGAGTAAAAAAACTCAAACTAAGTTCCTGTAGGCCTAAGTCTATTAAATCCAGGCCAAACAGTCCAGTTGCTTCACTTCAAAGGATGGAGTTTTCAGATGTCCTGCTTGTGACGAGGAATATTGTGACCCACCAACAGAAGAATGGATCCAGTGCTGTAAATGCCAAGAGTGGTGGCATGAGGAATGCTCCAATCATGAAAATGGCATTTTTATTTGTGACTATGGTTAGCTGCACAACTAAACACTTCAACATTACGTTACAATGCGTTATGCTTAGTTTGATACTTTGTAAGATGTAAAAACACAGTTATCATTTGTTAAACCATGTAACATATTAAAAAGATAAAATATGTTCAACCTTTTTCAGTGTTGTCATCTTGCCCCAGTACTGGGGTAAGATGACGATTTGTTAATGTTATGAAAAAATAAAATTATCCTCTATTTTTTATATTTGAAAAATTAAATGGTAATATATTTAATACTACAAAGGAATACTCTAACAGTTCATGTAAGATTAATTTTACTATACTTAAAAATAAATTAATAAACAACAAAAATTGTTAACATAGTCATCTTTCCCCGGTCTCCTCAATATATTTATATGATCTATTTTTCATACTTATATGCGATGCGGGAATGAATATAAAACCTGCACTCTGGGAAATATTTTTTAAATCCAGTAGCACCCCGTTAAATAGCTCTCCTTCAAGTCAAGAAAAAAGGTGAGACATATCCGATTGAGCGATGTAATAGAAGCCACACATAGGCTTATATTGAGGATATTAAGAAAAATATAACTTTATTAAAATAAATATTTGATATTTCTCAACAAAAGTTAGTTTATAAGAGTATGAGAATTTGCTCAATAAAATGAATAATATACATTATTATCTATACAGGGTGCAATATGTTATCTATCGTCGACCTTTAATTTCTCACCCGTTGGTCGTAGAGATATAGTTCCAATTACAAAAACGTTTCAAATGAGGTAAATATTCATGTTGTGGCATTATTTAAAGTAAAAAATTAATTTTATAAAAATTACGAAATCTAACTTTTTATATGGTCGCCCAGTCCCTATAGTTATATTTAGTAAATGTTTACACATATCATAACAGATATAACACAAAAGTTTTACATCTTTACTACAAAAATTGACAGTGTTATTAAATTTCAAAGTTTGAGATTTTTGCACATGATTTTGTCTTTCATTGAGGGATCAGTTAAAAGATGAATTAAAGTAATTCGAGGTCAAAATCGGGGTGTAGTGTCCTTTTTACGGTGAAACTACTTTTAGCCGGTATTGCCAAATTGGGGTATCACCAAAGAGGGTTATTTCATTTAAAAATTTCACCTGACTTTTAGGGGTCGTATACAAAGCGAAGAATGAAATACTGAAATGAAACAGAAAAATAAATATAAATTTATTATGATATCAGAAAACGGTGTACTATAAAAAATAAATACATGAAACATTGGAATCTGCTAGAGATACTGCTCAAAGTGTTCTTCATTGATGGCAATGCACAACTGAATGTGTGACAGTACTGAGTACTGGACACGATAGAGTATAGCAGGTGTGCAAGATGTGCGACAATCAAGGATGATATGCTGCTTCAGATAAACCAGAGAACTGGTTTCCGTCACATAGACCTATGCCTTGATGTAACCCCAGAGGTAGATGTCCATGAGAGTCAAGTCCGGCGAACGTGGTAGCCACTTTATCGGACCACCATATCCAAGGATCTGATGACCAGGTACGCCGGACGTTTGATGTTTTATGTAACGATCGCCCGTTAAGGTCCCATTGTAGAAGATGGGTCCAACAATCTGGGTTCCCCATATACCGCACTACACGTGTCGTACCGTGCGGGCGATGTGGAAATTTTCCAGAGACCAGTAACGTACATTGTGCACGTTCAGAATGCCACCCCATGTAAACATTGACTCATCTGTCCACAGAAAGTCACAAAGGAACGACGGATTTTCTTCTAAGGGGTTGAGCATGAAATTACAATAATCAAATCGTCGTGCGTGGTCACCCAGCATCAATGCTTGCACCAGTGTCGGATGGTATGGATGCGCATCATGTATTGTAAGAAATGCCAGACATGCTGACGACATGCTTCTCTTATTTCCGCCGTGCTCAGTTGTTGAATTAAAAGGGCGAATGCCAGCACCTACTCCGGTGTCACTCGAACATTACACCTTGCCCGTCTACTTGTTCTGGGTCGTGGTGAAACAGGGCCGGTCTCTCTATGATGGTGCAATGCATCAGTTATATTTTCATGCGTTGGATGTAGATCCTTAGGGAAACGTTTTGAATAAATACTCGCAGCCTGTCTGGCATTCCTTTGACATTCACCATAAATAAGTATCATTTCGGCAAATTGCATGTATACGTAGCTTGCCACCATGATCTCAGCGCTGACTAGCATATCCACTGCTAGATGGCTCGTGTTTTACCCCGAACGTGTGGCGCTGTGGTACTATTGCAATTTGCATAATGCCAATTTTCATGCTCGTTATAGCTCGGCTGGTCGTTTGCATTCCGCTGCCGTTTATCTAGTCCTTAGTGAGTATGTTTTATTTCCCGGATGTCGATTCTACCTACTCTGACGTTTAAATGTTGTTCGACCCATAAAAGCGTTAAATAACACTTTTAACAGTATCTCTAGTAGATTCTGGCGTTTGATGTATTAATTTTTTTATAGTACATCGTTTTCTGATATCATAATAAATTGATATTTATTTTTCTGTTTAATTTTACTATTTCATTCTTCGCTTTATATACGACCCCTATAAGTCAGCTCAATATTTTAAATAAAATAACCCTCTTTGGTGATACCCCAATTTGGCGATACCGGCTAAAGGAGGTTTCGACGTAAAAAGGACACTGCAACCTGATTTCGACCTCGAATTACTTTAATTCATCTTTTAACTGATCCCTCATTAAAAGACAAAATCATATGAAAAAAATAAAATTTGAAATTTAATAACTCTGTCAATTTTTGTAGCATAGATGTCAAACGTTTTGTGTTATATATGTTATGATATGTGTAAACTTTTACTAAATATAACTATAGGGATTGGGGGACCGTATAAAAAGATAGATTTCGTAATTTTTATAAAATTGATTTTTTACATTAAATAATGCCACAACATGAATATTTACCTCATTTGAAACATTTTTGTAACTGGAACTATATGTCTACGACCAACGGTTGAGAAATTAAAGGTCGGCGATACATAACATATTGCACCCTGTATATAGATGATTAAAATCTGAGGAATAGTAATTGGATATTTTTTCAAGGCAAGGAAAAATTGCGATACATCCGATTGAACGATATAACAGAAACCATTGAGATATTAAAAAATATATAACTTTGAAATAAATATTTGATCTTTCTCAACAAAAGTTAGTTTGCGAGGGTATGGGAAGTTTCTGAATAAAATGAATAATGGAGTATGACATTTATGTATTATTATCTACATATAGATGGTTAAAATCTACAGAATAGTAATTGGAGATTCTCGTCCCCCCTTCTTTTTAAAAGACACAGGATAAGAGAGATATATCCGAATGACGAAATAACGAGGCGCGATATATCGAAGGGCTACTGTACAACCTACTAAGATGTTTTTATGTGTGAGAGGATTAAATAAATTTGATGGTATAT
This sequence comes from Maratus speciosus, assembly GCA_963932465.1. Taxonomy (NCBI): domain Eukaryota; kingdom Metazoa; phylum Arthropoda; class Arachnida; order Araneae; family Salticidae; genus Maratus; species Maratus speciosus. Next base: position 577,568,386 of record OZ010793.1, read on the forward strand.
CAAATATATTATTATGTAATTACGGAATCCAGCTACTATATAAATTTACTAGAAATGTATACGTATCATAACAAATGGAAAAGTAGAATTAATATGATAAATTACAGGCTAGTTTAAATAAGTCGTATTACGTTTTTATAAAGAAAAGAAACAACCCAAAAGTTACTTCCTGTATTTGATTTAAAAGTTCGTATTTGTTCTAAAGATTCCATGACTGATATTATAATTTTAGAATAAATATGTAAATATTCCTAAGGCATCGTGGCACTAAGACAAAATACGATATAATTTCGAAATTTGTTATGCATTACAATGTCGACTCAAAATATGAGATAAGTTCTAAAAGTGCTTCTAAGATACCTACTCGACAAAGTAGCCAAACTTTATTGGAGTATTGAGAAGTGTTTTGCAGTTGTTTTTCCCTGAGGGGTTTTTCCTATGCATCACATTCTGAAATAAGTAGTATTCGAGAAGCAGTTTTTGTCTAGTTGCATAAATTCCTTTATTATTTTTTCCAATGTAGTGAGATAAATATATTTTTTGCGTCTTATAAAAAAAGTTAAAATCCTCCCAGATGTGTTTATAAAAATTTAAACCGCCTTAAACACAAACTTAATGTTTGTTTATTGTTTTCAGTGATAAAGAAATTGTATCATTTGTTAGGTATAAAGTCCTGGAGTTTTCATTCACAATAGTGTGAATGAAAACAATAATGTACTTTTAACGAAAAAGGGTAAATAAAATTAATATATTGATAGTTCTCATAAAAAACCGGATAATAATAAATCTATAGAGAAAAACTCAACCAAACTTAGAGTAAATACAACTACCCCAGTGGGTAGGGAGTTGAATTCGGAATTAATAAGGGGAAAGATGCGTTAAAAATATGCATAGATTTATAGAAAAAAAAACACTCTTTTTTTGTCAATACAAATGTTGTAGAGCTTAAAATTCTGAGTAAAATGAGTACCTACACTTAATATTTTTGTTGAATATTAAGGCCACACTTCTATTTCAAAATTTTAGCCTAGTGGTCAGGTTGTTGAACTCGGAATTAATTAGGGAATAACTGGAAATTGTTTTAATCCCATCAGTTTAGGCCTAGAATGAACTTACTAAGTTTTTCTCTCGTACTAGGTGAACTTTAGAAAACACTTTATAGTCGAAAAACACTTTTTTTAAAAATTACCTTAACAATATCTCTAAACAACTAATTCTATCAAAAACGTTGTCAACATTAATGTTGTAGAGCTTAAAATTCTGAATAAAATGAGTGCCCACATTCATATTATTGTTTAGCATTAAGGTCGCAATTCTATTTCAAAATTTTGTCTTAATTGCTAATCAGGAGCTTGAAGCCAGGAGAGACCTAGTTATCAATCCGCCCTGCTCCAATTGTTATATGGAGTAGGTGGGGGTAAAGATACGCACTTTCCATACATTTTGATTTTTAACTCACACATTGGTCTAAACTTATGTAATGAGTGATTAAAATGTTAGATTAGAACCTTAGGCAAGTGCCACCATCAACCGACATTCTGTCAAATTATAATCCTGTGAGAAATTGCATTTTTAAAAAAATATTGCTCTGCCTATCTTTGCCCCATCGGTTGGGGTAAAAGTACGCAGTGGTGGGGCAAAGATACGCAGTGCATATTTTTGCCCCTTTACTGTGGGTTTTTGCCCCATTTCCAATAAAACGAATGCTTATGCAAAAGCATTAGTAAATTTCACTAGTATTTATAGTTAAACTGAAAATTGTAAGTTAAACCATGAAAAAAAAAATAATAATAATAAAAACAGCTGTCTGTGAGATCGCAAATAGCAGTTGACCTCTAACTACTGTGACAAAAATTGTTCCATAAATACTGTGAGCGGTCTTAAAGACCCCTTGATCGAGAATGAATAAAAGGGCTGACTGATTTTAAGATATTGTTTTTGCGCTAAACTTTATGTAAAGGCCTATTATAATAAAAATTATCCTCATTTAGAAGTCTTTAGCGATACTACTAAGTTTCCAAACGAATCAAAATTAAACTAACATCAATAGTTAAATTGAAAATTACAAGTTAAGCTATGAAAACTGATTATAGAAGCGTAAGGGCTAAGACTTAAAATCGTTTTATGAAACAAGAATATTGACAAGAATTTTTAAAAGTAGGTAGGTTGATACCTACATTCTATATTGAAAAAAATAACTAAAAAAAAAAGAAGAAGTCAGTTAGCTAGCTTATATTAGTTAAATAGCTACTATATTTTATACAATATAAAAAATAAAACTTTCCACAAGGTAATTGTGGAAAACTTTGCATCTAGCTAAAACGATAGGACAAAGCCCGAATCTTAAACTTGTGCGTATCTTTGCCCCAAGACGGATGCGTACTTTTACCCCATTCTGCAGTACTTTTCTTAACCGGCTACTGACAAGTTTAAGCAAATGCGATCGAGATAAACTAAACGGCATTTAGAAGCTATAGAACTTCCGTCCTCCACTGAATTTTTAGATTTGTAAAAATTTGAAGTATTGTCAGCTAAACAATAAAGTGAAAATTTAAAAATATTAGATCAAAATGCAAAAATTTAAACTTACCTCATTTTGTTGGCACGGAGTGCTACTTTTTTCACAAAGTTTGAACACACAACTACTACACTTGAGACCAAACTATCACCTAGCGGTCATGATTGTAGAAATGTTTCTTCATATTAAATCAGGCAGTGCGTATCTTTGCCCCGTGCATATCTTTACCCCCACCTACTCTACATGTATTTTTTAAAGTTGTTGAGGCCTTTACAATGTTTTCGAAATTATCTTAGGGCTTTATTTTGTATATTTTAAGGGTTATAATTTAGTAGTTATCGAGAAAAAGGTACATGAATGACAGCTGTTTTACATGTCATTTCGCAACTGATACCGCCAATCTCAAATCATAGTTTTAAAAGAAAGATTATTTTACGCAAAGATTATAATACTTATTTTCAATATTCCGAAGGTTTTAAACTTTTATGAATTTAACTTAAGATGCTCGTATACCAGTAGAAAATAATTTTTATTAAAACCATCTTAGTCATTTTCGTGAAATATCGATGTTTAAAATCGTGCTATTGGTTGACCTTGAATTCCTCTAGTGAGAAGGCTCCTGAACACTCATTTGTTCGCCCCCCTTCCCCAATCCTCGCATTTTATTTTCAACCTCCTTAATTCTAACACATACGCGCTGTTATTCACTCTAAATACGACATATTACATACTACGCATATTTCAAATACAATATCGGAAATAATAAACAATATTTTCCATCATTTAAGAATCCTTTTTGAAATATGCTAAAAATCATGAAATAATGCACTTTTTAACACTTTCCAACAAAGTTGTTAACACTTTCCAACAAAGTTGAAAAGTGTTTATGCATTCGGTTTGTCTGTCCGTCTGTACGCGCTCTATCTCCCGTAAATATACTCGGATCGTTCGGAAATTTTTAGATGTTAGTGACCTCTATCATAGCACGAACCCTATTGCAAATGAAGTTTGTAGCATGTTTAGTTCATTTACAGGGGCAGTCAAAAGTTTTCCGTTACATTACGGCCTATGGGAAAAAATCGTTTAAAATGATTTTTAATAATGTTACAGCCAGACATTCGATTTTGTATTCAGGCATTACAAAATAAGTGCTGCACAAATTTTCAGGGTGCCTCAAATACCTACTCAAAAATGTTCAACAGCTCTCCTACTATCTTGATTATCAATTTAGGTAAAGCTTTGAAGTCGAATTGTGACCTTAATGTTCAACAAAAATATTAAGTGTGGGTATACTCGTTTTATTCAGAATTTTAAGCTCTACAACATTTTTTTTAACAATTTTGATAGGGTTAGTTTTTTTGAGATATTGTTATAGGGGAGACCGGGGCAAGTTTTCCAACTTTTTAGATTTTTATTTTTGTATTTTTTATTTTTAACTATTTTGATATATACAGGATATCATTGTATTCCCTAGACCTTTCTGTACAAACTGGCATAATTATTTTTCAAAAAACTAAATATATTTTTTCACAAAAAATAGTTAAGTCTAACCATGTTACGTTGGAAAATGTGCCCCGTATGCGGGGCAAGTTTTCCAGCCTACGAAAGATGGTCAGGGGCAAGTTTTCCAACTATATTTTAAATGGTAAAACATCGGTAATAAATCTTGCTTGTTAATTATTTGGTATTTTTTATTGTGAACTAAATGCTCAGTAACATAACAGTAACATAAAAAACAGTTTTAATCCATTTGACATTTAAAGACGAAGGTCCAAACAGCTCCCTGGCCGGAATTGGATTTTTTTTTCTCGCCCCTTTTATCTAATTCCTTTTGCAGTTTCCCTTTTTTTAGATGAACCTTTTTTTCCATTTTCAGTTGATTTTTGCCAGGAGAATCAGTATGTACAATACTTCCTATTTTTTTCCACGCCGTGTTTGCCTGCTTAGGGCAGCCTTCGCAAAAGTCCTAACTTCTTCTGGTGTAGGCAAAGCTTGTTTGGATGTAGAAGGAACGCTTTTTTCATAAGCAATAGGGAAATTTTGAGTAGAACTTAAGGAACAGCTTCTTTGGAAATGCTAGCCTGCGTTGGTGTAGAATGATTAGATGCTTTCGGTGTTGTTTTGTTTCTGCAGGGGGGGGGGGGGGGTATTATTGAGGAAAGTTACAAATCTTTTCAGGATTGTTGGTGCTTTTAAGATTTGGTGCGGCAGGAGCTGGCCTGTCAGAAAAGTAGGATGGCGTAAAAGCAGAGTCTGTAAATATATCAGGATTCAGTATGAAAATTCTCTAACGTTTAAAACCCGCCATAATATTAACTGTGGATGAACGCCAGTGGAGCGGCTCTAAGCACGGTTAATTTGCTTTTTGAGGGGTTCATACTCACTGCAATCTCAGTGTGCTAGCTTATGACTATAAAGGCATAATTAACATAAAATGGATTCATTAAATGAACCCATTTTAGAAAAAATTGACATTTTATTATATTTTTGAATTGACCTTGTTTTTAATATTGATAGTTTTACTTAAATGACTAAGTGATCAAACGGGTTCGTAGTTATATGGTTATTTGGCCGATTTTTTGACACAATAAAACTAGCTGATTTAGGAGGGGGGATGTTTTCAAACGAGAAACATGTTGGAAAACATGCCCCGTATGCTGTTGGAAAACATGCCCCGTCGCCATATTTGAAATTTTACACTACCTGGACGAATACCGGTGTAAGTTATTTGCAAAACAAACGCATAGTTACCTGAAGAAAGAAACCCTTTTTTAGTGTATGCAATGTCAAAACAGTAAGTTTAACGCTAGTACGTTTTTTTTTTACGTTTTAATAAAGACCTAAAATTTTACTCATCGTTGAAAAAATGAAAAAAACAGCTCTCCAGACGAAGTGACAGCAGCTATTAAGCTATAACTTTTGTAGATGTTGTGTAAGATGTTGCCACTTCAGCCAGTTCACTCGATAGCGTCACCTAGCGGCTTATTTAAAAACTAAAGCGAGTTAGAAAACTTGCCCCTATGGAAAATGTGCCCCGGTCTCCCCTACTAATTAAAAAAAAAAACCTGTTTTTCGACAATAAATCTGTATTTATTTTACTTAGTAAGAGGGGTAAAACTTTGTACCTTCATTCTTTTTTTTTCTAACCGAAGACCAGGCCCCTGCTTGCTGGGAACCCCCAGCTGAATGGGGTCGATTCCTGGTATCGGGGCGGTTGACCGCCTAATCGCCGCGTAGCGGCAATAAACCTAACGAGCGCCTAGAACGTATCGGCAATGTCTTTTGCTTATTTGTGAACGGTGTTATGTCGGTTGCTTAACATTTATATCCTGTTATTTGGAACCTGCACATTGCTACTCATGTTGATCTCGTAATTTGGAACCTTGGTCAGGCAACGAGACCTTCACCTGGCAAGGCACCTCCAGTGGTATAATTCAAAGGTAACTTGGAGGACTTTGCACCCACGACGGATTTTACATGCACCAGGAGCCATTAGCGTACATGGCGGATTATAGCCAGCAGTAGGCCTCGATCCCGCGGCCTTAGCTGTGGATTCGATGCTCTGCCAACTGGGCCACTGCTGCCCGTACTACTTCTGATTGACCTGGGGTTTTGAAGCCGAATTGTTGGTGCAGACTTGTAAGAAAATAGATTTTAGAGGGGGGGGGGGGGGGCAAAAAGAAAAAAAAATGGAGCGCCGCAGATAGACAAGTTGCAGCGTAAGTTAATTTTGAGCCGAAATGCTAGGCAAACATAACTAAAGGGATTAAAACAATTTCCAGTTTTTCCCTATTCCAAATTCGCCCTCTTTTTCCTCCCCTACCACTGGGCTAAACTTAGATTAGGAAGATTTGATTCTGAAAGACAGAAAAAAAAAAGTAGTTCAAAATTTCATCACACTGATCGAAATCGCGCTGTAAGTTTCATTTTTACTTTCCTCTATCTTCAATCGAAGAAAGTATTGTAATCGAAATTTTCTTCAATTTCCGGTTTTCGACGGATTTACACGTTTTAGGGGTCAGAGATCCCCCAAAACATGTTTATAGAAAATGTCTGTCTGTCCGTGTGTCGCCATTGTACCATCGAAAAGTGTATGAAGTTATGCATAGAACTGAACCAATCTTTTTTTTTAAAGTTTGTGGCTATAGCAAGCAGGACCTCCATTAATTTGGAAAAAATACGCCGGTAGGGGGCACTGTAATAGTGATTTTTGTGGCATTTTGAATATTGTACCATCGAAAAGTGTATGAAGTTATGCATAGAATTGAATCAAATTTTTTGCGCATGCTTTTGGCGATAGCAAGAAAGTCCTCCCTGAATTTGGAAATGTTCCGCCGAAAGGGGGCATTATAATAGCAATTTTTGTGTAATTTTCTTTGGAAGTCGATACAGTATTGAACTAATAAAACTGAAATATTGACATTTGTAACAACATTTTTAAATATTAAAATATATGAGATAGAAGAAAGTTTTGGGATTGGCACATGCAACTAGCTAGAGAAAATCTTACATAGCAAAGAGTGGAGTTTAAGCGTAATAAAATATATCAATTAAGCGGTAAAATTTGTAATAAATAGGCATAAACGGCAAAAGACAAAACAATATAAATCTATTGTCATTTTACTACTAAATTTTAGTCATTTGATACTTACCGCACACTTTTTCAAATCTATATATGTAAAAGCCGTTCTCCGTGTGTATGTCCTTTATACAAATCTTTAATTTTTGACCGATTTGCACGAAGGTCAATGTACATACGTTTTAGAACGTGGAAAAGATCACTGTCTACTTTAAAAAATTATCAGACCACTATTTATCCTTTTTTTCTACCACTTCCATAATTTAACATTATAGAAATATCTCTTTTTACATCTTTTTTAATTCAAACGTTTCTTTCCTGTTGCCAAACCCTAAAAAATGACACAATAATATGAACAAAATAAGGATAACGCGTGTATTTTGTTTCTATTCGCCAATAAAAATTCAGATTTTCTTGCTATATTTTTGCGTGTTTGGTATTGACGTCATTCTAAGCAGAAAATTTACATTTTTTTGTATATAAAATAAAAACTTTAACTATAAGAGCGGGAAAATAACGTAGCACCTCAATTTGAATGTTTTTTAAAATTGAAACATCTATTTTAATACAAACAGTCAAATTTCATGAAAACAATTTAAGAAAAAGAAAAAAAAAAAAGGCTAGATATGACGTCAAATTCCAACAAAGCTTTTCAACGCGTAATCAAACTCATTGTAAACATATGGCTCCTATATTTTGCTTACTACTTCGATTGTATACTACAGCCATATCTTATAGCTATACGTTATCGCTAAGTGTTGTATTGGTTTAGATTCAGTGCTAACATTTTCTGTGATTTATAGCAAAAAGAGAGCGATTATTTACATTTTCAAAAAAAATCTTGACAGATGTCTTGATTTAAAATTTATGGAAAATAACATCATTTCACTGTAGATTTAATTTCAATAAAATTTCAAATTTTCCAAATAAAATTTTAGTAACTACTACCTCATTTGGATGTATTTTTTTGCATTATTGTGAAGATATTGTATACTTCTGCTACGCGCGCTAAAGAAAACATGTATTTTAATTTTAAAAGTTAAAAAAATTACCACAATGTGTCAAAAGAACATCCTTTTTCTGAATTTAAATTTCGCGAGTTCCAAAATTAAAACTAAAAATGTGAGTTTTTTCATAAACCTGGCTTTAAGGCTGTTCATAAAGTGAAGGCTGTTCTCAAATCCAAAGGAGCTATTTTCTGACATATTTTTTAATTAATTTTTGTTCGGAAACGCATGAAATTGACGGGAGTTCTTATTTAGAAACTATGTAATCGAAAGATAGTTTCCATTTGTTGGTAAAGGTATAAGATCTTTCAATTGGTGTTTTGAACTGAATTTCGGACGCAACAGTTCAATAAAGGATAAAAACCGGCCGTCACGCAACCACAATTGCTCATAACTCGATAAGTAATTTATTTATGAAAAAAGGAAAAACTCATTTCAATTCCAAATCGCTTTAATAGTCAGGCCTACAAATTTTAAGCCTTTACGTTTAACGAGTCAGAAAATGTGTCAGAAAGTTTCGCATTGTTGAGCAGGGAACTGGAGAAGTACCTTAAGCATTTGCAGGTTAGTATTTTGTAATCAAGTTGCATGCCAGATAGTCGCTTAAAACATAAGTCATTCTATATTGTTTTAAACAAAGGTTCATGCCATAATAGGTGTCAGGCACACTCATTAAAATAAGAATACCCTAGCGCACAGCCCCATTACTGAAGATAAACCCGTCAATATACTCAGAGATAAAAAAGTTCTGCATTTTTCATTCAGCTAATAAGACTAATCCTTCATAATTGGGTTCGTATAATTATATAACTTTCCCCTATAATTCTATGACTAAGCAACGGAAAACAATATGTTACGTACTAAAATCTTCCCTAAAAAACTAATAGTGCAAGTCGCATGGAAATCCGTTCTGAAGAATTCAAGTTATATGGACCCGGAAATTCCCATTTGAATTTTATATATTTATCAGGTTATTTTGAGTAGTTTGATTAGATATCTGTTAAATTCGTGTTTTATTTTATTTAATTTTTGGCGTTTTAATTTTGTTTGCCAATTTAGTTATTGAATATTACGCGAAAGCAAACAAATTCTGAATTACTTACAATGTTTTTGAACAATTGAGTTAATCTTTTGTATTTGGGTTGAAAGCATATTTATAAAATATGCATGCTTAAAAATTATTTTAAAACCCATAAAAAATTTGTAAATTGAGATAAACATTACAAACAAAAATTACTGAAAGTACTTTTGTTTTCTATAATACGTTGGAACAATCGAATGTACAATGTTTAGACGTTAAACTGCAGTAAAAGGGAAATTTATTGTTGTGTTAGGTTGTTGCCACCGAAAATATGATACCAGCGTTACTCATAGACACGCCTTTTCTTTATACTATTGCATTAAGTGTAAACAGGTTCATCTTTCGTAATCGGGTTGCACTCAACTTTAAAAATATCCATGCTTAAAAATTACTTTAAAATCCATTAAAATCAGAAAACTGAGGTGCAATTTTCAAACAAATTTCATTTGGAAGAACTTTTTTTTATTCGACATTGTAAAAAATGAAATTGTGTGATGTTTAAAAGTTAGAAAAATTGCAGCAAAGGCACATTTTATGGGTTACAATTTGTGGGGCACAATTTATGGGCACTGACATAATGTTTTTACTTTATAATGTAGATAATACCATACAAACGAGAATTTCACTAAGTGTTGTCAGGAAAATCACATATTTTTCTCTTACACCCGCCAAAGAAAACGTGCATTCTGTTATTAAAGCTCAGGGATTTTACTATGGTTGTAAGGCAATAACGCCATGTTTTTTGATTGTCTTTATAACGATTTGTGGATGGGAATGCACAAATTTCAGTTATTGTGATTGCCGTATTATTTCGTTTTAATTTATTTTACCTGGAAGGCTCCTCATAATTGACACGGGCGAAGCCGGGTAGTTCTGCTAGTATTATATAAGAAAGACGGTAAATATTACAAAAAGGTTTGCGTTGAAATCTAAGTTCTTATTTTTGGTTAAAATTGTATTTTTATAGTTGTACTTTGTCGCTTAATATATGGCATAAACATACTTTTCTCGTAAGATGCTTTTACCTAAAACATCGAAAAACATCTGTTGCCGTTTCGAGAATTTTGTGTAAATTATAAAAATCTTTGTTTACGTTTTCCGTTAAATACTTTTAATGAAAAATAATTAGAAATTAGTTTAATTTAGACACGCTTTGACATACATGTGTTGTGTGCAGGATTATTAAAAATATATTAGCTATATCCAGTTAATATTACATATATGAATTCGTAAAATATTGTACTTTAACTTCAACCTAGAATAATTAACTTTACAGATGGAATTATTTTTTCAGACAAGTAAACAATAAAATACAAAATTAATGATAAAATTAAAATATATATATATTATAGATACTTACTTAAAAATAGGTAGAGGTTATGGAACTATATAAAATATAATATAATGCAAAATAATAACTTTCTACGTTACTTAGTTTTGGAAATAGAATGCGCGTAATGTCAAAAATATGTGTTTTGAGAAAAAAATGACTTTAAAGTTCAAATTTACCTTGATTTGGATAGGTATCGCTGCACATATTTTATGATAAAACCTGTTCTATCGTCATCATTTTTCTTTTTAAAGTTTTATAACGTATCATCCTTTAATAATAGACATTTTTGTTTTTTAACCATTTGGAAAAATGGTTATTGTCCTCTGTCAGGGTAGGAAATCAAAAACATATCTGAAGCGTTTTATTGGTTGAATCCGCCTTTTATTCGTTTTCTAATGGTCTATACAGTAATCTGTATTTTCCCATTACTTTCAACAGAGATGGATGCTTCTGTTGCCACTATGACAAAAAAATAATAAAAACTACAAAAAAAAAATTAATAACTCAGAAACAAATTGAGATACAGCTTTCAAACAAATTGCATTTAAAAGTACATTTTTTTCTCTATACGACGGTGTAAAAAGTAATAGTGTGGGATGTTTAGAAGTTTAAGAATGAAATTTCATTTAAAATGGGTCGTCAGATTTCCAAGAAATCTGACGATGGAAAAGCTTTTTCCCGAACAGCCAATGAAATGCTTGGATAATACGTAAGTTTCAGGAAATCTGACGAGTCGCAGGCGATTTTTGTCGCTTGCAATTTTTACGTGTAATAACACTATTAATGTTTAATTCATGGCGTACGTAATGGAGGATCAACTCCGTGCTAATTTTTATGCCTTAAATTTTAGTCTTTGAAAAAATCATTTTTCCAAATTTGTCGTTGTAATTGTTAAATTGCTTTTTATTTTTATTTTTATTTTTATTTTTTTTAAGTTTTAAAGTGATCTCTCCTCTTAACAGCATTAACATTACAACTAATATTATTTTAGTGCTTTTGCATGTGAGAATTGATAGCATAAAAAAAAAAAAAAACAGATAATATCGGTACAAAAAACTGATTAAAACACTATAAGAACTACTCGGAAACGTTTTAAAAAAATAATGGACGGTAAAAGAAACTTTCATTTCAAAACCGTTTCTTTAAATCTAGGAAACCTATTGATTTCTGAGGTTTCTAAAGATAAAGGAATCAGTGGCGTGGCGTGAAAATTTTCGGTGGTCATCGCAATTATTTAAGTTTGTGGTGAAAAATTATTAACTCTAAAATTCAATGGTTGAATGTTCAAAAAAGAAACTTTAAATCTTACCTTCACTTATACATGAACTCCAAATGTTCTGCTAAAACTGGATCGTAGAGTTTTAAAATATTGCTTGGTCATCGGCGCATCCAGCGATGACCGGACGCCACGCCACTGAAAGGAATGCTTTTCAGAATAACGCGTAAGTCGGAAGAGGTTATACTATACTTTCGTAAACCATATTATATTATGGTAAAAGTTTTCTTTTAAATATTTAAAACGATTTTATTATTTAAAGACTTTTATTCGAATAATAATAATAATAATAAAATACAAACATTAGAAATTAGAAAACTCCAAACTGGAAAAAAAAAAGAAAAAACTCAAACACAATCAATGTGAAGATATCAATAATTTATTATTATTATTCGCGAAATAAATAATTTTCTAATAATTTGATAAGTTTTTTTAAAAATATTTCTAAGAATCCTATAACTGTATATATTATAATATATTTTTTGAAATTCTTAAAAAAAAAAAAAAAAAACTTTTAAATATAAATATTTTTTTTTCAGCACTAAACACTTTCTATTTGATGTAAGGAATGGTATAGAGCCATAAAATCTAAATGGATCTATCAGTCACCATAAAGTAGAAATGAGCGAAAAGATATTAAGTCAATAAAAATTGTCTATGTTGATAAAGTTAAGAAAGTCAAAAGCTTCTCGAGGGTCAGCTTGAATACAGAATAAAGGAAAATGTGTTTGCAATCGTAAATCAAATCTTAACAATTGCACTTCTGTATACAGATACTTCCAGGAGAAAAAGATAAATACCTATGAAATAAAAATAGTTGAAAATGTCCTATAACAAAAAAAAAAAAAAAAAAAAAAAAGAGAGAATATGTTTTGATGTTCTGGAAAAAAAATATTTGGTCTGTTTGTATTGCCAAGTAATTTGTAAATTGTAAGGTTTTGTATTTGATCACTGAGAGTACGCTTTTTAGGAGAAAAAAAATTGCTAACTTATCATCTAAAATGGACCACATCAATTCATTAAGTAGTTTATTACTTTGATTTCAACGCCCAAATACAAAGTGGGTCACAGAAAACCGGGCCTGTTGAAAGTACACCGTTGCAATTTATGTAATAGATAGGAACTTCTACTATTTTCTGTTAACAGTATTTTTTCAGAGTGATCTAGCATAGTGAACCACCAGTATTACTTACCTATCATACGTAGTATAGGGTAAGTCTTGTAATCATTTTAAAAACCGAAATTTTGTTTTTGACGGTTTACACGTTTCAGACACTGGAGATTCCGAAAAACATATTTTTAGAAGAAAAAAATGCCGTTCGTCTATGTGTGTGCGTGTGTGTCTGTAAACGCTCTATCTCATTGATCTCTATACAAATTGAGACGGAGACTTGAAATTTGGTGTGTACTTAGTATGTAATAATGGGAAGAATAAAAGTAATGGGGAGTATGAAATAAAGGGGGGAGGGGGGGGGATATTTGTAATCCTATTTTTCACACTCTTAGATTTTTCATGACTCTGTATTTCGTTCAAATTTCAATTCAAAGATGTATTTTAATTGGAAATAAGGCGCTTAATCTGACGCAGTAAACTGTTAGTTAATATGATGATTATTTTTACTTTCTTCTGTCTTCAATAGAAGAAAGTATTGTAATCGAAAATTTTTTCGACTTCCGGTTTTCGACGGATTTACACGTTTTAGGGGTCAGAGATCACAAAAAACATGTTTATAGAAAATGTCTGTCTGTCCGTGTGTCCGTCTGTCTGTTGCCATTGTACCGTCAAAAAGTGTATGAAGTTATGCATAGAAGTGAACCAAATTTTTATTTTAAGTTTTTGGTTATGGCAAGCAGGTCCTCCCTGAATTTGGAAAAAATTCGCCGGTAGGGGGCGCTGTAATAGCAATTTTTGTGCGATTTTGAATATTGTACCATCGAAAAGTGTATGAAGTTATACATAGAATTGAACCAAAAAAATTTTTTTAAGTATTTGGCTATAGCAAGTAGGTCCTCCATGTATTTGGAAAAAATTCGCCGGTAGGGGGCGCTGTAATAGCGATTTTTGTGCGATTTTGAATATTGTACCATCGAAAAGGGTATGAAGTTATGCATAGAATTGAACCAATTTTTTTTTAATTTCTTGGTTATGACAAGCAGGTCCTTCCTTAATTTGGAAAAAATTCGCCGGTAGGGGGCGCTGTAATAGTGATTTTTGTGCCATTTTGAATATTGTACCATCGAAAAGTGTATGAAGTTATGCATAGAATTGAACTAAATTTTTTTGTGTTTGTTTTTGGTCATGGCACAAAGGTCCTCCCAGAATTTGGAAAAATTCCGCCGGAAGGGGCGCTATAATTGCGATGTCTGTACGATTTTCATTACTGTACCATCGAAAAGTGTATGAAGTTATGTATATCATTGAACCAAATTTTTTGTGCATGTTTCTGGCTGTGGCAAGCAAGTCCTCCTGAATTTGAAAAAATCTGCCGGAAGGGGGCGCTGTAATAGCAATGTCTCTGCCATTTTCATTATTGCACCATCGTAAACTATATAAAATTATGCATAGAATTGAATCAAATCTTTTGTGTATGTGTAAGGCTATGGTCGGTAGCTCCTCCCTGAACTTGAAAAAATTCTGCCACAAGGGGGCGCTATAATTGCGATGTCTGCGCCATTTTTATTATTGTACCATCAATAAGTGTATGAAGTTATACATAGAATTGAACCAAATATTTTGTGTTTGTTACACATTATGGCAAGCAAGTCCTCCCTGAATTTGAAAAAAATCTGCCGGAAAGGGGCGCTATAATAGCGATGTTTGTGCCATTTTCTTTATTGTACCATCGAAAAGTATATAAAATTATGCATACAATTGAACCAAATTTTTCGTGCATAATTTTGGGTACGGCCAACAGGTCCTCCTTGAATTTGGAAATATTGCGCGGTAAAGGGGCTCTGTGATAGCGATTTTTGTATACTTTTCTTGATTTTTTGTAGTTCTATTGTCCATCGGAGGCTCGCGCAGTGGCGGGAACTCGCTTCCTGCTAAGCGGGTTATTCGCAAACAGCTGATAACAACAGAATTGGGAAAAACTATTAATTTTAACAAACATCATGATATAGATTAACTCGTTTTTAGTCCGTTTAACTGACTGAAGCAGAAATTTAAGATGAAACTCAAAGTTGGTATAGCATTGAACTAATTATATTGAAGTATTAACATGTGTAACTACTTTTTTAAATATTAAGATGTATAAGATAGAAGAAAGTTTTGGGATTGGCACATCCAACTAGTTGGAGTTATAAGGATGTTTCTTTTACGCAATTCGGTACTACTCGATTATCCCGTCGACCAAAGAACTTTCGCCAGACTATCTATATTATAAAGGACAAACATATCTGTGCGTAACGCATACGTCATTCTGCGAATGGCAACACTTTGAAATTTGAAATGAAATTTCGCTTTTGCAATTCTCGCTACTGCAAATTTTAAAAGTTCTAAACATCCCACATTTTAAATGTTTACACCGTCGTGTGCAGAAAAAAACGCGCTTTTAAATGCAATTTGTTTGACAGCTGTATCTCAATTTATTTTTGAGATATTAATTTTTTTATAGTTTTTAATACCAATTTTCTAATCGTGGCAACTGAAATACTTCATTTCTATTAAAAGTGGATTAGTTATCTTTATTGATTATATTCTTACTGATGCCATTTTCTCATTACAATTAAAAATATATTTTTAAAAATTTGAACAGAAAATGACGTTACGCTTTAAAACAGACACAATTTCCCTGATGATGAAAATATTTCACTATTTTTTCATTTCGCTGATATTGAGTTTGAGTCAATAGGCAAAATATTTCAGCGACTGAAAATGACGTCATATTTAAAAGTAAACGATAATTTTATTTGATAAAACGAGATATTTCCCCTTGAATACGTTGAAAAGTTATAAATTTCTGGAATTTTTACGCGCAGGCACAGATATTATACTAAGACCTCAAATCACGAGTGGGAATTTTAACATGAAAAGTTGTAATAGTTGACAAACGTGACTTCAAGCTTGAAAATATATTTATTAATAACCTATTGCGCATTAAAATGTTTTTAAATGGTTAATATGGATGGAAACGTGGAAAATGACTTGATTTGGTTTAGATGTAAAGGTAAAAAAATTCTATGATTATGTCAAGTTGTCAAGGTGAAATCATTTTTGCGGATTTTTCATTCCGTAATACCAAGCATCAATTAATAACTTAATCAAAATTACTTATCTTGATTATATTTTACTGATGACGTGTGTGAAGTAAATTAATTTTTCAATAATTTTAACAGTTGAAGTTTATTGAAAAAGTATTTTGTTAATCTTAGGTTAAAATATGTCTTTGGAGAGTTAAATTGACAAGTGTAAGATGGAATTTTTATTCTAATTATTGTTGTTGATGTATTATAAATTTGATGCAACAGTTCCTTTGTAAACATTTTCTTTCGTCGAAATTCGGCGGGTTCCACCTCGTCTATATTATAAAGGACAAACATATCTGTGCGTAACGCATACGTCATTCTGCGAATGGCAATACTTTGAAATTTGAAATAAAATTTTGGTTTTGCAATTCTCTCTACTGCAAATTTTTAAACTTCTAAACATCGCACATTTTAAATTTTTACACCGTCGTATAAGGAAAAAATCGCTCTTTTAAATGCAATTGGTTTGAAAGCTGTATCTAAATTTATTTTTGAGATATTAATTTTTTTGTAGTTTTTAATACCATTTTTCTAATCGTACAACAAAAGTACCCCATATCTATTGAAATTAAACTGAAAATAGTCGAAAAGTATCTTTTTGTTGCCATTTTCTCATAAAACCTGAAAACAATTGAAATTAAAATATGGGCTATGCCAAGAATGTTGTCTGTTATTCCGTGGTAATGACGTCATATGCATACCTTCCTATAGACGAAGTTTAAGACTGTATTGTAAAAGTGGATTATTTTAGCGGATGAAAATGACGTCATTTTATAAAAAAGCGTGTATTTTAATTCTTAAACCTGAATTATGATTTGTAGAAGTGCGTCATTTTCACAGCCTAGCTGCTTTGAAATTCTTCACAGGTGAAAATGCTTTACTTTTGAGAATAATGTAATCGAAATCACACACTGATTAAACGCAATGTTTTACAAAAAATTACAGTGTCTTTATAAAAGAGAGGTGGCATGCAAATAACAGCGACTTATTTTATAGAAATTGATGATTCTCGCCTGGATGGATTTGCTTCGCCGAGTTAGACAAGCAAACAAATAATTCGTGGTTTAAAATAATATCATGTTTTGTCCAAAATTCTCTCGAATAATAAAATGCTATTCTTTAAGACATTCTACTATAATTTATCAAAATAACATAATTTGCTTATTTTAATTTTTCCTAATTTTATATAATCTATATATTTAAAACACAAGTGTGTTTTTCAGTCATCTGCCCTGATCTTTCTGCTTAACCAATTTCACTAATATTTTTTTAAAACTGTAAGCTCTTCATTTGTAGATGTGATCGCACTATCTGTTTTTTTTTTAAATATCCCCACTTTCATATTTTAATTTTAAAAGCATTTTATGAAATTTCTTCAAAATGGTGAGAATTAGATAGCTTTCATTATTGCAGACAAGAGAGAAACAATGAGGTATTTTCTTCTTTATTCATGCTATTTTCTGATAAGAATGCAAAATTGTTGATAAAAATTGTTGTATAGGGTTTAGTAGCGCAAAATCCCATTAGGAGCAGAATATTATATTAGAATCATAATAACGGAAAATGACATACTGCTTTTGAAAACACGCATTTTTCCACATAAATTTTCTATATTTTTTTTCCTTCTGCATGTGTACTGATACTAAGTTTCAGACACTAGGCGAAATGCTTATTTAAGTGAAAATGAGTCATATTTAAAAGAAAACGATCATTTTCTTAGCTAAAACTAAACGTTTTAACACAAATGCGTCTAAAAAACATAAATTACGGAAATTTTTACTCTCCGGAATTGAGATTAGATTCTCACGTAAAGAGTGCGTCTGTTCACATAAAAGATGTTGCTGACAACCGTGACTTCAAGTTTTGAGTTAAAATGATTTTTAAATGATCAAACAAAATGCAATTTTTTTTAAAAATGATGAATATGGATATGAGAAGTGCTTATGTAAATTTTGAGAAGGTGAAAATTGCTGTTTTTCATTCCGGAATACCATGCATAAGAGCCTCAATTGATAACCACATCCTAATAACTTATCTTTATTATATTTTACTGATTAAGTATCTATATTATAAAGAACAAGCGTATCTGTGTGTAAAGCTGACATCATTTTGCGAACGGCAACACTTCACGATAAAATTTCGGTCTTGAAATTTTCGCTACTGCAATTTTTTAATCTTTTGATCATCGTACATTTTGAATTTTCGTCGCATAAGGAAAAAATTTACTTTCAAATGCAATTTGTTTAAAAATTGTATCTTAATAGACTGATGTATTATATTTTCTAAAATAATTTTGAAGCATGATTTTTTTAAAGTTTATCTTATCACGTGCCGTTTTCAATGCATAATAATAATAAACATTTTGCACATAAAGCAACAAACATTTTTCAGTCTTTGTTTCTGACTATTTTTGCATAACGAAATTAATACTTCCTTTATAAATAAATAAAAGAATAATATTAAAAAAACAAAACAATCTAACATATTTGTGAAAGATAAATTAACGAAATTAATACTTCTTTTATAAACAAATAAAAGAATAATACTGACCCCCCCCCCACAAATCTAACATACTTGTAATCGTACAATTTAATTTTTTAGATCACCAAATAGGATTTTTTCTTTCAAATGGAATTTGTTTGCAAAGTTCATCTCAGTTTACTGATTGTCTATGGTTCTGAAAACAATTTTAAGGCGTGAAATATTTTTTAATATATCTATATCGTGCGGATCTCGATTAAGAAAGATTAATCCGTATGCCCTTAAAACAAAATAAGGAGTTCATCATTTTCTTACCGCTAATATCCATTAAAAAAAAGCTTCCCTATGAATAAATAAATAAAATAATATAAATAAAACACAAATTTAACAGACATGTATAAGCTCTGAAATTATCAGAATATAAAAGGATGCCGTAAGTAGCAAAATCTAAGTCAAATAACTCTTAGCATGCGGCTAATAAGAAAATATCGCTTTAGATAAATTTCAAAAATTTATTTGATTGTATAATTCGTATTTTCTATATGAAAAATGCTTTTTTAATGTAAGTGGGCAATCTAAAAAAATTATTGCATATAAAAAATTATTTTTTCAATTTAAAAAAATGTTGTCACCTATATTCTTTAACCCGGGAAGCCCGGGTACGATCCCCTAGTCTATATTATAAAGGACAAACATATCTGTGCGTAACGCATACGTCATTTTGCGAATGGCAACACTTTGAAATTTGAAATGAAATTTTGACTTTAAAATTATCTCTACTGCAAAATTTTAAACTTCTAAACATCGCACATTTTAAATTTTTACACCGTCGTATAAGGAAAAAAATGTACTTTTTAATGCAATTTGTTTGAAAGCTGTATCTCAGTTTAATTTTGAGATATTAATTTTTTTGTAGTTTTTAATACATTTTTGTAATTGTGGCAACTGACTGAAGTACTCCATTTTTGTTGAAAGTCATTGAGGGTTGAAAGTAGAGGAAAAATAATCACGGAGGAAAGAAATTAATATATTACTGTACCTTTTGTTGCCATTTTCTCATTAAAAAAAGTTGAAATTATAATGTGTGCTATGTCAGCGATTTTTTAAGTTTCCAAATATCGCACATTTTCAGTTTTTACACCGTCAAATAGAGAAAAAAATCTACTTTCAAATGAATTTGTTTGAAAATTGTATCTTTATTGACTGAGTTATTATAGTTTTAAAAATAACAAGCCGCCCGTGGCGACCAGTTTGGTCTCCCTTAAATGTATGCTAGACATTGTATCATGTTACTTTTATTCATAATTTAATTTACTTGCTCAATCCTTTGCCAAATCGGAAGATTCTGATAGAGAAATCAAGAACTCGGTATTTTTATGCTAGTCGGGAACAGGTGATAAATCACTAAACATTGTACCCGTTGCATTTTTTCATATTTCATTAATTTAGATTAAAATATAATCCTTTCACTCATTTTAAAATGGATAACTTTAATTTAAAACTGAAACTTTTCAAATTCATGAATTTCATTTTAAAAAAATTCTTTTAAAAAAGAAAAGAATAAATACCATAAACAATTTAATTTCAACATCAAAGCATTGTTTTAATTTACCCCTCGGAAAATAAAAAATGCTATTGGCGAGAATTGCGCCCAGCTAACATAAAAGTACAAACTTTTTGCTTTCATAGCAACTTTTATGTAGCTTTATTCGAAAAAAATATTTTGATGAAATAGGTTGCCAGAAAATAGGTTGCCAAATTTCTTTTCTCGCCAAGGACCTCTTCTCTATTTCGCCAAGTACCTAATCTGGAAAAATACCTTTATTTATTTATTTATTGTATTTTAAATGAGATGAATAAAAGACGGCACAGATGTCATATACGCACCACGTTGGCGTGATGTTTTTCTGATGCCAATGTCATGTACGCACCGAGGTACTTAACTGGCGCCAAAGTGCCGTTATTTTGCTTGATATGGTATCCAGGATGTTGTTGTTTGTTTATTAATAAATTGTTTATTTACTTTTATTTTTTTTAATTATATAAATTGTTTTGTTCTATATGTATTAATTAATTTTTTTTTATTTATTGTTATTCCCTTTTTAAAAATATTGCACAATAACCAATGAGATGCGTTTCATTCAGGTGTTGCCATTAAACAATTAAGAAATAATCGCGATTTCTGTGCCACGTACGATAGCATAATATATATAGATTTTCAAGCATGAATTATTTTCAAATTTATCTATCAAGTGTAGCTCGATTATCCGTTTGCTCTTAAAACAATGTAAAAAATTCAGCATTTGTTTCCGTCTAATGTTCCATAACAAAATTAAAACTTCCTCTATAGAAAAATAAATTAAATAATGTAAATAAGAAACAAATTTAACAGACATGTTATTGACCCACGCGCTTAAATCACTGAAATGATCGGAAAGACTGCCGTAAGTCGCAAAATCTTGGGCTAATAACTCCTGGCATGCGGTGGCATGTGAAAGTATCGCTTTTAATAAATTTTAAAACTTTATTTGTTTGCATAATTGATATTTTTCGGATAAAAATTCTTTTTGAAGTTAGTGGACAATCTAAAATGTATATTACATATAAAAAAATAATTACAATAATAAAAAAAAAAAGAATGGTTTTCACCTATACTCTGTAACCCGAGGAGCTCGGGTTCGATCCCCTAGTAAGATTAAAGGCCAATAATGGCTTATCATAAATGTCACATTCACTTGACATTAAACACGTTACACATGATAGTTGCGTGATCAAGTGATTTTTAATTCGACGTTTCATTTGTATTTTTATTAAACTTTTACTATTTTATTTGTTCCTTCGTTATTTAAAATAAAAATTATCACAATTTGTATAACTTTGCGATTAGTTTGGCTATTTATATAATTTGTCGAAATGGGTCGACGGATAATCAAGTAGTAGCCGCCATTCAGTAATAGAGCATTACCATGTATTAAAAATATTTAAATATACGTTTCAATTTTATTTTGGAATTGCAATGCATTCTATATATAGTTTACACGTGTTTTATTTTCATATTTTATATTATGCATACCCATGGTGGGTAAGTATTACGATGGCCACCCCAAGGACTAGTTTTTTTTTATATTGTTCGATTTATTTAATCACGCTTTTTTTTGCTATTAAATAATAAGAAAATAAGTATTCCAAAATACTTGTGAGAACGATTTATTTAATCGGAACCGAATTTGAAATTTTACACTTAAACTTTGTAGTTATACACCTGGATACAAAGACTCCTCGATATTACTGGCAAAAGATAACAGAATATTGACATTCTGTGATGTCAAGATTACACATTGAAAGAATTAGCAGAAATTAGGAATTTTTGAGTTTTCTTCAAGAACTGGAATTCAAATCGTTTCAGCTGTGTATGATATCTTAGTCTTGGATGATTGGTCATTATTGAATTCTGTTCAAGCTACAGTAAACGGCCAACATTTAGAGGTCTGCACGGGCCGGAATTCCCGGGCCCGGCCCGGCCCGAACGAAAGCTATCTTGGCCCGGCCCGGTGTAAAAATTGGAATTTCGGCCCGAGCCCGGCCCGGCCCGGCCCGTTTGCATTTTTACAGTTCTCGGCCCGGCCCGGCACGTACAAAAATCAGTGAAAACAGGCCCGGCCCGACACAATTTCTACAAAAAAAAAAAAAAAAAATCCGTTTTTTCTCAACATACAATTAAGATTCTTTTAATGAATACTACATACATATTTATGGGAACATTTTACAGTACATACCCGTAAGGCATTGTGACGTCACGGCGACGTCGTTGTGAAGTCACACTGTGATTTTGTGACCGTCGATGTGACGTCACGTGACGTCGATGTGACGTCACAGTGACTAGAATGCGAGGTCGTTATGGCCGTTTTAGAGGACGTTTGTGACGTCACATTGTGACCACTCTGTGAAGTCACGGTGTGACAAATTTGTGAAAAGTGTGTCATTTGTGACTATTTTGGCATTAACTTTGTGACGAACCTGTGACGAAAGCGACAATGCTTTGAAGTCCCATTGTGACCAATTTGTGAAATATGTGTCATTTGTGACGAACTTGTCATAAACACTGTGATTTCAAATGAAAATCAAATTTCAAATTAATTGCTTAAAAGACGCAAATAGTGAAAAAGATTCCATGCTGGGATTCGAACCCGGGCCATCAGTACAGCACACTGACATTCTACCGACTAAATCACATGGAACGATACCCAGGCTGGAAAATTTCTCACTATTACATGTTGGCAAGGCTACAAACGCAGCAAAAGATGGAATATTTAGCGTGAACCACCCACATGATGCAAACACGAAACTTAATTAAATCCAGCATTGATTGAAATTATATTAATACTTGGAAATTTTTCCAGAGAGAACCATTCGCCTTGCATACAATATTTCAAATGAAAGTCAAATTTCAAATTAATTGCTTAAAAGGCAATTTTAATTTGAAATGTTGTATGCAGGGCGAATGTTTCTCCCTGGAAAAATTTCCAATTATTAATATAGTTTCAATCGATGCTGGATTTAATTAAGTTTCGTATTTACCCCATGTCGGTGGCTCACGATAAATATTCCATCTTATGCTGCGTTTGTAGCCTTGCGAACATGTAATAGTGAAAAATTTTACGGGCTGGGCGTCGTTCCATGTGGTTTAGTCGGTAGAATGTCAGTGTGCTACACTGATGGCCCGGGTTCGAGTCGAGGCATGGAATCTTTTTCACAATGTTGGCCTTTGCGCCTTTTAAGCAATTAATTTGACATTTGATTTTCATTTGAAATACTGTATATAAGGCGAATGATTCTCTCTGGAAAAATTTCTAAGTATTAATACAGCGATGAATTTTAAAATAAAATTTTGCTGTAAATATAAAATCTTATCTTTTTACCGTACTTTTTAGCAAAATATCGCTACTTTGGAGTCCTATTCTTCTAAAACATTTTACATTTTTCCACTTAAAAAACAATGCTTATCAACTGACATATTTTTTTATTAAGTTCTATGCTTGATATTTAGAATGTGTAAGTTTTTTAATTTGTTTTGATTTGTCATTGCTTTATTAAATACGAACATGGAAACTAACGGATATTAATACAACTATTATTTATAGAGCGGCATGATAAGCGATATTTATTTAAATTTTTTATTCCCGTGTATATTGTACTTTGTGAATATGAGCTAAATAGATTTGGTATGTTTTATAGGAAAAGACTGATCTGGGAAATAGAGAAAAAAAAAAACGAGTAAGAAAAATCATGCGTTAAGCATAGATTAAAATATACTTTCCAACACTTTCTGAATGCTTTAACAAGACATCGTAATTTAGGGAAATGGCGTAAATAAGATAACTAAGTAAACATTTTAGAAAACGCATAAAACATTTGAAAAACTGATTTCAGCAGTTACCGTCCATAGCCAAATATGTTTTCCAATTCTTTTAAACAGCCCTTATTTGATCTGTAGGTTGATACACTGAAAAAAATGAAGTACTCAAAAATGAGCAAACCGACGTACTCATATTGAATTGAATATTTTTGGATAAAAAATGAACCTATGCTTTCTCTATTTTGAAGCATCACATGTTATCAAACCCAAACAAACAAATAGTTTTGTACCCAGTAATGGTTCATTTCATTTATGCGGCATAAATGATGTTTATTAATGTAAA
The DNA here is from genome assembly GCA_963932465.1 of Maratus speciosus. NCBI lineage: Eukaryota > Metazoa > Arthropoda > Arachnida > Araneae > Salticidae > Maratus > Maratus speciosus. The sequence goes on from OZ010793.1 coordinate 577,592,608, forward strand.
TATTAAATTATGCACAGCATTTTAAAAATAATTGCTTGGAAATAATGTTCTTGTCATAAAAATATTCGATTTGAGTATCTTGTTAAGAATTTTGCTATTTTTCTTGATAAATAATCAATTAAACATTTCTTGTTAAGAACTTTGGACGGAAATAAATGTCAATACATTTTTACTTTACATTTTAGTTTTTTTTTTTTTTTTTGGGGGGGGGGGCAGTACATAACGATTCATATTTGATCACAGCCATGGAATAAAAAATGAGTACATGTGTTTCTCAACTTTGAGTACATTTGGATTGGAGCTATTTTGTGCATGTGACGCATTTAAAATTGAGTACTTTTTACTCAATTTTGAGTACCCATTTTTTTAAGTGTATATATACTATATAATGGGAAAATTTAGTTTAGCAAGAAAACGCCTAACAGGTTGAAATTCATTTTCAGCAATTTATACTAATGTATGGAAACATACTTGAATACCTTTGTACAACCCTGTAGTTTACCTAAAATCTTTATTACACGCCACTATTTAGTTAAAATTTAATTCAAACTAAGACACTCTTAAAACTGCTGAAATCACATTTCCAGAAATTATAATATATAGACGGCCATGTATCCAATTCTTTACGTGACCCTGTATATCATTTTATCTATATTCTACAAATATTTCTTGGTAAATTAAATGCAGTTCAGCGAAAAAAAGCATAACTCATTTAAAAACCACCTTTAAGCAATTTGCGCCCATACCCAGTAATCCTTACGAATACTTTTGTGTAGCCTTGTATAGGAATTATAGCATTTATATACACCATACACTATGCATAAATATAGTGAATCATAAAAGTGCATATCATAATTAAAAATATATTTCCAGCAATCATCGCTAATGAACAGTACTTCGGATACAATATGATATCTGAAAGATTTTGTGTGTCCCTGTAAATGCTATATACGTATTATTCTTATTATACATGAAATAATTTATAGTATGTAAACCTCAGCGACATACATCAATTTCAGTATATATGAAATAGATTAACATAATTAAAGTATGCCGCAAACAATTCCCTCCACCTCTATATCATTATGTATTTGAATTCCTTTTTTAGTCCTGTAAATGGACAATAACTATTCTTTGCATCGCATAGCCAACAGAATGCATATTTTAGTGCACTTCATAAATGCATATAAATTTTATTCTGTTTGAAAGCGTGCGTAAAATCATAAAAAATCATTTGAAACGACTTTTTCCCATAGGCCGTAATGTAACACGAAAACTTTTGGCTGTCCCTGTAAATGAACAAAGCATGCTACAAACTTCATTACAAATAGGTACCGTGCGATGGTAAACGTCAATACCATCCAAAAATTTCAGGGCAATCCGAGTATATTTAAGAGAGTTAGAGTGCGCACAGACTGCTAGACGGACAGACGGAGAGACAAACCGAAGTCATAAGCACTTTTCAACTTGTGTCCTACATTATGTATCCTGTATTATATGAAATTAAAAAAATATATATACTAAAGCAGTTTAATCTATAACTTCCTATCAGGCATGAAAAATACTTTATTTCAATGCTTAAATATCATATTTTACTTTTTAGTGCCAATAATTACCCGAATCATACACGTAGAAAATGAATTTACAATAGAAGAAAATTTAATAACCCATTCAGAATGTCTATAATTAAATGTTTGATTAAAATCACAAACAGAAAAAATGCTTACATACAATTAAAAAAAATAAATATACCAATTTGAAAAACACTAAAAATAATAATTAGTATTTATAATTGTACTGTTAAACAACAGCAAACTACAATAGATAAATTAAATGCATTATTAGATTTAACAATATCTCAAAAATATTTCCATGTGGTATAAGGAATTCCTATTATTTTATAATTTTGGCAAATGTTAAATCTGAAAACATTGGTTTGAAGATTTAGGATTTTAAAAGATAATTTAAAATATTATTAGCACTAAAAGAAAATTCTTTCAAATGTTTCACTACTGTAATATGTTAAAAATACATTTTCCCAGTATAATGTTAATTTCTAATCTGAAACAGTTTCGTAATCTCATGATAATCGAACATCATATTTAACCCCAAAATAATAACTATAATTGTTAGTAATCAAAAAATAGTAAGAAGCCGATAAAATAATTCCAAATCATTGTCGTTCCATACATTTTTAATCTCAAGTAAGAGTAAATTAATGTTTATATTAATTCCAGTATGAATGTAGGCATGAATGTCTCTGCGCAGTTTTTTTTTTTTTTTTTTTTTTTTTTTTCAAGCGATGGCAGATTAAAATATTTTTCTTCACAGTTATCAAATTGGAAAATAACGCTTCTAACAGTTAAAGATCAGTCTCTTACAAATATAACTATTTAACTCATAATATACAACCAGGAATAAAATATTTAAATTAAATAAAACTTACATGCATGTTCCATTAATATCCGTGTATCCTAAAATGGTCATTTCCTTATCTTAAAGTGTTGTAGACGTGTTGTTCTAAAACAAGTGAACTATTTCCCGCGTATTCTGATATTTATTTTTCTGTGGGCAGACGATTTTCGGGCAGATGGTTTGTTACAGATTGTTTGTTTTTGTATACAAGAAATATGGAATTTGAACGCGCAGAAATTTTCTGAAAGTATCATTCATTAAAATTTTGTATTTGAAGAAATGTCCAATGTATTTAATCTTTTCTTTTTATCCGTACCAAATAATTCAAGTTAAAATGTATTGTAAAGTTCCTTTTTTCTAAATAATTATAATAATAATATTCAAAATTAGAGTTTATTAGATAAAACATTGTTTAAATTTTTAAAAGGTGTAAAAATAAATTTAATGTATTAACGACACCCCCCCCCTTTTTTTTCTATTTTTTTAAAGTAAAGTTTGTTTTCCTTTATTTTCGGAAAATGCTAATTTTATTTTAAAAGTCTGAAAGAAGTAGAATTTATGACTTGAATACAAATTATAAAAATATTCTAAAGCAAGAAATGCATAGATGACTAAACTCTGAAGACTCTTTCTACATGCTCATTAAAAGGTGCAGATTTAACTGTAATAGAAAATTTTTAGTTTGAAACCACAGAAGTATTTCGAATAATTCTGGTAGGTAAAAAAAGAAAGAAAGAGTGAAATTTCCTCCCAGCAAACTAAATATGTAAAGTGTATAAATTTAATATTCGTAATTGTAAATATATTATCCAAATGCTAGATAAAATTGAAATCATGAAAAAGTATACATTCACTGTCTTAGATATCAAATTGATAAAATATAGCCTAAAAATTTAGTTTATTAATGCTTGTATCGTGCACTTTATTTATTATGCCCCCCCCCCTCCCCTTTAGTGACGGAATTTACCATTTGCTATCCACTAATATATTTTCATTCCTTATGCCGCTGTAACTCGTGGCTGTTTAAAATATTTCTCTTCATTTTCAAAGATTTTTGAAGTTCATATTTTTTGTCACACTGTGACTTACAATATGCTGTTTTTTTGTCACATATGTGACGTGGCGTACGTTACATAGCAGTGACATAACAGAGACGTCACAATTTTTTTTTAATTGCCAGAAAAATATAATTTTACAAAAAGTAACATGTTTTGAAGAATTTTCGTAAGCTTTTAAAGTTTTCTAAGAAGTTCACATTTCAGTCACAATGTGACATCACTGAGTGGTGGCATTTCGGTCACAGATGTGACGTGACCACAGTGACTTGCAGTGACGTCACAGTGACGTCACCGTGACCATGCATGCTATGAGGGATTTTACATTACTATGATGTTCGCAAAACAGAAAACACACAATAGTAAACATTAACGGTTACTTACTGTGTTTTAGTCATCGTGTCTACAGACATTTCAAAACGGAAATAAGGATTCATTAAAAGATTAATGAAGTTCATCAGAATAAAGGATTAAAAATATGATAGCTTTTGAAGCTGTATAATAAAAAGTAGATGTGTGAAAATATTTCTCTCATTTTTAAGGTTTTTCTCAAATCCAAAGGAGCTACATTTCGACACATTTATGAATTCTTTTCTTTTCGGAAACGCGTAAGATTGGCAGGTATTCTTATTCAGAAGTTATGTAAATGTCGTTTTTTTTTCATAGATAAAAGCAATATATCTTTCTGAAAATACTGTCAAAGTTAACGTTTTGAATTGAATTTCCGGATGCGATAGCACAGGAAAGGAGAAAAACGTACAGTCACACTGTAAATTAAAATGTCTGAAATTCAAACACTTAAGTGTCTGAAACGGAGTGTTCAGTTTTCAGACATTTTAAAATGTCTGAATTTTTTCAGACACTTTTCGTGTCTGAATTTCAGAAACTTCAAACGTCTTAATAGCATCCATTTTTTTTGTAAGCATCATACGTAGCCATGTTTGACCACGTTGAATCCTGGAAAAATATTTGGCTGAGGTCCTGCCCCCCCCCCCCCCTACAACCTGATTTTTTTGGTGCTCCCAATTTTGGTACGCAATTTTTGTTAAGCTGATAATTTAAATCTTTTACGACATTTTACTGATTATAATCAATATTTTGAACTTCAGGAGTAGAACAAGATTAAAACAAAAAATATTTATCTAAATATTAGATTTTTAAAATTTGTTTTATTTTTAATCTTATTTTACTTTAAAAGTTCAAAATCAATACTACAATTTCGAAACAGATTTAAAATATAAGCTTTACAAATATTGCACATCAAATTTGTGGGCACTAAAATCGTAGGGGGGCGGGGCACGGCCCAGTATGCCCATTCTTTAATCAAGAAGTTCTTTTGCAAAAAATGCAACCCTGCATTATTGTTATCTCAATTGAGATGTCCGGTATTCGGGAGTATCCGTTGTGGAGGTTAATGGACATTCCCGAATAGCTATTCTGAAACATCTATTTAGCGAATACTTTTTTAATCCGCATGGCATACATATTTGTATATTTTTACCTCACAAAAGCAGACATCTCCGATTATCGGACAAATTCAGCGGCAAGGGCTATTGAGGGCTTTTAAAGTACATGGATAAATATATATATTTCTTATAATCTTGTCCTACTCTACTTCATATAATTTAAAAATAGATTTTTTAAAAAATTATATTGCCACATAGGCAATTTTACATATATATCAGATGATAATCACAACAGCTATTTAACTATGAATAAATAAATAAATATTCTACTTTACCCTTTGCACTCGAGGGCTCCGGAGCGGAGCCATTTAAAATTTGTCTTCAAACTCGAGGGCTCCACTACGGAGACAATGCAAATAATTTTGTGATACCTGTCTAGAAAAGCCAAGATTACATGGTATCACAAAATTATTTGCATTTTCTCCGTAGCGGAGACCTCTAGTTTGAAGACAAATTTTAAATGGCTCCGCTCCGGAGCCCTCGAGTGCAAAAGGTTAATATTGAGAAAAAAATTACTTCGGTATTTTGTTTATTTATATTTTGTGTTTTTTAATCTTGTCCTACTCTAAAAGTTCAAAACTTTCATTATAATCAGTGCAAGATTTAAGGTATCAACTTTACGAAAATTTCATACAAAATCCCCCCCCCCCATCCCCGAAAAAAAAATAAAAATCCTTATCATTTAAAAATTAGATTTTTTAAAAATTTATATTGCCACATGGGCTTATTGTTATCATTCCTATGAGCTACTAAACAAGACATCTTTAAAGCAAAATAAAGCTAAAAAAAAAAAAAAAAAAAGCGAAATCTAAATAAATAAATGATTTCCTTTTTCCTGACTGGCTTACTTCTATGTTTCGAAGTCAAAAGTTTTCACACATTAAAAGATTTAATAGCTTTAGAAATATATCTAAGAAATACTTGAGATAAACATTCATTTTCAATTATATATAAATTTCATGAAAATCAATTGATTTTCTTTTCCAAAAGCGAAAGTTTATAAATATATTTTTTAATTTCAGCTGAATATTGTTCAATGGAAAAATAAAGGCAATCCCGAAAATCCCGGAATTTTCCAGTAAAAATTCCGGGATTTTCGGGGTTAAAATTAAAGCGGGATCCCGGGATCTCAATCCGGATCCATTGAAACTAAGAACTGCCATATTGAAAACAAAACAAAACAAGAGAATGAACTTAACTTTTAAATATGTCTGTTTTTTAGTGATGTTATTACTTTGAATTTGAGAAAAAAGATGAGAATAAATAATACATAATTTGTAATAAAAGACAACGTCACAAATTTAAAAATATATACTTCTAGAATTAGTGTTTTTTTTTTTTTTTTTTTTGCAAAAAGATTCAAAACTAATTAAATTTCATGTAAGATTTTGTTTAGTACAATAAATAAAATCATAAAAGACACTAATTTTAGTACTATAAAGAAATTATAACACTTACTTCAATCGCTGATTGCAAGAGGTAAGAAATATTCCTCGATTTGAAATTTTAAAAACTACCACAACCACAGTGAGGGAGAAAGACTCACCAGTTTAAAAGTAATCCCATAATACATCCGACTAGCCATATTTAAAGAATGAGATGTTTCATCCTCAAAACAGGACCCGCCAGACAAAAGTTTCTTTTTTTTTTGCCAGCTTCGACAGAACGAAGATGAATAACACAATATTATTGATATAAATTAATACGAGTTAACACTAAGCCCATTGTACACGCTTTGTAGAATTTCCGGGTGTAATCTTCAACCGTCGTCTACTTCTGTTCTGTGTCTATCCCGCCCTTATATCGACGACAGCTTCTAAGAGACATTTGATGTCGAGCACACACGTCAGATGTATGTATTCAATAAATAAATAATCCAAGTTAATACGAATTAAAATCGCAGTACTTCACATTTCGCAAAAAACGAATTAAAATACACGCGTACATAAAAACAAACTTTGTTTGAATTACAACGTATACCACTTCGAACGAAGACATCTAAAACGCATGCGCAACTGGGAGTGTTAGTGCCCCCTGGTGGTTATTGCGTCGGAAGAATCAAAACGTCTTAAATTAAGACACGTTTAAAGCAATGAAGTGTCTTAAAATAAGACTTTTGCGGATATTTTAGACATTATTCTCAGTTCGTTTACACCATGGTCATAGTAAGACACTTATGTATCTTAAATTAAGACATCTATAATGTCTGAATTTTCAGATTAAGACACTTAAGTGTCTAAATTTCTTTTTCAGTCACATATGTGTCTAAATTTAGGACGCTTCTATTTGCAGTGCACGTTACAGGAATCTCTGTTATCTCTGTAAGTAATTTATCAAATATGGAAAAAGCTATTCGTTTCCAAATGCCTTCAATAAGCAGGCCTGTCAATTTTATGCCTTTATAGTTAAAAATTTTGTCAGAAAATGTGACTGAAAGCTTCGCATTGTTGAGCAGTGAATATGAGAACCACCTTAAGGTACATTTCCAAAGATACTGTAAAGAGAAGTTCATTATCACTATTAATACTACAAAACACAATGAGTGTTCTACACATCCTGAGATCGATTAAGACCAGTTTCGTCCCGGCATGAGTCTGCTGAAAAAAAAAAAAAAATTAAACCCGGAATCAGACATCTTGTAACTGTACGATGCCGATCTCTACGATGGACATGTTACATTTCTGTATTGATGTTGTTAAACTCGCATCGGCTCGTGACGCACATTTATACTTCTCGAGAAAATCATATTCATTGAAAATGGCTCGTATTTTATTTGCTTCGCTTAAATTCTTATATCGGGCCGATAGGTCCGATTAATTTTTTTGCCGGCCCGGCCCGGCTCGTTGAAAAAATTGTCCTAATTCTGCCGGCCCGGCCCGTTTGAAATTTCGCCTTCATTCCGCCGGCCCGGCCCGGGCCCGTGCAGACCTCTACCAACATTACAGATAGTTTGAATGGGGTATTCATTTTCCAGACCAACAAGAAAAAAATATTATACGTCAAGCATAGCTTATGTAATCCTTTGAAACACATTCAACATAATGTAACAAAACTTCACAGTTTAATACTATGAAAGATGATATCTAATCAAACAGATTAGAAAAGACGCGTAACTCAATTGAAAACACAATTAAAAAAAATTCCATCTACAGTCGCAAAATTATCTGAAATCTGTTGTTGAGCTCTGTGTATGATCTATAGTTTTTTATATATGCAGAAAGGAAACAAATAACATTTATGTTTCACAATATTAAATGTTTTATGAAATATGAGCAGTTGTATGAAATAATTTTTTATCTCCGCATGCTCGAACGATAACAAAGATTTTCTTTACATAATTTAATAGTCAACACTAGGGAGCAACTCATAAAAGAAAATCCACTTAAATATCGTGAAAATTCAGAAATATATCGTTGATAGAGTGCGCTGATTTTCAGTTGCTCTCTAAAAGCAGCTGAATGATAAGGGATTTTCCACGAATTGTCAATTTTAATTTTAATTTTAATTTTTTATTGATGCTTTAGTTTTTCTTGGATAACCACCAGAACGAGCCTATCCCAAATAAAAAGAAATATCAAAATCAAAGCATATATTCCGAATCTACTTATTGATATTCATTAAATACTAACTTTTTTCTAAAAGTCAGTTAATAAAAAATGACAATTTGAGGAGAATCCCTTATCATTCGGCTTCTTTTAGAGAGCAACTAAAAATCAGCTCACTCTATCGACGATATCTTTCTGAATTTTCACGATATTTGACTGGATTTTTTTTAGGAGTTGCTCCATAGAGTTGTCTATTAACTTACGTAAAAAAAAAAAAAAAAAAAAAAAAAAAAATCTTTGTTATAATTTGCGCATGCGCAGATAAAAAGTATTTCATACAACTGCTCATATTTATCAAATATTTAATGCATCTATATTCCAATTACACATTGTTTCTACTACATTTTGCCAATTTTTCTGAAACTGGCGTTAAATTTGGTAAAAAACCTTGCATGATATTAACACAAAACATGCAAGAATTTTTGAACGTTAAAAAAAATCATATATATCTCCACGAATATACGTGCTATTCTTACAAAAGTGTACAATATCCACATATTCGTAAGCTGTAGCGATAGATCATTTCGTGCATTTTATTTTACAGGGTGATCCCAAGTATTATTTTCTTTCTTTGATTTTTTGTTGGCCCCCTAATTGTCCCCGTTATCAAATCGAAGTTGAAAAATATGAGATGAAACCCGTTCTTTTTAATCCTGAAATTCCGAAAGAATCTGATCAGTATATTTCTAAATATTAAAAAAAATGCTAAAATTGAAAGTATCCGGTCATTAATAGCCATATAGTGCATATAGTGTACTCGAAACGATAAATTCACCTTTGTTTTACTATGTAAAATATGAAAACATTCATATAAATGATTCATTAAAATTTAATTACTAAAATAGGTGTTGATGAAATATAATGTAATTTATTATATTAGTATTATGATGTAATTTAAAACTTTCATGCAATGAAAGTATTATGAAAGTTTATTAAGTTTATTTGAAATAGTAAGGTTTGGGTTGGGTTGATTTTTGACGGCCAATTATCTACACGAGGGATATAGGCCCGGGGGGAGTGCCCTCCGTGGGGGTCTTTCTAAGGGAACCTAATCCGTATTAACGCATGGAAGATCCACGGCTCGAAGAAAACCACGAAAACTCCGAACGATTAGGCCGACGGGCGCGATTGGGATCGAACCCAGCACCTCCCATCTACCAGCTTCGAGAGCAGAACCTCTCGGCCACTGGTGGGGCTTGAAATAGTAAGGTTTGATTCTGAAACCAAAACTGTATTTTTGATTGTTTTGTGCAGTGTGTATTTGTCAAGATTTGTTTATTATGTGACTGTGCCTGATGAACTTTCATTTTTGTTTATATATGTAACTATATATATATATATTTGTATATATATATAAAGAAAACTGGAAATCTTGTCGTGTTAAAGGTTACGACATTGACGTTATATGGTGATTCGAAAGTGGATTTAACTTCGATACGATAGTAATTGAATAATCAATCTGGAAGTCGTGCATTAGGATAAGCTGAAGAAGAACGTTTCTGTAGTAATCAACATGGCTGTTCGAAAGTTGTTGCAGTCAATGAGTGAAGGCCATGGAACACAGTTATCCAGTCAAAGTTTATCCAGAATAATTGAGACAATACGTAAAGTCAACTCAGGATTTTATTTTAACATCTTTCGACGGCGCAGTTTCCACCGATATATTTAGCCATCGCTTCATAGTAGTAATTCAGGGGTTAGCAAAATTGGAGATAATAGAACACATCTGACGGCTACCAGGAGAAAGTTTTTACAAACTGGAAATACGACCAAATTCTGTGGAAACATTGCGAGTATCGGCTTTTTGTTCGCCTAGCGTAGTAATACAAATATGACGCAGGTCGCGCTCTCAACCAATTAATATATATGGATACCACGCCATGGAGAGAGAGCTGACAGACTAGCGGATGAATTTGAAGGTAAAAAGGAAAACCCCGGAATAAGTGCGGGAAAATAAATTCTCGGAAGGGAAAAAATGGCTGCTAAAAGAACATTCTAAAAGAAAAATGATCAGAAACGGAACATTTAATTTAAGAATACTAAAAACGTAATATTTAAGTAAATTTGACAAGTGAGACATTAAATTAAAGGAAATTTAACAGAATTAACGGTAGAGCTTGTTTAAGAATAAGGATTTAGAATAAGCTAGGGAAATCGCGAAATTAGATCTAATAATGTAACACACACACACACACACATATATATATATATAAACATTATATATATATATATATATATATATATATATATATATGTAGAAGTTATTGTTTGTAAAATGCTAATATATAGATGATTAGAATAAGTAGACGTTTGAATTAAAACATTTACACTTTAATACGATTCTATAAGGGTAACTTTACATCACTTCGTTGATACTTTTCTAAATACAGCACCTTTCTTACTTAAAACTTACAACATATTTCTTACAAATAATTTGATTAAGCTTAACAATACCTTCCTTGGCATCTCATAAGCCGCTGCTTCATGCACAACATTATTTTTTAGACTGACTCTTTTCTAATTTTTGAATATGTCCAAACCTTGATCTCGTGATCGTGAATTTTTACAACTCGTGCTTTCAAATCATGGATAATAAAAATATCAAAGCGTCAGTTAATTTGCTGATCATACAGGTCATAAAGAAAATAAAGTGTTTAAATTCAAATCCTACAAATCGGTCATCCTGACATGATGGCGTCCCAACATCATCATCTTGGCTTATTATTTTTTTTTATGTTTAAACAGCTACACTCTTGAGACTTTTATACATTTTTCTTTCACATAAAATTTTGATTATAGGTTCAATACACATAGACGTATATTTAATCTATCCGACTCGTCCAGGAGTTTAACCCATAGACCACGGCTTCATGTATTCGGCCCCGGCTGACGTCTTCCCTGGACCTTCATGATCTCCTACTTTCTTTACTTCATACCGATCATGATTCTTGGCTGCAGTTATCTCATATGGCCCCAAATATTTTTCTTTAAGTTTGATAGTATTGCCAAATTGCGTCCTCTTTATGGCGACGATATCTCCTATTTTGTATTTTTGTGGCTGTTTTCTTTTCTTATCAAACTGCACCTTGTTTTCATCTTGTATTTTGAGTATATTTTTCTTTGCTTCTTCTCTCATGTCTTCGCGTTCTTCCATCATACATTCGGTAAATTCTTCTTCCAAAATTTTCTTGATGTTCTGCATGTCACTGTCCTTCATTTTAATTCCTGTCATTAATTCAAAAGGACTATACTTGGTGCTTCGTGTTACTGTGCTATTGATAATTCTTTGTAATTTTGGTACATACTTATACCACTTGGATTCATCATTATATGCTTCAGGTTGAATTAAAATTTCGCCTGTAGATCTTTTTGCGTTATTATATTCTTTTTCTTTAACATTTTTTGTATTATTTTCAATAGGATTATCTGTTATTTTCTGATCAGAATTGTTTTTGGACTTTTTCTTTCCAACCGTTTTTATTTTAGGTCTTTTTCTACTCTTTTTGTGTTTATTTTCGGTTTCCTTCTCAGTGTCTTTACTTTCGGATCTCTCCTGTCTAGTGATGATGAATTTCTTATCGGTTTCTTTTTCCTTACTCGGGATCACAGGAGCCATAAAATCTGAGGTGCTCCATTTGATAATGTCATTATCTAAATACTGTCGTACTCGTTTATTGATGATTTCCTTCTCAACTGAAGAGAATCTTTTTGGACGTTCGCAGATAGGTTTTCTATCTTCCGGTAGTATTTTTATGTTTAATTCATTATCTTTTGTTTTGTTCGTTTTGCAGGATTTTATTAATCCTCGTATTTCTTCTCTGTTAGCTAAATTTGTAATATGAGTCAAATCCATTCCGCCATTTTCGCATTCGATATTAACCATATCTTCCCAACCTCGATTATCGTTGCTTATATTTGGTGTGGCTACTTCATCTGTTTTGGAAGGGACTTTATTAATTTTAATATAACCTACTCGTACTTTATTTTCGTTTATTATTCTAACGACAACTTCCTCTACTTTTAACGCCAGGCCTTCGATTGCTTTTCTACCTATTATTAAATCATAGTCAGTTTCTTGTACTACGTAAAATTTATCTTGTATTTCTATACCATCTACATAAACTTTATGCAAGAAATAACCCGTTGGTTTAATCTCTTCTCCACCTAAGCCAGATATAGATATATTGTCGCTGGTTAACTTTGGCGCGTTTATTGCCGTATGATATCTTGAATGGGCGATTGAAATATCACTCCCTGTATCGATTATTGTTTGTTTTTATTCCTTGAATATTCAGGATTCTTCCTTTCTTTCCATTTAACGTGCCCGTATTAACTACTTTTCTTTGCGTGTTTTGGCTCCAATCTTGGTATTTCGTTTCTCGCCAATTTTGATTACGTTGCGGGTTATAATTTGAATAATTTTGTTGTGTTTTACTTCCCATGGTACAATTCTTACTCACGTGATCAGGTCTGCCACAATTATAACATATTATATGTGCCTCGTTTCTTCCATGGTTCACATTGTGCCTATTGTCAACTTGGCGCCTTTTCGAATTGACGTAGTCAGCCACTCTCGATCGTTTATCTTCAAAACTCCCACTTGTATTCCTTATAGCTTGTTTATTGCAAACCCTTCGTGCCGTTTCGTAAATATCTAATTTGTTTACTAATTCGTCTATCTTTTTTATTATTAACAATTCCTCTGCAAAATGTGTCTTTGTTTCCGCAGGTAAATTATGCCTAATTTGATTAACTGCAATTAATTCCGATAATTCCTCAAAGCTATCTATTTCAAGGCCGTCGATCCATTGTTTAAAATATACCTTGATCTCATAAGCGAAATCGCGTCAATTAGCCGATGGCTCTTTTTTGAGTGAGAAAAATTTCAGCCTAAACTCTTCTGGCGATAGTTTGTACCGTTTTAAAAGAATACTTTTTATATAGTCATAATCTTGCATTTCGGGTTCACTCTCCCTGGTTATTATATTAATCACATCTAATGACATTAGGTTAATTAAATAGTTGACCCATTCTTTTTTATCAATGCTCGTTTGCGCCATTTGCCTTTCATACATAGCCAAGTATAAACTAATATCATTTGTACTATCGTATTTTGTTAATAATCTAAGCAATTCATATTGCTTACCTGGATTTGTCCTTGTGTCCACATCGATGTGCTGTCTTGAATTTTCTTGTAGTTGTATTTTCTTAATCTCAAATTCTCTTTCGCGATCTTTTTCTTCCAATTCTATTCTCCATTTTCTCTCTTCCATTTCCATTTTCAGTTTCTTTTCTTCAAGTTCCGATTGCACTTTTAGTTTCTTTTCTTCAGTCTCTGCTCTTAATTTCTTTTCTTCAAGTTCCGATTGCGCTTTTAGTTTCTTTTCTTCAGTCTCTGCTCTTAATTCCTTTTCTTCAAGTTCTGATTCCGCTTGCGCTTTTCTAGCTGCCACAATTACTTCTAGGCGGTCCTTTATAAAATCTTCATCGTAATCTTCCCAGTTTTTAATTAGCTTTATTAGGACATGGATTGTCGGTTTTTCTGGTGGTTGAATTCCGCATTCCTCACAGAGATCTATTAGATCAATTCTTTTAGCTTTATTTAAGGATACCATGTTTTTCAAAGTTGTACTTGGATAAATATGACTACGGTTTTTACACACTTTCCTTATTCATTCACAATCCATTTTTTGACACTGGCGATTGACAACAATTTCTCTTCGATTAATATTTTACTATTTATTTCTCTAATAGTCGCTTAAAATCCCGGCATCGAACCCCCAAATTTGTAGAAGTTATTGTTTGTAAAATGTTAATATATAGATGATTAGAATAAGTAGACGTTTGAATTAAAACACTTACACTTTAATACGATTCTATAAGGGTAACTTTACATCACTTCGTTGATACTTTTCTAAATACAGCACCTTTCTTACTTAAAACTTACAACATATTTCTTACGAATAATTTGATTAAGCTTAACAATACCTTCCTTGGCATCTCATAAGCCGCTGCTTCATGCACAACATTATTTTTTAGACTGACTCTTTTCTAATTTTTGAATATGTCCAAACCTTGATCTCGTGATCGTGAATTTTTATAACTCGTGCTTTCAAATCATGGATAATAAAAATATCAAAGCGTCAGTTAATTTGCTGATCATACAGGTCATAAAGAAAATAAAGTATGTTTAAATTCAAATCCTACAAATATATATATATACATACATACATAAATCTTCTAAATTTAACAGCATAATATGTTGAAGTTTTAATCCTTCCACGGGGCAAATTACAATGTTTCTAGGATGTAGAAAGCATTGACTACCACCAGAACCTATAAACAAATTTATTTGAAAATAAATGCTTTTCTTCACTTCACGGGCATTATAGAACAATTTTTTTTATTTTAATTCTGGCACGATTCCGGCAATTATGAATTAAAATTAAGTGGGAAGTATATTCCCACTGCCTGTGTAACGGTTAAATTAATTATAGAAACATACCAGAGTAGAAAGACAGAAGATAAAGCTTGAACTAAAGTTATTTAACCCAATAATACACGAAAATAAACTGATAATTAAATTTTAGTCTTACTGCTATAAGTATCATTGTATCTTCTTGTTACTTTTTCTAAACGAAATAAAATAACTCTTAGTTATAAATAATTTTGCATCAGTCCTAAAATGTTTTCCTTTACGTAAAGGAGTGATGTAAAATCATAACATTAAAATGATTTCATCAATCATCATAAAGCAGAAATAGCCGAGCAAATATTAAGTCGGTAAAAAGAAAATATACATTGAAAAAATCAAGAGAGTAAAATTTTTTACAATCTATACTTCTATACTTCCTATTATAAAGAGGAAAAAATTGTTTATTTGTCGGAGGTAAGCTCAGAAACTACCGAACCGATTCCAAAAGTAAAGGTATCAAAATGATGGTGTTAGTCCAACTTAGAACATAGGCTATATCTTATGCCGGTGCCACTACCCCAAAGGGGGTGCAGGAGCAAAAAACGTTCTAAAAATGCGATTTTTGCGTTACTGAAGGGCCTAGAAATATGAAATTTGGAATATAAGTTACTTATAAGATATAAATGATGTTTAAGAACAGTTCTTAAACAATTCGAAATTTAAAAGGGGTGAAAATGCACAAAAAGCGTTCTAAAAAACGTTCTAAATCGTAGTTTCTACATAATCTCAGGAAATACCAAACCGATTTTAAAAATATTGGCGTCAAAATGATAGTGACAACGTTTGCTCCAAGATAGGCTATGTTTTATGTCGGTGTCACTACCCCAAAGGGGGTGTAGGAGCAAAAAACGTTCTAAAAATGCGATTTATGTGTTACTGAAGGGCCTAGAAATATGAAATTTGAAGTATCAGCTACTTATTAGATATAAAGGATTTCTAAGAACATTTCTTAAACAATTCGAAATTTAAAAGGGGTGAAAATGCGCGAAAAGCGTTCAAAAAACGTTCTAAATGGTGATTTCTACACAATCTCAGGAAATACTAAACCGATTAAAAAAATAATGGCGTCAGAATGATGGTGAAAACCCTTGCTCTAACACAGGCTATGTTTTATTTAGGTGCCACTACCCTAGAGGGGGTGCAGGAGAAAAGCATTCTAAATTGCGGTTTTTGTGTGACGGAAGGGCCTTGAATCGTGAAATTTAGAATGGTAGTTAGTTATAAGATATCAATGTCCTCTAAGGACATTTCCTAAAAAAGTCGAAATTTAAAAGGGGGGTCAAAATGCGCAAAAAGCGTTGTAAAAAACGTTCTAAATTGCGATTTCTAGCAATCTCAGGAAATACTGAACCGATTTCAAATATAATGGTGTAAAAATGATGGGGACAGATCTTGCTCCAATATAGGCTATATTTTATATCTGTTTCCACTAACCCAGAGGAGATGCAGAAGCAAAATGAGCGAAAAGCGTTCTAAAAACGTTCTAAATGCCGATTTGTCACCGATATCTCAGGAAGAATCAAACTAATTTCAAAAGTAACGGTAAGAAATTGATGCTGACAGCCTCTGCTCTAACATAGACGCTATTTTAAGTCGGTATCACTATCACCTAGACGTTGCAGGAACAAAAAAGCGTTCCAAATTTCGATTTTTGTGATCAGTAGGGGCTAGCAACTTAAAATTAGGCAAGGAACATATTTATTACATATAAATGATCTTTAAGAACAGTTTCGAAAGAATTGGAAATTTAAAATAGGGTGAAAATGCGCGAAAAGCGTTCTAAAAACGTACTAAATTGCGATTTCTACTCAATCTCAGGAAATTCCAAAGCTATTTCAAAAGTAATGATTGCAAATCAATGGTCACAGTCCCTGCTATAACATAGGTTATATTTTATGTTGCTATCACTACCATCTGAGGGTTGCAAAAGCAAAACATGTTCTAATTTGCGTTTTTTGCATAACTGAAGGGTCTAACATTTTCAAGTATGGCATGGCATTTACTTACAAGATGCAACTGCTTTCTAAGAACTGTCGAAAGAAAATTTCAAATTTAAAAAGATGAAGTGAGCGAAAAGTGTTATAAATTACAATTTTTATGTAATCTTATAAAATACCAAACCGATTAAAAAAGATTTTATGTCTGTGCCACTACCACCAAAGGGTTGCAGTAGCTAAAAACTTTTTAAATTGCGATTTCTGTGATATTGAAAATGCTAGAAACTTTAAATATGGCATGGTAGTTAGTTATAAAATATATATGCCCTCGAAGGACAGTCGAAAATAAATTCGAATTAAAACGGGTTGAAGTGAAGGGGAGGTGCGAAAAGCATTCTAAAAAAGTCCTAAATTACGATTTCTACTCAATTTAATGGGATATAAACCAAATATAAAAGTAATAGTTGCGAATCAATGGTAAAGTACAGCCTCTGATCGTACACAGGCTATATTTTATGCCGATGATTCTACCCCCTGGGGTTCACAGGAACAACAAACGCTCCAAAAAAGGCCTTTAAAAGCTTTCTAAATTACGTTTCTGTGGAATATTAGGAAATAACAAACCAATTTCAAAATTAATGTTGGCAAATTAATGGTGACAGTTCCTATTTCAACATAGCCCTTTATGCTGAGAGAGGTGGTAGGACTTGGAATTTGACATGATGGTTAATTTTAAGATGTAAGAAGATGGTTTCTAAAAAATTCGAAACTTCAAATGCATACTGAAATGAGCGTATTAATTAAGCATAAAAGTTTCAAAATATTTTCTAAATTATTATTTATTTAGATTTATTTCGTTTTATTAATTTAAGACTCATTTCTGCCTTATGCAGTGTAACAATGATGTTTAATCAAACTGTGTTTTAAATAGTAATTTTTTTAATTATTCCTAAAAGTAATAAGTACCTTTTAATAAAATAAAATATTACCATTTAATAAAATAAAAATTTAGTTAGTACCTTTTAATAAAAATTAGACATATAAATATCACTTGAGATATTTCGAATATTACGCGAGCAAAGCCGCGGGGTTTGCTAGTGGTGTATAAATGGTGTGCCACACCATTTTTGCAATGGTATGTAGCCTTTATTGACATGAAGAAAAAAAAAAAAGATGGTCATCCTCTAAAGTGATGAATTAAAAAAGGAAAGTGTGTTTGATATCATAAATCAAATCTCAACAATTGTACTTCTGTATACAACTTTAAGAAGAAAAAAAATATAAATATAAATAAAAGCAGTTAGAGACATCAGTGGCACATAAAGAATAGTTTTGTTTTGATGCCCTGAAAGAAATGTTTGGTCTTTTTTGTCTTACATTGTAACTTTTGAAATGTAAGACTTCGTGTTTGGATGCTGAAAGTATGTTTTTAGAAAATAAAGAATGCATCTGTACTATCTTTCTCATAACTCCAGTGTAAAAAAAACCCCGACTTATTAATATTATTATCTTGATTTAAGCCTGTTAATAATAAATTAGAAACAGTAAAAAAAGAAAAAGAAATTGAGTCATTTGATTATCAGCTCATGTATTACGTGATACTGATGACATTGAAGGAAGTCATTTTTTATGTTATTCTATTAAACTTCTTTAAAAAATGAATAATTAATTAAATAAATGTGAAACAGTGATGGCCGCTGATGATTACCAATAAAAAATTATGTTAAATGATTAATTCTTCAATGTGCGGTGTAGTTGATCAGCTACATGTTCTTTTTTACCGCATATATCACATGAAGCTTTTCTTTTCGTCAATGCCATTTTATATCTATTTGTAATTTGTATACATTCTTAATTCATCACCAAGTAAAAAGATAATTATCACAGATTGCAGCATAAGATTGTTATGGGTCAATAATTGAAAACTGGACAATTTCATTCCAAAATTTTTATTTTTTTAAATTAATGTACCAACTATCACACACAATTATATGCTGTGATACATGTTTTGTCATTTAAATGCTTTAGTATTTTGAGATCAAGGATGTATATTTTATGCGTAAGATAAACTTTTATGGAAGAAAGTGCCAGTTAACATCATAATCAGTGCCTAATAAGTGGGACTGAGATGATGTTTTTGTCTTAACAGCTGCACAGCCATTTTGTTGAATCATTTTGTACACATGTAAATTATTAAATATGTCATGTGACATTTGCATGTTACATAAATAAAGTAGCAATAAGCTTTCTTTGTATAAATAAAAAGTTGGATACGGGGACATGAATGATGCTATAAAATAATACTCATCCCTATTCAGAAAAAAAACTAAATATTTCTAAATATGAAACAAAGAGAAGAACAGCTTATCATCATCCATGGTGGCTAGTTGAACTTTAGTTACTGTTGCAGTGGAAATAATTCTGCCACAGCCACCTAGTTTCATAATATGAATAAATACACCGGAGCTCACAAACACAACATTTATTTAAAGCTACCAAAAACAAATAATTATATCACAGAACAACATCTCAAGACACGAGTTGAGTAGTCGTGAGTCATTACAATTTAGTTATGGTTAGATATGTGACATCTCCTTTATTTTAAACAAAAAGCAAAAACATGAAAATAATACAAATACAAGCAAAACTAATAAAATGATAGTCAGGTAATGTAAACACTTAAGTATGAAAAGTCTCTGTTAATGAGTGAGTGCTACTGGTGTGGGATTTATTTATTGTAG
The DNA here is from genome assembly GCA_963932465.1 of Maratus speciosus. NCBI lineage: Eukaryota > Metazoa > Arthropoda > Arachnida > Araneae > Salticidae > Maratus > Maratus speciosus. The sequence goes on from OZ010793.1 coordinate 577,612,302, forward strand.
AAGGTAAAGGGGTGTTCAAATCTGGTGTAAATTTCAGATTATTCCCAGGAATGTTCAAATGTGGTGTAGGTTTCTCACAATCTAAAATGTTAGATTTCTTTTTAACTTCAAACTTCATACTACGAGGACCTTTGTGGAGATGTCTTCTATTTCTTTCTAATATCTGGCTATCTTCCTTTAATATACGATAGGATCCATGACACCTAGTTTCTGTTAACCTAAATGTGTGTTTAGAGGGACTGAGATGATGGTCAACCCAAGGGACAAATATATTTACCACAATATTTTACTATATAATCTATACTAATAAAGAAGATTTATATTTTCCCATACTGTATATAAATAGGTATAAATATTTAATAGCAAAAGTTAATAATATTTATAGGAATGATTACAGCATACATTTAATATTGAATATTTGCACCTGGGGACAGGGACTGAAATGATGATTTATTTTGTTTAAAGCTTAAAATTAATTATTTATACATCATTATATGTTCATTTATCATTGGTAATTGTTATAACAAATGTTACAATATATTACATTTTTCAGTTTTTGGTTTGAGTATAATTAATGAAATATTATTGGCAGTGGACGCAAATTGTCCAATTTTCAGATATTGACTCTTATGTTATTGTTATGATGATTGTTATGCCCAGAATGTGTATTTTTACGTTTTATGTTTAGTTTGAAAATGTTTTTATGAATTCAAACAGTGTGTAAAAATGATTTGTTCCACAGCATTTTAAAATACTTTAGTCAGAATGAGGACAATGATGAAAACGGTTTTGTTGCTAATCAGCTACATTGCTCATTTACAAGAAGTCTGAGGGAACAAGACAATTTCTTCATTTCAATAATAGCAGTAATATGATTCCTTGACGAGAACAGAGCCATGACAAACTTTTTTCAAGATAAGAATTAATAATGATTTGTAGAAAACTCGATTTCAGAAATTCCCAGTTGAAGAATGTGTGTCTGTTGATGAGAAAATGTATTCTGGAAAAGCCAGGAGGTATCTTAAAGAAATATGCCAAACAAGCTACGCAAATACAAGTTATTAATCATGAAAGGCGTTTCAGGTTATGCATATGATTTTTAAATTGTCATTGACGATGAAAACTAACCTGTAAAAAGATGTTTTGATAAAAAAGGTAGACGATTTTCTTAGATTTTAAAAAAATAGGCATTATAAAGACAAATTTAATGGTTCATCAAAACCCGGATGTCTCATATAAGCTGGGTTCCATATTTGAAGTCAATAGCTTAATTACAGTTGAACCCAGTTAAGGAGTGTTTCCAGGGACCGGAGAAAATTAACCAATTAAGTGAGATCGCGTATTAAATGTGATTTGTATAATATTGCATAGGTTAAGATAGTTTATAACAATATTATATCAGTCAATATTATCAGTTCAATACTATACCAACTTTGGTTTTCATCTTACATTTCTGCTTCAGTCAATTAATCGGAGTAAAAACAAGTTAATCTAGATCATGATATTTATTCAAATCGATAGTTTTTCCCTATTCTGCTGCCATCAGCTGTTTGCGAATAGCCGGCTTAGCAGGAAGCGAGTTCTCGTCGCTGCACGAGCCGCCGATGAACACTAGTACTAAGAAATATCGAGAAAATTATACAAAAATCGCTATCACAGCGTCACTTTCCCGCGGAATATTTCCAAATTCAAGGTTAACCTGCTGGCTATAACATTGCATAGCCAAAAACATGCGCAAAAAAATTGGTTCAATTCTATGCATAAATTTATACACTTTTCGATGGTACAATAAAGAAAATGGCACAAAAATCACGATTACAGCGACCCCTTCTGGCGGAATATTTTCAAATTCGAGGAGAAACGGCTGGCCATAGCCAAAAACATACACAAAAATTTGGTTCAATTCTATGCATAACTTTATACAGTTTCCATGGTACAATAATGAAAATGACACAGATATTGCTATTAAAGTGCCCCTTTCAGGCAGATTTTTTTTCTAATTCAGGGAGGAACTGCTTGCAATAGTCAAAAACATACACAAAAAATTTGGCTCAACTCTATACATAACTTCATATTGTTTTTTGATGGTACAATAATCAAAATGGCACACATTATAGCGCCCTGTCCCAGCGGAATATTTCTATATTGAAAAAGCACCTGCTTATCGCAGCCAAAAAAAAAAATACACAAAAATTTTGGTTCAATTCTATGCATAACTTCATGCACTTTTCGATGGTACAATGGCGACATCCGGATAGACAGACAGACATTCTGTATAAACATGAATTTGGGGATCCCTGACTCTTAGAATGTGTAAATTTGTCTAAAACCGGAAGTCGAAACAATTTCGATTGCAATATCTTCTTCTGCTGAAGATAGAAGAAAGTAAATATACTATATAATGTATTAGTTACCTTACAAACCTGTCTCTTATTTCAGTTTTATACACATTATAGTTAATTAGTTATAGGATTTTAATATTTGGGTGTCTTTTTTAGGGTACTCTGTTGTAAAATATAATTTATAAATTCATCATAACTTTTTTCAAATTGATTTTCTGAAATGGTATTAGTTTTTCACAAATTCTGTGGAAAATCCATAAAGCCATCACTATTCTTGTACTCACAAAAGTTACTGAATCGGAAATTGAATTTCAATATTTTCTGAAGAGCTTTACGGATTATTCTGATTTCAGTGGGCTTATTTATAGTTTTGTAGCAAATCGGGTAGTCGCCTGAACAGTTCAATGGATTCTGGATATATTTTACAATTGCTGATGATAATATAAAATAAAGTTACAATAGATTGTATTTTGAAAAACTGTGATAAAATGAAATAAAGAATTGAGATGATGCATGAAGAGCATTATAGTGAGGATATAGAAATACCGAAAGACGGCTGCAGTTTAAAAAATACATTTATTTAAATGTATCAAGAAGAATTTTCAAGTCTTGATCCAGCGAAAAATGTGGTCTTGCGGCGGTGTGTGATACATATTTCATATTTTTTCCAAATGTTGATGGTAATATAAAGCCAATTAATTAAGTAATATTGGATTATATTATAAAAAATATTTTAAAATGAAATAAAAAAGAGGCACAGAAATTATGTAGCTATAGTATAGTGATGATACAGAAACAGTAGCGCCAACTCTATTGGGTGGGATCAAACATTTTGGGTTAAAATGGCACGTACAATTGTGTTTTCACTTGGGGATGGCGGTGGGGGCGGGTGGTGGAAAGATGATAGGTTATTCATGGTATTATAGTAAATATTAGTGTCTTTACAAGGAACTCATACAAATAGAAAGAACTCATATAAATATAATTTAATAAAATTACAAGTTTATAATTCTATACTATATTTTGTATAAAAAATACAAGAACAACTTAATTTAAGTTTTTTTTTTATAAAGTTTCGTACAGAAGTTATAAAATTGTAATTTTATTAAATTATATTTGCATGAGTTAATAACGACACTAATATTTATTATAATACCAGTAAGTTCAATGCCAAAAAAAAGCTAAAAATCGAGCAAAACATTCCCGTCACCTAAGTGGTCTATGCATATCAAAGCATTGAAAAGATAAATCATTGACTTGTGTTTAGTGATAAAATAAGTGGAAATGGCTTATTTTTACATAGAAATATAATTGTATGTTGATATTGCCTCTGAAATATTTTTAATGCCCCTGTTTGTCTGTTACTGCGGTCTTTACAGTTTTCATACAGAATAACTTCGTGAACATCACCAGAACGAAATTGTCTTTCAATGATTCAAATATATATATATATTAATATAACGAAATAGAAAACTGAAAATCCAGGGGGACAAATTATTGGGTGGGCTTGATCCCCATGAGAACATACAAGTTGGCGCCATTGTACAGAAATACTGAATGTCGGTTAAAGAATTTAAATTCTAGATATGGCAAAAAAAGTGCGATCTTGCGACAGTGTGACATATATTTCATATTTTTTTCCCAAATACTGATGGTAATATAAAGCAAATTAATTTTATTATATTGGATTAAAAAATTGAAAAAAAAATTGATAAAAGGAAATAAAGAAGGGGTATATAAATGATGTATAGAAATACTGATTGTCGGCTGAATTTTAAAATATATTTATTTAATGGCTTCAAGAATTTTCAATTCTAGGTACAGCAAAAGAAAATGTGGTCTTTTGTCCGTCTAACATATACAGGGTTAGCTTAAATGATTCATCGGGTTTCAAAAGACTGTTTACTTACAATTATATGACATACAAAGGCGGGTGATACATGAAAAGATATATACACTCATCAAGTTTCTGGTACATACTACAATTTTTTCCATGTATGTGCCCTTAGTCACCCGCAAAATAAACTAGTTCGGTCCATACGTTCAATAGCATGTTTCTGTCAATGTCCGTCATAGCAGCAGAGATGCGTTCCTGCATGCGAGCGACCAGGCGGGCATTTAACCTTTTCACGGGCGGTGGTCACAAAAGAGGCTGTCTAATTTTAAGTTTACTGGCACCAAGAATATTTAATTAAAAATTTCCTTTTATAACATGCGTGAAAATAATGAAGTTTTTATTTTGCAATCAATTCTTGTAGTGAATTCTGTTGTTGGTATATCATTTCATCATTTTACAAACAGAATTACTGTTTGTAAGTTTGTACAGTTTGTACAGTTGAACTTGTTGAGTGTATGCATCTTTGCATGTATCATCCGCCTTTGTAGGTCGTATACCTTTCAATACAGAGTGTTTTGAAACCCGATGAATCATTTCGGCTAACCCTGTATATTAGGGTAGTCGTTATTTTCGAAGTTAAAAAGTTTATTCTCACTCTCTAAATTGGTTCCATTACATCTAAAAAAAATTCTTATAAAATTTAATCACTAACAAATAATATTTATAGGTAGATCAAGTAAGAACTTGGGGTAATTTTGTTGTTTTCTTCTACTTTTACTTGAAAAAATATCTCTAATCCCAATATTAAGAAAATTGCTTCAATGTATTAAAAAGTCACTTATCTGCACTATAAAATCCATAAAAATATCTGTAAATGCAATTGTTAATTTATTTATCTAAAGATAATTTCGCTGATATAAAGATGGTAAATGTCTGTCACCTCTCATAGATGTACCAGCAACATAGATTCAACTTAATTTGTTTTTTAATTATTTTCTAATTGTTTTAACTTTTTGATAAGTTAATAAGTTTGTTAAATAATTTGTATTACTTTGAGTTTTAAACCTTTATTGAGTTAACTTAGTTATAGCTATAATATTTTAGTCCTAACTGCCAGCAGCAATTCATTTCCATATTCAGTATCCTTATTTAATTGCAACTATTCTTATTTTTGAATTTGTTTTGAGCTTCGTTTGTTTACAGATAAGTATTTTTAAATTTGATTAATCAATCGTAAAAAATAAGTTTTTTGCTTAAAAGTTGAATAATATAATGGGAACAAGACTTAAAAACAATGTGTATCTTGTTGATAATGTAAATACTGAAATGACTGTCAACAAATTACCTTCAATAGGCATGTTATCGAGATTGTTCCTTTATAACCATAATGACTTGAAAATTATGGTGCGAGAAGTTTCTAAGGTCACAACACAAGAAATAACAAAGTTTGGATGAAAGCCAGAATTCTTATGCGGGATCCCCAACATTCTCAGAAAAAAATTAGAGGAATTATTTGAAAAACGGAGACTGTTAGAGAAGAACAACGAATAATTAGAAAGCCAAAGAACATGCATTTTCTTCAAAAGTAAATAACTTTTTTGATATCGTTCATAACGATGCTTAAACATAATCAAAATAGATGAAGATAGAGATTTTTGGCAGCACAGCGAGAAGATGGCAGAGGAGGATCAATGACCAGTACTGACATAAATCTATTGCAAAAGAAACTGATTGCTGATAAAAAAGAAAAAAATCTTCTGATTAGTAAAAAATGAAATGTTCATAGGATAAGTAACAGAAGTTGCAGTACTTGAGTTTTCTACAGATAGCCCAGATAAAGAAGATGGAAATGGAACTGAAGAAGCGATCAAGAAATAAAACTGTTTGAGTGTGCAGCATCAGGTTCTGGTCCATCCAAAGCTAAGAGAGGTTGGGGTGTGGGTGGAGCGTATGGATATTATAACTCCAGAATTAGCAACAGCTGTAGATAGGGCAAAAGTATCTGACAGAAAAGTTTATAGCATGGTACCACAACAAATCAACCTGAAAAGGAAGGAGTACGTTTTGTCGAAAAAGAGTTATTAGTAGAATTAAATAATCGCAGGAATTAACAGAAAGGCTGCAAAGAAATGTTCCTTTTATTATCCATTAAGATGGGAAACTTTCACCAGAATTAACTAGTAAAAGAAAAGAGATAGACCACCAATTATAATTCGTGGAAAAGGAGTTTCTCAGGATCTTTTAGTTGCTGAATTTCCTTCTGCAACAGTCCATGCAATTTATAAAGCTTTGAATGAATGGGATATTACAGATAAAGTAATTGGATTGAGCTTTGACACTACAAACCATGTATCTGTTTCAACAAAAAGATGATGGTTGAAGTTCTTCATAATCAAAAAGGTACAAGGAATCCTCAGAAGGGATAACTGTATCCCTTAAAAACTCTCATGAAAAGAAGTTTGACGATTTTGTTGTCAAAGAATCTTTCAAGCTCTTCAAAGAAATGAATTTACCACAAGGGTTCTTTCAAGTAGACCCTGAACATTGGAACACTAATTCTAATTATAGGATTGCATTAAAAAGGGTTAAATGTATTAAAGTAGTAAATGATCATGCTTAGACACACATGCTGAGAGACATTGCTTTGATCAAATAATACACTGGAATCCTAACATGAAATGAACCTCAGTTTCTGCTATTCATGAAAGCTGTAGAGGAGCACAGGAGAGCTTATCCTTAGTGTAGAAAATTGGACGTAACAAATTAAAAATCACCTATACTTTCATATATTAAGCTTTTTATATGTTTAATACAGTGTTTTTGTATTATATAAAATATGAAATTAACTTATTTCCATAAAAAAAAATGTTGGAATGTTATTCCATATGAAGGCTTGAATACGAAATTCCTCAATGGTAAACAATAAAAACGTTTAAAATTTTACCTTTATGTTTTCATCATATTATTCAGTAGAAATGTATTCTTCTTAGGATGAACAGAAACATTTATTTGAAAATTAAATACACTAGAATAATATGCTGCACACAATACTTAACACTTCACAATATAAAAACAGATGAATATTCTTGAGACTATTTACAAAACACAAATATAAAGAAATGCTTTGAATTATGCATTAAATAGTTTCTTGCAGTTTTAAATGTATTGTTATCATTTCTTTGGAATATCAGTGGATTTTTAATCCAGCAGCATTTTGCTGCTAAATGCTATGAGTCATGGAGGTACACTAACTGTTCCGAGGGTCTGTGCCAGTAAAACAACAAAGAGGATTGTCTGATGCTGCCATCTGGTGGAATGCTCTTGAAACATAAGAGCAATTCTTTATCATCTCTCCCGTTTTGTGATAGAATCTGACACCAGGAAGATAAGGTTTCGACAAAGTTCAAATTTGGCCTTTGGCAGCGGCTTCGTCATTATGTCTGCTATCATTTCATTTGTTGATAGATATTTGACAGCTATAACATTTTTCGTTTTCAAATCTCGCATCTAATGATACTCTGTATCAATGTGTTTGGTGCGAGATTTAAATTTTGCACTTTGAACCAATTTAATTGTAGCTTTGCTATCGTCAAAAATTCTAATTGGAAAATGTTATTGTAATTTGAGATCTTTACATAATTTTAAGATCCATAGCACCGCTTGAGTTCTTTGTGACAGTGCCACATATTCAGTTTCTGCTGACGGTAATGTCACACAAGTTTGTTTTCGCGAGGACCAAGAAATGCAGCTATTGCCTAAGAAGATTACATTTCCTGAGGTGGGTTTTCTGTCTGTAGCATCTTAACCCCAGTCTGCATCCGAGTATGCAACTATATTAGGATATTCTTTTGAAGAAATGTGGAGATCAAGGTCTTTCGTGGTTTTTAAGTACCTTATTACCCTCTTAACAGCATTCCAGCCCTTTTATCTTGGATTATTGCATCTTCGACTTAGTATGTGTGTAGGAGCGGTAATATCAGGTCTTGTGCATGAGGAAATATATAATAGACTTCCTATAGCTTGTCTATAATTACCATTTGATGATAAAAGATTTTCTTCTTTATCTAAACTACAATAGTTTGTTTTCATTGGTGTATAAGTTGGTTTGGCTTCTTCAAGCTGAAACTCCTTAACTAATTGATTTATTTTACTTCTTTGCGAAAATAGATAACTTCCATCTGCTTTTCTATAAAGTTTTATACCTAAGAAGTATTTTGCTTCTTCTAGTGATGTTATGGGATAAGATTTCTTTAAATAATTTATTACTTCATTAACTTCATTTTCATCTTCTGAGCTTATCAGCATATCATCTACATACAGTATGAGATAAATTGTCTTCTTTGATTTTTCTTTTATGAACAAACATGTATCAGCTTCACTTTTTTAAAATCCATATGCCTTTAGAATGTTCTCTATTTCTTCATTCCAGCACTTGGCGGCTTGTTTAAGACCATATATAGCCTTTTTTAATTTATAGACTTTTTATTTATTTTCTTCATCATGAAAGCCTTCTGGTTGATGCATGTATAATTTTTCATCATCTATTTTACCATGTAGAAACGCTGTTTTAACATCTACTTGAAATACTTTGGCTTTATGATAAGCTCCGAGGTCAGAAAAGCTCTAATGGTTATATGTTTCACGACAGGAGAGAAAGTTTCATCATAATCAGTGCCTAATATTTGAGTGGAACCTTTGGCAACTAATCGTGCTTTGCATTTAATTTCTTCTCCATTTTCATCACGTTTTGTTTTGTAAACCCATTTACAGCCAATTGCATGCCTATTCTTGGATAAAGTGACAAGCTTAAATACATCATTTTTCTTTAAAGAGTTGAATTATTCCTTCATAGCTTGAAACCATTTCTGTTGATCTTTTACTGGTAATTTTAAACCATCTTTAAAAGTTTCAGGATCTTGATTTTTGGAACAACTGTCTTCAATTTTGTAAGAATATCTTTCTGGTGGAATTCCTTTAGTCTCTCTGTTAGATATTCTTCTCTGGAATTATCGTCACTTTCTTCTGCTGTTGGGCTATCTACTGATTTTTCATCTGTTTTTGTTTCTTCTGCAGTATTTTCTATTGGGATAGCTTCACTATCATTTTCAAGATTTTCTTCTGAAAAATTGAAATGCATTAAATATGAGGTTCGCTCTTCAGGATTTTCTTGAAAGACATTTTCATAGTTCATATTTTCGAAAAACTTCACGGTTCTGCTTATCATTATTTTTCTACCGCCTGTGTAAATTCGATATCCCTTGCTTCTTAAATCGTAACCAACAAAGACTCCTTCAGTGGCTTTTTCGTCAAATTTTTGTCTCTTCTGTTTATGAACATACACATATGTTTTGCATACAAATACTTTAAGGTGACTCAAATTTGGCTTATGCCCATTCCACAGTTCATATGGTGTCTTTTCAGTTGATTTTGTGGGTAATCTATTTTGTGAATAGGCTGCTGTAGCTGTGGCTTCTGTCCAGAATGTTTTTGGCAATTTAGCATTTATAAGCATCGCTTTACACATTTCAATAAGCGAGCGATTCTTTCTTTCTGCGATTCCATTTTGGGGCGGCGAATATGGCGTCGTTGTTTCATGATTTATTCCTAAGTTCTTAAGGTAGTCTCTGACAGATTCGTTGCAATATTCCGTTCTATTGTCTTTACGCAAAGATTTAATCTTCAATCGAAATTTGTTTGTTGTTGATGCAACATACTCTTTTAATTTATCAAATACTTCATCTTTAGAGGAAATAAAATATACTTGTGTATAACGAGAGTAATCATCAATAAATGTAACGAAATATCTTTTTGATCCCATACTTTTTGTTTCTGCAGGACCGCATACGTCGCTGTATATCAAATCAAGTGGTTATTTACTTCTGTATTGTGCTTCTTTTGGAAAGGATTTATCTGTTAGATTTTATGCAGCTTGAACATTCAGTATTATGAGAACAATTATTCACAGTAATACCTAAAGCTAAATCATCCTTTTGAATTTTCTTGATGGATTCTAAATTTCTATGACCCAGCCTTTGATGCCATTTTAGAATGCAGTTGACATTAGAAAAAACTAGTAATATTTCTGAAGCACTATATACTTTTTCATTTGTGGGTATTATTTTTAATCTGTATAACCCCTCATCAGCTTTTGCATCTGCAACTAATATGTTGCCCTTTTTAATTAAACACATATCATCTTTAAAGGTTACAACAAAACCTTTCTCAGTACAAGACTGGACAGACAATAAATTACTATCCAACTCGGGGACATACAGCACATGATCTAATGTAACTCTATTTGTTTGTCCATTAAGTATTTCAATATTAAAAGTACATTTACCCTTTCCCTTTGCATTTAATTTAGTTCCATTGGCAATAGTAATTGCATCTTTATTTGAATTCTTTGATTCTGAGAACAGTTCCAAAGAATTAGCTAAACGAACAGACGCACCTGAATCAATAACAAAAGTCAATTTTTTGTTTTTATTTCCATTTTGTTGAGATTTCATAACAAAACTTGAAGAATTTGATTCTTTCATTAATTCATGATAGTTTTGAGAATCTGGCAGATTTTCATTTTGACTAGCAGTAGAGGCAGAGAAATTGTTTTGTTTTTTAAACTGTTGACGTGATCTATCTTGGGTGAAATTTAGCTTAAAGAATTAGCTAAATGAACAGACGCACCTGAATCAATAACAAAAGTCAATTTTTTGTTTTTATTTCCATTTTGTTGAGATTTCATAACAAAACTTGAAGAATTTGATTCTTAAAAAGCAGAAAAAACAACGTTTAAAATGCACAAATAATATATGAAAAGCAGCAAACAGCTGTTTCGAATCTACTAGCGAGATTCTTCTTCAGTGCAAAAGGAACAGCGTGCTAGAAAAAGCAAGGCTGAGCAAAATCATAGACAGAGACGCGCTGGCTTTTATACCCTATGCGGGTGGCGAAGGCGCCGAAACAACCAATGAGAGAGAAGCAGTGGAAACGACTGGGTGGACAAGTAGCGACATCTACCGGAGAAGTAGAGAAAAGAAACCAAAAAAGGGGAATTAAATTAACGCTTTCCAAATACTTGGAAAATCTGGAGTACTAGATAAGTCATAGACTAAAGAGTGAGAATTTTTAATGATATGGTAAGCTTCCCAAAAATCAAGATCAAGGTTAGAAGAACATTTTTGGATAATGATGGCTGAGGAAAAATCGAACCTATGTTGAGAAGACCAAGAATGTTGAGCAATAGAAGAACGTTTGAGCTCCTGATTTTTAACATAACCTTCATGCTCTTTTAAACGAAATCTAAGAGCACGTTTAGTCTGACCAATATAAGAAAGACCACACTGACAAGAGATCTGGTAAATGCCCCAATTATCTAGGCGATCAACGGGGTGTTTGAGATTTGAAAAAGGGATTTTATTCACAGGAGAAAAAATAACTTTAAAATCAAACCTTCTTAGGATTTTAGCAACTTGCTGACTGATTTTAGGAAAAAATGGTAATACAACTGAAGTATTAGAGTTGGAATTAGAATGCTTTTCAGAATGGTCGGATTTCGTCAATTTCTTATAAATAGAATCGATAATATTAGAGGAATAACCACGATCGACAGCAATAGCTTTGAGGTAATTAAGTTCAGCACTAAGTAACTGAGGAGTGGAACAAATATTAGTAGCCCGAAAAACAAAAGTATTGAAAGCAGCAAATTTCTGGTTAGGGGGATGAGAAGAATACCTGTGAGGTGGGAGAATGACAGCAAAAGGTTTACGAAAGACGGTAGTCTGAAAGCCATTATCACAACGAATAACAAGGACATCCAGGAAAGAAAGACAGTTATTGGTCTCAATTTCAGAGGTAAATTGAATGCAGGGATCAATGGAATTCATAATAGAGAGAATATGATTAATATCCGAATTCATTTCAATCAGGACATAAACATCATCAACATAACGAACATAGAACGGAAATTTTAAGATTTCAAAAAGCTTGACCTCAAAATAGTGCATATAAATATTGCATAAAATTGGACTAAGAGGATTACCCATAGCCATACGGAAGAAATTACCATTAAAAACAAAAGTATTTTGCGACAAGCAAGCTCGAGTGAGAAGTATAAGTTCCTCGATTTCAAAATAAGAGAAATGGAATTCACAAAGCCTTTTCTTGAGGCAATCTAAAGCCCCCCTCAACCGGAACGTTTGTAAATAATGATTTAACATCAAAAGAAACCATCATGTGATTCTGCGGCTTAAAATTATGAAGTTTTTTAACAAAATCAAAAGAATTCTTAACAGTGAAACAGTTACTGCTTAAAAGTGGGGAAAAAAACAGAAACTAAATATTTGGCAAGCTTATAAGAAGCTATACCGATACTAGAGACAATAGGTCTAAAAGGAATGTCAGGTTTATGGACCTTAGGTAAAGCATAAAACCTGGCACAATGCGCAATAGACGGAATAAGGGACTTCTTAAAGTTAGCAGGAATAATGGAAGAAGACTTAATGGCAGACTTAATAGAGTTAATTTCACTAGTGGAAGGGTCTTTGCGGATATCCACATACGGACCATCATTAATTAATTTATGGGTTTTTTCCAAATACGTAGATTTGTCGAGAAGAACAATCTGACCACCTTTGTCGGCCTTAGTAATAATTAAGTTTGGATCAGAACGCAAATTTTTCAGACATTGTTTAACAGGATGTTTAAGATTGGGTTTATAAACATTAGAATTGAAATCAACAGTATTGGCAATGAGATGCCTAATAGACTCTTTTTGAGAAGAAGATAGAGCGCTATGCTTAAAGGCTCTTTCAATAGGAGCAATAAGATTAGGTAAAGAAGGAATAGCAGAGACAGAAAAATTGTTATTCAATTTGAGAGCATCCAGCTGATTGTTACTTAATGGAACACTAGAAAGATTGACAACAGCATTTTGGTTAACAAGAGGCAAATTACTGCAGTTATTAGCGACAGAACTTCCACAAAGCGCATTAAATTTCTTCTTTAAAACCGAACAATGAACAGAAGAAGCTGTGAGAACTCTGCTCCATGACCGTCTGTCAATGGACTGAAAATCAGGAGTAGAATTAGCGAGGCTGATATGTAAAGAATATAACTCGCGCTCTATATGAGCAATTTTGTGGCGAGTCTCTTGAATCAAAGCTCTTAAAAGAGCTAATTTAGAACGAAATAAGACATTCTCAATCCTATTTGAAGAAAATAAATTACAACGAATGGAAATGAATTTAGGAATAACCTTCTTACGCCTACAATCAAGTAGGAAATGTAAGTGTTCCAAAAACCTGTACTTTTTTAATCGTAAATTACAAAAAGGAAAAAAAAAATTTTTGAAATTTTGCGGAAAAAAAAATTTCCGCAATGTCTCAAATCAATAGGTTTTGTAATTTACGATTAAAAGTACAGGTTTTTGGAACACGTACATTTCCTACTTGATTGTAGGCGTAAGAAGGTTATTCCTAAATTCATTTCCATTCGTTGTAATTTATTTTCTTCAAATAGGATTGAGAATGTCTTATTTCGTTCTAAATTAGCTCTTTTAAGAGCTTTGATTCAAGAGACTCGCCACAAAATTGCTCATATAGAGCGCGAGTTATATTCTTTACATATCAGCCTCGCTAATTCTACTCCTGATTTTCAGTCCATTGACAGAAGGTCATGGAGCAGAGTTCTCACAGCTTCTTCTGTTCATTGTTCGGTTTTAAAGAAGAAATTTAATGCGCTTTGTGGAAGTTCTGTCGCTAATAACTGCAGTAATTTGCCTCTTGTTAACCAAAATGCTGTTGTCAATCTTTCTAGTGTTCCATTAAGTAACAATCAGCTGGATGCTCTCAAATTGAATAACAATTTTTCTGTCTCTGCTATTCCTTCTTTACCTAATCTTATTGCTCCTATTGAAAGAGCCTTTAAGCATAGCGCTCTATCTTCTTCTCAAAAAGAGTCTATTAGGCATCTCATTGCCAATACTGTTGATTTCAATTCTAATGTTTATAAACCCAATCTTAAACATCCTGTTAAACAATGTCTGAAAAATTTGCGTTCTGATCCAAACTTAATTATTACTAAGGCCGACAAAGGTGGTCAGATTGTTCTTCTCGACAAATCTACGTATTTGGAAAAAACCCATAAATTAATTAATGATGGTCCGTATGTGGATATCCGCAAAGACCCTTCCACTAGTGAAATTAACTCTATTAAGTCTGCCATTAAGTCTTCTTCCATTATTCCTGCTAACTTTAAGAAGTCCCTTATTCCGTCTATTGCGCATTGTGCCAGGTTTTATGCTTTACCTAAGGTCCATAAACCTGACATTCCTTTTAGACCTATTGTCTCTAGTATCGGTACAGCTTCTTATAAGCTTGCCAAATATTTAGTTTCTGTTTTTTCCCCACTTTTAAGCAGTAACTGTTTCACTGTTAAGAATTCTTTTGATTTTGTTAAAAAACTTCATAATTTTAAGCCGCAGGGTCACATGATGGTTTCTTTTGATGTTAAATCATTATTTACAAACGTTCCGGTTGAGGGGGCTTTAGATTGCCTCAAGAAAAGGCTTTGTGAATTCCATTTCTCTTATTTTGAAATCGAGGAACTTATACTTCTCACTCGCGCTTGCTTGTCGCAAAATACTTTTGTTTTCAATGGTAATTTCTTCCGTATGATTGACGGTTTGGCTATGGGTAATCCTCTTAGTCCAATTTTATGCGATATTTATATGCACTATTTTGAGGTCAAGCTTTTTGAAATCTTAAAATTTCCGTTCTATGTTCGTTATGTTGATGATGTTTATGTCCTGATTGAAATGAATTCGGATATTAATCATATTCTCTCTATTATGAATTCCATTGATCCCTGCATTCAATTTACCTCTGAAATTGAGACCAATAACTGTCTTTCTTTCCTGGATGTCCTTGTTATTCGTTGTGATAATGGCTTTCAGACTACCGTCTTTCGTAAACCTTTTGCTGTCAGTCTCCCACCTCACAGGTATTCTTCTCATCCCCCTAACCAGAAATTCGCTGCTTTTTTCGTTTTTCGGGCTACTAATATTTGTTCCACTCCTCAGTTACTTAGTGCTGAACTTAATTACCTGAAAGCTATTGCTGTCGATCGTGGTTATTCCTCTAATATTATCGATTCTATTTATAAGAAATTGACGAAATCCGACCATTCTGAAAAGCATTCTAATTCCAACTCTAATTCTTTAGTTGTATTACCATTTTTTCCTAAAATCAGTCAGCAAGTTGCTAAAATCCTAAGAAGGTTTGATTTTAAAGTTATTTTTTCTCCTGTGAATAAAATCCCTTTTTCAAATCTCAAACACCCCGTTGATCGCCTAGATAATTGGGGCATTTACCAGATCTCTTGTCAGTGTGGTCTTTCTTATATTGGTCAGACTAAACGTGCTCTTAGATTTCGTTGAAAAGAGCATGAAGGTTATGTTAAAAATCAGGAGCTCAAACGTTCTTCTATTGCTCAACATTCTTGGTCTTCTCAACATAGGTTCGATTTTTCCTCAGCCATCATTATCCAAAAATGTTCTTCTAACCTTGATCTTGATTTTTGGGAAGCTTACCATATCATTAAAAATTCTCACTCTTTAGTCAATGACTTATCTAGTACTCCAGATTTTCCAAGTATTTGGAAAGTGTTAATTTAATTCCCCTTTTTTGGTTTCTTTTCTCTACTTCTCTGGTAGATGTCGCTACTTGTCCACCCAGTCGTTTCCACTGCTTCTCTCTCATTGGTTGTTTCGGCGCCTTCGCCACCCGCATAGGGTATAAAAGCCAGCGCGTCTCTGTCTATGATTTTGCTCAGCCTTGCTTTTTCTAGCACGCTGTTCCTTTTGCACTGAAGAAGAATCTCGCTAGTAGATTCGAAACAGCTGTTTGCTGCTTTTCATATATTATTTGTGCATTTTAAACGTTGTTTTTTCTGCTTTTTAATATTGTTGCACAAAGGCTTTATTTGCTATTTTTATGAATTTGATTCTTTCATTAATTCATGATAGTTTTGAGAATCTGGCAGATTTTCATTTTGACTAGCAGTAGAGGCAGAGAAATTGTTTTGTTTTTTAAACTGTTGACGTGATCTATCTGGAGTGAAATTTAGTTTAGTTTTGTTAGTATTATTAGCCTTTAAGTGAAAACAATCTTCACGATTGTCATTATTTTTTTTTGCAATGAGAACAAAATTTTTGTTTAATCAAATGCTTTGGTTTATCCCTACTACACTTTAAAGCAAAAGATTCAAATTTTGTTGAAATTTGTTTAGTTTCAACTCTTCTAAGATGCCCATCAATTAACTTGTTTTGAACATGTTTTAATGATAAATATGTTTCAAATTTACTTTCAATAGCAATTATAAAGGTACTGTAAGAATTTGGTAAGGAACAGAGCAAAATAGCTATTAAATTATCATCTTGTATTACTTCACCTATACTTCTTAATTTTTCTGCCAATTCTAAGACAGAATTAATATGTTCCTGCATTTTTACATTTTCATTATATTTAATGGAATACAGCTTCCTAAGAAAATAAAGTTTATTTGTTAAATTTACTCTTTCATGAACAGATTTCAATTGATCATATGTTTCTTTAACACTTTTAGCATGTCTGACATGAACAATTTGTGAATCTGAGATATTTAAACAAATTAATACCCTATCATTTCTATCATTTTTTACCCAATTGTCATCATTTTCCTTTTTAGATTCAAATACAACATCATACAGACCTTCTTTGATTAACAATTGTTCTATTTTGAACTTCCATACTGAATAATTATCATCAATTAATTTATCAACATATTAAGATTCTTTAAGACTAGTCATTATAATTTAATAATATTTGCTTATTTCACAGAAAATAAATCTGTTTATCTTATTAATATATCAAAACAACAATTATAAACTCAAATATAATGCTAATGATGAAATAAGAACTTAATAAAATTCTTGAGAACAATTTTTGAAGTTACTTTTGATTTCAGAAAAAAACTGTTCTTAAATATTCAAATTCTTTGTTTAAAACATAAATTTACATTTTCAACTTGCATAATAAAATTTCAATAAGAAACTGGCAAAATAAACCTCAAAATAATTTCTTTTCTTATCAGTACACAATGCTTTTGATTTCAAAATAAGAACAATTCTATGAATTTTCTTTTATATCATTCACTTGCAAAAAATTCAACATTTAGAAAAATAATTATTTCTTTGAATTTAAATATTATATTTTCTTCTTTGATATTATTACATTTAAAACTGAGATAATGTTCCGTCTCATAATCGACTGTTGGAATGTTATTTCATATGAAGGCATGAATACGAAATTCCTCAATGGTAAACAATAAAAAAGTTAAAAGTTTTACCTTATGTTTTCAAGTATTACTCAGTAGAAATATATATTTTTTAGGATGAACAGAAACATTTATTTGAAGATTAAATACACTAGAATAATATGCTGCACACAATACTTAACACTTCACAATATAAAAACAGATGAATATTCTTGAGACTATTTACAAAACACAAATATAAAGAAATAATTTGAATTATGCATTAAATAGTTTGTTGCAGTTTTTCATGTATTGTTATCATTCCTTTGGAATATCAGTGGATTTTTAATCCAGCAGCATTTTGCTGCTAACTGCTATGAGATATGGAGGTACACTAACTGTTCTGAGTGTCTCTGCCAGTAAAATAACAAAGAGGATTGTCTGATGCTGCTATCTGGTAGAATGTTCTTGAAACAAAAGAGCAATTCTCTAACAAAAAAATATCATTTTGGCTTATTCTTCTTTTGTCACTATGTTTTTAAGTGTAATTACCAAACTTCAGCAAGTTTGAGCTACCTCTAAATATATTTTTTCATTCAAACTTTTCCCACTTTGATTTTAACCGAATTGAAACTTCTTTTGAGGCAAAAGAAATTAAAAAAAAAATAAAATTGACCACATAAGAACCACCCTACTGTATATTCCATATCTGTGGGTGTAAAAATTCACTGAAAGTCAGTTAATTAATTTTCCCATGCAAATGAAAAGAAAGAACAGATATTCAGACGAGAAATAAAACTAGAAAAAGGAATTCTACTTTTTCAGAATTTAGCTTCGCCCCTGATGAAAAGAAAATATATATGTATATAAATAGTACAAAACAATTTTACTTTTAAGACTTAAAACACACGCTTTTATTTTATATAAAATGACGTCATTCGCATCCGGAGGAAGAATTCCACATTTACGATCTAGTCTTAAATAACATCTACAGTAAAGTATGCATAGGGCGTCACTATAGCTAAATAATACACAAATCCAAAAATAGAGATGTTGTCATTCAAGAAACTCGACAAAAAACTTGGCTATCTAATGATTCATGTGCCTTCATTTGCTTGTAATATTAATATAGATGCTTAAAATTAAATATAGTTTATAATAGCTCCATGTTTTATCAGAAATTATTCATTTTTATTTTTTTTTCAAAATAGCTCGTATTTTAATTACCCTTTTTCCAGTTGACATGGGAAAATGGCAACAAAAAGATATAATTACTATTTTTCAAATATTTTATCCTTTACTTTCTGCAGAAATTGAGTACTTCAGTTGCTAACATTACAAAAAAAAAATCTTTATAAGCTACAAAAAAATTAATATCCCAAAAATAAATTGAGATGCAGTTTTCAAACAAATTGCATTTGAAAGCACATTTTTTTCCGAATACGACGGTATAAAAATTGAAAATGTGCGATGTTTAGAAGTTTAAAAAATTGCAGTTGAGTATTTAACAGTACAATGATACATCTACTTTGTTTTACGGTGGGCATATACAACGGAACGTTATTTGTTGGAGACGACACTTTAATTGCTGGACGAAAGAAATAGCATATCGGGGGGCTAAAAAATTGCCAGAAGACAAAGATTTACCAAAATAAAACTTACGAAGTAAGGATTCGAACATTTTCCTAAGAATCCCATTATAATATAAAAGAAATTGGTAAATAGAATCAATAAAGATATTTACGAGTAATAATTTCTTGGAATTTTTCATTTATACTTACAATCTACTTTTTATTTATTAAAAAGCCTCATTAATTAGCTTCTTTTGGTTAAGTATCGCATACAGAATGAGAATGATGCATTTTAATTTCGGCTAACTCATTTGAATTTTAAATAACCTGTGAGTTTTCGCTTTTCTGATAACAATAAAATAGAAGAATGAAATTGCTATATAGGGAGGAATTTCAAAACAATTTATTCTCACAGATGAAGGACGAAAAGAAAAGGAAATCAATTTATTTTAAAAAGCTAGTTCTGAGAACAAAAATTGTTGATGACAATGATAATGACTAATTCAAATAATTGAGATAAAAACCTAATTTTCTTGCTTGATTATTGTGCGATTTCATGAATTATATATTTCAAACAATATAAAAGACATCGCAAAAAATGAATTGATATTCGAAATGGTAATTTTATATTGATTTATATTTCTTTTAAAGCTTGAGTTTTGTTCCAGAAATCTTTAAAAAGGAGATTATTTTTTACTGATTTATTTAACAAAAGAATAATTGAGAGAAATGTTAGTACACTGTCGCCGCCTCAACTTTGTATGCTTTATACACTGCAAATAAACAAACATATGTATAAAAAAAAACTATGTTAAATCTGTCTGTAAAAAAATTATATTAAAATATTAACACTCTAGCAGATAGTAAAAACAAGTTAGTTTTACAGCAACAAATCTGGTTCTTTTATAAACTTTCTGGTTTTTAAAAGTGAAATACTGTATCTAACTGCTAAAAACAGATTCCTTTTCCGTAAAATGGAAGTTTTTTTAATGATAAATTAGGTGCCAGAATTTTTCTGTAAAATAAAGAAAAATGTTTATCTATTTATTTATTTTTACAGTATATCATCTTATACCGAGCTTTTCATTTCAATTATTGTTTTTGTTAAAATGAATGAAGCATATTTAAATTCTGAAATCTAATCTATGCAAGGTAAAAAATATGCTAACGTTAAAAGCAGTGGCTTGGTAAGTTTAATTGTGGCCAGCCACGATGGTTCTGTAATTTGTGATTATTGGTGATGGATTTAATATAATATGTTACCTCTTGCACACAAATATTGTTATTTTGGTTTCAGAAATATTAATTTTATGAATTTTAACAAAAAAAAAAAAAAAAAAAAAAAAAAAAAAAAAAAAAAAAACAAGACAATTACTTAAAGTTTAAATTTAAGATATAAAAAAAAATATTGTGTAAAATGAATCATTTAAAAAAAAAAAAATGTTTCTTTCGTGTTAATGAGATTTTGTATGCAAACTTTTAGTGCACACTTTGCAATTTTCTTTTCTTTTAGAATTGTGATTCCATACTTTTATTAGCTTTGTTGTAAGTTGTTTTTTGATGTAATTATTTTCTTGGTTATTTTCCTTGACTATTCAAAAGCCGCGTAATACCACGTAAGCGCTTTAAGAATGGTTCTAAATTTTTAAGAAAATGTTTTGCTGCATTAATCAACTTTTTACCACAAATCAAAACTAATCGTTGGGGGACACCGTAATACTTACCCGTCATGGATATACATAATATAAAATATGAAAATAAAACATGTGATACATGCTAAGCATTGTATCCAGTGGTGTAGTCGTAAAAAAAGGGTATAAGCTCTAAGCAGAAGGTATACGCTCAAGGCAGTGCGTATACCCTAGAGTGTATTTACTAATAGCTTTCTTCAGAAACAGAGGGTATACGTTGTTCCTTAAAAAAATCCAGAGAGTATACGGCGTTTACCCCCGTATACCCTCCACTACATCCCTGATTTTATCATGTTACTTTATTCATAATATAATTTACCTGGACTCCCTTAAATATAATTAATATATTCCTTAAGGGGATTCTTCGCGCACTTGAAAACACCCGCTCCGTAATGTTAATCCTATGGGCCGGTTATTTTCGAATTTCTCGTTTCAATTTGAATATATTTTAACAATTTTTTTTGCATAGGATAGCTGAGCTCGATCTTTAATATGACTTTTTTAAAGAGTAATATAAAGAGTTTAAATGAACTTTTTCGATTTTGGTTGCAGACTTTTTTTAAAAAGGTACTTTCAGTTTCGAAACAGGTTTGGAAACTGAAAGTACCTTTTTAAAAACAAATCTGCAACCAAAATCGAAAAAGTAAAAAAGAGTCATATTAAAGACCGACCTCATCTAGCCTATGCAAAAAAATCGTTTAAAAATATTCAAATTGAAACGAGAAATTCGAAAATAACCTACCCATAGGATTAACATTACGGAGCGGGTGTTTTCAAGTGCGCGAAGAATCCCCTTAAGCTAATATTACTTCTTGTTGCATTAAAATATCTCAATTTGTTGATTTTCTGTAAGCAAGTAAACCCTATTGGTTTACAATGGAAGTCTATGGGAATTTGGCGAAATATTAGAGATACCGCCAATTTGTCGACTCATTTTGGTCGCCAAATTTGGCGATATATCGCCAAGTTGGCGAGAAACTTGACTGCATTTGGCGACAGAACAGGGTCCCCCTATGGTAACCCCCTTATAGGTATGGAAATTAATTAAATGCTTGACAATTACGAAAAGCCATTATTGGCATTTAATCTTATGGTTTGGCGATAGTTTTTTGGTCGGCGGGATAATCGAGTAGTACCGAATTGCGTAAAAAAACATCCTTATAACTCGAAAAATTATAATCCTATTAACTAACAGTTTACTGCGTCGGAATAAGCGTCTCATTTTCAATGAAAATATATCTTTGAATTGAAATTTGAATGAAATACAGGGTCATGAAAATTCGAAGAGTGTGAAAAATATGATTACAAATATCTCGGCAACTCATTATCCGATCGACTTCATTCTTGATGAAAAATTTATGTTTTTTTTATTGTCTTTTATGTTCACTCCTTCAAATAAACAATTTCGAAAATTTTTGTATACCTTTTATCAGAACGAATATTTCGAGAGTCCGAAAAACAATAGTTCCGGATAATTGAGGTTTCTGATATTCAGTAGGCTTCTTTACATTATTACTTCCTAAGTACACACCAAATTTCAAGACTCTATCTCAATTTATTTGGGCGTTTACAGACACACACACACACACGCGTACAGACGGACGGCAAACATTTTTTCTAAAAATACGTTTTTCGGAATCTCTAATGTCTGAAACGTGTAAATCCGTCAATTTTTTTTTCGATTTTCAAAACGATTACAAGACTTACCCTATGTATGATGGGTAAGTAAAAGTTACTATATTTTTTGAAAAACAATAAACGCTGCAATTTTACCTTGGAAAGGAAATTCTGCTGACATGAATTTTGTCTAAAAATTGTAGAAGGTTAAAAAACATACATGTTAAACTGAAATTTAATTGAGGCAAAAATACGTTTAAACTACTGAAATCACATTCTAGGAGTTACTAACGGTAGGCGGCTATTTATCCAGTTTTTTAATTAGCCTTGTATATGAGTTTATTTATATGTTACAAACATCTCTGAGTATACTAAATGTAATTGATCTTGAAAATGCATAACTCAAATAAAAAAAAAAAACACCTTCAAACAATTCACACAGTATAATTCTTACGAATTCTGTTTTGTAGTCCTGTATAAGGTCTATAGAATTTATGTACACCTCGTAGTGTGAAAAAGTTAGTTGAACTTTAAACGCATACCATAACAGAAAACACACTTTCAGCAATCACCTCTAGTAGACAATACTTCAGATATACTATTGTATCCGAAATCTTTTATGTGTCCTGTAAATGAACGATAAATGTGATGCACGATTTATTCTACTGCAGGCATCTTGTAGTGAACCTCAGCAATGTATATCAATTTCATGATGTTTGAAATAGTGCGACGCAATTAAAATACGCTGCGCAAAGTTTCCCCCCGTAGATTATTATATAAACTACTCTTTTTGTGTGACCCTGTAAAGGAATGATAAACGCTTTGCACCCCGTATTCTACAGAAAGCATGTTTTAGTGCACCTCAAAAATTCATATAAATTTTATGAAGTTTGTAACATTATTAGGCTAATGTCAGACGGACGTCTTTTTGCACGCTTTTTTCCTTACGTATTAACCCTACACAATACTAGCGACATTGTGTAGGGATAATACGGAAGGGAAAAAGCGTGCAAAAAGACGTCCGTCTGACATTAGCCTTAAAATAGCCGCAAACGATTTTTTTTCATAGGTCATAATATAACGGAATATTTTTGAGTTCCCCTGTAGAGTACTATACGAGTATGAACCAGATAACATGCTCTATAGGTTCCATCTTCTAGTGCACCCCAATAATGTATATAAATTTCATTATGTTTAAAATTGCGTAACACTATTAAAATACATTGAAAACAATTTTTCCCCATATGGACCATATTGTAACGGAATACTTTCGAGTACCCCTGTAAATGAACAATGAATGCTACACACTCATTTTCAATACCGAACATGCCATAGCAAACCTCAATAACATATATCAATTACGTGTCCATCTGAGTACAGTGAAACCTCCCTGTGAGACCACCTCCATTAAGCGACCACCTTCCTGAACGACCATTTTTTTCAAGGAACGGAATTTATTCCCATAGGCTCAATACTAATTTTACCTCCGTTCAGAGACCATCCCAGTTGAACTCCCTCCATGAGCGACCCATTTCTTTGAAGAAAATGAAACAAATTCTGTTTTTTCCTGGTCGCTTGTAGAAGGTTTTATTAGAAAACTAATTCCTCAAAATCTATTCACAATACTTCTAAACTGAGTTTAGATTTTTTTTTTTTTTTATTCCGGTAACTTTTAAGTGTTTAAACTCCTTTTTGCCTTTTTAGGCATGAATTTAACTCTGATGACAAATTAAGAATGACGGTCGATAAACTCCCCTGCCTTGCCTCTCAAAGAAATAGATAAATTAATGAAATCGTCATTATTTGTTCCCGTCCAAAAAAAATTGCATTTAATTACTGAACTTCGAAAGGACTTGGAAATAAAAGTTATAAAAGATAAAACCGTAAAATCAAAGAAAACATTAATGTATTCATTTTTTAAACTCTGCAGTAATTAACTTATGTTATTAGCTTTTGTTTTGATACTTATATTTTTTCCTAATGTGAAAAATAAATAATATCATAAGACGAAACGCAATTTTTCACCTTGATTCAACATAAAATAAATAATGTGAACATTAAAAGTTCCTCAATCTTACCTAAAAGGCGACTAATGTAATGAAAAAGATGTTACAAGTTTAAAATATACATTTTATTTAAAACTTCTTAGTACTTTCAAGTCTTCCAGGCTCATCATCAGAGAATATCTTAATAACTAAAACGCAAATTTTCACCTTGATTCAACATAAAATAAATAATTTGAACATTAAAAAGATTTTAAACTTGTAACATCTTTTTCATTACATTAGTCGCCTTTTAAGTAAGATTGTGGAACTTTTTAATGTTCATATTATTTATTTTGTGAAAAATAAATTTTAGCAACATTAATTGTTACTTTTTTTCAACAATTAAAATCTAGATTTAAACATGATCTCCATTAAGAGACCATCTCTCAGAGCGATCATTTTTTTATTGGAATGGAACGTGGTCGCTTTAGGGAGCTTTTGCTGTATATTTATGCGAGTTAGGTCACGGACAGACGGACAAACCGAAATCATAAACACTTTTCAGCTATGTTGGAAAGTATTAAAAATAGACTTTTCCTTTGGGCCTTTTTAACTCTTTCCAACATAGCTGAAAAGTGTTTATGCATTCGGTTTGTCTGTCCGTCTGTCCACGCTCTAACTCCCGTAAATATACTCGGATTTTCGTGCGATTGATAAAGGTTATTTAGGGTCACCAAAGAATGTTTGGTATTGTATATGAAGTATGTAGGATTAATCGTTCATTGACAGGGGCACTCAAAAGTATTCCATTACATTATGGTATAGGGGAAAAATCGTTTGCAGAGTATTTTAATGACATGACGCTATTTCAAATGCATTGAGACTGATATAAATCACTGAATTTCACTACGATCGCGTTAGAATAGGGCATTTATAGCATTTTTTTTTCATTTACAGGTACGCACAAAAGAAATCGGTTACAGTACAGTAGAGTAATTCCGCGATTAATGCCGCACATTTTTTTGAATTTGTGTATAAAGTCCCATGTTGGATTAAAAAAAAAAAAAAATCATGCTGCGCTATTTAATGTTAAATATACAACACGTGCACTGTGACAAAAAAAAATAAAAACAAGTAAATATTTTTTAACATTTTTTCCCTAAAATATTACACTGTGGCGCATCACCCGTTCATTCAGGCTGAGTCGCCGCACTTATGCGGTAGTTATGCCCCGCTTGTAATAAGAACAGAATGAGATTATAAATTAAAAAAATATTCATATCTGGACTATAATTAACTATGCAATAACAAAAATAAACTAAATGGGTACAATGAAGCGTATTATGAGATTCAAATTAATAACTGTTTGCCTGCTTTCACTATTAAAATTATCGACTTATTTTTTTATATTAAATTTTAATTGTTATTTCAGCCACAACGTAATATCAATGAATTAGAGAGGGAAAAGAAAAAAAAAAGTAAAATTGTGTTTACATAATTTATTTGTTAACCCTTTCGGGACCGGCGGCTTTTACACAAATTTTATTCGGTTGGCACCACTTTTTTGAAGGAAGAGTTACCTTTATTTAAATAATGATGAAAATGCTCTAATTAAAGAAAGCAAATATTACTTTTCTTTTTTACTGGTGCCAGAAACAAATTCTGTATGCTCTTTTTGAAGGTGAATATATGCATGCACCCATGGTCCCGAATGGGTTAATAGATTTGTTTTTTCGACTGCAATCTACACAAAAAGTGTCGAAAAAGTACGGTCTTTATGCAACTACATTTGACACATGATGCAACAAAGCCAATTACACTTCCTCTTTTTTGGAGTAGATTTCTAAACATGCCTTGCAAAGAACGTCTGCGTTACGCGTAATCCAATTTTTCATTATTATCATCTTGACTTCCATCTTTCTTGCCCTTCTTACTTTTTATTTTTCCCTTTTTCTCTTTTCGTTTTTGTAAACTTGATAACATGTCTAACTTGGTTAGTCTGTGGAAATAGAAAAGGAAAAGTTAATAACACTTAATAATCCTGTACAAAAGAAACTGCGGCATGTATACCGGAATTACAGTGCAGCATGTATCCCATTTTGCATGCTACAGACGTCGCACATCACAGTTACCTGTCATCGCTAAGGAAAATGGCGTAACCATACGCACAGTACTGTATACAAACGCTACACTTAGTTTTGACTTCGAAATCATGCATGCATTTAGTAATTAGCGTATGTAAAGTATTTAAGCATAACGTTTTTAAAAGTTGGGATAGTGAAATCATGCACTTACGTCAAAATAAGGATTGTGCAGCAACAAGTAAACATCGAAATGGGATTCACGCTATACACTGGTTAAAATAATCTCATTGTGCACCTATACTGTACGTTTGATGACCATCTATCGTTAATTACAAGAAATACATGGGCTGCGGCATCTATCCCGGATGCAACGACTCTCCCGCAGTTACTCTACTGTCGTTGAGTAATAATTGCTGGAGTGTACGGCTTAAAATTCGGTATGCGCTTTTAAATTTAATTAATTTTTTGCATCTTACTCGTTATTTATATATTCTATACCTCAAATACAGGGCTACATAAAAGTATTCACGTACCGTTCTCCCTATTAGAGGAATTTGCTGAAGGTAAATTTTCAACCGAAGTATATGTATCTCTTAAGTGAATTAAATTTTGGCATGCATGTAGTTAATAGATTCAAATCAATATATCACATACAGGGCTGCTGAAAAAATTCGCATAATTTTCCGATTGTGGATGGGAACAGCTGAAATTGGGTTTTGAAATGTATTATGCGTTTCCATATGGTTGAATTAGAGGTAATATTTACATTTTTTAAACGGTGCAGTTTTGTTACATTATTCTGAATGTGTTGGAAAGTGTTTCATAATCTATGCTTGACGCATGATATTTTTTACTTATTTAGCATGAGAGCTGGAGGAATAAATTATTCAATTGTCTTGTTAAGCGGAAAAAAGCGTGCAAAAAGACGTCCGTCTGACATTAGCGTAAAAATCTGTTTGAAAATTATCCGTTATTATTCGAAATAATAAATATTTAGAGAGAATTATAATTTTAAAGACATGCACTAGAAGGAATTTTACTGGAGTTCTTCGTTTAAATAGAATATTTTATATAATTCAGGAAATTATTCATGAAGAATTTTTACCATAATTATATTTCATCATGTGAACTATTCTCATTCATTTTCCTTTAGTTTATAACGAAACATTTCAAAAATATCTTGCTACACTAATTTTATTCTCGTAAATGTTCGTGTTTGAATAAACATAAGCATTAGTGCATAAAGACGACAAATTAATCAAACAGAATTTTGTAGTAACTTTATCCTGATTACTTACAGCATACTGATTTTTTATAAAATTTAAAATACGAAACAGCATAATATATAAGGAAGAATAATTCAATGTAGAAATAGTTTAGATTGCACGTAGGTAAGAAAGGGAAGATATCTTTTGACTATCGTTTAATGTAAAATAATTCTTTATTATTTATGTTCTTAACACATTTCAGCCGGGGATTTTCGAATTTGTGCGTACAAATGCATATGTATCAGGTACAAAAAATGTAATTTACGTTAGATAGACAAACTGAAACATAATCTGAATTATTCCCATTAGTTTTTTCTTTTCGCAGTTTGTAATAAATCTTTTTAAATATCTTAGAATATTAATTTTGTACTTTTAAAACTTCGCGCTCGAATAAAAATAAGCATTAAGCCTTTCAAGCAAAGAAAAATTATCTTCGTAAAATGATGAAATAATTGGCTGACGCCAGAATTTACAAACCAATTTCTTAGAAGATAAAAACTTGTTTTTCTAAACTTTATAAAAGCAAAATTTTACAAATATATTCTTGGTACCGTTTGGCAGTTTGGAATTGAAATTAATTGGTCACGCCATGTGATCACCGCCCTTGAAAGCATTAAAGCACACTGCAAATTCAACAAACATAATTTTATTACAATTCGTCGTAAATGTAATTCATTACGATTTGTTACATATATATTTAAAAGTCATTGTTGTTCCTTATACAAATCTACAAGTTTTGGCCGATTTGCATGAAACTTGATATAGGTTTTAGAACACGAGTAAAATTACTATCAACTTAAAAAAAATTCTAGACCATTTTTTTACCTCTTTTTTCAACCATCTGCCATAATTTATCCTTAAATAAATTTCTTCACTGTCTTCAGCATTCGAAATGGACGTCATTCTGAGCAGAAAATGTGCATTTTTCATGTAAAAAATAAAAACGTTAACATTAAAATTAAGGATCGACCGAAACAGGTTTTTAAGACCGAAACCGAAATCGAATTTCAGTAATCTTCCTATTTTCGGCCGAAAACAAAAATGTCCAAAAATTTTTTAAAGTAATTAATTCATACATAAATATTCATAATTATTAATTATACGTGTTTATTAAGTATACATAGTAATCCTTTCTTTCACACCATCTTATGCAACAGGAAGCCACCATCCACAACTATTGTTTGTTGTTGGTCTATTATCTCATCCGATTGTTCAAATATTTGATACAAATCAGTTTTCTTTGTCTTGCGCATTCCGCAGTCATTGAAAAGAGAGAGAGTATATGGAGCCAACTCATATAGTAGGTAATCTGCTAGATCATCATTGCTATGTTTGCACAAGGATATCCGTTGGAATTTAACAAGAGGGTCCACAGTTATAGTGGTATCATGAAATTTGATTGAATTGTGCATACTGTTGGGTGATTGTGCTATACCTTTCCGTATTAGTTTCACATCAGAGAATCATTTCCCGGACACCTGAATCATCCTTTTACTTCTGATTTCCAAATCTTTGAAACAGGTGACAGTTTAATCTCCAATAATCCCAAAAGCTATTTGTATAATTTTATCTATCTGAGGAAAGGGCGGATGATTTTCAAACCAAGTCGAAAGTTTGGAGCTATCCGCAGTATCTCTATTTATCCGAGCTTAACGAAAATCCTCACGCTGTACACCAGAAGAAAGAGCCAAACCACAGAACTATTCCAGGGAGGTATAAATACGAAAGGTAGTTGTGGCGTCAAGAACCCACTTATTCAAAACACTGTCACTTATTCCTCGTCCACGTGTGATCCCTACACAGTATTTCATAGATCGCATAGAATTTTTTTTTACAAAACGGGTGTTTAACAGTGCCCAAAATGGGTACACAGTGGTAACCAAAATAGGAATATGGACCGAAAATTGGGTAACCTTATACCTAAGAAATCTTTCTACCCAATTCGGTTATTTTCTACCTATTTTAGGTCTTATTTTTTTTTCCTGTGTGGGTGGCGAAAAAAAGTAATGGCACCTCATTTGACTCAGCACGGCCAATCCACGGTCGTCGTTTTGAATAACAGCACCTCTAGGAACGATCTATATCATAAAGGACAAACATATCTGTGCGTAACGCATACGTCATTCTGAAAATGGCAACATTCTGAAATTTGAAATGAAATTATTGTTTTGCAATTTCGCTACTGCAAAATTTTAAACTTCTAAACATCGTATAGTTTCAATTTTTACACCGTAATATAGGGAAAAAAATGTACTTTTAAATGCAATTTGTTTGAAAGCTCTATCTCAATTTATTTCTGAGATGTTAATTTTTTTGCAGTTTTTAGTACCAATTTTGTAATTGTGGCAACTGAAGTACACCATTTCTATTAAAAGTAAAGGAAAAATAATCATGGTTTATTTATTTTTATTGATTATTCCGTATTGATGCCATTTTCACATTACAAATAAAAGTAACTTTTTTTGAAATAATTTTTGAGCAAAAATGACGTCAGCCATTAAAAAAACATGCATTCTTCTTCATAAATCAGTTACATTTCAATATTTTTACTTTTACATTACGCTGATACTGAGTTTGAGACGCTAGGCAAAATGATTCAGTGAGTAATAATGATACAAATGTAAATAAGTGCGCGTAGTAAGTCAAAATTACGCCCATTTCTAATCAAATCATAATATTAAAATATTTATTTGCTTAAGAGACGTTATAAAAACCCATTAAAAGTAAATTAAAAACTCTTTATTACTCAATAAAGAGTTTTTAATTTACTTTTAATGTGTTTTTATAACGTCTTTTAAGTAAATAAATATTTTAATATTATGATATGAGTAATAATGATGTCATATTTAAAACAAAACGATCATTTTCTTTGATAAAACTAGATATTTGACCAATAATAAATGGCCAATACTATGACAACTAAAGGCAAATTTCTGAATTTTTTATTTTCGGATACTGAGATTAGAACTTTGAGATTAGAAATTTGTGAGAATGTTCACATGCAAAGTTGTATTGGACAAGCGTGACTTTAAGTTTGCAAAGATACTCATTAATAATCTACTGCGCATTAAATTTAAAATGCTGCTTTTAAATTATGAACTTGAGTGGTGCGTATGTAAATTTTGAGAATGTGAAAATAACGTACAGTTTAGATTTTATGGGGGAAAATTTTATGATGTGACAAAGCAAAATCCTTTTTACTGATTTTTCATCCCGTAAAAACAAACGTAAGAGCCTCAATCGATAACTTCATCATAATTATTCATCTTGATTACGTATTTTAATACAGTTTAATTTTTCAATAATTTTAACAGTAGAAGTTTGTGGAAAAATATTTTGGTAATTTTAGATTAAAAAGATTATTTGTTTTAAGAGTAGACAACCAATGTAAGATGAATTTTTCATTGTAATTATTTTTGTAGGTTTATCATAAATTTGATGTAACGGTTTCTTTCCAAACATTTTTGTCCGTCAAATTTCGTCGGCTTCCAATTCGTTTCGATAATAGCAGACTTTTCGCTGTTGCCCGATAAAACTTTTACTTTCTGATTAAATCCATTACAGCAATTTAACGTTGCTTGCCTTTCTGCCCTATTCATTTTGAATCTCCTTGTATATATTCTCTATTTATCTCGTATTAAAATTATCTCGTACAAAAGCTGAATGATCCTATTCAGTAAAAATAAACTTAAACACTGTTCTCTATTAAGGAAGTGTGGAAAAATGAATTAAAGACCTGTTTCTGAAGATCCTACTTCTATACCGTCTAATCTTACTCATCCAATAACATGCAATGTTGCGTAGTGTATCTTGGTTACTTGAGGAAATTACATAAGCATATTTTAATCAAGATAATGAGTCCGTCATATTATACATGCTTGAAGCTAAATTTCAAATTCCAATATCCTGTAATAATTAATGATCGCTGTCTTGTTACTAAATCACCGGAAATTTACAGGAACTGATAATATTTAGCAGCATTGTACAAAGAAAAAAGTTTTATAGCAGCAAAACCTATACATGGTAGTGTAATCATTTTTAGATCATTTTATGCGTTAGAATTTGCCGGAGTGCAGATTGCATTAATTTTTTTATTTTGACTCATTTTTTCAGGTTTTATTTCTATTTTAAATTCAAATTTTCAGCATTTCTAGAGATATTTTTTACAGATTTCAGAAAATTGTACTAATTTAAACTGTTGCCAACTGTATAAAAAGCGCAAGCAATAATGTTTGCTTCAAATTAAAAATTTATTTACACGTGACTATTATAAACAGGAAAAAAAACTTTCAAATTAGAATTAAATAATTACGTATAAAAAGCAGGAACTTATTAAAAATTACGTCATAAAAAGTATACACGTGAATTTTAAAAGAGAAAGGATATTTTAAAATAATAAATTCATTAACATGCGTTAGAAGTCTTAGGAGAAATTACGTCATATTTACGTCACATTATAGTTATTACATAAAATGAACACACAATAATATTGCAAAAAAGTTTAAATTTAGAAATTGCGCTAGACATTTATTTGATATGTTGAGAATTAATTTAAAATGTCTCATTTAAAATAACCTTCTTTTCGCTTTGTTAAAAAATACCAGGAGACAAAGACTCTCTTTACTTAATTCCTTTTATATTAGCTTATTTTGAAATGTTGTTACACGTGTATACGTCATCAAGTTATTTTTATTTCGACGTTTTATTTGTTTTTTATTAATGTTGTACGAATTTATTTGTTCTTTCGTTATTTAAAATAAAAATTATATCAATTTGTATAATTTGGCGAGTGGTTTGGCGATTTATATAATTTGGCGAAAATGGTCGACAGGATAATCAAGTAGTACCGCAGCGGATTTGGCGTTAAAATATCCCAATCAAAGAGAAATGAATAGAAATTCGTTTATAGGGAGATCGCCACTGTTTTTTAAATTATAATTCAATCTTTCGAAATCTTTTTAAAGCCGATCAAATTAGCGTGCATTTAGTGTCTGCGGTGTCTGGACGGGGGTTGGCGAGCATAGCTCGTAGGGGGCCGAGCCCCCTAGTACATAAAAAAGAAATAAAGAGCTGTTTATCGAAATGTATTATTTCTGTAACATTTGATCTTATTGATAAAATATTACGTTGTGTAATATTTATCTTCTTGTTTTTAACACTTTTCAACATAGTTGGAAAGTGTTTATGATTTTTTAAATTAATTTTTAAATTAATTTTCAGCAGTGAAATTACGCTCGAAATTATTGAATATGTAATGCGTGGTTTATCAAATTGCTAATGAAGCGTAGAACCAACAATGTGAAAAATGTCCAAGCCGGGAATTGAACCCGGAACCCTTGGAGTAGTTACTCCTGTTAGTCCAAGAGCCAACAGCACAAAAACCTATGTTATCAATCACAAGAAAAAAACCTTTATTTTGTGGAAGAGTAGAAGTAGGGGAATGCCGGAAGTAGGTTGCCGGAAGTGACGTGGTGCATAAGCCAAAAATTATTACCACCAGTGGTTGACTCGTAGGTTTATCATTCTGTTTCTCCTACAACTATCCTCCATGTTTTCATACCTTTTTTTGTAGGACAAACACAATGATAAACCTACGAGTCAACCACTGGAGGTATTAATTTTTGGTTTATGCACCGCGTCACTTTCGGCAGACATGGATCATTAGATTACCCTACTTCTACTCTTTCATAAAATAAAGGTTTTTTTTCTTGTGGTTGATAACATAGGTTTTTGTGCTGCTGGCTCTTGGAGTATGTGTGCTCATGACGACTATTCCATTGTGTGCTGCAGTTGTTGCCTTACCAACATATGTGGGAAGTGCTAAGCGTCCTCGTGGCTTAAATGGTAGAGCACTTTGAGCACTATTACAAGGGTTCTGGATTCGATTCCCGGCTTGGACATTTTTCACTCCGTTGGTTCTACGCTTCGTTAGAAATGTGATAAATCACGTATTATATACAAATGTAAATAAGTGCGAGTAGTAAGTCAAAATTACGTCCATTTCTAATCATATCATAATATTAAAATATTTACTTGCTTAAAAGACGTTATAAAAACACATTAAAAGTAAATTAAAAACTCTTTATTTACATGTTTCAACTCATTTTCTGAGTCGTCGTCAGAATGTATAGTAGAAAATTATAAATGCATAATGAAAAATGGAAAAAATAATCGAAAATAAACAAGTAATCAGGTAACGCGCCCTATATATTCGCGATTTCTCGTGTTCCCTCTATGTCGCGATGCCGTAATTTATCCAACCATTCAACCCATAAATTCGGGATACGAAAGGATAATGTATCGTTACAAACTCCTGAACCTCTTAAATAAATTTCAATGGACTCTCTTATGAATAATTGTAAATAAAAATTAGACCTCTAGATTATTTTACTCTCGTTAAAAAGTATTTTAATGTTCTCTATTTGATTTAGCCGGGATAAAGCAGTATTACCTCTATTGTAATTTATGTCCGTTATATGTTCTTTACATCTGATATAATATAATTCAATATAAGATGTAAAGAACATATAGCGGACATAAATTCAATATCAGATGTAAAGAACATATAGCGGACATAAATTTAATATCAGAACATTAACATACGTTTTAACGAGAGTAAAATCATCTATAGGTCTAATTTTTATTTACAATTATTCATAAGAGAGTCCATTGAAATTTATTTAAGAGGTTCAGGAGTTTGTAACGACATATTATCTTTTCGTATCCCGAATTTATGGGTTGAATGGTTGGATAAATTACGGCATCGCGACATAGAGGGAACACGAGAAATCGCGAATATATAGGGCGCGTTACATGATTACTTGTTTATTTTCGATGATTTTTTCCATTTTTCATTATGCATTTGTAATTTTCTACTATACATTCTGTCGACGACTCAGAAAATGAGTTGAAACATGTAAATAAAGAGTTTTTAATTTACTTTTAATGTGTTTTTATAACGTCTTTTAAGCAAGTAAATATTTTAATATTATCACATATTATATATTTAAATGTTTATGAATTCGATTTGTCTGTCCCTGCTCTAACTCGCCTAAATATAGTCCGATTGCCATGAAATGGATATATGTTATTGGGCTTTACTATGCCATGCTCGGTATTGAAAGCGAAGTGTGCAGCATTTACGGTTCATCTACAGGGACACTCAAAATAATTCCGTTAAATTACGGTCTATGGCAGTGGTTCCCAACCTTTTACTGGCCACGCCCCACCGAAGCATCTGTAAAATCGCGATTGTCCCCCTCTCCACATTCCCACACACACATTCTGCTACATATATCTCTTATTATTTAAAAAGTGAACTCTTTTCACTTGAAAGAAGCCTGGCAAAGCCTTAACAATAACTATTCATTTTATATATTTTTTAACTTATCAAAGATATTAATTTTCTGTCACATCTGATTTTAACATAATTCTATTTATGAGGCAATACATCTTCACTTTTATGCCAAAAAGTGTTTTTCAAACTTTTATCTGAATATTTAACAAAAGTGTTAAATAGTCCGCATTTTTATTTTCACAAAATGCTTAGAGAGGCTCTTAATTTAGCACTAAAATTGATAACATTGACACATTTTGTAATTCTTAACTTATGACTAGTTGGTGATTTCTTTTTTCTTTCTTTTTTTGATGGATAACAAAACACACAAGAAGCATTTCAAAATTCTTACCCTTATCAAATTTAAGTTGTCATTATTCGCCATCAAAATACACTCATGATTTTTAGCTTCCTGGTTACATTAATTGACTGCCATGTGTTATCGGATTTTAAAATTTAAATTGTATATGTTTTATATTTATTTACTGTCTAGGATGGACTGCACTACAGCCATAAATAGTTACACATTTCCTTTTATAATGCTATTTGAGATTTATAAATTTTAAAAAGTTGTTTTCACGTTCATACATTCCCAATATTTTTTAGATTAAATATGTTCAAGACAATAAAAGTTAGATATGCCCGTAAGTAGTTCCACGTACAAAAATTTCTTCATGTTACATACAGCAGTGCAAAAAGAAATACAAAACTCATTTAATAAATAATCGAAAAAGTTGATAAAAATTGTAAAATAGAACAGTAACCAGAAAAATTTTAAATATTTTAAATATAAAAAAAAGTATGTTAAAATTATTTTCAAAGGTGACTCATATAATTATTCTGGTGTTAACTTATTTTAGGCTTTTGATTCGGATTTTTTTTTTTTTTTTATTCAACAAAATTTTTTTTTAAATATTATTATTATAATTTTTTTAGTTTTGCATGCATTACTTTCATTTTTCGTCTAAGCAATTACTTTTGTCTATCTATCAGTGAATAACTTGAAACTGCGCCCCACGTTGGGAACCACTGGTTTATGGGGAAAAATAGATTGCTGTGTATTTTAACGATATTACACTAACGATATTAAAATTGATATATATCACTGAACCGTACTACAAGGTTCTTGCTATAGAACATGGTGAGCATAGACTTCATCGTTTATATACAGGACACCCAAAAGAGTTTGGCTACAGAAGAAAATGAACAATCATTGAACTGTTGAAGCCTACGAACAATAATTGCTGGAAGTGTGTTTTCAGTTGTGGTATGAGTTTTTAAATTTAATTATTTTTAAAATATTACTTAATGTGTATCAATTCTATAGATCCTGTACAGGGCTGCATAAAAGTTTTCAACAACATCCGTTTATTGGCGGAAATCGCTGAGTGAAAATTTTCTACTGTGCTATGCGTTCAACTGAGCTAACCTTTAGCCTACAATGTAATATACATACATATCTATAGATCCTATACAGGACTACACAAAAAAATCATATATTTTTCCGACTATTTATGGTAATAGCAGAAACTGGGTTTTCAAATGGATTATACGTTTTCCAAATTGATCACTTAGACATCAATCACCTTTTATTTTAGTAAACTGTGAAGATTTGTTACAGTATTCTGAATGTGTTGTTTCATAGATGCAGTATGATTTTCCGTTCTCGTTTGAATTCAAGTTTGATAATTTTATTACGTAAACAAATTTCAAATGGACTATTCGCTGAAAAGTAACAGAAAACTAGTCGGATGATGTACCAATCCCAAAACTTTCTTCTATCTCATACATATTAATACTTCAAAATTCACTATTACACTGCCAAAATAAAATGGCAATCCATGCATCTCACGAGGATTCTAAAGAGATGAAATTCCGTGTATTAATTCTTGAGATATGACTATCGGTGAAATCGTCTAAATCCAGCAAAATGCAGCCTGGCGGGTGATCTATACCAAATCCTAATCAGCAACAACTTATGTCAACGTCTGACTGAATCTGAAGTTTGGAAAAAATCCGCGCATTAGTTTTTGTGATAATAAAGCTATTGCAAAAATCGTGAAAAGCAGCGCCACCTATTGGGCGATTAACACCAAAACCTAATTAGCAACAGCTTGTGTCAACGTATAACTAAATCTGAAGTTAGATGAAAATTCGTCCATTAGTTCTATAGATAGAGCTATTGCGGGAATTTTGAGAAAGGCAGCACAGAAGCGCCACTTGTTGGGCGATTTACACCAACACGTAATAAGCTCCAAGTCATATCAAGGACTAAATGAATCTGAAGTTTGATGAAAATCCGTGCATTAGTTCTTGAGATAGAGCGCCCACAAAATTTGTGTCACATGCAGACAGACAGACAGACTCACAGACAGACATTTTGTAAAAACATGTTTTTTGGAATCTCTGACGCCTAAAACGTGTAAATCCGTCAAAAACCGGAATTCGAAAATTTTCATGAATCCAATACTTTCTTCTTGCAAAGATAGAAGAAAGTAAAAATCGTGATTATGAAACTCAAGGGAACTAAACAACTTGAAATGAGAAAAAAATTATTTATTGTTATTGATATTTTTATTATGTTTGAATCTTTAAGAATGTCTTGCATTTGCTTCAGTAAAAAAATTCCCAAAATTACAGTTGTACAAAATATAAATAACGTTTAACAATGAATAATGTGTCCTAAAACTTTAAGCTCAATTACTCCGAAAAAATGTTTTTCAGCGGTTTTGAACGTTACACGATAACTCTATGAAAAGTTATTTTGCATTAAAAGGATTTACATTAAAAAAATATATAATTTATATTCTTTATAAATTACAACTTGAAATATTTTTTTTCAAGTTGTAACAAAACTAATGATCAAGTTACTCTGAAGTTTTTACTATATTTTTTTAGTTTTTTGCAATTTTTTGTTTGCTTCAGGTTGATTGAAATACATTGTAAAAAGTAGTACAAAAAAGAAATGACGATTCAAAAACATGGAGCATGGACTTGGAAATCGTGGCAAAATTAGTTTTGCGAGATTAATTTTGTCGTACAATATTAAGACTTAGCTATGTTTTTTGTTTTTTACAATTTAGCAAATATTTTTAATTTTTATAAAACATAAATAAATAATGTTCAGTTATTGATTACACTGGTCAACAAATTTGAACTTTTGCTCTGTCCTAAAACAGAAATTAGTTTTTTTTTATGCGGTTTTTTTCCGCATCTAGTTTTAGATGTACTCCAGCACGTCAAGTTTGAGAGATATTTGCATATTTCAATTTATGCAAATTTAGTAAATTTTATACAATTGTTTGCAAATTTAAGGTATAAAACAATATCACAGGGTTTTTTGTTTTATGTTATGATTACTACCTAATTTACTTCACAAAAACGTTATTTATGAGATTATATTGACATGTGACTGTGAAATATTGTACCTAATTTGTATATTTTTCATGTTTTTCTAATAATGTTTGTTAACGTTCGAATATTTCTGCCGCACGAGTACGCTAATATGTTTCTAAACCAGTTTTTTAAGCTGATTTCAAATCTTGTATCTGTTTTCTTCTATCACGTCTAGCTTGTGAAAAAAATGAAATTTTAGTTTTTTGGTCAAAAAAAGCCAGAAATAGCTTTTTATGATACTTTGTATGAGAAACTTCAACTAGTTAGGATAGATTCTACTACTTATTTTTTTCGATTATATAAATTTTTGTTTATGTCTCTGATATGAATCTGACTTTGTTCACCTTCTTGTCAATGAATTACACACCCCTAAAAAGCATCTTATATCAAACCTGTGTTAATGCCGTGCAAAAGTAGAAAGTCATCTTACTCAAAATCTAGACATGACATAAGAAAACAGACTGCAGATTTGAAATCAGCATAAAAATCTAGTCTAGAAAAACATTACGTCAATTCTGTACAACTGTTTTAAAGTTGATAGTGATATAAACATTACACCATTGAAAAATACGCAAATTAGACTTAATAACTGATAAATAAATGTTAAGAATATGCAAATCGTGACATTTATCTGAAGCAAATAATCAAGTAGTCATTATCTAGAAAACGTAATTAGATGTGACATATATTGTATCTAAAATTTGCATAAAATAGCAAAAAAAAAAGCTTAAATTTGCATAAATTTAAAAATGCAAATTTCTCAAAACCTGGACCACCTAGAGATAAACGGAAAGCACATTCGGAATCAGCGCCAAAAACTGATATAGAATCAATTAATTTTAGTTCTAGGACTAAACCAATGTTGTCCAGTGTTATACTTTATCTGTGCTAGCAGTCTCATCTTAAACTCTCTCTTTCCGATCTCATATCTTCCCATTGTAAGTCCTCCCCAAAACAATCTAAAGCCCAAAACATGGTTTGACCTTCATAAGGTTTTGGCTTTCTGTTCGGATGCCAATAACTTTATTGTCATTTTGAAAAGAGATGTCAGGAATGCGACATAAACTCAGAAAGGACATTTTTTTATTAAAATCGATTGACTTGTTAAAAACATTATTTATTTATTATATATATATATTTCGGAGGCCCCATCGCCTTCCGCAGCGTCTAGTTAGTTCCCATCAAACTTCTTTCCGAACGAACCTGTAATTTAGATCCCCACTACATATGGCAGCATTTACCGGAAGTGCCCGCACGTGCCGGAGACAATCGAAAACCAAGTTGAGTGAGCCAAACCTCGTAGGAATCAAGCCAATAAAATAAAAAAAAATGCACCATTAATGTTAGAAAATGTTGGTAATTAAAGTCTAAGATAAAATTTCATATACAGAAAGTAGCTAAATTGTAATCTAAATTAAAGTAAGCAAATCCCGTTGAAATTGGGCCCTTACCAGAGGAAATAACATGGCACCAAGCGGTGGAAGATGTCGCCTCACCTTGTGAATTTCATGAATTACTGTTAGCATTAACACGATATTTAATAAACGGATAAAATCCCTTATCTAAAGTTACCTTTAACCCCTTGGGGACGAGCGACACGTATACGTGCCGCATGAAGCGCTCAGAATCCTTGCTTTACCTCACCAGTAAAATTTTACTGTAAAATATGCCTTATTTAATCAGCGCATTTTATCGATTCAAGAAGAAACAAATTTCTGTTTTTAAAAAACGGTGACAAAACATTAAAAATTTCGTAAAAAGCTCCCGTCCCGAAGGGGTTAACCCCTTCAGGACGAGAGCCTTTTACGAAATTTTTAATCTTTTGTCACCGTTTTAGGTAGAGTTCGTAAGAAATACTACCTATTGCAGTCGTTACCATGGTGCGACTTTTGAAAAATTCCTTCATAACTTTTCATTATAGGACCCCAGGAACCCAAAACCACCCCCACCTAAAAAGTTTATATATATTACATCATTTCAAAATGCTAAAACACCATAGCTTCAAAAGGAAGGTGTATATCTGCAGAAATTTTTTAACTATAAAATATTTATAAAAACAAGAAAGACAGGTAAAAAAACAAAAACAGTCTGTTCTTCATCAGTGGGAGGACAGACAGAAAACTAACTCCACCCCCCACTTTTAAAATTTGCAGGTTTCTGAACACATCTTCACCCCGCATTCAATACTAAAAAACTATTGTCACATTAATTTGACAATAGTTTTTCAGTATTGAATGCGGGGTGAACATGTGTTCAGAAACCTGCAAATTTTAAAAGTGGAGGGTGGAGTTACTTTTCTGTCTGTCCTCCCACTGATGAAGAACAGACTGTTTTTGTTTTTTTACCTGTCTTTCTTGTTTTTATAAATATTTTATAGTTAAAAAATTTCTGCAGATATACACCTTCCTTTTGAAGCTATGGTGTTTTAGCATTTTGAAATGATGTAATATGTTTTATTGCATTTGATATGTGCTGCTGTAGCGCCATTCATGCAGTAATTT
Source organism: Maratus speciosus (assembly GCA_963932465.1). Lineage (NCBI taxonomy): Eukaryota > Metazoa > Arthropoda > Arachnida > Araneae > Salticidae > Maratus > Maratus speciosus. The sequence goes on from OZ010793.1 coordinate 577,653,220, forward strand.
TTCATTAATTTTGAAATAAAATATATATACCGGGTGTCCCAAAAAGGACTGACTGATTTTAAAATTCAATAACTTGCAAACGGTGACAGATATTAAAAAATTCTTGCAGGAGGGTTATGCATAAGGTCAAAAGTTTTATTACAGTGATTTTCAATTTTAGTTCGATTTACAAACAATAGATGGCGCTGTAAGCAATAGTCGCTAAATACAGGCTCGATTTTTGGTCCTTTATCTTGTTCCATGCAGAAAAAGGAGATGGAAATGTATTATCCGGGCCACGAAGTACCAAAAATCGAGCCTGAATTTAACGACTATTGCTTACAGCGCCATCTATTGTTTGTAAATCGAACTAAAATTGAAAATCACTGTAATAAAACTTTTGACCTTATGCATAATCCTCCTGCAAGAATTTTTTAATATCTGTCACCGTTTGAAAGTTACTGAATTTTAAAATCAGTCAGTCCTTTTTGGGACACCCGGTATATATATATATGTATATGTATGTATGTATGTACTAAATTTTGTCCGCACGATAAAAGTCGCAATTATGCACGAATCATCTTCAAACTCGCCAACAACTTTGAGATGGCTAATATCTGGGCGGGGATTGAAAATGGGCGAAATCGGCCCAAGAGGGTGGAAATGGGGAGGGTTCAAAATTTTGAATACTGTCTTAACATGATTCCGATAAAACCAGCTCTTAAACAACAATGGCAGGAAAAAAATAAAAGTTTTTCGTTATAGCAGTTGCCAACAATTAAAAAAAAAACAAATAATAAAATTCTCACCACAACAATTACTTTTCTTTTGCAAAATTTTCACGTGTAAAATTAAATAGTTTGACAAATTGAAAACAAATTGAATATTACGTCATAAGTTTCCTAGAGCAAGATTTCAGCATGAAAACTCAAAATAAATAGTTTGACGAATTAAAAAAATATGTATATTGCGTCATATTGGAAATATAATGTACCTCAGCAGGTGAATACGTAACGTCATGTGAGTTTGAAGAAACGTATTAAAACATGGATAAAAACCCGACTATGGAAATATTAACATATTTTAACACTTTGAGGTTTTCTGAATTTTTTGTAGCCATTTTTTAAACCTATTCCATATACATGCGTATGTGTATTCGTGTATATTAGAATTTACACAAAAGGTTTAGCTCCCTAGAGCTTATTCTTAGTGAAGGAACTGGGTTTATCTCTAATGTTGATTTAAGTTTTGTTGGAGAATTTAGTACTTAACATCGAAATCTACCTCCGCCTGTAGGCCCGAGCCGGCAGGGATTTTTTTTTAAAACAGAAATTTGCGTCTTGTTGAATCGAGAAAATGCGCTGATTAAATAAGGCAAATTTTACAGTAAAATTTTACTGGTGAGGAAAAACAAGGATTCTGAGCGCTTCAAGTGGCACGTATACGTGTCGCCCGTCCCCAAGGGGTTAAAGCAACGCGATTTTTAATTTACGGCTGTAGTGAGTAGACATAAGTTGATTCTGAAAAAGGAGATTAATGTTCGGAAAAGGTGAGGTATAGGTATAGGTATAGGTTCGGCTGAGGTATATAGGAAGACCGGGCCCTGGGAGCCAGGGTCTTAACTGGAATGTAATTGGGTATAAGAAAATCTTTTAGGGGTTAGGGGTCTTGTACCTTTTAAACGCGTCGAAAATTAACGAAAAACTTCAAAGTTTGAATTAGTCTAGCTTCAAAGCCTTTTTATGTATAAACATGAAATTTTGGATATTGATTAAACAGATTGTGCTTTGTAATATGCTACCATTAGAAATTTATTGACCCTTTACAGAATTTGTGCATTGTTGAAATCAAAATAGCTCTTTTTTTACCCCATAAGTCATTGCGTGCATGATATCTTGAGAAAATATATATGGATTGGCATGAAATTCGGCAAAGATACTAAACATATATGTGTGTTTAAAATGATCTACTCTTAGTCTAAAATTATTTCATTAACTATATAAAAAAAAAAAAATATTTTCGTAAAAAAAATAAAAATTTTGTATTTTTAATGAATAAAAATAGTCATAACTAAAAATATTACCATTGTAAATACTTAAAAGTAGATCATTTTAAACACACATATTTGTTTAGTATATTTGCCAAATTTCATGACAATCCATACATACTTTCTCAAGATATCATGCGCGCAATGACTTATGGGGTAAAAAAAGAGCTATTTTGATTTCAACAATACACAAATTCTGTAAAGGGTTAATAATTTCTGTTGGTAGTATATTACAAAGCATAACCTGTTTAATCAATATCCAAAATTTCACGTTTATGCATAAGAAGGTTTTGAAGATAAACTAATTCAAACTTTGAAGTTTTTCGTTAATTTTCGACGCGTTTAAAAGGTACAAGACCCCTTAGTAGCTGGAAGACGCTAAAACTATGTTAAAGAAAATTACAATAGAGTAGGATAGTTTTTAAAGGAGCTGCAACAAAGGCCCTAAGAAGATGATTAATATTCAAAATTAGTGGTAGCTGAAGTCTGCAAATTTTTTTGTCGTTCATGCAGTAGCTGGAGAAACTAAGACGTTGTTAGAAAAAAAAGTTCATGAATCGGACATTTTTTAAGGGAGCTATAACAGGGGGCCCAAAAGGGCCCAACTGATAGTTGAGAGCAGGCCCCTAACATGAAAACATGTTTAAATGTTTTACTACTTAGCGTTTTAGATCTTTAATTAGTCAAAATTAATCATTGGGTATGAAATTATCATTAGGATAATATTTTAAAGAAATGCGCAAAAATGGGGTAAATGCTTAAAAAGGGGCCCTAGAGCCCCAATAAAAATATGAGGGTGTTGGTCTAGGGGGAAGTGTCCAAGACTCAAATTTAAAATTATGCTATGAGAAGGTGAGAAGATTAGGGTGTAAAAAATGTATAGCACACAAAAAGTTCATGGGGCCCAGGATCGGGCTTTAAAGGACCCTAAGGTGCCCCAGGATTTTAACTGGAATATAAAAACTGGACAATAACTAAATGGAAAAATGGTTCCAAAAATGAAGATCGGAATAAGAGGGGCAATTTATTAATAATTTTTGGTGCAAAAGCATTAAGGGGCCTTGTACCGAGCCCTAAGGAGGAAGGTACTTAAGTGGCATGTAGTTTGGTATAAATACACTTTAATAGTAGTTTTTAATATAATCGGAGGACGCTAGAACTATGGTAAAGAAAATTGCAAGGAATTTGGATTATTTTGAAAGAAGATACACCAAGGGCCCCAAGAAGACGATTTATATTCAAAATTGCAGGTAGTTGATGCCTGAAATATTTTTTGTCGTTCATGTAATAGCTGGAGAACCTAAGATGTTGTTAGAAAAAAAGCTACTGAATCGGACTATTTTTAAGGGATTTATAGGAGGGGGCCCAAAAGGGGCCAACTGATAGTTGAGAACAGGGCCCTATCATGAAAACATGTTAAAACGTTTTAGTACTTATCGTTTTAGATCTTCTATTAGTCAAGATTAAGCATAGGGTATGAATTAATCATTAGAATATAATCTGAAAGAAATGTGTAAAAAATTAGGGAATGCTTAAAAAAGGGCCCTAGGGTCCCAATAGAAATGTGTAAGTGTTGGGCTAAGGAGAAGAGTTCAAGACTCAACTTTAAAATTACGCACTGCGAAGGTGTGAAAATTACGGTGTGAAAAACTCATAAAACACAAAACTTAACTGGAATGTAGAAACGGGAGAATAACTAAATAGAGAAAGTATCCCAAAAATTAAGATCTGATAAAAAATAAGCAATTTATTAACTATTTAGTGCAGTAAAACTTCAAGGGGCCCCGTACCGGCCCCTTGCAAGGGTGCCAGGGTCTTAACTGAAATGTAGAACTGGGGCAGAAACTGAAAGGAGAATTCACCCTAAAAACGACGAAGATCGGATAGAAAAGAGGCATGTTATTAATAATTTAGTGCAGTAAAACTTCAAGGGGCCCTGTATCGGGCCCCTTGCAAGGGTGCCAGGGTCTTAACTGAAATGTAGAAATGGGGCAGAAACTGAAAGGAGAATTCACCCCCAAAAACGACGAAGATCGGATAGAAAAGAGACATGTTATTAACAATTTAGTGCATAAAAACTTAAAGGGGCCCTGGCCCTTAGGAAATTAAAAATCTGAGACTCAGGTGGATAAGGACATGTCTTGGACTAATCACTCCTGAATTTTCAGACTTCTACGTGCGGTAGATTTCGCTAGCCATCGCACACAGACACACACACACACACAGTGAGCGATTTGTTATTTTATTAGTATAGATATTATTATAAAAACAGACTTTGTAAAAAAATATTCATTTAAACTTTTGCAAGATATCAAAATAACGTAAAATACAATGAATGATTGCATACGAACAGTCAATCCATATTTTGTTTCTATATTGATTTCTTTGTAAATTAAGCCCCTCCCCCCAAAAAAAATAAGTTCTATGATAACTCTTGGATGCCAGTCTATATTTTAGATCATATTAATGATTTTTCTAATCTTAAATATCATTTGTCCTTTTTGTCATTTAAGAGACCATTTACCGCTCATAATGATATTAATCAGATGTATTTCTTTTGTAACTGATGATAAAACTTTTCACTTGGATACATCATAATGCATCATTCACTTGGACAGATCATTATTTAGACAGGTCAGATAAATAAGAAGCTGATTATGTGAATCAGAATGTATTTCTTAATGTATTATTTATTTTTTTGGGGGGTATGGGAAAAATAAAAGTAATAATGTGTTATATTTTTTAAAATTTGATTTGGAGAGAAGCACGGATAGAAAAAGGAGTTGAAAAATTCTGAAAGTTAACTTAAAAATGATTAGTTGGATGTGCCGATCCCAAAACATTCTTATATCTCATGCATCTTAATATTTTAAAACAAAGTTACAAATGTTAATACTTTAATATTATTAGTTCAATACTATACCAACTTTGATTTTCATCTTAAATTTCTGCTTCAGTCAATTAGTCGGATTAAAAACGAGTTAATCTCGATCATGACAGTTATTAAAATCAATAGTTTTTCGTTATTCGGTTGTACATCAACCGTTTGCGAATAGCCGGCTCAGCAGGATGCGGTAAGACAGCACGTAGCTAATCCTAAAAATTGCATGGATGTTTTCATTTATGCACTCTAAAAAATAAATGTGCAAATTTAACATAAAAATAGGTGTATCGATGATACAAAAAAAAAAAAAAAATGTCTATATGTGTAAAGTGGTGTGTATAACAGTTTTTCTCTTTTCGGAATACACTATATTGAAATCAGGAACAACGTTGGATTTCGGCCATTCTTTTTCCGGTCTTCGCAACCATTCCGGACGCTCCCACCATTTAGATTTCGCTAAAGTTTCTACATTACAACCACGAGAAGGGAGGTCGGTTGCATTTAATGATCCAGGGATGTGATACTAATTTTTAGGTCTGTCAAAGATCGGATTTCTTTAACTCTATTGAAAACAAAAGGAGCACAATTTTCAGTTCTCTTGATACAATAGAGCATTTGTTGACACAGATCAGAAAAAATTCGGTATAAGTTTCAACTGAAGATCGTGTATCACACTCTGTGCTAGTCTAGTTCCTATATTACAGGAAAGTAGTTCCAATCGAGGAATGGAAATGGTTTTCATTGCAGCAACTCTGCACCTAGCCTGTACAAACTGACAAGATATTGTATTTTCAGTCGTACATCTTAAAAATATCCATGTAGAATATGCATTCTTGCTTGAATCGCAGAATATGTGCAAAGACAAATTTTCTGGTGCTTCATAATTGAAAATAATACATCGAAGGATTTCTATTTCCTTTAATTTAGAGACATTCTTTCGTAATTTTTCAAATTTCTTGGCAATAGATTCAGGAAATTCAGCATCCCACGAAGCTTGCAATTTCCAACATTCTTGAAGAAGAATCTTTGGCCCCAAGGTGACAGGACACGTGAATCCAATGGGATCGAAAATTCTATGAACAGCACTCAGAATTGTTCTTTTCGTTACAATAGTATAATCTTCAAAAAATTTCCGTAAATCTATTTTCAAAGTATCAAATTTCAAATTCCACATTAGTTCCAAAACTGGAACATTCTTTTTTCTAATAACGGAAAATTTCCTGCTTCTGTTTTGTGGAGATTATACTCCCACCCTCGAAGATCAAATTTAGCATTTTGGAGAATAACTTTGGATTCTTCAATAAAGGTTTCAAGCTCTTCATGGTTTTCAACACTAGTGACGCATTTATCTATGTAAAAAGACTTTAACAACTTATCTGCTGTTTCTTTAAATCTAGAAGGTACATTCTTCAGATGATATCGGATAGTAGCACTAAGCAAATAAGGCGAAAATGTAAGGCTGAAAACAACCCTATTATGCTGTTAAATTTTCAGATTTTCGGGGTCACCTTCCTCCCATCACAAAAATTTCAGAAATGGTCTATCTCGTTCATTCAAACCAATTTGTAGAAAGGCTCTTCGAATATCCGCAATCACACCTATTTTCTTCAATCGAAATTTATTTAAAATATTCGAATGAGTTCTAGGATATTAGGACCTTTCTCCAAACAATCATTGATTGAAGGGGAATCTTTTTGTCTTGCTGAACCGTTAAAGACTGGTCTAACTCTTGCAGTAGAATTTTCTCTTGTAACGTTCCCGTTTTCTTTAATGATTCAACACAACTTCTTAATCGTCGTTCAGCGATTTTTCGACCAGTTGGTAATGGAGGATGGTTTTCAATCTATGCGAGGCTCATTTCATACCTGCCTTCTGCATCTATTTTTATATTTCTATTACAATATTCTCCAGTTGCTTTTTCGATTTCTTGTTTGATACCGCTTTCACCAGGATCGATTATTCCAAGTGTGTCTAGCCGCCATAAATCTGAAATTTTTGCGTCATTTACATATAGTGATATGACGCTGTTCGTGCTATCGGATACGTTAAATATGACAGTTTTTCCTATCAAAGTCCAACCAAGATGTGTTTCCATTAATACTAAGCCAGAAATAAGTTATTTTATTTTTCCGGTGTACAAATTTCCTGCTACATCAGCTCCTATAAGCCAATGAATTTCGTTAGGTGAAAATTGATATAGCAATTCAACCTGGTTATTCAAATCAGAGAGAAAGATTTTTTGTTTCTTAATTTCACTTATAAATGAGCCACGAGAAATTTAAGAAATGTCCGAACAATTTTTTTCTTGATCTAACACTTCGACACGACAGCAATAATTATCAAAACAGTCACTCAGACTGACCAAATACTTCTTATGCGGTGATAAAGTCTCTGTGCCACCGAAAAAAATTATGTGTTAAATTATCTTTCCTATGCATTCATATCCCATCTCGGCCAATGCAAAAGCTGATAAATAAGATTTACTGCTGCCTGAGCCGATTAATGTTCTTATATATTTCATCTTATTATTACATCTAAGATGCACAATAAGTGTTTGTAAAAGTACGTGGCGAGAACTTGTTTTATTGGAATTTTTTTTTTTTTTCGATATCTGACTTTTCCATAATCGAGTTTTCATTATTATTTTTTGCTGGACATATTATTTTGAAATGTAATCTACCGCAATCACAGTGTAGTATTTTCGTTTTACAAAAACGGGATACGTGTTTTCTCTTCTCAAAACATTTAAAACAAGCTCCCTTCTTCATTAGTATTTGTTTTTTCTCTTCATGAGATAAACCATTAGCATGTCTACATTAGGTACTTAAATGCGATTTGTTACAAAAAACACACGTTTCCCTTTTTAATTTTCGATGAATTATATAATTCCGTAGCCGTTGGAATGTCTCTTTCTTACCTACTTGACGCAGGATAAATATTTTGATTTATAATTTCTAGATTACACCCATTTCTAGCCAAATGGACTCTTTCTTCGCTTTCGATTACGTGCCGTAAAAATTTCATCAAAGAGTCTAACTTATTATTACTTTCATTTTTTGAATTTAGAGTAATGGAATTTAAATTTCTTTCCCAAATTCTCAATATTTCAACAGGCAAGTACGATTCAATCAATGGATAAAGAATTGCAGAATAATGTTCGCTTGAAACACCTAACATTTTTAACGATCTTAAATATGTTTCAATTTGGTCGTACAATTTAAAAAGAGGAACTCTTGGACCTTTTCCCGTTGTATTATTCATTATTAAAGCAAGTACTTCTGTTATATAAATTTCTATTAACATATCAGTACGACCAAAACGAGCCTTTAAACATTCAATGACATGTTCATAACTGTCACCAGTAGCGGGGTACGACTCGACAATTTCTCTTGCCCTTGAACCCTTTAACGTTTCTTGTAACAAATATTGATATTTATCCCCTTTCGCGATTTCAGAATCGTTATGTATTTTTTCAAGCTGAGCCTAAAAGGCCAACCAATCTTTAATATTTCCCCCGAATAATTTAAATTCTACCTTAGGAAGTTTAAACTTCCGTTTCGTGATATTTTCAGTTTCGGAAACCTTTACAAATATTTTAACTTTAGTTTTTAAATTAATAAATTTCTCTTCATACACACAAAAAACCTTCGTATTATTTATCATAATTTTCCTGAGAACATGATTGATCGTTTAAAAGAAGATCCAACATTTCTCTTTCTTTTGGTTGTAGATATGCCCACTTTTCATCTAATTGAGCATATAAAATCTCAATTTCTTCAATATCTTTATTTTCATCATTTAACCTGTTCTCAAGTAAATTAGCAATTCGCGTAAAACCGCTTCTTAATGGAGTGCGTGATTTTTTAATCTGTTCCATTATCTTATTTTACTTTCTTAAATGATATAATATCCCAGCAGTTAGATGCTAAATAATATTCATTCTGTCCCCTTTTATAAAATTTTAACTTCAATATTATTATACTGATATTTAATTATCAATATTCATTTCGGAGTTAAAAATATAATTATTTAATCATACAAATGGATTAGGCTTACCTAAGTTCATCTTATCGGGAGATAAAAGGCTCACATAAATATCTTCGGAATAAAAGTTCATTCTGATTAAGGAGAAATTGCAGGAACAAAATGTAGACACGTAACAACATTTATTTGACTATCACAAAACAAATACATAACGTTCGCGTACATAATTTCGTTTCAATAAATCTTACATCAAAATATTCCACAGCTACATTTGAGTTCATAAAGTTCTAAAGAAACAAAACAAATTCATTTGTCAACAAAAAAGTATCGTCTGCGCGAGGCGCAAAATAAAAACGATTATATTAAGACCATGGAAGCAGCGATAAAATGCAACAGATTTAATTGCTATGTTCCAACCAATTTTCCTTTGCTTTCTACAGAAATGGAGTACTTGAGTTGTCAAAATTAAACAAATGACGCTAAAAACTACAAAAAAATTAATATATCAAAAATAAATGGCGATGCAGTTTTCAAACAAATTGCATTTAAAAGTACTTCTTTTTCCCCTATACGACGGTATAAAAATTGAAACTGTGCGATGCTTAGATGTTTAAAATATTGCATTTTATTTGCTGGGAGAAAGAAATAGCACGGGGGCTAAAAACAGTGTAAAAAATAGAGACTACCATTTTATTTGAAAGCATGTGTCTCAAAATATATCTTCAAACATATCGAAACGCTCCAAATAATAAAAACGAAAATGTATTGCGTTGTCGTCCGGTTTCGTCCGAATAAACACACTGAAGCGACACATTTGTCTACGTGAAGAAACGATTCGAACCGGGGGAGGAAGTTTGAAAATCCCGATTGTCAGAAACTAGAATAGGATAGTATCATCTCCGGTCGTTACCAGCTGATCCAGAAAGAAAGGTCAGCGAAATAGGAAAATAAAAGGGATTTATTTCATGTTTATTTTTATTTTTTAACTTTTGATAGTGAAACATGAAGAATTATAAGCCAATTGTGAAGGAAAGTACAAATAAAATGTCGCTAAAAAAATTAAATTTTAAAAAATCGCGTATTAATTTTTTTAAATATTGATGCTTTTGCTCTATATTTTCTGTATATATTTCACCGAAATACAAGATGATTAAAAAAAGATAGGACAAACTTTAATAAGTGGCAGTGCACATCAAAATCAACAGTTTTTTGTATAATAAACTAGTTAGACCGGGAGGCATACAGACAATCACCTCATCGAGTTCACGGCTGAAATTTCAGAATTAGTTAAAACTCGATTTGCATATTAAAGGGCAATTGGTCTGCCAAGTCATATCTTGGTAGAAAACACATGAAAACCCGATTTTAGTGGCTGACTCGTATATTCACCATTGTGTTTCCCCGCTCCCAGTCCTCGATGTTTTCATACTTTTGGGTGCAGGAAAACACAATGGTAAACCTACGAGTCAACCGCTAAAATGGGGTTTTTAGGTGTTTTCTACCAAGATATGACTTGGCAGACCAATTGCCCTTTAATATGCAAATCGAGTTTTAACTAATTCTAAAATTTCAGCCGTGATCTCGATGAGCTGATTGTCTGTTCTGCCGTCTCTTGGTCCAAGTGTCTCCACCCATTTGTTTTTTACTCAAAAATACAGGGTATCTCACTTCAATAGAAGCATAACTATTGTTCATAACTTTAGAGTAAATAAAGATATTGAAAAGCAATTTTGAACAGATTTGTCTTGCTTTGTGTGCAATGCAATGGTATATCGTGAAAAGTGGTGGAAACATGCAGCATCTTTGGTAAGTGAAACGATTTAAACTAAGGAAAGGATCAACCAAAACAGGTTTTTATAACCGAAACCGATACCGAATTTCGGTAATCTTCCTATTTTCGCCCGAAAACGAAAATGTCCAAAATTTTCTTTAAAGTAATTGATACATACATACATATGCATAATTATTAATTAATTATACGTGTTTATTAAATATACATAATTATTAATTAATTTATACGTATGTCTCATGTTGGATCTCTGTGCCTCTGACCAAAACTTTTTATTTTCATATAAAATGAAATGCAATTAATTTATACGCGACAAAGAATGATTTTCTAATTATACGAATTGCACCTAATTAAAAATGTCTTAGATATCCATACCTTGATTTATCTTTTATAATGATTTTTGTTAATGATCATCTGTTACACTAAAAATTTTTCAAAGAATATTCGAAACACTTCTGCGGTTTCAAACTAAAAATTTTCTATTACTGTTGAGTCTGCAGCTTTTAATGAGCACGTAAAAAGTGTCTTCAATGTCTAGTCATATAGGCATTGCTTGCTTTATAATTTGCACTTACGTCTTGAGCCAGCCATGACTGATAATTATAAACAGTGAAAGTTGATTGCAATCAATGAAGAGTGTTTTATCTTAGCCGATACAGCTCAAATCAATGTGTTGAAAATTTCCGACGAATGAAACGAGATTTTTGGAATACAGATAGTAGCCCGGACGAATTTTCGACGGCATTTTCGCCGAAAACGAATTTTCGGTGAAATTCAGATTTTGGGTCGAAAACGAAAACGAAACCGAATTTTCGGTCGATCTCTAATTTAAACTGACAATTACATTCCGAAATATAGAGCGTCAATTTCAGTGGTATTTGAATATGGAAGATAGCCACTTTTCGTGCCTTACATTTCACATAAAGGAAGTTCAGTCTATTTCAAATTATTTTCCTATACAAAAATTGGTTTTTGTTATGAGTACACAGAAAGTTTGTTCAATCGTTTTTGAATCATATTGTAGTAGAGCTTTTTATCAATGAAATCCGCACATTTCACACAAACAAAGGTAAGATTGTTACAAATTTAATTAAAATAACTTCATTATTGTTAAAATTGTGATCAAAAACAGGAATTCGGATTCAAGTGAGATAGTCTGTATTTTCTTTTTTGAATCATCTTGTAGTAGAGCTTTTTATCAGTGAAATCCGCACATTTCACACAAACAAAGTTAAGATTGTTACAAATTTAATTAAAATAACTTCATCATTGTAAAAATTGTGATCAAAAACAGGAATTCGGATTCGAGTAAGATAGCCTGTACTTTCTTTTTTTGAATCATCTTGTAGTAGAGCTTTTTATCAATGAAATCCGCACATTTCACACAAACAAAGGTAAGATTGTTACAAATTTAATTAAAATAACTTCATTATTGTTAAAATTGAGATCAAAAACAGGAATTCGGATTCGAGTGAGATAGCCTGTATTTTCTTTTTTGAATCATCTTGTAGTAGAGCTTTTTATCAATGAAATCCGCACATTTCACACAAACAAAGGTAAGATTGTTACAAATTTAATTAAAATTACTTCATTATTGTTAAAATTGTGATCAAAAACATGACTTCGGATTCGAGTGAGACTTTTTGAATTTTTAACACTTTCCAACAAAGTTGAAATGTGTTTATGACTTCGGTTTGTCTGTCCGTCTGTCCATGCTCTAACTCTCGTAAATATACTCGGATCTTTCTGAAAATTTTGGATGATAGTGACCTCTACCATAGTACGTTCCCTATTTCAAATGAAGTTTGTAGCACGTTTACTTCATTTACAGGGACAGTCAAAAGTTTTCCGTTACATTACGGCCAATGGGAACAAATCGTTTCAAATGATTTTTAATGGTGTTACACTCTTTCAAACATAGTAAAATTGATATTCATTTATGAATTCTACTAAAATATGCATTCTGTTCAATATGCGGTGCAAAGAATAGTTATTGTTCATTTACAGGGCCACACAAAAGAATTCCGTTCATAATGGTATAAGGGGAATTGTTTGCGGTGTACTTGAAAAGATTTCAGATATTATATTGTATCCGAATTACTGTATATTAGTAATGATTGCTCAAAATGCATTTTTAATTATGATATGCGCTTTTTCACTATCTTTATGCATACTATAAAGTGCGTATAAATGTTACAGTTCATATACAAGGCTACAGAAATGAATTCGTAAAGGTTACTGAGTATGAGCTTAAATTGCTTAAAGGTGAGTTTTAAAGGAGTTATGCATTTTTACGCTGAAATGAATTTAGTTTACTAAGAAATATTTATAGAATATAGATAAAAGGATATACAGGGACACGCAAAGAGATGGATACATGGCCGTCTATGGGTGATAATTTCTGGAAATGTAATTTCAGTAGTTTTAAGAGTGTTTTAGTTTGAATTAAATTTTAGCTAAATAGTGGCATGTAATAAAGGTACTAGGCAAACTGCAGGGCTGTACAAAAGTATTCAAGTATGTTTCCATCTATTAGTATAAATTGCTGAAAGATGAATTTCAACCTGTTATGCATTTTCTTGCTAAACTAAATTTTCCTATTATATAGTATATATATATCCACCTACAGATCAAATGCAGGGCTGTTCAAAAGAAGTGGTATACATATTTGGCTATGGACGGTAACTACTGAAATCAGTTTTTTAAATGTTTTATGCGTTTTATAAAATATTTACTTAGTTATCTTATTTACCTTATTTCCCTAAATAACGAAGTTTTGTTAAAGCATTCTGGAAGTGTTGGAAAGTGTTTCATAATCTATGCTTAACGCATGATTTTTCTTTCTTGTTTAATTATTTCATAATTTTTACTGAATAAATAGATTGTGACTCTAGTTTCACATACAAAAGTTGTTTGTTCTAGTGTGCGCCAGTACCTTTTTTTAAAATTTGTCCCATCTTTTTCGAATCACCTTGTAGTAGAGATTTTTGCCGATAAAAACCGCACATTTCCCACAAAACAGGCAAGATTGTCACACATTTCTTTAAAATATCATCATTTTTGTTAAAGTTATGAACAAACACGAATTCGGATTCTAGTGAGGCATCTTGTATTTTTTGCCGAATAAATGGATTGTGACTCAAGTTTTCCATACAAAAATTTTGTTTGGTGGTATGCGCCAATACTTCTTAAAGTTCACCCAATCTTTTTTGAATCACCTTGCAGTAGAGCACATTGCCGATGAAATCCATACATATCACACAAACAAAGGTAAGACTGTTACAAATATCTTCACAATTGTAAAAGTTATGAACTAAAGGACGAATTCGGATACGAGTGAGACATCCTGCATTTTTGACTGAATAAATGTATCGTGACTCTAGTTTCTCACACAAAAATGGTTTGTTGAAGTGTGTGGCAACATCTCTCAAAGTTCACCCAATCTTTTTTGAATCACCTTGTAGTAGAGCTTTTCGCCTATGAAATCCGTACTTTTCACACAAAGGTAAGATTATTACAAACATCTCCACTATTGTTAAAGTTATGAACAAAACAACAATTTCGGATTCAAATGAGACATCTTGTATTTGTGGCTGAATGAACGATATTGACTTTATAGTGTGATACAAGTTTATCTTTAAAAATATCCTTCTATATATAAAAAAAAGTAATGGATTTGGAAATGGACCAATGAAAATCTGCCTAGATACCGCGAAACATATCTGATTGGTCAGAGCTTTCTGACGCTATAAGGGGGTGGTTACCAAAAGGGGCGGCTCTGTCACCAACTTGGCGATATATCGCCTAATTTGGCGACCAAAATAAGTCGCCAAATGTGACACCTGCTTGGCGCTATATCCAGAATTTCGCCAAATTTCCATAGACTCCCATTGAAATCCAGTAGGGTTTACTTGCTTGCAAAAAATCAACAAATTGAGATATTTCAATGCAACAAAAACTAATATTAGCTTATGAATAGAGCTTAATTGAACTATTTACATTATTTTTAAGCACAAACACTAACTATTCACAATATTCGAAACACTATACAGGGTGTCCGGTCTCAACGGTGTCCAATGGCTAATTCCTAAACCGTTAGTAATAGACATATAGTTCCAATTACAAAAATGTTTTAAATCAGGTAAGGAAATATTTTAAAAGCGATTTGGGTCAATAAAAACATTTCTTAAAAAAATACGAAATTTAAATTTTTATACGGTCCCCCGGTCCTATAAGTTATATTTAGTAAAATTTTCCTTTTACACTGACAAGTAATACAAAAAAAGTCCCGTTGTACTACGATTAAAATTGACCGAGTAATACCTGTTTAAAGTTGGAGTATATTTTTTGCTGCAAATTGGGGGTCATTCACAAATTTAGTCGAAATATGATTTCGTCAGATATATTAAAAAATAGTTGAGAGTAAAATTAACATTGCAATATAAATTTGAAATCTTTAGTCATTCTGACATATTAATGCAAAATATACATTTTTGTAATAAACATTTAAGAAGAAAGAAAAAATAAAATTTTTGTTAAATAAAATGATGCTAAATTAACAGCCTCAATACTTTACAAAATGATACGTATTTTAAAATATCATTAGATTACCCTAGCCTGCAAATGTTGGATTATTTCATAATTGATTCTTATGTATTCTGTACCGCTGAATCCGGAATTGACCTTCATTTTTAGCAATCACATCAGGATTTTTCGCAAATTGTAAATTTCAAAGTTAAAAAGTTCAAAGTTAAAATTTAATCTCCTCCCCCATCTCATCACACCACCCAGCTGTAAGAATCCCAAGATAAGCAAAAATATCGAATAAATTATTGAGTAAAATAAAATAAAATAAGTTTTACATATGTTTTACAGTATGAGATTTTCGCTATATTTTAACTTACACATTTGCAAAAAAATTCTAACGTGATGGTTAAAAATGAAATTCATTTTCAGATTTAGTGCTAAAAAGTACGTAAAAATCAATTATCAAAAGTTAAAAAATACAACCATCTCCTCTACTTTATAGTATCCGATTTTTGTTATTATTTAAATTCGACAATTTATGATTTGCGAAATATCCTGACATGATGGTTAAAAATTAAGGCAATTTTCGGATTCAGTGCTAAAAAATACATAAAAGTTAAAAAACCCAACAATCTCATTCTTGTATTATCTAATCTAAAACTTTTTCTTAAACTTCTTGGCGGTAATCTATCCGAAATTTTTTGTGTTATCCTGTAAAATAATTATAAATGGTAACCACTGAAAATCATAATAATATGAGATTGTTATCAGATTTGCGCCAGTATGTAAAATCTCGATCGGATATTTGAAAGTGTGTTAAAGTTCGAATACAAATTTTGAACTGAAAAAACATACATAGGATCGTTGAAGTAACATAAAAACTTATAAAAATAACATAATTTTATTAAAATAAATCATAAAAGAAACAGTCTTAAATCCTGACAAAATAAAACATATGTTATTTCAGCCAATCTGAAGCTTAACAAATGTTAACTTAATCGTAATACTTATACGGTTTCTTTCAAAGCGCAGATACACATGAAATGAGATCTTCGAATACTTTAAGCACTTGGAATGTGACCCCTCAAAGCCAAGCCGAACTCATTTGTTTTCAGGGCAGAAAAGTGGCATAAGTCACGCATTTTTAAAGTTTCATAACTCGCACAATTTTAGTGTTATATGAATGGGACTTTTTTTTGTCTTACTAGTCAGTGTAATAGGAAAATTTTACTAAATATAACGGTAAGGAAAATATTACTAAATATAACTGAATTTAAGCGGGAAACAATTATTTGGGGTTGGCTAGAAAATAGGGATTGTTTCGCGATACCGAATGGAATCGCGTAGTGATTATGCGAGCAGAGGGGTAGAGCACCCCTAGTATATATATATTTTCCTTCATGATTGCAAAGATGATTTGTAAGAGATGAATATGGAAGAAATTTATTAAACTAATTCGTGCGTGAAAAAATTACAACAAATGAAACCATTTTATAAAGAAAACAACCCTTTTACTTCATTTACAATTACTAACAGTAGTAAAAAATGACCATGGTCTTTGCGTCTGTCTAAATCTTTAATTAATTCCGATATTTGCGTATACAGTTTTCCCTGGATTAGTGCTGTTAATTGATCCCGCGATAGTACCGGGCTAATCGAAACATATGATGAATGGGAAAAACAACAATACATCCAGAGACTACTTTCTCATAAAACCAAGATATATAATAAGATAGTATAATAATGTATTATGACATTGTTCTTAACGTATTATTGTTTGAAAGTACACATAGGAGATAAAATTTTCATGAAGTTCCATTAACGTAAACATATGAGTTAATTTTAATTTGCATTATTACAATTGTTTAGATTATTTATGTTAACTAATCTACCCAAATTTTTAAACATTTACATAATTTGACTTAAATTTATTGTAATACAATTGTTTTACTTTGCACTAACATTTTTATGTATTTAGGCAAAACTTATCAATTTGCAATTGCACCTTTTTTTTTTCTTCTGCTTAGGATACATGTTGCGCTAAGATAAAATTTGATGTTTTAATTCTTGGCGAACCTGCACGTTTTCTTTGATGTCTGGGTCAATATTTTATCAAATTTGAGGAATTCTAATTTTCGAAAAGTTTCTTAGAATTATTTTGATGTTGTTTCTTCTTTTGGCATTTTCTGCAAATTTCATTTTCAAAAATTCTACGTCATCTTGTTATAAAAATAAACGGTCAAGTGGAAATATTACTGGCAAACAAAGGGTTCCGCACAATTCATATATATATGAATTAGTAACAGGGCATTGCATTTGTTATTTACGGAATACAAGTTTTGTTTAGATAGCTGGTCACTTTAATTAGATATTAATTTTTCAAATATTAAAAAGAAAAAAAAAAGGACCGGCCAGTGCGAGAATTACTCGCGTACAGGGGGTTCCGTGCAATAAATATATGAATAGGTAACTGGACATTGTATTACAAAAAATTATCATTAAAGAATGTTATCTTGACTTTAAAAGCCGAAGGCGCATAGAGTACGCCGCAC
Source organism: Maratus speciosus (assembly GCA_963932465.1). Lineage (NCBI taxonomy): Eukaryota > Metazoa > Arthropoda > Arachnida > Araneae > Salticidae > Maratus > Maratus speciosus. The sequence goes on from OZ010793.1 coordinate 577,670,982, forward strand.
GTATCTTTATGTATGCCCAAAACATCCGTGTCTGTAAGGGTTAATGTTATGTCTTATTTGTATTTGGCATCAATATTTCATTATCTTTTGGATTCCGGTTTTTGCAACTGTCTATTCGGTTCCATGAATTAAATAAAGTATGTTGTGTTTTGTAATGATGCCCTTTCATTTCATATATTAAATACATAATAAATTGGCGACGAGATAAACCATGACGGAAATAAACGAATTAATACGAACTCTAAATGATTTTCTACTCAAAGTAAATGCAACATCGCCACTGCCGCCGGAGAGAAATGAAAATCACTCAAATATCAAAGGTATTCTTCAAAATCAAAATCTTCATTTTGAATGTTACGATGAAACCTGTGAGACTTTTGATGAGTACGTTCAACGGCTAGAAAATTACTATCAACTAAAAGGACTTACAGATCCTTCTCCAGAAACTACGGAAGCAAAAAAGATGATTCTTATTAACTGCTTGGGTTCAAAATATTACCATCTATTGTCTAATATCACCGCACCTGATTTACCCGCTTCAAAAACCTATGATGAAATCCTGCAGTTATTGAAAGACCATCTTTGTAAAAGAATAAATATCTTGACTGAACAGCATAAGTTCTTTTGTAGAAAACAACATCCAGGTGAGTCAATAGATTCTTATGTTACTGCTTTAAAAGAACTCTCTAAAAACGCGGAATTTAAATCTAATTGTGAAAAGATTGACTGTTCTAAAGGTATTATTAATCTGCTACTAAGGGCTCAATTTATTCGTGGTTTAAATGATTCGGACATTCGCGAAAAAATTTTACAGCAATCAAATATTTCATTTGAACAAACTCTAGAAATTGCTTTAGCAATCGAAGCTTCAAAGATCGAAAATAAAGAAATATATAAGAGTTCCTCTACAACTAATGTATATGTCGTAGGCTAATTGAGAAATCCGGCTCTTTGCAAACAGCCTAGGCTCTTTGCAAAGAGCCGGGCTAATTGGAGATCCATCTCCCTTTTTCCAATTAGCCTGATATTTTTCAGGCTTATTGCAAAGAGCCTAGAAAGCGTTAGGCTAATTGCAAAATGACCACTTATTATCCGATCAAGGTGATATTTTTAGCTCACAGGCTATCAAAGCTTGAGAGCTTATGTGGCCCCCGATTCTGTATGTACGTGTGTACGTACGTACGTATGTACGCAACACGATAACTCTTGATAGAAATGTCCGATTTGCTTCAAATTTTTTTTTTCTAGGTTCATTCTGATAAGGTGCTTCCCTGATTAGTTTTTGGGGTTCATTGGTTAAGGATAAAGGGGGAAAAGGGGGGCTAGTCCCCCCCCCTTAATTTATATAAATGGGTTTTTCATGCAGAAATATTCGATTTGCTCCAAATTTGGTATACCGGTTTATTGTGTTAAGGAGCTTCCCTAATTAGATTTGGAAGCTCATTATTTAAGTATAAAGTGGGGAAAAGGGGCTACCCCCCTTAATTTAGATAAATCGGTTTTTCATGATGAATTATTCGATTTGCTCCAAATTTGGTATAACGGTTTATTAAGTTAAGGAGCTGCCTTGATTAGATTTGGAGGTTCATTAGTTGCATATAAAGGTAGGAAAGGGGTGGGGGAGGCTATCCCCCCGTAATTTAGATAAATGGGTTTTTCATGCAGAAATATGCGATTTGCAATAAATTTGGTATACCGGTTAATTATGTTAAGCAGCTTTCCTGATTACATTTGGAAGATCATTATTATGTATAAAGGGGGGAAAGGGGGGCAATTGCCTTTCCCCTTAATTTAGATAAATGCGTTTTTCATGTAGAATTATTCGATTAGCTCAAATTTGGTATACTGGTTTATTATGTTAAGAAGATGGCTTGATTAGATTTAGAGGTTCATTAGTTAAATATAAAGGGAGGAAAGAGGGGGGGGCAGTCCCCCTTAATTTAGGTAAATGGGTTTTTAATGCAAAATTATTCGATTTGCTCCAAATTTGGTATACCGGTTTATTATGTTAAGGAGCTTCCCTGATTAGATTTGGAGGTTCATTAGTTAAGTATAAAGGGAGGAAAGGGGTGCTAACCCCCCCCCCACCCCCTTAATTTAGATAAATGGGTTTTTCATGCAGATTTATTTGATTTGCTCCAAATTTCGTATAGCGCTTTATTATGTTAAGGAGCTGCCTTGATTAGATTTGGAGATTTAGTGGTTAAGTATAAAGGAGGGACAGGGGCTAGTGTCCCCTTAATTTAGATAAATGGGTTTTTCATACAGAATTATTCGATTTGCTTCAAATTTGATATACCAGTTTATTACGATATGGCTTCCTTCATTTGATATGGAGGTTCATTGGTTAAGTATAAAAGGGGGAAAGGGGGGCAATTGCCCCTCCCCTTAATTTAGATAAATGGGTTTTCATACACAATTATCTGATTTAGTTTAATTTTTTTTCAACCGGATCCGAACTTGAAGGTTCCATTTGAAGTCGACCCGAAAACCGACCACAACCAGGTTTCGGATTGAGTTCAATTAGAACTCTCAGGTTCGGATCGGTTTGCCGGTGGACGGAGATTATTTTGTCTGGCTTGCATCGGGTTATAGATCTTTCAATATTTTTGTTGGTTAAGATTTGGTTCGGGACGGGTTTCAGGTTGACTTCGAATGGAATTTTTAGGTCCTGGTAGCGTTGCGTGTCCACGGAAACTAATTTTTCTTGTTCGGATCCGGTTATGGGTCTTTGGAATATTTTTGTCGGTTATCAGTTTTGGTTCGGGATTTCGGGTTTTTTCAAATGGAACTCTCAGGTTCAGGTCGGGTTGCATGTAGACTGAAATTATTTTGTCTTGCTCGGATCGGGGTACGGTCTGTTGTAATTTATTTTTCGGGTTTGTGTAGGGTTATGCGTTAATAAACCTAATAAAAAGAAAATTGCCCAGTTAAACTGATGGCATTGAGCTCACAGGCTATTCCCACTAATTGTATATTATAGTCTTATTTCAAAGAATAATGTCCCTCGAAAAATAAATGAAGGTATTAGTCCCCGTTGCCCCCCTTTCTACTTAACCAAAGAACCTCCAAATCTAATCAGGGAAGCTACATAACATAATAAACTGGTATACCAAATTTGAAGCAAATCAAATAATTCTGCATGAAAAAACCATTTCACTAAATTAAGGGGGGGGGGGGTATTAGCTACCCCATTTCTCCCTTTATGATGAACCAATGAACTTTCAAATCTAATCAGAAAAGCTCCTTATTAGAATGAACCTAGAAAAAAAATTAAACTAAATTTGATAATTCTGCATGAAAACACATTTATTTAAATTAAGGGGAGGGGCAATTGCCACCCTTTCCCCCCTTTTATACTTAACCAATGAACCTCCAAATCAAATGAAGGAAGCCATATCGTAATAAACTGGTATATAAATTTGAAGCAAATCGAATAATTCTGTATGAAAACCCCATTTATCTAAATTAAGGGGACAGTAGCCCCTGTCCCTCCTTTATACTTAACCAATAAATCTCCAAACCTAATCAAGGCATTTCCTTAACATAATAAACCGGTATACGAAATTTGAAGCAAATCGAATAACTCTGCATGAAAAACCCATTTATCTAAATTAAGGGGGGGGGGTAGCAACCCTTTCCTTCCTTTATACTTAACTAATGAACCTCCAAATCTAATCAGCGAAGCTCCTTAACATAATAAACCGGTATACCAAATTTGGAGCAAATCGAATAATTTTGCATTAAAAATCCATTTACCTAAATTAAGGGGGGGGGTGGTACCCCCCCCCTTTCCTCTCTTTAACCTTAACTAATGAACCTCCAAATCTAATCAAGCCATCTCCTTAACATAATAAACCAGTATACCAAACTTGAACTAATCGAATAATTCTACATGAAAAACGCATTTATCTAAATTAAGGGGAGAGGCAATTGCCCCCCTTTTCCCCCTTTATTCATAATAATGATCTTCCAAATGTAATCAGGGAAGCTGCTTAACATAATTAACCGGTATACCAAATTTATAGCAAATCGCACATTTCTGCATGAAAAAATCATTTATCTAAATTACGGGGGGATAGCCCCCCTTTCCTCCCTTTATATGTAACTAATGAACCTTCAAATCTAATCAAGGCAGTTCCTTAACTTAATAAACCGGTATACCAAATTTGGAGCAAATCGAATAATTCATCATGAAAAACCGATTTATCTAAATTAAGGGGGGTAGCCCCCTTTCCCCCCTTTATACTTAAATAATGAGCTTCCAAATCTAATCAGGGAAGCTCCTTAACACAATAAACCGGTACACCAAATTTGGAGCAAATCGAATATTTCTGCCCATTTATATAAATTAAGGGGGGGGGACTAGCCCCCCTTTTCCCCCTTTATCCTTAACCAATGAACCCCAAAAACTAATCAGGGAAGCACCTTATCAGAATGAACCTAGAAAAGAAAAATTTGAAGCAAATCGGATATTTCTATCAAGAGTTATTGCGTTACGTACATACGTACGTACGTACATACAGAATCGGCAGGCACATAAGCTCTCAGGCTTTGATAGCATGTGAGCTAAAAATATCACCCTGATCGGATAATAAGTGGTCATTTTGCAATTAGCCCAACGCTTTCTAGGCTCTTTGCAATAAGCCTGAAAAATATCAGGCTAATTGGAAAAAGGGAGATGAATTCTCCAATTAGCCCGGCTCTTTGCAAACAGCCTAGGCTGTTTGCAAAGAGCCGGATTTCTCAATTAGCCTACGACATATATAAAGTTACAAATGCTTATTCTAAAGAAAATAACAAAAGGTTTAGAGAGAGATCAAGTTCTAAAGATCATCGAAGAAATGATCGTTCAGCTAGTCGAAATAAAAGTAACTTAAACTTGAAAGAGTTAGGCTTAGACAACATTTGCTTGCGCTGCGGAAACAGACATTTAACTTCAAACTGTCGAATAAAAAATAAGTTGAAGTGTAAATTTTGTTCGAAAAACGGCCATATTGAGAAGGTCTGTATATCAAAACTTATTAAGCGAAAATCTAACACTAAAAATTCAGTTCAATATTTAGATAACATCGAGCACGGTTTATTTCAAATAAGTCAAATATTGGACATTCGTTTAAATACGCTAGAAAATGATGATAGAATTTTTGTAAATGTTCAATTAAACGGGAAATCTGCTCGTTTTGAATGTGATTCAGGAAGCCGTGTTAGTATTATGAATATTAATGATTTTAAACAACTTAAAATAAATGCCCCTATCCTGAAAACAAGTATACTTTTTAGAAGTTATACGGGTGATATTTTCAAACCAGTTGGTGTTGTCAAAATAAACGCAAATTATAAAGGTTATTCATGTATAGAAGAATTATATCTAGTTAACTTAAGAAAAGATGCTATCCTAGGAAGAAACTGGATTCGAAGCCTGAAAATCAATTTAAACGATTCTGATAGAGTCAATGTAAATCAAATTTCAGTCAATAACATCAAACATTCAATTGATAATATTCTAAAGCATTATTCGGATGTCTTTGAACCGAGAGTTGGCAAGGTTCCAGATTATATATGCTCTTTAAAATTGCGCGATGATGCTAAGCCAGTATATTTAAAACCACGACCTGTACCATATGCGCTAAAAGAAAAGGTAGATCTTGAATTAGATAAACTTTTAGCTGATGGAATACTTGAAAAAGTTGATCATTCTGAATGGGGAACACCACTTGTAGTTATTCCTAAGTCTGATGGTTCAGTACGTTTGTGTGCTGATTACAAGGTTACTGTAAACAAACAGTTGCATGATTCAAGACAACCTATACCAAAAATAGAGGACATTTTCAATAAACTTCATGGTGGATCTTATTTTTGCACATTAGATATTTATAAAGCGTACTTACATTTAGAAGTGGATGAAGAGAGCGCGAAAGTTCAAGCAATATCTACACATCGTGGAACATATTTAGCCAAGCGCTTATTTTTCGGAATTAAAACAGCACCTAATGAATTCCATGCATTCATAGATCAATTTGTACAAGATTTAGATGGGGTAAGCGCATATTTAGATGATTTAATTGTTCAAGGTAAAACATTTGAGGAATGTATAGATCGTTCAACTAAGGTTTTAGAAAAGGTTAGAAAATATAATCTTCATCTCAATGTTAATAAATGCAAATTCTTCGAGAAAAAGGTGCAATATTTGGGTCATATTATCAGTTCTGAAGGACTTAGTAAATCTCCTGAAAAAGTAAGGGCCATTCAAAATGCTGCTAGACCGAAAAATGTAGATGAATTAAAGAAATTTTTAGGTCTTGTTATGTATTATTCAAAATTCATTAGCAATGCCTCAACCATTCTTAGCCCATTAAATGAACTTTTACGAAAGGATGCTCCATTTAGATGGACTGCTAGGTGTGAAGCTGCTTGGATAAAGGCTAAATGTGAAATTGCTAGTGATAAAGTTTTAATTCCATACACGTCCAAATTACCTGTTATTTTAGCAACTGATGCCAGTCCATTTGGGTTATCTGGTATACTCTCTCACAGAATGCCTGATGGAAGTGAAAGGCCAATAGCATTTGCATCAAGATCCCTCACAGCTTCAGAAAGGAATTACAGCCAGTTAGACAGAGAAGCTACAGCTGTTTATTGGGCTTGTAGAAAATTCTATGACTACATATTTGGTAGAAAATTTACATTGGTAGTAGATAACAAACCAATGATGACCCTCTTACACCCAGAAAAGAAGCTCCCCATATTATCTGCTACAAGGATGCTTCGTTATGCACATTTTTTATCAAATTTTGATTATGAAATCGAATATCGCAAGTCAACTGAACATGTCAATGTAGATTATTTATCTCGAAATCCCCTACCTATTAGTGATCAAGAAATACGAATTATTGATGATGAATATCTTTTCAAGAAAATGTAATACGCCATATCTCTACCGAGACTGTGACCGCTTCTACTATAAGACGAGAAACAGCCCTTGATGAAGGACTTTCAAGTATTAAAGAAAATGTTTTGAATGGAAATGTTCGTGATCCAGAGTTTACCTTACAAGAAGGTATTTTATTTAGAGGCCAGCGAGTGATCATTCCCAAGAAACTTCAACCTGCCGTTCTCCAGGAACTTCATTCTACGCACGTAGGAATAGTAAAAATGAAAGCGCTTGCTAGAAATTATTGCTATTGGAGAAATATTGATTCAGATATCGAAAATTTGGTCAAGAGTTGCAAAGAATGCTGTGACGTTAAGAAAAATCCACAAAAGGCTCCTATACATAACTGGGATGCGCCTACAAAAAATTGGCAGCGAGTTCATATGGATTATGCCGGACCACTAATGGGACACTTTTTTCTATTGATGATCGATGCTAAATCAAAGTGGCCTGAGATTTATTCAATGAAGAAACCTCCAGATACTACATCAACTATTCATTATCTTAGAGAAATATTTAGTCGACATGGATTGCCTGAAATTTTGGTAAGTGATAATGCATCTATTTTTAAATCAAAAGAATTTATAGATTTTTGCCTCAGGAATGGTATTCGACAAAGATTTATAGCTCCTGGTCATCCAGCAACTAACGGTCAAGCAGAGAGATATTGCCAGACTTTAAAAACAAAATTGAAATGCATGCGATTCCAGTCGGGTACTCTTCAAGAAAAGTTATGCGAATTATTATTTCGCTACAGAGCTACTCCACTTTCCTGCGGAAAAACACCTTCTGAATTAATGTTGGGGAGAAATCTTAGAACGAAACTAGATCTTCTTAAACCTGAAACGAAAGGATATTTTAAAAATAAAGCTCCTCAGCCATACTTCGACAAGTCTTTTCGAGTAGGTTCTCGAGTGCAATGTAGAAACTACACCAACTCAGTTTTATGGAAATATGGAACTGTAGTTGAACGCCTGGGACAAGTTCACTACCTTATTGAATTGGACGACGGTTATGTCATCAAACGGCATTTTAATCAACTTCGTGCATGCGAAGTTCCAGTTCAGAACCCACTTATCCTGACACCATCTCCTGTTCCTCGGAAACGACCATCCGTAACTTTCAGCAATGATGTGCAGCAAAGAGAAATTCCCGTAAGACCCGAAACATGTGCATCAAATGATAACGAGGAAATTCAAATTAATCCAGATGCAGAACAAATTAATTCCAGAATAAGTGATCCAGATGTCAAACCTAATGCTAGCTCAAAGACGACTCTTAAACTTCAACCACACACAGATTCTACTTCACCACAACTACCAAATACAGGGTTGCGACGTTCGACCCGTGTACGAAAACCTGTACAGAGACTGAATCTTTGATGAGTATCAACAGATAACAGATTGTCTCATTGCCAACATGTAAATTTTTGTAGTGCTCAATGTTATATTATTTTTCAAAATTATGTACTTTCCAGGTATGCCTCTTCCATTAGTGGGGGAGAATTGTTATGTCTTATTTGTATTTGGCATCAATATTTCATTATCTTTTGGATTCCGGTTTTGGCAACTGTCTATTCGGTTCCATGAATTAAATAAAGTATGTTGTGTTTTGTAATGATGCCCTTTCATTTCATATATTAAATACATAATAGTTAATATCTCGAGTAATTACTGACAATTGTTTTCGAAAATCATTATCAACAATCCTTTTATATTTCTGCGGCGATACTTCAGCGCTCCTCAATTCTTAGTGATTGTTCACGATCGATTTCAGCCCATGAGATGGAAGTTGGGCCGCATTCTGAAGACTTTTCCTGACCGGACAGTCTTGTACGAGTTGTTTTGATTAAAGCAGCTGACGGTGGCATCAAGCGTCCCATTTCAAAGGTGTCCCCTCTCCTGCCGGGGGCGGAGGATGTTTAATAGTAAAAAAGACTTTTTAGTATGCTCCGTTTATACTAGATGGCAGCACCAAAATTTAAAAAGGCTATCCTTCTGTTCAGAACTATTTACTGCTTTAAAAATTAAGACTTTAATTAATTCTAAATCATATTCTTTTTAACTCCTTTTTTAATTTTAAAATTCTTATTATCATTTTTCTGCATTATATGTATATTAATCATAGTTTTTAAAAATCTTATTAGATAATTTATTCTGTATTTTTGTAAGTTTCTGCGAATCTGTGTTCGAAGTTTAGAATGTTTTTGATTCATAATGTGAAGTGGATGAAATCTAAATCTGTAATATTAAAAAATATGAAAGACAAGTTAATTCGTAATTCATTTGAGTGAATTCTTTATTTCTTAAGTAATAATTCGCTATTCAAGTCCAGAATCTTTAATTAATATTTCAATCAAGGATTTATTTAATCGAATTCAAGCAAGTTGGTTACTCTGCAAGGAATGAATGCACGCACTCACCAGGTACTGTTTTGATTCAAATTTATTCTGTTCAATAGAGAGAAAATCTAAATTCTATCATTCTTAAAACTTTACACTGTATTTGTATGAACAGAAATGTTATTAATTTTCGTTGCACGTTAAAAATAAATCGAAACATGGTGACGGGGCACGTTTACGCATTGACATCGGGGTACCTTTATGCACGTTCAAAAGGAAGAAATTACGTAAAAATGCACTAGTTTCTATGGAAGTAGAACAAGAAGATAGCAAAGGAAAAAGCATGAAACCAAAAACTGCAAAAGGGAAAAGTTTGTACACTCTAGAATAAAGAAAATAGTGAATGAATCTGATGACGAAGATGAAAACTGTGTGTGTATTTATTGTTTGAAATCATACAACCCATCAGAAAAAAGGTCAAGACTGGGTTTAATGTCTAACAAGGAAGGTCTCCATACAGGGCATACTCAGAATATGTTGAAAAAAATGCTAGTGAAACTACTCATGTATGTAATAAGGGATCAGTCAAATTTAACGGTGGAATTTCAGTAGAAAGTCTGTAAAAAAATAAAATACTTTCGAATATTTGGCGCGAAAATATGAAAGTGACACGCGATTTGGCGAGTAGGATTTTTCCTTGCCAAAAGCAAACGATTTTAATGCATCTGAAAAGTGTTTATTAATTGTTTTTTAGAATGCACGGTTTTTAATGAATCTAAACTTAATCAATGAAAGAGGTTATTATATATACATTTTTATTATATATATATATGTTGCTTGTTGCTATAGTTATTTAATTTTATCACTGTAAAAATATTTTCTATGCTTTGTAAGTTGCAAATATCTATTTTAAGTTATAGTCAGCTGACATTTGATTGTCATAATACATTTTCATATCAAAGACGAAGTCGTTTCCATAGCAACAGAATAAATCGACAGTGTTCTATCTGCCTAATTTTTGAGCTTGAAACAATTTAAATCAATTTAAATTTTGCTTTAAATCGTAAAATATGATATTTAAATTTTATTATAAATTCATATAAATATATATGAGAAACTGTAGTAAAAACAAACTAAAAATGGCAAAACTGTAGCTAAAACAAATTAAAAATGACAAAACTAAAGTTATTTAAATTAAAATTATATAAACAAATTCAACATAAAAAGATTTTCCTACATAAAAGCGTATTTTTTTCATCGCCAACCGGTGATAAATCGCCAAATAAACGAAAATTTCGTTATTTTTTTACGGACGCTGCATCGGGGTTCCGCCAAAATTTTTTTATAAACATATATATTCATATGAGAAGAACATTCTGTAATTTTTTCAGATTTTTCTGAGTATGCCCGTATGGAGACCTTCCTTGTTAGATGCAAAAGGTGGACCCATGGCAAGTGTGCAAAAGGAAATACTTTATTTTTTGTTTGTTAAAAATGTAACAGTGATGATGAAGATGACTAAATAGTTTCTGTCTTTAATTAGCAATAAGTCCTATGTTTTCAGTTTAGCCTATAAAATGTTCTTTAATTAATTCTCGTTAATTTTTCTTTTTAAACAGTGTTTTAAGTTATAAATAAAACATTTCAATTTGATTAAACATTTATTTCACTTACTCCTTGGTATCCCTTATAATATGCAAAAACGTGCCCCACTTAATGCCTAAACTTGCCCCATTCCCGGGGCAAGTTTACGCAAAAGATTTGGACCTAATTTTTTTTTTTTTTTTTTTTTTTTGCGGTTAAAAACACAAGTAGGGCAACAACTGAATACACAAATTTTGACTTCATTAACTGCTTTATAAAACCACAATGTCTAAAATTTCTTAAGTTAAAACATAAAAATTAGAAAATTCGTTGAAAAAAATCCGCGCAAATGTGCCCCGGTCTATCTGGGAGCACGGCAGTGCGTCCGCCAAGTTCGCACAAGCCGTAAGCTACCTTTTCCTGAACCATTTCGGCATACTTTTCACCCCCTCATAACATCGTTTTAGGAAGAGATATAGAAATTTTTCTTTTATACACATGTTCGTATGGTCGAACTGAACTAAGGTTCCACGATTTCATGTTTCTATATTTAGTAGTTTTCGAAATATTAAATTCCGAAAAAGCACTTTTTTGTCACTGACTCACTTCGCATCATCAAATAACTAAGGTACTTCTAAAAGTCGTAGAATTATGAAATTTCACAAGTAAGTCGGGTTTGTAGCACAATTAACCAGAAAAATCTGAAAACACAGAATTTCCGCCTCTAAACCCTTCAAACAGGGGGGTGTTCGTTTGGCCGTAAACAGTTCCTACGCATTCAATTGTGCCAATGTTGGTCGCCAAAACTCGATTACAAAGCTTTGAAGGCGGTCACGTGATTTCAAGCAGAATAACATTATATATATATGCTTTTCCAAAGATGTTTGTTAAATAGAAAAAATGAATATACCTAAAAATTTTAATCAGTATAGGTTATGATATATTTACAATATTAAAACAATAAAACATTTAACAAAATATAACCGCAATTCGGTACGTTTCCGATATAGTAGCCTTGGCGAATTACAGAAAATAGCCTTGACGAGAAAAGAAATTTGATAATAACGTATTTTCTGGCAACCTATTTACTGTGTCATATACACAAGCAATTTTTTCCATATGTATACGATTTATTTAATGTAAGGAACCCGTTTATTTATTTTTATATACCAACATAAATAATCTGTATATAAAAAATAATATTTTATGCATGTATAAATAAAATGTTTATATGTATATAAATACCATAAACGTTCATCAGGTTTGTTTTCGTAGTTGTTTATATCATTTGGCAACATAACTCAGTTTCTGAAGTCCGAATTGCGCCAAGATTTTTAAAAAATGCCAAGGTCCCTATAGTGGAAAAATATCCTAATTCCATATGAAAGTTTAAAAATCTCCTTTTAATTAAATGAAATGTGTAACTAATAAACTGTCTTTAACGATGTGTGACAGATGCAGCGTCCGAAGTCCGCTGCTAATGTTATTATATTGTATTACTAGCCTACTTACTGTTAATTTATTGTTAATTTTAAATCTGTAAAAGAAAGATTATAGTTATAGATAAGATATGTTGGTCGCCAAAACCCGATTAGAGAAAATTAACCTGAGTTATAAAGGTGTTACATGATTTGAAGCTGAATGAATTTTTATATGCTTTTACAAAAATCTTAATAAGGCAAATCTTTCAGTTTATCTGTCCATCTTTCTATCTTTTACTTCCTTAAAACAATTTTTATTAAAGACCGGGAGGCGTCTGTACAGATCATCACCTCATCGAGTTCACGGCTGAAATTTTAGGATTATTTAAACATCGATTAGCGTATTGAAATGTAACTGGTCTGCCAAGGTATATCTTTTTGGAAACCACCTACAGACCCGATTTTACGGGTTGATTGGTGAATTTTCCTATTGTGTTTTCCTGCACCCATTCCTCCATGTTTCCAAACTTTTGGATGCAGGAAAATACAATAGTAAACCTACCAGTTAACCACTAAAATTAGGTCTTCAGGTGGTTTCTACCGAGATATGACTTAACAGACCAGTTGCATTTAAATATGCTAATCTAGTTTTAACTAATCCTAAAATTTCAGCTGTAAACTCGATGAGGTGATGGTGTGTACAGACGCCTCCCGGTCTATTATAAATGTTGGTATTCTAATCTCAATAGCACTCTGGTCAATCTGGCAATTATCCCCACTATTTATTGAACACTATTCCTTTAATTGCGTTTTAGTGATATTAATGAACTTATGCATATGCATCATACATATTATACATATGCATATAATACGTTATACATTTGCATCATACATATAGATATGTGTATAATACATAATACATATGCATCATTATGACGTCAGAATAAACAAAACATTTTTTGTCGCCAAATTTGAGAATTGACATGATATATTACCAAATTTGGCGAAACTTTGCTAAATGTCGCCAAGCTTGGCCAATATTTGACGCTAGTGGCTATTTTTCAATGAGTTAATTATTAATGCAAGCCATCTATTTTTATTTTTCCGCATATCATCTGAATAGTTAAATGATATGACGTACTAATATTTCCAAAGTGCTAATAGTTTCGTCACTGCCCAAAACCTCTGCTATAGTTATGATATTGTACTGTTATTATACTTACTGTGACTATGTTGTTAACCTTTACACCGATAAAATTTCTGTATTATATAAAGGGAATTTACGGAAACTATTAAAGCATTGAAACTGCCAGTTCTCCTTATGATTATTATAATTCTATAATATGTAACCATTTAATCAATATGTACGTTAGAATGAATCTTCTATAATCCGGTTCCTCGCATTTTAGTTTTCAGGTTTCGAGTAAAATTAGCTAAAATCTTAAAACCATGGCACATTGACTAATTCTTCAACACGATCAGATTGGAAGAATGATAGATTTTCAAATGCATCATGGCAGTCAGCCGGTAGACCTTCTATTCTTCCGTAATCGAGTCTATTGAAAAGGTTAACGTGAAACAAAAATATATTAGCATCAATATGGTTTAATGCAAATGCAGATATTGTCAAAGGATTTCATATGCACCATTTCACTTGTACCCAGTCGTATCAGTTAAAATACAACAATTGGCAGTGAGCCCAATAGAAAAGATTACTTAATAGGATTAAAAATTTCCGCATTATGGAAAGAATCGTAACTGCTAAGGAAACATGCATAAGTGAATTAAGATATATTTGTCACAAAAGATGAAATACATAACAACTTAAAATATATGATGTGCTTCCATGATCGTAAAGAGTTGTTGATTTCTCTATCAAAAGCTTCCGAATTGGCGAAAGAATGGGCAAGTAAATTAAATTATCAAAAACAGTAACATGATGCAACGTTTAACATGGAAGTAATACGGTAAATACTGCTTGCTAGAGGCGGCTAGTACTTTAATATAAAAAGAAATAAAGTATAAATTTGTAAAGTTCAATAAAATAAATTTAGGTATTTTTGTGTTAGCCGGCGCAAGTGGCAAATCGCCAAATACTGTTCCCAACTCCATTGTTCATATTGCGGTACAGATGTCATATTCGCCCCATATTGGCGCGATTTTTTTCGGTTGCCAATTTGGCGAAAACATCAACAGCATAAACAACATAATCCGGGTTACCACATCAAACAAAATAACGACACTTTGACGCAAGTTAAGTACCTGTTGCCTATATGATATTGGCGACAGAAAAAAATCGCGCCAATATGGGGCGAATATGACACCTGTTCCCATATTGCATTCATTTCATTTAAAGATATATACTTTTCAGTCATCTCATTTAAAATAGATGCATTTCCCTCATTTTATTTAATAGAATATTTAACATAGAAATAAATAAATAAATAAATAAGAAATAATAACATAAACCAAAATATTTTATTTGAAAATCAAAGCATTGTTTCTAATTTACACATGTGAAAAATGAAAACTGCTATTGGCGAAAAAACAAAAGGCTAATGAGGAGATTTGCTCCCGGCTAACATAAAAGTACCGAAATTTAAGTTTTTTCATATTAATATAGTTTAGAATAACAAACTTGAAAAAACATACAAAAAGTAGTGATATCCCAACAAAAAGTTTTCGGTAAAAAAAAAAAAAAAAAGCGCCAAGTTCTCCTTAATGTTTCGGCCAGAAAAAGTAGTGATATCATCTGAAGTTCGCACAAGTTAAAAGCCAAACATCCCAAATCTTTCATTGAAAATGGCTTCCTGCGACTTGGCCGTTAATGCCTTCGTGAGAGTTTTTCAATTTTAAAATATGTACAAATGAGCTACATGCCAACTACATTTTTTGATTATTTTAGGCATTTTGTGACACAGAATACAGAAATAAAATACACATTTGAAAAAAGCATTTAAGCAATTTCAGTCTATTTAAATGCTTAGAAGTTAAAAATAACAAAATACGGTACTTGTTAGCTATCCCGTCGACCAATTTTGCCAAATTATATAAATCGCCAAACCACTCGCCAAATTATACAAATTGGCATAATTTTTATTTTAAATAACGAAAAAACAAATAAATTAGTATAACATTAATAAAATTACAAATAAAACGTCGAAATAAAAATCACTTGATGATGTAAACACGTGTTGTCAAGTGAATGTGATATTTACGATTAACCATTATTGGCGTTTAATCTTACAATTTGGCGACAGTAATTTGATCGACGGGATAACTAACAAGTACCCAAAACACTTCTATTCAGGAGATAATATCCCTGATTGCTAAAACATAATTAATATCAGCTTTTAACAGTTTATAAATCGAATACCTCTTAATGTTTGCAAACAAACTATAATAAATGTTCAAATGAAAAAAATCTCTTTCGTCAATACACAAGATTTCAATATTATACAATAAAATATAATGTAACATATTGTGAGATATGAAGTAAGTAAATTTTGTTTTATTTCTTGGGTTTTACGTTAATGACTTTAGCTTTAGACCGTACAAAATGGCAATTAAACCGCAAGTGGACTAAATGATCTGTAATCAAAATTAATGTTTGTTGAAACTGAATGGTAGTTATCAGAAATATTTTACTTATAATGTCTTTATGTGAATTTGCCTCTTTGCATTCTAATATTACTTTTAATATTTAAATAATTCATAAATGCGTAATTTCCAATCATTAATTTTGAAACGCTGTAGAAGGCATTAACGGCCAAGTCGCAGGAAGCCATTTTCAATGAAAGATTTGGGATGTTTGGCTTTTAACTTGTGCGAACTTCAGATGATATCACTACTTTTTCTGGCCGAAACATTAAGGAGAACTTGGCGCTTTTTTTTTTTTTTTTTACCGAAAACTTTTTGTTGGGATCCTATTATTTATTCTTTTTCTTTTTTTTCTTAAAAAAAAACAAAGAAATAAGTGAAAGTCAGGAAATTTAAATGTTTAAGTTTTAAATTAAATTATGTATTTTAAATAACATGAGTGAAAGGATTATATTTTAAATGAAATTAATGAAATACACAAAAATGCTAGGTTAACAATGTTTGGCGATTTATTACCTACGCACGGCTAACACAGAAATACCGAGTTTTTGATTTCTCTATCAGAAACTTCCGGTTTGGCGAAGAATTAAAGCAAGTAAATTAAATTATGAATAAAATTAACACGATACAATGCTTATACATTTAAGGGAGACCAAACTGTCGCCAGGGCCGGCGGCTAAATATTTAAATATTCATCTAAACAAAAAAAAAAGTTCCGTAGCTAAACTATAAGGTCTGGCACAACTTATGCATTGTAGATAAGCAAATATACGGTACACTTAAAAACGCTTTAGGAAATCTATATCCAGTAAAAGAGATAAATCAGCCGAAATATTAAATCTGTTATTTAAGTGAAATACGTTTTTCCTCCTTTCGTTTTAAAAAAATCACACAGCAAGTTTTACGAAAAAAAAAGAAAGAAAGAAATGCAGTATGAAGCAAAATTCTCAAACTTTAATTCACTTCTGAAACTCTCACTCTTTTCCACTTAATAGCATATAAAACAAGTAAAATGTAAATCTCGCGTAACTTTAGGGAAAGAATGAAGTGTTTTCACACACTTTCTGTTCTCGAAAAAAGAAATCTGATTCTTTTTTCTCTGAAATTTATACTTTATTCAGCAAAATTGTAAATAAAATGCGTAGTTAATTAAAAAAAAAAAAAATGCGCCGAGAAAACGCAGGTGCATTAAATTTGTCACGGTATTTTAGCTTTTATTTATATCATACAAAATGTCAACTTTTTTAATATCGACTATATACGATAAGGGTTTGAATTTTCTTGTCAAACAGACATAGATTATCTTTTCAAAATTATTAAATTCTGAACATATTCTTTTTCTGAATAGTACGTTTTAAATGTACGCTAAAGTTTTAAAGTTTTCAAGTGATCTTATATTTCATCCATTAAACTCTTTTACAGATTGATGCAATTTTTTAATACTGCAAACAAATAACATTTTATTGCAATTTTCAGGTATGTTTTAAAAGAGAAAAAAAAACAGAAGTTTTTTTACTATTTGTGTTTGTAATTTAACTATACCCACTGTAAAAAAATCACTGTAGATTTGCCAGAATAAACTCGATCACAGTGAATGTGCTGTATCTTTCTTTGGTTTCCTGACTATATTAATATGGAAAATACAGTAGTTGTGTAAAATTAACAGCACAATGTGCTGGCAATTTGGACGTATTTTTTTACAGCAGAAAATGCTGGCGTCCAAATTGCCAGCACATTGTGCTGTTAATTTTACGCAACTACTGTATTTTCCATGTTAATATAGCCAGGAAACCAAAGAAAGATACAGCACATTCACTGTGATCGAGTTTGTGCGCGAGATGAAACTTTGTACTGTAAAAATGTCGGTTTTTTTTTTTTACAGTGCCGTTAACTTTTTCTCTTTATCTTTTTAGATCCGTTCGTAATTATATAAACGAGGTGGAACCCGTCGAATTTCGACGAAAGAAAATGTTTACAAAGGAACTGTTGCATCAAATTTATAATACATCGACAACAATAATTACAATAAAAAATCCTTCTTACACTTGTTAGTTTAACTCTCCAAAGACATATTTTAACCTAAGATTAACAAAATACTTTTTTCATAAACTTCAACTGTTAAAATTATTAAAAAATTAAACTTTAGTCATATACGTAATCAGTAACATATAATCAATATAAGTATTTTTGATTAAGTTATGAATTGATGCTTGGTATATTACGGAATGAAAAATCAGCAAAAATGATTTCACCTTGACATATAGAATTCCCCGTCCCCGCTTCCCCTTTAAATCTGAACCGAATCAAGTCATTTTCCACGTTTCAAATCCATATTAACCATTTAAAAACATTTTAACGCGCAATAGGCTATAGGCTATTAATAAATATATTTTCAAGTTTGAAGTCACGTTTGTCAACTATTACAACTTTCTATGTGAAAATTCCCACTCGTGATTTGAGGTCTTAGTATCTGTGTACCTGCGCGTAAAAATTCCAGAAATTTATAACTTTTAGACGTATTTAAGGGTAAATATCTCGTTTTATCTAATAAAATTATCGTATTCTTTTAAATATGGCGTCATTTTCAGTCGCTGAAATATTTCGCCTTATCTCAAGCTCAATATCAGCGAAATGAAAAAATAGTGTGAAATATAACAGCATCATCAGAAAAATCAGTCTTTTTTAAAGCGTAATGTCATTTTCTGCTCAAATTTTTAAAAAAGATATTTTTAATTGTAATGAGAAAATGGCATCAATAAGAATATAATCAATAAAGATAACTAAACTACTTTTAATAGAAATGAAGTACTTCAGTTGCCACGATTAGAAAATTGGTATTAAAAACTATAAAAAAATTAATATCTCGAAAATAAATTGAGATGCAGCTTTCAAACAAATTTAATTTAAAAGTGCATTTTTTTCTGAGTACGACGATGTAAACATTTAAAATGTGGGATGTTTAGAAGTTTAAAAATTTGCAGTAGCGAACATTGCAAAACCGAAATTTCATTTCAAATTTCAAAGTGTTGCCATTCGCAAAATGACGTATGCGTTACGCACAGATATGTTTGTCCTTTATAATATAGATACGTAGCACCTGTAGTCGTCGTCTGCCTGTTCACCTATCCGCATATAACAGCGCAAAAACTACCCAACCGAATGGTTTGAAATTTAATTTGTAGCATTTTGTCGAGCCATTTCAAATTTTATGAAAATCGAATCAAAATTTAAAAAGATATTAATAAACGTTTTCTTCATTCTGTTAAATCCCATCCTACGTAATAGATTCAATGATATCCCATGATAGGTAATGATTCTAGGTTGCTGTGGTAATGACGTCCTATTATTTCAGTATTACTGAATTTAATATACAGAATCGTAGTAAATTTTGTATTAATGCATTTTTGCATTAGAGTGCAACAGCTTTTGCACCAAGATCTGAATATTTATAAAACTAGTTATAATACGAATGCTCCTTATTTGCCACGTTTGACGTACAATTTTAGACTTCTTATTTTAAGAGAACGTAACAGTTATGTTTAGCAGTAATAATAATAACATTTACCAGAAACTATATTTACAGGTAAATTATCATTCAATAAAAGTCATAAATGCTATTTGGTATTATATTTTGGCAATTTTTGAGTGAATATATTCCACTGTCTGGTGATCAGATTCTTTTGTTTCCTTTTTTTTAGATGGAAATACTTTTAATTTTACTTTTCTCTTTTTCTTCCTTGTACTTCTCTATAAGTGTCCCGTGTACTACTTTATGTTTTTTTAGAACATGTTCATCATGTTTATGTCTTTAAAATCTATTTTATGCCTTTTGTGTAAGTTTATTGTGATTAATTTAAACTGATATTCCTTCTGTCATGCACTTCTCTTATAAGTGTGCCATGTACTTTACGTCTTTTTAGTATATATTCATGTCTTCAAAATCCATTTTATGCATTATACGTAAGTTTATTTATAAGTTAGTTTACAAGTTAGTAGTCAGTTCATTAGTTCCCTCTTATTCTTCAAGTCATCTATCCTATCACCGCATTTTAACATTGGACTCGCTAAGCGCAGATAAGCCCATAATCGGATTATACTTAAACGCCCTTAGATGTGTTACTTCAACATATCCAACAAAGTTCTTTGTTTTGGTAAACCGTAAATACCAATATAAAATCAATTAAGGGGTCTCAGGACTCTTAAAGCTTTAAAATTTTCGAAATTTTAATTTTTTTAGATGTTAAACTCCTATCTTTTCTGAACATTTTCATGAAATTTTTTCTTTGAAATTCCTATTAGAATTGAAGTTATGGCTTTTACATTTATACACGTTCAATAGCTGAAGCGTCGTTTCGGAAACTTTGAAGCCATTTTTCTCCAAATGACGTTTTTGGGCATAACGCGCACGATATCTCAAAAACTTATGAATATTTTTTCATGAAAATTTCAAAACATATGTTTCATGTTAGTCTGTATAAACTGAACCTAAAATTTCCTTTTTTATTGTTCAAAAAAATATTTTTTTAGGTGATTATACTGTTGAAATTTTCCTAATTTTCCATTAGCTAAATACAACTTTGTATTAAAAATATAAAGATGCTTTAAATACAAATTTATTTAGGTTCAGGTTAATCATTATAATCTGAAGTGTAAGTATACATTAAAATTTTTATTCTAGTTGCAATATTTATTTTGTAATCGTGCGCGTAAGCTGTTATGCCGATTTTCTGCTCGTCAAATTTCTCACAGTTTGGAGCCCCCTGTAAATGCTAATTCTGCATCTTTCAATTTTTTAAATACATGAAATGAAAGAACATACTTACATCTTTTATCCCAATTAAAATTATGCCTTAAAAATCAAATACATTTTAAGATATTAAATGTTAAAAATGGTCTTTTTTTTTCTTCTTTTCCAATTTTAAGAGTCCTGAGACCCCTTAAATATTAATTTAACAAGTTGGAAATTGTACGTCAAACGTAGCAAACGAAGTGAGTATGTACTATAACTAGTTCCATAAATATTCAGATCTCGGTGCAATAGCTGTTGCGCTCTTATGCAAAAAGGCATGAATACAAAATTTATTACGATTCTTAGATTAAATTTAGTAATACGGATATAATAGGACTCCATCTTAAATAGAACGCAATCACCATGGCAACCTAGAATCATTACCTATCATGGGATATCATTGAATGATAGGATATACGTATGATAGGATTTAATAGAATGAAGAAAACTTTTATTAATATCTTTTTAATTTTTGATTCGATTTTCATCAAATTTGAAATGACTCGACAAAATTCTCGCCCTTTTTCACGAGGGAAACGATTAACTCATTCCGATATATTAAGATTTTACATCAATTTGTTACCACATTTCATGCTCTAGAGGATGCACCAGAGAATCCATGGTTTATGCAGGATGGGGTCCGACCACACCGTACTACTGTAGTGTTTGAGTTCCTTGAGGAATACTTCAGTGATCGAGACATTGCTTTCAATTATTCCCCAGTGACAGCCATTGGTATGATTGGTCTCCACATTCTCCGGATCTCAAACCATGTGACTTCTTCTTGTGAGGCTACTTGAAAGACACTGTTTACTCTAAGAATCCTCTAACGTTGGAACAGCTTGAACAATTCATCTGTGAGGCATGTGCATCAATTTCAGTAGAGACATTGCAACGAGTGACTTCGAACTTTACCTTTCGATTGCGTCATGTTATTGCTAAGAAAGATGACCATATTGAAACCATTGTAATGTCATTTGACCTCTGTTAAGGAAGCACACTTTCAGACACTATTTCAAAGACACTGCTCTGTGACTGCAGCGCCCACTGATGTCCAATCGTGTAACTTTTTCTGCAAACCGATATATAACAATTTCCAGACCTGTCTGTCCAACATACCACTTGTTTCACCTTTCTGTCTCTCATTGTTTCGCAATTATATAATAAATTTCAAAAAATTCGGTTGGGTAATATTTATGCTGTTATATGCGGTCAGACGGACAGACAGATGGGCGGACCAGACGATTGCTATAGGTTCTACGTATTTATATAATTACGAAAGCACCTAAAAATTGTTTTAAAAAGAAATGTCAAGTAAATTATCTTTTTGCAAATGAAGACATACAATGTGCATTTCAATAATGTTATTCTTTTAACCTAAAATGCAATTATTTATTTCCTAATATCGATCCGGCTATTTGGTGATCCGTATTACTGAAATTCAGATAATTAGAAATTTACTATAAATGTGTAAATAAAAAATAAATATATACGTATCGAATTGAAAGGCCCATTTTCAAGTGAGTAAAAATTATATTATCATGCCATTTAAAATTGGACTCTGTTTTGGAACTTTTGTAAAAAGCTAAGTAGATGTATATTTAAATTCTGAAGTATAATTTTTTTTAAAAATATTGCACTTAAAAGGAATAAGAGTAAACAAATATGCGAGTACATCTTTTTAAAAAATGAACCTAATTTTCAAACAGAAGATTGCATGATTTTCCTTTTACTTCTATTAATGAAACGGCATCATTATTATTAGGATGCATTTAAAAATTGTATTTTCGAACGAAACAAGATTGAAAGTAGAAACATTCCAGGTTTAAAATAACGGAACTGTTTAGTGGAAAACGGGAAATTGCAATTAAAATTTAAACAAGTAATATAAAAATTTTGTTTTTAAAGTCAATTCCTACTTAGGTCATCAAAGAAAAATTTAATATAATCCCTTAAGCTAATATTAGTTTTTGCTGCATTAAAATATCTCAATTTGTTGATTTTCTATAAGCAAGTAGGTTTACAATGGAAGTCTATGGGAATTTAGCAAAATATTAGAGATATCGCCAAGTTGGCGTCCCTTTTGGCGACTCATTTTGGTCGCCAAATTTGGCTATATATCGCCAAGTTGGTGACAAACTTGGCAGTATTTGGCGAGAGAACAGGGTCCCCCTTTATGGTAACCCCCCTTATAGATATGAAGATGTATTAAATGCTGTTCAATAACCAAGGCCGCCATTTTGTCTCCCATATAAAACTAAAATTAAAATTTAATGAATTAAAATTTGAAAAAAAAACTGTATTAACATCAATTGTCATCAAGTACAAGTTTTAAAAAATTTATTTCAAATTGATAGGATGAATAATGAGTATTTTATTAACGATTGAAACTTTTAACAAGATAAATATATAAATAAATATAGGGAGAGTGTGAGCTAATAGTAGGAATTGAAAAAATAAAAGGAAAAAATAAAAAAACTCCGATGATTTTAAATTGGGTCTTTGAGATAAACACAATCTAATCAAAATTAAACTATTTTTAATACAATTACAGTGAAAACTCCTTGAACGGCCACCTCTAAACAACAGAAACCTCCAAATACCAGCCACCAACTTGATGGAACCAAACACGTTCCATAACGAACCTTTAAATAAGGAATTCTGAACAACGGCCACTCAAAAGTCACGAGAAAATTTTTTACCTCTGCTGGTACAATTTGCAAACCGAAATGTGAAGCATATCAAACAAAATTTACTTGATGTGAGAACAAACAGAAAATGAAGACATTAATAATAATGGGAAAATTTTATACAATATTCTTAGAACTTCAGGCATAACTAACATACAGGCCAGCTTGTTTGTATGTCTGGTCAAAAATTTGGCATTTACTGCCACATTTGACTCCATACAGCAAATGGTCGAAGATAGGAGAGAGGATGAGGAAATAGATTATAGAAATATCCAAAATTTCCAGTACTAACATATATACCGATGATTTGACGAACCTTCCTGAAATCCAAAATTTCTCCTTAAATCATAATGATGATGAGTTGTATAGCAAATCAAAGCATATTTTTTTTTTCTTTGGAGAAAGACATTTGCAGCAAAAGAAAAAAAAAAGCAACTGAAAAAAAATCACTGATTTTCTTATATTAAAACAATGAGAATTAATTAAAATGACTGTGGGTATTTCTATTTAAATTTATGTAATTTTGATTTTTTTTAAATGAAACCTCTGAATAACACCCATTTCTGAAGAGCGGTCACTTTTCACCGGTCCCACGGGTAATCGTTATTCAGAGGTTACACTGTATTTCCTTTAAACTTTTGTACGAAAATGGCATAAATCTACAGGGCATTTATAAAAGATTGAAACTCGCACTGGTTTTTTTTGGTGTCTTCGTAATTATATAAATTCGTCTGTCCGTCTGTAACAGCTCAAAATCTATCCAACTGAATGGTTTAAAATTTAATATATAGAGTCGTTGCAGAATATTGTCGAGTCATTTCTAATTTTCTGAAAATCGAATCTAAACTTAAAAAGATATTAATAAAAGTTCTCTTCCTTCTATTAAATCCTATCATACGTAATGACATTTAATGATATCCCATGATAGGTAATGACTTCAGGTTGCCATGGTGATGACGTCCTATTTAAAATGGAGTCTTATTATTTCCGCATTACTGAATTTAATATGTATAATCGAAATGAATTTTGTATTCATGCATTTTTGCATAACAGTGCAACAGCAACAACTGAATTTAATATGTATAATCGAAATGAATTTTGTATTCATGCATTTTTTCATAACAGTGCAACAGCTATTGCACCAAGATCTGAATATTTATAAAACTAGTTGCAGTACGTCATTTGACACGTTTGACGTACAACATCCGTCTTGTTTTATTTATTGTAGATAAGTAGACAATATAAATTACACAGGAAATAAGACTGGAATAATCCTGCCATTTATTTTCTAGTTATATAGTTTTTAAGGTTTTATGTGACACTCGCCCCGACGAAACTGATGAATCAGATTTTTTTTTCTTTTATTGCAACAAGATCACTAGAAAAGAAACTAGTGGGATGTGTCAAGCCTAAAACGTTCTTCTATCTCATACATGTTAATACTTCCTGATAAATGCAGCACAGCAGCGCCACCGGTTAGGTGATTTTCACCAAAATCTAATCAGCAACAACTTACGTGAGCTTCTAATTGAATTTGAAGTTTTATGAAAATCCGTGCATTAGTTTTTGAGATAGGGTATTGCGGAAATCGTGAAAAGTTCTGCATATCAATGGCACCTGTTGCGCAATTTACACCAAAAACTTATCAGGATCATTTTAATCAGGGGCTAACTGAATCTAAAGTTTGATGAAAATTCATGCATTAGTTCTTGAGATACAACTTTTGAGGAAATCGTGGTAAATGCAGCATAACAGCGCCATCTATAGGGCGATTTACACTAAAAAGTTAGCAGCACCAAATTATATCAAGGACGAACTGAATCTGAAGTTTTCTGAAAATCCATGCTCTAGTTCTTGAAATATAGATATTGTGGAAATCAGGATTATTGCACCTGCTGGGCTTTTTACACCAAAAAGTAATCAGCACCAATTCATATCAGAGACCAACTGAATCTAAAGTTTTATTAAATTCCGTTCATTAGTTCTTGAGATAGAGCGCCCGCAAAATTTGTATCAGAAACAGACAGATTCATAGACAGACATTTTGTAAAAACATGTTTTTCGTGATCTCTGACCCCTAAAAAGTGTAAATCCGTCGAAAACCGGAATTCGAAAATTTTCACGAATCCAATACTTTCTTCTTGTAAAGATAGAAGAAAATAAAAAGAAGAAAAAATACTTCTGTAACTTTAAAATTGAATGAGTTATGCTTCATTGAAAATAGGAACTATATATCAAATTAGAAATGTAACTCTGAGAGATATTGCAAAAAGAGGAAATATGGACAATGCATATCTAGTTTGTCTCAAACAAAAAGTAATCGGTGGTTGCAAAATATTAGTGGCAAAGAGCTTCAAAATAAATAGAAAAGCAGAATTAGAAGAGCTCGGTTATGCTGGAGTTGTAAGAAAATACTTTGAAAATGCTTTTTTGAATTATCTTTCTAAGATTTAAAGCTACATTTGTCTTTTTTACAATCTCTGCTTGTGAAATGGTTTATTTAGATGAATTTGTGACGGGACTTTTCTACAGTTGTTAACACATTTTTGATCCAAAGAGCACCGATGTCAATTTTCAAATAGTTCTTTGTTAACGCTTTCCAACAAAGATGAAAATTGTTTACGAATTAGGTTTGTCTGGTCGTCTGTCTGTCCATGCACGCCATAACTCGCTTAAACATACTCAGATTTTCATGCAGTTGATATATGTTAATGATGTTTACTATGGCATCTTCGGTATTGAAATGTGAAGTGTGTAGCATCTATAGTTCATTTACAGGGGCACTCAAAAGAATTTCGTTACATTATGGTCATTGGGGGGGGGGGGGAATCTTTTGCAGTGCATTTGAATGACATTACGCTATTTCAAATGTATTGAAATTGATATAAATCGCTGAACTTCACTACATTTATTATAGAGTCTATTATATAGTCGGGAAAATATCCGAACTTTTCTTGTGTGTGTGTGTGTTCCCTGTGTATAATCTATCTATAGTTTTGTACGTATACTACACTGTATACTAAAACTTAGTTCAGTTAAACGAATAATAGCACAGTTGAAAATTTACCTTCAACAAATTCCGTTATACAGACTATTATAGAATAGGCATTCATAGTATTTATCGTTCATTTACAGGGACGCATAAAAGAATCGGTTACAGGATTGTTTTTGAGCAATAAGTGCTAGAGTGAGTTTTCAATTTCGGTAAGCGCTTTTAAATTTAACTGCTTTTTAGCTCACGGGCTATCAAAGCCTGAGAGCTAATGTGCCCGCCGGTTCTGTATGTATGTATGTATGTATGTATGTACGTAACGCGATAACTCTTGATAGAAACATCCGATTTGCTTCAAAATTTTTTTCTAGGTTCATTGTGATAACGCGCTTCCCTGATTAGTTTTGGGAGTTCATTGGTTAAGGATAAAGGGCGGAAAAACGGTGTTAGTCCACCCCCTTAATTCAGATAAATAGGTTTTTCATGCAGAATCATTCGATTTGCTCCGAATTTGGTATACCAGTATATTATGTTAAGGAGCTTCCCTGATTCGATTTAGGGATTCATTGGTTAAGGATAAAGGGGGGCTAGTCCATCCCCTTAATTTAGATAAATGGTTTTTTTGCAGGATCATTCGATTTGCTCCAAATTTGGTATACCGGGTTATTATGATAAGGAGCTTCACTGATTAGATTTGGAGGTTCACTGGTTAAGTATAAAGGGGGAAACGGGGGCTAATTCCCCTTCACTTATTTTTTGAGGGCATTATTCTTTAAAATAACAGTATAATATACAATTAGTGTAAATAGCCTGTGAGCTCAATGCCATCAGTTTAGCTGGGCACTTTTCTTTTTATTTTAATGTTACTTCCTGCGTATAAATTCTATACCTCGTATACAGGGCTGCACAAGAACATTTATGTACCCTTCTCCTTATGAGCGGAAATTGCTGAAGGGGAATTTTCAATTGTGGTATGTATTTCCTAACTGAACTAAATTTTTCCATGCACTTAGTTTATAGATATAAACCTATATGTATCCTATACATAGATAATAGCTCAAGGAATTCGGATAATTTTCCGACTGTAGAGGGAAATGATTGAAATTGGGTTTCCAAATGGCTCAATTAGGCATCCTATTTCAACTTATTAAACGGCGAAGCTTTGCTACATTATTCTGAATGTGTTGGAAAGTATTTCATAAGCTATACTTGACGCTTTATTTTTATTTCTTGCTTTCAATGATGAAATAGCATTTTAAAGGTGCGAAAAAGTGATTAAAGTCAGCGCTTTTTTTAATTTTAAATATGCATATAAGTAGGGTGTCCCAAAAAGGACTGACTGATTTTAAAATTCAATAACTTCCAAACGGTGACAGATATTAAAAAAATTCTTGCAGGAGGGTTATGCATAAGGTCAAAAGTTTTTTTACAGTAATTTTCGATTTTAGTTCGAATTACAAACAACAGATGGCGCTGCGATCAATAGAGGCTAAATTCAGGCTCGATCTTTGGTACTTCGTGGCCCGGATAATACATTTCCATCTCCTTTTTCTGCATGGAACAACATAAAGGACACAAAAATCGAGCCTGTATTGAGCGACTATTGCTTACAGCGCCATCTATTGTTTGTAATTCGAACTAAAATCGAAAATCACTGTGATAAAACTTTTGACTTTATGCATAACCCTCCTGCAAGAATTTTTTTAATATCTGTCACCGTTTGGAAGTTATTGAATTTTAAAATGAGTCAGTCCTTTTTGGGACACCCGGTAGATTTTCGTAATGATGTTGTTGCAGCAAAAACACTCGAACTTGCTCGATTTTGCATAGAAATTTTATAATTTTTTAAAACATGTATATTTAAAAAAAAAATAATGGAAGGAACTTTTCTTTAACTTAATCTTATTTCTTACCTTATTTTAAAGACTACATTGCATACTTATCTCCAATAGATAAGTAGTTAAGGCATATTTGAACTTTTTTAGAACACCCTAAATAATAATCTCCATTATTTCGCGTTTGTTTTCCTCCCTTACAGCAATTTAGTAATGAATTGCTACCATTTGAATGAATTTCAGAAACTTTATTAACATACGCAATTTTTTCAAGTAGAACATGCATGAGAAAGAAGAAATTTTTGGGACTGCACATCCAACTAGTTATTGTTTTGTTACCATTGTCGATGAATATATCAATTTTTCACCTGATACTGTATTTTCTATTATTTTAAAACTTTCTCACCTAAATACGTCATTTGCGAATTTTATGACATATTTAGAAACAGAAATGTCAATTTCATAAAGCGCAACTATTCTTTTACAGGGATGAGTGCTTTTTTATACATTTCTTGACGCGTTTTAACTTTGATATTTATCAAACTCAAAAGATGATTCCGTAAATAATACATAATGCATTAGAATAACCCTAATTAGTTACTAATGGAAATACTAAAGGATTAGAAATCTGAAATAAAAATAATTAACTGCATGTGCTTGTTATGAAGAAAAAAGAGGGTTTTTCAAAAACTATACCATTTCGAGAAAATGCTTGTCACTGAACGTATGCAAATGAAAACTAATTAACTTAAATTAAGAAAATAAACATGGAGAAACAATAAAAAGTTACATAGAAATTATTTAGGTAGACGGTTAAAAAAAGGCAACTATGTTCTTGTAGAATATATTGAATTTTCGAATTTTCGTAGGTTGATAAGTAAAAATTGTAGATAAATTTTACGATCGAGTTTTAAAGAAATAACTTTGATATAAACAATAAACAATTTTGGACCATTACACCTTTGATAATTAAAATTTAAGTAAGTGAGATGAGAACAAACCGCAAATCTTTTGCTATATTGGTGTATAAACATTTAATACATATTAACACATTAAAATATTCATTATACAGATTACCACATTAAAATATTCATTATACAGTTTCAACACACATCCGTGGCCTTCCTCAGGAATGGAAATGAACTAACAAGGAAGGTCTCCTTACCGGGCATACTCAGAATATTTTGAAAAAAAAAATACTAATTAAACTACTTATGTATACAATAAAGGATCAGTCAAATTTAGCGGCGGAATTACAGTAGAAAGTCTGTAAAAAAATAAAATACTTTCGAGTATTTGGCGCGAAAAGGCGAAAGCGTCACGCGATTTGGCGAGCAGTACTTTTCCTCACCAAAAGCAAACGATTTTAATGCACCTGAAAATTGCTTGTTAATTGATTTTTAGATTACGTGTAAATAGTATTTAATGAATTTAAACTTAAGGGAGTATAATAAATACATTTTTTGTATTAAATATTTATGTTGCTTGTTATTTAATTTTATTACTTAAAAAAAATTCATATGTAACAAATATTTTCATATATTTAAGCGTATTCCAAAATATAAAGGCAAGATGAAGAATTCTGCAGTTATTCATTTCAATATCAAAGAAGTCGTTGTTTCCATAGCAACAAAATTAAATCGACAGTGACTTAAGATTAATTAGACTTAATTTTGAGATTGAAACAATTTTAATTAATTTAAATTTTGTTTTAGTTCAGAAAATTTTATAGTCAACTTTCATTATAAATATATAAATATAACAAAACCACAGTTAACTCAAACTAAAACTGACAAAACTAAAGTTATTTACATTAAATTTATATAAACAAGTCCAATATGAAACATTTTTTAATCTTAAAGAGTATTTGACATAAAAAGGTTTTTTTTAAATTTAATTCTATCGCCAACCGGTGATAAATCGTCAAATATCGAAATTTTCATTATTTTTTTTACGCACGCGCTACCGAGTTTCCGCCGAAATTTTTTTATAAACATTTCTATACTTATGAGTAGAACATTCTATAATTTTTATCAGATTTTTCGGAGTATGCCCGTATGAAGGCCTTCCTTGTAAGCTCTCATTTTAGTTCATTTACATTCCTGAGGAAGGCTACGGAGGTGTTCTGAAACTGTAGAATGAATATCTTAATGTTTTTAATGTTTTAATCTATATTAAATGTTTACACACCAATATAGCAAAGGATTTGTAGTTTGTTCATATCTCATTTATTTAAATTTTGAAATAACTTTGTTTTACAAATCATTTTAGAGTTAAATAATTATGTGATAATTTGCAAAGTATAACTGTGACAGTTAAAAACATGTCAGGAAAGACGATTCCAACTTTAAGGGATTATAGAATATGACAAAAATAACAATTGTCCTAATACAATGCGTGCTTGAACGAGAATGTGTAGCACAGTAAGTACAACGGCAGGGAAAACGAAACGTCATTTTAATCCGTAACAGGAAAGACGAAAATATAAAGCAAAAAATGAAGTAACAGTGCAGTCCTAGATACGGCATTATTTAGGGATTCAACAAAGCTTCTTTATTTAAATATCAATATGGAATTATACAAATAAAAATTACAATTGTATAAAATATAATTGTATACAATTATGTAAATAGAAATCTGATGGATCTTAGCTGGGTTGGTTGGTCGGTTTTCCAAACTAAACTCAAAATAAACAGACTTGTGGTTGCATTGCTTTCGGAAGCGCACATCTATGCAGGCTACGCCCGCTGCAGTCTCAAATCAAGCCAACCTTGAATTATTGTGTTTTTTTAAATTTCGACTCCGATTAAAAGGAATATTTCCAGCATCGTCGTTCAGGTTTCTCCGATTAGGTATTTTTCTACCTTGACAGAGTCCTGCGGGTAAAAGCGGGTAACCCGACCCGACGCAGAACTCTAAACGATATAAAACTAAATATCTAATCTTTAAATATGCTTTAAAATTAGTTGCGGCTTCAAAAGTTCCACTTATAACGATATACATTGTTTCACACAATTGGTAATCTGCCTTTAGTATATCAAAATTGTAAACAGTTATTATTTTGAAAATTTTCCCGTCTAATATAGCGTATCGTGTATCATCACAATTAAATTATTCACTTGATGCATTTTCAACGGGAGTTATAGAAACGGGTCGTATTCCGGGTCATTTCGTAGCGTAAACGGGTCCTTTCACGACACTTCGAAATAACGAACTGTATTATATTTCTTATCCGTACTTTAAAAATACAGTATGCAGCAAAACGCTAATAAATGATCTTCCTGTCTATCACACAGTAGTTTTTTGTCATAACAAAGTTAGAATTATCAAGAATTAGAATTGTAACTATTCAGAAGAAATGCTTCAGCAGTTCAGAAGCATTTCTTATCATCTCATCGTACATGCAGTTGAAAAATTACCTTTATATTAACTTCCAGAAACGAATTCTAAGACTAGATAAAATAGACTGGCTCGCATTTTGCTGTTGCGAAACTCTGATCTGCGGTTTTTATAGACATTTAACGTGAAAAAATATTTTGGACATTCTTTTAAAAAATCAGGTCAACTCAAATCCGAATCAAATGGTAAAAAAACCAACCCGAAACCGACGTGAACCCGAAACAATGAAAGCCAACCCGACCCGCAAAAAAATGTTGAAGTCAACCCGACCCGAAACGGGAAAATATTACTCCAACCCGACCCGGCCCGAACCGCGGGTCGTTTCGGGTTCGGGTGAAAGCGGGTAACCGGACCCGATGCAGGACTCTAATCTTGAGTTTAATTATAGTAGTAACAAAATTTAACGAAGAGTTCGTAGGGATTTAGCTATATTGCGCATTCACATTCGCACTTTTAAGCGGGTCCCAACTCAACTGGTCTTAAAACAAACAAATAAAATCGATAAGAAAATTACAAAGAATGCAAGGTCTAATTTGGCTACCTATAAGTTCATACTTTCAAAAAGGAGAGAAAAAAAAAAAAAAAACGCGTGGCCGCCTCGTACGTTAGAAGTAAGACTCCTAAAAGTCCATCTACATCATAAAACACAAATGCGCGCGTCAGTAACGTTGACGTCTTAACGATGCGGCCGCAATGTGGTTAAAATGTAAGAGTTACAACAATGAAAAATTACGTCACTGGAGCTAATTTTTAATTAAAAGTAAGTCATCGCACTGTCATCGCTAGGCGCATAACAAAAATCGCGTAAGTAATTAAATAAAAAAAAATCTGAATAAAAAATCCAACAACTGATTTCGAAATGCATAACTTCAGGCATAGAGGTACCTTCCTACCAAATCTTGCAAAATCGCACCGCAGTCTCTTCAGCACACAACACACACACACTCAGAGACTATCTTCTCTATGAAATTATACAAATGTATATTTTGAACTTTCAACTTTTCAAATTGTGAAACGATTAAAAGATAAGATTATGCATTTTATAAATCAGAGTTTCTTCAACAAAATAATGTAAGCATTGTTAAATAAATGTTTTACTAACAAAGCAAAGTTATGTTTATTTATATGTTTTCCTATTTTTCTGCTTCTTATTGCAGTTAAAATACGAAAATTATTTTTTTTTGTCATGTTTAAAGAGCTCCTTAGTCTGCCCCTAATCAACCCATTTTTATTTTCTTATATCTTTACAAAAAGTAATGGATTCGTAAAAATTTTCGAATTCCGGTTTTTGACGGATTTACATGTTTTAGCGGTTAGAGATCCCGAGAAACATGTTTTTACAAAATGTCTGTGTGTGAGTCTGTGACTCTGTCTGTCTGTATGTGACACAAATTTTGTGGGCGTGCTCTATCTCAAACACTAATGAACGGAATTTAATGAAATTTTTGTTTCAGTTAGTCCTTGATATAAATTGGTGCTGATTACTTTTTGGTGTAAATCGCCTAACAAGTGACGCTGCTATGCTGCATTTTTTACGATTTCTGCAATAGCTCTATCTCAAAAACTAATGCACGGATTTTCATTAAACTTCAGATTCAGTTAGAAGTTCACATAACTAGTTGTTGATTAGATTTTGGTGTAAATCACCTAACCGGTGGCGCTGCTAAGCTGCAAGTAATAACATGTAAATGAGATAGAAGAAAGTTTTGGGATTGCCACATCCGACTAGTTTACATAGGCATATAGTGCAAGGTGTATAATAATTCACAGAGTTGTCACAAATAAAAGAAATTGTCAAAACGCATGAGCTAAGAATTAAAAAGAGGAATGTAAAAGGAACATTTACATTTCAGAACAAACCGAACATAATTTTTTTTCCTGAAATGAAATCGCGCAATTTATTTTTGCATGAAATGAATAAACATTTTAACAAAAAATGCTGCATTTTTTTGCATTGAAATATGTAATTTCAATTTCTGTTTGCACTTCAAAGGCTTATTTATATACAACGGTTAACAACAGCAACATTCACTTAGAAGTTCTTAAGGCTTCTTGCGTAAAGTGACACGAGAAAATAAGTAACTGATGTGTCTGTAACTTTTTACGTCAGTAATTGACGCGAGATACTAATTCAATTTTGTTAATACTTTCATGTACAAGATTTACTAGTTGGTCTTGATGATAAGCTTTTAAACATTTATCATCAGCGCATTACCAAAGCAGTATTGAATTAACAAGATACTTTGATGATAAATAGAGGACGAATGTAAGAGGAAGTAAATTGGCAGATGGGAAGGCTGCAATGGAAAACTAATAACATGCTTTAGGAGATCAAACAAAGATATAAGGATAGAGGCGGGATAATAAATATTACCAGTATTAGAGTTTGACAAGGTTTATTACACAATAGTTTATAAAGTAAAATACAAATTTAAGTAAATATGCTATGTGTAAGGATTTTCAGCTAACTGCGGATAACTTATAAGGTTAGTTTTATTTAAGGGGAGTCAGGTACCCTTTAAAGCGTCCAAAAATAGATTTT
Source organism: Maratus speciosus (assembly GCA_963932465.1). NCBI lineage: Eukaryota > Metazoa > Arthropoda > Arachnida > Araneae > Salticidae > Maratus > Maratus speciosus. Next base: position 577,705,109 of record OZ010793.1, read on the forward strand.
TTTAAATACAGTAGAACTCCGCTAATCCGAACTAATTGGGACCGGTGCCTATTCGGATTACAAAAATATCGGATTATTTTAAATTCCGATAAAAATAGAAAAGAAAAAGATGCGTGCTAAAAAAAATGTAAGTTATTAGTACTCAGTAGTACAGTAAGCATCCTCTAATACGTTACCCTAAGGTCCGGCATGCTGGATAATCCGCCACGACTTTTGGAAAAAATAGTAGTGTAGGGTTGTACACAGTGAGACAGCAGCCACTTTGACATATAGTTGTAATTTTTTCTTCAAGCTGGCACACACACATAACGACCTCATCTTATGCAACACGTGGATGTAGTTTCGGCACTCCAGTTACTCGTCCGACAAAATATTAAATAATTCCTTATTTTATAGTGGTTAAAGTTACATAAACGTATTTTTTAGAATTTATTTCCTTCAATATGACATATATTTACTTAACCAAACCTAGCTATATCTAATAATAGACTATTTCGGCAAAACGACATAAACTTTTTAAAGCGATGAAATTGAAGTAACAGATGTGGCATTCATTTTATAACAACGTAACGAAAGTACACAGTTAGACACACAGTTGTGGTACGCAGTGAGACGTGTCTTATTGTGTACCTACTATGTGGTTCTGATGTTAAAAAAGTTATTTATTAATAAAAGAAGGCGGTTTTTTTTCTCTCTCTCTTTCTCTCTGTATGTGCGGGTGTGCGATGGCTAGGGAAATTTACTTAACGCAAGAGACTGAAAATCTGTATGAAGGAGCCGAAGGTTTGCCATTGTCCATCCGAGGCTTATATTTTTAATATTTTGAAAATCTAGAAATATTAATTAGAAATCATAAATTGCAGAAAATCATTGATATAGTGTAAAATTGATAGAATGTATTGATAGAGTATTGAGAGTAGTAGTATTGATAGAGTGTATGATTTATGAAAATATATACATTGTCTCACTGTGTACTTTTTTTTTAGACAATTTTCGATACTCCGTTATGTTGCTTCTACACTGCAAATAGAGACGTCTTAAATTTAGACACATATGTGACTGAAAAAGAATTTTGGACACTTAAGTGTCTTAATCTGAAAATTAAGACATTATAGATGTCTTAATTTAAGATACATAAGTGTCTTACTATGATCATGGTGTAAAGGAACTGAGAATAGTGTCTAAAATATCCGCAAACGTCTTATTTTAAGACACTTCGTTCTTCAAACGTGTCTTAATTTAAGACGTTTTGATTCTCCCATTCTTCCTACGCAATAACCACCAGGGGGCACTCTCAGTTGCGTATGCGTTTTAGATATCTTTCGTTCGAAATTGGTCTACGTTGCAATTCAAGTTGGTTTTTATGTACGCGTATATTTTAATTCTTTTTTTGCGAAATCTGAAGTTCTGTGATTTTAATTCGTTACTCACTTAGTTTATTTATGTATTGAATACGTACGTCTGACTTGTGTGCTTGACATCCAATGTCTGTTACAAGCTGACGACGATATAAAGGCGGGATAGACACAGAATCAGGCAACACTTGAAGATTACACCCGGGAACGCTACAAAGCGTGTGCAATGGACTTAGTGTTAATTTGTATTAATTTATACCAATAATATTGTGTTATTCGTTTTCGTCCTACCAAAGCTGGTAAAAAAAAGAAACTTTTGTCTGGCGGGTCATGTTTTGAGGATGAAAGATTCCATTCTTTAAATATGGCTAGCCGGATATATTAAGGGATTTCCTTCTAATATGATGCAAGACTTTTTCCCTCACTGTGGTAGTTTTTAAAATTTCAAATTGAGGAATTTTTCTGATCTCTTGCAACATCCATTGAAGTAAGTGTCATAATTTCTTTATAGTACTGAAATTAGTCTCTTTTATGATTTTATTTATAGTATAAACAAAATCTTGCATGAAATTCAATTAGTTTTGAATCTGTTTGCGAAAAAAAACATTAATTCTAGAAGTATATATTTTTAAACTTATGACATTGTCTTTTATTACAAATTATATATTCTGAATTTTCATCTTTTTTTCCCAAATTTAAAGTAATAATATTACTAAAAGGGAGACATTTTAAGTTGAATATTCATTCTCTTGTTTTCAATCGCAGTTTCGTTTCAATGGTTAGTTCTTATCTCACAGTAACGACTACAAAGAAAAAAAAAAGCTTTGTAAAGATCTTTCTTCCTAGCGTAAAACCGCAGATTAAAAAATAAGATAAATAAAGTGCTGAAAATGTATGAAGTTGTCATAATTCATCTATTATGTGCTCCTTAATTTAGTAAAAATATACATATGTATTTGATTTGAAATCAAGTCTAATATTGATTTTTTGATTATTTTTAGTAGAAAAGTAATTTGAAATTTATAATGGGAAAAAGTAAAAAGCTATAACTAGATTTTCTACTTAATATTGTGATTTTTGTAATTGTATTTATATACGCTTATACGAAAATTACAAGAATGACAATTAGATGTTAAGATTTATATTTAAGACAAATGAGGTTTGGAAACTATAAGTTATTTTTTCTTCTTGTTATTAACCCTTTTGCTCCTGAATTTTTGTTTTCTCAAATTTTTTGGTAAAATCACTTTAAAATGTTGCAAAATGAACTGGAAAAATACTAAAAAAAATTAAGCTTATTAGGTAGATTTCGTAAGAAATACTACCTATTGCAGTCGTTACCATGGTGTGACTTTTGAAAAATTCCTTCATAACTTTTCATTACATGACCCCAGGAACCCAAAACCACCCCCACCTAAAACGTTTATATATATATATATATATATATATGTATGTATGTATGTACTAAATTTTGTCCGCACGATAAAAGTCGCAATTATGCACGGAACGTCTTCAAACTAGCCAATAACTTTAAGATGGCTAATTTCTCGGCGGGGATTGAAAATGAGCAAAATCGGTCCAAGGGAATGGGAATGGGGAAGGTTTAAAATTTTGAATACCGTCTTAACATGATTCTGATAAAACCAGCTTTTACACAACAATGGCAAGAAAAAATAAATATTTTTCGTTATAGCTGTTGCCAACAATTAAAAAAAAAAGCAATAAAATTCTCACTACAACAATTGCTTTTCTAATGCAATGTTTTCACGTGAAGAATTAAATTAGATAAACAGTTTGACGAATTGAAAACAAATTGAATATTACGTCATAAGTTTTCTAGAGGAAGATTTCTGCATGAAAATTCAAAATGAAATAAATAGTTTGACGAATTGAAAACAAATTGAATATTACGTCATATGTTTTCTAGAGCAAGATTTCTGCATGAAAATTCAAAATCAAAAAAATAGTTTGACGAATTAAAAAAAAACAACAAAATATTGCGTCATATTGAAAATATAATGGACCACAGCAGGTGAATATGTAACGTCATTGAGTTTGAAGAAACGTATTAAAACATGATAAAAACCCGAGTATGGAAATATTAACATATTTTAACACTTTGAGGTTCTCTGAATTTGATTTAACCATTTTTAAACCTATTCCATATACATGCGTGTTTGTATATTAGAATTTTCACAAAATGTTTAGCTCCCTAGAGCTCATTCTTAGCGAAGGAACTGGGTTAATCTTTAATCTTGATTTAAGTTTTGTTGGTGAATTTAGTACTTAATTTCGAAATCTACCTCCGCCCGTAGGCCCGAGCAGCAGGGATTTTTTTTTTTTTTTTTTGTATGTATTTCATAAAATGTAAAAGAACTAAATATGAGTATTTCTAGTAGAATAATATGCATAATTATATATTTTGCCTTATATTTATATTAAAAATGTTTTTAAATTGTATATTATGTACTATAATTAGTATTTTAATGAGCTACAAAAAATATATTTATTTCTTTGCAGAGACTAATAACGTTATAATTATTATTAATAATCTATTTATATAAAATCCAAGTCTCTGTGTGTCCCTCACGATTCCGGTAGGACCACCTCATTGAAATGAGTAATTGTTGAAAAATACTAATGCAGGGTTACCACAGTAGCGCCAAATGTTGGCCAACTTGGCGATATCTGGCTAATTTGGCGAAATTCTCATTTAAAACCATTAATCTTTCATAAAGGAGGTCACCAAAATTTAATTTAAACTCCGCTCTTTTAAGATATTTTTTCAAAATCTATGGGTGAGAATTTAAAGTCATCTTTACATCTTCCTCCCGATGCTACTAATAAAATAACCGCCAATAGACAACGCTGTACTGAATGAGCTCCTAACTGCGCGATTTTATGTTTTTAGGTACTTTTCCAGTACAGGTGCCTTGGCGAAAAAGGAAATTTGGCAACATATTTTCCGGGAACCTATCCGCTGTTTCATTTTATATATACACGTTTTTTTTTTTTTTTTTTTTTTTTCGATATTTATACGATTTATTTAACATAAAAAAGCCGTTTCTCTAATTTTATACAGAAACAGATGTAATTTGTACATAAAAACATGAATAATATACATATAAAATAACATATAAAAAAAACAAAAACGCTCATCAAGTTTGTTTTCATAGCTGTTTATATGATTTGACAACAAATCTCAATATTTTTCCGTTATACGGACACCATGCCAAAATGTATGCTAATGCGCCAATTATTTCAAAATGCTAGATATTTGTAATTTTAGGCCAGCAGTTTAATATGAGTTTTATTTTATTGCTTTATTTTATAACAGTTATTTGTTCAATTATTTTAAGTATACACTGTAAATAGAGGCGTCTTAAATTAAGACACATATGTGACTGAAAAGGTATTTCAGACACTTAAGTATCTGAATCTGAAAATTCAGTCATGATAGATGTCTTAATTTAAAACATATAAGTGTCTTACTATGATCATGATGTAAACGAACTGAGAAAGGTGTCTAAAAAATCTGCAAGTGTCTACTTTTAAGACACTTTGTAACTCCGTTCCGCATTAACCACCAGGGGGTTCTCTAGTTGCGCATGCGTTTTAGATGCCTTTCGTTCGAATTGGATGTTCGTTTGTAATTCAAACTGAGCGTTTGTTTTATCTACGCGTACATTTTAACTAATAATTTATTTTGACTTGATTCGGTTTTTGCGGAATGTGAAGTTCCAGGATTTAATCCTTATCGACATAGTGATATTCCATATTAATGAAAGGTGTCAAGCAATAACAATAATATAGTGTTCTTCGTCTCGTCAAAGCAGGTAAAGAGAACTGTTGTCTGGCGGGCTATGTTTTTAGGATGGAAATATTCCATTCTTTTAACAGAGCTAGCCGGATGTGCAAAGGGAAATTCTTTTTTAAATATCAAAGTCTGCTGAACTCACGGATACTAACGTAGCCTCCAATCCGGACGTCGCCTGGGTGGATGTGATTTTGGAATAATCACACCTTTTTCAGGTAAGTGGACCCTTCACTATGCATTGAAAACTCTCTGCGAATGTTTTCTCTTTAAATAGAGACCTCACACGAGTCTATAGCTTTATTAGTTCCTGAGTTATGCCAAAATTTGTTTAAAGCATTTTGCCTATGGGATTTCCATGTTAAAATTTTATCTTGCTAATATTTAAATTTCTACTATTCAAATCATCTGCAATCATGTTTCTGTATTATTTTACATCCGATGTTATCCTTAAAATAAGTTTTGGCAAGTCTGCATGGTGTATTAGTTGTTACTGAATCTATTGAGATACACCATCCTAAGCCTTCTTTTTCTGTCTACTCGCACGCCATTACTTTAAAAAATAGCAGTGACAGCACCTGTTGATCGGCTCATAATTTCTTAATTACCATCAAGGCTATCTTAACAGCGTTTTCTTAGAGTAATTATTACACAGGAGTACCTTTTATATGGGTTTTATTTATGTATACAATATTTTTATAAGCATTTAATGCGACAGCATTTGTAACGTTCACATCGGTTTTACATTTCCCATAGGTTTAATATGTGATACGTACTGAAATTCCCAACTCTTTATAGTAAACATCCTTATTTAATTTTTATTTATTATGTATGCGTTTCATGTCTGACGACGTTTTCTTGCGTCTCAGATTTTATACACCGTGATAAATTTTAAGTTATTTAAAAGAATATAGTTCGAAAATCCTTCCATTTACCCATATCATTAATTCCCCCATACATACAGCGAATTATTTGTCTTCATTTATCATTTATTAGATTAAACTGTTTTGATTGATAAAACTCAAATCCGGTCATGAAATCTGTTTTTTCCTTCTGCTATATACTTTTGTTGTTTCCGAGCATTTTAGAAATATTCTACTTCCTATACTGAAAGTAGTCAACTTCAGATGTTTTCATTTTTAAGCCCGGTGATTCACACCACAATTTGAAGACTCATCAGAAATCGTCTGAAATCTGTAGACGTAAAGCGGAGAAAATTTTGTTGGCGTCTTCAATAAATTTTCATATTTAACGATTAAGAAAATGTTCTCGCCTTATCTCTGTATTAGTCATAATGATTATTTGTAAATTCTTAAATTCATGTAATTATGTGCTGTTAACATAATTGTAAAAATACGGTAAATATATACAGCTATATTTCATTTGAAATCAATTATAATATTGATTTTTTGATTATTTTTAGTAAAAAAGAAATCTGAAATTTAAAATGAATATCAGTAAAAAGATAGAATTTTATACTATATGTACTTAAGCATAACTAGATTTTGTACTTAAAGCTGAATTATTCTATATTTACTGAATCACAATGCAGAGTTGGAATTTTTCTAGAAGGACTTGATTAAAGCAAGGGTAAACTTTGACATGTCCCCCCCCGCCCCCCACCACCTACGATTTTTGTTGCCCCAAATTCGATATGCAATTTTTTTAAAGCTTATACGTTAAATGGGTTTCGACATTGTGTATTGGTTATAATCAGTATTTTGAGCTAAAAAGTAGAATAAGATTAAAAGTTAAGTACAAAAAATTTTAAATACAGTAAAAACACTTAATCGCGGGCACCTTCAGAACGCTGAATCTGTCTGCTATTCGATTGTGTTAGCTTTTATGAGGTAAATATATATACAGTGAAAACTCCCTGTGCGACCACCTCCATTAAGCGACCACCCCCTGAACGACCATTTTTTCATGGTACGAAATTTATTCCCATAGGCTCAATACTAATTTTACCTCTATTCAGAGACCACCCCAGTTGAACTCCCTCCATAAGGGACCCATTTCTTTGAAGAAAATGAAACAAATTCCGTTTTTTCCGGGTTGCTTGAAAAAGGTTTTATTAGAATAATAATTCCGGAGAGCGCATTATTTATCAAACTTCTAAACTAAGTTTAGAATTTTTATTTATTCCGGTAACTTTTAAGTGTTTAAACCCCTTTGTTCCATTTTAGGCAATGAATTTAACTCTGATGACACATTAAGGATGACGGTCCATAAACTCCCCTGCCCTATTCTGTCAGGAAACTCTCAAAGGAATAGATAAAGTAATGAAATCGTCAAAATTCGTTCCAGACAAAAAAAAAGAAAAAAAATGAAATGCATTTATTTATTGAATTTCGAAAGGACTCGGGAATAAAATTTATAGTAGATAAACCATAAAAGCAAAGCAAACATCAATGTATTCATTTTTTAAACTCTGCAGTAATTAACTTATGTAATTAACTTTTGTTTTGATACTTAAATTTTCATATGTTTTCTTAATTTGAAAAATATAATTTTAGTAACATTAATTGTTGCATTTTTCAACAATTAAATTCTAGATTTTAACATGACCTCCATTAAGAGACCACCTTTCGGAGCGACCAATTTTTATTGGAACGGAAGTGGTCGCTTTAGGGAGGTTTTACTGTATATTGATAAAGGTGAGTGTTCGCTAAAGACAACTGTTCGTATGAAGGCTTTGCAGTAAAATCTCCATAACGGACAATCCTAAATAAAGGACACCACTATTTAGGAAACACATTTTTTTATTGAAAATATGCAAAATTTTTATACACTCAGAAAAGCAGACACCTCCGAACGTCGGACAAATTCCACGGTTCCGAGGTGCCCGCTATTGAGAGGTTTTACTGTATTAAGAAAAATATATTTTTGTCAGGCTAGCTCAGTTTCAAATCACTCAAATTTCACATAATTTCAAAATATCACTTTCTCGGGGTATAACTTTTTAAATATTTTTTTATTTAATCTTGATAAGACGACACATCACAAATAGAACGGCACATAACACATAAAATAATAACACGGATATAACTTTTACATTTTAGCACATCTCAAACAGAACACAACTACAGTCAACGCTGTAACAGAACACTCTCCAACTCACAGCATTTCTCATTCGGCAAAGCTCACGGAAAACGGTCACGTGACTGCCGGTAGAGTCTATTTGTTTTAAAACGGGTGGCGCGCGTTACATCCTCCCCCTCTGTTTCCGATTTACGTCTCGGAGAGGAAACAGGATGCTTTCTGGGTCTTCCTCTTTTCCTTAAGGGTGCAACTGGAATAGTTTCAGTTTCTTGAAATGGTGACAAAGCGGAAACATGGTAAGACCCAATTCGCTCAGTAGGATTGTCCAGGCTAGCAATGTCATATGTCACTAGTGACTTTTGAGTCAAAACTATGTATGGCCCATCTCTCTTAGGCATAAATTTGGCTGTTTTATTTTTACTTGCTTTGCTCACAGGATGTAGGTTAACCCATACTTTATCACCAGGTGCGAAATACACTCGTCTACGATTTTTATCGTAATATTTCTTCCGCTGATCTTGTTTCATTTCAACACGCTCTTTCACACTTTTTGAAATATTTGCAAGACGTTTAAGATATGGGGTTATTTCCGGAACAAAATTGTCATTTTCCACAACAGCTCTAAAATCGTTCACCACATCATCGATTGTTCTTAATTCTCGACCAAATTGCAGATAGGCGGCAGTTTGGCCAGTTGTATCAGATTTGGCAGAGTTCATAGCAAATCTAATAAAAGGAAGTTTATCAATCCAGGAAGTGTGTTCATCCCCAAAAAGGATTGCTATTCGAGGTTTCAAGTCTCTATTTTTGCGTTCTACTGGATTGGCCTGGGGATGGTACAAAGGTGTCAACGATTGGTCTATTCCAAGAATGTAACAAACTTGTTGTAGAACAGCGCTCACAAACTGAGGGCCGTTATCACTTATGAGTCTTCTTGGGATACCATAACGAAGGAAGATCTCTTCAATCAGGGTAGTCGCACATTCTTGTGCAGTAGCAGTTGTTAAGGCAAATAGTTCGACCCATTTAGTGGCACAATCTTCTACTATAAAAATCCATCGATGCCCATCTTTACTAGGAGGCAATGGTCCAAAGAGATCAATGCTGAGGGTCTCAAACCGCTGAGCATAAGCAGGTGTTCGTAATAAACCGGCCGGTTTTTGATTTGTTGCTTTATAACGGGCGCACTCTGGGCACTGCTTCACATATTCAGAAATGTATGCTCTCATGCCTGTCCAATAATATCTTTTAGCAATTCTCTGATAAGTTCCTGCTTCACCATAATGTCCGGCTGAAGGGTCGTCATGATGAAGTTTCAAGATATTTTGTCTTTCTTGTATTGGAATGACCAGTTGCGCTTCTTCGGCATCTGATTCGGGAGCATACCTATAAAGCACACCTTGATTCATCAGGAATCCTCTATCAGTCCAATTGGCGAAATCTTCGCTTTTCTGTTCGTCTTCAAAAGAATCTATGATCTTTTTAAGGTTTTCATCTTGCAACTGTGCTTCTCTGATATCTTTTGGACTTCTTGTTGGCATGTCTATGCTGACAAAATTGCATGTCTCACAGAAAGCAGATTGATGATTACAGACAGGGCGTGACAGCATGTCAGCCACAACATTTGATTTTCCAGGTTCATATTCTATTTTCTTCTGATCAATTCCTTTCTTAGCAGGAGTCATCCGATTAGGTGGTGCAGCAACAGGAGCACTATCACCTGTATTCATACTATGCTCCACAAACGGGGTTGTCTCTCCCCCTGGTTGAAAACATTTTTCATACCTTTTGGGAACATCATTAATGTTGTCCCTTTCATCGGAATTTAGATTTTTGCCTTCATCTTCATGTAAAGCATACGGACTGACTTCGACCGCACCAGCTAACGTGCTAATTTCTTCTTGGTATTCATCAACAAGATAAAACTTTTCCCGAGGTTTATCGCTGAAATACCATGTTTTGTTAGCAGTCTCTAACACCATGTTAGCATTATGTAAGAAATCCATACCTAAAAGAGTTCTATTACCCTTGGCATCTGGTAATACTATGAACTCCGTTTCGAAGACTCGGCCTTCAATCTCTACGGGCACAGTGGCAGACAAAGTGTCTCTAACCACCGTAATTCCGTCAGCTAACGTTACTTCATGAGTATGAGGGTTCAATGCAACACCAGTTTTTAAAAATAATTGATACATACGTTCTCCTGCAATAGAACGATTCGCTCCCGTATCTGCACAGACTAGCACCTTCTTATTGCAGATCGTGATAGGCACATTTGGAGCTGAAACTGCTGATGTATTTAAACTATATAGCTCAAGACGATGTGCCTGAACAGTTTGTTTTTTAACCGTAGGGGAACAATCTGGACATTTCTTCTTTATAAATCCCAATTTACCACAACCATAGCAAACAATATCGGATTCTATGCGTCGATTAGCAAACTTAGGGGAAGATCTGTCTTCTTTAGGAGGCTTACTCTGTTTCCAATTATTTTCTCGACGAGAAAACTCTTTTTTATCTTGGGGTACAACCGGATTTCTTTTAGGAAACGTAGATCTGATAACGTCATACGCATCTAATTTTTCGGCAAGGTCAACTGGCGAATTTAAATTTTCCCAATCATCTAACATATGTTGTTTGCATTCAACAGGCACGCACCTTTTCATTTGATCAGCTATGATAAGATCCTGAAGAGCTTCAAAAGACGTTACAGTTAATTCTTTAAGCCAGTTTTCAAAATAAGCTCGAAGTTCGAAATAATAATCTCGCCAAGTAATTTCTTTGGCCTTGCGATGAGTAAAGAACAGCTGCCTAAACTTTTCGGCACTAATTTTAAACCTTTTTAGAAGTAAATCTTTAACATGTGAAAATTTTGAAGCGTTTTCTTCTGATTCACGAGCGATAAGCGTAGAGATAGAAGATGGTACAACACTGAGTAAATACGAAACCCACATATGCTCTGGTACCTTCGAGAGCTTTAATTGACGTTCCAGGAGCACCAAAAACAAGGTTACATCATCAGTTTCTGGCCTGAATGTAGGCAACAGCTTTTGGATATCTATCTTACTCTCCGGGTGAGACATTACCCCTGCTGCACTACCACCTACCGCTCCACTGGAAGCACTTTGGCTCTGAGCCTGTAACTTGAGCTTCTCAAGCTCAAAATTCATCTCAAGCTTTTTTAACTCTAACTCTTCCGCTCTATGCTTTTCTTCTAATTCTAATTTGCGCTGTTCTAACTCAGCTGCTTTTTGTTTTTCCTCTAAGTCCCGTCTGCGTTGTTCTTCCTCGCGAGTCGAAATTTGGTTTCTGACTAATGAATTTACAAAATCAACTTCGTACGAGGGGGAGGATTTAATTTTTTCACGCAATGTGACAACCGTCATAGAGGGTTGCACATCTAAATTCATTTCTAACGCAACCTGATATAAATCCTCTTTGCGAGCTTCATTAAGTTCAGACATTTTAAACTTTAGCGAAACAACAAAACAAGTACCCCACAAATGCCGAAAATTCGTTTAAATTATTCCCCAAACGTGTGAGCTTTGCCGTTACAACTCATATAAACAAGACTTTAATAAAGCAAAACAGTAAGGTTTAACATTAGCAAAACTCTGACTACAAAACAAAACAAACTTTAAATCCCTGCAGGTATAAATAAACTGGATTGTCATAACACGACATTTAATCAAAACAATATTTTAACCAATATAAAGCCATTTACTGAATAGTTAACACTTTCAAACAATATTCTAAATAATATAAAACACATAATTGAATAATTAAAATTTCAACCAATATTATTATATTACTAACGCTACTTAATATCGGTTTCATTCAATATAACTTCAAAAGAAAATAAACTTTTATAAACAAACAATAAATGCAAAAACTTACTTATTCCGTTTTGAAAATGAATCACATTCAAGGCTTTTTTATCAGTAAATCGGCAACTCAAAATTAAATACTTACGTTTTGCATTTAAATAATAACAAACACTTAAATAAAAATAGTAATCAATTCTCTTACGAAACCAATGAAAAAAAATTAAATAAATAAAGACGTATCTTTATGAGAATTGCGATAGAATTATAAATAACATTTTAACAACCTATATTTGACTGAAAACAGTTTATTTTTCCTCTTTTAAAAGAAAAGAAAAAAAATCATGGAACGTAAATGAATAAATACTTCTTTCGCTTCCGCTCTCACTCACTCTTTTTTTCTTTCTTTCTTTTTTTTTTTTCTCAAAAATATCTTACTTAAAACAAAGTAAAAATTAAACATGCATGAACAGAATCAAAGTAAAATTTTCAGAATAATGGGTGAGGGAGGGGGGAAGGGGAAATATGCAATACAAACATGACAGGAAAATAATAGAATGAATTAAAATTTAATAATGTCAAAAATATTTAGAATTTTTAGAATATCAATAATGTTATGAAGTCAAGAATCTGAAGAATGCATTCTTTTTTAATAAAAATATTATGGATCCATTCTATTTAAAACGCTTACTTGGTAAAAATATTTTGTAGAACAAACAAATCTTGTAGAATAAACCACTATAGGCACAAATACTGTAGGCACCGTTCTAAGAACAAATGAAGCGAGAGTCCCTTAAAGCACAAACATCCTAGAACTTTCTTTAGGACATTAACGAAATATTTTGTAGAACTTTAACTTGAGAAAATAAGAACAAAGATAACGAAACATTTCAGATTCAGAACATATTTCTCAAGCACACGATCTAATCCGTAGAATTTTAGGAACATATTTCACTTCCACAAGACCGGTCGTGCCATTTTTTTTTCTGCTAGTTGAAAACCACACTTCTTGAATAAAAATATATCACTATATCACTTGACTTGGAGAATGATGAAATAATATTGCGAACACTTTTGAAAAATTTGGATGTGAACATTATTCTTCGAATTCGTGCCCGAGTTGGGTAGCCAATTGTCAGGCTAGCTCAGTTTCAAATCACTCAAATTTCACATAATTTCAAAATATCACTTTCTCGGGGTATAACTTTTTAAATATTTTTTTATTTAATCTTGATAAGACGACACATCACAAATAGAACGGCACATAACACATAAAATAATAACACGGATATAACTTTTACATTTTAGCACATCTCAAACAGAACACAACTACAGTCAACGCTGTAACAGAACACTCTCCAACTCACAGCATTTCTCATTCGGCAAAGCTCACGGAAAACGGTCACGTGACTGCCGGTAGAGTCTATTTGTTTTAAAACGGGTGGCGCGCGTTACATTTTGTTTTTAACCTTATTCTACTCTAGAAATTCATAATATTGGTTAATAATAAATATTGATTAATAAATATTACAATATAATACTCATATACTGTAAATTTGGGGGAATCCAGTGTTAGATTTTATTTAATACAGAAATAAAAATGCTTAAACTAATTTACTGGGAATAGCTTATTTAAATGGGAAAAAATTGCACAACATAGCAGGGATGGGATTCTTTCTGAAGGAGTGAATCATTTTTTATATTTGGGAGTAATTTGTTACCATAAAGCAGAGCTGATTGCAGCATGGGCAAACTGGGCTGTTTCTATGGGCCTTTAGCTTTACGGGCCCCTAAATTTGGTACGAAATTTCCATAAAGCTGATATTTTAAATTCGTTTTGATCTTACACTTATTTTAATAAATATTTTGCACTTTTAGAACATGATTAGGCTAAAGAAAATGATATATTTATCCAAATATGTATTTGACGGCATCGAATAGGCTTATTTTTTTTGTAACAGTATATGAAGGCAATGGGGGGAGGGGGTGAATGAATACTAGGTCTTTGGACTAGAAGCAATTTGAAGTTCTCACTAAAAGTAATAAACATTTTTGATGCCGTAGGACATATATGGTAACACATAAATACATATTTAGGTGAAAAAAAAATATATATATTATCCTATTCTAAAACTACAAAATACTGATTACAATCCTCATAAGGTCAAAACTGATTTAAAATATCAGCTTTATGAAAATTTTATACCCAATTTGGGGTACCCTAAAATCAGGGGGCAGAGAAGCATCCCAGTTTTCCCACGCTGCAATCAGCTCTGCTGTATGGTAACAAATTATTCCCATTTATAAAAAATGATTCCATGTGGTCAAACATGGTTGCGTATATGGTTTAGAAAGAAAATGGTCAAAGATGGCTTCATATTGGCTAAAAAAAAAAGGCTCAAAGATGGCCGCAATTAAGACATTTGAAATGTCTGAAATTCAGACGTAAGAAGTGTCTGAAAAATTTAAGACACTTTAAAACGTCTTAAAATTGAACACTCGTGTTTCAGACACTTAAGTGTCTGAAATTCAGACGCAAGAAGTGTCTGAAAATTTTAAGACATTTTAAAACGTCTGAAAATTGAACACTGCGTTTCAGACACTTAAATGTCTGAATTTCAGACATTTCTGTTTACAGTGTATATTTGTGCTTTAATGAAATAGTTCGTAAAAGTCTGGAATTTTCAAATGTTATATTTTTTAAATGCTCACTTTAGTACGACAATATTTTTTCTTTTATTTTTCAAATGCCTCAATTCACGTGATTTTCATTTTGCGCCAACTATTACGCTTGGTGACAATGGTATCCGTATAACGGAAAAGTACCCAAATCTCACTTTATGATGCCCAAATTACACCAAGCTTTTTTTAAAAAACGCCAAAGCCCCTACAGTGCAAAAGTATCAAACTGTCTATTATTTTGCGCTATCTGTGTTATAGTTTATATTATATGCAAGGTGAATGGAGCGAAGAGTTTAAACATTAAATATTAAAGTTTCGGCACAGATGTCATATACGCCCCATGTTGGCGCCATTTTTTTCTGACGCCAATGTCATATACACAACGGGTACTTAACTGTCGCCAAAGTGTCGTTATTTTGTTTGATATGGTAACCCGGATGTTGTTGTTTATGCTGTTGATGTTTTCGCCAAATTGGCGTCGGAAAAAAATCGCTCCAATATGGGATATATATGACAACTGTGCCAAATTTTCTATAAAGCAGTATAAGACTAAAAAATTAAGAATAAAATAAATGCAAAATAAGACTAAAGAAGAAAGAAAAATCATGCGTTAAGCATAGAATATGAAACACTTTCCAACACATCCTGAATGCTTTAACAAAACTTCGTTATTTAGGGAAATAAGGTAAATAAGATAACTAAGTAAACATTTTAGAAAACGCATAAAAAATTTTAAAAATTGATTTCAGCAGTTACCGTCCATAGCCAATAGTACCGTTATTACATGCCACTATTTAGCTAAAATTTAATTTAAACTACTCTTAAAGCTACTGAAGCCACATTTCCAGATATTATCATCCATAGACGGTTATGTATCCAATTTTTTTGCGTGACCCTGTATATCATTTTATCTATATTCTACAAACATTTCTTAGTAAACTAAATGCAGCCAAAAATGTTTCTCCAAATTATATAAATCGCCAAACCACTCGCCAAATTATACAAATTGACATAATTTTTATTTTAAACAACGAAAGATCAATTAAATTAGCAAAACATTAATAAAAATACAAATATAACGTCGAATTAAAAATCACTCGATGACGTAACAAACACATGATCATGTTTAATGTCAACCATTATTGGCATTTAATCTTACAATTTGGCGACAGTAATTTGGTCGACGGGATAACTAACAAGTACCTTTATTTAATATAAAAAAAGCTATTTACCCATTTTTTATAATAAACAGAAGTAATTTTTGCACAGATGTCATATACGCATCGGGGTTGACGTGATTTTTCTCTGTCGCCAATTTGGCAGAAATCTCGCTTTCGAATACCAGTTATTTATATATTTTAAAATTATTTGCTATCATTTTGAAAAGGAAATAACTATAAATAAATAAAAGTTTGAATAATAACTATAGAACAAAACAGTTCATATAATTTAAAATCAGAAAATAAAAGTAAATAAACAATTTATTAATAAATAAAAAACAATAGCCGGGTTACCATAGCAGGCAAAATAACACCATTTTAGCGCCAGTTAGGTATCCCGGTTCATATCTGAAATCTGTGCCGTAATTTGTATATAAAAAAATATTATATTTAGAAACGATATTTTGGCACAGATGTCATATTCGCCCCATATTGGCGCAATTTTTTTTCGGTTGCCAATTTGGCGAAAACATCAACAGCATAAACAACATAATCTGGGTTACCACATCAAGCAAAATAACGACACTTTGGCGCCAGTTAAGTACCCGTTGCGTATATGACATTGGCGTCAGAAAAAAATCGCGCCGCGTATATGACATCTGTGCCGATGTTTTTATGTATATAAGTGCATATATAAACAAAAATAAAAGTTCATTAGATTTGTTTCATAGCTGTTTATATATTTTGGCAACATATCTCACTTTCTGATGCCCGAATTACGCCAAGCTTTTTTTAAAAATGAGCTATAATGGAAAAGTACCTAAATAAATAATTAACAGAAATAACCAATTATACAAACAAACTTTTTATTTAGAGATCAAAGCATTGTTTTTAATTTCGATTAAAAATAAAAGCATATTTTTTCATTATTTAGTTATTAAAGACGGGAAAAAATTATAAATGTGCATGATTTGAAAAAAATTTAAATAATTTTCTTTCTTAATACTAAAAAATAACATCGGGAAGTAACAGCGAGTTTAGTTAAATAAGTTTAGCTGTTTAATTCTGTTGTAATATTCAAAATAACTGTATTTATTAGCTTTCAGTAAACAACATCAGGGCCCGATTAAACTTTGAAGTTAGAGGAATTACAATGTCATTCCAGGACCTTTCTTTTGGAGAAGCTTTTCTAAATTCCACATATACATGGAAACTCTTCAGTGTTAGAAATATTATTCCTAGGACTGGCACAACATGAGAACGGCCTGCAATTTTATACAAGTTTTTAAAAACTACTTTATATCAGAAATTTTACTAAAAACTGGTTACTTTTTTGTTATAGAGGCCCACACTATTAGAATTACGACAAGTTGCAGCCAATTTCGCCAAAGTCGTAACCAAGATCGTGAAGCACACACATATAATACCATATAATACCATTTCATGAAATCGTATACGATATTATAATAGTTTTTACCTTACTTCAATTGTGTAATTTATTTATTTTTAAGGCTTAACAATCTAAATTGTCCAATATATGAATTTAAAAAAAATGTAAACAAAGATTGAATAGACATGACCACAAAGAGCATCAAATCTGCATAACACTTGGAACCAAACTGTGCAGATTAGTGGTCTTCTACTGTACACAGTTTTTCATAAATGTGTTTCGTTCTTAAAATGTGTTCTTTTCATCTATCACTGCGGAACAAACGAGAAAACTCATATTCTTGCACATGAGTCCTATATATCTTTATATCTAAATTTCCGTCATTTTTGACGGGCTACCTTTCTAGTAATATAAGAATAATCGTATTGCAGACTTAATAACAATTTATTTCTTAAATGTCTTCGAAAGGAGATTGCATAAATAACTGTCTCCTAAATTTCTAACAAAAATATGTGTCCATTTGTACCTAGAACCCTATATTTTGTACATTACAAAAATGCATAAAAAATAGACTTGAACATTTAATTTCGCAATTTAAAAAAATACGTATTTCAAAAAAGTCCACAAGCTAAGATTATACCTTGCGACTTTGAGTCCATGATAGAAAAAATACAAATAAACTTACTTTTTACATTTTGCCCTCTTGAAAAATTAAAAATCTATAAACACCGAAAAAAGCCTTAATTTAAGCAAATAAATATCCACCTTGTGCTGTCATCTCTCGGTTATAGATAAAGACATTTATAAATAATGATTTCATGCAATTTTCATGTTATAAAGAAAAAGAAACTTATACAAATGCATTAAAATTTGAAACGTCCCAAAAATGGGACGCTAGGTATAAATGGGTTAATGTAGGATATTTATTTATTTATTTTTATTGATTGTTGGATAGCTTTTGTGATTACCCTGTGATCTACATAAAAACTTGCTCAAGTGGCATGTGGCAATATAATTTTTTTAAATCTAATTTTTAAATGATAAGAATTTTAAATTTTTTTCAGGGAGGGGGGGGGGGGATTTTGTCTGCAATTTTCGTAAAGCTGATATCATAAATCCTTTTCGACATTGCACTGATTATAACGAAAGTTTTGAACTTTTAGAGTAGGACAAAATTAAAAACACAAAATATATTTAACAATTAACAAAATTATTAAAGTGGAATATTTATTTTTTAATTTTTTTTACTCATTTTTAAATAGCTGTTATGATTATCATCTGATACATATGTAAAATTGCCTATGTGTCAATATAATTTTTTTTAAATCTAATTTTTAAATTATATGAATTTTCCTTTTTTTTTGGGAAGGGGAGGGATTTTATTTGCAATTTTCGTACATCTGATATTTTAAATCTCTTTCGACATTCAACCGAGTATAATAAATATTTTGAACTTTTAGAATAGGACAAGATTATAAAAATATATACAGTAAAACTCGGATATAACGCTCACCGCTTAAAACGCTTTCCCGCTTTTTACTCTCATTTGTCCCGGTCCCTTGATCCATACCCATAAGAACAATGTAAAAATTCCTCGCTTTTAACGCTCCCCGCTTTTAACGCTTTCCCGTTTTTAACGCGCTTTTTATTGGTCCTTTGAACAAAGAAATCCCGGGAATTACGCTTTGATGCTTTGGTTTACATCCGGAGTTCTCATTTTCTCGCCTGTACAAAGAGAGAGAGAGATAGAAAGAGAGGATACGTGGAATTGGTAGCCAGCCAACGCCCAAAGATTATGTAAAAAAAATCAGTCGGTGCGGCGGTTTTTTTTCTCATTGGATCAGAGAACAAAAGAATTTATGCCGTCCATCTCAGCTGCACCTGTCTGTCACACAAACTGTTTTCGCTTTTTTCATTTACACATAAGTAAGTAGCATCGCTGCCGACTCCAATTAGGTGCAACATGGAAGCTAAGAGTATTTAAAGAAAGACGCTGACATTGTCAAAAAAAGTAGAAATTCTAAAAAATTATGGCAAAAAATCACCTATTCTGAGCCAGAAAGATTTTGCGTTATCTATGAATATCGCGATGTCGTCTCTTTGGACTCTTCTTTAAAACAGAAAAGATATTGAAAAAAGTGCTGCGATTGGTGGCTCAAACAAAACGAGAATGAAAACAGGAAAATATGAAGATTTTAGAAAAAGTTATGTATGAGTGGTTTCTTGAGTCAAGACACTGTAAAATACCTATAGTTAAAGAAAAAGTTGCAGAAGCACCCCAAAAGCTCAGAATTGAAGATTTTACTCCATCTAATTGGTGGTTAGATCGATTTCGAAACCGCCACGGCATTGTGTACAATAAGATTAGCGGAGAATCCGCTGCCGTGAACACAGAAAATGCAGAATTTTGGAAACAGAACAGTCTTCCAAGGCTTATCAAAAACGATTCCAATTGTGATATTTATATCGCCGACGAATTTGGCCTATTTTTTAAAGCGATGCCTGGTAAATCCTTAACGTTAAAAGAGGAGCAGTGCCATTGAGGAAGCTCAGTAAAGAACGTGTGATTGCTTGTTTGTTCCAACGCCGATGGGAGCGACAAACACAAGCCTCTGGTGATTGGAAAATCAGCCAAACCTCGCTGTTTTAAGAACATCAAAAGACTGTCCTGTGACTATGCACATCAACGTGAGGCTTGGATGACGGGTCCCCAGTTCATTAAATATGTTTCTGATTTTGATGTCGAGATGCGGAAGCAAAATAGGCATGTCATACTATTTGTAGACAATTGCGCAGCGCATCCCCAAGAGATTCCAGATATTTGAAATGTCTCTCTGGAATTTTTACCTGCAAACACCACAATCATACTTCAACCGATGAATCAAGGGATCATAAAGGTTTTAAAACAACATTATCGCAAACGTATACACAGTAAAAAAAAAATCTGTAAAGTTGCTAAAGATTTCTCTATTACAAGAATTTTTGTTGTTACCGTTACATAAAAAGTTCTAGGAATCCCAGTTTTCTAGAAAAACTTTAGTAACTTTACAGATTTTTTTTTCAGTGTAGTGAAACGATTTTTACATGAAATGGAAATTAAAAGTAGTCGATCTTCTGTAACTCTCCTCGACGCCATGAATTACTACCTATACCTTAGCGCTATCTATCTTAGCGCTGCTTGGGATGCAATCGAACCTAAAATAATTCAAAATTGCTTTAAAAAGGCAAGCTTCATAACGGACGCCGATGATGATACGGATGCGGCTGAAGAGAGGTCGGATCCTATAGACGACAAGGACTAGCAAGCTGTTTGCGAGCATTTTGAAGAAAACGCACACAGCCTTCAGAACTATGTTAACATTGATCAAGACGTTATCACAAGCAACGTTAGGAGCATTGACGACATTATAGGGGACACTGTACAGGATGCCGCAGAAGAAGAGGACCCTGATGAAGTTGCTGATGGCGATGTTCAAGAGCGTATCCCAACGATAGCTGAAGTAATGGAAGTTTTTAGCACTATCCGCCTATACACCGCTTCAGTAGAAACAGCCGCTTCACATGAAGATATATTAAGACACATAAACAGAGCTTAAAACGCACATTTATATGGTCGTTCGTCCACCCGTCAGACGAAACTCTAAGAATTTTTCTCTAAAACAGAATACACTGTAAGTGAAAGTTTGTAGTCCTCATAGTAGTGCTCAAAATACGAATGTTAAATTTTTTTAAAAACAAAATATTATCATTAGTTTCTTTCATAATTTTATTTTATGTTTAATATAAGGATAGAGGTTTCTATTAGAAATGCTAAATATATTTTGTAACTTTTGTTTTAATGCTAATAATTCTTTTACTTATTCTGATTTGAAATAATAATACACTTTGTAAACACTATGTAAATTTGTGATGTTTTAACTGAAGGAAACGTTTTTGTACCTATGCTGTGGAGTTTCTATTTTAAATAATACACAAAAATGATTCCTCGCAATATTTAAAGCAGATAATCTGATATTCTCAATTTTAAAATGCCGAAAACCTTCTCCCGCATTTTACGCTTTCCCGCTTTTAACGCTCTTCTAGCCCGGTCCCCCGGAAGGGCGTTATATCCGTGTTTTACTGTATATATTTATCCAAGTACCTTAAAAGCCCTTAATAGCGGACACTTCGGGATCGCGGAATTTGTCTGATGATCAGAGATGTTTGCTTTTGTGAGGTAAAAATATACAAATATGTATGCTTTTCAGATTAAAAAAGTATTCGCTAAATAGAGGTGTCCGCTATTCAGGAATGTCCATTAACCTCCACAATGGATACTCCCGAGTACCGGGCATCTCTATTTAGATAACCATAATGTAGGGTTGCATTTTTTGCAAAATAACTATAACGATTTTTTTTTTTTTTCAGATCTGATTTCGAAAGAATGCGCCTTCACTCAAACTGACAAGAAATATAATTTGTAGAAGTTGTAACAAAGTAGTTTCTTCATTTTGACTAGGAATTAGCTGCAAATACAAATAACCGAATAAATAAAAACCTTATATTTCATTATTCAAGAAGAAATTGCGAGTGAAATGTAATTTTTTTGTTTCGTCTTTTTTATTCGCTTTTTTTTTAATATGAAAAAGCGGTAGAAATAAAAATACTTTTCCCTTTATTTTTAGTCATTGTATCACAATGCTGAAAATGCTATTGATCTATACGACAACATAAAAAGTAGTTTTTTGTTTTTATACTTCATGAAAAGACATTTAATTATGGAAATACATGTAAATCTAGTGAATCAGAATTGAGTTTAAAACTAGTCGATGTCAATCCCAAAACTTTCTTCTATCTCATACATGCTAATGCTTCAAAATGCGTAATTTTTTTAATTATGCATTTTAGAATCAAACAAGATGCCTAAGTGTGCATTGCTGCACGAGCGTCTAGTACAAAAGACAACTATACCGACTTTGATTTTCATCTTAAATTTCCGCTTAATTTTATTAATGGGATTAAATACGAGTTAATCTCGATCCTTTTCAAAAAGAATCAATATTTTTCGTCATTCTGTTGTGCATCAGCTGTTTCCAAATTGCCGGATTACCTAGATGAAGCACCATTCCTTGAACAAGCAGTCGATTTACAATATAGCTACGAAAAATCGAGAAAATCGCAGAAAAATCGCTATAACAGCACCGATTTCTGGGAGAATATCACTATTTTCAACTGAGATCTGACGTCCACAGTCAAAAACATATATATGAAGTTTTGGTTAAATTCTATGCATAACCTTCATACACTTTTCGATGATACAAAGACATACGAACAAACCGTGTTTTCCATGATCTTTGACCCCTGAAACGTGGAAAGCTTTCGAAAAGAAATTCGATTACAATACTTTCTTCTATTACAGAGAGTGGAAAGTAATAATTCGATTTTCCAAAAATTTGTTTGGACCACAGCTGGCATTTGTCTCGATTACTCACTGTTTTACAGACTATTATTCCCATTCATCAAACAATGTGTGTGTGTGTGGGGGGGTCTATAGCAAACTAATATATACATATATTGGATGCACTGAATACAAATGGACATAGATTTTACTGATCTGATTGGAAAAGTGCTTGAATTGTTAGTTAAGAACTTTTGAGAGGGAACTTTTAGTATGGTGAAGATCTTTATATGGTGTTTGGTTATACAGTCATAGCAATACTTGTGTTGCAAATCATTATAAAAAGCATACAACTTCTATCGACTCCTGACAATATATCCATGTCATTGGATATATCGACAATGACAAAATATTAAAGTCCAGCTTCAACCACCGCTTCTCAAGTCACGAGATTCGGAGAATAGGAAGATTTTATAACATAGGAACTAAATATATAGGATTTTAAAAACATTTCATATAGTTTGTTTGGTTACATAGTCATTGAAATACCTGTGAGGCAAGTCATTATAAAAAGCATACAACTGGCATATCAAAAATCGACAATGGCAGACATATTAAAGTCCAGATTCAACCATCGGCTCTAAAATCATGAAATTCGGAGGTTAGGAATATTTTGAAACGTTGGAATCAAATACGAAGAATTAAAAAATATATATCTGTGGTGTTTGGTTACAGACACGTGGCAATACTTGTGAGGCAAGTCGTTATAAAAAGTATACATCTGACATATCGAGAATGATAGGCATATTAAAGTCTAGCTTGAACCACCTTCTCTAAAATCATGAAATTTGGAGGTTAGGAATAGTTTGTAACGTGAACCACATATGTAGGATTTTAAAGAACATTTACAAAACAGGAAGTATAACTAAAAAAAAAAAAAAAAAAAAAAAAAAATAAGTAACAGGATTTTATTGAACAATTTCCTTCTTTCCACCTTTATTGAAGCAATTACATAGTTTACTATTATTACGGGAGGCAGCGTCACATTTTTGCAACCAATTTTAATGTCGAAGATTTTGACATATATGACAGATTGGGTCTCGCAAACAAAGAAACTGATAGTCAGCTGGCGCATCCGCGGAGGTTTGAGGTAGTGTTACTATAGCAACGTTGCGCACCCCGGCTGTAATGTTAATTGATTGGCAACCTACTTACTGATGATACTTCCGAGTAGCGGTAAAAACTGTACCATCAGGATTGACATTCATTTAACATTGCAGCGGCGTGCGCGATGTTGCTTGGCAGCACTCCCTCGTTCAAATCCAGCTAACTGACAGTTTTGTTTTACATACCAAAATCGGCGATGCTAAAACTGGTTGTGAAAATCTGGCGCTTCTTCCCGGTCTGTACGGTTGCTAAATTTTAGCAAGATGGTTTGGTGCAAAATTAATCTCACTGTTGCAGATATTAAAATGAAGCTATTCTTCTAACTCTATTGTTGCCAACATTACTGTTGTTTGACTTGTTCCTGTAATAATTTCGGCATGGACGATTTTTTACTCCTGGAGTTTGATGTAAGGCTCTGAGAACATTTCAATATTGCCTTGTCATCGAAAATGAACTCGTGTGTAATATTTTAAGAAAATCCGTTTGATGGAAATGGGTCAAAATCGATCGTAGGATTTGCCACAATCAGAAGGACAGAGAGATAACAAAAGCGCGTTAAGAGGTAATTTAAATGTTAAAAAATATTTATTTATCTTAACCGCTTTGGTGCGTAAATGAAATCTGTTACATGCAGTATTTTTTATCATTATTTTCCATCTTCAGCTTTTTTCGGGAGAAAAGGCGGAAGTTAATTTGTTAAATCTTCCATAAATTATTTCTTCCGAATTTTTGACACTCTGAGTGAAATTACTCTCATTCTAAATCAAATCTAGAAAAAAGAGCTGTGACAATAATTGACAGATTCTAAATTAAAATTTAGCGAATGAAACTTTCACATTTATTAAGATGATTTAAAGCTTGGAAGAGCGGAGATAAATTTAAATTGGTTGCTTGATTATCCATAAAAGTAGAATACAGAGAAGCGCTTGAAAACATATCGTCGTGTATCGTTACAGAAAATAATTCTGAATGATAGCAACTCAAAGATATGACATACATTTAAAAAAGAAAATATGCTTGTAATAAACGAAATAGTATATACTAAAGTTACCTAATTAGCTTGAGTAAGAAATGAGTACTTAGTTAGAATACTTCAAAGTAGGTAATAAACGATAATTTTTATTTTAAAACTAGCTGCGTAGTAATCCATTGTTTTGCTGTTAAGTTGCATGAGAACTTTCGATTGTTGTGAGAAAAAGTCTAATTTTATTAAGCATTTCAACAATTCAAAATAAATTGAAAATTAGAAAGCTTTCTGGATATTTCACTTTCTTAAATTTCGTTTTTTTAGAAACCGTTCTTGGAGAGCATTTACATCTTAAAAGTAACCACCATGAGAAATTTCAAGTTTTAAGCACCAGAAGTACAGCAGAAATCAAAAATTGGAATGTTTTTTGTTCCCGCACCCTTTTACATTTCGATACTTTTAGAAATGTTTCTGTTACGAGTATTTATGTTTCGAAAGTAAGAGCCATGTCAAGTTTCAAGTTTCAATTCTTTACAGCTCCAAACTAATCGTAATATAGAACATTGTCCGTTCATTTCCCTATTTTAAATAACGAACATTTTTGAAACCGTTCACAGCGAGTGTTTACAACTTAAGCGTGCCCACAGCACCAATGGTCAAGTTTCTAATCACAATACAATCACAGAAATCGCAATTTCAGAAAGCTTTTTGCTACTACACTTCATTGGGAATTGTTGAACTGACATAAAACACAGCCTATGTTGGAGCAGAGATGGTCACCAGCATTTTGCTACCATTATTTCGGAAATCGGCTCGGTACTTCCGGAGATTAGCCCCTACAAACAAACATGCAAGCGTTACTTCTTTTAGATAGCTTTCATTACAAAAAGTTCGGAAAAATATTTTTCCCTTAAGAGTTTGACCTTAATACAAAGATTCCGAAGCATGTTTTGTTTCGTCTTTATCTTAAAAAGTGGCTGAGATATAGCAGTTTGTATTTCTAGGGTGGCTGACATTTTCAAACAATCTGATTTTCGTGATGCTGTAACTCGTATTTATAAATTTATTTGGATGAGATTGATTGTATGCATAGTACATGGCAATGTCTCGATCGAGTTCATTGGCCAGTTTCATCCGCCATCTTGTTTCAAAATGGCGGCCATTTGCACAGTGCACTGCCGCGCAATGCTTAAATATTATTTATCCGTTAGCTTCAAATTCTTGCCAAGCTTGGCGACACTTGGAGAAATATCGCTAAATTTGCCAACCAAAAATAAGTAAGCATAAGTAAGCAAAAATAAGTAAGATGCCAGCTTGGCTATAGCTTACTGATTTGGCGCATTTCTCATTCAAATTCAGTATTGACGAATATTCTCTTATCGGGTTCGTCGCATTTTACCTTCTTAAAATTTGAGTAAAATTAGCTTCGAGTAAAACTTGCAAAATTTTAAAAACAAGAAATATGAAAGTTACCCTTTCCTGCCGCTGCATGCCGAAAAAACTTTATAATACACTTTATAGGCAGAGATAATAGTGTCCTTTATCGGACTCACAAAAACCTGACAAACTTCTAATCAGTAGTTTGAGCAGTTTGAATTTCGCCAAATTAAAATAAGTAGTGCTCGGTAAATTAAAATATGAAACTTAAATATTTGATTTCTTAAGGGAAACAATATAGATAAATAATTAAATAAATAAAATAGCGGGAAAATTCTTATTGGTTTAATTGCAGGTGCATCGGTAATACATATATGGAACAATTATTGAAAATTATGTATCAATTAATTAAGAAGTTGTAAGCTTTCTAATGTAAATAAGGATTTTTTCAAGGGTCCATACTGTTCTTTTAAAGGTAGAAACGATAACATTCACTTTTGATATCCTTTAGGTTATTTGTAAACAATAATGAAGTGAATCATTTTATTTTCGTTAAGCAACTTCGTTTTCTTCCTTTGATTGCTTTTAAATATTGAATCTTTATAGCGCATTTTCTCCGTTTTTAGGTGCGTTCGTAATTATATAAATACGTAGAACCTATAGTCGTCGTTCAGTCCGTCTGTCTGTCCGTCCGTCCGCATATAATAGAGCAAAAACTACCCAACCGAATGGTCTGAAATTTTAAATATATGATTGTTGTAAAATTTTGTCGAGCAATTTCAAATTTTATGAAAATCGGATGTATAGTTAAATTACAGGGACAGTCAAAAGTTTTTCTTTACATTACGGCCAATGGGAAAAATTATTGCACGTGCATTTTAATGATGTTAAAGCTTTCCGAATGGTCTCAAATTTTAAACATATAATTATTGTGACATTTTGTCGAGCCATTTCAAATTTTATGAAAATCGGATGTATAGTTTAATTACAGGGACAGTCAAAAGTTTTTCTTTACATTAAAGCCAATGGGAAAAATTATTGCAAGTCATTTTAATGATGTTACAGCTTTCCGAATGGGCTGAAATTTTAAATATATAATTGCTGCAAAATTTTGTCGAGCCATTTCAAATTTCATGAAAATCGGGTGTATAGCTTAATTACAGGTACAGTCAAAAGTTTTCCGTTACATTAAGGGGAATGGGAAAAAATTATTGCAAGTGCATTTTAATGATGTTACAGACTATGCACTTATGAATTGCAAATAAATACACATTCAGTACAATATGGGGTGCAAAAAATAATTATAAAACTAGTTATAGTACGAACGCACCTCATTTGCCACATTTGACGAGCAATTTCCAACTTGTTAATTTTCAAAAAGTTTCAGCTACAAAAAAATCGAAAGATTTTTCTTTAAAAAATAGGGGTTTGATATTATTTATGTATATCACTTAATACTTTTATAATAAAATTGTACACTGTGAATTTTAATGTATATCAAGAGGCCTAATTAACGAACATACATTTATTCACAATCATTACACAAAATTACACGGGAGATATTCACAAGTAAACAGTTAGTATATAAAATCCTAAGTTTGTAGATTGGCAGAAAATTCGCAGATCAGCAACATCTACGGAAGGGAGTTCAGGCATTAGATTATAGAGTATAGTCTGCTACTTATATCTGCTCTCGAGATCTCACAAGGGAACTTTTGGTGCTGCTCGCACCTAGCATTGAGACCTGGTGCATTTTAAAGTCCTATATTACGAAGTTTGAGAATCTAT
The DNA here is from genome assembly GCA_963932465.1 of Maratus speciosus. Classification (NCBI taxonomy): domain Eukaryota; kingdom Metazoa; phylum Arthropoda; class Arachnida; order Araneae; family Salticidae; genus Maratus; species Maratus speciosus. The sequence goes on from OZ010793.1 coordinate 577,733,052, forward strand.
AAAATTTTTCTGTTAAAATAATATTTCTTGATTTTACAGCAGTTACAGAAATTGCAATATTATATTCACATTTTTGGCGGGGAAAAAGTTGGCGGTTTTTTTCGAAAGTAGAGCTTTCTGGCAACCCTAGCCAAATGTCATAGCTGTTTGTCTTACGTGAGGACTGGTTTGGACTTCAGTGGAAATTGTAATGTCCGATCTAATAAGCCATAGTAATTTTTCTAAATTGTGCAAAAATATCAATTTACTTTATGATTATTTTTAACAAAGGACAATTTAATACAGCAACATTTCATTTCAACTTTATTCCACAAGATTTAAAAAAAAAAAAAAAAAAAAAAAAAAAAGTTTGCTTATTTTGTATTTCACTAAAAAATAGTTTTCAATGACCTTGAAAGCTTTTATAGAAATATATTTACTATTTATATATTTCTCGTCTGAATAGAAAAAAAAAGAAAAAACCCAATTCTTGTTTGTTATGCTATCAATTATAAAAAAAATCGCAATCTGATATAATTCTAATATGTACTGCCCATTTACTCCGAGGATAAAGCGGGCGGAAAAATTGTACTGCCATATTTGGCGACTTAACTGATTTTTGGCGTGAGATAAACAAATAAAAATGTAATAATAAAAAATTTAAAGTATGAAAAAGTATATAAAATATGATTTTAACAGAGAAATTTTATTGGTTCTCTAACTTTTATGTATAAGGCTACAAAATGCACCAGGTCTCAATGCTAGGTGTGAGCAACACCAAAAGTGGTTCCCTTGTCAGTAACGTTTTCTACTTTACTGTTCTTGTACAAGTTTGCCCGCTGTAAAACGAACGGTGCGTCTAGTGGTTTCCAGAGAGATCATCTGCCGTATAATTTTGAATTTCATATCCTAACTTGTCTCCGTTGGCCACTGTAATTAAAGGTTGGGGAATTTGAGTGGTTTGGAATTGTTCTCAAGCACTGGTAAGTTTATGGACCTATTACTGTCAAAATAGTGTCATACTTGAGAATTTTTATGGGAATTTATACTTCAGTAACGTCATCTTGGGGGTATTGTGAGTGGAATAGATGGCCACTTGAAGAAATCGTTTTTAGAAATTTAATCATGATTTCGACATGTCTTTGAAATGAGGGAAAATTAGGTTCTCTTTTAAAGAAATACACATTCATTAATTTGTGGCTCAGATAGTGGCGATGCTACAGCACCGAATTAATTGTAACATTTGCACTTATTCATTTTAAATTTCAAACTGAAAACATTTAGATATACTTTTCCTATTTTTTAGGTACATTAGACACTTAGAAGCTACGTTATTTCTAATAGCTAGAGTATCCAAAAACAAATGCACAGTTTTCAGTATTTTTTTCACATATAATTTTAATTAATGGAACATTATAAAACATTGTTAACTTAAAAAATATATACTTATTGTAACTTCACTGACGTATTTAAAAAAAAAATGCATACAGACACATTACAGTGAAATTATATTCTGTCTAAATTAAATCTCAACGAAACAAGATACCTAACGATAATTGACAAATTCGTAATTACAATTTAACTAATTCAACTCCTACTCTTGGTAAGATGATTTAGAGATTGGGTGAGGGACGATAAATTTAAAGAAGAAGCTTAAAGGGTCAGATACTTTTACTCGATTTAAAAAATATATTTTTGTTTCCTTTTAATTAGTTCATATAAAAATTTTGTTCGTTTTTATACTCTTTTATTTAAGTCAACCTGATTTTTTGTATGTAAAGATGGGATTTTGAAATCAATTTTTAATCTACTTCCCGAGAGTCATGTCAAACTATGTACAAGAGTATTTCTGATGACAATGCAACATTTTAATATTTTTGCAACTGAATTTTAAATGAATACATTAATTTTGAGGCATTTTTCAATTAGCTCGCTACAGGTGATCAATCGACCAATAGTCTTTGCAACTCGTACAATTGTTTCGGAGTTGAAAAAATAATGGATTTAGTTACGCCTCAATAAATACTTGCCTAGGCCAAATCGCTGTGAAATTGCAACAAAGAAGCATTTTAAAGACTATAAAAAGAAAAGTGACCAGTTAAACTGGCGGCATTGATCTCACAGGCTATTCACACTAATTGTATATTATACTCTTATTTCAAAGAATAATGCCCCTCGAAAAATAAATTAAGGGGGATTAGTCCTCGTTGCCCCCCCCCTTTATACTTAACCAACGAACCTCCAAATCTAATCAGGGAAGCGCCTTATCAAAATAAACCTGTATACCAAATTTGAAGCAAATCAGATAATTCTGCAAGAAAAACCGATTTCTCTAAATTACGAAGGGGATTAGCCCCCTGTGCCCCCCTTTAAATTTAACCAATGAACCTCCAAATCTAATCAGAGAAGCGTCTTATCAGAATAAACCGGTATACCAAATTGAAGCAAATCGGATAATTCAGCATGAAATCTATATCAAGGGTGTAGCAGCCACCCGTAACCCCTTTATACACAACCAGTGAACCCTCAAAACTAATCAGGGAAGCATCTTATCAGAATGAACTTAGAAAAAAAAATTGAAGCAAATCGGATATTGCTATCAAGAGTTATCGCGTTACGTACATATATACAAGCATACATACGTGCATACAGAACATGCGGGCGCATTAGTTTCCAGGCTTTGATAGCCTGTGAGCTAAAAAAGTAGAAAATAAATAATATTTAAAAATTGAAGAGTGTAAAAAAAATGCTCTTATCAATTATTAGTTTAATATTAATGTGCAATTATACGTTGAGCAATCAAATTTACAAATCCAATTAGAAAAAAATTTGGGTTTAACCCCATTAGAAAAAAAGTTTTGGTTAGAATTATACCCGCTCTATAGCGGAAGCGGCGTTTCCGAAACTTTAAAGTCATTTTTCTCCAAATGACATTTTTTGGGCATAACGCGCAGGATACCTCAAAAACTTCTGAATATTTTTTCATGAAATTTTCAAAACATATATTTCATGTTAGTCTGTATAAACTGAACCAAAAGTTTCCTTTTTATTGTTAAAAAAAATATTTTTTTAGGTGATTTTACTGTTGAAATTTTCAAAATTTTGTATTAGCTAAATGCAACATTGCATTAAAAATATAAAAATGCTTTAAATACAAATTTATTTAAGTTCAGGGAAATTATTACAATCTGAAGTATAAGTAAGCATCAAAATTTTCATTCTAGTTGCAATATTTATTTTGTAATCCTGCACGTAAACTGTTATGCCAATTTTTTGTTCGACAAATGTCTAACAGTTTCGAGCCCCGTATAAATACTAATTCTGTATCTTGCAATTTTTTAAATACATGAAACGAAAGAACATACTTATATCTTCCATCCCAATTAAAATTATGTTTTAAAATCATATACATTTTAAGACATTAAATGTTGAAAATGATCTTTTTTTTTTCATTTTTTCCACCTTTTTAGAGTCCCGAGACCCCTTAAATTAGTATGTTTTAAACAATTTGACGTTTATTGCTTTATACTGTTACTGGACATTATATTACACATACATATCATTAAAAGTTGTTAACTAGGCATAGAGTACGCCGCCCCTGTCCTTGTGTATGTCTAAACTGACCGTGCCTTTAAGGGTTAATATCTCGGCTAATTACCGATGATTTTTTTCGAAAAGCATTATCAACAATGCTTTTATTCTTCTGCAACGATAGGTATATTCAGTGATGCTCAACAATTTTTCTGAATGCCCGTAAATCGAAATTTGTGTATAACAGAAAAATGCTAATTATTCAAAAACTATGTGACCTAGGGTAATCGATATAATTTTCTGGCAAGGTTTATATTAACGTCTACTACCTCTAATTTTTTCATAATTTTAGTTTCAGTAAATTCGGAATTAGATGGGGGGGGGGGGACATATTTTTGCGCTACATTTTCAACAATATCTTTGAAAATATAATACCTAAAATTAAAAGGAATGTATTTTTGATTAATATACATAAGATACAAATAAATGTAAATACATTGCTTACAGGTGTAATAAAATCCTTTAAAAACACATTAAAGTCATTTAAAATCTAAAACGTTTTCAACCGACACTTACTCGGTCATCTTCAGTGAAAAAACTGAAGACGATCAGTTTTTTCACTGAAGATGACCGAGTAAGTGTCGGTTGAAAACGTTTTGGATTTTAAATGACTTTAATGTGTTTTTAAAGGATTTTATTACACCTGTAAACAATTGAATGTATTTTTGAGTTCAGCGTTACAAAAGCTTTCACAGGATACACCCACATGATATACAAAGAAATGATTTTTTTTTTCAAGTAGCATAATTAGCCCTCTACTTTTTTACTAAATATATTTATGAATGTTTATTAATCTGAAAATATGTGGGTCAATGGTCTTTATTACTTCCCCGAATTTGAACTTTCCACGTTCCATAGTTTACGAGTAAAATGGCTGTTACAGACAGACAGACAGATGGACAGACACAGGAGTGATCTTATAATGGTTTCATTTTTAATTTTAAGTACGGAACCCTAAAAACATTAAAATTATTGGAATACGAAAGAGTAAATTGAAAAATAGGATCGCTGCCGTTGGTTTAACATTAGCTTGGGGGTGTCTTCGCATTACTATGGTAGGTTTTTAATTAACATTCTTAAAATATAATTCCCTTTATTTTAAATGAAATATTTTGATTTGAAATATTTTTTGAATGAAATATTTATATTTTATGATTTAAAGAATAGAAGTTTTGTTTTGATAGCTGGTCACTTTAATTAAATATTACTATTTCCTTTAATACTAGAGCGGCCGTGAACGGTCATTTTGACCGCTACCATATGAATATATTTCGGTTCAAACCAGAAATTTCATTATAAAATAAGTTTAAAAGGCACGAATAAGAAAAACGTTAAATTAAAGGGCTTAAACTGCTTTAAATCAAAATTGTGGTGTCAAATTTTATTTTATAAAACTTGACTAAAATTTCCGTCCTTTCCAGTGTTAAAAATAAAATAAAAAAATAACATAAAAACTCATGTTCGCTGTTAATCAGAGCATTGGGCATGGATTTTTGAAAAAGAAAATCACGTATGAATTAATATTTGTACAGATTGAACGTATTATAATATAGTTATTAAAGAAACTTTAAAAGTAACTAACATACAGTAAATAATGACGTTTGATTAGATTTAAATACATTAACAATGAGTACTGAGATCTGAATATTAAAATTTGAATTACACATTAAAAAAAGGAATATAATTAACGTACATCACGGGGATTATTATAATACTAAATACTACTTAATGAGTATCTGAAGAGAAAGAAATAATATTAACTGATTAAGATTTTGGTTAATTACTTTAATACTTGTCTGTATATAATTTATTAAAAAATAAAATTACAAGAGTTTAAATATGCCTTTAAAGTTTCGTAAACGTGGGTTTAAAGATAAGAAACTTCAAAACTTTCGTTAAGATCTCAAAGGTGTTTGAATCCTTAAGTAACGCATTGATATAAAAAATAATTGTACACGTATACGAACAAAAATAGCATGTACTTTTCAAAATTATTATTATGAAATAGAAGATGCATACACTGTATGGCCAAAGGTGACCGGCCACTTGCGATTTTTGACATTTTCTTAAATATCTAGAAAAATACATGAGGAATTATCCTGAAACTCCAGGTGTGTAAACAGAATAGTACAGGTCATGTATTTCCGTGAAGATTTTTTCCCGAAACCCCATAGGAGACCGTCAACAAATTGAAAAAGAACGAATATCTTTTGGACAACCCTGTAAAAACTAATGCAGCAAAAGCGTTCAAACTGTAGATTAAGATTAAGTGCCTTATTGCAATAAAGTGTGCTCATTTTTATGAGAATAGCATGCATATTCGTAGAGAAATTAAAGATTTATAAAAAGAGTCCCAAATTTCGCAAAGTTTTTTGCTTATAATTTATAGAGTTCTTAATCTAAAAAAAAGTTCTTTTCAGAAAATATGACAAATAACATTGTACACAATACCCTGGAATCAGAATGAAAAAATAATAAAAATTGCATGAAAAATGAGCAGGTTTACTAAAAAATGTTTTTGCTTCATTTTGGAAACGACGGATTTTGAGCTTATTCTATCAACGATAATTTTCAGAATTTTCAAGCTATGTTTTTGAAACTTTTAAAAAAGTTGCTCTATACATTTAGCTAACACATTATGCACATTATATTTTGATTGCATTCGGGCATGCGCATTATTCAGTAAACCTGCTCATTTTTCATAAAATTTTTACTATATTTTAATTCTGATTACAGTGTATTTTGTACAATGCTGTTTGTAGTATTTTCTGAACAGAACTTTTTTTTTATATTAAGAACTCTGCAAGTTATAAGCAAAAAACTTGGCAAAATTTGAGACTGTTTTTATGAAAACCTGAATTTCTCTTCGAGTATACATGGGTCAATCCATTTCAAGTGGTCCAGCACTGGTTGCTCGACCATTTTTAAAAAATCTGAAACTTTTTGTACAACAACCCTAACATGATGGAAGTTCAAAATCACTATTATTTTAATTTTATTAATTTTTGTTTGTGCATGGCGGCCATCTTTGTTTCATCGTCTGCAGCAATTTTCTCACAAGAAGGGTTTACGGAATTGTAAATAATTCATCGTTTATTTATCCAATTCAACTGCGGATTAAATTTTTTTCCAAAATTTGTCCGTTTACAAGAGGAAATTTTTCTAGCAAGGAAAACTGTCAACATGACATAATTCTTTTTACAAATAGGCCGAAAGTACTTGTACTCACACGCCGAGTTCCATATCTGGGACTTGCTTTCTCTTCGCTAAAAAAAATCCCAAAATTTTCAAAAATGACAAAAATCGCACTTTTCAGGCTTTGATATCTCTGGTGGGGCACGAGATAAAAATCTGAAATTTTTTTTAAAAAGAGTATTGTATGGTAGTGTTATGCACAAGAAATTTCAAGATGGAGATTTGACTACAAGTTGAGATATGGCAAGGACAACATGTCAAAACAATACTGCCAAACTAATGTTTTGTTGTAGTCACAGCTAAGTATTTATCTCAGAGTGTCATTTAAATTTATGTTTTTGATTATCTTTAACACTAGAACGCCCGGAAATTTTACTCAAGTTTCCTATAAATATTTTACACCAGAATGTTTATTTAAAATTATTTGACTGATTTATGTAACGGAAATCTGCGTTTTTAAAATGTAACTTATTTTGTGAAAGAATTTCTGGCTCCAGTTGACATTTAATCATATGGTCGGAGTCGAATCGACTCCTTCCGGGCGTTCTAGTGTTAAATAATAGCAACAGAAAATAAAGCCCTTTGCAAAGCTTAGCAATTAATAAAAAAATAATTATGCCTAAGACCATACATTTTGTATGGTTTCAGTAATTTTTGTTGTAAGTAATTTTAGTAACTAAAAGAAACCTCAGCACTTTTACATAAAGAAAAAAAATATTTTCATACAAGACCTGAGACAAAAACAACATAGGGAAAAAGAAAAGCTCTTAATGTTGTCATACTTGTTGAGACATGATCAAACGTGTCAAAACACATTCTTGCTTGTTGGTTCAAAAACCACAATTTTAAACTTTTTAAAAATTTTATTTGTAGGAACCAAGTCTTGTCATCTCTTGATAACTTGACTGAAGATCTTGGCCCTGCTGGCTCATAGAAATATACTTTGAAATCACCATGTGCAAGTCTCAATTCATTAATAATTCCTATCTTACTTCTTATGAAAAAGTGTGATTTTTCTGCAGTATAAATTTTGAAAAGGCTTTGGGTATCTTTACTTTCTGAAAATTACTTGAGGCTGATGCATGGTAACATCGCATAATGTTTCATTTACAGGAACATACTTATGGTAGGAACAAGTTTCAGGGACTGACAAGCAGCATTAAAATTATGGTTTTTAAACCAACAAACAGGAATGTGTTTTGACACGTTTGATCATGTCTCAACAAGTATGCCAACATTAACAGTTTTTCTCTTTCCCTATTCTGTTTTTGTCTCAGGTCTTGTATATATATATATATATATATATATATACGTAAAAGTGCTGAGGTTTCTTTTAGTTACTAAAATTACAACAAAAATTACTGATACCATACAAAATGTAAGACATAGGCATAATTATTTTTTTAGTTAATTGCAAAAGATTTATTTTCTGTTACTATTATTTAAAGATAATCTAAAAAATAAATTTAAATGATACTCTGAGATAAATACTTAGCTGTGACTACAACAAAACAATAGTTTGGCAGTATTGTTTTGACATGTTGCCCTTGCCATATCTCAGCTTATAGTCAAATCTCCATCCTGAAATTTCTTGTGCATAACACTACCATACAATACTCTTACAAAAAATAAATTTCAGATTTTTATCTCGTGCCCCACCAGAGATATCAAAGCCTGAAAAGTGCGATTTTTGTCATTTTTGAAAAATTTGGGATTTTTTTTAGCGAAGAGAAAGCAAGTCCGAGATCTGGAACTCGGCGTGTGAGTACAAGTACTTTCGGCCTATTTGTAAAAAAAAATTATGTCATGTTGACAGTTTTCCTTGCTAGAAAAATTTCCTCTTGTACATGGACAAATTTTGGAAAAAAACTGAAGCTTTATGCTTAAATTTTACCAATAAGCAGTTAGTTTCGGAAACTACTCCATTACCAAATTTTTAACCCAATGTATTCTGTAGAAATTTCTTTAATCCGCAGTTGAATTGGATAAATAAACGATGAATTATTTACAATTCCGTAAACACTTCTTGGGAGAAAATTGCTGTAGACGATGAAACAAAGATGGCCGCCATGCACAAACAAAAATTAATAAAATTAAAATAATAGTCATTTTGAACTTCCACCATGTTAGGGTTGATGTACAAAAAATTTCAAATTTTTTAAAAATGGTCGAGCAACGAATATGACATTTTCTGGACCACTTGAAATGGATTGACCCACATGCTATCCTCATAAAAATGAACACAAATTATTACAATAAGCCACTTAATCATAATCTACAGTTTGAAAGCTTTTACTACATTAGTTTTGACAGAGTTATCCAAAAGATATCTGTTATTTTTCAATTTGTTGACGGTCCCTTATGGGATTTCGGGAAAAAATCTTCACGGAAATATATGACCTATACTATACTGTTTGCACACCTGGAGTTTCAGGTTAATTCCTCGTGTATTTTTCTAGATATTTAACAAAACATCTAAAATTGCAAGTGGCCGGTCACCTTTGGCCATATAATGTATAGGGGAGACCGGGGGAATGGCGACACCTTAAGGGAATTTATTTTTTTTCACCTCAAAAAAATGTTTATTTTTTAATAGTAAAAATTCTAAAGCTGAATCATTATCTTTAGTATCTGTAATTATTTAGTATAAATTTAACCGTAATTATAACTATAAAGTAAGCACACATAAAAAAATTTCTTTCAATTTCTGTACAGTGGCGGGATTACCCAGGATACTGGGGTAATTCCGCCACTGTATCGGGGTAATGACGTCACTCTATAATGATCTATTAAATACATAAAATGGATACTAGGAAACACATAACCTACTAAAAATGTTTAGAAAGCAATAATTTATCAAAATGATGAATAATTACAATGTTCCTTAAGCTAGATTTATTAATGTGCTAAGCTTACAATTTAACTCAAATTGGAAAAGTCACCCTTTGCCATGGTGGCGGCATTACCCCCGAGAGGACAATATAGTGGAAAAATCCCAGCAAAGCCGAAAGAAGAACCGAATTTGTTCAACAAATTGCATCAAAAAGTCGGCGAATGCATAAAGATTACGGGTAATGTTATCTTAACTACCTAATGTTTCGATAAAAGCTGTTTACCTCTGCTCATTTGAAGCTCCAAAATAAAAAGCAACTAGATGAAAACTAAATTTTTCCCTAGAACAAGCGAACGACGTACAGCAAAACCATTCTCACTCTAGGCATTGTTTCTATTGTTGGCCGCTACAGGGCAGGCGCAATCACTATCTCAAACTTCCGTTAGTTTTTAAACTAGACGGGATGGCGGCATAACCTCGAGTGGCGCCATTCCCCCGGTCTCCCCTACTATCAATCTCTGAATAATTGAAAGTATTGTTTTGATTTAAAACTAATCCAAATAGTTTTTCTTAAGTTAATTACTAATTACTTATATTGTCAATCAAATAATCAAATTACGTAAAATTCAACAATTATTCAAAATTTTAATGTTTCAGATTGTAAAAGAAAATAAAAATACACATAAAATGTACATAACATCGTTATTTGATATTCATTTACTATTTAGTCATTAAACGGTATCTTTAACCAGAAAAATGTAACAGAAATATAAAATTTATTTCAATTATTTATAATTTAAAGGTAATTTTAAACAGGATCGGGGGATTATTTTCAGTAAATTAGACGAAATGATCCAGTTAACATTTGATTAGATTCAGCTACAAAACCCTTGAAAGTATAATTGCTTTATTAAATTTTAGAGAATGCATTTAGTAATTGGAAGCACAATTTGACAAATGTATTTACGGATATTTCATCCAATTTATGAGGATTACACGCACATTACGTTTGGTATGCTAATATAAAACTCGTTTAATTACATTCAATTGAGCTGTGGGTTATAACTATAGGTAAAATTGCGATTTTCTTAACTGAGCAATGTAAATGTAATTAATGATACTAAGTAGCTGCGTTCATGCTAGGTAAACCAAATTTTGATGTAGTACAGTAACTGCAAAAGTAAGATTGTATTTTTTATTATTGGTAGTTTACATGAATGATGAAATGGTACGATACTGAATTATTCTTTTATTTTAGGTTCAACCATAAACTTATTAAGGTTTAGTTGTAGGAAAACTACTTTATTTTTGTGGTGAACTACAACTACTTTCATCGAAAATGTAGTTAACTGCAAGTACTTGTTCTAAAAAGTAGCGACTACAAAGTACTCCTCAAAAGTAGTCGCTACTTCTCTACCTTTAGATTTTATCAAAGGTTTTAATCTACATTTGAAATTGAGAATACAGATTAAGTATAATACAGTAGCCTCTGTTTATATCGCGTTTACCGGGGAACAATCCAATAAATGCCATAAAACCGAAGACAATAAAATGTATAAGAAAGATAACAAACAAGAAAAAAATTTGTGTTATTCTCTAAAACAGTGGTTCTTAAACTGTGGTCCGCAGACCCCAAGGGGTCCTCAACGCATCGTCAGGGGGTCCGCGAATGTCTACCATTCAAACTATATCCTTTCAATTATCTAGAAGATGAGAAAATTTTGCTTGTAAAAAAAAATGTTAAAATATACAATATATTTAAGAAATCTCCCACTTTCTGTGCAATTAACGAAGATTTGTAATAAAAACGCTGGCTCTTAGTTATGATGAATTGTGGTTTATATGACGATATTTCTCAGAAACCCAACGTACATCTTGTACAAAAAGTACTCTGTACTACATCTTGTACAAAAAGTCAAGAAAACGAAGTGATAAAATCAGCAAAGCACAAATATCAGTGGTTGCACTTCGTTTTCAAACTAATATCGCTTGTCCCTAATCCTAATTGTCTCTGTCGAATGGTGTTTCTTATATAGTTTTTACTGATGATGACGTCATAAAGTTTTTCCGCATTTTCTGAGTAGATCCAATAATTTGTATCATAACTTTCATTCCTTTTCTTCAAATTTTTGGCTAATGGTTGACAATGAAATTCAAATTGTTCGTTAAAGTCGGCAATAAGATCAGCTGGTCAATAGCGCAGTACATGGGTTTTTCTGTTCATATGCAGCTTCTCTTTCCCATTTTTCAATATAGTAATTTTCTTATATTATTATTTCGCGATTTGTTTCCGGTATAATAGTTTATATACCTCTATTATTTCATGTACCCTGTAAACGATATCCTAAAGAATATCATTTATCTGAGTCTTAAATCCAGGGGGTCCGCAAAGACAGGAAAAGTACGAAAAGGGGTCCTTGATGACCAAGAGTTTGAGAACCGCTGCTCTAAAATGTAACTTTAAGTAAATATTATTCGTTATATACCAAGCAATTCAATATTAACTTTTTCTGTCATAATGTATAATAAATATGTAAATAAAGCAATTGCAAAAGAAGTAATGCAACATTAAAACGTAAAGATCTAATGATGAGTAAGTTGTGGAATATTTTCACATCTCTCTTTCACGCGCCTCTTACAGCAGACTGACTGCGCCAAGAGTCATGTGATTTACCAGAGAATTGTTATTAAAACATTTTAGTCCACGCAATAGGGGATTTTACCTGGCAAAATTAATGGTAGTTCTGGAAATCTGCTTACTTTATGTTTTTTAGGTCGCTGAATCCGAATTTGTAACTTCCCACGAAAATTTCCCCCGGCAACCTCCCCAAATTTTGGTAAAAAGCCTCCCAAAAAGGTTCTTATTAAAAAAAAATCAATTTTTTTATTGTTTTAGGGAAAAAGTATCTAGAAATTCAGAAAGTAGGCAAAATTTGCAACAAATAAGATACATGATATTATGACGTAGGATGAATGGGGATGGAGGGATCTGCCTCGAAACATGCGCCGCGGGGCTGCGTGGGCTAAGTTGCGCAATTTCACTTAAACACTCACATCGTTTACATTCACCCATCTCGTCTCCCCTCCGAACTTTCCCTATAAGGTTTACTTTAAGTTTTTTGGGTAGCTGAATCCGAATTTTTAACTTCCCCAAAATTTCCCCCTTCCCCTCCAATCAACCCCTCCAAAATAGTTGTTTTTAAATTAAATTTTTTATTGTTTTAGGGGAAAAGTATATAGAAATTCAGAAAGTAGACAAAATTTGCAACAAATAGGATATATGATATTATCACGTAGGATAAACGGGGAGAGGGAGGGGCTGTCTTGGAACATTCCCCGCGCGTTGCTCTCAAAAACCAAATTTTTTCAAAAAATCTATTTTTTTTGGGGGGGGGGGGGGGTTGACGGGTGAAATTTTGGTGGGAAGTTACAAATTCGTATTCAGTGACCCAAAAAACATAACGTGAGTCAAAATCCAGAACTAGTATTAATTTTGCCAGGTAAAATCCCCTATTGCCTGGACTTGCATAACTTAGTGCACGTAGCGCCGCAGTGCATGTTCAGTGGCAGCCCTCCTCCTCCCCGTTCATTCTACGTCATAATGTCATATATCCTAATTGTTGCACATTTTGTCTACTTTCTGAATTTCTACATACTTTTCCCCTAAAACAATAAAAAATTTAATTAAAAAACAACTATTTTTTTGGGGGGGGGGGATTTTGGGGGGAAGTTAAAAATTCGAATTCAAAAACCCAAAAAACTTAAAGTAAACCTTATAGGGAAAGTTCGGAGGGGAAACGGGAGGGCGAATGTAAACGATGTGAGTGGTTAAGTGAAATTGCGCAACTTTGTCTACGCAGCACCGCGGCGCATGTTCCGAGGTAGAGTAGATCCCCCCCTCTCCATTCATACTACGTCATAATGTCATACATCTTATTTGTTGCAAATTTTGTCTACTTTCTGAATTTCAAGATATTTTTTCCCTAAAACAATAAAAAAATTGATTTTTTTAATAAAAACCTTTTCTGGGAGGCATTTTACCAAAATTTGGGGAGGGGGGGGGGTTGCCGGGGGGAATTTTGGTGGGAAGTTAAAAATTCGGATTCAGCGACCCAAAAGACATATAGTAAGCCTTTTTTCAGAACTACCATGAATTTTGCTAGGTAGAGTCCCTATATGGTCTCTATTGCCTGGACTATTTGTTCTTTAGTTTTTTTGAATGATGTAAATTCGATCGCAAGCAAGCTGCATTTTTTGTCTTGGTCTTCTAAAATGGAAGAAATATTGTATTAGTTTTTAAGTAAATTGATCTCGAGCATGAAAACATGCTATATTTTTGTCACGGTATTGTATTCATTTTTTAATTGGTTATGAAATCCTTTATGAAGGCTGGCTGGATGTTAAGTTCCAGAAATTTAAAATGATTTTTCTAAAAACTGTATATATGTAGAAATTAAATGTAAATAGCTATTTATCGTATTTGTAATTATTGAAGTGATTCTTGAGTTTTGAATAAACATGTATTCATCGTGATTTTGATATAATGAGAAATTGTATAGAATCTTGACTTCTTGGACTTTTGCTCTCCCACTCATTTTCATGAACTGTGATTTAATTAACTATAACTTGAAGCTTGTGGATTATACGAACATAATTCATTATGTGCTGAAGAATTGCACACTATAAGTAGACGAGTGTTTCCAGCCAGGAAATTAATTTCTCTGATTTGGATTTTGGCTCTTGGATTTACCAGCTGGAGCCAATGGAAAACTCCATAATCAGCAGTGTAGTGCGGAGGATATGCGGAGGTATACTTCTGGATTTTTTTAAAGCTCAGTATACCATCCGTTTCTCAAATAGAACGAGAGTACAAACTCTAGCGTATACCCTCTGCCTATGGTGTGTACTTTCTGTTTGTTTTGCGACTATAAAACTGTCCTTAACGTCGTACGATACACTGCTAAACGCTGGAGTTGCAACTGAGTTGCTGACATTCGCAAACTGTCGCGCAGAAGACATTTTTTTTCAAAAGAAACAAGTTGCTACCACGTGACTTGAAGAATTGCACATTATCTCCCTGAAGTAGAATTAAATGTAGCGTCATTGTTCGCTACAAACTACTGATTTTTTGTATTACTCTACTGGTTATATTAGATTTTTCAAAATGTAATAAGCTACACTACAAAACTACCAGAAAAAGTAACTGCTACTTTTGTTTCTCTATTTGTAGTGCGCTACTTCCGATCGCTGCAGCAATAAAACCATAAAGTGAAAAAATGTCGAGCCGTGAACATGCTAAAATGTTGCACCAAGAAATGAACAATTTGGGAACTACGATTATTCTTTACAATAACGATATAATCAGACCGGGACTTTGGTTAAAGTGGAATCCAATTCATCACAAGTATTCAAAGCCTACAGCGGGATTCGAATCAGGAATGTACATGCGTTAAATGAGTTTTTTTCTGGAATGTACATGCATAAATCTCAGAAACAGAACTCACCATCGATCTGAGAGTCGGCATCGATATTACCGCGGCCTTCAAGGACATCATCCAAGTGAAAGCACCCTTCTTCTAGTAGATGTCCGATGTCAGCAGCCCATCGCAGCGAATCATTTGCCTCTTCCGGTGGAGGAGTAAATACAAAATGACCATATGCCTCTTCGACAGAATCTAGAATGAAAAAAAAAAGATCACAGGCATTAAATATAGATATTTTCTAGATTGTTAAAAAAAAATAGCATTTGAAATCAAACGAAATGTATTTCAAGTAGTATTTCCAGTTCAAGTAAGGTAAAAAGCGGGACGAGAAGCCGCGCCTGTATACCGAATAAGCACGGAGAGCCTCTCCTTCTGAAATATTATAAGAAGGCCTCTTTTTAAAAAAGGATGAAATGAAGGAAGGATTTTATGCCAGGCAAGCTCTGATGAGCGCTTGATTTGGCTTAAGGCTGTTCTCAACTGCTCGGCTCAACAAGCGCAAAACGTTTTGCCACATTTACAAACTCATTTTTTAACGGAAAGATCTAAAATTGGAAAGCCCCATGGAAGCGATTTGGAATCGAACTGTGTTTTCCATTTGGATCACGTGACAAACACGTTTTTCACTCTTTCTTGAGAGGTTTTTCTCCTTTCGCGCGGAAATTCGGTTCAAAGCGCCCACTTTGACACTATTTTCTGAATAATCTATTACGTTTGAAAAAAAAACGGAAGAAACAGCTTGATTACATGGTTTCTGAACAAGAACACCTACTAGTTTCATGCATTTCCGAACAAAAATAAATTAAAACTTATGTCATAAAGTTGCTTTTTTGGATTTGAGAACAGCCTTAAGTTGAAATTTAAAAAAATCTTTCTTCCATCATGCTGTTAAAAGTTTGGTTCATCGTTTTAAGTAAATATGGCGCCAAAAATGTTGCCACTATAGGATGGTAAAACCGTCCTCTAATATTCCGTGGTTCGGTTGAAAGATAAACTTGTGTAAAAGGAACTCTGATCTAGTAAATTTCTGGCCAGTAAACTGATAAAATGTTCAACTATGAAGCAGCTACAGTGTCTTTTGTAGACAAGATCTAATAAGACTGGTATCTTTGTTTAACACTATTTCTACTGGTGTCAAAAGAAACCTTTTTAAAGTTTTGACTTATGTTTATTTTGTTCGTAGTTTTTGAATGTAATAAGCATAAAAAAAATCTTCAATGTATTAAAAATGATTTGTTATTGTTTCAATCTAAAAATTAAAAATCAAAAACCCTAAATCGAAATCTTTCGAAAGGTGTCGACATCGGTAGAAATAGTCTTAAAGTATACACTACATTCTACGGATATCCATAATTTGCCCAGAATATGAACTTCACCTCTTGACTCACAGCTAGCGTTCTAGCCACAAGAAGAGCAGGTGGATGCCATCTTGATATAAAAACGCATATTGAGAGCGCATAGAACTATTTGTTGTGAGTGGGTGTTACATAATGCCTACATATACAGTGAAACTTCCCTGTGCGACCACCACCCTGAACGACAATTTCTTCATGGAACGAAATTTATTCCCGTAGGCTTAATGCTAACTTTACCTCCATTCAGAGATCATCCCAGTTGAACTCCATCCATGAGCGACCGATTTCTTTGAAGAAAATGAAACAAATTCCGTTTTTCCCTGGTCGCTTGAAGAAGGTTTTATTAGAAAAATAATTCCGGAGAGCGCATTATTTATCAAACTTCTAAACTAAGATTAGATTTTTTTTTATATACCGGTAACTTTTAAGTGTTTAAACCCCTTTGTGCTTTTTTAGGCAATGAATTTAACTCTGATTCCAAATTAAGAATGGCGGTCGATAAACTATCCCTGCCCTATTCTGTCAGAAAACTCTCAAAGAAATAGATAAATTAATGAAATCGTCATTATTTGTTCACGTCCAAAAGAAAGAAAAAAAAAAAAGCATTTATTTACTGAACTTTGAAAGGACTTGGAAATACTAAAAGTTATAAAAGGTAAAACCGTAAAATCAAAGAAAACGTCAATGTATTCGTTTTTTAAACTCTGCAGTAATTAACTTATGTAATTACCTTTTGTTTTGATACTTAAATTTTCATATTTTTCTTAATGTGAAAAATAAATTTTAGTAACATTAATTGTACCTTTTTTTCAACAATTGAAATCTAGATTTAAACATGACCTCCATTAAGAGATCATATCTCCGAGCGACCAATTTTTATTGGAACGGAATGTGGTCGCTTTAGGAAGATTTTACTGTAATAGTGAAAAAGTTGAAATTTTGTTGAAGTTTCACCATAATCAAGAATTTCCGTAAGAAAAACAAACCAAGTTTTAGTACTTCTCCTCTTTTTAAGTTATCAATGAGTTAAACGTTGAAGGATTTTTATTTATTAGACCTCCAATATGTTATTTCTTTCGGCCAGAAATTAAAGTGTTGTCTCCAAAAATACCGTTCTGTTGTATAAGCCAGCCATAAAACAAAGCAGGTGCATCATTGTGCGGTTAAACACTCTACTGTACTTTTTTAATCTTCTAAGCATCACATTTTCAATTTTTATACCGTCGTATTGGGTAAAAAGTACTTTTAAATGCAATTTCTTTGAAAACTGCATCTCAATTTATTTTTGAGATATTATTTTTTTTTTGTAGTTTTTAGCGACATTTGTTAAAAGGGGTCCGGGACACAGAAATCTTCAAATTTTGCATAAAAATTTTATTTCGTTAAAATTTTCTATGTCTTTTTCTGCTTAAAATGACATTTAAATCATGTTTCTATCTGATTTAGAAGAAACTATATTAATTTTTTTGTTTTGGTTTGTTTTCAAAATCTAGCTTTCAAGCAATGGCTGCCATGGAAACGACTTCATGTAAAAATGCGTTTTTCTTCATGATAGGTTTTTTTCATCATTTCTCGTATTTAATTTCTCATAACTCGAGAACCGTTAAAGATAAAAGGTTCAAACTTCGAACATATCTTTTTCAATTGTTTTACTTTAATTTTGATTTAGCATAGTTGAAAAAAAAAATTACTTTTGAAAATATGATTAAAAAAAAAAAAGTTGCACCACTTTTTTTTTAATTTTTTCGTTAAATATTTTTAATTTTTTTATAAATTTTTAAAAAATTCTGAATCAAAATTAAAACTTGTATGTTTTAGTTTATTTAAATGATAAAAAATTGAAATTCTATAAATAATATTTCGAGTTATAACGATTTAAAATTACTCCACTTTTTTAATAAATTTTAAATTTAAAATTTAAAAAGAAAATGAGAAGTTTTATCATGTGATTTTGTTTACAAATGATAAGGCTAACCGTCACAAAAAAAAATTCAGAATTTTCACTCAATAAATAAAAATTATTTTAAAATGTGTCTCGAACCCCCCTTAATGTTGGCAACTCAAGTACTCCATTCCTGTAAAAAGCAAAGGAAAAATAGTTGGAAAATAGCAATTATATCTTTTTGTTGCCATTTTCCCATAACCACTGAAAAAAAATGTAGTTAAAATACGTGCTATTTTGAAAAAATATAAATGAATGATTTCGGATAAAACATGGAGCTATTATAAACTATATTTAATTTAATTATCTATATTAATATTACAAACAAATGAAAGTATATGAATCATAGCCCAATTTTTTTGTCGAGTTTCTTGAATGACGACGTCTGATTTTTGGATTTGTGTGTTATTCAGCGATAGTGACGTTCTATGAATACTTTACTCTAGATGCTGTTTAAGACTGGATTGTAAATGAGGAATTCTTCAGCGAAGGCGAATGGCGACATTTTATATAAAATAAAAGCGCGTGTTTTAAGTCTTAAAACTGAAATATGTTTTGTATTATCTATATTTATATCCATACATATATTTTTTTCATCGGGGCCGACACTAAATTTTGAAAGAGCAGAATTCCTGTTTTCTAGATTATTTATTTATTTTACATTGTAGACATCTTATTTCTTCAGCTTCTGTGACCAAATTAATCCAATTAAAAATGTTATGCAGCGATTGCCACGAAGATATTTATGGGGTTTCGTTCACCTTTAATCGCATATATGTTTCATTCCAAATTGCTGACGGCAAATATGTTTGCTGATTATATTATGAACTAATCAATGCTAATCACTGGTAAAAAGGTATTAGTAAATAATTATTATCCATAATATAATTATATAATAATTATTATTATAAATGGTTTTCAAGAAAGAACAATTATTTATCGAGTGTTATTGAATATATATTTCATCGTTGTTTCAATATTAGTAAAAGTTTTCTTTTAACATAATTATTAAAACTAAAACCTTTTTAAAGTAATTTTTAATATCCAAATCACAATGATGCCGTTTGACCGATAACTGCAGACACTGAAGGAACATAAATCCCACTCAGATACAAATCTGCTTAATTTAATTTCACTACTCATCAAAACTAATTAAGATACCAAGTAAATTTCAATCTTTCACTACAGATAATTAGCTGTAATTACAGAAGATACAGTGATAATTACTTCATAGTTTGAGATATCCCGCTTTCATCAAGAGGAATAATTTTCTTTTCAGTCTTTGTCAGTGTCTAATTGGATATAAAGCAAGCCTTTGTGAAACTATTCATTTTTTCTCTTAGTTTTAGAAATCAATGGAGATTTCTAACGTAATCCTTTTCTAACAGATCTAATCGAAATGTTATCTTATATAATGAGTCTACTTGGAAGATAAATTGCCATGTATGATTAAAAACTATCACAAAGGGCATTTATAATTGGAGACGTGTTTATTTTAATCTTTTATAACTATCGGGATCGACAAGAGTATTACTTTTGTTTACTTTTAAATTTCTTTTAGTCGAACAAGGATTATTCTCTTAAATTACATACGGTAGAATCGCACTGTTAAAAAAGTAACACTTTAAACAAGTAAAATGTACTCATTTTTGAATATTTTTACAGACTATAATACCTATAAGTTTTTATGTTTGTATTGTGAAAAACACGCTTATTTAATTTGTTGTTTTTACGGATGTAATGAAGACAGAAGAAGATGACGTGATGAAGAGGATGTAATGAAGAGAAACAGACCTATCGGGGTACTCCACCAATATCGGCTTCTTTTCAGCCTACAGTGATCATATGGCAATTCAACAATTGGTGGTAACCAGCCTATATTTATCATGTGACATCCAAGAAAGATGGAAATATCTAGGAATGTTTCTTTCGTGGCCTGCGTAACGGCTCAATGAAACTATAACTAGCAAAAGCCATGCTTTGTTTGGATTTGCGAAGCATTATTTAATAAGATAAATATTTGAAAGTCACAATATTCTTTTAAATGCGTAAGTATAATTCTTCATAATATAATTATTTTAAAATGCGTAAGTAAGTAACTAAAAGCTCTTTTAAAGATATTTTTACATTTTATTAATTACAACAATTAATTTTATTTGTTTACAATTCTTTTGTTGCCACTTTACAAAAAAATCATAATAAAATTCTTTTAAAACGCTTAAGTATCGCCTGCGTAAATGATTTCACATAATAAGAATAAATTGTGTGTTTGAATTCTTAACACTGAAAAATACTTTTATAATTGAATGTGAATAATTGAATTTTCACAAATTTTAATTCATTAAAAATATGTAATAATTTTCTTAAAACAAGGTATTTTAAAAATTTCATAAAAGAAATCGTGAAACTATTATATGATTAAAAAAAATGAGAACCAAAATATGCCCATTTCCAACCAATCTTAATAAAGTATTCTATTAAAATGTATATTTTCCTCTCAAATAACATACATTTTTATTATAAGAAAGTTTAATGTTCTTTTACGGTTTGACGTATAAATTCTGCAGTTATTCTCAATATTTAAAATATCTCGTCTTCGCAAAATACAGATATAGGGGAGACTAGGGAGGGTTGACCCACTTTTTACAAAATGATTTTTTATTTTTTAAATATTGAACGTAGAATAAAGTTTTATATATCATTTTATTCGTTATACAAAGAGTTATCAAAATAAAATTTCTACATAAGTGTAATATATAAGAAATTTGAAAAATGATTGATTTTATTCATGAGAAAATAATGGGTCAAGGCTCCCCACATGCGGGAGGGTTGACCCACTTTGTTTTATATTGAAATATTTGAGAAGATAAATAAAATCCGTTAAAAAAAAAGCAAAATAACTTTATGCTACATGCTTTAATTATAAAATATATATATATTTTTGAAAATATGACGCTTAAACAAACTTGTTTTGACGCAGTCGCAAGTCATAGGAGAAAACATTTGTTTTAAACATGATTTTGTCTGAGCATGTGTAATTGTACAGCAGGGAAAATGAAATTTAAACATTTAAGACAGTATTCCGTTAGGGACAGGTTCCGTTTTCATAGGATTTCATGTCCTGATTCAGAAGACGCTGTCCCGCCTTTTCTTGTCTCCTTGTCCTACTTTTTGAGACCCTTGACCTGACAACTCTACTTGTCACATAGTTTGGCTTCATCTAACTGTATTCATCCTGGTGAAATTTGTCTACATGACTTCCTAAAGTTTTTCGATCAATGCTATTTTCTTTTGCAGCCGCATTGAGCACTTAACTTATTATTAACATCGTTTAGTCCTTTCAGGGGCAAAGTACTTTCAGTACTAAAATGTTGAAATAAATGACTGGCACCGGAATTTACGAACAAATTTATTTAGAAATAAGAAAAAGGCTATATATCACATACATATTAAATGGAAAAGATTTTAGCAAAATTCTGGTGTCATTATGGCGTTTGGGAATTAAAATTCAATGGTTTCATAAACATGCCACTGCTTCTGAAAGAGTTAATACTGCTGTTTTCATGCTTTCTAGTCTTTTCCACTGTTTCTATTTACCTGTTTTAAGTAATATTTAGATGGAGAAAAGTTCCTATCAACTTTCCCATTTATATTTCATTAAGTATTTTCTTGCAGTGGATACTACAGCAATTTTTCACGTATTTCCTTAAGCAGTTTCAAACATTTTCTTTTCCATCACCCCATTTTACAGTAGGTTTACAGAATAAATAAACATTCTTTTTTATATATAACCCTTTTCATTATGCACAGTGTATAATAAACAGATTTCCAAAACCACCTAATTAAGAGAGCCTTGAGCATCTGGTCAACCCACCCTCACATTGACTGGGTCAAGCCTTCCCACATACCACTTTTCTAAAGAATAGCACATTGTTATGTTAAGCCTAACTTACTGTACAATCTTTATGGGTTGGAATGAAAGCTCGATATTTCTGCATTACTTTAAACCTACTTACTTAAATTTCTATGGTATATTTTATCTGAAAAAAGCTTACAAAATATTTCTAAAAAACGCACTTTTTAGGTTGAAAACGCTTCACAATTGATTTTTCCACACCCATTTCGCTTAGCTGTATGAAACAAAGACTGTTGTTTGAGAATTCCAGTAGCTTTGGTTGACACCTATTGATAAAACTCTGAAATTATTTTAAATATGAAAACTGATGGGTGGGTCAAGCCTCCCGTATGGTCAACCCTCCCTAGTCTCCCCTATAGGTTTTTTCCGTATTTAAATAATTTTTTGAAAAATGAGAAATGTTGATGCAGCGATAATATTTCACGTACTTAATCATTCATGACTTTATTTTCATTGACTCAAATATTTTTATTTACTGCAAGAAATACACAGGTTTCATTATCGTTAACAAAAATAAATCCCTATAATGTAAAAATATATTAAACAAAATAATAAAAAAATGTTTTTTGTTAAATCATTTGATAAGAAAATAATATTGTTAGAATCTACATATCATATTTTATTTCTATCAAGCCCAAAAATATTTCTTTCCTTAATTAAATAAAAAAAAAAACAGTTTTTGAGATATTTTGGCTGAATAACGAAAATATATTTTATTTATTTAAATAATCATGATTCTATCTATAGTTACTAACTCCATGATTTATTATTTCTTCTGAAATAATATACGTGCTTTATTTTTTATTTCAAAAATGCGTCCGTAATGGAAAAAAAGTCCTTCCGGGCAGTGCCGGGAGGAAGAGGTAGCTTTCAAATTCCTTATTTTAAAAAAGCCAACTTATATTATTCAAACACACGAAGCTCATTTAGTGGAAACCGAATATAGGAGATTCAATACTAATTTTTATCAATACTAAATCATTATGAATGAGAATTTCGCGAAATTAGTCAGTTTTATCCAAGCTGCTTTTATTTAAAGTAACTTATATTTGGCTGAGATGTTGATGTATACTATCCACATGCCTTCTTAGATGGAAATAGGCGAATACGTGTGTTATCGCGTGACAAATACAAGATCGTTTCAAAATGTTAGCCATACTAGAAATTCAAAGTGCTATAATTCAACCATTTTTTAAGATATAAACAAAAGAACAAATTTTCAGAAACAAAATCTGCTCCGGAATCTTTGTATCAAGGCCAAACATATAAAAAAATCTTTTTCATTTTCCAATTTTTTAATACCTCATTTTAAATTTAAAATTTATTTTTTTTTAAATGGCAACCCTTTTGAAACAAGATGGCGAATGAAGCTGGCCAACGAACTCGGTCGAGACATTGGTATGTACTATGTACAGACCAAGTTACATCCAAATCGGTTCATAAATACGCCTGATATCGCGTGACAAAAATCAGGTCGTTTTAAAATGTCAGCTACAATAGAAATTCAAAATGCTATAACTCAGCCATTTTTTTAGATATAGACGAAACAAAAACTGTTCCGGAATCTTTGTATTAAGGTCAAATATATACGAAAAAAATCTTTTTCATTTTCCAATTTTTTTGGTATCTCATTTTAAATTTTAATTTTTTTAAATTTTTTTAAATGGCCGCCATTTTGAAACAAGATGGCGAGTGAAGCTGGCCAACGAACTCGGTCGAGATATTTGTATTTACTATGTACACACCAAGGTACATCCAAATCGGTTCATAAATACGCCTGTTATCACGTGACAAATATCAGGACGTTTCAAAATGTCAGCAACGCTAGAAATTCAAAATGCTATAACTCAGCCATTTTTTAAGATATAGACGAAACAAAAACTGCTCCCGAATCTTTGTACCAAGGTCAAATACACAAGAGAAAAATATTTTTTCAATTTTCAATTCTTCGGTACCACATTTCAAATTTAAAATTAAAAAAAAAATTTAAATGGCCGCCATTTTGAAACAAAATGGCAGATGAAGCTGGCCAACGAACTCGGTCGAGACATTGGTATGTATTATGTACATACCGAATTACATCCAAATCGGTTCATAAATTCGAGAGTTACAGTATGACAAAGGTCAGATATATATATATATATATATATATATATATATATATATATATATATATATATATATATATAAACTTTTGAACGGAGGTTGGTTTCGGGGTCTGGGGGTCATGATCGATGAAAATATACCAAAATTTTTTGAAATCGCTTTCCTCCGAACGGCTGCAATAGGTAGCTTTTTGTAATGAAAGCTACCTAACATGTAAAATAAATTAATTAAAATGATAATTTTTTTAAAGGTTATACTGTTAAAAAAAAAAAAAAAAAAAAAAAAAAAAAAAAAAAAAAAACTATTGTGTAAATGTACAGGTTATAATGTATTTTTAAGTTTAATTTCAAGTCAAAATACTGAATAGTTTTTTTGTAAAGTGTACGACAAAATGTAATTTGTGTAGCCTAGTAGAGGATTCGCTTCGCTCATCCTAATAAATCACTGCCCCACACAAGCAGAATTTCGTGTCGCCCCCGATGAGAAAACAAACAAGCTGGAAATTGCTCGTCAAAGGTGGCAAATGAGGTGCGTTCGCACTATAACTAGTTTTAAATACCTATTTTGTTTTCTTTAAATACCTATTTTGAACTTATCTACCCTATATATATAAAATCCTAATGAAACCTGAAGTATGAATCGACTGATTAAACAACTGAGTATGTTTCACGGCGATTTCTCCTAAAATATGGAATACTTTGCGATGAAATTAACACCAAAAATCAATATTGATCCGCAGATTTCAAAACTGGTATTAGAATTTTTAAATTCGAATTAGTTTTCGAAATATTAATATTTCTAATTTTTTATACATTTTTCTAATGATGGAAACTCAAATTTTAATCAAACAGATATTTTTTTTATCATATTTTAGAAAAGGTTATTTTAAATTAATTTGGCGACGAGTTTGGCCTCCCTTAAATGTAAATTAAGAAATGCATCTTGTTATTTTTATTCATAATTCAATTTGTATTTCATTATCATTTTATTTAATACAAAACTTTCATTTAAAATTGAAACCTTTAAAATAAATGGCTTTTACTTCATTCTTTATATACGCAACGCGGTACCCAATTGGCGCCAAAATGGCGTTATTTTGCCTGACATGGTAACCCGGCTATTGTTGGATATTTATTAAAAAATGTTTATTTGAATTTATTTTATTTTTATTTACACAAAATGTTATAAATTGTTTTGTTCTATAGTTATTAATTATTTTTTATTTATTTATTGTTATTTCATTTTAAAAATAACAGAAAATAATTTAAAAATACATATGTAACAGGTATTTGAAAACGAGGTTTTCGCCAAATTGTCGTAAAAAAAAATCACGCCAAACCCGGTGCGTATGTGACAATGCAACAAATCTTGAGATTTAATTTCCACTTCAAAGCAACGTTTTAATGTTATTACTTCTCCCGTCAACCAATTTCGCCAAATTATATAAATAGCCAAATTATACAAATTGACATATTTTTTTAATTTTAAATAACAAAAGAACAAATAAATTAGTATAACATTAATTAAAATACAAATAAAACGTCGAAATAAAAATCACTTGATGGCGTGAACATGTGTAACTTCCTTAAAGTCAAGTGAATGTGACATTTACGATTAACCATTATTGGCATTTAATCTTATAGTTTGGCGACAGATTTTTGGTCGATGCGATAACCTAGTAGCAGCGTTTTAATTTACCACTTGAAAAATAAAATAATGCTAACTGGCGAGTTAAAAAAAAGCTATTGGCGAGATTTTCACCCGTCTAATATAAAAGTACCAGGAATTCTTTGCGATCATGGCAACTTTTATGTAGTTTTATTCGAAAAAATAATTTTGATTCTTTAATCAAAATGGAAACCTTTCTTATGAAAAGCGAAGGAATCAGCCCGTTGTTTATGGCAGTTACATGACTTGGACTATTATAATATAAACGAAATAATGGCGATAGAATAATATTCGGCGACTTATCACACCTGTGGCTGGCTAACATTTAAGTACCAAAATAGCCGCCTGGAATATAAAAAGCGAAGGGATCCGCCTGGAGCTGTTGATGATAGTCACATGACTTAGGCTATTATTATAGAGATTGTTTTCAATTCTAAAAACAGCGCAAAGAATAAGATTTCCTAACGATTAAAAATTTATTTTCCCGTGATTATTAAAAATAGAAAAAAAAAACTTTAAAATTACTATTAAATGAGTACGTGTTAAAAGCAGGAAAATATTGAAAATTATATCTTGAAAATTGTATTTAAACGTGAATATTAAAAGGGAAAGGAAACTTTAAATAATAAATACATTAATATGCGTTTAACCCTTTCACGGATAAGGCACTTCTATTCGTAAAATCTTGAAATCAGTGAATGGCACCAGAATTTACAAACAAATTTCGAAATACAAAAATGCTTTTGTTCACTTACTTGGGACACCCAACCAGGACGCCAACCGCGAGGTTAATGGAATTAATGTCCTGGCGGGAAAAAAGAACGCACCACTATCCAGCTCTACCACAGCCCGAACGGACCCGAACAACGGCAACATTAGAACTTACTAAAGTGAAGCAATGGCATATTCAAATATGCAAATAAATAAAAACTCGCTATGTTACAAAAAAAAAAAAATACAAAATACAAAATACAAAATACGCATGTTTATGGTAGCCATGCAACAAAATAACAAAAATGATGGTTTACAGGAATGGTTACAGATGGTTTACAGGTTACGATCATCAACTAAAATATAGACCAAATAACATTAAAACAGGATTGCCAACACGGCCTGAAATGTTTATAGGTAACCTACAACTTATAAAGAACTTCATAAAAAGAACACTGAAGTACACTGAAATGACAACATACTGTAAGACAAGCATCAATGTTCAAGGTCCATATCACAATGGGATTAAGTAAATGAAATGCCCAAAGCACCACAGAACAGAGAGAGAGACACATTGTAAATTAAAGTCACGTGAAATGCTGGTACTTCTCAGACATTAAATATGTTGACTTTTCCAAAATGTTCCTCAACAAGATATATATTTGCATCAAAGTTATTGAAAATCAAGCTCAGTGTTCAATTGAATTGCTCAGTGTTCAATTGCACATGCTACATTGAATCAAAAGACAATGTTCTCAATTTCTAACGCAATTCTAGCTAATTATAATTCGTTTAAAGAATTGTATATATTGCAAAGTTTCTTATAATTGTCTTTGTCAAATATTATTCTCCTGAGATTTTGCCTGATGCTTAACGAGTTGTCAAAGTTGAAGAAATGTGGGACAAAAGGACAGCGTCCATACAAATAATGCAGTACATTACCCACTGTGCCACAGTCACAAAGTGCATTTCTTCTCTTTCCAATCCTAAAAAGGAACTCTGGGAAACTACCATGTGCTGTTATAAAATACTGCATAACTTGACTCGTACACACATAATCGGTATTTACTTTCCTGATAACCTTATAGGTGTCTCTACCCTTGGTACTTGATGTCCATTCTTCCTGCCATTGTCTAATGGTATTCTCACTACAGATTCTCTTAACTAAAGAAATTGGAAATAATACATCAGCAGTTATGTCAGCCATTGATGAATCTGTTGCCTCTTTCGCCAAACGATCTGCTCTTTCATTCCCCACGTTTCCAACGTGTGCTCTGGTCCATCCAATAGTGACCATTTTTTCCGGATGACTTTTCATATTATCATAGATTTCTTTAACAATGGCGTTTGCAGGAAAGTTTCTCTGTATAACCAAAGTTGATGCTCTATTGTCAGTAAAAATGACAGCACTGTTATAATTCGAGTTTATTACCCAATCTACTGCATACTTTATCGCAGCCAGTTCAGCTTGATATATGCTATTTAAAATATTTAAAGAGATCTTATAATCCAAGATACATTCACCATTTACAAAAATTGTGTATGCGGCGCCTACTCCACTGGCCATTTTTGACCCATCTGTATATATTAATGGCATGTTAATTCCCTGATATTCACGACTATCCTTATCTGTGATATGAATGTTACTGAGAGCTCCATAATCTGGGTAGTCCATTGTCACCAAGTTGATCATAATATTATCTTTCTTGATCTCTGTTCCATTCTCTATGATACTGGCATTCCCATGAATAGTTCTATATTTCACCACAGAATGTTTGAGTGAAATGTGTAATGGAGCAATACCAGCCAATACACACAAAGCGTCCGTAGAGACTGTTTTATATGATGTGATAATTGATAATAATCCAAGCCTCTGGCATGATCTTAATTTATTAAGTGCATCCACTTTCAAATCTGGAAACCAAATTTCCGCACCATATGTTATCTGTTTTTCTATCACAGAATTATACCAAATCTTTCTATATGATGCTTGTAATCCCCTATCTCTCTGCACTGTTTTCTTTATATTTGAAGTAAAATTTCTCACCCTCTCTCTTACTTTCTCAAGGTGTCTAATCCAATTTAATTTACTGTCAATAGTTACACCGAGGTATACAACTGAGTCTTTTACGGATATCGATGATGTTCCAATCTTGAAAATAGGATGCCTGTTTTCTAACAAATACCTGCCAAATAAAATACTTTCGCATTTTTCCTTGCTTATTGTTAAATGTAAATTCTCGCAGATCTCTGCAAACCATGCTATGCGTTTGTTCATTTCTTCTTCTAATTCTTTTCTTGTGTCTGCACCTGCAAAAACTACGAAATCGTCAGCGTAGGATAATATATCGCCATGTCAATCTATATCTCTTCAATAGGTAGTCTGCAACGATCAACCAGAGAAGTGGACCAAGGCAACTTCCCTGGGGACAGCCTTTAAATAATATATACCAGATAATTCCATACGTGAAACTAAATCCTATTCTTCTACGTGATATATAATTTTTCAGAATATTCTTTAAGTATTGAGCTATTGGTAACCCATCTATCAACATAGCCAATATCTGCCAATCCACCGCATCAAATGCTGCCTGTATATCAACCGACGTCATTGCAAAATATTTATAATTATACAGATTTATGCGAATTCTTTCTCTTAGATCTTCCAAAGCTGTGATAGTGCTCCTTCTTTCTCTGAATCCATGTTGACCATTATCCCAAAATTCTTCTTTTTCCAGCTTCGGCATAATTCTAATTTTAATTAACCGTTCAAGGAGCTTACCAAAAATACATAACAAAGTTATAGGTCGGTATGACCTGGCAGACCTACCATCTTTGTTCCTTTTACGGAAGAAAATCACCTTACCAGATTTCCATGCCTCTGGGAAGTGACCATGTTTCAGACATTTTCCAAATAGTTTCTTGACATAATTCATATTGGTTCTACAAATATTTTTGACTATCAAAGCATCTAAGTCGTCACAGCCTGGTGCCTTATTATTTTCTTGTTTGCTCATTACGTATTTCAATTCTCTCGTTGTTACCTCCATAAATCCATCTTCTTCGATCTTATCCGAGATAAACTCATAAATATTCCCCGGAACTTCGTCAATACCAAAGTGTTCTGCCATCAATGTCCTTGCCACATCATCATATGTATCAAAGGGTTGTGATTCTTCTAATCTGGTAAATATGAAGTCTGTACATTTCTTCGTCTTACCAGAAATGTACTTGTATAAATTTCCAAACGATTGATTTGTCTTCTGACAAAATTTTTTCCACGATTCTCTTTTAGCGTTCTTCACATTTCTATTGTATTCCCTTTTATATTTCTTATAGGTTTCTCTCATATCTATATCTTCCGGATTTTTAACACACCTTCTATACATGGCAGCAACTCTGTTTCTTTCGATCCTTAACTCTTCTGAATACCATTTCACCGTTGGTTTATGTGATAGACTTCCTTTCCTAAAGCATCCCCTTGTGATATCGGACACCTCTTCCACGAATTGATTCACATGTTTTTCCAAGTCTTCTGTATTCTTAATTTTCAGGAGTTCGTTCAACCAGTAATCTTCCTTTTTCTTAATATTATCATTGAATTTTCTGAAACTCTTATTTTTGGTCTTGTATCGTTGATTCGTCTTATTAGAGGCAACGTAACCCAGAGAATATCTTATATATCTATGGTCACTGAATGAGTAATTCTTTTCGTCGACATACCAATTTTCAATCTTTCCACAGATCTCGAGACCTCCCAATGTTAAATCGGGTCTACCCTTCAGCGAACCTTGAACAAATGTATGAGCGGCATCAGTAATATTTATAATCTGCAGATCTTTCTCCAAGAGATGTTCCAGGAACACATCAGTTCTCACGGATTGATAAGTATATCCCAAGTCCAGTAATGGAACATTAAAGTCCCCTGCTAATAGTACTTTGTCAAAATTCTGGAAATGTTCGCCAATATCTTCAAAGTCTTTATCTATATTTCCGCTTGGGGGAGAATATTGCGAACCAATGAAAATTTTATCATTATTTACATTTAAAGATACAAACACAGCATTATCTAATACCAAATTACTGATCGTGGCATATTCCCTATTAGTAAAAATGACAGCAGCATTAAATGAGTTAGAATAAAAGATAATCCATTCTGGTGGAATACCAGGGGCAGTACCATCAAGAATGTAAGGATCCTGGCATAAAATTATATCAATGTTATTATTAATAGCATAGTTAAATAAAGCTTCATTTGCATCATTACAGTGGTGAAGATTAATTTGCAACACATTCAAATTACCAACAGAGGGGCCACCAAGCGTGCCCTTAACTACGGTTCGGCAATAGTCCATCCCTATAACTCAGGAAGACTGGACAACCACTACTATCTGCCCTGTGACTACATTCTCCACCAGCATCGTTGAAATAGCAATTGGCGCAACATAAGGTTTCCGATTTACAGTCTTTCAACACATGGTCTCCGGCACATTTTACACAATGGGTTGCTTCACTACATTTATTTGCCATATGCCCAAATTTTTGACACTTGAAACAACGCATGATTGAGATAAACTCAACCACGCGGTATCTTTCAAAATCAATGCAGATGCGGCGGAGTCCAAGGAGGGCCTGTTTGCTGTCGGCATCCACATCTAACAACCAGTTATTCTTTCCTTGTTTCGTTTGTATTTTTCTTATTATTCTTACTTCAGCATCCGACTTATATAAAAATCCTTCAAT
Source organism: Maratus speciosus (assembly GCA_963932465.1). Lineage (NCBI taxonomy): Eukaryota > Metazoa > Arthropoda > Arachnida > Araneae > Salticidae > Maratus > Maratus speciosus. The sequence goes on from OZ010793.1 coordinate 577,764,574, forward strand.
AAGAGAACGTGTAGTACCCTCAAGATGAGCAGTCAACAGTCTTTCTTTAAAACTGCCACTAGATATATCTGCATCCATTCCCCGCAAAAGCCTCTCAACCTCTCTCCCAACCTCCTCCTCATCTAACTTTGGGTCCACACTTAGGATCAATACTCTGTCCCTTCGCCTAACCGGTACATTTACCTTTGCCATATTCTTGATTTCCTGTGCCTCCGTTAGCGAATCTTTCATTATCTCAACTTCTTTTTTATTACGATATTTCAGAATAACTTGATTAGATTTTGTAACAATTACGTCATTAGGGGTCGGGAGATCACTTCTGCCTTTACAAATTTCCTTAACTTTATCCTTAACCACATCCATATCCTGATTCTCAGTATTAGGTGTTATTATTACAGAGAATTCCTCCCTTCTCTTCGGTTGTGTCTCCTTTTCCTTGACCGGCATCTCATCAACCGAGTCAATAGATGGTCTTGTGATTTTCTGCGCCAGGTCACTCAACATCTTTGTATATTCATCTCTGTCCTCCAATCTTGTTTTCATCACTTTACTCTCCTCACTAATTTCGGTACATTGTTTAAGTAGAAAATCCATGGCCTTCTTTATATTTGCCACTAAAGGCATCGTAATTTTGTGATCCTTTGATCTTTTATATTCCAATAGATCCATAATCTTAGCATGCATATCTATCACCAGTGTTATAAATTTCTTTCCCTCAACCTCTTTGATCCATTTATCTACATCATCATTAGCCATAATTACTCCGAAAGGCACCAAAAGTACTCTAAAACACAAGAAAAACCAAGACAAAACACACCAAATGACCCTCTACCGTATGAAAACCAAACTACCGACGATCCACCAAGGGCCGGTAACAGTCAGAATAAACTTTCACCTTATGTAGTACGGACCAATGGTCTGAAACAAACCTATTGATCCAACCGAATGACAAAGTAGACAGCCTAATCCAATCACCAATGAATATCCACTAGAAATCAGCCAATTAATCACACAATACTACAGATACAAAAAAGTCCCTACTCATGTGACACAAACTGATAATGACACAGCTCAGTAACCGGCCTACCAACAAAGGAGGCCACAGTTAGACAAACCAGCACAGTTAGACCAATAATATTACTACTAATAATCAAAATCACCGAGGTAACCAATATATACAAAAATAATTTAATAACTAAACTAATAATACTGCAACCGATTCAACTGTAACTATGACAACTCCATTAGTAACATAAACACTATATACTCAATAAGAGGGTTCTGCCTTTTTTCCTCGTGGAGGAAGGTTGAATTTGTGGTTGTCCCAAGGAAATAACGTCATTTTTGTGATCATTTGAGGTCATGCCGGCAAAAGCCGTAGCGAATACCTCATAGCTTAAATAACTAACTAAATAAATAACTCAATAAGACCAAAAGCAAGATTGCCCATGAAAAATTTAAAAGGCTCCAACCCTGACACGTGATCGCAAATAAACCAAAAAGAACCACAATTATAAACGGTACTCCAAAGATGCGAGAGATACAACTAAACCAGTAACAGAACTAGACAACGCGCAAAACACAAGTAACCAGATAAAAATAAATACTGAAAGACAGCACACAAACTACTCAACACAACACAGCTACAAAATGGCCACCATAACAAATGTAGACGAAATGTGACTCGCCCATAAGCAAAAACTTGAAAAATAGATAATTGCTAAATAAATACAGTAAATAGAAAACTAATACAGCGATAAGAAAGAGAATATAAGTATACTTCTTTACAGAAGGGGTTTAAACAGTTAAATGAATAATTAATATAAGAAAATAGCAAAACAAAAAGTCACTTAAACATGGCGTGTCTACCGGCGAGCCGGATAGAAACGAAAAATATCAAAGTTAAATTAAGTAAAGAAATAGTTTATAAAATTAAACATAAATTTTATCAGATAAGTACATTAACATATATAAAAGAAATATGCCACAAAATCAGAACTGGATCAGATATTTACCGATAAAAAGAACTTTAAATCAGGAGCTTAAAAAAAAATGCACACGACAACAATGGTGGACCTTTTTCCTTTGTTCACTTACTTAATAAAAGGGAAATTTTCATCCCAATATTCAGGTGCTAATGTGGCATTTAAGAATTAAAATTAAGTGGTCCAAAAATGAACCACCGCCCTTGAAGGGGTTAAGGCGGCAAATTTTAGTAATTGTAGTAAACTGTATTATGTCAATCGTTTCATAACGCTGTTAAAAAATACCGAGAGACAAAGACTCTGTTTACTTAATTCATTTTATTTTAGCTTCTTTTCAAATGTTTAACTGATCTTCTTTAACCAAACACGAAAACAACCATTGGCTGTCTTAACAGCAACTGATTCTACCTTAAATTTTTGCAATCAAAGGGAATTGAATGGAAACCCGTTTACAGGAGATCGCTACAGGTTTTTTCAGTATAATTCAATCTTCTCTAATCTTTTTAAAACCGATGAGATTAGCGTACTTTTAGATTCTGCAGTGTCTGAACGTGGGTTGGCGAGCGTAGCTTGCAGGGGGGCAGAGCCCCCTAGTCTTGATATAAAAATCAAAACAAAATTTTATTTACTCACTTTTTTATTGTCCGAGTCACAATTTCAACAGATGTCTTTTGATAGATAAATGGTAGCCACTGCTGGAATATAAATCACAATCATGTATATTTTTCAGATACAAAATTCCTTAATACATTTCCCCTTCTCACTAAGAACTATTTGAGATAGCAAGTGAATTTCAAACTTTCACTATGGATAATTAGGTTTAATTACATAAGATAAGGTGATAATTAATTCATACTTTGAAAAGTCGCGCTTTTACTGGGAAAAATAATTTTCTCTTTACTCTGTGTCAGCGTGTAATTTGATATAAAGGAAGTTTGTATGAAACTAGTTCTTTTTCTCGTAGATTTCGAAATGAATGGAGATTTATAACGTAATCATTTTCTCATAGATCTAATTCAAAATGTTATATTTTGCAACGAGTCTATTTCAGAGATAAATTGCTCTGTATGATTGACAAACTAACGCAATGCGTTTATAACAGAAAATGTGTATGAGTGATTCTCGTGAAACATGACAATTTCAAATTCAGAAACTTTTCAAATTGAAAATACTTTAAAAGTCTTTCAGTTAAAATTTGTATGTTTACTTTATTTCTAACTGCTTGGTGGATGTTAATTATTAAGATAAAAAGTATCCTTGCTGTTACGATAGTGACTGCCAAAAAAAGTCTTTCTAACAAAACATTTAAAAAACTTTTATGATAGTTACATTTTTCTTTACAAGTACTGGATTCGTGAAAATTTTCGAATTCCGGTTTTCGACGGATTTACACGTTTTAGCGGTCAGAGATTCCAAAAAATATATTTTTACAAAATGTCTGTCTGTGAGTCTGTCTGTATGTGACACAAATTTTGTGGGCGCTCTATCTCGAGAACTAATGCACAGAATTTAATAAAAAAATATATTCAGTTAGTCCCTGATATAAATGTGTGATGACTAGTTTTAGGTGTAAATCGCTCAACAGGTGGCGCTGCTATACAGCATTTTCCAGAATTTCCACAATAGCTCTTTCTCAAGAACTAATGCACGAATTTTTATAAAACTTCAGATTTAGGCATACCTTGATATCAATTAGTGTTGTTTATGTGATTTATGTAGAAGAAAGTTTTGTGATGGCCACAACATACTATTTGGACTTTGTATGATCAATTCCTTTATAAAAGAATACATTCTAAACATGTGTGTTGTTGATATCTCAACCAAAAACAAAATTATGGTTCATTATTGAATCCCTTAAGTATTATGTAAAATACCAAATCATGGTAAGATTATTTATCATTTTTAGGCTACTGCTAATACAACACCAAAAATTGGTTACATCTACGATGAAAATTTTCACAGCGCATGGTATCTCCAGAAATCAAATTAGGTTTATCGAGATAAAGACCAAAAATTCCTGTTTATTCTGTGGGTTATGCTTTTACCAGCATAATAAAATTTCCAATCAATTTATTAATGCTTTTTATCACAAAATCTATACAGTGAAACCTCTCCGTGCGACCACCTCCATTAAGCGACCCCTCCATTAAGCGACCACCTCCATTAAGCGATCACCTCCATGAACGACCATTTTTTCATGGAACGAAATTTAACCGCATAGGCTCAATACTAATTTTACCTCCATTCAGAGACCATCCCAGTTGAACTCCCTCCATGAGCGACCCATTTCTTTGAAGAAAATGAAACAAATTCCGTTTTCCTAATCGCGTGAAGAAGGTTTTATTAAAAAAAATAATTCCGGAAAGCGCATTATTCATCAAACTTCTAAACTAAGTTTAGATTTCTTATTTATTTCGGTAACTTTTAAGTGTTTAAACCCCTTTGTGTGTTTTTAGGCAATAAATTTAACTCTGATGACAAATTAAGAATGATGGTCAATAAACTCCCTGCTCTATTCTGTCAGGAAACTCTCAAAGAAATGGATAAATTAATGAAATCGTCATTATTTGTTCCGTCAAAAAAAAATTGCATTTATTTACCGAACTTCGAAGGGACTTGGAAATAAAAGTTATGAATGATAAAACCGTAAAATCAAAGCAGACCTCAATGTATTCATTTTTAAAACTCTGCAGTTATTAACTTATGTAATTAACTTTTGTTTTGACACTTAAATTCTCACATTTTTCTCTAATGTTAAAAATAAATTTTAGTAACATTAATTGTTAACTTTTTTCAACAGTTAAAATCTAGATTTAAACATGGCCTCCATTAAGAGACCACCACTCGGAGCGACCAGTTTTTATTGGAACGGAACGTAGTCGTTTTAGGAAGGTTTTAGTGTATTTTAATAATTTAAGATGATAGAATATTTAACCGCTTTGCGAGAACCATCACGTATACATGCCGCACAGGGAGCGCATAGTCCTTAAATTTGACTACCAGTAATTTAAGTTTTAATCAAGTTTTAATTTCATTTCTGTGATTACTAGAAAATGAGTTATGGAAATCTAATAAACAGGAAGTAATGAGGGAAATACCGGAAGTGGGGTTAGGACGATCAGGAGAAATGCATCCTTTTCTTTGTTTTTTACATGAAACACTAATAAACCTTAACTGAGACTTCTAGATTAATTTTGTATGTTTCTGAAAGATATAAATGCGATTTCTGGAAAATCCATTTTTCTATTATCTCCATGTTTGATTAAAATCTTTTTAACATATTTCAATGATATTTTCTCAGAATGCTTTCCATATTACTCGCTATGTTCTGAACCAGATTCTAAACTCTATGTGATAAAAAAAATGATAATTTTTAATGAAAAAGATGTACTTTTTTGACATATTTTGAAATATTTCAATTAATTTTTAAGATTTTGTAAAACTTCTAGTTCCGTGCACAGGTAAGTGTCACAGTAGTATGCAATACAAAGGAAATGGAAATATATTTAGTTGATTTCAGTATACGCTGCCTGGCGTAAGCATGAAATTTTGCGAAAAGAATGGCACCCCCAATTTTTTAAAAGGTTATGAAGATATATTTCTAGGATTTTAAAAACCAGGGAAAAAAACAGGTTGAGTGTGACAAGGGAGTGTAAGACGAATAAAAAAAGTCATATAGAATTTTTTTTTAATTGTTATTTATCTTGAGACACACATTGCATTCATTGATTATGAAAAAGCATTCGATCGAGTGGATAGAGAGAGACTGAGGAATATTTTGACAGAGAATGGATACCCATCACATTTGATACAAGCTGTGAAGAGCTTATATAAAGGAACAAGAATCTTTATTGAGGTCGATAAATCACTCACTGAAGAGATAATTATAAACCAAGGAGTGAAGCAAGGTTGTAGCTTATCATCCACACTCTTCAACATCTATATAGACCGCCTAATAAAATCATGGAAACATTTGACACCCAAGGGTATCAGATTTGACACTAAAACATCTGTCAATACAATTCTATTTGCGGATGATCAAACAATTTTTCAGAACAATGAGGATGACCTCCAAAGAGCAATTTATGAACTACATAAACTATGTGAAACTTATAACATGAAGACATCCATAAAGAAAACCAAGACGATGGCTTTTAGATGAAAAAAGCCCATAAGAACTAAAATTGTCTTGCATAATAAGATAATAGAACAAGTCTCAGACTTCAAGTACTTCAAATACTACATATAACAAAAATAAAGACTTGGAAATTAAATTGCATAAATTCCAACATATTTGCGGATCATTGATCAGAATTCTAAAAAATAAAACACGTACAGAAACTAAGCTAAAATTTTATAAAGTAATGGCAATGCCAGCACTTCTGTATGGTTCGGAGACATGGACTATTAATACCAAAGAACGATACAAAATACAGGCTTCAGAAATGAAGGGATGCACAAGAATGGACAGGCTTACTAATGCAGTGTTGCCAGATGGGCTACTTTTTTTTAATTCAGATTCATGATTGACACCACTTTTTTGAAACGGTATTAAGGCGAAAACAAAGGTAATTTTACCGTTTCAAAAAAGTGGTGACAATCAAGAAATCTGAATTAAAAAAAAGTAGCTCACTGGCAGCACTGTTCTAAGGATTCCATACGCTCAGATTTAAAAATATACAACATCAAACACAAAATAGTAGATTATCAGAATAAATGGAAGAATCACGTAGAGCGTATGAGTAATAACCGGTTGCCAAAAAAGCTTCTGAATTACAGACCCAGGGGTTACCGTCACCGAGGTAGACCTGCGCTCCGATGGATTGATCAATGGAGCCGGAACAGGCTGATTTAGCCTAACCCATGCTGAAGATGATGATGATGATGATGATGATGATGTTATTTATCTTTGTTTTGCCTTAACCTTAGGTTTATTGGAAAAGTGCACTATTTTGTTATATGTTATTCAATTCCTACTATTAGTTCACACTCTCCTTATATTTATTTATTTATTTATATATCTTGTTCAAATTTTAATCGTTATAAAATACTTATTATTCATCCTATCAAGTTGAAATAAATTTTTTAAAACTTGTACTGGATGACAATTGATGTTAATACAGATTTTTCAAATATTAATTCATTCATTAAATTTTAATTAATTGATTTTAGTTTTACATGGGAGACAAAATGGCGGCCATTGGTTATTGAAGCATTTAATGCATCTTCATACCTATAATGGGGGTTACCATAGGGAGGACTCTGTTCTGTCGCCAAATACCGCAAAGTTTGTCGCCAAAAGTGACGCCAACTTGGCGATATCTCTAATATTTCGCCAAATTCCCATAGACTTCCATTGTAAACCTACTTGCTTATAGAAAATCAACAAATTGAGATATTTTAATGCAACAAAAATTAATTAATTAAAAATTAATATTAGCTTAAGGGATTATATTAAAATTTTCTTTGATGTCCTAAGTAGGAATTGACTTTAAAAGCAAAATTTTTATATTACTTGTTTATTTTATTATGTTTCCCAAACAGAAAATAAAATTAGATTCCCTTTTTTTCAAAATTAAAACATCTCATACAATGCAAGTGAAACACATCGGGTTGCCACTTAGTTAATGAAACTATCAAAAGCATATTGATAACGCTTGAAATCATTATAACACAATATTTTTTGCAAATTTAGAATATTAAAAAAATTGTTTTAGAGAATTCTAAACATTAATTTAATCAAATATCCGCGAAGGTGTATTTGCAGTCAATTTCATTTCTCTTCAATTATTCCAAATATACAGAAACCCATAAATGTCCTCTTGTTGACTTTAATTTACCATTAATTCAATCAATTATTTCAAAGCATTATCATGCCGAAAGAATCTTATAGAACAGACACTTTCGAAAAAGGCTTTTTCTAACTTCAGAGCTTGAGAGCTTGATGACTTTTCATATTAAGCTTGCTGATAATGAGACCTCATTAAGAGTGTTAAGGCATTAAGCTGCGAGGAAGGTTTTTTTCGCTTTCGATTTTGACCCTCTTAAACAGAACTCAATAAAGTTGATCTTATCAAATATTTTGATTAAGGTAGATTGCACATTACATTGGATAATCTGTGATAAAGTTATTACTTTGGAGAAAAATATTTGTTTTTTTTTTCGCTATTATCTAATGATGTGTGTATTAAATTCTTGCATTTGTAATAATTGTTTTTTGGCTTAGTTTTTTCAATCACACGTACGCGTACATATGTATATAATCACAAAATAAGTATTTGATATGTCATAAATCTTAATTAACGCTTTTCTCGCTGACATTTATTAAATCATAAATAACAATTACACATCAAATTTAGAATTGGGAATTAAAAATGCCTATAGAGGCGCTGCTCGCAGCCTTCAGTACAGGAAAATCGTCCCTTTAATTTCCCTTTAACTAATGCTAAAGTGCCTGTAGAGAATTTGAAGAAAGAAATCCTTGAAATTTTCTTAATTTTATTTTCACAACACAAAAACAAATCTTGACATTCACGAAAACTTAACACACAATGAAACACACAGTTCTGGTTTCAGAATCAAATTTCTCTAGTTAAAATTAACACTCTAATTAGTATGCTTTCATCACATGAAAGCCTTAAATTACATTATAAAAATATATCCCCTGCCTAAACTGGGTGCAGATAATTAAATAGAATAAAGAAAGACAATAATGCAGCAGGAGCAACATTCTCCATGCCACACTCTCAGGAAAACCAAACATCAACTCTCTGATGATGTCATAATTAAGATTTCACAACAGCACAGAATGCATAGTGCTGCCATCTGTCAACAAACAGAATAACTAAACCTTAAATTTGATTTCTAATCAGTTTAGCACTGAACATACTCCCACCCATCAAGAAGCTATTCTTGATGCAAAGGAAGTAAACAAAGTTTTACAATAGGTCTTTTAAAAATACCCCTAGCGGTTTTAACAGTTACTACACGGACTATACCATCCTTACCTGGATGAATTTCAATAATTTTGCCTAATGGCCAAACAGAAGGAGGAACATTATCCTCTTTCAAAATTACTACATCATTTACTTTAAAATTTTCAGTATTTACTCTCCATTTTTTTCTATTTTGCAGAGTACTCAAATAATCAATACTCCACCTTTTCCAAAAACATAATTTCAATTTTTGTACAATATCCCAACGAGATCGTAAAGACAAATTTTCCTCATTTAAAGGTTCAGCTGGGGAAGTTATGACATCACCAGTTAAAAAATGAGATGGAGTCAATATATTTATACCATCTGAATTGTTATCACTATCAATTGCCACTAATGGTCTAGAATTCAAGATGGCTTCAATTTGAGTTAAAAATGTATAAAGTTCCTCAAAAGTTAGATTAGTATTTCCAATTACACGTTTGATATGAAATTTTACAGAACGAACAGCGGCTTCCCACAGTCCACCAAAATGCGGACTCACTGGAGGAATCATATGCCACTCAATGTTTCTTTGAGACAAAAAATAACAAATTTTTTCATTTCTTTCAATTGAACAAATAAATTTATATAAATCTGAGAGTTGCCTTTTAGCACCTACAAATGTTGTGGCATTATCACTATACACATGTTGAGGAGCTCCTCTTCGAGAGCAAAATCTGTTTAATGAAGCAATAAATGCCTCGGAGGTTAAATCACTCACCAACTCTAAATGTAGAGCTTTAGTTGCAAAACAAACAAATAGAACAATATAGCATTTAGTAGTTTTCGCTCCTCTACCTCGATATTTCAAAATATTAATAGGCCCTGCATAATCGATTCCACATGCAGAAAATGGCCTGTTAGGAGTGACTCTGTTAAGAGGAAGATCTCCCATTAACTGTTTGGAAGATGCTGCTCTATATCTACAGCAGGTAACACATTTATGAATACAATTTTTAATTATCTTCTTGGCACGTACAATCCAATAACTCTGTCTAATGATACCCATTAATAAATTTAACCCAGCATGAAAATGCATAACATGAAAATATTTAACAATTAACACACTTAATTTATGTTGAGTTGGCAAAATGACAGGATGTTTTGCATTGTACTGGAGGGGTGAATTTCTCAGCCTACCTCCCACCCTAAGTAAACCATCACTATCAATAAAAGGACAAAGTGAAAAAAGAGAACTTTTTTTAGAAACTGGTCTGTTTGATCTAATACAACTAATTTCATCTGCGAAATATAGCTGCTGAATATAAGAAATAATCAAATTACCTGAATGTCTTCTTTCATTTGTCGATAAAGGAAGAAAGTTACCTTTACTCAAAGGACTGGTGTTCATTTTGCCAACTTTCTGTTTGCAATTTCTCACAAACCTAATACAAAAAGCTAAAACATCAACAATTTTAGTAAAAGAAGAATATTTTTCAAAAAGTAAATCAATCAAAGAATTATTCACAGTTACTGGAAAACAAAATTTAGAGTTCTTTTTCTCTTTATTTACAGTGTCTAAATTAGTTTTTATTTGAGGTTGTTCAGGCCAATGTTCTTGACTTAAAGAAAGCCACTTTGGGCCCTCCCACCAAAGGGAACAATCAGGAAGATCCTTAGGAGATAAACCTCTAGAAGCAATGTCAGCTGGATTTTCCTTGCCTGGAACATACCTCCAACAGTCAGATGGAACAGAGTCTAGAATTTCTGAGGTTCTATTGGCCACATAAGGTTTCCAACACCTAGGATGAGATGACAGCCATGATAGAACTACTTGCGAGTCGGTCCAAGCATAAAACTTAATAATGAAGGTATTCAAAATAGTCACTAATGCAGAATACAGTCTGGAAAGTAGTAAAGCACCATTGAGCTCCAGCCTTGGAATGGAAACTGATTTAAGGGGTGCTACCTTGCTTTTAGCAACTAAAATGGTCACTTCTGACTTCACTTCACCAGGTTGAACCACATATATGATGGCGGCATATGCTGATTCTGATGCATCGCTAAATCCATGTAAAATGAGCTCTTTACTGGAAACTTGGATCCATCGGGGAATTCTAATAGAGCAAACTTGTTCAAATTCCTCTTGGAATTTCTTCCAATTCGCTTGGAAATTTTCAGGAAGAGCAGTATCCCAGTCTAACTTCATCAACCACAATTGCTGGTAAAACATTTTTATAGAGACAGTACATGGAGCCAAAAATCCTAATGGATCAAATAATTTGGCAGATTGTGAAAGAAATTTTCTTTTAGTTATGTTATCATCAAATTGTAAATTAACTTTAAAGACAAAAACATCATTTGAAGAATCCCAAATAAGCCCTAAGGCTTTGGAACAGTCATCAGGATGAATTTCTAAATTTGTTGACTCAAGAGAATTTGAAGATAAATGATTCACTACATCAACTACATCGGAAGAATTAGATCTCCACTTCCGTAAATGAAAACCTCTATTTTCTAAAGCCAGTGAAAGTTTCTCAACCATTTTAATAGCTTCTTCGCTTGAGATTGCACCGGACATACAATCATCAACATAGAAACTATCTTTAATTATTGAAGCTGTTACAGGATCATTCTTTTCAATATCCTTTCCAATTTGAAATAGACAACGAGTAGCTAAAAATGGAGCTGATGATGTACCATATGTAATAGTTCGTAGCCTGTATTCCTTTATAGCTGAGTATGCTGAGTCACGCCAAACAATACGCTGTAAATCTTGATCTTCTGGAGCAATCAAAACTTGTCTATACATCTGCTGAATATCAGCGGTAAAAGCAATAGGATTTGCTCTAAATCTTATCAAAATGGTAAAAAGATTTGGTTGTGGAATTTGTCCAACAGCTAAAACAGAATTTAACGAATTAGCATTAGGAGGTTTGCATGAACCATCAAACACCACACGTAACTTTGTTGAAATAGAGTCGCTTTTTATAACAGAATGATGCGGAAGATAATATACTTTGTTGCTTGCAGGATTTGAGTTTTTGTCGATAAGTGTCATATGATCAAGGTCTTCATATTGCTTCATAAAATTTCTATACTCATTTTCAAAATTTTTATCAAATTGAAATTTTCTCTCCATAGCAAACAAACGTGACACTGCCATGGATTTAGAATCGCCTAATGACATCACATCTTTATAAACTGGCAATTTAACTTCAAATCTACCTTCTGGTGTTACCTTGTAAGTTGAACAAAAATGTTGTTCACAAAATTCTTCTTCCTCAGACAAATGGGGTTTATTAACATCTATTTCTTCTGCTTGCCAAAATTTTTGTAATAATAGATCAACATTGGATTCGTTTTCAACACTAAGAAAATGAGATTGAATACTAGAAGAATATATACATTTAGGTTCCAATTTTCCGGCTACCACCCAACCAAACATAGTGTTTTGGGCAATTGGCTCATTCTCGGTACTAACAATTCTACCATATCTTAAAATAGTAAAGAAACAGTCAGATCCCAAAATAATATCACATTCCTGTGGTTTCATGAAATCTTCATCTGCTAACTTAATATTTTTAAGGTACTCTATATTTTTCGTATCAAGTAATTCTGCAGGTAATTGAGATGTCACTTTAGGCAGGATGTATGCCTGAACCTTTAAGGACTCAGTAGAAAGCTTTGAACCTACTGTAAGAGTTACTGAACCACGAGTTTGTCCAGCCAATACTCCAGCAATTCCATTTAATCGAATTCTGTCATTCTTTCTTTTTAACCCTAAAGTTCTTATGACATTTTCACTAACAAAAGAACATTCCGAACCAGAATCGAGTAGAGCTCTAAAAGAGTAAGGTTTATTTTCATTATTATATAAGAGAACTTTAGCAGTAGGTAGGAAAGAAACACATTTTGAATTATTGAAAGAAGCACTAGAATTAATTTGTAATTCGTGAGATGTCGACTCCTGTACAAATTCTTTATTTGACTGGTGGTTTTTATTCTCAGATGAATTTGGAAAAACTTTATTTTCAAACTTAGCAGTGCAAGCATTATTACTTTTATTCTCTTCATGTAAGAGTGTATTATGTTTACTTTCACATTTAAAGCATTTCAAATGAGAATTTGGACATTCCTTAACTTTATGAGAGTTTAAACATAAAATACAACAGTTATTACGCTTAATAAAGTTCTTTCGAGCAACAACATCCATGGATTTAAATTTAATACATTTATAGAGCGGATGCATTCCTTGACACTTTAAGCACATCTTTGATTGCTTATCATTAGAACTGTACTTGGAATCAACAAAATTTGAACTTTTGGAATGTTTCATATCACTTTCATTGTTAGAGATGAGCTCTAAAGAAGAACATCTTACACTTAAGAAATCAAAAAATTCTTTCAAAGTAGGAAATTCATTTTCTGTACTTTCAATGGACCAAAGTCTTCGACTTTCCGGATCAAGTTTTTGAAATAACAAATATATTAACCATGGGTCTCTATTTGTAGCTTCATCACCAACAGCTTTCAAACCCCTAATAACTTCATCACTAGTATTCAGCAAATTTCTTATATTTATGCTATTAGGATGCAGAACTGATTTTTGTTCTAAAAATAATTTAATCAAAGAATTAACAATTTGTTTCTTTTTATCATATCGATTTAACAACTTTTCCCAAGCTTCTTGATAAGATTCATTAGAAAGGGGAATATGCTTAATTAATGTAGCTGGTTCTTCAGAAAGTAACCCTTTAAGATACTGGAATTTCTGAATGTTACTTAAACCTACTTGTGAATGGACAGTGGAAACAAACATATCCTTAAAATTTGTCCATTCTGAAAACTTTCCAGAAAATACTGGAATATTCAATTTTGGTAGTCTAATATTACATTGATTAGGAATAGTAACAGAAGAACCTTGCACAGAATTGTGTGTTGCAACATTAACAACTTCTGAAGGATTCAAAGAATCTAGTTTGTTTTGATATTTAGTTTTTAACTGAAAATACCTGTCTTCAAATTCTGCTAATTCAGAATCATCATCATTTAAACAAGAATCTAATCTTAAGAACTCTTTAAGTAAATCATCTAATCTTTGTAATCTAATCAAAATTTCATTCTTAGTATTCACATTATCAAAACTATTCTCTAATCTAGTTACAGAGCCTTTCACCCTACCTCTCTCAATTTTAATTTGAGCAGATTTTTTCTCATAATCCTCCATTTTACACAATAACTTATAAGCAGAATAATTTCCAAAATAAAATTAATCAGATAACTTGAAAACAAAACTAATCAAAATTACTTCAAAATCAAAAGTAATCAGAATTGCTTCAAAACAAAACTAATCAAATTAAGTTCAAAAACAGAAGTAACTGAATTAAATTCAAAAACAGAACAAATCAAAGTCAAAAACAGAACTACTATAAAATGTTCATAATTATTCTTTCATACAAACAATAGAATTTTCTGTTCTCAAATGTGCATAAAATTAAAAATCTTCAAAATTCTTCAATGTAAAATAATAATTCACCATAATAATTAAATATTCAAATATTTCAAGCAAATAAATCATAATGTTCTTGAGAACAACAAGTAAATAAATCATAATAATCTTGAGAACAATTTTCTTTTTCAAGAACTATCAAAACATAATATTGTAGAATACTATTTTTTCTTATTTTATCAATTCAATAAAGAAGATACCAGATTGTTCTCATATTCTAAAATATCTTGCTAAATGCAACTTCAGTAGAAAAATTAAGCTTTAGCATCAAAGAACAATTTCAAAACAAAGCAAGTACTCACATATCTCGCCGGTGCCTCCAATTTTCTTTATGTAGAGAATTTGAAGAAAGAAATCCTTGAAATTTTCTTAATTTTATTTTCACAACACAAAAACAAATCTTGACATTCACGAAAACTTAACACACAATGAAACACACAGTTCTGGTTTCAGAATCAAATTTCTCTAGTTAAAATTAACACTCTAATTAGTATGCTTTCATCACATGAAAGCCTTAAATTACATTATAAAAATATATCCCCTGCCTAAACTGGGTACAGATAATTAAATAGAATAAAGAAAGACAATAATGCAGCAGGAGCAACATTCTCCATGCCACACTCTCAGGAAAACCAAACATCAACTCTCTGATGATGTCATAATTAAGATTTCACAACAGCACAGAATGCATAGTGCTGCCATCTGTCAACAAACAGAATAACTAAACCTTAAATTTGATTTCTAATCAGTTTAGCACTGAACAGTGCCATTGAAATAATTCTTCATTGTAAATGCATTTGAGAGTTTTAGATATTCGAATTCGGATAATTTTTACTCTGTCATATAAGACAGAACACAAATGTCACAGGAAATCTGAAATTGTGCAAAAGAATAATCATCCTGAGCAAATTTAAAATACGTGTAATACAATGCGCTTGCACTGCACTATCCTGAAGCGAGAAATTACATCTTTTCTCTACCAGATGGCATATTCTACTGCTTGAATTGCCAATAGACTATTGGTGATGAAATCAGCTTTGAGCCAAGCCTGTTGCCGCCACAAAACAACACCTAGCATAGGAAATTGAGCAAATAAATTAAATGTTCCTCCCAGGTTGACATTTTCGTCTCCTGGTGGAAAATATCCTATATTCATAACAATCGTAACAAAAGTCATGTGCTCCTTTCAAGAGCGTCGCTTTTCAGATATTTTCACCTTGCTCAGCAGATCCAGGATTGTGGGCCAAGAAAAAGATGGTTTCTCGGGGACTCTGGCGGACTGGCGACTACTTTGTATCTTCCACCTGACAAATAAATGGCTTTTTTAGTTCAAGGAGTGATGCCTGGAGCCAAATTATTTTACTAATTCTGCTAAGAGTCTGTCAACTGTGGATTTAAACTATATAAACACTATTTGGGACAGTTAAGAACCCTGTAATCGGCCCATATTTTACATATCTATACTAATAAAAGAAAGTTTCACTCTGTCTGTGTGTGTGTGTGTGTGTGTGTGTCTGCGATGGCTAGTGAAATCTACGGCACGTACGATGCTAAAAATATTTGTCAGAATAGCCCAAAGTTTCTCCTGATGCACCTGATACTCAGAATTTTAAAATTCTATTAGTTGGGTTATTAATTAAAAATCACAACGCATTCTCATGAAAAACAGCTATTTCATCTCCAGTCGTCGAAGCGCATGCCCAGTATGCATCGGAAGGAAACCAAATCTTAATTTCAGTCGCTTGCTTGCATTCATTTTGACTGAGTGGTTAGAGCGCCGGACTACTGAACTATAGGTCCCGGGATCGATACTCGAAGTACCCATGTTGAAATTTTATGTTTATAAATAAAAGAAATTTCATTTTGTTGCTTCTGAAATTTTAAGGGTAACATTTATATGCATCCATAAGTAAGTAAATAAATAAAAATAAATCTCCAATTTCTAAAGATATACAGACAAATTGGGCCATTTATTTTTATCAAATTAGTGAAAGAAATACATTATTTCACTTAAGGGGTTTCATACCTTTTAAAATCTCCGTCGCCAGTTCAAAAACAGATGTAGTTTTGAGTTATGTAATAACTTTTTAAATACTTATTGAAATTACGTAAATATTTGTAAAATATTTAAACCATATTTAAAGCTTTATAAAATATAAAAATAAAAACTTATAATATAATATAAGTGTCATAATAATAAATACAGATCAATTAATATTACAATTTTTTTCTACATGTTACAGTCCGTACGATAAATTAACTTAGAATAGCTATATCGACATAAAACTTATGTTAAAATGAACTTTGAACTATAGCAATTTGTTTCATTTTAAAGCTATAGATGGCAGCGCTGCAAAATACGGCTTTTTTCTCAGATTAATTTTACATTTAAAATTGCTCAATTTTTTTATATAAACACCGGGTGATTCAAAACTTATTGTTCAAATTTCGTGGGGAGGTAGGGAATACGTTAGGAAACCGATTTTACATAGGAAAGTATGTCCACAAATATAGGCACGCGTATGTAGAGAGCGCGGTGTGTATCCAACCTTCCATTGCGTCCCAATCATTGTATTGACTTTCCTAAAGCTAGTATTATTTCTTCTCCTATTTCCACTTCTCATTTGGACTTCCACGAAGCCTTTTTCATCTTTAAAAACTCCAAAAATCTCGTTAATGACGTTTAAGAATTCCGCTGTGAAACCAAAATTTAAAAATTCATGAACGAAGAAAGTTAAAAACAAAGAATAAAATAAACTAACAAAAAATAAATAAAATAAAAATGAAAACAAAAAGCAAAAAACAAACCAATAAAAAAAATCCCTGCCGGCTCGGGACTACAGGCGGAGGTAGATTTCGAAATTAAGTACTAAATTCACCAACAAAATTTAAATCAAGATTAGAGATAAACCCAGTTCCTTCACTAAGAGCTCTAGGGAGCTAAATATTTTGTGAAAATTATAATATACACGATTACACACACGCATGTATATGGAATAGGCTTAAAAATGGCTAAAACAAATTCAGAGAACCTCAAAGTGTTAAAATATGTAAATATTTCCATAGTCGGGTTTTTATCATGTTTTAATACGTTTCTTCAAACTCACATGACGTTACATATTCACCTGCTGAGGTCCATTATATTTCCAATATGGCGCAATATATATGTATTTTTAATTCCTCAAACTATTTATTTCATTTTGAGTTTTCATGCTGAAATCTTGCTCTTGAAAACTTATGACGTAATATTAAATTTCTTTTCAATTCTTCAAACTATTTATTTAATTTATTTTTTCACGTGAAAAACTTGCAATAGAAAAGCAATTGTTGTGGTGAGAATTTTATTGTTTTTTTCTTAATTGTTGGCAACTGCTATAACGAAAAATATTAGGTAGATTTCGTAAGAAATACTACCTATTGCAATCGTTACCATGGTACGACTTTTGAAAAATTCCTTCATAACTTTTCATTATAGGACCCCAGGAACCCAAAACCACCCCCACTTAAAAAGTTTATATATATATGTATGTATGTATGTACTAAATTTTGTCCGCACGATAAAAGTCGCAATTATGCACGGATCGTCTTCAAACTCGCCAACAACTTTGAGATGGCTAATATCTCGGCGGGGATTGAAAATGGGTAAAATCGGACCAAGGGAATAGAAATGGGGAGGGTTCAAAAATTTGAATGCCATCTTAACTTGATTCCGATAAAATCAGCTCTTACACAACAATGACAGAAAAAAATAAATATTTTTCGTTATTGCAGTTGCCAACAATTAAAAAAAAAACAATAAAATTCTCACCACAACAATTGCTTTTCTTTTTGCGAGAATTTCACGTGAAAAATTAAATAAAATAAATAGTTTGACGAATTGAAAACAAATTGAATATTACGTTATACGTTTCCTAGAGCAAGATTTCCGCATGAAAACTCAAAATGAAATAAATAGTTTGGCGAATTATAAAACAACAACAAAATATTGCGTCATATTGGAAATAAAATGGACCTCAGCAGGTGAATATGTATCGTCATGTGAGTTTGAAGAAACGTATTAAAACATGATAAAAACCCGACTATGGAAATATTAACTTATTTATCACTTGGAGGTTCTCTGAATTTGCTTTAGCTATTTTTTAAACCTATTCCATATGCATGCGTGTGTGTATTCGTGTATATTAGAATTTTCACAAAATGTTTAGCTCCCTAGAGCTCATTCTTAGTGGAGGAACTGGGTTTATCTCTAATCTTGATTTAAATTTTGTTGGTTAATTTAGTACTTAACTTCGAAATCTACCTCCGCCTGTAGGCCCGAGCCGGCAGGGATTTTTATTTTTTCCTGTCATTGTTGTGTAAGAGCTGGTTTTATCAGTATTTTGTTAAGTCGATATTCAAAATTTTGAACCCTCCCCATTTCCATCCCCTTGGGCCGATTTTCCCATTTTCAATCCCCGCCGAGATATTAGCGATCTGAAAGTTGTTGGCGAGTTTGAAGACGATCCGTGCATAATTGCGACTTTTATCGTGCGGACAAAATTTAGTACATACATACATACACACACACATATATATATATATATATATAAACTTTTTAGGTGGGGGTGGTTTTGGGTTCCTGGGGTCCTATAATGAAAAGTTATGAAGGAATTTTTCAAAAGTCGCACTATGGTAACGACTGCAATAGGTAGCATTTCTTACGAAATCTACCTAAAAAAAAATAAAGGTTAAAGGAACGGGAAAGAACAAAATTAAACGAGAAGTTTCCAGGCATCAGATAATGAAGGCGTTGAATAAAGGTCATTAAAAAGATTTTTGGAGTTTTTAAAGATGTTAAATGCTTCGTGGAAGTCTAAATAAGAAGTTGAAATTGTAGAAGAAATAATACTAGCTTTAAGAAAGTCAAAACAATGATTGGGATGCAATGGAAGGTTGGGTACTCACAGCACCCTCTACACACGCATGCGTACATTTTCGGACATATTTTCCTAGGTAAAATCGGTTTCCTGACGTATTCCCTTCCGCCTCACGAAATTTGAACGATAAGTTTTGAATCACCTTGTAGAATTCTTTTTGTGTTCTTAAAAGTTCCAGTTTTCGGAAAATGAAGTGCCCGTTTTCTCCAATATCCTTGTAGTATTAATTCATAATTTTGTATAAAATCCAAACTCATTTTTTGAATGCATCTAAATGAAACCACCCAGTTAGCGAGTCGTATTTCAATCCCGCCACTAGATGTCAACACTACAAATTATTAAATATCTCACATTTAGTTTGTACATAATGATAGTAACTTTTTGTAGCTTCTTTTTGTAAACAAGAGGGCGATGTATGGTGCGATGCTACACGAAACAATATCCATTTAAAAGATTTTCCAAAGATATAAAATCATACAGACTTCAGTTTTGTTTTAGGTTTTTATAACGGGCCCCTGGCAACGCCGAACGGGTCTGCTAGTATATATATAAACCATGGATGAAGTTTTTTTTTCTGCAATTGTGAATAGGGAGTTACATTTTTCTTATGTATTCTTTTTCCTTTTTGTTCATATTTGGGTTATTATAATAGATAATATTTTTTTAATTTTTAATAGTTTTATTAGTTTTACAATTGATTTTATTTATTGAGTCTTTTTTTTTTTTTGGTTGTTATTTTAAAATTTGTTGAAATAACTGTTACCATGTTAACTGTAATTATACAATCACTCCATGTGCTTCTCAGATTAGTAAGAACGGCCATGATGTTGACATGGAAATGGTTATTGCAGTTTTTCTATTATTTTTCCGTTCGGTTAAAATCTGTTCATTACAATATTTTGTAATTTTTAGGTGCGTTCGTAATTATATAAATACGTAGCACCTATAGTCGTCGTCTGGTCCTTCCTTCTGACTGTCCGTCTGTCTGCATATAACAGCGTAAAAACTATCCCCAACTGAATGGTTTGAAATTTAATACATACTAGCAAAATCCACGCTTTGTTTGGATTCGGGAAGCATTATTTAATAAGATACATATTTGAAAGTAACAATATTTTTTTATATTATTTTTGCATCTTTATTAAGCAAAAACGTTATTTTATGTTTTGGCGCATTTTAATTTTAGAAATGTAAATTCAGCCAAGTAACTAAGAATTTCCTTGGAATTTTTTATTTATGATATAAGACTGGTATAAATAAAAATATTTTCGAAGCAAATTTTTACAAAATATTTTTAAATTTTTAACTAAAATCTCTTTTAAAGATGTTTTTACATTTTCCAATAGCCGCTGGTGTTTTCTCAAATGGTTTGAAATAGGTATGTTTCCAATCTTTGTAATTCACATCAAATAATCTTTGATAGCAATCGTATAATAATATATTCAAAGAGAGCTTGAAGAAAGTTACTTTCTTTAAAATCCTATTTTCTGGAAAATCATTTGAAATCTGCTCTCGTTGATACTAAGAATCATTAACTGTAAAACTTTACATTCTAATTTCTTCTTTTTTTCTGCATGTTAGCATATGAGAATTTTCGATACTGTAGATAGAATCTCTCGTCAGGAAATTTTCTATTGAATGCTAAACCTTGAAGGGACCTCGACAACGCTACGTACATTAAGCCTACTGATGTCTCTTTATCCCCAATATCTACGACAGCTTCATCTAATGTTAAACCTTGGGATTTATAAATTGTAACTGCAAAAGCTAACTGCAGAGGAAATTGTTTTCTTGAGCAATTTATATTTCCATTTTTCCAGAATTTAGTTATTGGTGGAATCAGAACGCAGCCATTCTCATAAGTTGAATGACTGTAGTTTTCAAATTTAACCATGATTATTTGCGGCACCTGGTCTGGTGGCCCGTGATTTTCTTCGTAAATAATATCTGCAACATAGCCTAAAGCCCCGTTTACTAAACCTTTTTTGGTCCACAAATTAGAACGTAACATTATTTTAGACCCAATTGATAAAATAAGAAATGGTTCAAGTTCTTTTGTCATTTCAGAATCGGCCAATTTTGCTTTAGTACAATTATAAAGAGCTTGAATCAAGGCGACAGGTTGACGCAGTTCTTTTACTTTTCCATTTTTATATTCTTTTATGTCTTTATTCGTTGAAAACAGCCTAATCGCATCTTTAAATAAATGTTGTTCGCTTTTTGAAAGGGACTAAGCTTCGATTCATTAATATTTCATAGTTTTCAATAGTGCATTCTCCATTGCTAATTCGATCAAGTATGCCACAAAATATTTGTTGAGTTTCATCTTGCCGGAGGGATGATGATAAAAAAAATATTTTTGAATAGTCGAAGAAAATAAGAAGTGTCCTTCAAAAAGAAAATCACTTCCTTGATTTTTGTCACTGTAAGGAAACCTGTAGTTTACTGGAGGAGGTAGTTGTTTGATATCTCCAAATAGATATAAGAACATCCCATCAAAAGGTTCTTCTTGTTTCGATGGCACAGCACTACGTAATCGTAAATTCATTTTCCGCAAAAGACTGCACCCAATCATACTCATTTCATCTATAATTATGAATTTATAATTTCGAAACTTCTCCTGAAGTTGACCAATCGAACATGGACTAAGATCTTTTAGCTTTTGATTTAGTCTCAATAAAAGTTTTGAATGAATCGTTGATCCATTTATATTGACTGCGGCAACACAAGTTGGGGCAAGCAGTTGAAAAGAAGATGGGCCAAATATTTCATTTAATCGAGTGAAGTAATGTATTAAAGTACTTTTTCCAGAACCTGCTTTTCCTTGGACAACAATTCTTTTTATTGGCATTTCTCGCCTATGACTTTGCAAGAAATTGAGCTGTTCTTCAAAAATATTTATTACTTTTTTCTGTTCATGGGAAAAGACGAAATTTGGCAAATTAGAAGGAACAGTGACACAACCACTTTTTTCACTCTCTTTCACCTTTTCATTTTCAATAAAATTCTGTAATTTATTAAGCAAATCTTGACTTTGAATGGTATGCCAGTTATACTTTATATCAATGTCCCTTCTGCCCAAACCTAATTCATCCTGTGCATTATTTTGTCTTGAAGCGACATTCATCCAGTCAAATGGTTGATCTATTTCAGTAGATTCTATTTCTTCAAATTCTTCCTCATCTTCTAAATTTTGCAACAGATATTCCAAATCCAATCTCTGAATTTCATTATTCTCAAAATGCTGTTCATATATAAGTTTCCATGAAGTATTCTTTGGATTCATACTTTGAAAATCACGCCAAGGAATATGCAACATAACTTGTTGCTTATAGAAATCTTCATTATTTGCATTATTGGGATCATATTTCAATTTCGGTATAATTCTGGGGATAAATGGGTTTTTTCTGATACTAAAATTTGCACCGCGTTTATAAATGTTTGTGAAATAATTCTGCAAGGATATATTTTCAAATCTCACTGGGCGTTGCTCTTACTTTTCCAAAATATTTGAAACGGATATGCATCCATCTTCCTTATTCATATCTAATTGTTCCCATGCGTTCCTTGCTAAATTAATGGTGACAAACTGACGAGATGACTTATACAAGGGCCATTAACACCCAAAATATTTCCTGGGCAGAATAATCACGTTCAGCACACATTTTTATTAAAATCTTCTGAATTATCTGCTGAACATTGATATTATCGCGGGATTATTGAACTGTTTGTCTGGTGAAATTTTTCATCCCTTCTGATTTGGGTTCACCTTTGCTAGCATATTTAGCAATATACTTTAGAACTGCGTGAATGGAAATGACTACTTGGGAATCCATGTTTGCTCGCCAAATTTTTAAAATTTGTAGGCTATGACTGTTTAACCCGTAACTGGAGACATGAATTTCTTACGCGATCAGAGACATAGAGTCAAAAAGACTCCAATGTTATTTTTCTCTTTTGCCTTTTGTAAACAGCTTTGAAATTTATTTGGAAAACGCAATATGTTCTGGAAATCATGTAATGATAAAAGAACTACTTGACGGTACTGAGGAAATGATTTTATTCAAGGAGAAAAACCACGTGATAATCAGAGCCAAAGAGCAACGCGGAGTCATTTTGACTCCCGTCTCCAGTTACGGGTTAAATAAGGACTATTCCTTTTTGAAATGTATTCGAGTTCATTAGTAAGGAACTGAATTTTACTTTCGTGAGAACATTCCTTGGGAAATTTGAAACGCCATGTGACTTCACAAGAATCTTTTTTCTTTCTCTTACTATAAGCTTTAGAGCATTTATGCATTTGTACTGCACGTATTAAGTGATTATAGTCAGCAGCTTCATCAGGCGCATCCGTAAAATGAAATTTAGATGGATGTATATCATAAACTTGATCAGGATCTGGTTGACAAGTCGATATGAATTCGTCAAAGTATTTTACAATTTTACGTATCTTTTATTCATCATTTGAACTAAGATTGTTTACATCAGAAGCATCTTCAAACCAGAAAAGGGCATGTATGTGAGGACTACCTCTGTGTTGAAACTCAATACGAAACCAAATGTCCTTGACTTTGAAATATTCCTTGCAAAAATGTTATATAAAAAAATCCAACCGCTTATGAAAAAAGTAAGCAACGATTAAAGGATTACAATTCAACAATTTTGATTTTCTGATGAATTTAGAATTTTAGTTACGATTAGTGTAATCATAGTCTGCATCAATAATGCGGTAAATTTCAGGCCACTATAAATCAGCTGCACTAAGTGTAATGAAAACAGTAGGAATTCTCAATTCCTCAACCATGTCTAACATCTCTCGTGATCTGATAAACCAATAAGAGCTCTATGATCTTAAATTAGCATTGAAAGATAAAATCGACTTGTACAATGTAGGATCTTTCTGCAACCGTTCCTGGAGTTTTTCAACTGTTTCAACATCATGTAGGCGAGAATTTTTTTTTAATACAAATAATTCCATTTTGCAATGCTGTCCAACGCATTATGCTATTGAAAGCAAAAAATCTAAATCTTGGATGCCATGGAAATCTTCCATCGTCATATATCATGAGAAATTTAAAGTATTCTTTTTGTGTAATTTTACGAACTCCAGCATCTTTAAGATCACCTCTTCCTTTTGGAAATAACGTTGGAAAAGCTTTACAAATATATCATCACATGAAAATTCATTTGTAGGCTTAGTATCCATCTGATGCCAAGGAATAACACTGCATTCATCATTTCCTTCTTTAATACCTAACATACTATTTATTGCCTCCCGATTACATCTGAAAGTCGCATTTGAGCTCCGGTTTCATATATATAATTTGTCCATGGACATTGATCATCTACAGAATTCAAAGATTTTTCAACTGATGGTAAATAAATCTGCTGTTGTTCTTGACTGAGTATTATTCGCTGAAAAGTATTTTCATTTTCGGGTAAACTTAGTAAATTATTTTCATCAATAGTAATATAACGATACCAAGGATTATTTTCCTTTAGATATTCTAAAGCAGACTTAGCGTTTTCACGATTTACTATAAAATCTTTGAATTCTTCACCATCTTTTCTTCTAACAAAGATGTACTGTGATATAGTATCTACGGAATGAAGTAATAAAGTACAAAATTCTGTAATATCTTGATGAAAATTAATAACTTGTCACTGTATCCAAGCTGACCACCTTTGACCCTTCACTGCGCGACGTGCCACATCTGGCACATACCTAAAAACACTGTAATTCTTATTATGTGCCATGAATTTGGCCAATATGATCTCTATCTCCAATTAAGAACAGTCCACGGAATAACACTTACTTTGTCCATGTCAGATGGCTGCATTTGACAAAAAAATTAGAATTTGTTCTTCGGAAAAAAAAAAAAAAAATGTCGATCAAGCCCTTAAGATAAAATTTACTTTCATTATTTTTACTGAATACTTAAAAATATTTTTATAAACATAGTTGGAGAGTATTAAGCAGCTAAAAATAATTAATTTAAGCTCGTTTAGTTGTAAAATATAGCAATACAATATTTTAAAACCCCAATTGTGTACATAGGGTACACGCCATAAAATATAAAATTTTAGCTGAAAATTTGAAATTTAATTTTTTTACTATTTTCCCTATTATTAGAACGATATATAGAATTCAAATAATTTTTTTCATACGAATAGAAAAAATCGTGCAGTGAAGGGTTAATGCAATAAACAGTAATAACTAATAAGTTCTTCAATACTTCCGGTTGTGGACCTGGATCCATATGATTAGTTACAGAAAAATATTTAATTCATTATTTACTGTACATTTATGGCAAAGATCCGTCAGATTGAATATGCATGTCAAACCAACGTCGATGATAAATTTTACTAAAATATAATTTAAACTTCTTTTGTGCATCTTCGAAATTTAAAGCATATTTCCGAACATATGCATTCTCTGCCAGAAGAGATTCGTCATGTCGTCGTTTTTTGCGCTGGTATCTAGCCTCTTGCCTTAAAGGTAAATCATGTTCGCGTTCTTTTCGACCAGTAAGTGTACATTTTTTCGGCATTCTTTATAATAGAACTAATACATTCCACAAATTGTTTTTAAACGGCAAACATATTAAAAATAATACTTATAGTAATTTCTTAATAGTAAATATGTTTCATTTGACTAAATTTTCAACCTTTGAATTCGAATAACGCTTTATATAACGAATTTAACAATTAATTTTATATGTTTACAATTTTTTTGTTGCCACTATACAATAATAATAATAATAATAATTCTTTTAAAATGCGCAAGTTTCGTCCAAGTAAATTATTTCATATACTAAGAATCGGTTGTGTATTTGAATTCTTAACACTAAAAAATACTTAATTTAATGTAAATAATTGAATTTTCACAAATTTTAATTCATTAAAAATATGCTATAATTTTCCTAAAAAAAGTATTTTAAAAATTTCATAAAAGAAATCGTGAAACTATTATATGATTAAAAGGAATGAGAACCAAAATATGCGCCATCTTCAACCAATCTTAATAAAGCATTCTATTAAAATGTATATTTTCTTCTAAACTAACATACATTTTTAATATAAGAAAGTTTAATGTAAGTAAAGTTTTAAGCTGTAGCCTGCATTACGATAATTCTGATACCTCACATGCAAATAATTAGAGATATACATATTACGTATGCCACGCTGCAATATTAAAAAGCTCCAGCGGGTATTACGATAATTCTTTTACCTCACATGCAAATAATTAGAGATTATTTAATTCAGCTTAGTTATTATAATTTTTTTTAGGTAAAAGGCAGACATTTTATCACAAACATCAACAAAACTTTTTTTCTATTTATTCCCTATTCCAAAGATATAGTTTTATCGTCTGCTGCCATAGTAACATGATAAATTTTACTAAAAAATGCGCAGTAGTAGAAAAATATTTTACTAAATCGAATAGTTATTTTTAATTTTGCTTTTAGAATTAAATTCATGAACTCCCGTGCATAGAACGCGTTAAATAGCTAGTTAAATTTAAAAAAGAGTTTTTGAGATATTTTGGCGGAATAATGAAAATATATTTTATTTATTTAATGATTTAATGATTCTATCGATAAGTACTAACTCCATGATTTATTATTTTTTCTTCTGAAAATATACGTGTTTCTTTTTTTTTTTTATTTGCAAAAATGCGTCCGTAATGGAAAAACATGTAAAATAATTAAATTTATATTTAAAATAAATAAACATGTAAAATAAATAAAAATAAGTAAAATAATAAATTTTTTAAAGTTATTCTGTGAAAAATATAATATTGTGCAAATCTATAGATCATAATTTATTTTTATGTTTAATTTCAAGTCAAAATACTGAATAGTTTTGTAAAGTGTACGACAAAATGTAATTTGTGTTTGTACTTCAGCTGATTGAGAATCGCTGGGTTAGCTGGATGCGAATCGCTGCATGAATAGCCGATGTACAATAGGACTAAGAAAATTCCAGAAAAACCGCTATTACGAGAATAGATCGAGATTGAAGAATTTCGCCAAATATCCTGCATCGGATCGCATGTATACAACAAACTGGTTCTTCGAATCCGATATATTTTGTACCATATTATTCTCATGTGTGAGAAAAGACTGCAAAAGAGAGGAACTAGTAGAGAATTCTACAAGTAGAGGTATTACTAGTAGAGGTATAGAGGAATACTAGTAGAGGATTCGCATCGCTCATCCTAATAATCGTTGCAGCATTGTGTCGAGTCATTTCAAATTTTATGAAAATCGAATCAAAACTTAAAAAGACATTAATAACACTTTTCTTCATTCTGTTAAATCCTATCATACGTCATTAATTCAATGATATCGCATGATAGTTAATGATTCTAGGTTGCCATGGTGATGACGTCCTATTTAAGATGGAGTCCTATTATTTCCGTATTACTGAATTTAATCTATAGATAATCGTAATAAATTTGGCATTCATGCCTTTTTTCATGAGAGTGCAACAGCTGTATTTCGCCAAGATCTGAATATTTATAAAACCAGTTATAGTACGAACCGAACAGTACCGTACCGCTGTTTCATTTGCCACGTTTGACGTACAAATTCCAACTTGTTTTTTTAAGATACCACCTTTATCGTCTGAGCTCTTTAATTATATTTTAACAGAAGAGTGGTCAAAACGAAATTAATAAATTAACATATTAATAAATAGTAATTTTCATTAAAAATGATTGATTTATGAAAGTATATACTTAAAAGAGAAGAAAGTATGATGCAGATATTTCATTGTTTACCGTTACACTGAAAACAAGAGAAAGAGGAAAGCACATTATCTGATTCGATTATTAAATGTCTTCTAAAATTTATTTTTTCTTTTGATGCTCCTGTAAATAAAAACAGAAAATGACTTTTTCATGTTCTCTAATAGGAATGTCAAAAGCTTAGGGCTATAATACAATATGATATTTCAGATAAATTGGATTACATATCGAAATTCTCCTTTTAAAGTTAAAGAGAAAAATATCTGTTATCTACTACTGCCTTGTTTTTAATCACAATGTTTGGCAAAATATTTATTGAGCGGCAAAAAGAAAAAATAACAGACAATATTCTTGACATTGCCCATATTTTAATTTTAATTTTTTTTTTCAGATTTTATGAGAAAATGGCAACAACTAGAGAACAGGAATTCTGCTTTTTCAGAATTTAGTGTCGCCCCGGGCATTTCCATTACTTCATTTTCTTCTGATGGACTGATGGCTTCTATTATTATGAAACAGCCATTATAAATGAAGTGTTAGGTGAAGATGAAAGAGCAGTCGTAAAAAGTTAGAACTCTGGGGGGCATAATTTTTTTTACGGCTGCTCTTTCATCTTCACCTAACACTTCATTTATAATGTCTGTTTCATAATAATAGAAGCCACCAGTCCATCAGAAGAAAATAACTCGGTTAAGCGGGATTCTACTGCAGTAGAAAACATATTTCAATTTTAAGACTTAAAGAACACGATTTATTTTATGTAAAATGACGTCATTCGCATCCGCTTAAGAATTCCACATTTACGACCTACTCTTAAACATCTACAGTAAAGCATGCCTAGCGCATCACTATCGCGAAATAATGCACAGATGCAGCAAAAAGATTCCGTCATTCAAGAAATTCGACAAAAAAAAAAAAAAAAGGCTATGTAATGATTCATAGATACTTACAATTAAATATAGTATATAATAGCTCTATTGTTTTAACAGAAATCATTCGTTTATAGTTTTTTCAAAATGGCACGTATTTTAATTATATTTTATTTCGGTTGTTACGAAAAAATGGCAACAAAAATATATAATTACTATTTTAAAACCATTTTTCCTTTAGTTTCTACTGAAATGGAGTACTTCCGTTGCCAATATTAAGCAAATGGCTCCAAAGACTACAAAAAAGTTAATATTTCAAAAATAAATGGAGATACAGTTTTCAAACAAAATGCATTTAAAAGAACATTTTTTTCCCAATACGATGGTACAAAAATTGAAAATGTGCGATGCTTAGAAGTTTAAAAAATTGCTAAAGAGTATTTAATCGCAATGCTTTATTTCACGGCTAGCTTCTGTAAGGTAACGTTATTTTTTAGACACAAAATAAGCTGGGAGAAAGAAATAGCATACCGTTCCGCAGGCTAAAAAATCATGAAAAGTTTTGTAAAATTAATTCGTCGATACTGAAATATCTTATTCAGTGGAAAGAAAAAAAATCTTAGTTTTGTTTTCTTTACGTATTCTATCTCATTTTTAACATCAATTACATAGAAGCTTTTGTTTCACTTGACAAAAAATATAAAAAAATTATTTCCGTATTACTGCATTTAACATATATAATCGTAATAAATCTGGTGTTGATGCATTTTTCCCATAAGAGTGCAACAGTTATATTGTGTCAAAATCTGAATATTTATAAAACTAGTTATAGTATACTAGTATACTAGTTATAGTATACTAGTTATAGTACGAACTAGTTATAGTATAGAACACCTCATTTGCCACGTTTGACGCACAATTTCCGACTTGTTCCATTATCTTTCTGCCCGGTTAAAATCTGTTCATTACAATATTTTGTGATCCTTGTAATTGATATTGCATCTCTCATGTTATGATTTTCAGACTTTATCCATTCTTAAGGCTCAAATTCTTTTACATGTCGTATCGTAGCTGAAGTAAATTTGAGTAAAGAAATTTGAGTTAAGGAATTTAAGTTTCTTGGCTTGCTTTACCGAAATAGAAATGTATTGCGATTTAGTTATATTGTGGAATATTGCCTGTGAGAAAGCGTTCCGCAAGATAAGTTTCCATTTTTTAGGTGCGTTCGTAATTATATAAATACGTAGCACCTATAGTCGTCGTTCAGTCCGTCTGTCCGTCCGTCCGTCCGCATATAACAGAGCAAAAACTACCCGACCGAATGATCTGAAATTTTTAAAATATAATTGCTGCAAAATTTTGTTGAGCCATTTCCAATTTTATGAAAATCGGATGTATAGTTTAATTACAGGGACACCCAAAAGTTTTCCGTTACATTATGGCCAATTAGAAAAAATTATTGCAAATGCATTTTAATGATTTTACAGCCTTCTGAATGGTCTGAAATTTTAAATATATAATTGCTGCAAAGTTTTGTCGAGCCATTTCAAATTTTATGAAAATCGAATGTATAGTTTAATTACAGGGACAGTCAAAAGTTTTCCGTTACATTACGGGGAATGGGGAAAAAATTATTGTAAGTGCATTTTAATGATGTTACAGACTATGCACTTACGAAGCGCAAAAAAATATACATTCAGTACAATATGGGGTGCAAAAAATAATTATAAAACTAGTTATAGTACGAACGCACCTCATTTGCCACGTTTGACGAGCAATTTCCAACTTGTTTTGTAATATTTTTACATTCTGTTCGGGGATTTTTCCTCCTAACACTTCTTTTTTCAATTTATGCGTTTTACGTTATTGGTTATACATTTTTACATTGTATACTAGGGGGCTCAGCCCCCTGCGAGCTACGCAATATTAATGTTTAATCCATGGCGTACATAATGTATGACCAGCTCCGTAAAAGTTTAAAAATTTACAGTACCGAAAAATGTAATCCATGGCGTACGTAATGTATGAAATTTCATTTAAAATTGGTACAGGAATATTAATGTTTCATCCATGGCGTACATAATGTATGACCAGCTCCGTAAAAGTTTAAAAATTTACAGTACCGAAAAATGTAATCCATGGCGTACGTAATGTATGAAATTTCATTTAAGATTGGTCCAGGAATATTAATGTTTCATCCATGGCGTACGTAATGTATGACCAGCTCCGTAAAATTGTAAAACTGAAATTTCTTTTAGAATTTGTTCATGATGGGTCCAGGAATGTTAATGTTTAATTCATGGCGTACGTAATGTATGATCAACTCCGTGCGATTTTTTATCCTTCTATATATAAAAAAAGGTTTTTGATTTGGAAATGGACCAATGAAAATCTGCGTAGATATTCCGGGAAGATCGGCATCCAATTTGAATGCTTAAGCATGGCCTTTCTTCGTTAATATTAAAAAAACTGTTGCATACAAAAATATGAAAATCGGTAATATTATAGAGAAATGTTTGATAAACACGCTGATGCAGACAGTTTTCAAATCGAAGAATTATTGTAAGAGATATTTGATGCCAAAGTTGAACAAAATTGTTCCATTAAAAAAGTTTTATAGGAGCAAAAACTGTACATAGGAATTTAATCATTTTTAGATCATTTTATGCGTCAGAATTTCCCGGTGTGCATATTGCATTTAGTTTTTTAATTTGATTCATTTTTTGAGGTTTTATTTCTATTTTAAATTCAAATTTTCAGCATTTCGAGAGATATTTTTTAGATATTTTAGAAAATTGTATGAATTTAAACTGTTGCCAGCTGTATAAACAGCGCGAACAATAATGTTTGCCTCAAATTAAAAATTTATTTTGCACGTTACTATTATAAACAGAAAATATAAAAAGCAGGAACTCATTGAAAATTACGTCATAAAAACTATAGTTACACGTGAATTTTAAAAGAGAAAGAATATTGTAAAATAATAAATTCATTAACATGCGTTAGAAGTCTTAAATAGGAGAATTTACGTCACATTACACTTATTCGGTAAAATGAACAAGAAATAATATTGCAAAACAGTTTAAATTTAAAAATTGCGCGAGACATTTATTTGATATTTTAAGATGATCATAATATTTCATTTCTAACAAAAGTATTTTTACGTGAATATTAAAAAGAGAAAGAAAAGTTTGGTGAAAATTACGTCAGATTATAATTGTTAGATTCAAATTATAATTCAATCTCCCGAAATCTTTTTAAAGTCGATCAAATTAACCTGCTGTTAGAGTCTGCGGTGTCTGAACGGGGGTTGACGAGCGTAGCTCGTAGGGGGCAGAGGCCCCTAGTGTCTTAAATTTTAGTCTTCGAAAAAAAATCATTTTCCAAATGGTCGTTATAATTTGTTAAATTGCTTTTTTCTTCTGTTTTAAGATTCATGGCTACATATATTATTTAACTTAAAAGCATTTGGAAATATTATTTGAGCTTTTTAAATATGATGACCTAATATTCATCATTAAAATTTTTTCACGTGTAACAATTTAATTATTTCTGGAGGCACTTTAATCTTATGATATTTAATGTTTGGGATTTTTACAAATGATGTAATTATCACATTTAAATGCGTTTCGCGTGTGATAATTTTATTATTTTAAAGTTTTCGTACAGGTTTAATATTCCTTGTTTTCTGCTTTTAGCAGGTGATGATTAAATTCTTATTTTATAAATTTCTTTCTATTTTTAAGATTTATGTGTAAAGATTTTGACGTAACTTTACTTATTTTCTACTTTTAACATGTGATGATTAAATTCTTATTTTAAAATTTTCTTTCTGTTTTTATGATTATTGATATCATTTTCTCTTTAAAATTAAAAAGGAAACATTTCTTCCGTCTATGGAATTTGAAATTGACAGGCGATTTTTGTTTTCTTTAATAAATTGATTCTGGATGATCGAAATGTGATTTTTTAAAAATTTTCCTGAAAAACATAATTTAATCTGAATATTGTTTCACTATCAGTTGCAACGAAAGATATAAATTCAACTAGCTGTTTAACCCGTTCTACGCACGAGAGTTCATTAATTTAATTCTAAAACCAAAATTAAATGCCGAATTATTATGTTGCTATGACAGCAGACGATAAAATGATACCTTTGAAATAAAAATAATAAAAAGTTTTCATGTTTGTGATAAAATGTTTTTCTTTATATTTTTTTAAAAAGATAATAATTAAGTGCAATTAAATAATCTCTAACTATTTCCATGGGATGTAAAAGAATTATCGTAATACCCGATACAGCTTCTTAGTATTGCGGTGTGGCGTATGTAATACGAATATTTTACATTGCAGTTGAACTGGTTAGAACTCGCGCGATTACGAATTGAACATAAAGGCAAAAAATCATCAAAAACATCAAATAAACAAAAAATCTTTTTAAAATTTTCGAATTTTTTGCCCCAATCGTTCACGGCGCCCCTACCAGCAACCCGTGTGCCACATTTCTTCCTGGGAATCAGCAGCCACAATAATGTCGTCAAGAAAATACTGAACATTTTTGCCCCTTAATGGGTCCAAACAATTGTTAATTAATGTGTGAAAATAAGAAGTACTATTAACGAGGCCAAAGGCTAGTCTGGTAGGTTCAAAATTTCCATACTCAGTTGCAAACGCTAATTTTGCCCTGTCCTTTTCCCGCAGAAGAATTTGAAAAAAGGCTGACTTTAAGTCTAAAACCGTACACAGTTTTTTACCTGAAATGTTTCGAATTACCTCATTAATTCTAGGAAGACAAATTTTATATGCTTCTGTGATTGAATTTAAAAGACGGTAATCAATTACCATACGGAACTTTAATTTACTTGGATCGCAGTGGGAAGAGATTTTTTATGAACAAAAAGACCCGGAAAGCAATAATTAGAGGAAGAGTTTTGTATTATACCAGATTTTAAGAGATCTGAAATTTCTTTACGAGTAAAATCTTTGGCTATCTTAGGAATGGGATAGGGTTTTGTGTGCAGAGCAAAGTCATGAAGCAATTTCAATTCAGGAATTACCTTATCAGTGCATCCAAGAGTGTCATAAGATGAAGAAAATACATCAGAGTTATCCATCAGTAAACTAAGAACACGCTTTTTATCAGCATCAGGTAAGTGAGCAACCTTAAATTTATCAGACGTAAGTTCTTTTTCTCTAAGTTTTTGCATTTCTTCAGTAATTAAAGAATTAACTTGACATGTTTGAGTATTGTCATGAGATGAAATTTGATCTTCTGAAATGGGCTTTATAAATCCTAATTTAGTTTTCTTTCTAATTACAATATTTTTATCAGTATTGTTGTGGACATATAATAGAATGGCATTGTTTGCACCAGGTTGATGTAGACTAAAATTTAATTTTAAGGACAAAATAAATAGTTTACTGAATTACTAATTTTATGAAGAGGTTTAAGTTTAATGATTTTGTCCTGATTGGGTCTTAAAGTTACTCGGTTGGTTGGTTTAACAAAATTTTTAGAAATTTCAGGAATATTTTGCGAAGAAATTAAATCATTAGAAAATACTGGATTATTTTGAGAAGAATTTAGATCATTAGAAAGTACTGAATTATTAGCAGCATTATCATTAATATCAAACTCTGAAGGGGCTGGATTATTAACACAATTAGAACTATTATCAAAATTATCAGCAGTTGAATTAATAATACTATTGTCATTGTTCTCATTTAGAGATTTCAAAGAATCAGGGTTTTTATTAACAAATGAGTCGCTGATTAGCTGAATCCAAAAGAACTTTATTACGGTTAAGAAAATCATATCCCAAAATAATTTGATAATTGGAGTGCCAATTATCGTGCGTAATGAAAAAGGTGTTAGTAAACCAAATGTTTTGAATGCGAAATTTAAGCTGTACATTAGAAAAAAAGGAATAGAAAAGTTGTTGATTGTTTTTATGTTTACAGAGCGTGATAAGAAATTTAATTTATTTTGTTTTTTGAGAAGATCAATTGCATGCGGCTGTATGAGTGATAAATTCGCTCCACTGTCCAGAAGCCCATCAAAACTTAACTTGCCAAATTTTAGTTTAATTATTGGTAGTTCAGATTTATCAATGTTTCAGCTTATCAAAATTTTATTGTTATTTACATTAGAATTCAATTTAATGCACTCATCGTTATCAAAAAAAGAATCTAGGGTCCTGTAATCATGAGGGGGGGGGGGGGATTTATTTACAAAAACTTCAGAACCCTTTACCCGTTTAAATTTCTTCTCGAACGATTGTATGGTCTGTATTGATTATGACCTCTTCTACGATTATACCTCATGCCATTACCCTGATAACCCCTTGTATCTTGATCATAGTAATTGGTATTTTCAATGACAAAATAATTCGCATCAGCGTTTTGCATGCCCTGTCTTGAAAAATGTGTACCATTAGTGCCGTTAGAGTTTTGAACTTCCAGAAAATACCAGCAATCCTTAGCGCTATGTGCCTTGCGACAAATCTGACATGCCACTCTATCTTCTTTTAACTTTTTGTCCGTGTCTGTCAGATAAAAATTATCAGACATAGACTAGGTTCAAACACCTAAAAATTGGTCAAACGGCACCAAATGTAATATAGTTGCTGTAGGGATCGCAGATTAAATACCAGAAAGATAAATTGAAATTACTATTAAAAATACTACTGAAGTATCTGATAATCAAAATGCCATTCCATCATCCCATATGGCCGTGATCGTGTAGAAGCATATCTGAAAAAAGCACAAATTGGCAACCAAAGTATTTTAAGAATTAAAGTTAAATATAATTTAATTCATTAATTAAGTAAATGTTGCCATCAATTAAATCCGATTCGGAAGCTGAAAAATAAGAGAATAAATAACTCACCCGGATATTGAAGGTACTGTAGACAAATTCTTTATTTAAATATAATTTAAATGCACCGAATGAATAAATTTAATTAATGACAGTGGTAGAAGAGATTACTTTCCTGGCCAGGAATCAAACACACAGCGACGCAAACATATTTTAAGATCGTGTTATTCTAAGCAAACAATCCTTTTAAAATTGATGAAGATTGTGTTGATAGATGATACGAAAGTCCACCGATGCAAACTTATTTTACACTGTCCGAATTTTTATTTTGAGTCCATAGTTCAGTTCTGAAGTTCTGTATTGAGGAAAATTTTGAAGAAAACAGGTTGAGGATAAGCTGGAGGATACATTCATTCACTGAAGAATCTCGGAGTTGAAATGGTCGTAACAAATGGTTGGATGCACTGCTGTGGCTATATCATTATCTTGGAGGAACTCTGTAGATTGTTCCAAAGGGATCTTTGAAACTGACAGTCGAATTTTATGATAAAAAAACAGCAGGTAGTTATCATAAATCTTTCACTGAGTAAAAGGGCTGATTCAAAGATAACACGCATATTGCGGCCCGAACGATACTTTTTCAGAAAGAAAATATTGAATTAATTCTTATGTAGATAAACGAGATTTAGATGGGGTGCAGAAGAAAACCTGTGCCGGAATTTTCTATATGAGATCGATGATGGGAAAAAATTTGCTCTTCATGCTCGGGATTCTATATCGACTGAGGCCGAAGCCTCAGCCACACGACCTCATCCTAGCGCTACATACTCCAAGAGAAGACTCACGAAAAGCAGATGGCATCAAAGAATCGTTGGACCGACGCTAAAAATCAAATTATCCAATCAGCGACCGGCACACAGGCTTCTGAGACGCATCGATAACGATTTTCATCGCAATCGAAAATATCGATAACGATTTTCATCGGAATCGAAATTGCATTGCCCCCGCACACCAGAGTCGCGGAGACATCTCTGCCTGATACGAATTCAAGATGGAGGACAGAGTGACGTCACGATGTTGTTTTCCTCCCGAGAAGAAGCTAAAAGATGGCTATCTGCGGCGGAGAAAAAAATGAATCGCGGGGCTTTCAAAACAGACAGAAGTGATCAAATATTGTAATGCGGAGGCAATTGCTTAGAATTAAATAGTAGCATCCAATAAAAATAGTTTGGGAATAAAATAATTAATATTAAATAATTTTTTTAATTTATATTTTCGGAAGAGTTAGCCATTATTGAAAGTAACTTTAACGTACGATATTCCGTAATGTTTGTATTATAAAAAATCTTTACATTATTAGAATGATATTTAATTACATATTATAATGTTTATTACTGTAAATAATTCTTAATTATAAATTTATTAACGGAATATAAATTATTTTAAAATGCTTTTTATTTATTTAATCAATACGTTTTTAAAAGTTGTTTTTGTACTTATATATTGAAATTTAAATAGGAAAATAATGCAGACGATAAATTAACAAACTTAAATAGGGAAAATGCAACAGTTTAGATACACGCACGGATTTTAATAGGGTAGATTATCAATCTGAAATTGGTGAAAAAGAAGAAATCTAATAATCCCTATCGTTTTTCCATGTTCTCCCCTTTAAAAAATATAATGGAGTAATTTTGTTGCCATTACAGATTTTCACTACAGAAATGGAATTTAAATTAGAAAAAAATTAATATTTTGAAAACTAATTCAAATTTTAAAATTCTGATACCATTTTCGAAACCTGTTGAACAATACGGATTTTTGGTGTTAATTTTACCACATAATATTCCATATTTTAGGAGAAATAGCTGTGAAACTGAATCACTCGTTTCATAAAATCGTTTCAGTAATTCGTTTCATAAATTCGTTACATTAGGATTTTATATAGATAGGGTGTAGATATAATTATTGGTCATTTATCTAGTGTCGGTTTTCTTGTGATTTATAGTTAATAATTGCAAAAAGTTTTATTACACACACACACACACACACATATATATATACATTAAGAAAGTATTAATATGAATGAAACGTAGCGAAAGTAGATAATTTTTTGTAAATGGTGACAAACAAAATGTTTAAATATTCTGAAAAAAAAAAAAAAACAGTTTGAGGGTTTTGCTAAAGAGATTTTTCATGCTTACATTTCAGTACGATGTTCATGACACAAGATTACTTGCATATGAATTATTAGTTGATGCCGTATTAGTTGTTGTACAAAATTATGCATATAGGAAGTAGAATTTCTGTTATATATAAACTAAAATACATACATTTCAAGTGATAGAAAACGTATTGTGTATATCTTCATAATATTATAATAGCTCACTGCAAAAAGCTTTTTCTATAAACAAAAGTGTTTTAATATTTTAACCCCTTCACGGTCGCGTAATATTTGGAAAAACCTTCAAAAAGTACCTGTTTATTTTATTACAGAAATTGAATAATTATAAGGTTTCTAAATAAAATATGCAATTAGTTTTTTTAAGGCGAAAAAAAGATGTTATAGAACAAATTCATATTTGTAGAAAAGCCATCATGCGAGAATTCTGTGTCTTAATGTTTGTTTTACACCGCACAAATTAATGCGAATAAAACCTTTATTTTTCACATCTTAAATCTTTATTTATCATCATCACATACATTTTTACAAATAATATTTGAAATAATATATATACATTAAATTTTGATTATTAATAATTTTGTTACATATTTTGAAACATGCAATACAAAGACCAACATTACGGTCAGCTCAAAAGCCAATCCCGAACGGAAATATTCAAAGTCTTCACACCGAAATGCCAGTTAAATTTTTCTGGTTTCAGAAGTTTTTTTTCAGCAATAAAGCTCCAGCCCGGAAATATGACGGGAGCGAGAAATAACGAACGACAACTCAGCCCGTGATATAGACGGGAGCGAGAATTAAGTGGTTAAGGAAAAAAGTCATAAAATGGAAATACTTGTACAAGGATAATCCAGAAAGTAAGATTCCAAAGGCCCGTAAAAAGAAACGAAACATAATTACCGGGAAACATTTATTGCAAAAGACACAGCAATGTTTCAGCTACTTCTCAACATACGAAACCACCAAAATTGTAACACTTGTCATAGTGTGGGATAAGTTTTTGTAGTCCAGTGTCGTAGAAGTCTGTCGCCTGTGAATGGAGTCAGCTTATCACAGTTTTCAAGCCGCGTCTCATCCCCCGTAACGATTCTCGTTGCCCTCATCGTAATATCACTGCAGAAAAGATTGGCGATGCATTAAATATCACGAAACGCCTGTTGTTCCGGGTGCGCGATAGGTGGTCGCTAAGATCCTTACAATAGAACCGAACAAAAAAAAACAGACGCATGGGATCAGAATTGACTTTTCTGAAGCGATACCACGATGAGGGCGACGAGTAACTCAACAGGATCATTACAGGTGATGAGACGTGGGTTGACAACTGTGACAAGCTGGTTCCATTCCCAGGCGGTAGAGTTCTACGACACTGGACTACAAAAAATTATCACACGCTATGACAAGTGTTACAATTTCGTTCGTTCTTAAGTTGAGAAGTAGCTGAAACATTGCCGTATCTTTTGCAATAAATTTTTCCAGGTAAGTATGCCTCGTTTCTTTTAGACGGGCAGTGGGAAATTTATTTTCTGCATGACCCTTGTATAATAATGCTTCCAGGAAAGTCAATGTGCTATTCAGGTGAACTTTCGAAATTCTCTACAATAATAACTAAAATGAGTCCTCTGTTAGTTGTACAGTCGAACCTCGATTTAACGAATTGGTTGGGACCCACATATCCGTTCGTTAAATCGAAGTAATTCGTTACATCGAATATCAATTTTTGTAAAGAATATAGTATAAAAATATCAATGCAAAATACCCTTAGATATACAGATATGAAAAAAAGAATGATAATTGTTTACTACGAGCTTAAAAATTATAAGTTATACGTTAGGAGATCAACTTTAAAATTATCTAAATTCTTTAATGTTACTTGCTTTTAAAACTTAATACATAATACATACATTTCTAGTTGGAAAGGGGGAAAGACTGTCTTTTGAATAAACCAGAAATGAGAAAACAATTTGTAACACTTGGATTAGGGTGTGAAAGATTCAAAAGTTTATGTGCGAAAAATTCAAAGTTTTAGTTTTATGTGCGAATGCCAAATTTTACAGCGACTGTTGTTCATCAAATCAAGGCTAAAAATTCGTTAAATCAGAGCATTTTAGCACCATTTTTGTTGGGACAGAAAAAATATTCGTTAAATCGGAGAATTCGTTAAATCAAAGTACGTTAAATCGAGGTTTGACTGTATACATAGAAATCTTTACAGCATATACAGGGCTTTTGCTTCGCAAAAGAATTTGAATACTTTTCTGATCACAGACGGTAATTGCTGAACTTGTGTTTTCAAATGTGTTATATGTGTTGGAAAGCATTTCCTAATCCTTCTTGTTTATAAATTGGTAGCTTTTATTATAAATCACACGACGTTTTTCGGCCGAGCGAAACCAATAAACAACACTGCACTTAAACAGAGTTCGCACGCTATTAAGTCACGCCCTATTTTATAAGGACTCTACCACCGGTAAACAATAAAGATCATTATCTTCCTAATGAATTCAAGATTCATTAGCGAGAATATAGTTTTATGCGATTACTAGTGGAAGAATCCTTACAAAATGGGGCTTGGCTTAAGAGCGTGCAAACCGTGTTAAAGGAAATAAAATATTATGTTTATTAGTGTATCAATTTTTCTTTTAAATATTATAGACGTTGAGAAAATACTGCAAATGACAAATCCGTCCTGCTTAATAATCACTTCCTGAACTACGTTACAAAAAATATTCATACCAAGTTTTATGAGCCTACTTTTTCATATCACGCCAAAAAATATGAATTTAGTGCTTCAATATCGATGCTAGTGTGGACACCGGTGTCATAAAAGTATGTGATTGGATTATCGAACAATTACGTCCTGCTTTGGCGATCTCCGAAATAACACAATTATAGAGCTGTAATATAATTTATGGGAAAATGGAACAAAATGTCAGTAAAGTTTGCGATTGGTTTCGTATTCTACTGAAGCATTCTGTGAAATTAAATAATTGTTGAATATTTTATATTAAGGTATCTCAAGACTCTTAAAGCTTTAAAATTTTGAAATCTTAATTTTTTTAGCTGTTAAACACTAATCTTTTCTGAACATTTCGATATAATTGTTTCCT
The DNA here is from genome assembly GCA_963932465.1 of Maratus speciosus. Classification (NCBI taxonomy): domain Eukaryota; kingdom Metazoa; phylum Arthropoda; class Arachnida; order Araneae; family Salticidae; genus Maratus; species Maratus speciosus. Next base: position 577,805,634 of record OZ010793.1, read on the forward strand.
TGAAATTCCCATTAGAACAGAAGTTTTGGCTTTTAGAATTATACCCGCTCAATAGGTGAAGCGGTGTTTCCAAAAGTTTGAAGTCATTTTTCTGAAAATGACGTTTTTGGGCATAACGCGCAGGATATCTCAAAAACTTCTGAATATTTTTCCATGAAATTTTCGAAACATATATTTCATGTTAGTCTGTACAAACTGAACCTAAAATTTCATTTTTATTGTTCAAAAAAATATTTTTGTAGGTGAGGGTACTGTTGAAATTTTCTAAATTTTGTATTAGCTAAATACAACTTTGTATTAAAAATATACAAATGCTCTACATACAAATTTAGTTAGGTTCAGGGTAATTATTATAATTTGAAGTATAATTAGGCACAATAAATTTCATTCTAGTTGCAAAATTTATTTTGTAATCCTGCGCGTAAGCTGTTTTACTAATTTTCTGCTCAACAAATGTCTGATAGTTTGGAACCTCCTGTAATACCAATTCTGTATCTTGCAATTTTTTAAATATATGAAATGAAAGAAAATGCTTATATCTTTCATCTCAACAAAAGTTATATTTGTAAATCACATACATTTCATTATATTAAATGTAGAAAATTGTCTTTTTAGCCCCCGGTACGGTATGCTATTTCTTTCTCCCAGCTTATTTTGTATATTCCAAAAAATAACGTTTCCTTACAGAAGCCAGCCGTAAAACAAAGCAGTACAATTAAGTACTCTATAGCAATTTTTTAAACTTCTAAGCATCACACATTTTCAATTCTTATACCGTCGTATTGGAAAAAAAAGTTCTTTTAAATGCATTTTGTTTGAAGACTGTATCTCCATTTATTTTTGAAATATTAAATTTTTTTGTAGTTTTTAGAGCCATTTGCTTAATATTGGCAACGGAAGTACTACTCCATTTCTGTTGAAAATAAAGGAAAAATAGTTCTAAAATAGTAACTATATATTTTTGTTGCATTTTCTCATAACAATCGAAAGAAAATGTAATTACAATACGTGGTATTTTGAAAAAAATATAAACGAATGATTTCTGTTAAAACATGGAGCTATTATAAACTATATTTAATTTTAAGCATCTAGGAATCATTAGATAGCCGTTTTTTGTCGATTTTCTTGAATGACGGCATCTTTTTGCTGCATTTGTGCATTATTTCGCGATAGTGATGTGCTATGCATGCTTTACTGTAGATGTTTAAGAGTGGATCGTAAATTTGGAATTCTTAAGCGGATGCGAATGACGTCATTTTACATAAAATAAAACATTTGCTTTAAGTCTTAAAATTGAAATATGTTTTGTACTGCGGTAGAGTCCCGCTTAACCGAGTTATTTTCTTCTGATTGACTGATGGCTTCTATTATTATGAAACAGCCATTATAAATGAAGCGTTAGGGGAAGATGCAAGAGCAGCCGTAAAAAGTTAGAACTCTGATTTTCTGGTCAGAATGGGGAAAAAATGGCCTTAATTAAAAAAAAAAGAATTAAGGCCATTCCCCCCCCCCCCCCATTCTGACCAGAAAATCAGAGTTCTAGCTTTTTACGGCTGCGCTTTCATCTTCCCCTAACGCTTCATTTATAACGACTGTTTCATAATAATAGAAGACACCAGTCCATCAGAAGAAAATGAAGTAACGGAAATGCCGGGGACGACACTAAATTCTGAAAAAGCAGAATTCCTGTTCCCTAGTTTATTCATTTTTCCAATTTTAAGAGTCCTGAGACCCCTTAAAGGAAATAAAACATTATGTTTATTAGTGTATGAATTTTCCTATTAAATATTATAGGCGTCGAGAAAATACTGCAAATGACAAATCCGTCCTGCTTAATAATCACTTCCTGAACTACGTTAAAAAATTTATTCATTGCAACTTTTATGAGCATACTTTTTCATATCACGCCAAAATAAATATGAATTTAGTGCCTCAATATCGATGCTAGTGAGAACATCATAAAAGTATGTGATCCTGATTGGATTCTCGAACAATTACGTCCTGCGTTGGCGATCTCCGAAATAACGCAATTATATAGCTGTAATATAATTTATGGAAAAATTGAACAAAATATCAGTAAAGTTTGCGATTGGTTTCGTATTCTACTGAAACATTCTGTTAAATTAATTAATTGTTGAATATTTTATATTAAGGTATCTCAAGACTCTTAAAGCTTTAAAATTTTGAAATCTTAATTTTTTTAGCTGTTAAACACTTATCTTTTCTGAACATTTCGATATAATTGTTTCCTTGAAATTCCCATTAGAACAGAAGTTTTAGAACAGAAGAGATGTCATTCAAGAAACTCGACAAGAAAAAATCGGCTATCTAATAATTCATATGCCTTCATTTGTTTGTAATATTAATATAGATATTTATAATTAAATATTGTTTATAATAGCTCCCTGTTTTATCAGAAATCATTCATTTATAGTTTTTTCAAAATAGCACACATTTTGTTTTTCAGTTTTTATGTGAAAATAGCAACAAAAAGATATAATTGCTATTCTTCCTTTACTTTGTACAGAAATGGAGTACTTGAGTTGCTAACATTAAACAAATGCGGCTAAAAACTACAAATATATACATATATATCTAAAAAATAAATGGAGATGCAGTTTTCAAACAAATTGCATTAAAAAGTATTTTTTTCCCCAATGGGACGGTATAAAAATTGAAAATTTGCAATGCTTAGAAGTTAAAAAAATTGCAGTAGAGATTATTCCGTACAATGATACATCAGCTTTGTTTTACGGCTGGCTTATACAATGGAATGTTACTTTTTGGAGACGACACTTTATTTGCTGGGAGAAAGAAATAGCATACGGCGGGCTAATAAACAGTTTGGAAAGCACATAAAACATATGAAAACTCAATTTAGGCAATTACCATCTATATTCGTAAAAGAATTAAAATTCTTTTGTGAATCTCTGTATATGAACTATCGATTTGTATAGGTAGGAAATATAGTTCAGTTAGGAAACGCTTAACACAGTCCCTTTCGACAATTTCCGTTAGTAAACGGAAATGGATTCGAATTCTTTTGTACAACCCTGTATATCATCGATGTAATTTATACACAGCAAATAATATGCAAAATATCTGTTATATTTAAAAACGCATACCACAGCTGAAAACGCACTTCCTGCAATTATCGTTCATAAACAGTACTGAAACCGAACACATTTGTGTGTCCCTGTACAGGAATGATAAATGCCATGCACACCCTACTCACAAGTAAATTTATTGTTGTGCACCTATCTCAGTGATATAGATAAATTCCAATAGGCTTGAAATATTGTAAAATTATTAACCCTTTATCTACTGATCTGTATAATTACCTTTAAAATAACTTGTTATAAAATTCGTTTAATACATCGATTAGTTGTAATACAGATTAGAATGAGTTATAGATACATTACTTTATCTTGTTCCAAAAGCATTATGGGTTACACAAAACAAAAATATTTTTTAAAGGGTGATTTCTTTTTCATTTACATATTTTCAGCTTTCATGGCGGGGGGAGGGGGGTCCTGTTTTAATTCGGAAATATTTTTATATTTCTGTTGTAAGAACATTACATTTATACATTTCCTATTTCTACAACATACTAAGAAAAATATTTCAAATAAAAGATTTTAGTGGGATTATAAATATCGCACAAAATCTCTATAAATTCAAATTTAATGAATCCTTCTAAATCCTTCTAAAATCCTTCTAAAATTTGTTAAAGGATTGTATAAATCTTCTAATGTAGTTTAAACCACAAAAAATGCTTCAGAAGATAAAATTTTCATGAATTCATAATTCAGTACATAAAGGGTTAAAAAACTGCAAACGATTCTTCCCCTATAGATCATAATGCAAGGCAATACTTTTGAGTATCCCTATAAATGAACCATGAGTGCTATGCACTTCATTTTCAACACCGAACATGCCATAAGAAATCTCAATGTTAGATATAAATTACATAGCAATTCGACCCCATTTACCCGACTTAGAACTGGGCCAGGCAGATAGAGAAACAGAATTCATAAACAGTTTTCAAATATATTGGAAAGCGTAAAAAAGATTATTCGAATAACCATATGAAGGATAATTTTTTTCACCGATTGATGTAAATGTAAATAAACGAATATGTATTGATCGAAAATTGTCTATAACAGCTATTTTAGCATAATTTTGAAGTCAAGAGGATTTAAAAAAATTATTAGAGTAAATAGTGCAACATAGTGCACTGTTAAAATTTTCGGTAAAAACACAGAAAAAAACCCGAGACTCTCTGTAAATTTACACTAGTTCTCGGTTAAATGCATTCGATTGAGTTTCTTAGTCATCATTTTACAGACATTTACTTTTTCGTATATCATATCCCGTGTGTAGGGATTCTCATAACGTCATGACGTTTATCTCATGACGTTATGATTTTTACTTTCTTCCATCTTAACAAGAATAAATTACTAGATTCGCGAAAATTTTCGAATTCCGGTTTTAAACGGATTTACACGTTTTAGGGGTCAAAGATCCCGGAAAACATGTTTTTACAAAATGCCTGTCTGTGTGTGTGTTACACAAATTTTGTGGGCGCTCTATCTCAAGAACTAATGAACCGGATTTAATAAAACTTTAGATTCAGCTAGTTCGTGGTATAAGTTGGTGCCAATTACTTTTTGGTGTAAATCGCCCCACAGGTCGCGCTTCTATGCTGCATTATTCATGATTTTCACAATAGCTATACCTCAAGAACTAAAGCACGGATTTTCAGAAAACTTCATATTCAGTCAGTCCTTGATATAATTTGGTTCTGATAACTTTTTGGTGTAAATCGCCCAATAGGTGGCGTTGTTATGCTGTATTATTCATGATTATCGCAATAGCTCTATCTCAAGAACTAATGAACGAATTTTCATCAAACTTCAGATTCAGTTACTCCCTGATATAAATCAGTGGTGTATAATTTTTGGTGTAAATCGCCTAACAGTTGGCGCCAGTATGCTGCATTTTTCACGATTTCCGCAATAGCCGTATCTCAAAAACTAATGCATGGATTTTCATCAAACTTCAGATTCAGTTACTCCCTGATATAAATTGATCCAGATAATTTTTTGGTGCAAATTGCCCAACAGGTGCTACTGCTACGCAGTACTTTTCACGATTTCCGCAAAAGCTCTATCTCAAAAACTAATGCATGGATTTTCACCAAACTTCAAATTTTATTAGGTGTTGACATAAGTTGTTGATGATTAGATTTTGGTGTAAATCACCTAACCGGTGGCGTTGCTATGTTGCATTTTTCAGGAAGTATTAAAATCTATGAGATAGAAGTAAGTTTTGGGTTTGCCACATCCGACTAGTTTATCTTTGTTATAACCCGTAATTCAAAATACAAACTTTCAAAATTATTTTACAATTTTATTAGAAGTACGAAAGAAGAAAATTTGGTTTAAAAATTCTTTTATCAAAAATTAGAATATTTTAGAAAGAGAAAATTCTTCTCTCCGGAGTTAGCGGGGAGAATCCTTGGAGTTGTTTCATACACCACCTGCATAAAGCTAAGTAATTTAAAAAGAAAATTAAAAGTGAAAGTATTTCTCTGCTAAATCATAAAAGGCACCTTGTGACAGTAATTGTAGCAGCTTTTCTGTAGTACAAGTAAGATGTTCGTCTGCAACCCAAAGGATTCGGGTTCCAATCCCGGTCCGGGAGGAAATAAATGTTCTAAAAAATATTTCATTTAAAAAAAAAAGGCACAGTAGTAGAAAAAATATTTTACTAAATCGAATAGTTATTTTAATTTTGGTTTTAGAATTAAATTCATGAACTCCCGTGCATAGAACGGGCTAAACAGCTAGTATATAATAAAACACACATAAATAACGCATGCATTCAACGGTTAGCAGTATATATAACAGTAAAAACTGCAGCATTCTTCATCTTGCCTTTATTTCATAAGTTAACTATCAAATTTTAGGAATTAAAACAAAATTTAAATTAATTTAAATTGTTTTAATATCAAAATTAAGTCCAACTGAGCACTGTCGATTCAATTTTGTTGCTATGGAAACAGCGACTTCTTTGATATAGAAATGAATAACTGCAGCATCATTCATCTTGCCTTTATTTTGAAATACGCTTAAATATATGAAAATATTTCTATATATGAAATTATTTTTAAAGTAATAAAATTAAATCACAAGCAACATAAATATGTAATACAAAAAATGTACTTATTAAACTCTCTCATTGTTTAAGTTTAAATTCATTAAGTACTATTTACACGCATTCTAAAAATCAACTAACAAGCAATTTTCAGGTGCATTAAAAGTACTGCTCGCCAAATCACGTGGCGCTTTCGTCTTTTCGCGCCAAATACTCGAAAGTATTTTATTTTTTTACAGACTTTCTACTGTAATTCCGACGCTAAATTTGACTGGTCCTTTATTTCATATATAAGTAGTTTAATTAGTATTTTTTTTAAAATATTCTGAGTATGTATGAGATATTCTGAGTAAGGAGACCTTCCTTGTAAGATAACTCAGTGAACGTCACTGTGTTTGAGATCTCAACAAATGTAAAATATGCGCATAAAATGAAACCGTCCGCAACAGGAAAACAGTTAAAGCGAAGCTTTATAGCTTATCAGAATGGGTGGTAGTGGCTCTATCTAGCCGAAGAAAGTTGAAACTTACTGAGAGAATTCGACGGTCTAAGATATCTTAAATGTCCGATCTGAAAGGGCTATAATTCTTCGAAGGTTTTAAAATTCACTGTTTTCTAAAAATAAATTATTATCGTTAAACGTAAATGAACTAATTAAATTTACAACGTCTTCTGTTAATTTACCGGCTAATGTCTCTGTTATTTAACAGAATCTCTGTTTTTCTTATCTCTGTAATTTTGCATAGGACTTAAGATTAACAGTAGATTTTCTGCAATTTCACAGAAAATGTTTAACAATGTGGTGGAAAAGAAAGGCTGTATCCCCAGTAATTTTGCTGCGAATCATTCTAAAAAAAATTATATGTAGTGTCTATTAGTTGGGAATGTTATCTGCTGTTAAAAGGTTTGCAGGAATTAGAGAAGCCGTCTAGATGTTACAATTTGAGCTAACTTTTAAATTTTCAAAGGCAACATAAAATTTTATATTTAAATTTAAGTCCAGATGATAGTTACAATCGCTAAAATGAGAACAGATGGTAGTGAGTATTGTTTATCCAAAATCTAAAGTATGTATGCTGCTAAATGTCAATTATCACGTTTGGAAAACCAGCTTACTACTATTTAGAAGTTTTAAGCGTGTTTTTGCCTAAATTAAACAAAGTTGTACAAAAGAATTCAAATACGCTTCCGTCTATTGGTAGAAATTACTCAAGATGAATTTTGAACTATGTTACTTACTAAGTTACTGTGTTACTTATTATGTTACTACGTTTCCTACTAAACCAAATTCTAGCATACACTCAAATACAAAATCTATAAATCATGTACAGGGCTGCACAAAATCCAGCTGTGGGTGATAATTTCTGAAATCTGATCTTAAAATGTGTTATGCGGTTTCTAAAATGTTTACAGTACGTCTCGAAAGTATATGGACAAGCGATTTTTTGAAATAACAGCTCAAAAAAAAAAAAAAAAAAAAAAAAAAAAAACATGATCACGAAAAAAATAATAAGCATATGAAATCATAATATATGCTTATTACAGCAACGAAATACAGTATAGGTTTTACAGAATTTTTGTAAAAAAATAAAATTCAAAATAGGCTGTCCCAAAAATATATGGACAATGAAGCGAATTGCTTTTATTACCACCGTATCAAAAAAAAAAAAAAAAAAAAAAAAAAAAATGCATTTTCTGTGCTTTGTAGGTACATGTGAAGTAACCACTTCAAAATATAAATCACTACTCGTTCTTCAGTTGTCGAATAGTGGGAAAATGCCTCGCAAAGTTCAATTCTCTGCTGCTGATATAGCTAAAATTTGGCGTTTAAAGAGTTAAAATTTCTTATATTGCTAAATAAATGAAGAGTAGCAGATCGGGAATTTATGAAAATTTATCAAAAAATGACAATGCGATTTCAAAACAACGTTCAGGACGACCAAGAAAAACATATCTAGGACAAGATATGGAGATTTTGCGAGCAGTTTTAACCGAAAAGATGTCTGATCGTGATATTTCGAAGACTTTAGCGTTTCCTTTTACGAGATCTGCTGTTTACCGTTGCATACAGGCAAACAAAATTCCTAACTATCGAAGAATGTTTCTGGCACCTATTCTGAAAGGGCACCAGAGAAATGCACGCATTCTTTGAACTAAAAAACACATGCCTTCGGAAGATGAATTGTTAAGTGTTTCTTCAGTGACGAAAACAAAATCAATTTGGAAGGCCATGATGGCTGGGCACACTATTGGCATGATCTGCGACAAGAATCTCGCGAGTTCTTTAGTCGACAACAAGGAGGGGATTCTCTCATGGTGCGGGGGGGGGGAAACCAATATTGATTTTCTTAATAATCGACAGTTCTTTTTAGATTATTAAAATGTCCTTAAAAGCAATCTGCTTTTATTTGGAAATATTTTAGGAAGGGACAACTGAAAATCCAAAGAAGGCACTGCGTCGATTCACACCTGCCACTCAACACCAACTTGGTTTACGCAGAATCAAGTGACTGTTATAGACTGGCCAGCAATCAGCCCAGACCTATTTCCAATTGAAAACCTTTGGGGAGTACTTGCACGGGATGTGTATGCTCATGGTCGTCAATTTTCCACTATTCAGGAATTAAAGCAACAAGTGAAGCAGAATTTGCTATCTTTACAGCCACACATTGTCCAAACACTAGTTTGAAGCATACGTGATAAGGTTTTCAAGATAATTTAAAGGAACGGATCCAAAATTTGAATTTAAATGCAAAATACTCGAAAAGTTCATATATTTTTAGGACAGCCTATTTTGATATTTATTTTTTTTGCAAAAAGTCTGTAAAACCTATACTGTATTTCTTTGTTGTCATAAACTTATATTATGCTACCGTATGCTTATTATTTTTCCGTAAGTATGGCTTCATTTTTTGAACTGTTATATCAAAAAATCGCCTGTTCATATACTTTTGAAGCGCACTGTAGTTAGATATCTTCTTTACTTTATTAAACGACGAAGTTTTCTTAAAGTATTCTGTAAGTGTTAGAAATTGTTTCATAACCTATGCTTTCTTTGCGTATGATTTTTTTCTTTTTTTATTAACCATTTGGAAAATGGTTATTGTTCTCGTCAGGGTAGGAAATCAAAAGCATATCTGAAGGTTTTTATTGGTTTAATCCGCATCTTATTCGTGTTCTGAGTGGTCTATACAGTAATCTGTATTTCCCTTTACTTTCAACTGAGATGGACAACAGAGTGTTGCCATTATGACAAAAAAGTAATAAAAACTACAAAAAAAAATTAATAACTCAGAAACAAATTGAGATACAGCTTTCAAACAAGTTGCATTTAAAAGTAAATTTTTTTCTCTATCCGACGGTGTAAAAAGTAATATTGTCGGATGTTTAGAAGTTTAAGAATAAAATTTCATTTAAAATTGGTAGTCATATTTCTTGGAAATCTGACGATGGAAAAGGCTTTTCCCGAACAGCCAATGATGCTTGGATAATACGTAAGTTTCAGGTGGATAATAACGAATGAAAATGAAAGAAAATGAATAAAATTTCTGCCAAAGAGTTAACTTTAATTTGTAAGATTTTCACGTGCAAAAGAAAAATGGAATAAGCCAATTAAAGAAAAAAAAAAAAAAGATAAATAGGACAGGTTCGTTCATAAGTTCGACTTCATTAAGATAATTAAATTTTATTAACCATTTGGAAAAATGATCATTGTTCTCGTCAGGATGGGAAATCAAAAGTATATCTGAAGGTTTTTATTCGTTTTCTGATTGGTCTATACAATAATATATATTTCCCTTTACTTTCAACAGAGATCTGTTGCTACTATGACAAAAAAGTAATAAAAACTACAAAAAAAATTAATTACTCAGAAACAAATTGATATACAGCTTTCAAACAAATTGCATTTAAAAGTACATTTTTTTTTCTCTATACGACGGTGTAAAAAGTAATAGTGTGGGATGTTTAGAAGTTTAAGAATGAAATTTCATTTAAAATTGGCCGTCACATTTCTTGGAAATCTGACGATGGAAAAGCCTTTTCCTGATCAGCCAATGAAATGCTTGGATAATACATAAGTTTCAGGTGGATATTACGTACGAGTTGCAGGCGATTTCTGTCTCGTGGAATTTTTACGTGTAATAACACTATTAATGTCTAATTCATGGCGTACGTAATGTAGGATCAACTCCGTGCGATTTTTTCTGTCTTAAATTTTAGTCTTTGAAAAAATCATATTCTAAATGGTCGTTGTAATTTGTTATCTTGCATTTTTTTTCTATTTTGAGTCAGTCTTGTGCCTTCACTTAATAAACATGTAAATGTTCTTCCGTTCGATAAACTAAAACTCCTATCGCCGATTAAGAATTCCTTCTATTCATAATTCCCAAGATACAATTGGTTTAAGAAAATTATTTGACGAAATTCAGGGTTTTGTCTTAGAATTTAATAGGAAATGGTCGATTGGATATACATTTCGTGACGTACTTGCGTTTCTAGAAAATGAAATTCAATCTACGGAAAAAAATCTATTGAGTTCTATCAAAATTGCATTATTTCAAAATGAAATAGAGTTATAATAATGAATAAGTATGTAATTCCAGAAAATTCTATAATAAAAGATTGGATCAAATAAAACCAACCGGAAGTTATATGGGCCGTTGATTTTAAAAGTGGTGCAAGTTCATAAAATAAAACTTAAAGCTAAATTAAATTACCATAACATTTATGTTTTAAGTCCATTCCCAATAACCCTTAAAGGCATGATTTTTTATTATGTTTTGAAAAAATTACATATGATTCTAAGAAAGGTTTACTACACAGGAAAAATAATGAAAGAAATCAGAGCTAAATTTTTCGTCAACTTTTATGTTGCACATCCACAACACAAGCAAAAACTACTGTCATAACTTAAATAGTGAAAAATTAGTAATTAATTTAATAAGTATGAATCTAGATTCTTTATTTTATGGGAATTTTTATTTTGTAAAACTTAACTGTAAGTACGAATTAAACTATGCAGAACATAAACGGATTCTGCATATCTGATGTTCTTTGTTACTTCCAGGTAAATTGACTAAAACTAAATATCAGAACTACTGCCATGTATTTGAGGGAATATGTAATGTTCCTTCTGAAAATATAATTTAGCACATATGAAACACAGATTCGTTAAATGAAACTTCATCAGATGTTATGAAAACTCAATTTTTGTATAGGGTGCGGGAGAGTCGCCGCGTCCGGGATGGATGCCGCACCCCTTGTATTTCTTGTAATTATCGATAGATGACAGTCAAACGCGCAGTATAGGTGCGCAATAAGATCAGTGTTTAATCAGTGCGCAATAAGATCAGTTTTAATCAGTGTATACCGTGAATCCCATTTCGATGTTTACTTGTGATTGTACAATCCTTATTTTGACGTAAGCGCATGATTTCACTATCCAAACTTTTAAACACGTTGTGCTTAAATACTTTTTATACGCTAATTTCTAAATGCATGCATAATTTCGAAAGCAAAACTAAGTGTAGCGTTTGTATAGAGTACTGTGTGCGCCATTTTCTTTAGCGAGGGTAGGTAACTGTGATGTGCGACATCTGTACCATACAAAACTGGATACATGCCGCACTGCAATTCCGGTATACTGCCGCAGTTTCTTTTGTACGAAATGGTAAAGTGATATTCAAATTTCCTTTTCTTTTTGCACAGACTAACCAAGTTAGGCATGTTATTAGTCGTTAATAGTAATTGCAAGGATTTTGCATTTTAACGTCCTGGGTTTAAATGAAATATTGTTTTTCAAAACCAGATAAATTTTAAACTTTTTTGCAGATTTTATTAGAAATGCTTAAAGACAAGAAGGTGTAAGCATACGAGGACAATGGTATCCGCAAAGGTTAATGCAGAATGTTGGGCGTAGATTGACTCTTTATCAGGTAGGGTCTTTAATCTGCAATGCTTGGAGCAAATCGACAACTGTTGGCAACGCTACTAGTAACTTTAAGGCCCCTGGGATCTTCCCTTTCAGCAACAACGTTCTCCCAGATCATTTGTTTTCTGCTTTAGCGGATAGTGAAATGCCCTCACCAGAAATCACGACGCAAAAGGAGGCAAATCCATCACGTAAAGTGCTAATCAACACATCTAAAATCATTTTAAAGCCTGCAGAACCTGGAACTAGCAGTGTAAAACCACCATCACCTACCAACCATCTATATAAAATATCTTCTATTCCGAGATTTAGTCAGGGGACAGCAAAGCACAGAATTAAGAAAACGGGAGTAAACTTAACTTCTATCAACAATTGGAAAGAGCTTAATGTAAATTTAGAAAAAAAAATTCCAAAAATGAAAGAAAATTAACAAAAAAGATACAAAACTACCAAGAGAAAATTTAATTTTCATTCAGGTAGAGGATCCCGAGACAGTCCATCAGATATTGATGAATGTTCAAACAGTATAAAGTTTACTACACCAAAGGAGAAAAAGGGAAAATTAAAAAGTAAGAAGGCGAAGAAAAATGCAAGCCAAGATGATAATAATGAAAAGTTGGATCACGCGTGAAGCAGACGTTCTTTGCAAGGAATTTTTAGAAAACTACTTCAAAAAAGAGGAAGTGTAATTGGCTTCGTTGCATCATGTGTCAAATGTGGTTACATAAAGACTGTACTTTTTCGACTTTCTGCGTAGCTTGCGGTAGAAAAAACATGTCTATTAAAAAATAAATTATGTAAAAACCATTTCACTTTTTTCTTCTCCCTCTGTAATACATTGATGTTATTTTGTTGCTGAAATAACAATTAAAATTCAATGAAAAAAAAATAAGTCGATAATTTTAATAGTGAAAGTAGGTAGACAATTATTAATTCGACTCTACTAGTACGTTTCATTGTACTCATTTAGTTTCTTTTTGTTATTTACATAGTTAATTATAGTCCAGATATGAATATATTTTTTTATATTTTTACCAGGGGGCTCTGCCCCCTGCAAGCTACGCTCGCCAACCCCCGTTCAGACACCGCAGAATCTAAAAACACGGTAATGTGATCGGTTTTAAAAATATTATAGAAGATTGAATTATACTGAAAAGAGCTGTGCAGATCTCCCTGTAAACGGGTTTCCACTCAATTTCCTTTGATTTCAAAAATTTAAGGCCGAATCAGTTGCTGTTAAGACATACAATGGTTGTTTTCGTGTTTGATTAAAGATGATCAGTTAAACATTTGAAAAGAAGCTAAAGTAAAATGAATTAAGTGTACAGAGTCTTTGTCTCCCGGTATTTTAAAACACTTTCTGTAACAATAGCCTAAGTCACGTGACTATCATCAACAGTTCCGGGCGAACCACTTCGCTTTTTATATTCCTGGTGCCATTTTGGTACTTTAATGTTAGCCAGGTACAGGTGATAAGTCGCCAAATATTATTCTATCGCCATCATTTCATCTATATTATAATAGTCAAAGTCATGTAACTGCCATAAATAAATACACTCTGATCCCTTCGCTTTTCATATGAAAGTTTGGCCCAGATATCATATACGGCCCTATATTGGCGCGATTGTTTTCCGACGTTAATTTGGGGGAAAACATCAACAGCATAAACAACAACATTCGGCTTACCAAATCAAGCAAAATAAAGATACTATGGCGCCAGTTAAGTACCCGTTGCGTATATGACATTGGCGTCAGAAAAAAATCGCGCCAATATGGGTCCGTATATGACATCTGAGCCGAAAGTTTTCCCTTTTGATTAAAAAATCATATTTTTTTTCGAATAAAACTACATAAAAGTTTCAATGGTCGCAAAGATTTTCTTGGTACTGTTACGCTAGCCGGGTGCAAATCTCGCCAATAGCTATTTTTCAACTCGCAAGTCTGCATTTTTTTTTTTTTTCCGAGTGGTAAATTATAACATTACTTTGAAGTTGAAATTAAATGTCATCGTTTGTTACATCATTTAACATTTGGCCAGATGTCATATACGCAACGGGTTTGGCGTGATTTTTTTAACGAAAATTTGGCGAAAACCTCGTTTTCGAATACCGGTTACATATGTATTTTTGGTACTACTTAGTTATCCCGTCGATCAAAAATCTATCACCAAACTATAAGATTAAATGCCAATAATGGTTGATCGTAAATGTCACATTCACTTGACTTTAAGCAAGTTACACGTCTTTACCTCATCAAGTGATTTTTATTTCGACGTTTTATTTGTATATTTATTAATGTTATACTATTTTCTTTGTTCTTTCGTTATTTAAAATAAAAATTATGTCAATTATTATAATTTGGCGAAATGGGTCGAAAGAATAACTAAGTTTACCGTATTTTTTAGTTATATTCTATTATTTTTAAAGGAAAATAACCAAAAAAATAATCAACTATAGAACAAAACAATTTATGTAATTTAAAAAAAGAAAATAAAGTAAATAAACATTTATTATTAAATAAACAACAATAGCCGGGTTACCATGTCAACTAAAATAATGCCATTTTGGCGCCAAGTAGGTACCTCGGTGCGTATATGACATCTGTGCCTAATATTTTTCTTTTCATTTCGTTTAAAAAAAATAAAGAAATGAAAGCCATTTATTTTAAATGTTTCAGTTTGTATTAAATAAAATGATACTGAAATACAAATTGAATTATGAAGAAAAGTAACATGATACATTTCTTAGCATACGTTTAAGGGAGGCCAAACTTCTCGCCAAATTAGTTTAAAATAGTAACCTTTTCTAAAATCTGAAAAAAAAAAATATCTGTTATGATTAAAATTTGAGTTGCCATCAATAGAGAAAAGTATATAAAATTAGAAAAAAATTAATATTTCGAAAACTAATTCGAATTTAAAAATTCTAATACCAGTTTTGAGATCTGTGGATCAGTACGGATTTTTGGGGTTGATGTCATCGCAAAGTATTCCGTATTTTAGGAGAAATCGCCGTGAAACATAATCAGTTGTTTAATCAGTCGTTTCATAGAATCGTTACATAAATTCGTTTCATAATATCCGTTTCATTAGGATTTTATATATACACTGGTTATCAAAAATTAAGGAAAAGTCACAAAATGCTAATTTTCGAATACGCGAACACTCAAAAGGAAATAATATAATTCAAGTAATTACTATCTCTAGAACACAGCTAGTTCATATAACTTCTCATTCATGTCACACATGGTCACAAATGTCACAGTCACTACGGTGAAGCAAAAAAATAGGAAATTCCATACATCTCATAATGAGTCTCAAATGATCACTATATGTGACTCCACTGAGACGTCACTGTGGCTGCTGCTTTGGGACGAGTCACCGTTTGACTTTACAATGTAGTTACATTGTGACTCCCATTTGATTGTCATTTGTAGACTCAATTTCAAAGTCATCGTGAACGCTGCATTGTGATAAGTTACCAAATAATGTCACATTAAAGTCACATGATGACTTTCAGGTGATAGAGAGACTACTGTTAAGTCACCATTGTGCTCTTGTGGGAAAAGTCTCCATGTGACTATAATATGGTATTATTTGGTGACTTATCATAATGCAACGTTCATGATGATTATGAAATTGAGTCTCAAAATGACAGTCACATGAGAGTCACAGTTTAACGGCATTGTAAAGTCACCTGGTGACTTGTCACAAAGCAGCAGTCACATTGACTTCTCAGTGGAGTCACATATAGTGAACATTTGAGACTCATAGTGAGATGTATGGAATTTCCTATTTTTTTGCTTCACTGTAGTGACTCTGACTCTTGTGACCATGTGGGACATGAATGAGATGTTATATGGGCTAGCTGTGTTGTAGAGATAGTAATTACTCGAATTATATTATTTCCTTTTGAGTGTTCGCGTATTTGAAAATTAGTATTTTGTGACTTTTCCTTAATTTTTGATAGGGGATCGTACCCGGGCTTCCTGGGTTAAAGAATATAGGTGAAAACACTTCTACAAAATTGAAAACTAATATTTTTTTTATACGCAATAAATTTTTAGATTGCCCACTTACATTAAACAAGCATTTTTCATATGGAAAATATGAATTATACAATCAAATAAATTTTTGAAATTTATCAAAAGCGATAGTTTCTCATTAGCCTCATGCTAAGAATTATTTGACCAAAATTTTGATACTTATGGCATCCTTTTATATTATGATAATTTCAGAGCTTATACATGTCTGTTAAATTTGTGTTTTATTTATATTATTTTATGTATTTATTCATAGGGAAGTTTTTTTAATGGATATTAGCCGTAAGAAAATGATGAACTCTTTATTTTGTTTTAAGGGCAAACGGATTAATCTTTCGTAATCGAGCTCCGCGCGATATAGATAAATTAAAAAATATTTCATGCTTAAAAATTGTTTTTAAAACTATAGACAATCAGTAAACTGAGATGGACTTTGCAAAGTTATTCCATTAAAAAAAAATCCTATTTGGTGATCTAAAAATTTAAATTGTACGATTATAAATATGTTAGATTTGTGTTTTTTCAATATTATTCTTTTATTTGTTTATAAAAAAAGTAATAATTTCGTTAATTTGTCTTTCATAAATATGTTTGATTGGTGTTTTTTTTCAATATTATTCTTTTATTTGTTTATAAAGGAAGTATTAACTTCATTATGCAAAAATAGTCAGAAACAAATGCTGAAAAATGTTTGTTGCTTTATGTAAAAAATGTTTATTATTATTATGTATTAAACCGGCACGTGATAAGATAAACTTTAAAAAAAATCATGCTTGAAAATTATTTTATTAAATATAATATATCAGTCAATTAAGATACAGTTTTTAAACAAATTGCATTTGAAAGTAATTTTTTTCCATATGCGACGAAAATTGAAAATGTACGATGGTCAGAAGATTAAAAAATTGCAGTAGCGAAAATTTCAAGGCAGAAATTTGATCGTGAAATGTTGCCATTCGCAAAAAGACATCAGCGTTACGCACAGATACGTTTGTTCTTTATAATATAGATACTTAATCAGTAAAATATAATAAAGATTGGTTATTAGGATGTGGTTATCAATCGAGGCTCTTATCCTTGGTATTTCGGAATGAAAAACAATTTTCACCTTCTCAAAATTTGCATACGCACTTCTCATATTCATATTCATCATTTTTAAAAAATTTGTATTTTGTTTGATCATTTAAAAATCATTTTAACTCAAAACTGTCACGATTGTCAGCAACATCTTTTATGTGAACAGACGCACTCTTAACTCTAGATACTAATTTCAATTCCGGAGAGTATAAATTTCCGTAATTTATGTTTTTTAGACGCATTTGTGTTAAAATGTTTAGTTTTATCTAGGAAAATGATCATTTTCTATTAAATATGACTTCATTTTCACTTAAATAAGCATTTCGCCGAATGTCTGAAGCCTAGTATCAGTACACATGCAGAAGGAAAAACAGTATAGAAAATTTTTGAGGAAAAATGCGTGTTTTGAAAAGCAGTATGCCATTTTCTGTTATTATGCCCCTAATATAATATTCTACTCCTAATGAGATTTTGCGACATTAAACCCTATACAACAATTTTTATCAACAATTTTGAATTTTTATCAGAAAATAGCATGAATAAAGGTAAAAATACCTCATTATTTCTCTCTTGTCTGCAATAATGAAAGCTATCCAATTTTCATCATTTTGAAGAGATTTCATAAAATGCTTTTAAAATTAAAATATAAAAGTGGGGATATTAAAAAAGAAAATGATAGTGCGATCACATCTACAAATGAAGAGCTTCCAGTTTAAAAAAAAAAAATAGTAAAATTAATTCAGCAGAAAGATCAGGGCGGATGACTAAAAAAACGCACTTGTGTTCTAAATATATAGATTATATAAAATTAAGCAAATTATGTTATGTTGATAATATTATAGTAGAATGTCCTAAAGAATAGCATTAAAATTTTATTATTCGAGAGAATTTTGGACAACAATTTCAGAAACATAATATTATTTTAAACCACGAATTATTTGTTTGATCGTGTAACTCGGCGAAGCAAATCCATCCAGCAGAAAATCATCAATTTCTGTAATATAAATCGCAATTATTTGCATGTCACCTCTCTTTTATAAACACACTCTAAATTTTTGCAAAACATTGCGTTTTATCAGTGTGTGATTTCGATTAGATTGTTTTTAAAAGTGAAGCATTTTAACCCGTGAAGAATTTCAAAGCAGCTGGGCTGTGAAAATGACGCACTTCTATAAAACGTAATTCAGGTTTAAGAATTAAAATACACACTTTTTTATAAAATGACGTGATTTGCATCCGATAAAGCAATCCACTTTTACAATCCAGTTTTAAAATTCGTCTATAGTAAAGTATGCATATGACGTCATTATCACGGAATAACAGACAATATTCTTGACATACCCCATATTTTAATTTCAACTTTTTTTTAGGTTTTATGAGTAAAGGGCAACAAAAAGATACTGTATTGCCTATTTTCGACTATTTTACGTTTACTTTCAATGACTTTCAATAGAAATGGGGTACTTTTGTTGCCACAATAAGAAAAATGTTATTAAAAACTACAAAAAAATTAATATCTCAAAAATAAATTGAGATACAGCTTTCAAACAAATAGCATTTAAAAGAACATTTTTTCCTTATACGACAGTGTAAAAATTTAAAATGTGCGATGTTTAGAAGTCTAAAAATTTCAGTAGAGAACATTACCAAACCAAAATGTTATTTTAAATTTTAAAGTGTTGCCATTCGCAAAATGACGTATGCGTTACGCACAGATATATTTGTCCTTTATAATATAGAGTAGGGGATCGTACCCGGGCTTCCTGGGTTAAAGAATATAGGTGAAAACACTTTTTTTTAAATTGAAAACTAATATTTTTTTTATATGCAATAAATTTTTTAGATTGCCCACTTGCATTAAAAAAGCATTTTTCATATGGAAAATATGAATGATACAATCAAATAAATTTTTGAAATTTATCAAAAGCGATAGTTTCTTATTAGGCTCATGCTAAGAGTTATTTGACCAAAATTTTGCTACATATCTCATCCTTGTATATTCCGATAATTTCAGAGCTTATACATGTCTGTTAAATTTGTGTTTTATTTATATTATTTTATTTATTTATTCACAGGGAAGTTTTTTTTAATGGATATTAGCCGTAAGAAAATGATGAACTCTATATTTTGTTTTAAGGGCAAACGGATTAATCTTTCGTAATGGAGCTCCGCGCGATATAGATCAATTAAAAAATATTTCATGCTTAAAAATTGTTTTTAAAACCATAGATAATCAGTAAACTGAGATGAACTTTGCAAACAAATTACATTTGAAAAAAAAAATCGTATTTGGTGATCTAAAAATTTAAATTGTACGATTATAAATATGTTAGATTTGTGTTTTTTCAATAATATTCTTTTATTTGTTTATAAAAGAAGTATTAATTTCGTTAATTTGTCTTTCATAAATATGTTAGATTGGTGTTTTTTTTTTCAATATTATTCTTTTATTTGTTTACTAGCAAACACCGCGGCTTTGCTCGCGTAATATTTGAAATATGCCAAGTGATATTTATATGTCTAATTTTTATTAAAAGGTACTAACTAAATTTTTATTTTATTAAAATGTAATATTTTATTTTATTAAAAGGTACTTATTACTTTTAGAAATAATTTAAAAAAATTACTATTTAAAACACAGTTTGATTAAACATCATTGTTACACTGCATAAGGCAGAAATGAGACTTAAATTAATAAAACGAAATAAAATTAAATAAATAATAATTTAGAAAATATTTTGAAACTTTTATGCTCAATTAATACTAATTACAATTTCCTAATATTCCACAGAAACGTAACTTAGAAAGCTTTTAAAGGCCTTTTTTATAGCGTTTGTTGTTCCTTTGAATCCCAGGTGGTAGAATCATCGGCATAAAATATAGCCTGTGAAGGATCAGAGACTGTTACCATTGATTCGCAACTATTACTTTTATATTTGGTTTATATTTCCTGAAATAGCGTAGAAATCGTAATTTAGGACTTTTTTAGAATGCTTTTCGCACTTCCCCTTCACTTCACCCCTTTTTAATTCGAATTTATTTTCGACATGCCATATTTAAAGTTTCTAGCCTTTTCAGTATCACAGAAATCGCAATTTAGAAAGTTTTTAGCTACTGCAACCCTCTGGTGGTATTGGCACAGACATAAAATATAGCTTATGTTTGAGCAGGTTCTATCACCAACAATATGTTATCATTATTTTTTTAATCGGTTTGGTATTGTTTGGTCAAAGTGTTAGACCCCTCAGTTGTGCAAAAAACGCAAATTAGAACATGTTTTGCTTTTGCAAACCTCAGATGGTAGTGACAGCAACATAAAATATAACCTATGTTATAGCAGGGACTATCACCGTTGATTTGCAACCATTAGTTTTGAAATAGCTTTGGTATTTCCTGAGATTGAGTATAAATCGCAATTTAGAACGTTTTTAGAACGCTTTTCGCGCATTTTCACCCCTTTTTAAATTTCCAATTTTTTCGAAACTGTTCTTAAAGATCATTTATATGTAATACATATGTACCTTGCCTAATTTTAAGTTGCTATCCCCTACCGATCACAAAAATCGAAATTTGGAACGCTTTTTTGCTCCTGCAACGTCTAGGTGATAGTGATACCGACTTAAAGTAGCGTCTACGTTAGAGCAGAGGCTGTCAGCATCAATTTCTTAACATACTTTTGAAATCAGTTTGATTCTTCCTGAGATATTGGTGACAAATCGGCATTTAGAACGATTTTAGAACGCTTTTCGCTCATTTTGCTCCTGCATCTCCTCTGGGTTAGTGGAAACATATGTAAAATATATTCTATCTTGGAGCAAGATCTGTCACCATCATTTTAACACCATTTCATTTGAAATCGGTTCAGTATTTCCTGAGATTGCATAGAAATTGCAATTTAGAACGTTTTTTACAACGCTTTTTGCGCATTTTGACCCCCCTTTTAAATTTCGATTTTTTTAGGAAATGTCCTTAGAGATCATTGATATCTTATAACTAACTCCCATTCTAAATTTCACGATTCAAGGCCCTTCCGTCACGCAAAAGCCGCAATTTAGAACGTTTTTCTCCTGCACCCCCTTTGGGGTAGTGGCACCGACATAAAACATAGCCTATGTTGGAGCAAGGATTTTCACCATCATTTTGACGCCATTATTTTTTAAATCGGTTTGGTATTTCCTGAGATTGTGTAGAAACTACCATTTAGAACGTTTTTTAGAACGCTTTCCGCGCATTTTCACCCCTTTTAAATTTCGAATTGTTTAAGAACTGTTCTTAGAAATTCTTTATATCTAATAAGTAGCTGATACTTCAAATTTCATATTTCTAGGGCCTTCAGTAACACATAAATCGCATTTTTAGAACGTTTTTTGCTCCTACACCCCCTCTGGGGTAGTGGCACCGACATAAAACATAGCCTATCTTGGAGCAAACGTTGTCACTATCATTTTGAAACCAATATTTTTTAAATCGGTTTGGTATTTCCTGAGATTATTTAGAAACTACCATTTAGAACATTTTTTAGAACGCTTTTCGCGCATTTTCACCCCTTTTAAATTTCGAATTGTTTAAGAACTGTTCTTAGAAATCCTTTATATCTTATAAGTAACTAATATTCCAAATTTCATATTTCTAGGCCCTTCAGTAACGCAAAAATCGCATTTTTAGAACGTTTTTTGCTCCCGCACCCCCTTTGGGGTAGTGGCACCGACATAAGATATAGCCTATGTTCTAAGTTGGGCGAACACCGTCATTTTGATACCACTACTTTTGGAATCGGTTCGGTAGTTCCTGAGCTTATCTCCGACAAATAAACAATTTTTTCCTCTTTATAATAGGAGTATAGATTACTAGCAAACCCCGCGGCTTTGCTCGCGTAATATTTGAAATATGCCAAGTGATATTTATATGTCTAATTTTTATTAAAAGGTACTAACTAAATTTTTACTTATTACTTTTTAGAATAACTCAAAAATTACTATTTAAAACACAGTTTGATTAAACATCATTATTACACTGCATTAGGCAGAAATGAGACTTAAATTAATAAAACTAAATAAATGATAATTTACAAAATATTTTGAAACCTTTATGCTCATTTAATACGCTCATTTCAGTATTCATTTGAAGTTTTGAATTTTTTAGAAACCATCTTCTTACATCTTAAAATTAACTATCATGCCAAATTCCAAGTCCTACCATCTCTCTCAACATATAAAGGGCTATATTGAATTAGGAACTATCACCATTTATTTGCCAACATTAATTTTGAAATCGGTTTGTTATTTTTAATATTCCACAAAAACGTAATTTAGAAAGCTTTTAAAGGCATTTTATAGAATGTTTGTTGTTCCTGTAAACCCCAGGTTGTAGAATCATCGGCCTGTGTAGGATCAGAGACTGTTACCATTGATTTGCAACTATTATTTTTATAATCGATTTATATTCCCAGAAATTGCATAGATATCGTAATTTAGGACTTTTTTAGAATGCTTTTCACACATCCCCTTCGCTTCACCCCTTTTTAATTCGAATTTATTTTCGACAGTTCTTCGAGGGCATTTATATTTTATAAGTAACTACCATGCCATATTTAAAGTTTCTAGCCTTTTCAGTA
The DNA here is from genome assembly GCA_963932465.1 of Maratus speciosus. Taxonomy (NCBI): domain Eukaryota; kingdom Metazoa; phylum Arthropoda; class Arachnida; order Araneae; family Salticidae; genus Maratus; species Maratus speciosus. Next base: position 577,828,457 of record OZ010793.1, read on the forward strand.
TCACAGAAATCGCAATTTAGAAAGTTTATAGCTCCTGCAACCCTCTGGTGATAGTGGCACGGATATAAAGCATAGCTTATGTTTGAGCAGGTTCTAACACCAACAATTTGTCACCATTATTTTTTTAATCGGTTTAGTATTTGATAAGATTGCATAAAAATTGTAATTTATAACGCTTTTCGCTTACTTCATCTTTTTAAATTTGGAATTTTCTTTCGACTTTTCTTAGAAAGCAGTTGCATCTTGTAAGTAAATACCATGCCATACTTCAAAGTGTTAGACCCCTCAGTTGTGCAAAAAACGCAAATTAGAACATGTTTTGCTTTTGCAAACCTCAGATGGTAGTGACAGCAACATAAAATATAACCTATGTTATAGCAGGGACTATCACCGTTGATTTGCAACCATTAGTTTTGAAATAGCTTTGGTATTTCCTGAGATTGAGTATAAATCGCAATTTAGAACGTTTTTAGAACGCTTTTCGCTCATTTTCACACCTTTTTAAATTTATATTTTTTTTAACTGTTCTTAAAGGTCATTTATATCTAATAAATATGTACCTTGCCTAATTTTAAGTTGCTAGCCCGTACTGATCACAAAAATCGAAATTTAGAACGCTTTTTTGCTCCTGCAACGTCTAGGTGATAGTGATAACGACATAAAATAGCTTCTATGTTAGAGCAGAGTCTGTCAGCATCAATTTCCTACGATTTCTTTTGAAATCAGTTTGATTCTTCCTGAGATATCGCTGACAAATCGGCATTTAGAACGTTTTTAGAACGCTTTTCGCGCATTTTGCTCCTGCATCTCCTCTGGGGTAGTGGAAACAGATATAAAATATAGCCTAACTTGGAGCGAGATCTGTCAGCATAATTTTTACACCATTATATTTGAAATCGGTTCAGTACTTTCTAAGATTGCATAGATATCGCAATTTAGAACGTTTTTTAGAACGCTTTTTGCGCATTTTGACTCCCTTTTAAATTTCGATTTTTTTAGAAAATGCCCTTAGAGATCATTGATATCTTATAACTATACTACCATTCCAAATTTCACGTTTCTTGGCACTTCCGTAACGCAAAAACCGCAATTTAGAACGTTTTTCCCCTGCATCCCCTTTGGGGTAGTATCACCGACATAAAACATAGCCTATGTTGGATCAAGGGTTGTCACCGTCATTTTGACACCATTATTTTTTAAATCGGTTTGGTATTTCCAGAGATTGTGTAGAAACCACCATTTAGAACGTTTTTTAGAACGCTTTTCGCGCATTTTCACCCCTTTTAAATTTCGAATTGTTTAAGAACTCTTCTTAGACATCATTTATATCTTATAAGTAACTAATATTCCAAATTTCATATTTCTAGGCCCTTGAGTAACATTTTAAATCGCATTTTTAGAACGTTTTTTGCTCCTGCATCCCCTTTGGGGTAGTGACACAGACATAAAACATAGCCTATCTTGGAGCAAGCGTTGTCACCATCATTTTGACACCAATATTTTTTAAATCGGTTTGGTATTTCCTGAGATTGTGTAGAAACTACCATTTAGAACGTTTTTTAGAACGCTTTTTGTGCATTTTCACCCCTTTTAAATTTCGAATTGTTTAAGAACTGTTCTTAGACATCATTTATATCTTATAAGTAACTAATATTCAAAATTTCATATTTCTAGGCCCTTTAGTAATGCTAAAATCGCATTTTTAGAACGTTTTTTGCTCCTACACCCCCTTTGGGGTAGTGGCACCGACATAAGATATAGCCTATGTTCTAAGTTGGACTAACACCATCATTTTGATACCATTACTTTTGGAATCGGTTCGGTAGTTCCAGAGCTTACCTCCGACAAATAAACAATTTTTTCCTCTTTATAATAGGAGTATAGATAAAGGAAGTATTAACTTCATTATGCAAAATTAGTCAGAAATAAATGCTGAAAAATGTTTGTTGCTTTCTGTGAAAAATGTTTATTATTATTATGTATTAAACCGGCACGTGATAAGATAAACTTAAAAAAAAATTATGCTTAAAAATTATTTTAAAAAATATAATATATCAGTCAATTAAGATACAGTTTTTAAACAAATTGCATTTAAAAGTAATTTTTTCCCCTATGCGACGAAAATTGAAAATGTACAATTGTCAGAAGATTAAAAAATTGCAGTAGCGAAAATTTCAATGCCGAAATTTGATCGTGAAATGTTGCCATTCGCAAAAAGACATCAGCGTTACGCACAGATACGTTTGTTCTTTATTATATAGACATTTAATCAGTAAAATATAATAAAGATTGGTTATTAGGATGTGGTTATCAATCGAAGCTCTTATCCTTGGTATTTCGGAATGAAAAACAACAATTTTCACCTTCTCAAAATTTGCATACGCACTTCTCATATTCATATTCATCATTTTTAAAAAATTTGTATTTTGTTTGATCATTTAAAAATCATTTTAACTCAAAACTGTCACGATTGTCAGCAACATCTTTTATGTGAACAGACGCACTCTTTACTCTAGATACTAATTTCAATTCCGGAGAGTATAAATTTCCGTAATTTATGTTTTTTAGACGCATTTGTGTTAAAATGTTTAGTTTTATCTAGGAAAATGATCATTTTCTATTAAATATGACTTCATTTTCACTTAAATAAGCATTTTGCCGAATGTCTGAAGCCTAGTATCAGTACACATGCAGAAGGAAAACAGTATAGAAAATTTTTGAGGAAAAATGCGTGTTTTGAAAAGCAGTATGTCATTTTCTGTTATTATGCCCCTAATATAATATTCTGCTCCTAATGGGATTTTGTGACATTAAAACCTATACAACAATTTTTATCAACAATTTTGAATTTTTATCAGAAAATAGCACGAATAAAGATAAGAATACCTCATTATTTCTCTCTTGCCTGCAATAATGAAAGCTATCCAATTTTCATCATTTTGAAGAAATTTCATAAAATGCTTTTAAAATTAAAATATAAAAGTGGGATATTAAAAGAGAAAATGATAGTGCGATCACATCTACAAATGAAGAGCTTTCAGTTAAAAAAAAAAAAAATAGTAAAATTGATTCAGCAGAAAGATCAGGGCAGATGACTAAAAAACACACTTGTGTTCTAAATATATAGATTATATATAAAATTAGGAAAAATTAAATTAAGCAAATTATGTTATGTTGATAAAATTATAGTAGAATGTCCTAAAGAAAAGCATTAAAATTTTATTATTCGAGAGAATTTTGGACAACATTTTCAGGAACATAATATTATTTTAAACCACGAATTATTTGTTTGCTCGTGTAACTCGGCGAAGCAAATCCATCCAGCAGAAATTCATCAATTTCTGTAATATAAATCGCAATTATTTGAATGTCACCTCTCTTTTATAAACACACTCTAAATTTTTGTAAAACATTGCGTTTTATCAGTGTGTGATTTCGATTAGATTATTTTCAAAAGTGAAGCATTTTAACCTGTGAAGAATTTCAAAGCAGGTGGGCTGTGAAAATGACGCACTTCTATAAAACATAATTCAGGTTTAAGAATTAAAATACACACTTTTTTAATAAAATGACGTGATTTGCATTCGATAAAGCAATCCACTTTTACAATCCAGTTTTAAAATTCGTCTATAGTAAAGTTTGCATTATGACGTGATTATCACGGAATAACAGACAATGTTCTTGACATAGACCCTATTTTAATTTCAACTTTTTTTTCAGATTTTATGAGAAAATGGCAACAAAAATATACTGTATTGCCTATTTTCGACTATTTTCCGTTTACTTTCAATGACTTTCAACAGAAATGGGGTACTTTTGTTGCCACGATAAGAAAAATGTTATTAAAAACTACAAAAAAATTAATATCTCAAAAATAAATTGAGATACAGCTTTCAAACAAAAAGCATTTAAAAGAACATTTTTTTCCTTATACGACAGTGTAAAAATTTAAAATGAGCGATGTTTAGAAGTCTAAAAATTTGCAGTAGAGAAAATTGTAAAACCAAACTTTTATTTTAAATTTCAAAGTGCTGTCATTCGCAAAATGACGTATGCGTTACGCACAGATATATTTGTACTTTATAATATAGATAGACAGATAGATAGATAGGGTAGATTTATAATTTAATTCTGTTCTTTTGACAAAGCGCGGCATAACTACCGCACAAGTGCGGCGTCTCAGCCTGAATGTACGGGTGACGCGCCGCAATGTAATGTTTTAGAAAAAAATGTTAAAAAATATTTATTATTTGTTTTGAATTTTTTTGTCTCACTACACGTGTTTCATATTTAACATTAAATAGCACAGCATGATTTTTTTTTATGTCACCCATGAGACTTTGTATACAAATTCAAAAAAAATATGCGGCATAAATCCCGGAATTACTCTATGTTGCAGATATGCCACCCCATACATTTAAGGGATAAATATCTTTTAATTATCAGAGTAAATTTGTTACTAGTTATTTATCAAGTGAACGTTATTTAAAATGCATTCATTTTCCAAAGTGAGTCGAGTCCATTTTGAATGGAATTAATTTTATGTTGCATAATATTGACAAACATAATCAAAATTTAGCAGTTTTACTACATACAGTGCGTCTCATAAATATAAAGACACTGATATTTTCGAAATAATATTTTAATAATTCAGTATTCAAAGTTATATTTATGCATATAACGAAAAGTATGTGCGAAGAAAACATTTTACAGTAAATTAAATTAGAATTAAATAATTTCAACTCCAAAATTGATAAATGTAAATAACTTTGCTGTCTCATAAATATAAAGACATTTTACATACTTTTGAATTACCGTCCAATAAATAATCCATTCTTATTAATGACAGAAAATATTCTAGCTGGCATGCTTTTTTATTAAGTTCTATAACTATTTTGGCTTTATATCAAACCAACTTCGTTCGATTTCTTTTTTCAACTCAAGGACGTTTGAAAATTGTTTTCCAGATGCATATACACTGGGAACGAGAGTGCCACAAAGATTCTTAGCTGGATTTAAATCATGGTTATGTGTGGGCCATACCGTGACATGAATATTGCTATCGGGAAACCATTTTTTTGTGAGTCTTGATGTGTGAATCGATGTATTATGCTGATGGTACAAATAATTCAGACGACCAAGAGTTTCAGCAATTGGCAACAACTGATTATCAAGCAGTTCGATATACTCTTTAGATGTCTGTTTACCTTTCAGAAAAGCAATATCTGCAGTTCCATTAAGGGGTCTTGTACCTTTTAAACGCATCGAATATTAACGAAAAACATCAAAGTTTGAATTAGTATATCTTCAAAGCCTTTTTATGTATAAACATGAAATTTTGGATATTAATTAAACAGATTGTGCTTTGTAATATGCTACAATTAGAAATTTATTAACCCGTTACAGAATTTGTGTATTGTTGAAATCAAAATAGCTCTTTTTTTACCCCATAAGTCATTGCACGCATGATATGTTGAGAAAGTATGTATGGATTGGCATGAAATTCGGTAAAGATACTAAACATATATGTGTGTTTAAAATGATCTATTCTTAGGCTAAAATTATTTCATTAACTATATAAAAAAATATTTTCGTAAAAAAAAAATAAAAATTTTGTATTTTTAATGAATAAAAATAGTCATAACTAAAAATATTACCATTCTAAATACTTAAAAGTAGATCATTTTAAAGACACATATTTGTTTAGTATACTGAATTTCATGACAATCCATACATACTTTCTCAAGATATCATGCGCGCAATGACTTATGGGGTAAAAAAAAGAGCTATTTTGATTTCAACAATACACAAATTCTCTAAAGGGTTAATAAATTTCTGTTGGTCGTATATTACAAAGCACAATCTGTTTAATCAATATCCAAAATTTCACGTTTATACAGAAAAAGGTTTTGAAGATAGACTAATTCAAACTTTGAAGTTTTTCGTTAATTTTCGACGCGTTTAAAAGGTACAAGACCCCTTAAAAGAGAAGGCACCCCACACCATAACAGAACATACCCTTTTCTGCCTTTTGAAAAAGGTTCGAGATTAACGTCTTAAATCGTGCGAGTAGAATTCCAACCATCTGGGCCATCCAAGTTAAATCTCTTTTCATCTGAAAAAATGTCTTGCATCCATTCGTCCTTCCAGTGCATATGATCTTTAACCCCGATTTACCTCCGTTCTTTGTGTTCTTTTTTCAGTAAAGAAAATCTGCACGCATGTCGGCATACAATATTTTTCTTTCTTTTATACGACGATGTACTGTATCCTTTGGGACTATACCATAAACTCGTTAAGAAACTTATCGGAGTGACATTTTTTGCGACGAAACAAGTCGCATGATCTTGCGATCGAGTCTTTCATTAGTTTTTCTCGGTCTGCCAGATCGTTTTCTCGAATATAAATTGTAAGTTTTTGATAAAATTTTATAAAGTGCAGCTCTGATTCTCCCAATTTTTTTACATATTTGACAAACTGTTAAGCCATTAGCTTTAAATTCGCGTATTTTACAAATTCCATCTTTAGAAATTTCAATGTTCCACGGCATCTTTGCAATTGAAACAAGTCAAACAACTTTGCTCGTTTGGGTAAGTTAAAGTGTATTTCTGCGCGTGCGCATTAATTCTGTACGCGCGCATTCGAAAAAAATTTGCATATGAAGCAGTTTCAAGTTTGTCTTTATATTTATGAGACAGCGTAATTTTTTATTTTTTTATTATTCGAGATGAAATTATTTTATTTAAATTAAAACCCCTATAAGAGATTAATTTCAGTGTTCTTAATATGATGTATAAAATTTAATTTCTGTTAACTGAATTAATAAAATGTAATTTCAAAAACATCTGTGTCTTAAAATTTATGAGACAGACTGTACAGCCGTGGCGAAGTGGCAACGTTGGTAAAACACTGTTTTATCATCCTCTTTAATAAAAAGCTACGCGTTGCTGGCGACTGGCTTTTTCGCTAATTCTTGACACAGATTAATCTAGAAAAATGAAACATTTGACGTTACTGAGAAAGTTAATAACTCGAAAAGTATTTGTCAGAAAATTGTTAGACAAACTGCGTTAGAAAGGTAAAAAATTGCATTTAATATAAATTTCAAATCTAATGATTAGACGTTTTTCAAATATTGAATTTTAAAAATTACCCAATTTCACAATGGATTACCATAGCGAAGATAATGATAACGGCAGTGTGCCCTGACGTGTATACTGACTATAACACGAGTCAGAAATTATAGTAATCTCATTATTCTGTTAAAGTATAAAAGTGAATTAGGATGTCACGCATGCAAGGTTTTTATTTAATTGCCGACAAATACTGGATGCGCCATTTCTTTTTACTTGTGAATAATATAGATTTATTCACGTATAACGCCCTATTTAAAACGAATATAGGGTTAATGCATTTACAACAGAAAGTGTTCATGAAGGGCTTTTCATGCATTTTCATTTCTTTTTCAATATTTTTTCAAGAATCAAGACAATATTTATTTAGAATTAGGAAGTATTTGTTTAAATACTGGTATAAAAGCAAAATTTCTCAAGGCTTTCGATATATTGAAAAAGAGAGCCTATTTGTGCGAGGTTCATAGTCCGTACGGTGTTTAATTTTTAAATTGATTTTTCTAATCAAACGTGTAAAATTCAAGGCAACGCCAGGTATTTCAGCTAGTAATTTATAATTATATACTTGCAACTTATTGCTGAATATTTTGCTTCCGTTTTTTCCTATAAAATTTAATTTATTTTTGTTTTATTGTAACTTTTCTAAAGAAAATTTGCAATAAAAAAAAGAATGAAATATTGAAATAAAATATACCAGGCAAGGCCATTGATGCGTATGAAAACCATGATTTTTTTCAGCTAACACGGATATTGCATATTTAATTTAAATGAAATAAGATCATAAAAAAATGTACAAAGAGTCTGCTGTGTTTTAAAATAGTAGTTTAAAGTCAGAAAACAGATGTTTTAAATGGTTATCCAAAAATAAATTTAGCCGAATGTGTAAATTGAAATTTGAAGGAAAAAATTGTAAGAGTAAATTCCATAATTATGTACTATGTGTACTCAGATAATTGATCAAAAGAAAGCACCGTAGGTCAATAATGACTATACCAACAATGCATCGGATAACAACTGTGTCATTATTCAATGTCATTTTCCGGTTTCAATATCAAATATTCTACTGTTCACATGCTTTGTGGCTGTTAGACCCATCAATCAAACAAAAACTGCTGAAATCGAGCGCCTTTTAATGGATAATGGATCTACACGCTCCTGGTACTAGATTTTAAGCCAATTCCTTAAAGTTAAAGCCGAGGAAATGAACAAAGTCTAACGGCAGTGTGAATTATTTCAAGGAAAATTTAATGTATTTATTTAGAGTTTTTCAATTAACGAAAATAAAGTGACAAATGTGATTTATACAATGAAAGTTAGAACATTTTTTTTAAAATTTAAGCGACTCCGAAGCATACTTTATGCCTATCATTTAATAATAGACACTAGAGATGTGTCATTTGTTGAGGAACGACTCCAAAGGAACGATTCCAGCAGTGAAACTGAAGGAACGATTCCATTCTGTAAAAAGGAATCGGTCCTTTTCGGATTCGGTCCTTTTTGGAACGACTCCTCGGATTCGGTCCTTTTTGGAACGGTTCCTCGGATTCGGTCCTTTTTGGAACGGTTCCTCGGATTCGGTCCTTTTTGGAACGGTTCCTCGGAATCGGTCCTTTTCGGAACGATTCCTCGGAATCGGTCCAAAATGTACCGACTCCGAAAAGGACCGATTCCTCGGAGTCGTTCCGAAAGGACCGATTCTTCGGAGTCGGTCCATTTCGGAATCGTTCCAAAAAGGACCGAATCCGAGGAACCGTTCCAAAAAGGACCGAATCCGAGGAACCGTTCCGAAAAGGACCGATTCCCGAGGAATCGGTTCTTTTCTTGTAGAATGGCCAGTTTTAATAAATTAAAATACACTATTTTATTTCAAAATAACAGATTTTGATTCTATTAAAGCTGACTTTATTGCCAAAATATCCTTCTAATGTGTGTGCCACTCCCCCCCCCCCCCCCTCCTCAAAAAAAAAAGTAAAGTAAAGAAAGAAAGAAAAAGAAATTGAAGTGCGGGGCGGAGTAGGGCGTTTAATAAACATTACTATTTCATCTTCTTGTGCTAAATTAATCTGAAAGAAATAATTAAAAAAAATATTTTATACGAATTGGATTTTTTACACCTGAGAGAAAAAGTGCCCGAGATGGGATTCGAACCCAGAAACTTTACGTGCTTTACCGATTGAGTACCTGGACCCCGAGGGTAATGGAACACCATGTGTACTTTAATACACTAATACATTTTCTAATTGGTAAATGTATCATACGAAATGAATTTTTTCTAAATGAATTCTTAAGGCTGTTCTCAAATCCAAAAGGATAAATTTGTGACAAAAGTTTTAATTTATTTTTATTCGGAAATGCATGAAACGAACAGGTGTTGTTGTTCATAAACTATGTAATCGAGCTGTTTTTTCCGTTTTTTTTGCAAACGCAATAGGCCTTTCAGAAAATAGTGTCAAAGTGGGCGTTTTGAACCGAATTTCCGCGCGAAAGAGGCATAATTTCTCAAAAATGGGTGAAAAACATGTTTGTCACGTGATCAAAATCGATTATAACTCAATAGGTAATTTACTGATCAAAAGATGGAAAACACAGTTCGATTCCAAATCGCTTCCATGGTCAAACATTCCAATTTTATGTCTTTCCGTTAAAAAATGAATTTGTAAATGTGTCAAAACGTTTTACGCTTGTTGAGCAGAGCACTTAAGAACAGCCTTAAGAAAAACAAAGAAAATGCTTGTTTAATTACTAGTGAAAAATATTTTTTTAAATCTGACTAGAAACAGTTTTGAATAATGTAAGAAATATATCACTAGGCCATAAAAATTGCATTTTAATAGGATAATAATAACTGATTTTCAATTATTTTAATAATTGTAGAGTTACGCACTTTCATGCATATTTCACTATTTCATGTTTTTTCCTCAAACATAATTTCAATTTGAGAATCCTCTTTGTCAAAATAAATATATGACCAGCTACGAGCGCTCGAGTACCACTTTATTTCCACAGTTTGGCGTCTTGTTTTTCTCTCCTGAAGAAGATGATTAAAAAAATCTCGAAACTCCCTAAGATTGTTGTTTTAATCAACTTACATTGAGGTTTATTACATAGAGTAAAATCTGTTAGAACAAGGAATTTTTGTAAAACGTTTCTTTCTTTCTTAAGATAATGAATATTTCAAAAAGCATAATGTCTAATAATAATAATAAGATAACAGTAATAGTGGTGGGTGGGATTGAAATAATTTAACCGCGGTTCGCTCTCTTAATGGCCGTTTTGAGTATAAAAACGGGAAAGAAAAATCACGTGCTACATATAGATTATCGGACTTTCTCCAACACTGCGACATATATAAAGCTGCATATTTTATGCTTGTTTCGGTTTAATAGATTTATGTTAACCCTCCGCCTACCAGAGGGGTTCAATGGCCCCGACAGGTACATTTATAATGATATTTCTAATTTATTTTAAAAACTGAAATTTCTGTAAATATGGGTTTTTTCTGGGATGTTCTATTCTTTTGAGTAGAACATTCCAGAAAAAGTCACATATTTACAAAATTTTCATTTTTTAAATGAGAAAAATCAATTTGAATGTATCTATCGGGTCTGTTGCACCGGTCTGGTATGCGGAAGGTTAATATTGCATTTAAAAAGTTTTACAATATACGAATTTAATTATTGGTTTCCAAAGAATGCACGTTGCGATTTTGTACAGTTTTTTTAATTGTTATTTTACTTCTATTTCTTGCTAAATAATTAGAATTTAAATAACTGTGACTTTGTTTTAATTCAACGTAAAATAAAAGCAAAAAAAATCGTTTATCGTAATAATTTCTTATAATAATTCAGATTTCTTAATCGTTATTGATACTCGTAAATCCCGAAATCAATGCCACGATTAATGCCTGTTACTGTGGTGATGGATAATACATATCTGAGTTTAATTTCGAGCAAATCAAGGCTCCCTTCATGCTAAACTAAATTTAATGTTTCAAGCCTAATACCAAATTTCCGTTTTTATTGAGGTAAAACTTACTGCAAATACGATACTAAATTTTATGTATTTTCCTTTCTTATTGTTATTCTTTTCACTTAGAAGATTTATTTATTTATTTTCTTTTTTTTCTTAAATTACATAAAATTTTCTGAAAAGTTACAACAAAATGTTTTATCTATTTTAAATAGTTTTGACAATAAAAAGTTTAACTCCGAATAAAAAATAGTTAAATTCTCAAAAAATTAAGGTTGGTATTATCTATAATACGTTTACCACAGATATCTTTCATTCAACGGCCGAAACATCGTCAAAAGGATAGTTCTTTATATAGTACTACACTCTGTAATAATAATGGACATACTTTTAATTTGTTTAATTTAATTAAACCAATAAACCGTTTTTCAGTTAAAATGTTAGCAAATTTCAAATTTAAAGAAATAGAACTTTGAAGTTTAGTGAATCACTATATCTTTTGGCGGAGATAATATGTACTATATATGAATAAAATCATATATATTACTATATATATATATATATATATTATAATATTAATGCATATAATATTATCTTATAAATATCACTAGCCATAGCCCTGCTAATGAATCTGTTTACAAATCATCTGAAGGAACTTCTACCCTTTCGTGTAACACAAGTGTTCCATGACTTCATGAGTTATGAAGCTCCAAAGATCCCAACCCAAACAAACATATTAGCATTGCAATTCACTCACACCGAACTGTGGTTCTGTATCATATAAGTGGAGAGAGGGTGACGGCGGATGAGGGTGTGAAATTAGAGAAATTCCGGTAGGTTCTCGTGAAATTGGAGATTCAAAAAGAGTTGTAAGTTTATTAAAATTCTACGTAGTTAACAGCAGTTCACAAATAGCGATGTTAGGGTAAAAGACAAGACATACATCAGTCACTCAGGAAAGACAGTGTGCAAAAACGTGCTTTACTTTTTAACTCTTTCCAATAAAGTTAGTGTTTATGAATGCGGTTTGTCTGTCCGTCAGACCGTCTGTTCACACTCTAAGGCAAGTCACACACTAAGGCGACACATAAGACACGTCGCTTGAATTCGCTAGAAAAACTGGTTTAAAACAAGTTTGCAACAACTTCGTTCTTTGTTTCGACCGGTTTTTGCACTTCATGTTGTGCTTTGTGTCGTTGTGTGGTCTCAGTATGTAATATACCTAACTCCCGTAAATATACTCGGATTCCCATGCAATTGATATATGTTAATGATGTTTACCATGGGATGTTTGGTATTCAATATGAAGAGTGTAACATTAATAGTTTATTTACAGGGGCACTCAAAAGTATTTCGTTTCATTATGGTCAACGGGAAAAAATCGTTTGCAGCGCATTTGAATGACATTAAGCTATTTCAAATGCATTAAAATTGATATATATCACTGAATTGCACTACAAGATGATTGCTATAGAATAGGGTGTTTCACTTCTGAACCAGATCCTGAAGGCGGTGATAATAATGTTGATGAATTATGCGAAATATCCTGTGTGCGTAAAGTTAGGGAGCTGAGGAGAAAGACGATAAAGGGCATAAAGTTATTGAAAGTACGGACACTGGAACAAAAATGTAATCTGCTTTAACTAGTTACATATCCAAACCAGTAGGGCCATCCAAATGAAAAATGAGATTCAGAATGAAAAATGAAATTAAGATTACCTAGAGGTAGATTTTGAAGAGGAATCTGTGAGACTAAAAATTCCTAGCCCCTGGTGACAAATATCAGAGCAATAATAAAATTTCCTATACAGGATGTCCACTCTCAACGATGTCCAATAGCTAATTCCTAAACCGTTAGTCATAGTCATATAGTTCTAATTACAAAAATGTTTTAAATAGGGTAAAGAAGTATTTAAAAAGTGATTTGGGTCAATAGAATCATTTCTTGAAAAATTATGAAATTTAATTTTTTATACTTCCCCCGGTCCTTCAAGTTATAGTTAGTAAAACTTTCCTATTACACTTACAAGTAAGACAAATAAAAGTCCTATTATTCTACGACTAAAACTGACCGAAGTAATGGCTGTTTCAACATGGAGCATATTTTTTGCTGCGAAATAGGGGTCATTTACAAATTTACTAGAAATATAAATAATCTTCAGATATATAAAAAATATAGTTGATAGTAAAATTAACATTGCATTATAAATTTGAAATCTATAATCATTCTGAAATATTAATGCAAAATATACAGCTTGTACTAAACATATAACAGGAAAAAAATAATAGAATTTTCGTTAAATAAAATGTTGAAAAGCAACAGCCTCGATTCTTTACACACTGAATCCAAAAATGGCTTTCATGTTTTATCACAAAGTACAGATTTTTTGCAAATCGTAAATTTGAAAGCTAAAAAGTGAAAATTTTTCGGAAATCTGATTCTGATAGTATAAAATAGATGTGATTGTTATTTCCTTAACTTTTGATAATTGATTTTTATGTATTTTTTACTATTGAATCCAAAAATGACCTTCATTAGTTTTTGGTGTAAATCGCCCTGCAGGTGGCGCTGCTATGTAGCTTTTTGCAGGATTTCCGCAAAAGCTCTATCTCAAGAACTAATGCACGTATTTTTATAAAACTTCAGATTCCGTTAATCCTTGATATGAATTAGTGCTGGTAAAGTTTTGGTGCAAACCGCCCAACAGATGGCGCTGCTATGCTACATTTTGCAGCATTTACACGATTTTCGTAATAGCTCAATCTCAAGAAATAATGCACGGATTTTCATCAAACTTCAGATTTAGTTAGTGATTGACATGAATTGACGTTTTGCCCCTTGTGGTGTAAATCGCTCAACAGGTGGCGCTGCTATGCTGCGTTTTTTGAGATTTCCGCAATAGCTCTATCTGAAGAACTAATGCTTGGGTTTTCAACAAGCTTCAGATTTAGGTATACTGGATATGAATTAGTGCTGTTTATGTTTTGGTGTAAATCGCTCAATAGGTGGCGCTGGTATGCAGCATTTTTCACGATTTCCACAATAGCTCAATTTCCAGAACTAATGCACGGATTTTCATCAAACTTCAGATTCTGTTAGTCCTTGACATGAATTGATGTTTTGTACCTTTTCGTGTAAATCGTTCAACATGTGGCGCTGCTGTGCTGCATTTTTGTGATTTCCACAATAGCTCTAGCTCCAGAACTAATGCACCGATTTTCATCAAACTTCAGATTCCGGTATACCTTAATATGAATTAGTGCTGTTTGTGTTTTGGTGCAAATCGCTCAACAGGTGGCGCTGCTATGCTGAATTTTTCAGAATTTCCCCTACAGCTCTATCTCAATAAGTAATGCACGAATTTTCATCAAACTTCAGATTCAGGTATACTTTGATACGAATTGGTTCTAAATTGATGTAATTTCTTTTACTATTTAAATGATTTAATTGACGTGATTTATTTAGAAGAAAGTTTTGTGAAGGCCACAACATACTAGTTTAACTTTGAAATTTGCCATTTACAAAAAAAGTCTAACATGATGGTTAAATATGAAGGTAACTTTTACATTCAGTGCTAAAAAGCACATACAAATCAGTCGTAAAAGTTAAAAAATACAACCATCGACTCTATTTTATAGTATTAGCTATTTTTTCAATTTTGAAATTTACTAGTTGCGAAAAATTCTGACATGATGGTTAAAAATGAAGATAATTTTCGGATTCAGTGCTAAAAAATACATAAAAATCGTAATTTTAAAAATACATAATTTTAAAAATAAAAAAACACAACCATCGCAGTCTTGTGTTATCTAATCTAAAACTTTTTAGAAAACTTGTTGGCAGTAATCTATCCGAAATTTTTTGTGTTACCCTGTAAAATAAGTACATAATGGTAAGCACTGAAAATCATAATAATATTACATTGTCATCTGATTTACGTCAATATGTAAAATTTAACCTCGATCGCATATTTTAAAGTGAGTTGAATTTCGAGTACAAATTTTGAACTGGAAAGACATACATACGATCGTTTCAAGTTAACCCGTTACCCGCTGGTGTTGCGTTCACGCAACGGTCAAAATAATTGCTCATGCTTACATTAATTACTTTGTAACCACTATTTTACAATTAAAAAAATTGCCTTATTTATTGGCAGAAATTTTGATATTTTAATAAAGCGGAAATTACCTTTCTGAATTTGTGGTGACAACTGACAAGCGACTTTCAACAAGAAATTTGAAAATTCCTACTTATAGTTTTGGCGGTTAATAGGTTAAATAAAAGCTTATAAAAATAGCATAGTTTTTGTGAAAAAAATCATGAAAAGAAACAGCTTCAAATCCTTACAAAAATCTGTCGTAATACGATTTCTTTCAAAGCGCAGTTACACATGAAATAAATCCTTCAAATACTTTAAGCACTTTGTTTACGACCCCTAGAAGCATGGCTAAACTCATGTGTATTCGGATGCAGAAAAGTGGCATAAGTCTTGCATTTCAAAGTTTCGTATAACTTCATGAATTTTAGTGTTAGATGAATGGGACTTTTTTTGTCTTTCTTTTAAGAGAGCAGGAAATTTTTACTAAATATCTCTTATAGGGCGGAGGACCGTATAAAAAATTAAATTTCGTAACTTTTTTAGAAATATTTTTATTGATCCAAACGACTTTCAGAATAATTTTTTACCTTATTTAAAACATTTTTGTTATTGGAACTATAGGTCTATGACTAACGGTTTAGGACTTAGCCACTGAACATCGTTGAGAGTAAAGACACACTATATAAAATAATAATATAAATGGACGGTCATTTGACGACATATTTTCAAGAGAAGCCAATGATTACACTGAAAATCGAATAGACCTTGCACCGCCCTTAAATTTCCAAGAGGAATTATGCTTTATACCATAAATCATAAAGTTAGAAATAACTGCAAATTAATTGCACACGCTGATCAATGAAATGAACTCTTAAAAACAAAATCATCTGTCCAAAACATTACAAAATTAAAGCGACTGGATGCCTAAGAAAATGGATGGGTACATAAGAAAATAAATTAGTAAAAAATATTATGGATTACATGTGGTTCTCTTTATCTCGGAAGTGTTTTTTTCCCCTTGGAATCCTTTATTTTTCAAAATCGTTCTTTTTTTCTCGGAATCGTTCCTTTTTTCTCGGAATCGTTCCTTTTTTCTCGGAATCGTTCCTTTTTTTCGGAACGATTCCGAAAGGAACGACTCCAATGAACTCGTTCCTTTCGGTGAACGATTCCGGCTGGAACGATTCCTTAAAAGGAACGATGTTGCCCATCTCTAATAGACACTGATTTTAGTCGATTGATACCTATTGCTGCAGAGTCAGTAAGACAGAATGCACAGTGAAGCGCTGAAGGCTGAGTTTGTACCGCTTGATGCAGGCTTTTCACTGGTGCTTTGTTTCGAGTGTTTGCGGACAACATTTCAAGCGTGAGTGTTTTGTTGTTTGGAAGTTACGAAATTAAAATAATTTTTCGATTCTGAAGTTTATTCATTAAACTCTTTTACAGAGGTCTTTAATCTTTAGTCTAATTACGTGTAGTATTTGCGTTTCACTATCATACATATGCCGTACTCTTCTTTTTTTAACACTTATGTTTCTGCTTCAGTGCTCGAATTGATTTGTATTTCGTAAGGGACAGCGTAAAGTTTCAAGAGCTATAAAAAACATTTCAATATGCTACTGGTAGAATTATATTTTGAAGTTATATGTATATTTATCAGTATGCTACTCATATGCATATAGACACATTTGCTTATTGTAAGAAATTTTTTGCTTCGTAATTAATGAATTTGATCTCCTTTACAGGAACATTTACAAAACTCCTGTTAGTTTGATTTAATTAAAATTAGGCCATTACTATTTGTCCGAGATTGCCCCAGACATTGGGAGATTCAGCATCATGTTCGCGCTGATTTCTAAGGATGTTCAGTAGAAATAAATATGTTTTTTGAGAAGGAAACAGCAAATACTTTTTATCCGCGAGTCCTGATCATTCCCCCCCCCTACCCCCTTTCAGTTCTTTCAGGCGTTCAGGGTTGGCTTTAAAAAATTTGGCAACCCAACTAAAGTTAATAAAACGTTAAAAGCTTGAAAAATTTTAGTTTGAAGAACTACATCAATATTTACCTTCACCTCCTTCATT
The DNA here is from genome assembly GCA_963932465.1 of Maratus speciosus. Classification (NCBI taxonomy): domain Eukaryota; kingdom Metazoa; phylum Arthropoda; class Arachnida; order Araneae; family Salticidae; genus Maratus; species Maratus speciosus. The sequence continues at coordinate 577,845,741 of OZ010793.1, forward strand.
TTCTTCCCTTTCATCTTCAGTGACAAAGCGTTTTTTCAGTACAGGAGTAGTTACTTGGACACTAGGGGTAGTTACTAGTCCCTCGCAGAACTTTCTGTGAACATCACGTAAGGACTGCAAACGCTCAAACTCTTCAGGATCATGCGTGACTGGGTACTGAAAAGCACAGCAGTGGTACGGGTACGTCAGGTGAGCTTCTTTAATCTCCGGAAAGTGGAGAACTGAGGGAAATTCACGCATCGAGAATGTGTCTCTAATTTTAAGTACTTCAAGGCTTTCGAGTCCTCGGGTTGGAAGTTTAACGAGATTGGTGTCAGACAAATCCCTGAAAAATAAAATGATGTGCTATTAAAAAAGGGTTCAATAAAATCAAAACACTGTATTAACTAGTGCCGTGAAGGCATTTTCACATTGTTATTAATATAAAAAGTTAAAAACAAGCATAAACTGTATTAACTGTAACTAGTGACACTAGTAAACACTGTATTAACTAGTGCCGTGAAGGCATTTTCACATTGTTATTAATATAAAAAGTTAAAAACAAGCATAAAATGACTTAAAAGGTGCTAAAATTTATAAAGATGTTATTATATCCCGAGATCTTTCGTATGCACACGTGTTCATTTTCAAGGGAAAAAAGTGGCTGACTGGAATATAAGATAAACACACGTAAAACAAGATGAAAAAGTACGCATGTGCAATCGAGGTTCAGTCCACTGCCCCAGAAGGAAGGGGGGGGGGAGGTGAAAAAATTAAGTCATATTTTCAGGATCTCTCGAAATACCTAGAATGTGGTCCATTTCTGTGAATGCTAGCGAGGTTCAGTCCGCGGTGTGCCATTTCGTGTGTGTGTGTAAAAAAACATACAGCCCCATCCCGGGCTTCCCACGCTACAGAAAAACATAGGTGAAAAACGTTTTTTAAAATTGAAAACTCAATTTCACATTTAATATATTTTTGTAGATTCCCCACTAACAACACCGAAAAACATTTTTGTATGAAAAATAGCAATAATGTATTCAAATGAAGTTTTGAAATTCATTAAAAGCGATACTTTCGCACAAGCTTTGTGAGAGTTGCTGATAATCGAAGAAATTGCTACTTACAGCAGTCTTTCTGATTCTGATAATTTCAGTACTTTAAAAGCGCGTAGTTTCCATTACATTTGTGTTTTATTTATTTATTGGAGAAGTTTTAATTTCATTATGGCATATTAGTCAGAAACAAACGGGGATCTATTTATAATGTTTTAGTGTAAACGGGAAAATCTTTCGTAACGGACTCCACCCGATAGAGATAGTTTTTTTTTTTTTTAAATCACACTTGAAAATTATTTTAAAACCATAAAAAAAATCAGTAAATAGAGATACAGTTTTCAAACAAATTGCATCTGAAAAAACATTTTTTTTTTTTTTTTTTTGTATTCGACGGTGTAAAAATTTAAATTGTGCCATGTTTAGAAGTTAAAAAAATTGCAGTAATGCAGGTTATACAAGATCTAAAATATTGGTTGAAAAGCAAATTTTAATATTTTAAGAAACTTTAAAGCTTCCTTTCTTTTCTTTTTCTTTCTTTTTTTTTTTTTTTTTTTTAATAAAAGCGGATTATAATACAAGCCTAGTTGTTATGTATGTTAATATTCGAATAAAAGCGTGAAAGTATACATAAAAGTAAGGGGGAAAAATGCTTTCTTTTTCATTAAAAAAAAATTATACAACTATCCTATTCAACTGTTAAAATAATTCAATGGTTCAAACAATTCAAGAAAATAAACTTGTTTTTTTATACTGAGAAAATGAAGTGCATGGTACAAAATATCTATTTTATATCAGTTTTTATTGAAGATCTTTTAAAAAGTAAAGCAGAAGTATACGAATTGAATATTTCCAACTGTGCGAAAATATTCCCAAGCCGGACTCGAACACAGATAGGAAGGCGTATCAATAAGTTTTTGCCCTCACATCGAAATAATGGAGTGAAATTTTTGAAGTTGCTACATTGTATGAGTCCTTTTCTATAGATTCACCGTGCACAGTAACACATTTCTGCAAATGGTATTTAAAAGAAAGGGGGGAGGATGCATTCCAGGAGGCGCGATAGTAGACCCATAAAGGGCCATGTTTCTAACTTTTGTCGACCCTCAACTGTGACATATTGTTGGAAAGGCCTGTGATAACTTATTCATGCTATGCACCTCCTGAGCGCCACCCCCCAAATTTGACCACCGGGGAGAATGAATGATGCCCACAAAATTTAGAATAGTGCCCCCCAGAGGGCAAATTTGAGGGGAAGGGGCTCGGAAGGTGCATAGCATGAATAAGTGGTCACAAGCCTTTCTAACAATGTCACATTTGGTGGTCGGCAGAAGTTAGAAAAAAGTCCCCCTTTGTGTCTACTATCGTGCCTCCTGGAATACATCCTCCCCCCTCTCTTTGAAATACCGGTTGCGCAAATGTGTTACTGTGCACACTGACTCTATAGAAAAGGACTCATAAAATGTAGCCATTTCATAAATTTCACTCAATTATTTCTATGTGAGGGCAAAAGCTTTTTGATACACCCTCGTGTTTGTCTTGAATTGCCAATGCTCTACCGTTTAAGCTACCTGGGCTGACAACCGGCGAGCCTATTTCGCTCGGATAACTTTATTGGTAATAACATCTGGTCTGCCATGTAGAGAGCTCGACGGAATAAACCGCAGGTAAAGGAACTCCATATATACGATGGGTGCGTAGATATAGAGGAAAAGGTCCAAATACCGGCTACCACTTTTGTTTTCAATCTAGATCATACAATTTTCAAAATTAATAAAATAAAAAGTGACAGCAGGGTACCTTGACACGTCTTACACCTGCTTAGAGAAAAAAAAATCAGTTTAAAAGGCGTTTTCTGTTTATAAGAAGCAAAATTCCGAAAGTATTCACATTTTGAGTTTTTAAAATAGGGTCTAAATACCGGCTACCTAAGTTTTTTTTTTCAAAAGATCACACAAATAGAGCTAATGACAATTATTAAGCATTAAGAATATTATTTTAATAAATTGTATTGATTAATAACATTTCTTATGCACAGAAAAAATGCACAATTTTTAATAAATAAGTATTTTTGTCAAATTTCTAAAATTCTTTACGACTATCTCTCACAGTCTTCTTCACATTATTGTTACGTAATGACTAACTTTATCTTTCATCCATGTATCAGTCACCTGCACAATTATTTAACCGGTTGTAATTGCATTGTTTCAATATCTGGCAACAGTTGGTTTTGTTTTGTTCTAGAGAAAAGTTTATCAAAATAAAGTAATGTGAAATATATGGCTCTTCTGTCATTGAATTTAAGTTAGAAATATATTCGCTTTAACAATAAGAAATGTTATTGAGGGCAGTTTTAATAGCTTATAGATATTTTAATACTTAACTTTTAGGGATTCATTTAGTTAAGAGATTTATTTACATTGGAATCCAACATATGGCGTCCGCTGACAAGACTGGAATCTGTAAGTAGAATTTTATTTGAACTGCTCAAGTGAGAATTATTATTATTGTTGAATAAAAAAAAAAAATATTGTTGATGTTGAATACTATGGATGCGTTGAAAGCAGCTAGACGACAACATCGTAGAATTTTCACTAAAGCGTGTAACGAATTTGATGCAAGTGAAAGTAATTTATCGGCTGCTGAAAAAATTCTGAAATTGACAATGATAGAAGAGAAAGCGAAATTTATGACCGATGTAGAATATAAAATTAGAGAAATATTGTATAGCGACCAAGCTGACGAAGAAACAATAGACAAAGATATCGATGAATCTGAGGTTTACATCGATCGCTGGCGTGTATTACAACAGAAATTAAACGAACTTTTGGTTGTAAAAAATGAAGATTTGAAATCTGATATTTCGGTAATTAATAAGGATGTATTGCTTCATTATCCGAAGATACAATTACCTACGTTTAATGGTGAAATTAGAAATTGGTTGCAATTCTGGGGTCAATTTCAAAAAATTGATCAAGATACTAGCCTAGATTTTCATGACAAATTTGCGTATTTATCACAAGCCATGGAAAAAGGCAGTGTGGCAGAAGAATTGATTAGAAGTTTTCCGCCTGGTGGTAATAGTTATGCCAAAGCTGTAAGTCAACTTAAATCTCGTTTTGGACGAAAAGAACTTCTGATAGAATATTATGTTAGAGATTTGTTAGGCCTTGTACTGCAGAAGCAAAATCCAGGAAAACATAATTCTTTGCGACGATTATATGATTCATTAGAATCGAAATTGCGATCATTAGAAAGTCTTGGAGTTATTACAGACAAATATGCTGCGATGTTATATCCGCTTGTTGAATCGTCTCTTCCAGATGATATTCTTAGAGCATGGGAAAGGTATAGAACATCTCACAGAAGATCTTCAAATAGATGTAATGATGTGGAATCTGAACTAGATAAAAATCATGATACAGATTTAAATAATGGTGTTTTAATTGGCTCAAAAACTGATCTAGATAATTTATTAGAATTTCTGCAAGACGATGTTGAAGCAGAAGAAAGAATTTCTTTGGCAAGTAAGAGTTTTGACAAAACTTTTCGATACACGCTAGCTGCACGCAATAATCATGAAATCGAAGAATCTCAAATATCTGCTGTATCAGATTTATTAAACATTGATATGAGAAAATATACCAGAAATAAGAATAATTTTAAACAAAAACTGTGTATTTTTTGTGACAAACGCCATGCATCGAAAAAATGTTTCAAGGCAATGTCAATGTCGTATGATGTTAAGAAAGACATAATGCAAAAGAAGGGAACTTGTTTCCTATGTTTAAAATTAAACCATCTAGCCCGAAATTGTAGAGCAAAAGTAAAATGCGTTTTATGCAGAAAAAAACATGAAACTCTAGTATGTCCAAAAGTTCCTGAAAAGTTAATCAAAACTGAAGAAGCCCAGGATCCCTTAAAAGCTCTGAATAATTATTATTTCAGAAGATCTTCTTTGAGTGTTGAGCCTTCAAAAAGCAAGGTTCATCATGAGCCAGGATCACAAGGACGAGCTAGAGGAGGTTCAAGCAGAGGACGTGGTGGTTATGGTGGACCCCGTGGTGGTGATGGGTATGCTAATGGCTACGGCCGAAGATATGACAGTCCATCTTTTGGAAGTCGAGATTTTTATGACCGTGGCTACAGTTCAATGTCGTCTCGCATGAGACCATACCCTTCACCTTATGATCGTCGTAGTCCATCTATTGCGTCCATGAGAGATAAACATGCGGATCCCTATTCATCATCTTTGAGAGATCCATATTCACAAAGATCTGGCATGTCTCCTGTTTCACGTGATTTGTATGAAAGAAGCAGCAAAGCAACATTTCTTTGACACAGTTAAGGTACCGAAAAGATTTAACTTGTAATTTTAAATTGTTGAGTTGTGCATTGTCCACAACTCAAGGTGGGAGTATGTTACGTAATGACTAACTTTATCTTTCATCCATGTATCAGTCACCTGCATAATTATTTAACCGGTTGTAATTGCATTGTTTCAATATCTGGCAACAGTTGGTTTTGTTTTGTTCTAGAGAAAAGTTTATCAAAATAAAGTAATGTGAAATATATGGCTCTTCTGTCATTGAATTTAAGTTAGAAATATATTCGCTTTAACAATAAGAAATGTTATTGAGGGCAGTTTTAATAGCTTATAGATATTTTAATACTTAACTTTTAGGGATTCATTTAGTTAAGAGATTTATTTACATTGGAATCCAACATTATGTTTCTAATTTTGTTTTATAACGTGTAAAACAAAAAAAAAAAGCTTGCTGATTGAAATGAGAATTATTATATCTGAAAAAATCAAAAGTATATCACTCTCTGCGTCGGTATAGTCCCTATGAACCCACATATCGCATTCTTAACATTGAACCCAGAATCCCCTCCCCTATTCTTGTCCACAGAGAAAGCGCCCATGCAGAAGACACAAATTTATCATCTTCCTCTGTTGGATATTTACCTTTTTCACTTTTTTAGCCCTCTCGCTGCGTAATTGTTTTATCAAAATAGCTTCAAAAATTGCGTATTTAACACCTTCGCGACGAGCGTCTTTTAAGAATTTTTCTTCTTTTGCCACCGTTTTTTCAAAACAAAAGTTTTTGTCTAATTTATACGGGAAAATGCTCCGATTAAATAGGGGCAATTTAAAATAAAAAAATAACTGGTGGGAATAATCAAGGAGGATTAATTAGACGGGAAAATGCATCCCCGAGAAAATCTCGGGTTACTCAAACTTTGCTACTTTTACGATGCCCAAGGAAATCTCGGGTTGCGCAGCGAAAGTGTTAAAATCAAATTTCTGCCTCTTTCGCCTGGTTTACTGCGTCATTTTTTTTTCTTTCTCTTCACATTTATTACAGGCAATTTTGTAGCGTCCAACAGTTCTTTTTTGGAAAGTGATCCAGTAACCAGTGTCGGTCCTGAAAATTTAAGGCCATGGTTGCTTTTTTCATATTGCGAAATGGGACGGGGACTATTTCTGAACCATTTAAATTAATTTATTAATTATGGAACTATTTAAATTAATTTATTTTCCTCCCCTTCAAGCAGAGCAACCGAGAGAGGTCCAAATACCGGCTAGCCGGTATTTAGACCACTCTAGGTAGCCGGTATTCGGACCACTGCCATGTTTAAGTTAAAACCGATATTACTCATTCATATAATAAAATACCAATACTGTGCGCGTGGCTATTGAGAGCTAAATATGTCTAGTAAATAACTTAATCAACAATTCAAGCCAATATACGATCAGTATATTTTAAAAAAAATGAGAAACACATATCTGAAAAACTTTTGATGTACCAGATTACGTAGATTCGACACTTTTGCATTTACTATTTGTAAATGACACAGACTTCAGCGACGTACTTTTCGTAACTTTCTTCTCTTAATTAAAGTTACAAACTCTGCCTATCACTACTAGGCTGCGCTGCGCTCAGTTCTCAGAACACCTAGTAGCCGGTATTAGGACATTTTCCTCTACTATTATTTTTAACACAATCATACTGATTGGTAAATTTATCATACGAATTGAATATTTTCAACTGAGCGAAAAAAATGGCCAAGGTAGGACTCGAACCCAGATCCTTGACTTACATTGCCAATGTTCTACCATTTAAGCTGCCTGGGCTGAGAAAAGGCGAGCGTATTTCGCTCAGATAACGTTATTGATAATAACATCTGGTCTACGTCTAGGCAGCTCAACAGAATAAACCGCAGGTAAAGGAACTCCCACTAAAGGCACTATAAAGACAAAATATTTTACAATTACGATTATGCTGGAATGACGGAACTTTCATTGACCTTTCATGTTCCCCACGCGGATTTAAGTCATCTGTAAATTAAGATATATAGTCAAACTTAAGCGACAATATCGTAAAAAAATTAAGTTATAGTTTTAAATCTTGAAAAAAAATGGCGAACTTAAGTAAAGATATAAGTAAAAAAATTTTCTTTTTAAGTAGATTTTCTTCTTTATTCGACAGTGCAAGAGAACAGCTGTAATACTTTGAAAATTAGAAGCGATCGAAAAAGCATTGTATTCTTAAAAGTCAAATGAAAAAGGAATTTGAATTAAATATCTAAAAATTTCTTTGGTTCACATTTAATCTGGTAAAATATTGTAATTTGTATTTGTGATTTTTATTTCAAGTTATTAAAATATCTAACAAAATCATATTATATACCTTATTGAGAATTCCTTCCTTTTTTGTATCTGTAAAATTTAAATTGTACAAGTAACAATATAATTTAATGGGAAAAATAAATCTTTTATAAGCCTGACATGACTTACCAGTACAGTTTGTCGAAGTTCGTTAAAATGATCAAAAGCTGCTTATTATTTATGACTAAATAAGAAAAATATTGTTTTATTTTTGAAGGTTTTACTATAAGTTTCATTCCTTAAACAATATTTTCTCTCCCATGACAATACCTTTGATTTTGTTTTCTGAATATCTCATTTCAACATCGAATAGTTTCGTAATATTAGATTTACAAAACTTTACTTTTTTTTTCTTTTTTTTTGAGTCTAGATCTAGAGAAACAAAAAACGTCTATGTAATTGATGTTAAAGATGAGATAGCTTACGTAAAGAAAACAGTACGAAGATTTTTTTTTTCATTGAATAACCTATTTCAGCATCGACGAATTAATTTTACAAAACTTTTCATGATTCTTTCCTTTTTCCTTCTTTCTTTCTCTATTTCTTTTCAGTCGCTCAACGAACTTTTTGCGAAACATTGTGATTAAAAACAAGACAGTAGACAACAGATATTTTTCTCTTTAACTTTGAAAGAATAAATTCGATATGTAATCCAATTTATCTGAAATATCATACTATATTACAGCACTAAGGTTTTGACATTCCTATTAGTGAATATGAAAAAGTTATTTTCTGCTTTTATTTACATGAGCATCAAAAGGAAAGATAAATTTCGGAAGACATTTAATAATCGAATTAGATAACGAGCTTTCATCTTTCTCCAACTTTTACTGTAACGGTAAACAATAAAATATCTATCTGCACTATTCTTTCTTCTCTTTTACGTAAAGTACTAGCAGCTTTTGCTCGCTTCTAAAAGTATTTTGAATCAAACGAAATACAGTGGACTTTCTCTATCTGAACACTCTCTAATGTGAACACCCCGGCATTATGAACACATTCTGGCGATCCCAGCGAAACTCCATAGACTTAACAAAAGATGAACTCTCTGTAGTCTGAACACCCTCTAATCTGAACACCCCGCTACTATGAACGCTACATTTGGTCCCCATTCTACCTCACCTCTCTATAAACTGAACGTCTGTTTGCAGTCGGAATCCGGGGAATTCCCTCATCATGGAAATTCGGAAAACATAGTTGCAGAAGAATAAAAAGGTTCAATGAATTCGTCGAAAGAAAGACTTATCGCCATGTTCTGAGCCAGTTTTACGAGTGCGAAGCTCAAACCACTTGTGATTGAAAAAAGTGAAAAACCAAGATACTTCAAAAATGTGAAGATCGCATCATTGTCTGTGCCCTATAAATCGAATTGAAAAGCTTGGATGACAGTTGCAATAACAATTGCTCACAATGGTTGGAGGGCATTACGAGATGATGAAGAAAGAAGAAAAATTCTTCTTTTTGTGGATAATGCCAAATCATATACAAACATGCAGCTGAGCAACGTGAGCCCGAAGTTCCTGCTACCGAACTGTACTTCTATAATCCAACCACATGATCAAGTAGTAATCAAGACCTTTATAGCTCACTACCGAATCCATTTTCTGAAGAAAATATCCCTGGGGATGGAGGAGGCAAATTCGGCAACCGAACTAACGAAACAGATCAACGTCATGGATGCTGTCCATGGGATATCAATGGCTTCGAATGAAGTAACCCCTACACCATCCACAGATGCTTCTGCGAAACTGGATTCCCATGTGAGAATCAGAAATCAAGAATAGAGGGTCTAGAAGCAACAGCTGTGAGGGACTTTTGGTCAATTCTTCAGGAGCTTCATACTGAAATTAAACCTGCAGCTTATCTCGAAGTCGACGGAAGCCATCTGGTTTGCGACAACAACATCGTTGAAGAGGAAGAAGATAGTGAAGAAGACACAGAACCATAACTGACCAATGAAACAAGAAGTATGATTACCTTCAAACAATATGGCCAAGGAATTCAAGACCTGTTGAAGTATGCGGCTGAACATCACCCGGAAGCCTTTCAACTTCTTAAACAACCAACTAACATCTGCACTGCACAAGCATACATATTGAAAAACAGACTAAAATTACTCACCTTTTTAAGTAACGTCCAACTGAATTTAGTTTGACATTGCACTAGCCGCCAAATCTACACCCATGTTCTAAATTTTAAAAAATTGCATATTTTTTCGAATGTCATGAAAAATACCGAAAGAAAGGTGAAACTATTGCTTCGAAACAGCGATGTAACTCTTTGGTGTGGAATACGTAAGCGTACACTTGTGTATGGGCGGAGCAAGTAGAGAGACAGGCTTTATAAGTGATCGTGGCAACTTTCGTGTTTTGTTCGCTCGTACACCTCACCGAAATCTTGGACTGTTTTGCAACATTCCGCAAAATTCAAAACCAAACAGAAAGAATGAGTAACCACCAACGTTTGGATGATGGAATGAGGAGGTGAATCGCATAGAGTATGGAAACAGGGTAGTCTCAAGTGCAAATCCCTAGTGACTTCAATGTAATTCCCAGTGTTGTGTAAACCTTTTGGAAACAGTTTAAGGATACTGGATCCTTAGGCAAGGTCGTCCAAGAGCCATCTAATGAAGATCACTATTTGTCCATTACAGGAGTATAACAGCTTCTCAGCTCTATCATGACCTTTATGCGGCCACATGAAGCCGAGTTTCAAGGGTTACTGTTTGCAGAAAGCTACATGACAGAGGGCTATTTTCAATAAGACCTGCTGTTTGCATCTGCTCACTTCTGCACACAGGAGAACCCGTTTATCTTGGTGTAGAGATCTTCGACTTTGGAACAGGTATCAATGGAGAACGTTTTATTCACCGATGAGTCTCGGTTAAGCCTAAACACTAATTCTTGACGTATTTTCATTTGGATAAAACCAGTACGTGAAAGAGACTACTATGGCAGGGGAGGTTTGATGGTCTGGGCAGACATCATGTCTGACGAGTGCACACCCCTACCTTTGCTTGGCAAAGGCTCTGTGACTGGTGTGAGGTTTAGGGATTATATATCTTGGACCTCTATATTCGGCTTTTAACGAATGCAGTTGGCTCTGATTTCATTTTTAGGGACTACAACGCGTGCCCAGATAGAGCTCATCTAGTCGACGAATTTCTGGAAACTGAGGATATTTGCTAGATGGATTAGCCCGTCAGATCTCCGGACCTAAACCCTATAGAATATGCCTAGTACGCTTTGGGGAGGATAACTGGAACTCGCTTTCCACCTCCCAGAACTACAAAGAGTCTGAAAACAGCGTTGCTGGAAGACCGAGACTAAATGCCACAGATTTTCATAACCAGATTGATTTGCAGTATGAATTCGTTATGAGAGCTGTATACTGTGGGAGCTGTGTAGAGAGGACCATGCACCCTATTAACCCATTTTTCTAGGTTATATTGTAAGCTCTGTTTTATATCTTCTGACGCTGGTGAGTCTTACGCACGATCATGCGTGTTTATTATAACTGTTGAATGTTTGTTTTTTCCATTATAGTACATACTTAATTTAATTAAAATCTGTCCAGTAGATCTGAAGATAATCGACCAAATCTGAAAATTATCTTCATTTTGAGTGTAAATTCAGCACCTCCATCTCAGTAACTGGCATGGCTAATCAGGCTAAGTATTCTATACAGCCTATAAACTCAATACATAGTAGTCGTTTTCAAACTCTCTCTATACTGAACACCCCCATAATCTGAACATTTTTGGTCGGTTTGATGAGTGTTCAGAATAGAGAGAGTCCACTGTATATTTAGCAAGGATGAAAAAAAAAAGAAAAAAAAAACTTTTTCTTAATATATAATAAAATATCGATAATTGTTATATTCGTGTAATCTTACATTATCCAATTCAAAGTCGACGTTGGCGACAAAATAGCTCGAAAATCCCTAAATAACTGAATAATCACTTTATAACTATTATTGTAGTAGGTTTGGTACCTTGAATTTCCAGCTTCTACCTAAAACTGCTGCTTACATATGGCGAAATGACCTAAAACTTGCGATAATTCCATTAAATTCTCTTAGGTGGGAATTTCTAAAATCGATAAAATACAAGTTTAAGCATGTTTTAGTAGATTAGTTATCCTAAAATTCAGGACTCTATCTAAAACTGCTGCTGAGATATGGCGAAATGACTTAAAGTTTCGACCCCCCCCCCTTTAATTCTCTTAGGGGGGAGGGGATTTCTAAAATCGCTGAAATACGTGTTTATTTATTTTTTAATAAGTTTATGATAGTGAATTTCTCGCTCCTACATAAAACGCCTACTGAGATATAGCCAAATGTTCTAAAATTTCGGTCCTTGTCAAACCCCCTTAGGAGGGGGGATTTCTAAAATCGCTGAAATAGGTGTTTAATTATTATTTTAGTAGATTTATTTTCTGTCATTTCAAGCTCATACCTAAAACGGCTGCTGAGGTATGGCGAAATATTCTAAAATTTTCGATCCCCCCATTTACCCCCTTGGGGGAGGAATTTCTAAAATCGCTGAAATACCCGTTTAATTATTATTTTTTTTTAAATAACTTTGTTATCCTGGATTTCGAGCTCCTACCTAAAATGGCTGTTGAGATATGGCCAAATGTCTTAAAATGAGGGGTTACACCCTGGCAGAGGAAAACGTATGGAGTCGAATCGTATTTTTGCTAACAAATGGGCTAGAACTGTAAGAATATGTGGATTGTCCTTAATTTTCTAAGTATCTAATGGATAAGGCCGCTTATTTAATGGATGAGACCGTTTTTCATCAAAGAAGGCTGTTGCCCGTGAAAATTGAAGGGCAAACGCTCATAAATTTACAGTTCTTTCTAAGAGTGTGGAATGGATCATCTCGTCTAAATGTCTTAACAGTTCTGATAATTATTTTTGAATAAAAATTTACCATACTCACTTTTTAGCGTGTGTTCGGTTTTCATTTGACTGCTCCTTATACATATAAAAACTTTAAGGGAGCCTGGGACACAAAAATCTCGAAATTATCAAATTTTTACTTTTTCGACTTAAAAGATACCCTAGAGATTTAAGAATAAAATGATGCATACTACATGTAAATACGATAATTAACACGTTCATTGCTGAAAAAAATAAGAATTTTCAAATTTCTTCTTGAAAGTCCTTTGCCACCACCAATTCTGAAAGGTAAATTTCGCTTTACTAACACAGCAAAATTTCTGCCAATAAATAAGGCAATTTTTTCATTTTAAAATAACGGTGAGAAAGTAATAAATTAAAGCCACGAATATTAAAGCTACGAGTATACTCGTAGCGTGGCAGTCAACATGTTAAAAGGCCTGCAAAAGGCAGAAAGTTTTATAGTATGTCCACTTCCCCCCCTCTCCCAAAAAAGACTCATGAAAGAAAAAGAAAATTCGAAATGAGATGGTTTTTACACCGGAAAGCTAAGGTACTAGGCTTAGAATAATGGAATTTTGCGATGGGAAACATAAAAAAGGTATTCATAGGTTATATGTATATGTATATGTTGCCTAACATTTTTAAATTAAAGCAATTAGCATTGTCTTATAATTATCCCATCTCTTTTATATCTGCATGGCTCAAATCTTGATATTCCTTTTTTTCTACTTCTTACCACTGTTATGGAGGGTGGGATGTGGATTGCTGAAAAAATTATAAAAATCATATACACAAAAAATTATATGTATGTATATATAATGTATATATATAATATATATTCTTTAAAAAAAGAAAAAAGTTTGGTGTATGTGTATGTTTTTCCATACATTATACACTAAAAACATAAAAAATAAAAAATAAAAATACCATTACGGAGGGTTGAGGTCGGGAATGCTAAAATAAGTTTAAAACCTTACATGTTTTTATGTGTGTGAGCGTGTATGAGCGTATGTATATATGCTTATATATTGTATGGACATATAATTAAACTAGTTGGATGTGCCAATCCCAAAACTTTCTTCTATCTTATACATCTTAATATTTCAAAAACTAGTTACACATGTTAATACTTCAATATTATTAGTTCAATATTATACCAACTTTGATTTTCATCTTAAATTCCTGCTTCAGTTAATTAAATGAACTAAAAACGAGTTAATCTATATCATGATATTTCTTAAAATTAATAGTTTTTCCTTATTCTGTTGTTATCAGATGTTTGCCAATAACCGGCTTAGCAGGAAGCGAGTTCCCGCGTTTCCACGAGCCGCCGATGGACAACAGAACTACGAAAAATCAAGAAAAGTATACAAAAATCGCTATCACAGAGCCCCTTTACCGCGCGATATTTCCAAATTCGAGGAGGACCTGTTGGCCAAAGCCAAAAATATGCACAAAAAATTTGGTTCAATTGTATGCATAATTTTATACACTTTTCGACTGTATAATAAAGAAAATGCCACAAATATCTCTATTACAGTGCCCCCTACCAGCAGATTTTTTTTCAAATTCAGGGAGGACTTGTTTGCCATAGCCAGAAACGTACACAAAAAAATTTGGTTCAATTCTATGCATAAATTTATACAATTTTCGAGGTACAATAATGAAAATGGCGCAGAGATCCAATTATAGCGCCACCTTCTGGCGGTATTTTTTCAAGTTCAGGGAAGACTTGCTTGCCATAGCCAGAAACATAAAAAAAAAAAAAATTGGTTCAATTCTATGCATAACTTCATACACTTTTCGATGGTAGAATATTCAAAATGGCACAGACATCGCTATTACTGCGCCCCTTACCGGTGAATTTTTCCAAATTAAGGAAGGACCTGCTTGCCATAGCCAAGAACTTAAAATAAAAATTTGGTTCAATTCTATGCATAAATTAATACACTTTTGAATGATACAATATTCAAAATCGCACACAAATCGCTGTTACAGCGCCCCCTACCGGCGAATTTTTTCCAATTTCAGGGAGGATCTGCTTGCCATAGCCAAAAACTTAAAATAAAAATTTGGTTCAATTCTATGCATAAATTCGTACACTTTTGGATGATACAATATTCAAAATCGCACACAAATCGCTGTTACAGCGCCCCCTACAGGCGAATTTTTTCCAATTTCAGGGAGGATCTGCTTGCCATAGCCAAAAACTTAAAATAAAAATTTGGTTCAATTCTATGCATAAATTCATACACTTTTGGATGATACAATATTCAAAATCGCACACAAATCGCTGTTACAGCGCCCCCTACCGGCGAATTTTTTCCAATTTCAGGGAGGATCTGCTTGCCATAGCCAAAAACTTAAAATAAAAATTTGGTTCAACTCTATGCATAAATTAATACACTTTGAATTATACAATATTCAAAATCGCACAAAAATCGCTGTTACAGCGCTCCCTACCGGCGAATTTTTTCCAAATTCAGAGAGAACCTACTTGCCATATCCAAAAACTTAAAATAAAAATTTTGTTCAATTCTATGCATAACTTCATACACTTTTAGATGGTTCAATATTCATAATCGCACAAAAATCGCTGTTACAGCGCCCCCTACCGGCGAATTTTTTCCAAATTCAGAGAGGACTTACTTGTCATATCCAAAAACTTAAAATAAAAATTTGGTTCAATTCTATGCATAACTTCAGACACTTTTAGATGGTACAATATTCAAAATCGCACAAGAATCGCTGTTACAGCGCCCCCTACCGGCGAATTTTTTTCGAATTCAGAGAGGACTTACTTGTCATATCCAAAAACTTAAAATAAAAATTTGGTTCAATTCTATGCATAACTTCATACACTTTTAGATGGTACAATATTCAAAATCGCACAAGAATCGCTGTTACAGCGCCCCCTACCGGCGAATTTTTTCCAAATTCAGAGAGGACTTACCTGCTATATCCAAAAACTTAAAATAAAAATTTGGTTCAATTCTATGCTTAACTTCATACACTTTTGGATGGTACAATATTTAAAATCGCACAAAAATCGCTATTACAGCGCCCCCTACCGGCGAATTTTTTCCAAATTCAGGGAGGATCTGCTTGCCATAGCCAAAAACTTAAAATAGAAATTTGGTTCAATTCTATGCATAACTTCATACACTTTTTGATGGTACAATGGCGACAGACAGACGGACAGACGGACACACGGATAGACAGACATTTTCTATAAATATGTTTTTGGGGATCTCTGACCCCTAAAACGTGTAAATCCGTCGAAAACCGGAAGTTGAAAAAAATTTCGATTACAATACTTTCTTCTATTGAAGATAGAAGATTCATGCATTTAACATAATAAATTCCACATATTGCATCATCATTTAAGGATATATTTTACTATCTCAATATTCCTCATTGCTTTTTAAATTTTCACATTTATTTACATAATACAAGGCTACATTTTACTATCTCAAATATTCCTCATCTTTTTAAATGGTATTTATGTTCTCATTTTTTATATTACAATTTTTTGTCTTTAGAACGTTAATTTAATCAATTGCCCTTTTATTTATTTTTATATAATTCTTTATTTCTTTATTTCTTTATTTGTATTAATTTATTCCTTTTCTTTATTTTATTTTGTATTCACTCAGTACTTATTAAGTTTATTATCATTTTCATTCCTTTTATTTTATTTTTTTTGGGGGGGGGGCTTAAAATCGCAATACTAAACATTATTGTTATTAATACAGTTCCAATTTACATTTTTCCTTTCTCACACCAGATGGCAGCACAGTTATGGGTTTCACTCAGATGCTCAACTGTAGATCACATGTTAAATTAGTCTTAACTTTGTTTTCCATGCTGATATGCAGTAGTTTTGAATCTTAGTATGCCATTCAGGTATTGTGCTCTAATAATTTTTAATATCCTGTATGGCGTGTATCTTTCTTTGGATCTCTTAGCTTTTTATTATCTATTTTCTGTAATGTTTGCGTTAAAGGTGCCAACTTTTGTCATTTTAGGCTTAAAGCCGACAAAATTGGATGAAATAACGTATCTTCTATAAATGAACTCACAAACTCCTCTGATGATTCTGTGAGTCATTCATAGTTTCTTATGTTACATACTGGTTTCGTATGTTCATTTCTAAATCATCTTTAGAACTTTATCAATTTCTTCATACATTTGTGATTTTAAATTTATTATATGTATATCTATATAAATTAATGTTAGATATTTTTAAAAACTCATAAATCATATAATAGCGCTTTTTGTATGCTTTTTTTCTAAATATATATATATATATATATGTATAAGTATACATTAAAAAACGCAGTAAAAACATTTATAAATAAAAAAGATAAAATTTTGCGTCCTAGACCACCTAAAGTTGTAAAACAATGAAAGGAATGTACGTATTAATACGGATGAACATATACATCATATTTGTGCTCGAGAAAAGCAAACTTGCACTTCTATGGGATTTTTTACTTTCGTTTCTTACGGAGAAAAATGATTGATCTTTAAATCATTTTTCGCAAACATTTTTAAATGTGTAAAAGTTAAACATTTAATCTTTCGGAAACTGATGAAAAAGAAATGTTTTTATAGATAAGACAGCTTAGATTTATTTTAGTAAAATGTCTTACACACACAAACACACACACATATATATACTCGTATATTCTTTCTAAATGGAAGATTTTACTTTCTCTATAAATCTCAAGATTTCGTATAATGTATCATAAATATTTGCTAAATTTTAGATTAAAAATAATGTCAAGGAAAATATTAAACTTTATTGATTATTTTAAGAACTCTTACCTTGTAATATTTTTATCAAATTTTACAGCACATGACAAAAGACAGATAAGCATTGACTTTTGGCCACCATTATATGTTCATTTTTTAATAGTTTCCAACATACTGAAAAGTGTTTGTGAATTCGGTTTGTCTGCCGTTTGTCCGCGCTCTAACTCATGTAAACATACTCAGATAGACATGAAAATTGTATATGTTATTGAAGATTATTATAGGATGTTCGGTACTAATAATGAAGTGTCTAAGTTTATAGCTCGCTTACATGGACACACACAGAAGAATTCCGTTACTTTATGGCCTACGGGGAATAAGGACATCATATTTAAAATGCATGTTAAAGGATTTCTCAATGAAAATGCACGTGTTCAATGGCATCAATTGTCGAAAGCATTTCGTTTTTTCAAGAATTGGATAATAATTCCAAATCTGGTGGAATGAAAAGGACAACATTTTGACTAATTTATACAAATATATTGTTGTTTTAAGAATTGGAATAACTGCTTTAACCCTTTAGTGCGCAGCTTTGTATATATGCAAACAACACAGTTTTGAATTTAATAGATTTTTTTATTCGCATATACCTAATTCACACCAGAAAATTAAAATAGCAATATTTGTTTTAGTTAAAAATCACACATTCGGTACTTAAAGCAAAATTAACCATAGAAACTTTCTGGTGTAAAGTCAGATTCTCCGAACTACATAATTTCTAGAACGCACTCTATTTAGGGAATTAAAGGGTTAAAGGTTAAGTTTTATAAAATAAATAATTATATAAAATAAGGTATTTAGAGACATACTTATTAAAATATTTACTAATTTGCAATATTTTAGCGTAAAAAAGCCACACGACAATAGTTTTTACTTATATAGCAGATGTGCAACAGGAGAAAAGAATGACGTATTATATGAAAAATGTATCTCTGATTTTTTAAAATATTTTTCCTGTGTAATAAACCTTTCAGGGAATCATATATAATTTTTTCGAAACAAAATAAAAAATCATTTTCGGGTTCACGTTCACGCCGGCGCGGTGGGTCACATTCGACTGTCTCAGAGTTGTTAAGACTCCGGCTTTTTGCACACCACTATTATTTTAGAGAAAATGTTGCTCCTTTAAATCGCCCAAATGTTCTAATTAAATGAAACAACATTTTCTGTATCAAAATACTGGTATCCAAAAAGCCGAAGACTTGGCAGCTCCGAGACAGTCGAGTGTGACACACCGCGCCGGCATGAACGTGTTAAACCTTTAAGGGTTAAAAAGGTCAATTTTACCAGCTAAACCCTTCTGTTTTAACATCCTTGTCAGCAGTTTGAACCACCATCCTTCAGTAGTTGAAATTCAATTTTTACTTTCTTCTATCTTTACAAGACGAAAGTATATTGGATTAGTAAAAAAATTCGACTTCCGATTTTCGAGGAATTGATGCGTTTTAAAAGGTCCCAAATACAACTTGGCTGTTTTTAGAAAATGTCTGGCTGTGAATCTGTATGTGGCACAATTTTGTGGGCGCTCTTATCTCACGAACTACGGTTCGAATGCATGAATTGCACGAATGCACGGATGCACGGAATTTAATAAAACTTTAGATTCAGTTCGACCTTAATATAAGTTGGTGCTGGCTTGTTTTTGGTGTAAATCGTTCAACGAGTGGTGCTGCTATACTGCATTTTCCACGATTTCCGCAATAGCTCTGTCTTAACAACTAATGCACGGGTTTTCATAAAACCTTCGTTAGACGAGTTGACATAAGTTGATGCTGATTACATTTTGGTCTATATCGACCAACAGGTAGCGCTGCCATGTTGCATTTTACAGGATTGGCATGATTTTAACGATATTCATATCTCAAGAACTAATGCACGGAATTTAATAAACTTCATATTCTGTTAGACTTTCATATAAGTTGGACTGATTGGGTTATCGTGTAAATCATATAACAGGTGATGCTGCTGTGCTGCATTTCCCCCGATTTTTGCTATAGCTGTATCTCAAAAACTACTGCACGAAATGTAATCAAATTTCATAATCAGTTACGTTTTCTCATAAATAGAACCTTTTTAGGCTTGGAGTATACTGTCCAACAGGTGTCGCTTTTATGCTCTTTGGGTTGGGAATTTCGGTTGCAGACATCTAAGAAGATGAAAATAGCAAGCAATGAAAATAAAGCCAAGAATATTAAGAAGCGGAAAACCAATGTTTAAAAATGCACATATAATACATAAAAAGCAGCAAACAGCTGTTTCGTATCTACTAGCGAGTTTCTTCTTTAGTGCAAGACACAGCGTGCTAGAAACCTTTTAGCGGGCTTTTTTAGTTTTTCTAGCACGCTGTGTCTTGCACTGAAGAAGAATCTTGCTAGTAGATTCGAAACAGCTGTTTGTTGCTTTTTATGTATTATTTGTGCATTTTTAAACGTTGGTTTTCTGCTTCTTAATAATCTAAGAGCTGCCGAAATTCAATGATTTGTTTGAAAGGTTTGGTGCTTGTATCTACGTTCTAAATGCACACAATTAAACGAACCTATATCATTACAATCCTCATGATGGGCATACATTGCCGTTTAATTTTGCACGTGATAGCGAATTTTGAAGTATTAACATTATGAGTTAGAAGAAAGTTTTAGGATAGGCATATCCGACTAGTTTTTTCTTTTAAGTCAATTTTTGTAAATAGGGTACGTTCTTGCTCACGTGAATACTTTAACTTGTTTAATTTTCTTGGTTGACTGTAAAATTAAACAAGTAAGAAAAATCATGCGTACAGCATAGATTATAAAACACTATCCAACACTCCCTGGAAGCTTTAACGAAACTTCGTTACTTAGGGAAATAAGGTAAATAAGGTAACTAAGTAAACGTTTAAAAATCTGATTTCAGTAGTTACCGCCCATAGCCAAATATGTATTCCAATTCTTTTGAACAGCCCTGTATTCGATCTGTATGTTGATATATATACTATATAATGGGAACATTTAGTTTAGCAAGAAAATGCATAACAGGTTGAAATTCATTTTTCAGCAATTTATACTAATAGATGGAAACATACTTGAATACTTTTGTACAGCCCTGTAGTTTACCTAGTACCTTTATTATATGCCACTATTTAGCTAAAATTTAATTCAGACCAAAACACGCTTAAAACTACTGAAATTACATTTCCAGAAATTATCACCCATAGACGGCCATGTATCCAACTCTTTGCGTGGCCCTGTGTATCATTTTATCTATATTCTACAAATATTTCTTAGTACACTAAATTCAGTTCAGCGTAAAAATGCATAGCTCCTTTAAAACCCACCTTTAAGCAATTTTTTATGCTAATACTCAGTAACCTTAACGAATTCATTTCTGTAGCTCTGTATATGAACTATAGCATTTATACGCACTTTATAGTATGCATAAATATAGTGAACAAGTAGGTAAGTGTGATCACAGATCGCACAGAGGGTTTTGTTTAATAATCCTTTCAAAAAAATTATCCTTTTGAAAAATCTCTTAGTTCCACATTTCGCAACCAGAAGCGCACTCTATTTTAAACAATCCTCTATCCGAACGAAACTCCGTTTTATGTACTATCCGTAGATATTTTAGTTGAGGGGATTGGGCCGATAGCACCCGAGATAAGTAGGCGCCCCTGGCGGTAAAACGTGGAACTAAAATATGTAAGGCTATGGTGCATAATATGAAAGAATGGTCAAAGGGTTGTCGTCAAAAGTTGGAAAAGTACTCCCCGGGTGAAAAGGGAGGAGGTTAGAAAAATTGCTTAAAATACACAAGTTAGAGCCCGGAGGAATAAATAATATAAGACTTTTTAAAAATTTTATGATTTGCCGTGTGGTCTGGGGTATTCAGCTATACGTATGCAAAAATTCATGTCTCCAACTTAATTAGGGGCTCTCTTAGAAAGAATTGCTTAAAATAGATATGTGGCAGCTCAAAGGGTTAAACGTAAGACTTTTTCAAGATTTTATGATTTGTCGCCAGGCCTCAGGTGTTCTGCTATAAGTATGCAAAATTTCAAATCTCCAATTTAATAAGGGGCTCAGTTAGAAAGAATTGCTTAAAATACGCATGTGGGAGCCCAAAGGGTTAAATGTACGACTTTTTCAAAATTTTATGATTCGTCGTTTGATGTGAGGTGTTCAGCTATAAGTATGCAAAATTTCACGCCTCCAACCTAATTAGGGTTCACTTAAAAAGAATTGTTTAAAATACACATGTGGGAGCCCAAAGAGTTAAATGTACGACTTTTTCAGGCTTTTATGGTTTGTAATTTGATGTGAGGTGTTCAGCTATAAGTATGCAAAATTTCACGCCTCCAACCTAATTAGGGCTCACTTAAAAAGAATTGTTTAAAATACACATGTGGGAGCCCAAAGAGTTAAATGTACGACTTTTTCAAAATTTTATGATTTGTCGTTTGACGTGAGGTGCTCAGCTATAAGTATGTAAAATTTCACCCCTCCAACCTAATTAGGGTCTCACTTAGAAAGAATTGTTTAAAATACACATGTGGGAGTCCAAAGGGTTAAATGTACGACTTTTTCAAAATTTTATGATTTGTTGTATTATGTGTGGTGTTCAGCTATAAGTATGCAAAATTTCAAGTCTCCAACATGTATAGTTTCTGTGAACGGGCTCTGTGATAGGCGGACAGACGGACGGACAGACAGACAGAGGAGCGAGACGAATAGGGTTTCGTCAGATGAACGAAACCCTAAAAAAGCGCATATCATAATTAAAAATGCATTTCGAGCAATCATTACTAATATACAGTAATTCGGATACAATATATTATCTGAAATCTTTTCAAATACCCCGCAATTTTCCCTATACAATTATGAGCGGAATTCTTTTGTGTGGCCCTGTAAATGAACAATAACTATTCTTTGCACCGCATATTCAACAAAATGCATATTTTAGTGGGCTTCATAAATGAATATGAATTTTACCATGTTTGATAGAGTGTAACACCATTAAAAATCATTTGAAACGATTTTTTCCTATTGGCCGTAATGTAACGGAAAACTTTTGACCGTCCCTGTAAATGAACTAAGCATGCTACAAACTTCATTTGAAATAGGGAACGTGCTATAGTAGAGGTCACTAACATCCAAAAATTTCGGAACGATCCGAGCATATTTACGAGAATTAGAGCGTGGACAGACGGCCAGACAAACCGAAGTCGTAAACACTTTTCAATTTTGTTGGAAAGTGTTAAAAAGCTACGATGTAATAATTTATTATGTCAGTTTGTCGACAGATAATTTTTGGTTTTGTAGAATAATCTGCTCCATGAAGCTTAAGCATGAGAAAAATTATTTTTCTCTTCGTATTTTCTTGAAAAACAGAATTTAATCGGCATACTTTTCAGCATCTTCTTAAATTGAAAATAATTTTTCTGTTGAATTTTATTGAGAAAATGTCTTCTGTGAAATATAACAATCCTTCTACTTTTCTCCTTTTTATCCACATTAATGAAGAAATTTAGTTCCAAGAATTACAGAAATTTTATTACAAATTACAAAAAGATTACTACTTTATAAGGTTCGTACTGGTCTTGGAATTTACAGACCAGAAATTCTTCGGTACCAGTATTTTCTGATAGAAAATCTCTCCTTAAATAAGACGAAGTTTCGCGCGTTTAACCTAGATTTATTTTCCTATAAAAAATACCGATATTTCTCTTGGAAAATTGTCTGAAACGTATACGAACCCTGTCAATATATCAAAAACAAGAACTAATTTAAATTTCGAAATTCCAAGAGTTATGGCATTCTTGCGTCTTTAAGAATAATTGATTTTTTTTCTACCCGTAATCCATCCTTCTCTCAGAGGAGTAGATGTGAAATACGGGGGTAAGTCAAAAATTATTCGCAACTTTGACATAACTCTTCCTACATTGTTCATACTGACCTCTGCCCTCGTTTATTTTATTGTTATGCTGTTGTGATCATGCTTTGAAAGTTTCATCATAATTCCTCCATTTTTCTTCCTTTTGTTGCTGATAGATCATGGGCCGTCCATTAGAGGTTTGCACCAATGAGGAACAGCGAGCAGTGATCCGATTTTTGTGGTCGGAATGTGTAACGGGGGCCGTAATCCATCGAAGACTTTCGGCAAAATACGGGAACAGAGTCTTGCCGCAACGGAATGTCTACGAATGGATTGAAAAATTAAAACAGAGCCACTCAAGCGTTAAGCATGAGGAAGAAGACGGACGACCGTGTACGGCCACAAATGATGACAACATTGAGCATGCACATGAGATGGTTCTGTTAGACAGACGAGTGACTCCTGATGAAGTACATCGTCTGCAAATTAGACATGGTTCTGCCAACGAAATCATCCACACCACACTGCAAATAAAGGCGTCTTAAATTAAGATACATATGTGACTGAAAAAGAATTTCAGACACTTAAGTGTCTGAATCTGAAAATTCAGTCACAATAGATGTCTTAATTTAAAACACCTAAGTGTCTTACTATGATCATAGTGTACACGAACTGATAAAAGTGTCTAAAAAATCTGCAAGTGTCTAATTTTAAGACACTTTGTAACTCCGCTCCGCATTCACCAGGGGGCACTCTCAGTTGCGCATGCGTCTTCCTTTCGAACTCGATGTTCGTTTGTAATTCAAACTGAATGTTTGTTTTTATGTACGCGTACATTTTAACTAATAATTTATTTTGACTTGATTGTTTTTTGCGGAATGTGAAGTTCCGGGATTTAATTTCTATCGACATAGTGGTACTCCGTATTAAAATTTATCTATAAAACTAATACAGTGTTCTTCATCTCGTCAAATTTGTAAAGAGAACTGTTATCTGGCGGGCTATGTTTTCAGGATGGAAATTTTCCATTCTTTTAACAGAGCTAGTCGGATGTGCAAGAGCAAGGGGATTTTATTTTTTAAATATCCAAGTCCTAACTAACGGATACTAACGTAGCCTCCAATCCGGACGTCCTCTGGGCGTATGTGCTTTTGGAATAATCAGACCTTTTCCCAGGTAAGTGGGGTCTTAACTATGTATTTAAAACTCTCTGTGATTGTTTTCTCTTTAAATGAAGACCTCACACGAGTCTATAGCTTTATTAGTTCCTGAGTTATGCCAAAATATGTTCAAAGCATTTTGCCTATGGTATTTCCATGTTAAAATTTTATTTTGCTAATATTTAAATTTCTACTCTTCAAATCATCTGCAATCATATTTCTGTATTATTTTCTATCCAATGTTATCTTTAAAATAAATTTTGGTGTCTCTGCATGGTGTATATTAGCGGTTACTGAATTTATTAATTTTACACCTTCCTAAGCCTTTTCTTATGTAGCCATTACTTTAAAAATCGCAGTGACATCGCCTGTTGATTGGCTCATACTTCTTAATTACCATCAAGACTACCTTAATAGTATTTTTTTGGTGTAATTATTACTCTGAAGTACCCTTTTTAATTATTTATTTACGTATACAATATTTTTATAAGCATTTAATGCGGCAGCATTTGTAATGTTTACATCGATTTTTACATTTCTGATAGATTTATTATGTGTTATGTACTGGAATTCAAAAGCATTTATAGTAAACATTCCTGTTAATAGCTGCTTTTATTTATTATTTATGCTTTTCTTGTCTAATGAAGTTTTCTTCTGCCTCATAGTGTGTACATCATAAATTTAAAAAAGAATATAGTTCGAACATCCTTCCATTCATTGATTCCCCCATATATTTAATACAGCGAATTACTTGTGTTCATTTATTTATTTTAAAATGTTTTGACTGATAAAACTCATTAAATCCGGTCATTCTAATTAAAAGATTTCCCTTTGCTATAATTTTAGTGTTTCCGAGTATTTTAGAAATATCCCATTTGCCATACTGAAAATAGTCTCAACATATAATCTTTTTATGATTCAAAAGTCAAAACCACAGCTTTTGTTTGAACGGAAATTGACGTCACTAATGTAGACGTTGAAGAAGAAAAAAATTTGTTGATGTCAACAAAGATTTAGAAAAAAGGATCTCGCGTTATCTCTAGTCACTATGTTAAATTTTAATGATTATTTTTAGATTCTTAAATTCATATAATCATGTACCGTTAACGTAATTGTAAGAATGCGGTAAAAATATACAGATATATTTCAGTTGAAATAATTATATAATATTGATTTTTTGATTACTTTTAGTTAAAAAGTAATTTGAAATTAAAAATGAATACAAAGTAAAGAGGTAGATTTTTATCAAATATTTATTTGCATATAGCTAGATTTTGCACTTAAAACTGACGCGTACATTTATCGAATCATAATACAGGGTTGGACTTTTTCCAGAAGGAGGGCCTGATTAAAGCATGGGCAGCCTCCCCCCCCCCCACCTACGATTTTACGTGCTCCAAATTCGATATGGATTTTTTTTTAAAGCTTATATTTTAAATGTGTTTCAACATTGTATTGATTATAATCAGCATTTTGAACTTTAAAAGTAGAATTAGATTAAAAACTAAATAAAAAAAATAAATACAGTAAAAACTCTCAATCGCGGCCACCTCGCGAATTGAACGCGTTTTGGAACGTTGAATTTGCCTGCTATTCGATTGTGTTCGCTTTTATGAGGTAAAAAAAATGTATTTATCTTGAAAAAGGTCAGTGTTCGCTGAAGAAAATTGTCCTATGAAAGTTTTGTTGTAAAATCTCCATAACGGACACTCCTACATAGAGGACACAACTATTTAAGAAGCACATTTTTTATTAACAACATGCACATATTTTATATTTTTTTTACCTCAGAAAAACAGACACTTCCGAATGGCGAACAAATTCCACGGTTCTAAGGTGCCTACTATTGAGAGGTTTCACTGTATTGTGACAAATATTTTAATTTTTAATCTTATTCTACTCTATAAATTCAAAATATTGATTATAATCAGTACAAAGTCGAAAAAGATTTCAATTATCAGCTTTATGAAAATTGCATACCATATTTTGGAGCCCCTAAAATCAGGCTGTGTGTGTGTGTGGGGGGGGGGGGGGAGTAGGGCAGAATAATGGCCATATATTTTTCCAGGATCAACGTGGTCAAACATGGCTACGTATAATGCTTTAAAAAAATGGCTGCGATTCAGACGTTTGAAGTGTCTAAAATTCAGACGCAAAAAGTGTCTGAAAAAATTCAGACATTTTAAAATGTCTGAAAATTGAACACTCCGTTTCAGACACTTAAGTGTCTGAATTTAAGACATTTCGATTTAGAGTGCAGACTTGGGTTATCCTAATTATTCTCATGGTGGGCCCTCCCGGGGCCGCTGCTCAGCCGAAAACCTTCTTTTCTGAGGACATCAGGACGCTTGTGTAACGATAGACCCAGTGCGTTAAAAAGCAAGGGGACTATATTGAAAAATGATGTTAACGCTAGTTTCCCATTTGTATTGCAATAAAATTTATAACTACATTGCGGGTAATTTTTTACTTACCCTCGCACAAACACGCACATTGAGAGATTTTAATACGATAGGTAATAAGAACTTATAGCTTTATTATACTTACAATGTTCTCAGATTCTTGAGGCCGGTAAAAGCATCATCCTTTATTATGCGCAGATTTCTATTACCTTTAAGACTTCTGAAAGAAAGAAAGCGGGAGTTTATTAGCTACATTCTTTAATGAATTGACAATTCAAAATAACTCTTAACTAATTTCACACAAACTCAAGTTAAACAATAAATTTTTAGGATGGTTAATGGATTTTTTTCTTTCAGAACGTAAAAACTAACCCATTTTTTTTTTACTTCTTCAAGTATGCTAAATAATAAACAGCAATTCTACAGGATGTAAACTGTTTTTACAAAACAATTAGCGATAGGCATAATAAGTTATTTTGATATTCGAATGGAGCATTCGGGCATGCGAAAACTCATAGAGAGCAACCGTTGTATTCTTTTTAATCAATTACAACAAGAAATTTAGTAAAAAAAAAAGAATTAAAATAAAAATAAAAATTTATCAAGAGCATATGGCTCTCATTCGAACAACAAAATAACTCTTTATGCCTATAATTAAAGAAAATAGGGATAGCAATAAGCAATAAAATAAACAATTTATGCATAGGAAACCATGGTCTGAACACACTTATACGATAAAAAATTTAGGATATCTTACTCTATGCCAACGTTACCTAAACTATAGTCTGTAGACCCCAAGCGGTCAGCACAGTTTTCGCATTTTATGTAAATTGTCACACTTACGTAGAATCTGAGAGAGTAAAATGACATTAAAAACAGCGAATACTATTTATAAATAAAGTATAATTACGCGAGAAGTAATTTTTCAAACTGAGTGAATATGTTTCCTGGCTGGGACTCGAGCCCGAAACATGTGGCTTTAATTGCCAAAGCTCTTCTTATTGAGCTATCGGAACGGCATCCTAACGAACGCAATTCGCTCAGATCAACCATTCGGTAATTACAACTGGTTTGTTATTTGAAACAGCTCGACAAAATAAAGCGCAGGTAAAAGAACTCCAATAAATGATGGATGCGTAATTACACTTCTATTATTTGAACACAACCAGGCTGATTGCTAAATAATTCATGCCAGAAGTAATAATTTAAAGTACGACGTAACAATTTATTGATTTCAATCTGTCAACAGATGAACCACTTTATTACTTTTCTCATGATTTATTGACCAATCAGTATGATTGTGTTCAAATAACAGAAGCGTAAGGTAAGGTGCCCTATCTTCGTCCACCCCAGTCCCTTTTAGGCCCTAAATGTTGTAATATAATAAAAACTATCAAATTTGGGTTTTACATAGACTAACTACCCACGCACATAGAAACGTAGGCAAATATCGTACAAAAAAATTTTAACAATGCGAAAAATTGTTTTTTTAAAAGTATCTAAAAAATGCAAAAGAAAAAGAATGGTCCCAATTTCGACCCCCCATCCCCCACAAAAAAAAGATCCAATACGCCGAGGCTTAACTTATAACTAAATCAAAATTTATTTCATAATGAGTAAGTAATTTAATTTGCATTAAATTAAAGCACAAAGAAATATACTAATTATCAGTGGAAGAATAACATAACGAAACATTAGCCATCCAAACATGAGGAAAAATATTGAAAAAATTGACATGAAAGAGCATTCCCAATTTCGTCCATGGGACGAAAATAAATACTGCAAGGGGGACAAAATTGAGACCACGCTACTTCCCAATATGGCGGAGCTTCAGTTCCCGTAAGATGAACTCAGCGTCCTAAAACTCATTGTATGCTACTGTCAGCATCTTACCTACGTAAAATACATGGAACGAATAAGAAATAAATACTCGCAGTACAGTAAATAACGTGCTACAAACGACGTAATAAGAACTCTGTGCTGTAATTTTTATGTTGTAATTTTTATTTCATTTCACGTACCAGTATCAGACTTTCGCGTACCAGTAAACAGAGCTTCATGTACCAGTACTAATACGTGTACCATAGTTTGAGATCCCCTGTTCTATTCGATATTCGAATGGAAGACATATAAATTAATAGCAATCAGTAGAGACTATAGTAACTAAAAAGTCAGCAATTTTAGTTTTAAAGAGTCTGCGAAGACGAAATAAAAACAGGGATCTGTGGGAACTAGAGATTAAGGACTACTGCTCAATTTAAAAAATTTATGACATTACGATAAATGCTGTAAATGATCACTATATGTATCTTAAAAACAGGAAGCTAAACGCTAGCTAATTCGGAATACGTGACAATACATATTGTGTCGTTTGCCAAATTACAATGCACTTCGAGCAATTCCCATTATGACACCACATTTAACACAAACTAAAGTGAGATTTCGCTAAAATAGCCCCATTATTGTTATAAAAATATAGTTTAACTGTAAATTTTGGAACGTCATGTTCACCTTGATATTGTATAAAATATTTAAAAAGCCAAAACTTATGATTTATTTTGCTTAAAAGGGGCTAAAAATACATGAAATAGGTTTTTTGAAACATAAAAAACCGTCGAAGATGTTAAAACTCGACACCTAAACTGTTTCAAACAGCCATAATCAGGGAAATTTCTGTGGTATGTTTCTGAAGTATGGGCTATGATTCTTGCGTTTCTGAAGTTTATGTCGATGTCTTGTTTCTGGTTCAATCTTTATAGTGCTGTTGAGGATTTATTATACTTTATGTCTGTAATATGTTCCAAGTGACATACTTCGCATTACTACCCATCCACAATCAAAAAATCACTTCAAAATTTAACTCAAGGAAGAAACTCTTGCAACGATGTGCTCTCCTACAATATACCCCGGTCCTGGTAAAACATACTAAATGTCTCTGTCGAATGTGGTCATTAAACACACCTCTTTCTCTTCCTTTCGAACAGACTCGTCTCCAGATATTTAACCAACGTTCATTCACGAACAATCACACCTCAGAAATGTCCTCTGATGATGGCTGTTTGAAATAGTTGAAAGGGTTTGGGTGTCGAGTTTTAACATCTTCGACGTTTTTTTTTATGTTTTTAAATAACCTATTTCATGTATTTTTTAGCACCTTTTTAGTAAAATAAATCATAAATTTTGATTTTTTAAACATATCACTCATTATTGTTAACTATATTAAAAAAATCCGGGTTCAGCTTGCAGTGAGATGACCTACATTTTTCACTGAATAAGTGTGTTACAAACATTGGTTTCCTGTACATAATTTGTTCATGTTGATAGGTCATATCCCCCCTCTTATTGTGTAAAAATAGTTTAAAAACAGCTTACATATTTATAGAGCTGATGATAAGCAAATTTTCTGTCAATAAAAAAGTTATAAATGCATTTTTTGATCCAGATTTCAAAATACAGTTCTCAATACAAACACGGTCTTCAAAGATATTTCAGCTAATTTTTGAGATTTTTTCAAGAGCAGATTTTTAGAACAGTGAAATTTTATATTAAATGTAAATAAAGCATGTCAAATCATATGTACGAGAAAACATTTAGAGTTCTTTTGAGAATGTTAAACTACAAAAATAAAGAAGGTTACGTGGGGCAACGGGGCCATGATTTTACAATGTGACTCGGTAGATTCTGGCAATTCAGTTTCAAAAGGCTAAAATTAATTTGAATTAAAGTCTGAACTTTTGTAAATGTGTTCAGTTAGGTTCCCTCTAACAGGCAGAAATGTTCAAAATTACATTTTAATATCTAAAAGTAAAAAAAATAAATATATATTTTATCTTTCTTTTCTCATGGGTCCAGTTGGCCTATAAAAATGGGGCTAGTGAACCAGGAAGGTCCATGTTCCACACATTTTTTTTTTTTTTTTTAAATATTGGGTATCAGGTCCTGTTTCAGATAGTGTCAGCAACAAAAAAATTTAAACCAGGCTGATCATGTACAGTATATATCAACTAAAGGGCATTGTAAGGGAAACTTTACTGTCAGTGTGTCTAAAAAAATAATTAAAAGTGAAAATATTTGATTTATTTATACAAAAAACATAAAAATTAAGTAAGTATTTATGTACTTTAGTATAGGTAATAAGTATAAAAGTGACATGGGTATTTTAAGGGAAAAGATAACAAGATAAATCTATGAACAAACGGCACGTAAGTATTTAAGTATCTCATTTTTTATTTTTTTTTTTTATTTACCACAATGGAAGTTCGATATGTCCAATAAACCTGTGGAGAATGTAACCATATTTTTATATCAACAGAGCTATTTTTCATAATAATTTTCAATAATAATTCAATAATAATTCATAATAATTTTCAATAATTTTCTAATAATCTCACCTTGCCTCTTCATCTGTATCGTAAAATTTCGAGCTATAGCTATCACACTTAAAAAATTTGGTTTGATACCCCAACATGGTTTTTTTAATTTTATTATGTAATTTTAATAAGGTATTATGTAATTTTCTTTATTGGGAAAAAAAATGGAGAAATTAATTTCCTGTAATAAGAGAAACTCAAAAAGATATTTATAACTATTATACCATTAACTATAATAATTATTAATAATTAAATAAAAAGTTAGTTGATCTTTAATAGTTTGGTGTGCAATTTGTGTAAAACATTAACGATGTTATTAGCGTTACATTTTTTAATTTAATGTAGATACTATTAAAAGGTTATTACAAAGAAATTTTTTATAGTGACAAATGGAAGTGATTTAGGCAATTAGCAATGGGCACGACGATGAATTATTTTCCAGTAGATTTAAAAGTCTTTAAATATTCCTATTTTTGATGATTTTTGTATGTTATTGCTATCGAGTAGATTAGGAATGCATTTAAACTAAAGTTTTAACTTGCTAAAAGTGAGAAGAAGTACAAGACATAAATATGTGAATATGAGAAGAGATACTTTTCAAAATTAAAAACAAGATAATAAAATAATTTGCGTTCACAGATATTAGAGCACATGCTTTCATTATACTTTAAATCTCGTGATTCTTATTTTACCACACTTATTTTAAAAAATTCTACAGAAAGTTTAAAAAAAAAAAATCAATATTTATCTTTAAAAAGTCGCCGATTGTGCATGCAAAACATGGAAATCAGTTTATTAAAGGGTATTTTGTACTGTTTTTCACGTTTAGCATGTTATAACTTTAGTTTAATGACAGTAAGCGATTTTCTTGGGCAATTTTATAGCATCTATTTAGACTAGATATTACATCTAACTATTATAGAATGATCATCAAGCCTATCTTTCGGAAACAAAATTGTAAAAAACATTAGATCCCTAAATTAGATATTAATTAAATATAATAGTCTCAGTAAAAATATTATATAAAAATAATAAGTAGAAATATTGCTATTTGCATATTACGATAGCATAAAATCCTTGTCCAAACTGTTGCTTATCCTAAGAAAATTGAAGTGTAAAACGAAATTGATTCGCCCAATCAATAGGAAATTATTAATTTAAATTTAATAAGACTACGGGGGTGAGGAGGGTGATGGGGGGCAGAGCCCCCTAAAGAAATGTATTTTTTAATCTAAAAAATTACCAGAATAAGCAATTCATCAGAATTTCAGAACATCATTGTCACACCTTGAAAAATTTAATGCTTTTAATTTTTGAAACCTTCCAAGAATTTTATTAGGTTGCTAAATATTTATACTATTATTAAAAACTAGAAAACCCCGCGGCTTTGCTCGCGTAATAGTTGAAATATGCCAAGTGATATTTGCATGACTATTTTATATTAGATGAACACTTTTTGAAATAATTCAAAAATTACAAATTAAGCCACAGTTTGACTAAACTTCATTATAAAAGTACAATAGACAGAAATGAGATTTTAATTAATAAGAAGAACTAAAACTAATTCCAATTAAATGATAATTTAGAAAGTATTTTGAGACTTATATGCTCATTTCATACGCTCATTTCAGTATTCATTTGAAGTTTTGAATTTTTTAGAAACCATCTTAACACATTTACATCTTAAAATTAACCATCATGTCAAATTCCAAGCTTCTTGTCTAACAGTCTACCACCTCTCTGGTGTTAGTGGCACCAACATAAAATGTGGAAACAGAGTTGAAATAGAATGTCTCGAAAAATGTTGAAACAGAGACTGTCACCATTAATTTGCCAACGTTAACCTTGAAATCGGTTGGCATTTCCTAATATTCTATAGAAAACGGAATTTAGATGTTTTTAAAGGCTTTTTTGTTGTTCCTGCCAACCAGGTGGCAGTGACAACGGCATAAAATATAGCCCGTATAGGATCAGGGACTATCACTTTTAATTCGCAACCAATAACTTCTGTAATCGGTTTATTATTTTCTGTGAGATTCCATAGAAATCGTAATTTAGGACTCTTTTAGAATGCTTTTCGCTTCTTCCCTTCGCTTCACCCCTTTTTAATTTCGAATTTATTTTCGACTGTTCTTAGAGGACATTTATATTTTATAAGTAACTACCGTGCTATATTTAAAGTTTCTAGCCTCTTTAGTACCGCAGAAATCGCAATTTAGAAAGTTTTTTGCTCCTGCAACCCTCGAATAAAATATAGTTTGTTTGAGCAGGTTCTATCATCGACAATTTGCAACTGTTATGTTTGAAATCGGTTTCGTATTTCATACGATTGCATAAAAATCGTAATTTAGAACGCTTATAGAGCGCTTTTCGCTCACTTCATCCTTTTAAATTTGGAATTTTCTTTCGACAATTCTTAGAAAGCATTTGCATCTTTGAAGTAATTACCATTCCAAATTTAAAATATTAGTCCCCCAAAGTAACACAAAAACGCAATTAAGAACATTTTTTGCTCTTGTAACACCCAGCTGGTAGTGACAACAACGTAAAATATAGGCTATGTTGGAGCGGGGACTGTCACCATCATTTTGAAACCATTGCTTCTGAAATCGGTTTACATTTCCTGATATTGCGTAGAAAGCTATTTAGAACGTTTTTAGAATGCTTTTCGTTCATTTTCACCACTTTTAAATTTAAAATTTTTAAGGAACTCTTCTCAGAGAGTATTTACATCTTATAAGTAATTACCATGCCAAATTTCAAGTTGCTAGCCCCTTCAATCAGTATTGAACTCAGGTGGTGGCCCGGCCAACGAAATATCCCCCCCCCCCCCGAAAAATTTGAGAATTCGGGTTTTCAATGGTCAAAAATGCAATTTCCCTTCCCCGGAACTGTATATTGTCCCCCCCCCCCCCGGAACTCTATATTGTCCCTCCCTGAGTCACAGAAATCCCTCCCGGAGAAAAGCGTCTGAATTCAACACTGCCTTCAATATCACACAAATCGCAATTTAGAACGTTCTTTAAAATGCAACGCAAGGTGGTAGTGATACCGACATGAAATAGATCCTATATTGGAGCAAGGGCTGTCATCATCAATTTCCAACTATTACTTTTGAAATCGGTTGTGTACTTTCTGAGATTGCGTAGAAATCGCAGTTTAGAACGTTCTTCATAACGTTTTTCGTCCATTTTCACCCCTTTGAAATTTTGAATTATTTAGGAAATGTTCTTAGAGATAATTTATATCTTATAAGTAACTACCATTCCAAATTCCATGTATCTGGACCCTTCAGTAACACCAAAAATCACAATTTTGAACGTTTTTTTTTTTGCTCCTGCACCCCCTTTAGGGGATGTGGCGCCGAAATAAAATGTAGCCTATGTTGGAGCAAGGATTGTCACCATAATTTTGATACCATTATTTTTTAAATCAGTTTGGTACTTTCTGAAACTGCGTAAAGATCGCCATTTAAAACGTTTTTTAGAACGCTTTTCGCGCATTTTTACCCCTTTTTAATTTCGATTTTTTAAAGAAATGTCCTTACAGATCATTAGTATCTTATAAGTAACTACCGTTCAAAATTTCATGTTTCTAGGCCCTTCAGTAACACAAAAATCGCATTTTTAGAACGTTTTTTGCTCCTGCACCCCCTTTTGGCCAGTGGCACGGACATAAGATGTAGTCTATGTTCTAAATTGGAACAACACAATCATTTTGATACCTTTACTTTTGGAATCGGTTCGGTAGTTCCAGAGCTTGCCTCCTACAAATAAAATTTTTTTCCTCTTTATAATATTAGTATAGAAGTATAGATAAGTAAAATGCGGATTGTAGGATGCTGAATATTATGCAATGTGAGATTAAAAGGCAATCACTTTAAGATCTGACGTTGAGGCTCCTGATCTGCAGTTTTACTAGTTTAAATACTTTTGGCCCCATCTTTATTGGGCAACTGGATTCATGAAGAAAGAAAGGTGAAATATATATATTTTTTTATTTTCAGACATTAAAATGTAACTTTGAAATTTTCTGTTTGATAAAGTGAACCTAACTGAACACATTTACAAAGGTTCAGACTTTAATTCAAATTAACATTAGCTTTTGGAAGCTGAATTGCCAGAATCAAAATGCAGAACGTAGCTGATATACAGTATCATAGAAAAAGGACAGCCTTCCCAAGATTGTATCGAGAAGAAAAAAAATAAAATAATTTTCCTTCCTATCATTATAAGAGAAAACCATAGAGATTGTAACACGAAAAAGTCCTTCCGGCCAGTGCCGGGAGGAAGAGGTAGCTTTCATATTCCTTATTTTAAAAAAGCCAACTTATATCATTCAAACACACGAAGCTCAATTTAGTGGAAACTGAATATAGGAGATTCAATACTAATTTTTATCAATATAATGAATGAGAATTTCGCAAAATTAGTCAGCTTTATCCAAGCTGCTTTTCTTTAAAGTAATTTATATTTGGCTGCCAAATTCGGCGATTTCTTAAAGTGCCTGCCATTTTAAGACAACATGGTGGATGAGGCTAACCAGTGAACTTGGTCGAGACCTTATTAATTGCTGTGCACATGCTCACTCACATAGGAATCGGTTGATATATACGAGTGCTGTCGCATGCAAAAAATCAGATTTTTCAAAATGTCACCCACAATAGAAATTGAAACTGCTATATCTGAGCCATTTTTTAACGTAAATGCAAACAAAAAATGCTCCTGAATCCTTATATCAAGGTCAAATACTTAAGAAAGAAACCTTTTTCAATTTCTAATTTTTTTGCACCTCACTTTAAATATGTATATATTTATTAATTTAATGGCCGCCATTTTCAAACAAGATGGCTCATGAATCTGGCTAGCGAACTTGGTCGTGGTATTGATGTATACTATCCACATGCCTTCTTACATCGAAATAGGCGAATACGTGTGTTATCGCGTGACAAATACAAGATCGTTTCAAAATGTTAGCCATGCTAGAAATTCAAAGTGCTATAAATCAACCATTTTTTAAGATATAAACAAAAGAACAAATTTTCAGAAACAAAAACTGCTCCGGAATCTTTGTATCGAGGCCAAACACATAAAAAAAATCTTTTTCATTTTCCAATTTTTTAATACCTCATTTTAAATTTTAAATTTATTATTTTTTTTAAATGGCAACCTTTTTGAAACAAGATGGCGAATGAAGCTGGCCAACGAACTCGGTCGATACATTGGTATGTACTATGTACAGACCAAGTTACATCCAAATCGGTTCATAAATACGTCTATTATCGCGTGACAAAAATCAGGTCGTTTTAAAATGTCAGCCACAATAGAAATTCAAAGTGCTATTACTCAGCCATTTTTTTAGATATAGACGAAACAAAAACTGTTCCGGAATCTTTATATTAAGGTCAAACACATACGAAAAAAATCTTTTTCATTTTCCAATTTGTTGGTATCTCATTTTAATTTTTTTATTTTTTAAATTTTTTTAAATGGTCGCCATTTTGAAACAAGATGGCGGATGAAGCTGGCCAACGAACTCGGTCGAGACATTGGTATGTACTATGTATAAACGAAGTTACATCCAAATCGGTTCACAAATACGCCTTTTATCGTCAGCCTTTAATGTCAGCCACGCTAGAAATTCAAAATGTTTCAACTCAGCCATTTTTTAAGATATAGACGAAACAAAAACTGCTCCGAAATCTTTGTATAAAGGTCAAATACATAAGAAAAAAATATTTTTCCATTTTCAATTTTTTGGTACCACATTTCAAATTTTAAATTTTTTTAAAAATTTTAAATGGCCGCCATTTTGAAACAAAATGGCGGATGAAGCTGGCCAACGAACTCGTTCGAGACATTGGTATGTACTATGTACACACCGAATTACATCGAAATCGGTTCATAAATACGCCTTTTATCGCGTGACAAAATTCAGGACGTTTAAAATGTCAGCCACGCTAGAAATTCAAAATGCTATAACTCAGCCATTTTTTAAGATATAGACGAAACAAAAACTGGTCCAGAATTTTTGTATAAGGTTCAAATACATAAGAAAAGAATATTTTTCCATTTTTAATTTTTTGGCACCACATTTCAAATTTCAAATTTTTTTAAAAATTTTAAATGGCCGCCATTTTGAAACAAAACGGCGGATGAAGCTGGACAACGAACGCGGTCGAGACATTGGTATGTACTATATACACACCGAATTACATCGAAATCGGTTCATAGTTATGAGAGTTACAGTGTGACAAAAGTCAGATATATATATATATATATATATGTCACATTTTAACGAAATGACAGTATTCACTGAAATTAACTTTATTGTGTTTTATTTAAATAATCAAAAAGGTGGCAATCAATTTCCATAGCGGCTTACAGGATAGACTTCAGACAGCAAGTGGCGTAGAGGTATCTCTCTGAAATTGCTCATCTCCTAGGGTTACCAGTTAAAAAGGGCCATGTGCTGCTATTAATTTAACGATAAAATAGATTAATTGGCTACCCTGCCAAACTCGTGATTATTAGTCATTGGGCCCGTATCCAAATTGAGGGGCGATTCATTACAAATCTAATTAATAGGTCTAATCTTTATAATTTTCTTATGATTTCCCCCCTTTCTAGACAAGTCCCCGGGAATGGGCCGGCTTCCATACACGAGGGTCGCCTGGAAAGTATAAAGCATCCTTTATTAAAGGGATGTTAAAATTTGGAAGTGAATTACTTTTAATCGAGCTGCCTGGAGATGAGTTATTTCTTTCGTATAGTTAACATGTGATATCACAACAATAATAAAAATAGTAAAAATAATACAAATAATAAGAATAATACCACTAAAATTTCCAATATCATAAACAATTGAACATGATAAAAACAGTTATATTAATAAATGCAAGACACTGGTAATATTATATGCAAAATAAAATAATCAAAATAGGAAATATATTCTAGAATTGCTAAGTCCAACATTACATATAAAATACAAACTTGAATGAAAATGTCTTGACTTCATTCAGTAGAGTGTAGACTCTCAAAATACAATTATACTATACTCATAAAGATGTAAAATTCAACTATCAAATATCACCCAATAACAGTTCATATGATATCTGATACTTTACATAGATGGTGTTAACTTAACCACTTCACCGGCGAAGGGTATGGGGAAACAGTGCTTTTACCCCCGAGTTATCTCGGGGCAGCCGGT
This sequence comes from Maratus speciosus, assembly GCA_963932465.1. Taxonomy (NCBI): domain Eukaryota; kingdom Metazoa; phylum Arthropoda; class Arachnida; order Araneae; family Salticidae; genus Maratus; species Maratus speciosus. The sequence continues at coordinate 577,884,168 of OZ010793.1, forward strand.
GAAGTGGTTAAATTGATCGTTGGGCAAAAAGTACCTTAGTTTGGAGGCATGTATCACTTCATAGTCCTTCTTTGTCAACCAGTTAGGTTTATTTATTTTAAAACTTACATTAGACAACTTTTCAATAATTTGATATGGACCAGAAAAAGGCGGGCTTAACTTTCTGGTGTTCGGATAATGAAATTCTTCCGTAATTACGAGATCACCAGGTTTGAAAGGTGCTTCCACAAATTTTAGGTCATATCTGACTTTGTTTTTTAAATGGTGTTCACCAGTTCTTTGAAAGCCTCTTTCCTGGCTTCCCCAACCGTAGGGTAATAGTTTTCATTGCCTAATACTGATGGATAAGGAAATCGGCCAAACATTAAGGGGTCTCAGGACTCTTAAAATTGCAAAAAATGAAAAAAAAAGACAATTTGTAACATTTAATATCTTAAAATGTATTTGATTTTAAGACACAATTTGAATTGGAATAAATATATATGTTCTTTAATTTCATGCATTTAAAAAATTATAAGATGCAGAATTAGCATTTACAGAGGGCTCCAAACTGTTAGACATTTTTCGAGCAAAACATCGGCATAACAGCTTACGCGCACGATTACAAAATAAGTGTTGCAACTAGAATGAACATTTTGGTACCTATTTATACTTCAGATTGTAATAATTACCCTGAACCTAAATAAATTTGTATTTGAAGCTTTTTTATATTTTTAATACAAAGTTGTATTTAGCTAATGCAAAATTAAGAAAATTTCAACAGTATAATCACCTAAAAAATATTGTTTTGAACAATAAAAAGGAAATTTTAGGTTCAGTTTATACAGACTAACATGAAACATATGTTTAGAAAATTTCATGAAAAAATATTCAGAAGTTTTTGAGATATCCTGCGCGTTATGCCCAAAAACGTCATTTTCAGAAAAATGACTTCAAAGTTTCCGAAACGACGCTTCAGCTATTGAACGTGTATAAAGGTAAAAGCCATAACTTCAGTTCTAATAGGCATTTCAAGGAAACAATTATATCAAAATGTTCAGAAAAGATAGGATTTTAACATCTAAAAAAATTAAAATTTCAAAAATTTTAACGCTTTAAGAGTCTTGAGACCCCTTAAGTATGCAGGGGGGTATTTGGTTACTGAATGCGGTGTATTATTGTACTCGTTAATCACCTCCTCCAGAATTTTGGGCCATGGAATGTTTGAAGGTGTAGCATTGATTTTAAGTCTTAGTCGAGTGCAAATGGACTGATTTACGCGTTCATTTTTCCCATTACACTGGGGCCTGTCAGATGAAGTAAGTAATTTTGTTACATTATGTTTATGTACCCATTTACGCAGTTTAGACACTGTAAAAGCAGTGTTTCTGTCCGTTGAAATTTTCTTGGGAAGTTGAATGTTAAAAATCTATTTTAGAATATTAATATAAACTTCTCTTGTAACATTTTTAGAGGCAAAACCCCAAACATAAGGAGTAGCGTGATCAATAGCTAAGTGCATGTATTTTTTCGTTGAATTGTAATAATTGAAGCCCCCTACTGTGTCTAATGATATTATATCAAAGGGTTGTTCTGCAGGAGGTAAGGCTTCAAGAAGGCCAAATTTAGGTTGGTGGGATTTCATGTTTAGTTGGCAGACTTCACAATGTTTGACAAATTGCGTGATATCTTGTGTCATGCTGCTCCAGTAGTACTGTGGTAAAATTAAATTTAGCATTTTTTGAATTCCTGGGTGGCCAAATTGATTATGGGTTGTTATTAATAATTTTTCTCTTAAGGAGAAAGGTACGACAATTTTTTGAAAGCCTTTTTTGTGAATTACCAAAATGTCATTAAATTTTTGAAATTTAGGTCCTGTTACATTATCTAACTCTTGGTGTTCTTTAATTTCATCTAAGGTTAATAAATGAATGTGGGGATTTGCGTTTGATTAAATGGGATTTCTTGAGAGCATGTCAGCTTCAAAATTTGTGGACCCTTTATTGTATTTTACGGTTTAATCGTACGTGCTTAATTTTAGTGACCATCTGAATAATCTACCGGTTAAATGTTTTATCTTTTTAAGCCATACTAAAGCAGCATGATCAGTATGTATTGTGAAAGGTTTTCCATGAAGATAATAATGGAATTTGTCAAGGGCATCGATTATGGCTAGACACTCCAACTCTGTGATAGCGTAATTTCGCTCGCAGGGCCTTAGTTGCCTTGAGTGGAATGCAATGGGATGTAAATCTCCATTTTCATCCATTTGTTTCAATACAGCACCTAAAGCTTCCTTCGAGGCATCAGTAAAAACATGGCATGGGAGATTAGGATTAAATAATCTCAAAATAGGTCTAGAAATTAATGCATTTTTAAGAAGTTCAAATGATTGCTGACAGATTTCTGACCATACCCACGGAGTGTCTTTCTTTAATAATTTATTTAGAGGGGCCCTAATTTTAGCATACTTGTCAATGAATTTATGGTATACATTTATGGATCCAAGGAATCTTTCTAATTCTTTAACATTTTTTGGAGGAATTAAAGTTTTAATGGTTTCGGTATTAGCATTATCTGGTTTTATTTGGCCATTACTAATTTCATAGCCAAGGAAGTCAATTTGAGATTTGGCAAAATTACATTTGGAAAGTTTTAGTTTTAGATTTTCTTGACGGCAAATATTGAATATAGTTTTAAGATAAACCAAATGCTCGGCATAGGAGTCCGAATAAACTATAAAGTCATCGAAATAATTGGTAACGAAGTTGACCTCATGTTTATTTAGGATCCTTCTGAGAGCTCTTGCGAATTGAGCCGGAGCATTTTTGTATCCGAATGGGAGGACCAACCACTCGTAAAATCCCTGATTGGTTACAAAGGCAAGTTTTTCTGTGTCTGAAGGGTGGAGGGGGACGTGCCAGTAGCCAGAGGCTAAATCTAGCGTGGAAAAATATTTGGCATTGACAAGTCTGTCTAAAAGCCAGTCTATTCGCGGCAAAGGCTCTGAATCTGTCTTCGTAATGGCATTGATTTTCCTGTAATCAATACAGAGACGCGTTTTACCATCTCCTTTTTTATGTGCCATTGTCACGGGAGAGGAATAGGGACTACAGGATTCCTTAATGAGTTTAGCATCCAGCAACTCCTGTACTTGTTTTTGAATTTCTGCATTGTCTTTAGGCGATGTACGGTAAGGCCTAAGCGAGATAGGAAGTTCCGAGGTGAGAGTTACTCGCTGGGGCTCCCATCTGACCCTACCTGCGTCGTACCGATTGCGTGCAAAAATATCTTTGAAGTCGCTCAGAAGCCCTTCCAATTGTATGTTCTCTTCAGTAGTATAATGATTAAAAGTTATATCATCATAATCCGAGAGAGTTCGAGTATCAAGGCAACAATGTCCCTCTTGAGACAAACTTGCTTGATCTGATTTGGAAGGAAAACGAAGCGGCTTCTGGCAATTCATATCACCCGTTAAAGTTAAGGTGTGATTGAATGAACTTTCATGAGAAAGTTGACCGGAAACGTTTTGGTCATTCATAATGATGACTCCATCTTGAGTCAGAGTATTTGAGCAAAAATCCATCGAGATATGGAATTTTTGTAATTCTGGGGTTCCCAATATCGCATATGGCAAGTATGACCTTACTAGATATAAGGTGCTATTTTGCCTGATATTCCCTATTTGGAGGGGTACTTGAACTTTTTCGGAAATCTGGACCTGTCCCTGAGTTTGGTTAACATTAAGAGGATGGCAACTTTGAATAGACGTCATATCCAAAGCTGTAGCTAGATTTTCTGGAATGAGGGACAGAGTACTTCCGCTATCCAATAAAAAGGGTATTTGAACCTCATTATGACAAGTTTTTGGGTTTCTAAGGTTTTCGTAATTTTTACATTTGAGGTACCCGGGCACAATAAACCATCATAAAGAATTCATGTGTATTCCTTGATCAGGGGAATACCCATGGGCGTTTTGTGGTTGGGTCTCATTGCTGTGGTTTGCTAAGTTGGATGAAATTGTTGTTCCTGCATTTCCCTTAACATCATATTTATGTAGTAAAGTATGATGCCGTCGGTGCCAATTTTTACAACTCATCTTGGATGCACATTTACTTGCAAAATGGCCACTACGCAAACAATTTACACACAACTTATTCAATTGGATCTGCTATCTACAGGCATAGTTATTAATTTTCTGCAAGTGTGGGTGGCATGCGAATCAAAGCAAACACCGCATTTACTATTTTCTAAATTTTTGTGGCCTTTCGATCTATCGGAAGAATCTCTGACATAAGTTATATTTCTTACATCTGTTTTAGTTGGGTTCTCTAAAGTTAACAAGCTTTTAGCTTGAATCTCTAAAAATTTTAGAAATTCCGTGAGATTTGGCATATTATTATGGGTAAGGGATAGTTCCCATCGCTCTTTGAGATTATCGCTTAATTTTTGAACTATGGTATAGATTATCATGTTATCCACTAAAGCATTTTGAGTTAGTTTTAAAGAATCTAGAATTCGAAGTGATTCATTGCAGGTATCTATTATACCGAAAATAGCTTTAGAGGAAGTGGAACAATTTTTCATATTTTTTTAAATTGTATAACTTGCCTATTTGTGCTATGGCCAAATCCCTAATCTTATCGTAGCGAGCGCAAAGGGTGTCCCATGCATTTTTATAATTGACCTCCAAAAGAGGAAATCCGGAAATCAATTTATGAGTAGGACCATTTACACTAGCTAAGAGATATTGCAATTTAGAAACGGCTCACAAATCTGGATTTCGACCTATAGTTGTGGTAAAAATCTCCTTAAAAGAGAGCCACTGATCAGCTTCTCCGTAAAAGGGTTTTAATTCAAATTTGGGAAGATTGACTGTTTTTTCAAAAACATTACTTGTATTTTTATTGTTATTCTCTGAACCACCCTCGTTAATGCTTAAACTCTTAGTTAATTTATTACGTGATGTATTTATTGCGATAGTTAACGTATCCAATTTAAGGGCAATTTCATTGTATTCCTAAATTATAGCTTCCGTTTCTGTTGTATCGCTCTCAAGAACGGCGTTTTCCTGATTTTTACTTAATTCTGTAGTAATATCTTGCACCTGACCATGATACAAATCTAACTCTTCTAGAGTTATCGTCTGATCATCAATTTTGGGATTTATGATATTTTTTATACGGGTAATTTTTCCTTTAAGAACAATTTTTTGTTTCTTAATACTTTCCATTTTGAATTAATTTTAAGATAACTTTCTAATAATCTAAATATTATAACACCCTTAATATCTGTCAAAATGCTTAAACATTCTCAACATAATATAAGAATGTGCATAAAATTGATAAAAAGAATAAAATAGTTAAAAATAATTAAAGAAATAAATAGAAAACATGAATAATTTTTTTTTCAATTCAAAAGATTGCAAAGTTTTAAAATCATGGTTTTCATAAATACCAAAAATAAAAACATCACTGGAGATATACTACTTATTAAATCACTTACCTTAAATTATGTAATCAGAAAAAAAATAAAAAATAATATGGATAATAATATTATATAAAAATAAATAACACTAGGGTACCCCATGAGCTCATACACACACACACACAAAATAAAAGGAAAAAAAAAACATTCCGCAAAAACGGAGAAGGGAAAAAAAATATATCTCTGTATTTAAGGAATTGTACTGCGCACTTATCATGAAATAAAAAGCAATGACAGCAACGATGCTATCTTTCACTGCATGAAATTTACTTTTAGAGATGCTCTGAAAAAAATTCATCAACACAACTGAAGAAGATGAATTCCACTTAAAGTTTGCAGTTTTCATGTTGTGAAACTTTCACTACACTGTTGAAACAAAATGCGGATATCACTGCTGAAATACTTGACTTTTAAAATGCAGAGTATGTTGAAAATGATCTACATTTTGATCGATTTTAATTAAGATGATATTCTTCAAAATATAGTAGAAGAAATGGGAAGACACTTTCTATAATGGAATTGAAGAGTTAAAAGCATATCACTGCTGACAGATTCTTTGATGAGGCGAACTTCTTGTATTTACACTACTTGAAGAGGCAGAGTGAACACTTTCCCAGCACCCAATTGGGTCATCTTTGAATGTTCAATCGGAGCTCATCCTTATCGTGTAGCACCAAGCATTCTTTTTTTTTCTTTTCTTTACTTCTCATGATTTCCCGCTGAGCAGGTAGTATAATCCTGCCGACTCATAATACTGCCACATTTTAACAAAATGACAGTATTCACTGAAATTAACTTTATTAAGTTTTATTTAAATAATCAAAAAGGTGGCAATCAATTTCCATAGCTGCTTACAGGATAGACTTCAGATAGCAAGTGGCGTAGAGGTATCTCTCTGAAATTGCTCATCTCCTAGGGTTACCAGTTAAAAAGGGCCATGTGCTGCTATTAATTTAACGATAAAATGGATTAATTGGCCACCCTGCCAAACTCGTGATTATTAGTCATTGGGCCCGTATCCAAATTGAGGGGCGATTCATTACAAAAACTAATTAATAGGTCTAATCTTTATAATTTTCTTACACACACACACACACACCTACACACACACACACACACACACACACACACACACACATATATATATATATATATATATATATATATATATATATATATATATATATATATATATATATATATATATATATATATATATATATATATATATGTATATATATATATAAATTTTGAACAGAGGGTGGTTTCGGGGTCTGGGGGTCATGATCGATGAAAATATACCAAAATTTTTTGAAATCGCTTTCCTCCGAACAGCTGCAATAGGTAGCTTTTTGTAATGAAAGCTACCTAAAAATTCAATATGTAACAATGCAGCATCATTTAACTTACCAAAATTATGGGTTGAACTACTGCATGATGATGAATATGGAATTAAACACCCAAGTAAAAATAAAATAAAATAAAGTTGCGTAACCTCAGAGAGTACGCGAGAAAGTGAAGAGTGGCGTTTCAAATCATTAAATTATAGATATTTTAGAATATTTTTATGTTGTAGAATATTACATATTAGGATGTTCTTATAATAGTTTATTCATAGAATATATTTTAGAATATTCATATTTGTTTTGACAATGGCTTCGGTGAAACCGAAACATGTAAAAGCATTTTTGCTGTTGTTATACACTGTAAAAAACCCACTGTATATTTGCCAGAACAAATTCGATCACAGTGAATGTGCTGTATCATTCTTTTGATTCCTGACTATATTAACATGGAAAATACAGTAGCTGCGTAAAATTAACAGCATAATGTGCTGGCAATTTGGACGCATTTTTTTACAGCACAAACTGCTGGCGTCCGAATTGCCAGCACATCGTGCTGTTAATTTTACGCAACTACTGTATTTTCCATGTTAATATAGTCAAACCAAAGAAAGATACAGCACATTCACTGTGATCGAGTTTGTGCGCGAGATGAACAGTACTTTGTACTGTAAAAATGTCGTTCTTTTTACAGTGTAGTATTTATTTAACACCTTTAGCAATTAATAAATAAAGTACGCATAAAGTACGCGTATCCAGTACTTTTTTCCCAATGTTAAAACATCAAATTTCATTTAGATAAATTTAGAACAATAACTTTTATATTTCAATTAATTAAGGCTCTTCTCAAATCCAAGTGAGCTACTTTCTGACATATATCTGAGTTCAGTTTTCTTCGGAAACGCATGGAATTTGCAGGTGTTATTATTAAAAAAATATGTAATATGGCGTTTTCCATTTTTTACTAAAGACGAAAGAGCTTTCAGAAAATACTGCAACAAAAATTTGCGTTTTGAACCGAATTTTCGGACGCGGTAGACCGTACAAAGAGGATAAACCTGCCGCCACGTGGCAAAAATCGCTTGAAACTCGACAAGTAATTAATTTATTAATAAACAATAAAATTTAAAAAATCAAAAAACCCGACTGCGTAAAAAGCGAACTAATTAATTATTTCTCATCAATGTGAAACTATTTTTTTTCAATTTCTACTATTAGCTCACACTCTCGCTATATATATCTTGTTCAAATTTTCAATCGTTAATAAAATACTTATTATTCATCCAATCAAGCTCAAATAATTTTTTTTAAACCTGTAGTGGATGACACTTGATGTTAATCCAGTTTTTTTCAAATATTAATTCATTAATTGAATTAAATTAGTTAATTTTCAATAATCGAGAGAGCCCTCTTCTTGATCATGGCATGTTAAGCGCCACTCAAGAGGAAAAAAGAATGGGAGAAAAAAATTCTCTTATTGACCTAAGTAGGAATTGACACAAAATATTTTTTTATATTACTTGTTTATATTACTTAACTATTTTTTTATTTACTTGTGTTGATGACTTTTAAGTTGTGTTTAATTGCTAGTTCCTATCTATAAACACTGTTTTGATGAGGTCTATAGACGTCTACGATGATTCGAGTTGCAGTAAAGTTAGATATTCTACCTACACAACTTCCAGGTTGCATAATATTTTAACGGAGCTTCTGATTGTAAAATAGTCAATGAAACATCGTCTTCATTTTGAAATACCTATCCAATGATATGCCACTCAATAGGGTGCGTAATTTTTTTCGTCTCTACCGTCATTTTGTATTTTACGGCCGCCATTTTGAATTTATAAAAACAAAACCTAGCCTATAACCATCGGACCGTTAAGACGAATTGATAGAGACCTCATTCATTAAAATCCATCCAGCCGTTGGGATGTTTTCGAGGGTATAAAGAAATCCACATACACAGATACGTGTGAAACACATAACCCTTCTTTTCAGTCGGGTAAAAAATGGAAAACGTATTCGTTTATAAATCGCTTCAGTAATCAGCTCTGCCAATATTTTACTGTTACGTTTCAAAATGAGTCAGAAATTTTCGCGTTTCTTGAGCAGGGAATTTGAGAACCGCCTTAAAAGCATAAAGCAAAACTGGTAATTCACATCAATTTATGAAAAATAATTACAAATTTGCAATTTGCGAGTCATGGAATGACCAGTCTTCTATAACTTCGATTTCGTTGTGATCCAAAATCCTAGGGGAAAAAAATAAAATTAATTAACTGATTTTCAATTTTAAAATATTTTATTCAATAAAATTACATTTTATTGTACACTTTAAAAAGAAATAAACTTATATAAAAACTAAAAACGGCACTCTCATACTATTTTATAGTATGAGATATTTATATACAGGGTGATTCAGCTCGTCGGTGACAAACTTTAAGGATCGATAGAGCACACCTAGACGAACATTTTTGAATAGGGAATGTAGGGTCCCTGACGCGATGGTAAGGCGCTAGGCGCTTTCGAAAATTTGGGTGCCGAAATTCGAAACGTCATAAAAACTAGGGAAATGGTTAGATTTTCTTGCTTGTTGCGTCGAAATGATTCTGTTTGTTTAGACTTTCTTCAGTACCAATTTGATAAGCGTATCTCTTAAAACATGGATAGGGGGCGCTGCAGACTTTGGAGAGCTAGACAACAACTTTAAGCCCGTTATTTTGATAATTTAACACATGCTCGCCAAAGTTTATACTCTAACTTAAAGTTTGAACCCAAAAGTAGAGCCCTGCAAAAAGCGTAAGAGCCGGAATAAAATGTCAAAGTACAGGGTGGTCGAAACTCGAAGGCTCCTAAGAGATAAACAAACAGATTTCTTGACTTATGGCATGCATTTTCATGATTCTGTTTGCTGGGGCTCTCTGAAACTCAGTTGAACGGTACAAAAAGAAACATCGATAGGGGGCGCTTTGGGCAAAAAACATAATTCGTTGACATTTCGGACGCTAACTGGAAACGGGGCGCTACGATCAGTTAGTAATAATGAAAACACATTTTCTACCTCTGCTCAACACTTCTGAATAAATTTAGACCAAAAACATCAATGATACTGGAAATTTATTTACAAAAAATAACACTACAGAAGATGCTCGAAATTTCGACCTTGGGCCATGATGCAGGCTTCGCACCTCCGTCGCATTGAGGAGTGTGTGTTTCCAACAATGCCAGGAGTATCTCTGATCTGCCCTGCAGCTGCCACAATGCGCGCCACAAGTTCTTCAGCACTGCTGACAGGTGTATGGTATACCTCGGCCTTCAGGTAACCCCAAAGGAAGAAATCCAAGCAGGTGAGGTCTGGTGATCGGGCAGGCCAGTGAACTGGACCCCCACGCCCGATCCACCGCTGGCCATACCTTGCGTTTAGATGGAGACGCACGTCGTTCGTGTAATGGGCCGGAGCTCCATCGTGCTGGAACCACATCTGGCGACGCGAACCTTCGGGTACGTGCGCCTCATCCAGAAGCTGCGGCAGCACTTGATCCAGGAAAATCAGGTAATTTCCACCTGTCAGCCGTTCAGGTAACAAATAAGGGCCAATGAGGCAATCCCCCAGAATGCCGGCCCACACATTTACTGAGAAACGCTCCTGGGCTGCTCGGCTTCTGGTTTCATGTGGATTTTCATCACACCACACATGACTGTTGTGGGCGTTCCACATTCCCTCCCGGCTGAAGGTGGACTCGTCCGTAAACAAAATGCTGTTTACAAAACGGGGATCCCTGGATCTCATCGCCAAGTACCATCTTGAGAATTCCACTCGAGGGCCAGAATCCTGCTCTCTGAGCAACTGCACCCGCTGGATGTGGTAGGGGTGCAGATTCCGGGAACGTAAGATGCGCCACGCAGTTGCTTGCGAAATGCCAACATGTCTGGCGATATCTCTCGTGCTAAGACCTGGGTTGTCCTCAACCAGGTTAAGCACAGCCTCTTCGTTGTCGGGGGTGCTCACTGATCGCTCCCGTTCAGGCCTGCCTCCGTCGAAAGATCCCGTTGTGGACAACCTCTGGTGTACTCGAGCGAAGAAGGCATGGCAGGGGATTTGCCTGTTGGGGTAACGCTCGGCGTACAACCGCTGAGCGGCTCGTCCATTACAACCAGCAGCGCCATACGCCAAATGCATGTCAGCCAATTCAGAGTTTGTGTACCGTTCCATCCTACTACCGATCTGCAGACAAGTAACCCGAAGCTTAAGTAGGTACCGCACGTTCAAAAGACGTGTCTGCGCATACAACTACGTCATCTCGCGTTGTCGTCTACGCATTACGTATCTTTTGCATATCGATATGGTACGATATCTTTTGCATAAATCAGCAAAAAGCACCTTATGTAAATTTTATTGCGCGCATTGTGCATGATTGAAACCAGCTATGTTTGTTAAAAAAAACAAACAAACTGCAGTTTTAATAGCTTCTTATGATAAGTAAATTACTCTCTTGTTTTGTTTCTAACTGATCGTAGCGCCCCGTTTCCAGTTAGCGTCCGAAATGTCAACGAATTATGTTTTTTGCCCAAAGCGCCCCCTATCGATGTTTCTTTTTGTACCGTTCAACTGAGTTTCAGAGAGCCCCAGCAAACAGAATCATGAAAATGCATGCCATAAGTCAAGAAATCTGTTTGTTTATCTCCTAGGAGCCTTCGAGTTTCGACCACCCTGTACTTTGACATTTTATTCCGGCTCTTACGCTTTTTGCAGGGCTCTACTTTTGGGTTCAAACTTTAAGTTAGAGTATAAACTTTGGCGAGCATGTGTTAAATTATCAAAATAACGGGCTTAAAGTTGTTGTCTAGCTCTCCAAAGTCTGCAGCGCCCCCTATCCATGTTTTAAGAGATACGCTTATCAAATTGGTACTGAAGAAAGTCTAAACAAACAGAATCATTTCGACGCAACAAGCAAGAAAATCTAACCATTTCCCTAGTTTTTATGACGTTTCGAATTTCGGCACCCAAATTTTCGAAAGCGCCTAGCGCCTTACCATCGCGTCAGGGACCCTACATTCCCTATTCAAAAATGTTCGTCTAGGTGTGCTCTATCGATCCTTAAAGTTTGTCACCGACGAGCTGAATCACCCTGTATAGTATTTATAGTACAGTCGTGGAAAAAAAGGGTACTTCTTAGTTATCCCGTTGACCAAATTACTGTCGCCAAATTGTAAGATTAAATGCCAATAACGGTTGCCATTAATTAATTGTAAGATTAAATGCCAATAATGGCCAATAAAACCATTAATTTGACGTTTTATTTGTATTTTTATTAATGTTTTACTAATTTATTTGTTCTTTTGATATTTAAAATAAAAATTATGCCAATGTGTATAATTTGGCGAGTGGTTTGGCGATTTATATAATTTGGCGAAATCGTTCGACGGGATAAGTAAGAAGTACTAAAAAAAGTGAACACCTCCTATTAACTCTTCAACAAATTATCGTAGAAGAAAGTTACTGGTACTGAACGATTGGAAATAAAGCCTACTTTTAAATGATGTATATAAAATTTGCTTAGGGAGCCATCTACATATTAAAACGAACCCAAACTTCATTTTTTTCAATGGCAATACACAATTTTAACCAGATATTTCAAATCTTCGGTTCAAAGTATGCCTAGATACTAAATTTCAAGTCATTTGAATGATAAGTTTTTGAATTATAGACATTCAAAATTTAGTGCTTCTAATGTTAAATTACATTTTCATATTTTTATTAATATCTCCTGAAATTATACTCCTAATGTGCTAATTTTTTGTGTAGCAATAATACTAATATACCCAGATATAAATACGTTGAATTTGCAATTTTCGTAATTTTACGATATGAATTATGAATTATGAAATTAATATTCGAAAAAATTATGAATTGCAACCTACAATTCTTTTGATGGATTTAAGAATTATTAAGTCCTGCTTTATGGAAATCCCAAACTTCACATTTTTGTTCAAAGTATTTTTCAAATTATGCTTAAAAAACGACAAAATGATGGTTTAAGGGGCCATCTATCATAGAAATGACGAGATATTTTGAAATTTCTTCTGCTATCCTGTAATCTAGCAGTCTTCGATGACTGCTTGAGTAGGGCTTAAGATGCCTTGATCAAGAAGGAGGCTCTCTCGGTCAGCAATCGAGTCCCGAACTTCAATTTGGATACAGCCTCTAAAATACGCTCGTTTTACAATAATTAATTTCTCGGAAACTTATCGTACGAATTGCATAAAAATTTGTTTTTAGACTAATTGAAGGGTATAGAGTTCATTTATGCTGTCAGAATTGTGTACTGCTATTGGAAAAAACAAAGTTATGGTTCGTTTTAATATGTAGTTGGCCCCCTAAGCAAATTTTATATACATCATTTAAAAGTAGACTTTTTCCAATCGTTCGGTACCAGTAACTTTCTTCTACGATAAATTGTTGAGGAGTTAGTAGGGGGTGTTTACTTTTTTTCCGCAACTTTACACATATAGTATAGTATACATTAGTATTTTTTCAAATTATTGCACAGAGAGAGGCTAGAGGCACAATTCGACAGAGAATTGTGTCTGCTTTACGAATATGAATGGAATTTTTGAAATGGAATCACCTACATTCTAAACAGCATCAATTTACGTCAAAATGTAAATCTGAAGTTTGATGAAATTCTGTGCATTACTTATTGAGCTAGAGTGGTCACAATATTTGTGTCACGCAGAGTCATTTTCTAAAAATTGTCAAATCGTAATAAGGGCATAACAAAATGTGTCAATCTATGAAACACTGGAAGTCAAAAATCTTCCCGACAACAATCCTTTGTACTTTATTCTATCTTCAATAGAAGAAAGTATTGTAATCGAAATTTTTTTCGACTTCCGGTTTTCTACGGATTTACACGTTTTAGGGGTCAGAGATCCGAAAAAACATGTTTATAGAAAATGTCTGTCTGTCCGTGTGTCCGTCTGTCTGTCGCCATTGCACCACCAAAAAGTGTATGAAGTTATGCATAGAATTGAACCAAACTTTTATTTTAAGTTTTTGGTTATGGCAAGCAGATCCTCCCTGAATTTGGAAAACATTCGCCTGTAGGGGACGCTGTAATAGCGATTTTTGTGCGATTTTGAATATTGTACCATCCAAAAGTGTATGAAGTTACGCATAGAATTGAACCAAATTTTTAACTTAAGTTTTTGGCTATGGGAAGCAGGTCCTCCCTTAATTTTGAAGAAATTCGCCGCTAGGAGGCGCTGTAATAGCGATTTTTGAGCGATTTTGAAAATTGTACCATCGAAAAGTGTATGAAGTTATGCATAGAATTCAACCAAATTTTTATTTTAAGTTCTTGGCTAAGGCAAGCAGGTCCTTCCTGAATTTTGAAAATAATCACCGGTAGGGGGCGCTGTAATAGCAATTTTTTGTGCCATTTTGAATATTGTACCATCGAAAAGTGTATGAAGTTATGCATAGAATTGAGCCAAAATTTTTGTGTTTGTTTTTGGTCATGGCACGAAGGTCCTCTCTGAATTTGGAAAAATTCCGCCTTAAGGGGGCACTATAATTGCGATGTCTGTACCATTTTCATTATTGTACCATTGAAAAGTGTATGGATTTATGCATAGAATTGAACCAAATTTTTTGTGTATGTTTCTCGCTATGGCAAGCAATTCTTTCCTGAACTTGAAAGAATTCCGGCAGAAGGGGGCGCTATAATTGAATCTCTCTGCCATTTTCATTATTGTACCATCGAAAAGTGTATGAATTTATGCATAGAATTGAACCAAATTTTTTGTGTACGTTTCTGGCTATGGCAAACAAGTCCTCCCTGAATTTGAAAAAAATCTGCCGGAAAGGGGGCGCTGTAATAGCGATGTTTGTGCCATTTTCTTTGTTGTACAATCGAAAAGTGTATAAAATTGTGCATACAATTGAACCAAACTTTTTGTGCATGTTTTTGTCTTTGGCCAACAGGTCCTCCTTTAATTTGGAAATATCGCGCGGTAAGGGGGCTCTGTGATAGCGATTTTTGTATATTTTTCTTGATTTTTCGTAGTTCTATTCTCAATCGGCAGCTCGTGTAAAGGCGGGAACTCGCTTCCTGCTAAGCCGGCTATTCGCAAATATCTGATAACAACAGAATAAGGAAAAACTATTAATTTTAACAAATATCATGATATAGATTAATTCGTTTTTAGTTCGTTTAATTGACTGAAGCAGAAATTTAAGATGAAAATCCAAGTTGGTGTAGTATTGAACTAATAATATTGAAGTATTAACATGCGTAACTAGTTTTTGAAATATTAAGACGTATAAGATAGAAGAAAGTTTTGGGATTGGCACATCCAACTAGTTTCTTTTGTATATACAGAAGTAAATATAAACAATTGATAAGGCAATAAAAATTCAAAATAAGTCATAAAATTACATTTTCACAAAATCAACACCCAAAATAGTTTCTTTTCGGACGCACATTTCAAATTAAAACACTGTTTATATTCTTCTAAAACAAATATTTTAATAAAAAAATGATTATATTGATTTCGCTTTGAAAAGAAAAACTATAAATCGCGTTAAAAAGCAAAGAAGATGATTAGGCTAAGTAAAAATTAAACACCAGTTTGTTATTTCTTTTAAAAGGTTACTGTAACTATGGATTTTTTTTTTTTTCATTTTTTCATTTTTCATTTTCATTTTTTTTCAATCATCAGTTTTCTTATTTTCTTTGACTTGTGAATTTTAAAAGAAGGATAAAAAATAATTCTTTTTTAGTTCATTCTCAATTTGGAGTTATTTGCAAACGCGAAATGTTATGAAAATATATTCTTAAAATATTTCATGACGATATTCATTGTAAGTTTTTCATTGATTTTTCACAACGTACTAATATATTACAGAACAAGTATGTTGGGGTTGAGTCCATAATAAACATTTTCTTCTATATACACTGGTGGACAAAACTTAAGGACCACTGTTATTTTCAACGATTGCAGCTAGAAATAGATCCGCAGCAGCACGTGTAAATTTGCATGAATGCGGGATGTACTCTGTTTTGTGAAGCTTATGCAAATTTTGTACTTCCGCTTTTGTGGATCACGTGACAGCAGAGATAGGAGATTTTAAGATATCGGCGTGTGCTGTGAGTTGTCATTAGATGTAAAAATTTAAAGAGATGGAGTGAAGCTTAAACAATGAAATGTTGAGCATGTCTTCGAAGCAACATTTAGATGATTTTATTCGTGGTAGAATAATCGGAAAGTTGGAAGAAGGACAGAAAATGATAGATGTTGCCCTTGAATTTAAGATCGCGCACATTATTGTTTTTAGGCTATGGGCGGAATTCCAAAAGAGTGGAATATGTACTAGGCGCATGACAGGCGGTCGTCCTTGCAGTACGACGTCAAAAGAAGATCGCTATATTGTTATTTCGGTAAAAAGGAACCGACGCAGCACAGCTGGTCAATTAGCAAATTAACTTGGTGCTGCCGCAGGAACTAAAATATCGCGGAAAACTATTGCAAAAGGTTTGAAAAAAGGTGGACTATACGCCCGAAGACCTGTTGTGTGTGTCCCACTCTCGACACGCCAACGTAATGCCCGTGTACAGTGGTGCCGTGTGCATCGCAATTGGACTCGTCTACCGTGATTTTCTCAGTTGAGAGTAGATTCAGTCTATCGTCTGATTGTAGGCGTAAACTGATATGGCACGAGGTTGGTAGTGCTTACTGTCGTGAAAATATTCTAGAAAGAGATCGATATGCGACTTCAAGTATCATGGTGTGGGCAAGCATCATGTTCAATGGCCGCACGGATCTCTATGTGCTTGACCAAGGGACCATGATCGGTAGACGATACATTGAAGACATCCTGCTTCCACATGTTCGACTTTTTCGAGGTGCTGTCGGCGAAAAGTTTCGTTTTATGGACGTTAACGCACCTTGTCATCTTACACAGTCTATACAAGATTGTCTTGAAGTCGAAGATATCCATCGCATAGTCTGACCAGCACGTTCTCCCGACCTGAATCCCATTGAAAATGTATGGGATGCCTTGGGGGGACGTATTGCTGCTCGACAATTTTCTCCCACAAACAAAGAGACCCTCATTCGTGCAGGGAAGGAGGAATGGGGCAACTTGCCTCAACAGCTACTGAATCATCTTGTTCTGAGTATGCCACGCCGTGTTGAAAGTTGTCTTGCATTACACGGTGGCCACATCATTCATTGATATGGCACTGACGATTGTTAATTGTGAGCATTTTGCTTTCTTTGTACAGTCATATTTTCGGACAATATTCACGTTTCAGAAAAAGAACCTCTGACCCTGTATACATCCTTTCAACAACTTTTTTATATTAAATCTTGTCTTACATTCTGTTAATACTATTGTTTGCTTCTTGACCCACAATCTCACGTAAATTCTCATTTACGTGTACATTTCTTCTTGGTCCTTATGTTTTGTCCACCAGTGTACATAAAATTGTCTGCAACCAAAATTAAATGGCGATCTATTCGTTCTTGGGATATAGCAATCACGGAAATCGCGAAAAATAGAGACTAGCAGCCATACTTGTTGGACGTTACACTGTAAAAAACCAATTCGTCAATATACACAAACTATTCCGTAAAATTTTACGGGATAGCTTCTTTTTTAAAAAAGAAAACAGTACAATTTCCGTAATTGACATTATGAGATTATAAATCCAGTAAGTTTTCCATAAGCTTTACAGAATATTTCTGTATTGCTTTCAAAACAGTACAAATTCCGTAAATGATGTTCAAAAATAATTGCTATATTTGGAAAGCGAAGTAATTAATTGTTGTATGTACTTGTCTTACATTGATATTATTTTCAATGAAACTTCAATATTAGCTAAATAGGCTCTATATTGAAAATATATCAAATGATTTCCCAATGGCTGAATAGTGTTGGTTTTACGTGGGTTTTCAAGAAAAACCGATAAAAGTTATAGCACCATCTAGGTACGTATATTTAAACAACTCGCTATACAATTTTTCTTTCTTAAAAAAAAATAAATTAAATCTTTAAAATAGTTTTTTTATTTTTTTGCGATATTTAAAAAAAAAAATAAAATCTTATTAAGTCTTTGTAAGTTTGAGACAATTGAAAAAGTAGTGTTACAGTTTATTTTTCAATTCCTACTATAAGCTCACACTCTCCCTATATTTATTTATATATTTATATATTTATCTTGTACAAATTTTCAATCGTTAATAAAATACTCATTATTCATCCTATCAGGTTGAAATAAATTTTTTTAAACTTGTACTGGATGACAATTGATGTTAATAAAGTTTTTTCAAATATTAATTAATTAATTAAATTTTAATTAATTAATTTTAGTTTTGCATGGGAAACAAAATGGCCGCCATTGGTTATTGAACTTCGATGACAGTATTTTCAATAAGGGTTACCATAGGGGGGACCCTGTTCTGTCGCCAAATACCGCCAAGTTTGTCGCCAACTTGGCGATATATCGCCAAATTTGGCGGCCAAAATGAGTCGACAAAAGTGACGCCAACTTGGCGATATCTGTAATATTTCGCCAAATTCCCATAGAGTTCCATTGTAAACCTACTTGCTTATAGAAAATCAACAAATTGAGATATTTTAATGCAACAAAAACTCATATTAGCTTGATTATATTAAATTTTTCTTTGATGGCCTAAGTAGGAATTGACTTTAAAAACAAAATTTTTATATTACTTGTTCATTATGATTTTAAAATAATGTTTGGCTTATTTATAGGAAGCTATTATTTTCTTTAAATCGCTGAAGGACAAAAAATCTATTTTAATTTTAATATTTTTTAATCTACTAGGGGGCTCTTCCCCAACAAGCTACGCTCGTCAACCCCCGTTCAGACACCGCAAACTCTAACAGCACGCTAATTTGATCGGCTTTAAAAAGATTTCGGAAGACTGAATTATGATTTGAATCTGACAATTATAATCTGACGTAATTTTCACTAAACTTTTCTTTCTCTTTTTAATATTCACGTAAAAATACTTTTGTTAGAAATGAAACATTATGATCATCTTAAAATATCAAATAAATGTCTCGCGCAATTTTTAAATTTAAACTGTTTTGCAATATTATTTTTTGTTCTTTTTACGTAATAAGTGTAATGTAACGTAAATGTGACGTAAATTCTTCTATTTAAGACTTCCAACGCATGTTAATGGATTTATTATTTTACAATATTCTTATCTTGTAAAATCCACATGTAAATATAGTTTTTATGACGTAATTTTCAATGAGTTCCTGTTTTTCATATTTTCTGTTTATAATAGTCACGTGTAAAATAAATTTTAATTTGAAGAAAACAATATTGTTTGCGCTGTTTATACAGTTAGCAACAGTTTAAATTAATACAATTTTCTAAAATACGTAAAACATATCTCTCGAAATGCTGAAAATTTGAATTTAAAATAGAAATAAAACCTCAAAAATTGAGACAAATTAAAAAACTAAATTCAATCTGCACACCGGGAAATTCTGACGCATAAAATGATCTAAAAATGATTAAATTCGTATGTACAGTTTTTGGTCCGATAAAACTTTTTTAATGGAACGATTTTGCCCAACTTTGGCATTAAATATTTCTTAAAATAATTCTTCGATTTGAAAACTGTCTGCATCAGCGTGTTTATCAAACACTTCTCTATAATACCACCGATTTTCATACTTTTGTGTGCAACAGTTTTTTAATATTAACGAAGAAAGGCCATGCTTAAGCATTCAAATTGGATGCCGATCTGCCGGGAATATCTACGCAGATTTTCATTGGTCCATTTCCAAATCAAACCTTTTTTTTATATATAGAAGGATTTATTTTAACAGATTCGTAGATAAAACTTAAAACGCATCTGAAATATAATAACAAAATCATTATAAAATTGACGTATATCTAAGTCATAATAAGCAATAAAGGAAATTTATTTTAACTAGGGGGCTCGGCGCCCTACGAGCTACGCTCGCCAACCCCCGTCCGGACACCGCAGACTCTAAATGCACGCAAATTTGATCGGCTTTAAAAAGATTTCGAAAGATTGAATTATAATTTAAAAAACAGTGGCGATCTCCCTATAAACGGATTTATATTCATTTCTCTTTGATTGGGGAATTTTAACGCCAAATCCGCTGCGGTACTACTTGATTATCCCGTCGACCAATTTCGCCAAGTTATATAAATCGCCAAACCACTCGCCAAATTATACAAATTGATATACTTTTTATTTTAAATAACGACAAAACAAATAAATTAGTACAACATTAATAAAAATACAATCAAAACGTCGAAATAAAAATAACTTGATGTCGTTGACACGTGTAACAACATTTCAAAATAAGATAATATAAAAAGAATTAAGTAAACAGTCTTTGTCTCCTGGTATTTTTTAACAAAGCGAAAAGAAAATTCTTTTAAATGAGACATTTTAAATTAATCGTTTTTAATCTGACGTAATTTTGACCAAGCTATTCTTTCTCTTTTAAATATTCACGTGAAAATACTTTTGTTTGAAATGAAATATTATTTGCGGTTTCCTAACAAAAATAGTTGAAAAGATCCTCTAAAAATATCAAATAAATGTCTAGCGCAATTTCTAAATTTAAACTGTTTTGCAATATTTTGTGTTCATTTTATGTAATAACTGTAATGTGACGTAAATATGACGTAATTTCTCCTATTTAAGACTTCTAACGCATGTTAATGAATTTATTATTTTACAATATCCTTTCTCTTTTAAAATTCCCGTGTATACTTTTTATGACGTATTTTTTAATAAATTCCTGCTTTTTGTACATAATTATTTAATTCTAATTCCAAATGATTTTTTCTGTTTAAAATAGTCCCGTGTAACTAATTTTTAATTTGAAGCAAACAAAATGGATTAAGTAAACAGAGTTTTTGTTTCCCGGTATTTTTTAACAAAGCGAAAAGAAAGTTTTCTTTAAATAAGACATTTTAAATATATCGTTTATAATCTGACGTAATTTTCACCAAACTTTTCTTTCTCTTTTTAATATTCACGTGAAAATACTTTTGTTATGAAATGAAATATTTAAGCTGTCCTAACAAAAATAGTTGAAAAATATCTAATAAATGTCTCGCGCAATTCTTTAAATTTAATCTGTTTTGCGATATTATTTTTTGTTCATTTTACGTAATAAGTGTAACAAGACGTAATTTCTCCTATTTAAGACTTCTAACGCATGTTAATGAATTTATTATTCTACAATATTCTTTCTCTATTAAAATTCACGTATTAATAGTTTTTATGGCGTAATTTTCAATGAGTTCCTGTTTTTTATATTTTATGTTTACAATAGTCACGTGTAAATAAATTTTTAATTTGAAGCAAACGTTGTTTTCTCTGTTTATACAGTTGGCAACAGTTTAAATTAATACCATATTGTAAATCTCTCTATTCTAAAAAAAAGTAACTACCGCTGTCACCGCCGCCGCCGCCGCCGCCGGTTTTGAATTTTTTGTGGCCGGAGGTCTTTCTTCGTTAATATTAAGCAAAATATTGCATACAAAAATTTGAAAATCGGTGGAATTATAGAGAAATGTTTGATAAACACGCTGATGCAGACATTTTTCAAATCGAAGAAATATTTAAAGAGATATTTAATGCTAAAGTTGGACAAAATCGTTCCATTAAAAAAGTTTTATAGGAGCAAAAACTGTACATCGGAATTTAATCATTTTTAGATAATTTTATGCGTCAGAATTTCCCGGTGTGCAGATTGTATTTCTTTTTTTAATTTGGCTAATTTTTTGAGGTTTTATTTCTATTTTAAATTCAAATTTTCAGCATTTCTAGAGATATTTTTTACAGATTTTAGAAAGTGATATTAATTTAAACTGTTGCCAACTGTATAAACAGCGGAAAAAAATAATGTTTGCTTAAAAAAATAAATAAATAAAAATAAAAAATAAAAAATATTTATACGTGTAATAAATTAAAAATTTATTTACACGTGACTATTATAAACAGGATAAAAAACATTGGAATTAGAATTAAATAATTATGTACAAAAAGCAGGAACTTATTAAAAATTACGCCATAAAACTATAATTACACGTGAATTTTAAGAGAGAAAGGAATTTGTAAAATAATAAATTTATTAACATGCGTAAGAAGTCTTAAATAGGAGAAATTACGTCATATTTACGTCACATTACAGTTATTACATAAAACGAACACAAAATAATATTGCAAAACGGTTTAAATTTAGAAATTGCGCTAGACATTTATTTGATATTTTGAGCGAATACTTTTCAACTATTTTTCTTAGGAAAGCGCAAATAATATTTTATTTCTAACACAAGTATTTTCACGTGAATATTAAAAAGAGAAAGAATAGTTTGGTCAAAATTACGTCAGATTAAAAACGATTAATTTAAAATGTCTCATTTAAAAGAACTTTCTTTTCGCTTTGTTAAAAAATACCGGGAGACAAAGATTCTGTTTACTTAATTCCTTTTATATTTGCTTATTTTGAAATGTTGTTACACGTGTCTACGTCATCAAGTTATTTTTATTTCGACGTTTTATTTGTATTTTTATTAATGTTGTACTAATTTATTTGTTATTTCGTTATTTAAAATAAAAATGATGTCAATTTGTATAATTTGGCGAGTGTTTTGGCGATTTATATAATTTGGCGAAATTAGTCGACGGGATAATCAAGTAGTACCGCAGCGGATTTGGCGTTAAAATTTCCCCAATCACAGAGAAATGAATAGAAATCAGTTTATAGGGAGATCGCCACTGTTTTTTAAATTATAATTCAATCTTTTTAAAGCCGATCACATTAGCGTGCATTTAGAGTCTGCGGTGTCTGGACGGGGGTTGGCGAGCGTAGCTCGTAGGGGGCCGAGCCCCCTAGTTATGTAAAAAATATCTCTCAAAATGCTGAAAATTTGAATTTAAAATAGAAATAAAACCTCAAAAAATGAGTCAAAAAAAAAAAAAAAATAATGCAATCTGCATGTATAGTTTTTGCTGCTATAAAACTTTTTTAATGGAACGATTTTGTCCAACTTTAGCATTAAATATCTCTCTATTCTAGAAAAAAGTAACTACCGCTGTCACCGCTGCCGCCGCCGGCTTTGAATTTTTTGTGACCGGAAGTCTTTCTTCGTTAATATTAAGAAAAATAATGCATACAAAAATATGAAAATCGGTAGCATTATACAGAAATGTTTGATAAACACGCTGATGCAGACAGTTTTCAAATCGAAGAATTATTTTAAGAAATATTTAATGCTAAAGTTGAACAAAATCGTCCCACTGAAAAAGGTTTATAGGAGCAAAAACTATTCATGAGAATTTAATCATTTTTAGATCATTTTATGCGTCAGAATTTCCCGGTGTGCAGATTGTATTTCTTTTTTTAATTTGGCTAATTTTTTGAGGTTTTATTTCTATTTTAAACTCAAATTTTCAGCATTTCTAGAGATATTTTTTACAGATTTTAGAAAGTGATGTTAATTTAAACTGTTGCCAACTGTATAAACAGCGGAAACAATAATGTTTGCTTAAATATATATATATATATATATATATATATTTATACGTGTGATAAATTAAAAATTTATTTACACGTGACTATTATAAACAGAAAAAAACATTTGGAATTAGAATTAAATAATTATGTACAAAAAGCAGGAACTTATTAAAAATTACGTCATAAAAACTATAATTACACGTGAATTTTAAGAGAGAAAGGAATTTGTAAAATAAATTTATTAACATGCGTTAGAAGTCTTAAATAGGAGAAATTACGTCATATTTACGTCACATTACAGTTATTACATAAAAGGAACACAAAATAATATTGCAAAACTGTTTAAATTTAAAAATTGCGTTAGACATTTATTTGATATTTTGAGAGGATACTTTTCAACTATTTTTCTTCGGAAACCGCAAATAATATTTCATTTCAAACAAAAGTATTTTCACGTGAATATTAAAAAGAGAAAGAATAGTTTGGTCAAAATTACGTCAGATTACAAACGATTAATTTAAAATGTCCCATTTAAAAGAACTTTCTTTTCGCTTTGTTAAAAAGTACCGGGAGACAAAGATTCTGTTTACTTAATTACTTTTATATTAGCTTATTTTGAAATGTTGTTACACGTTTCTACGTCATCAAGTTATTTTTATTTCGACGTTTTATTTGTATTTTTATTAATGTTGCACGAATTTATTTGTTCTTTCGTTATTTAAAATAAAAATTACGTCAATTTGTATAATTTGGCGAGTGGTTTGGCGATTTATATAATTTGGCGAAATTAGTCGACGGGATAATCGAGTAGTACCGCAGCGGATTTGGCGTTAAAATTTCCCCAATCAAAGAGAAATGAATAGAAATTCGTTTATAGGGAGATCGCCACTGTTTTTTAAATTATAATTCAATCTTTCGAAATCTTTTTAAAGCCGATCACATTAGCGTGCATTTAGAGTCTGCGGTGTCTGGATGGGGGTTGGCGAGCGTAGCTCGTAGGGCGCCGAGCCCCTTATCTCTTAAAATAATTCTTCGATTTGGAAACTGTCTGCCTCAGCGTGTTTATCAAACATTTCTCTATAATAACACCGATTTTCATATTTTTGTATGCAATATTTTTCTTAATATTAACGAAGAAAGACCTCCGGTCACAAAAAATTCAAAACCAGCGGCGGCGGCGGCGGTGACAGCGGCAGTTACTTTTTTTTTAGAATAGAGAGATACCATATAGTAATTTCCTTTTTTTTGAGTATACAGTAGATCATCACACAAATAATTTGAAAAAGTACATGCTTGAAAAAAGTATGTTGCTATTCTTGCAAAAATAAATGAATATATAAATAAATAAATATATAAAATTTTAAAAATCTTGCATAAAAGAAGCAATTATTACTTATAATACATTCTTCCATGTATGTAATATTTTAAAGACTAAAATGTTTCTTTTATAAAGCATGAAATTAAAAAGCTAAATATTCAGAATTATGGAAACATCCAGAATTGTACACTCAAAAGAAAAATATTTAGCCACACGGCAGTGTGTCAGCCAAGTCCCTTTGACATACCCGTGTGTTATATTACACGAACCATTTCGAGCTGTTTTCGTCAAATTTCGACACTCTACTACTGAAAATCTATGTGGCCTACGTACTTGTTATACGAAATATGTAATAAGTCCACCCTAATTACCTAGAATCTAAAATTTTATAAATAACGCATAATTAGTTTCCGAGATTATGACATTTGAAAATGTCTGATAATCGATAATTTTAACCCTGACTGCCTGTGACTGACTGACTGACTCATTCATCAAAAAGATCTCCTATATCTACTGCAGCTACAGACTTCATGCGAAGTTCGTTTACACTATAAAACTAAGGAATAAAAAAATTGTGAAAATCGATTAATTACCCACTTGGGGGTGTCCATTTTTATTTTAACATTACGCCTATTAGGCGAAATTTTAATTTGCCGTAGGGGGGAACGCTGTTCTGTCGCCAAATATCGCCAAATTTGGCGACCAAAATTAGTCACCAAAAGTGACGCTACCTTGGCGATATCTCTAATATTTCGCGAAATTGCTATAGACTTCCATTGTAAACCAATAGAGTTTACTTGCTTACAGAAAATCAACAAATTGAGATATTTTAATAATTTTCTAATATTAGCTTAAGGAATTATATTGCTGTTTCAGAAACAATAAAAATTTCGAAACAATATTTCGTTTCAAAACATGCATTCAATACAGCAGTATTAAAATATAGATTTCTGCCACAAATTGACAGCCAAATACTTATGTACTGCACCTACAAACTTCAAATTTGGTGCGAAATTTGTTTACACTATAAAACTAAGGAATAATAAAAAAAAATGTGAAAATCGATTAATTACCCACCTGGAAGTGTCCATTTTTACTTTAACATTGCATTTATTAGGCGAAATTTTAATTTGCCAAAAGAAAAAAAAAAGCGCCAAATGTTGAATTCGAGCTAAACATGCAGCAACTGTATGTTTCCCTAACTGATTGTTCACAAAAATCATGTTTTCAGAAAGCGCATTTAAGTTTTTATTTCGTAAAATTTATTAGACATATTCAACCTTCTCAAAAAGATCTCAATTTATACGTTGTACCCAGGGATGAGATTTCCGCGTTTTTACACACCAGTATATTCTTAGAGAAAATGTTATTCTGTTAAATCGCAAAATTATTGATTAAATGAAATATCATTTTCTCTAACAAAATACGTGCTGAAACACGGAAATCTCATCCCTGGTTGTACCTTCCTTAATTTCAATATTGAAAGAAATTATCTTTCTTTAGGTTACCTAAACTTACATTTCCTTTTTTTTTTTTTTAACTTGTTGTTTTAGAACTGAAATAAAAAAACAGTCATACATGCACTTCCAATGATCGTACAAAGAAAACAAAAACAGTTTTGGATAGCTAAATACACAGTCTTTCATAAGAAATAATAAAAATAATAATGTTACATTTGCTGAGAATTAATTATTTAAACGTAGTGGGATACTTTAAGCGGGCAGGATACGTTGAAAATAAACAAATTTGCTCGAATTAATGAAAAATTACTCTAAAAATCCTTTTATCCAGAAGCCCCAACAGTGGCTGAGAGATTCTGCTCTCGAAGCTGGGAGGTGCTGTGTTCGATACCAATCGCGTCCGTCGGCCTAATCGTTCGGAGTTTTCGTGGTTTTCTCGGAACCTTGGATTTAAAACCTTGGATTGGAACCAGAATATTCCTTTAATACTTTAAGATCGGACCCTCACGATCGTGCAGGTTAGGCAATAAAATTCTATCTTCCTGAGTTATCTATTCCATACGTGCCGGAATGGAGTGATTGTGTTGGTTAACAGAAACTATATTATATGAATTTTATCAAGAGATAGTCAATTATCAGTTACAAATTTCAGTTATATTATGGTTTTCAAAAAATCACAAAAAATTGCTCGGTCTTAAAGTTTTTATGAATAAGGCCTGACTCCTTTAAAACTAGTCTGATCTGAAGTCGATTAACATTGAGTAACTACTTTCTTCCTTTAATATTCACCTATTATGAAATATCCAAAGCACTTAATGGCAAGTTTTTTTTCTCCGAATCTTATCAAATTTTTAATGAACAGTTGCGGTCTTATTTTTCAAAAACCTGTGTGTTCATTTCCACAACAGGAAATTTTATAAAAATTAGAACTCTCAAATGCGATAATATGGTACAAACTTGAGAAAAACCATGTTTGCAAACGAAATATCCAGTTAATTCTAGTAAAAAATTTTCGGCTATAAGAAAAATTTTTAGTTCCCCTTTTCTTCAGAGTTTTAATTATTTTAAATCACTTGAGAAGAATAAAATTTATTTTTATTTTCAAAATCACCAGAGAAAAAAAAGTATTTAGTTAATTAAATTTGAAAATCCAGGGAGACGCAATGTCCTTCCTCTGCACTCCCTCCTTGCCGGCGCCCATGAATGAGTGATATATAGTGTGGCAAAAGCACATAAATTTATTTTTCACTTTCAGGTCAAAAATCAGGCCCAGCTATAGGAAATTTAATTGGAATATTTAATAAGAAAATTTAATATAGGAATTTAATAGGAATTGTTGTTTCAGAAACAATAAAAATTTCGAATCAATATTTCATTTCAAAACATGCATTCAATGTAGCAGTATTAAAATATCGATTTTAGCCACAAATTGACAGCCAAATACTTTGTTGTAGGAAATTTAAATTAAAACTGAATGTTGCTTGGCGAATGTAAAATAGTCACATGTAAAAACATTAAAAAGCATTAAGTAAAGTGCCTAAATATATTGTAATGATATCTAACAAAAACATAGCTGTGAAAAAAGGGAGCCAAGTTCTGTAAAGACAATGGCAAGAAACGAAGTGATATCTAAGTGGGTGCCAAGTTCAAATAAAATTCACTCAAACTTACCTACTGAAGTATTATAGAATTTTTTAAATTGTTTAGAAATAAAAGTTATTGATAGCATATTAATAATAAATCTAGAACTTGGCAAGTTTTTGATAAATGTTATGCCTATCAATTTCATGTCTTAATAAAATGATGATGTTAATATTAATAACTAACAATATCACTATAAAAAATTAATACAGTTATTATTATAAACAGATGACTCATGTTATAGATTTGATAAACCATTAAACACATGGATACACTCCCGCTCGTCTTTGGTGATCACTGTAGCATCCACCTTCCGGAAACCTCAATGCAAACAGACTAAACGGCCTGAAAAAGAGACAGATACACTTACGTTTGTTCTTGGCAGTGTTACCAGATTGGGGGCTTTTTTATCCCCCAGATTGTTGATTGTCCGCTTTTTTGAAATAGAAGTATTCGGCATATTTAAACATAGATTAAAAATTCTGAAAAATAAGGCGAATTATACTTTTTTTTAAAGTGGTGACAGTCAAATAATCTGAATTAAAAAAGTCTCCAATCTGGCAATACTGGTTCTTGGTCATCACTCTAGAGACTGCACCCATTTAACCTTTTCCGGATCAAAGATCTTTTATTCGTAAAATGCTGAAATAATTGAATCACACCAGAATTTAAAAATAAATTTATTTCAAAATGGGTAAAAGCTTCTTTTCACGTACTTAATAATATTAAACTTTTTAGTCCTGAATTCTGGTGTCAATGTGGCATTTTGCAGTTAAAATTAGGTGGGATATATTTTGTCCCACAGCCCTTCAGGGAAAAGGAGCTTACTCAAATTAAAGCTTCCAAATATGAAATAACAAGTTTTGATATAATAATGTCATTAATAAAAATAAATGACTCGTAAGTAAAATCTTGCCAAGTTCTAGATTTATTATTAATATGCTATCGATATTTTTTATTTTTAAACAATTTAAAAAATGCTATAATACTTCAGTAGGTAAGTTTGAGTGAATTTTATTTGAACTTGGAACCCACTTAGATATCACTTCTTTTCTTGTCATTGAATTTACAGAACATGGCTCCCATTTTTCCCAGCTATGTTTTTGTTAGATTATCTCTACGAAAATACCTTGTTTAACATCTTGTCCTTACTCCACAAAAAGCGTCTGAAATAAGTAACGATATTTGAAAACGTAACTCGTGTAGCCATAACATAATGGTTAAGAGTGCTAAACTTGAAGAGGACAGTTCCCTAGTTCAAACCCCGCGGAGGTAAGTGTTGTTTCGTTATTGTTATTTAAATTAAACAGAGATATTATCACCTTGATAATTGTGACCGCAAAACTTGAAATTCATAAAGATGTAAGCTTCTCGTTGAAAAGGTATAAGATTTTTTTTGTCCTTGAAACAAAAATTTATAAATACGGAAGTATGGGGGGGAAAAAACGAAATTTTTTTGTGAAAAAGCGGTAAATTTTCTGGAATTTACGAAAGTTTTTTTTCGTTAAAATACAGAAATACAATTGTCGTCTCGATTGCCAGTACAATTTCCGTATTTTCACGGAAATTTATTTTAGAGTATATACAAGCAAACCTAATAAGGATCTAACTATATTATAAACGTGTATGTGAAAACTTGACAAACATGTATGTGCATAACGCTGACTTCATCTTGACGGTGGCAACAGCAGACGATTAAATTTAACTTTTATTAAATTTTATTGCAATTTTTTAAACTTCTAAATACCGCGCATTTTCAATTTTTACACCGCCGAATATAGGAAAAAATGTACTTTCATATGTAATTTGTTTGAAAATTGTTTCGGAATTATCTCATTTTTTATTGTTTTTAAAATAATTTTGAAGCATGAATTTTTTCAAATCTATCACTATTGCGTGCATACGATTAGGAAAGATAAATATATTTGCACTTAAATTTATATAAATTGTTCCTTTTTTGTTTCCAGATTACATTCCATAAAACAATTAAAATATTCATTAATCAATAAATAAAGCAATAAAATATGAATTAATCAATAAATAAAGCAATAAAATATGAATAAATCACGAATTTAAGACATGTAATCGAACCGTACGAGCTTAAACTACTGAAATACACAGAATCAAAAAGGCTGAATGTAAACACTGATTTCCTTGTCTGTTAATATATAAATCACGTCAATTAAATCACTTAAATAGTACAAGAAATTACATCCATTTAGTACCAATTCATATCAAAGTATATCTGAATTTGAAGTTTGATGAAAATTCGTGCATTAGTTTTTGAGATAGAGCTACAGAGGAAATTCTGAAAAATGCAGCATAGCACCGCCATCTGTTGAGCGATTTACACCAAAACATAAACAGCACTAATTGATATCACGGTATACCTGAATCCGAAGTTTGTTGAAAATCCGAGCATTAGTTTTTGAGATAAAACTATTGCGGAAATTGAAAATAATGCAGCATAGCAGCGCCACCTGTTGAGCGATTTACACCAAAATCTATAAAACGTCAATTCATGTTAAGGATTAACTGAATCTGAAGTTTGATGAAAATCCGTGCATTAGTTCTTGCGATATAGCTATTCCGGAAATAGTGAACAATGCAGAATAGCAGCGCTACTGTTGGGCGATTTACACCAAAAAGTAATCAGAGTCAATTTATATCAAATACTAACTGAATCTAAAGTTTTATTAAATTCCGTTCATTAGTTCTTGAGATATGGCTTCCACAAAATTTGTGTCACATACATACATACAGACAGACTCACAGACAGGCAATTTGTAAAAACATGTTTTTCGGGATCTCTGACCCCTAAAACGTATAAATCCGTCGGAAACCGAAAGTCGAAAATTTTCACGCATCCATTACTTTCTTCTTGTAAAGATAGAAGAAAGTAAAAAGCTATAAACCCGTGCGAGGCTTTCTCGGAGCAATCTTTGATATTTTCTGATATGTATTTTCAGTAATTTTTGATTAACTGCATTTTAATTAATCAAACATTGTGTTTTACTGTATGCAAGAACCTTTTGAAAAATACCTCATTTATCGTTGTGCCTTTAGTATGTGAAGAAGAAAAAAGGATGAACAACAAAAAATATATAGGATGGTTATTTATATTCTGTAACCCGGGAATCCCGGGTTTATCCCTTTGTTTATGTAAAGGTCTAACTGAATCTAAAGTTTGATTACACTTCTGACTCTGTTCGTGCAGTAGTTCTTGAGGTACAGAGCCCACAAAATGGGTTTAAATACAGACAGACGGACAGGCTCGTAGACAGACATTTTTAAAAAAACTGTCAAATCATGATCAGGACCTTCTAAAATGTATAAATCCGTCAAAAACGGGAAGTCAAAAATTTTCTCGAATCTAAAACTTTTTTCTTGTAAAGATAGAAGAAAGTAAAAAAATAACTAGTCGGATGTACCAATCCCAAAACTTTCTTCTATCTCATACATGTCAATACTTCAAAATTTGTTATCACTGTGCCAAAATTAAATGGCGATCTATGCTCATCATAAGGATTCTAAATAGATGAAATTCCGTGCATTAGTTCTTGAGATATGACTATCGCTGAAATCGTGTAAATTCAGTCAAATGCAGCATAGCACCGCCACTATAGGGTGATTTACACCAGAACCTCAAAACTTCATATTCAGTTAGATATTGACATAAGTTGATGATAATTAGGTTCTGGTGTAAATCACCCAATAGGTGGCGCTGCTATGCTGCATTTTTATGGATTTATACGATTTAAGGGACAGTAACATGTCAAGAACTAATGCACGGAATTTCATCTTTTTAGAATCCTTATGATGAGCATAGATGCACTGTGATAATGAATTTTGAAGTATTGACAATTATGAGTTCTAAGAAAGTTTTGTGATGGCCACAACATACTAGTTTGTTAAAGTTATTTAATAGAAATAATTTTCTAGTATCGAATTACTCCACTTTTAGTAAAATTAATGTATGACCTTGAACTAACTTTTTCCCATCAACAAAACAATTTGGCAGAAACAACTTCCTGAGCATTAAATTGATGGTATTCTTTCTAAACAATCAGTATCAGATTTATTTCGGTCAACGGGACGTTTAATAGCATTAAAAATATATATATATTTCGCTGTTAGACAAATAATTATAATGATATATATATATTTCTTTCTTTTTGTTACACCCACAATATCTATTTTCAAAAATTGAATTTTCACCGTAAGGTATATTTTCCGTTGTTAAATAAATTAAATAACATTTCGTTATCCAGGCGAAATTATAATATTTTGCTTATTTATTTTTAATTTACATATTAGTTCTCGTTTTATTTAATTATCAATATAGACAGACATATAACAAATACTTGATATATGGGGCATTCTCACAATCTTTTGGCTTTTGGGAAATAAAAAATCTGACAAAATTAAACTTGCTAAAATAACATTTTAATCTGATAGACGAATGCCTTAATGATTCGAAATAAAGAAAAATGGTCAGCAGCGAAAATTTTTTTTATTTAACTGAGGTTTAACTTAAACTTGCGAGTTTAATTTTCCTTACCATTTTACCCCTATAACTTTTTATTTTCTTCTAAATTTTTACTTATAATGAATTTGCATAGTACCCACAGGACATTCAAATAAGAAATAATAACAATGTTGTACTTTTAGTACAGAATTTTTGTATAACAGTGTCTTAAAGGGGTGTTAAAGAAGGGACGGTAAGGGGAAAAAAGGGGGATGGTATTGGAAAAAAGGGACAAAATGGTAAAAAAAGGGATGGTCAGGATGGAACGGTGTAGAAAATTACCACCCATTTTTAGGAAACTCATGTTAAGACTAAGTGATGGCCACAATGTTCATTGATTTTTAGAAACAGTTGTTAATATTGGATTAAATGATTTTTTTTTTTTTTTAATTTACTCGAAAAGTGCAGGAATAAACCTTGGGGCCGGTGAGACTACCAATATAGCCACGATGCTTGAAATTGATATTTAAATGCTGATTTAAATTCTACAGAAAATTTCCTGCCAAAGAATTTTAGACATTCTTTCTCTAGCATACTTCTGTATGAGAAAAAACTTGAAAAAAATTCTGTGGTTGCATCTAAAATGATTTTCTGTATAATTTTAGAAGAGGGATGGTAAGGAATCTAAAACCCAGGAACAGAGTTTAAAAAATAATAACAACCATAAAATGTGTGCAGGTTAATTTTTAGCTACATATTTATATAAAACAATAGTTCCAGTTTCAGAAAAAAAAATACATCGAATTATTTTTATTGAAAAATTTTTATCCAGACAGCTCCAAACTTAAAAGACAGCATCAGGGACATGGGTTGTTATAGGAGTTTTCCAGGTGTTTGGACACCCAACATCGTCCAAAACTTATTTATCTCGTTAATATTGTTGTGCAATCATGCAATAGGATGTTCCCCAGTATATGAAATAAAAAAAACCCAAAAAAGTATATTAAAATAAAAATTATTATTCAGGAACATGAAAATCAAAAGATTGTGAGAATGCCCCATAT
The DNA here is from genome assembly GCA_963932465.1 of Maratus speciosus. Taxonomy (NCBI): domain Eukaryota; kingdom Metazoa; phylum Arthropoda; class Arachnida; order Araneae; family Salticidae; genus Maratus; species Maratus speciosus. The sequence continues at coordinate 577,917,483 of OZ010793.1, forward strand.
ACAGCATTTTCATGAGCTTGTAATTTTTGAATTAACACTGCGAAGCTAAAAAAGAAATTTTTTGAGAGGTATTTTTATACTCTTTTTTTAAATTGGTTCATTTGCGTAAAGGTAGAACTTTTTAATCGATTTTTCCCCCAATTCCAGATATGCTAGAATTACAAAATATTATATAAACAGGCGTGTTTCTGACAACAACAGACGTTTCAATATTTTTTAACTGAAAGTAATAAACTAATTTCAATGTAATTTTCTGTTAGCCGAACACAGGGATAAATCGCCAAATATTCTTTCAGCCGCATTGCACTCATTTCTTTTCAGATACATACATATAAAATAGATATACCGTATATTTCCGTGTATAAGCCGATGATTTTTGGACATTTTTTGGCTTTAAAGTAGAGGGTCGGCTTTTATAGTACACGAATCTTAGAAAATTTCCAGAATTGATATTCTAAAATAAAAAAGATATTAAATCTAAAAAAACATAAAAAATACATATAAATTTCTAAAAATGCTTTAACATTCTTTTACAATGAAAAAACTCACCAATCTTCATTCATTATCCAAGTCATTATTACTATTTTGAAGCAACTCCTTAAAATCGCTTTCTTTCATTGGTATATCAGGATGAATATTGTCAATGTCTGATTCAACATCATCTTCATCTTCTTCAAAAATGCCATTATCCTTTTTTTCATTCATCGCATTGCTGATGCAACATTTTTGTAAGATCAGACGATTATTTTCGTGGCAATTCAAGCCAAGCTTCTTTTGCCCATTCAGAGATTGGCTATGTCAGCTTAAAAAAAAAAAAAAAAAAAAAAAAAAAAAAACGCCCTTTGTCACAGCTGCATTGGCAAATGATATACGGTCAGACCATTTCGAACTGAGCCTGTCTTTAAACGGCTTATTTAAACAGAATAGGAGGGATCAATAATTTCGGAGAACGCATTTTATTCGATTAGCTATGCACAAAAGAGTGCTTTGTTTTCGTTCTCAGAATTTTCTACCCCCCCCCTTTTTTTATCATCGGGTTATATACATGTTTCCAATTTTTGACGATTTGTTACTGAAAAGTCTTATACTTGATTTATACACGGAAATATACGGTATTTCACTCATTTAATTTAAAATGAAAAAAAAAAAGTTTTAGTAAGAAATATATGATAAACCAAACACATTTTATTTCAACATGAAAGCATTTTTTCAGGTTTACACGCAAAACTAGTATGTTGTGGCCATCACAAAACTTTCTTCTACATAAATGAAGTCAATTAAATCATTTAAATAGTACAAGAAATTACATCAATTTAGCACCAATTCATATCAAAGGATATCTGAATTTGAAGTTTGATTAAAATTCGTGCATTAGTTCTTAAGATAGAGCTATAACAGAAATTCTGAAAAATGTAGCATAGCAGCGCCACCTGTTGAGCGATTTACACCAAAACATAAACAGCACTAACTTATATCAAGAGATACCTGAATCTGAAGTTTGTAGAAAATTCGTGCATTAGTTATTGAGATAGAGCTATAGTGGAAATTCTGAAAAATGCAGCATACCAGCGCCACCTGTTGAGCGATTTGCATCAAAACATAAGCAACACTAATTCATATCAAGGTATACCTGAATCTGAAGTTTGTTGAAAATCCAAGCATTACGTCTTGATATAGAGCTATTCCGAAAATCGAAAAAAGCAGCATAGCAGCGCCACTTGTTGAGCCATTTACACCGAAATGTACAAAACATCAGTTCATGACAAGGATTAACTGAATCTGAAGTTTGATGAAAATCCGTGCATTATTACCTGAGATAGAGCTATTGCAAAATTCGTGTAAATCCTGCAAAATACAGCATAGCAGCACCGTCTGTTGGGCGATTTACACCAAAACGTTACCAGCACCAATTCATATCAAGGAATAACTGAATCTGAAGTTTGATGAAAATCCGTTCATTATCTCTTGAGATAGAGCTATTGCAGAAATCGTGAAAAATGCAGCATAGCAGCGCCACCTGTTGGGCGATTTACACCAAAAACTAATCAACACCAATTTATATTAGGGACTACTTGAATATAAATATTTATTAAATTCCGTTCATTAGTTCTTGAGATAGAGCGCCCACAAAATTTGTGTCACATACATACAGATACAGACAGACAGACAGACTCACAGATTCACAGACTCAATGACACACATTTTGTAAAAACATGTTTTTTGGAATCTCTGACCCCTAAAACGTGTAAATCCGCCTAAAATTTTCACGAATAAAATACTTTCTTCTTGTAAAGATAGAAGAAAGTAAAAAAGGCGGTATTGGAGAGAAATAAATTTTCTATTGGCGTGACTTGCGCCTATCTAACGAAAAAGTGACAGTTTAATTAATTTGTGGTTATGCTTTCAGAAATCTATATGGTTACAATTGTATACGGGTTCATAGAATGGAATTAATTATGCGCCAAACCATACGCGCTAAAATGTATGCTCGTATGTTTGTTTCATAAATGCTTACTTAGAACACTTTCAGTCAATTTGACTGTTGCCGGAGATACTTAAAATCGTCTTTATTAGATGCAAGTGTTATTAGTACCCGGTATGCTATTCATTTCTCCCAGCTTATTTTGCGTCGTCTCCAAAAAATAACGTTACATTTTATAAGCCAGCCATAACGATTAAATACTCTATAGCAATTTTTTAAACTTCTAAGCATCGCACATTTTCCATTTTTATACTGTCGTTTCGGGGGAGAAAGTACTTTTAAATGCAATTTGTTTGAAAACTGTATCTCCATTTATTTTTGAAATATTAATTTTTTTGTAGTTTTTAGCGCCATTTGCTTAATATTGGCAACGGAAGTACTCCATTTCTGTAGAAAGTAAAGGAAAAATAGTTCTAAAATAGTAATTATACATTTTTGTTGCCATTTTCTCATAACAACCGAAAGAAAATGTAATTAAAATACGTGCTATTTTGAAAAATAAAAACGAATGATTTCTGTTAAAACATGGAGCTATTATAAACTATATTTAATTTTAAGTACCTATATTAATGTTACAAACAAATGAAGATCTATGAATCATTAGACCAATCATGCATTAAAGGGTTAACTGAGAACTGATGTCATCCTAAAATTCGATATTAATACATTATTAAAAGTACTGAGAAACGTGTCTGAAAATCAGTGGCAGTAAAAGAAAATTTGTTTTCATAAATGCTTCTCTCAAACTCGGAAATATATTCGTTTCTCAGATTTACAAATAGGAACAACACTTTTTGGAATCATGGTTACTTGGGAAAAGGTTATTGTATATTTTCGTTTGTGGTTATATTATATTTTTGTAGATTAAGAAATATTCGTCTTTTTCACAGCGTATGTTAAAGTTTAGACTCAAAATAATTTAATTCAATTATCACCTATAGACGATTTTAGGTACTACCGCATTGAAATAAAAACATTTTTGAAATAAACAAGAAAGAAAAAAATCATCCTTAAAGCGTAGATTATGAAACACTTTCCAATACATTCAGAATACTGTAACAAAACTGCACCGTTTAGTAAGTTAAAATATTATGTCTAATTCATCCCTATGGAAACGCATAACACACTGGAAAACCCAGTTTCAGCTGTTTCCATCGACAATCCGAAAATTATCCTAATTCTTTGAGCAACCCTGCATAGGATATAGAGATTTTTATATATTAGGTTGTAACGAAAGTTTTCCGCCAAATCCCCTTTGCATAATACTAATTATAATATATATAATTAACTGTAATTTTATATATAACCACCATTCCGCCAAACCTTCACAGTGTGATATGATACAACACAAGTACCTAAAGCTGTATACTTTATTCTGTGATATTCCGTAGCTGACTTTTTGCAACAGAACTGATGTAAATAATGGTTCTAATCTGGTAGCGTGGTAGTTCCATTTCAGACAACTTGTACTTAATGATAACGATATTTTGTTACAAATTTCCCAGCACAGTGTTATAAAGGAAGTCTGTTTATTTCAAATTCCAAAAATCGTTTGACAAAATATGAGTAAACACGTCAACGCTAACCGCATTAGCTGTGGCGGGAAACTTTCGTTACAATCTGATATTAACTACATACATGACAAAATTTAGTTCAGTTAAGAGATACATATACAGTCGGACCTCTATTTAACGAACCTCTATTTTGCGAACTTTAACTTGGAATGAAGAACATTTTGCAAATTTCTTCGTAAAATAACCTCCAAATAGCGAAGTGCATTCTCTATTTAAGGAATTTTTTCTTGGGATTTAAATTTTTTTTCTCCCTATTTCGAAAATATTACTGGACATTTCAAACTTATTCTTTCTTTTAACACATTTTATGATGATCAATGACCAAGACCAGGTCTTACCAGGCACCTAACTCACCGAGAACAGTAAAATCGCTGTGATTTTTTGCTTTTCATCCAAAAAGTCCAAACTTTCAATATTCCCTTTTAACCCTCAATGGAGCTGCTCCTAGAGTCTCCCGTTTTCTAGATTGTTGATCATGATCCGTCGTGTTGGTAATTTCGGTTCTTGTAGCTCGAAAATGTCAAAGCGAAAATGCTTGAGCATCAAAGAAAAAAATATATTCTTGATGAGGTGGATAAAGGCGTGAAGAAAAAGAATACTGCTTTAAAATTTGGTATTCCTCCAAACAGCTTATCAACCATAATAAAAAATCGTGATTTTAATGTAAAATCATTTTTTAAACTGAAAATGCAATGTATCTCCAGACAATGTTTTGTTTTATTCTTATTTCCCTTGCAGATTTCTTTTTGATGGGTAAAATAAATAAAACAAATAGATATAATTTATAAAAAAAAGTGTGGTTAATTACTTTTTTAAATTATATTTAGTGTTTATGGACATGTTTTATGTAGTTTAAAGTGTTCTAAAAGGTGACTCCCTATTTAACGAATTTTCCATATAACGAACTTTTTTTCGGGATTTAGCGACTTCGTTAAATAGAGGTCCGTCTGTATACCTTAGTTAAAATTTCCTCTTCAGCAATTTCCGCTAATAAGAAGAATGGCACGTGAATTCTTTTAGGCAGCCCTGTATATGAAGTTTAGAATTTATATACTAGTAAAATTAAAAAGAATAGTTAAATTTAAAAGCGCATGCTGAAATTGAAAACGTACTTCCAGCAATGATTACCCAGACCGTACTGTAATCGACTTCTTTTGTGTGTCCCTGTCAATGATAGACAAATGCTAAGAATGCCCTATTCTACCGCATTCATCTTGTAGTGAAATATTCAGGGATTAATATCAGCTTCAACACATTTAAAATAGGGTAATGTAAATAAAATACTCTGCAAACGTTTTCCCCCCATATATCGTAATGTAATGAAATTCTTTTGGGTGCCCTGTAAATGAACTATTAATCCCACATACTTCATATACAATACCAAACATGCCCAGGTGACCTTAAATAAGGTTTATCATTGTATGAAAATCCGAGTATATTTACGGGAATTAGAGCGTGGACAGACCGCCAGACAAACCGAATGCATAAACTTTTTTCAACTTTGTTGGAAAGTGTTAAAAATAACGACATATTAATGTATATAACAATTAATGCATTCTTTATCGACCATGAATAAAAATGAACTTTCTAATGCACATAATTCGATAGGTCATTACTAAACGAATATTTTATAAAACTTCTAACGAGCATAGTCGTTTCTTTCATTACGTTTGCTTTTCTAATAAACGGCCTCAGAATAAAAGTTTCTCATGAATATTTTTCCTTCTAATAAGAAGTTAACCCTTCACTGCACGAATTTTTCTATTTTTAAGAAAAATTATTTTTGAAATCTATATATCGATCTAATAATGGGAAAAATAGAGAAAAAAAGTAAATTTCAAATTTTCAGCTAAAATTTGATATTTTATGGTGTGTGCTATATGTACACATTTAGGATTTTAAAATATTGTATTGCTATATTTTGCAACAAAATGAGCTTAAATTAATTAATTTTACCTGCTTAACATTCTGCAACTTTTTTTATATTAATATTTTTAAGCATTCAGTAAAAATAATTAAAGTAAATCTTACCTTAATAACTTGATCGAATTTTTTTTTTGTTTTTTGTTTCCGTAGAACAAATTTTGTCTGATGCAGCCATCTGACATGGACAAAATAAGTGTTATTTTTATTCTTTGGATTATTCTTGATCAGTCATATTAGCCAAATTCATGGTACAGAATGAAAATTATAATGTTTTTAGGTATGTGTTAGATATGGCACGTGGTGCAGTGAAGGGTTAATAATGTCAATAGCATCATCACCTCCTCCATTTCCAGTTTCTCCATAAAATATATTAATTTGAAATTTTCTAAATGAGCGATTGTATCAACTTTAAAAATATTTACTTATCTCTCTTACATCTCACTTTATAGGAAATATAAAATAAATGCGTTGTTCTTTTGACATTCGAACTTTGATGCTTTTCTCAAGATTTTATCCTTCAGAAGCCTTTAACTAAAGTGGGTCGAGTTTATTTGAACCTTTTATACGCATTGGATCTTATTTCTTTGCTGTACATTTTTATTGTTTCCTTTACCCATTAAATAAGTGAGATATCAAAGAAGGATCCTTTAAAAAAATATACTTATTCTGAAATCCAATCTATACTTAAAGAAAAAAGAAAAGTCATGCATCAAGCATAGGTTATGAAGCACTTTCCACAACTTCACTGGAAACCTATATACACTTTTTAGAACACTTATTTTGTCACTTTTTTCAGAACACTTTTTAGAACACTTATTTTGTCACCTTTTTCAGAACACTTTTTAGAACACATTTTGTCACCCTTTTTAGAACAATTCGAAACGCACCTTTTGGAACAATTTTTAGAATACTTTTGAGACACTCATTTTTTTCAGCACACTTTCTAGAGTGCTTTTTGAACACTTTTGGGAACGCGTGGTTTCACAAGTGTGCCCAAATGTATTCTCAGTCTGTTCTCAAATATGTTCCCAAGTTTAGATTTAACAAATATCCTGAGCAGAACCCATTCGGTGCACTTTCAGAATACTTTCTTTACAACGGAGCATATTTGAAACACATTTCAGTACACATTAAGGTAACTGGAACACTTTTTTTTTTAATCAAAATGTTCCAAGTGTGTTCTCAATGTGTGCTGGGAATTTTCAGGGTTCCAGAATACTTTAACAATACTTAAAATAATATAATTTTGTAAAAATCACCATAAAATCAAAACAATACATAGGACGCGTTTCGAGCTGAAAAATTAACAGCCCGACATGAGCTACTGTAGTAAACACGTGTCCGTAAGGGGACAAGTTCATATTTGTGACATTGTCCCCTTAATTTGTCCCCCTTGTCCGCCAGTTTTCAGTGCTGTTTTAACTACTTTAACAATACTTCGGTGTTTTAATACGGTTAATAACATACCTAAATAACCATTTTAAAAAACGCATGACATATTTGAAAAACAGGCTTGAGCAATGACTGTCCATAGCAGGAAAAGTACTTTAATTCTTTCGTGCTGCATTTAACATATAATGTTTTTTATATATTCTACATAGTATGTTAAAATTTTGTCTAGTGGCAAAACGCATAATAGGGTGAAAACTCTCAGTAATTTTGAACAATAGGCGGAAAAATACTTGAATTATTTTGTAGCTCTGTATAACTAGATTACAGGGTACAGGGTACTGTTGTACAGTACCTGTATAATAGGTTTTATACACGCCATATATTAAGCTAAAATTTATTTCAGGCAAAAAACCCTTTTGAAACTACTGAAATCACACTTTTAGAAATGAACATAAGCGGTGATTTATCCAGTTCTTTGGGTGACCTGTATATGATTTTATTTATATTATACCAATATAGATAAGTATACTAAATATAGTTCAGGTTGAAAATGCATAACTCAATTTAAAACCAACTTGTTAAAGTGAAAAACGCATTTCCAGCAATTATCGCTGATATAGAATACTTCGGTTACTGTACTACTATATCCAATATTTTTTACGTGCCCCTGTAAATGAACGAAAAAGATATGCACATCATATTCTACAGCAAGTATCTTGTAGTAATGTATATCAATTTCATTATATTTGAAATAGTGTAACATAATTAACATACGATTTAAATAATTTTTCTCCGTAGAATATTATCTAATATAATGCATCCCGTGTTACATAGGATGCATACTTTAATTCATTTCATAAATTCATATCAATTTCATTATGGGAATGGTGAAACATCATTAAAATGCATTTGAGTTTTCCCATTGAGCGTAATGTAACGGAATATTTTTGGCAGTCCCTGTAAATGAACTATAAATGTTACAAGCTTCATATTCAATAGGGGTCGTGCTATAATAAACGTGAATAATGCATTAAAATTACAGAAGAACCCGTGCATATTTATAAGAGTTAGAGTACTAACGGACGGCCAGACGGACAAACCTATTCGTGGAATAAAACGCAAAATGAATTTTTGCAAGATGTGTCACTTTTCTTGCGGGTGATATATATGAAGTTTGATTAAATTCCGTGTATTAGTTTTTGAGACACAACTCACGCAAAAATCGTGAAAAAGGCAGCGTAGCAGTGGTACCTGTTATATGATTTATAAGAAAACCTAATCAGCACCAATTTATGTCAAGGTCTAACAGAATATGAAGTTTGATGAAGTTCCGTGCATTAGTTCTTGAGATAGGACTATCGCTAAAATCGTGTAAATCCTGAAAAATGCAGCATAGCAGCGCCACCTGTTGGGAGATTTACATCAAAACCTAATCAGAAACAACTTATGTGTGAATATCTAACGGAATCTGAAGTTTATTAGATATCCTTAAAGTATTTCTTGAGATAGAGCTATTGCGGATGTTGTAATAGATGCAGCATAGTAGCGCTACCTGTTGGGCGATTTACACCAAAAACTCATCATCACCAATTTATATCAAGGTATATCTGAAATATCTGAATCTGAAGTTTTATTAAATTCCGTGCATTAAATTCTTGAAATAGAATGTCCACAAAATTTTTGTCACATACAGACAGACTCATAGACAGATATTTTCTGAAAACAGTTAAACCGTATCTAAAACACATAAATCCGTCGAAAACCGGGTGTCGAAGTTTTTCCGGAATCCAGTACTTTCTTCTTGTAAAGATACACTGGTGGAAATTGATTTGTGAAAACACGGGTTTTTAACAAAAACTTGTATAATATTCATTAAAAATGAATGAAATTTTATGGGATATACATATAGACCGGAAGTCGGCAGCACAGACAATCACCTCATCCAGTTCGCGGATGTAATTCTAGGATTAGTTAAATCTTGATTCGCATATTAAAACACAATCTGTCTGTCAAGTCATATGTTGGTGGAAAAATCCTGAAAACCCGACTTTTGCGGCTGACTCTTAGATTTACCATTGTGTTTTCCTGCACCAAAAGATCTGGAAACATGGAGGACTGGGAGCAGGAAAACACAATAGTAAACCTACGGGTCAGCCGCTAAAATCGGGTTTTCTGGTGTTTTCCACCAACATATGACTTGGCAGACTGATTGCGTTTTCATATGCGAATCAAGATTTAACTAATCCTATAATTTCATCCGTGAACTCAATGAGGTGATTGTCTGTGCTCCCGGTCTAATAGTATGCATAACAAATGAGTTACAAAAATAAAATTTCATACATAACATTAAACGTAAACAAAAAGTCAAAAATTAGATTTTCGCAATATGCAAGCATGGAAATTGATTTATGAAATATCACATTTCATTGGCTATTCCGAAGTAATGTGACAAAAATTTGCATAAAACAAGGTAACATGATATGCACAGTAGACATAAAAAGTGTTATATATTGGAAGCAATACGTTTCAGTCATAATTTTCACGATGGGTAAACGAAAGATGTTGTCTGAGGAAGAAAGTGCTAAAATGAATGCATACCTAGAATGCGGGAAATCTTTTCCGGAAATTCGTAAATTAATTTAAAGATCAGTGGCGTGATATATAACTATAGAAAAAAATCCAGCAAATTATGACAAAAATTTTAATAAAAAAGGTAGTCCACGTTTAAGTAAGAGAAAGAAAAGGGGGATTCTTCAACTTGCATCGAAAACCAGTCACAGTTCAAGGCATGGTACAGATCTTTCCCTTCCTGTTACTTCTAGAAGAGTTAGGCATATTTTACATTCTTTACGTAACTTGAGATGGTCGAAAATGAAGTCTGGTCCAAAGTTACTTCTGCGTCAAAAGAATATGAGTTTGCAGTATTGCGAGAAGTATATGGCACTGGGTGACAATTGGAAGAAAATCATTTTCTACGACAAAAAAAAAGATTTAATATGGATGGCCCGGATGGTTTGAAGTATCATTAGAGGGATCTGCGAAAAGAACCAAATTCCACATTCAGCAGAAATTTTGGTGGTGGAAGTTTGATGATTTTGGCAGCGATCGCTTATGATGGCGAAAGTGAAATTGTATTTTTAAACAGCCACCAGAATTCTTTTGATTACAATTTAGTTTAGAAAATCCACTTATCCCATTTGTGTGGCAATATTATGGTTTAGATTACATCTTCATGCAGGACAATGCAAGTATTCACATTTAAAATGCAATGAAAGATAGGTTTGACGATGAAAGCAATGAAAGCTTCAATCTGTCAAAACTGGAAATTAATTGATCAAAAATACATTAAAAATCTTGTTTTATCAATGCCATCTGGAATAAAAGAAACTCTGATGAATAAAGTCGGCTTTACTAACTATTAACTTCAATTAAATGTGATATTTCATAAACCCATTTCCATGTTTTTATGTTACTAAAATCTAATTTCTGACCTTATGTTTTAGTTTATTAATATGTATGAAATTTTATTTTTCTAAATTATTTGTTGTACATAGCATGCATATTGTATGAAATTTCATTCAATTTTCATGAAAATTATAGAAGTTTTTGTTAAAAAAAACGTGTTTTCATAAATGAATTTCCACCAGTGTAGAAGAAAGTAAAAAGACAAATGTTTTCTAATTTACGAAAATATAATATAGCCATTAACGAAAATATGCCATAACCTCATCCGCGTTATCCATGATTCCGAAAAGCGTCTTTTATCCTTAGAAACTTCCAAAAGCAAAATAGATTTAGATTTAAAAAGGCATTTATAAAAACAAGGTTTTTTTTTTTTTTTTTTTTTTCGGAAAAGTTATTTTTATAGTTTATTTATCAGTTTTTGCAACCCGGAATATCGCTTTTCAGGATGCTATCCATTCTTAATTAAACATTTTCTGTTGCGTAATTGAATTTATACGAGAAAGACTAACACAATGACAATTGTCAATGTTAAGGCAGTTAATTTATCACGTCTGGAAAACATGTTTTTACTTTCTTTTGTCTTTACAAGAAGAAAGTATTGGATTCGTCAAAATTTTCGACTTCCAGTTTTCGAGGGATTTACACACTTTAGGGGTCAAAGATTCCGAAAAACACGTTTTAACAAAATGTCGGCCCGTGAGTCTGTCTGTGTGCCTATATGCGACACAAATTTTGTGGGCGCTCTATCTCAAGAACTAATAAATGGAATTTAATAAAACTTTAGATTCAGTTAGTCCCTGATATAAATGGGTGCTGATTACTTTTTGGTATAAATAGCCCAGCAGGTGGCGCTGCTATGCTGCATTGTTAATGATTTCCACTATAGCTATATCTCAAGAACTAAAATACAGATATTCAGAAAACTTCAGATTAAGATAGTCCTTGATATAATTTAGGGCTGATAACGTTTTAGTTTAAATTGCCCAATAGGTGGCGCTGCTTTGCTGCATTATTCACGATTTTCGCAATAGCTGTATCTCAAGAACTAATGCGTGAATTTTCCTCGAACTTAAGATTCAGTTAGTCCCTGATATTAATTGATCCTGATAAGTTTTTGGTGTAAATTACCCACAGGTGGCACTGCTATGCTGAACTTTTCACGATTTCCGCAATAGCTCTATCTCATAGATTAATGCACGGATTATCATCAAACTTCAAATTCAATTAGAAGTTGACATAAGTTGTTGCTGATTAGATGTTGCTGATTAGAAAAAAAATCTTTTTCATTTTCCAATTTTTTAATACCTCATTTTGAATTTTAAATTTAATTTTTTTTTAAATGGCAACCCTTTTGAAACAAGATGGCGAATGCAGCTGGCCAACGAACTCGGTCGAGACATTGGTATGTACTATGTACAGACCAAGTTACATCCAAATAGGTTCATAAATACGCCTGTTATCGCGTGACAAAAATCAGGTCGTTTTAAAATGTCAGCCACAAGAGAAATACAAAATGCTATTACTCAGCCATTTTTTTTTTTTAGATATAGACGAAAGAAAAACTGTTCCGGAATCTTTGTATTAAGGTCAAACACATACAAAAAAAATCTTTTTCATTTTCCAATTTTTTGGTATCTCATTTAATTTTTTTTATTTTTTTATTTTTTTTAAATGGCCGCCATTTTGAAACAAGATGGCGGATGAAGCTGGCCAACGAACACGGTCGAGATATTTGTATTTACTATGTACACACCAAGGTACATCCAAGTCGGTTCATAAATACGCCTGTTATTACGTGAGAAAAATCAGGACGTTTCAAAATGTCAGCCACGCTAGAAATTCAAAATGCTATAACTCAGCCATTTCTTAAGATTTAGACGAAACAAAAACTGCCCCCGAAACTTTTTATCAAGGTCAAACACATAAGAAGAAAATATTTTTTCAATTTTCAATTTTTGGTACCACATTTCAAATTTAAATTTTTCTTAAAAATTTAAATGGCCGCCATTTTTAAACAAGATGGCGGGTGAAGCTGGCCAACGAACCCGGTCGAGACATTGGTATGTACTATGTATAAACGAAGTTACATCCAAATCGGTTCATAAATACGCCTTTTATCGCGTGACAAAATTCAGGACGTTTCAAAATGTCAGCCACGCTAGAAATTCAAAATGCTATAACTCAGCCATTTTTTAAGATATAGACGAAACAAAAACTGCTCCAAAATCTTTGTATAAAGGTCAAATACACAAGAAAAAAATATTTTTCCATTTTTAATTTTTTGGTACCACATTTCAAGTTTTAAATTTTTTTAAAAATTTTAAATGGCCGCCATTTTGAAACAAAACGGCGGATGAAGCTGGCCAACGAACTCGGTCGAGAGATTGGTATGTACTATGTACACACCGAATTACATCCAAATCGGTTCATAAATACGCCTTTTATCGCGTGACAAAATTCAGGACGTTTCAAAATGTCAGCCACGCTAGAAATTCAAAATGCTATAACTCAGCCATTTTTTAAGATATAGACGAAACAAAAACTGCTCCGGAATCTTTGTATAAAGGTCAAATACATAAGAAAAAAATATTTTTCCATTTTTATTTTTTGGTACCACATTTCAAGTTTTAAATTTTTTTAAAAATTTTAAATGGCCGCCATTTTGAAACAAAACGGCGGATGAAGCTGGCCAACGAACTCGGTCGAGACAATGGTATGTACTATGTACACACCGAATTACATCGAAATCGGTTCATAATTACGGGAGTTACAGTGTGACATAGGTCAGATATATATATATATATATATATATATATATATCAATTTTGAACGGAGGGTGGTTTCGGGGTCTGGGGGTCATGATCGATGAAAATATACCAAAATTTTTTGAAATCGCTTTCCTCCGAACGGCTGCAATAGGTAGCTTTTTTGTAAAGAAAGCTACCTAAAACAAGGCGTGGAAAGAAAAAAAGGATATCGTCTATACTTACCGAGTCTCCCGTTAAAAATCAACTGAAAATGGAAAAATATTTATCTAAAAAAGTAAATGCAAAAAGAGTCAGATAAAGGGCCTCGAAAAAACAAAGTCCAATTCTGGCCAGGAAGTAGGGTTGCCAGATTGTACGTTTTTCCCATAAGTTGTACGTTTTTTTAGAACTTTTTAGGCCTATCGTACAGTGTACGTTTAAAATTGCCACGTACGACGATTTCTTCCTTTTTTTTTTACCACATCTTACTTTTGATAATTTGAAGATTTTTTCTTCTTTTTCTGCTTGCTACAAAATTTCACTATTTGTCGAAAAAAAAAAAGTTCTACAATTGTGCGTCAAATGTACAAATGGCTTATTCTTGATCAGGATTATTCTTGGGAAAGTGGAGTGATATTAATTGCGCATTCACAAACTCTTGGGTAGGATTAAAACATCTGAACTTTGCATTATTATAGAGAATAAGCATCTGCATTATAAAATTTTTAATTTAGTATATCTGTACCTTAAGTTTTAATATCTTGTTTGATTTACTATTTTCGTTTATGCTTAAATACAAAAATTTATTTCTGCAGGATGTCCATTACTAAAATTTTCAGGATCATCATTGAATTGTAGGATTTTTGACTTATTTTTGTTCTTGCAATTCAATTAATTTTTCATTCATAATGCGATATATGGCTGCAAATTTAGTTAAACAATGTTAATAGAATAATGTAATACATATAAAACTGGAAAATAATTGTTAAATGATAATTAATAGCCTCTTTTTAAACAAATTTGTTTCTGAAAACATTACTGGCACACAGGGTCGTAAATCCTGGTGGGGTACGGGGGGGTGCAACACCCCCCCCCCCTACGAAAAAATCAGTCGGAAAATTTCCCGTTCGATCGGAAAAAGTACGTTTAGTCGGAAAAAATGGTATTAACCTATAAAAACTTATAAATTGGAAATATGAAAAAATCAGTCGGAAAAATTCCCGTTCGATCGGAAAAAAGTAAGTTTAGTCGAAAAGAATGGCATTAACGTATAAAAACTTATGAATTGGAGAAATCTTTTTGTAGTTTTTAATTAGTAAATAAGAAAAACAAGTTAGAGCGAAGAAAACCTGTAAAATTTTATTCTTAGTCGGATTTTTTCCCCTTGTAGTTTTTAATTAGAAAATTAGAAAAAAACAATTTAGAACGAAGAAAACCTATATAAATTTATACTTAGTCGGAAATATTACGGATTTTATTTTTGTGATTAAAACTATTCAGAAAAACTTTGACTTGTCAAATATTATGAACTCGAAAACCTCGATATGAAGAAACAAAATATTTATATACATATTCCAGCAATGTTAATTATTATTTGTAACCTTGATATTTTGATCGAAAACTTTGATATTCAGAACTTTTTTCTGTTCCCTTTGACTTCGAGATATCGAGATCCAGCTGTATTTATTTATAGTCGGAAAGTTTTTAGTTTAGTCTGGAAATTTTAAGACATACTGATTGAAGTAAAGAAACTTCTGTTTTTTTTTTTTTTTTTTTTTTATCTAACTTTAAATTTAGTTAGAAACGTGTATCACGGAATTTAAGTGATATCCGATGAAAATTCTAAACTGAATTGCAAACATTTAGTACTTTACCCTATCAAAATCTGGATATTTTCCACTCTACACGAATTTTACCTTTAATCGAAAATAATTATGGTTTTATTTTTTCTACTAATTTTGTGTTTTCTTTTTATTTTATTAAAAAAATATGTTAATTTTTTTAAACTTTTTTACGTAGTTTTAGATTGATTTAAAAATGTGTTTCAAGAAATTTATATTATACCGGATGAAATTGAAAACACCCAAATACTTTGAATTTTTATCTCGAAATTTCCTTAGTTCATCAATGTTACCAAATTCTGTTGACAGCTCCGGTGACAGTTGCATCTAATGAAAGAGCTTTTAGCAGGCTAAAATTTATAAAGACTGCTATTAGATCAACTATGGCTGATGACAGATTGGAATCATTGATGCTTTTGTGTTACCACAAAGAATTAACAGACAATATAGATCTATCCACTGTTCTTGAAAAATGGACTAATCGTGCTATAAAAGTGTGATTTTTGTTACAAAAGCACAAATAAAATTTAATAATTTGTATTATAGTCATTATTATTATTTTATTAATATATTTAGATGAAAATCTTAAATTAAATTTATTCGTAAGTAATCCAAGCTTTTCCTGATGATCACAATGTTTAAAAGGATATGTTGAAATTACTTATAAACAAGTTTTCATTTGTGATTAATATTAACTCGTTATTGGTATATTTGTAAAGTAAGTTTCGCCAGAAACAAGACCTATATGTATATACACTCATGTCCAAAATTTTAGCGTATATGACAAAAACGCAGAAAGGGAGTGTTAAATATCTTACGAAATTATTAAATTTTATAGATGAAATTCACAAGATAATTATGACTTCGCGTATGGTATTGAGATAGTCAAATAATTTTAAAGCGCTGATGTCGATTCTTTTCGAATTATTAATAAATTTATCTAAAAATTAGGGGAGAAAGTCTATGATTAATACGTATAGGAAAATGCGGATTGGAATCAAAAACTGCTTTGTTACATAGCGATATATCTTGTTACTAAACGTACAAAATTTGATTAACTTTTATTGACGTAGGGGAGGTATGATACACTTTTTTTTTTACTAATTTTTTACAACCCTTAGAAAGCTATTTTAAACAAATTTTTCGTGTTTTCTTATAAAGTGACATTTTATTCATTTATTAAGATATTGTGAATTAAAAAAATAGTCATTCAAAAAATATATCCCAATTATTTTGAATGGTTATTACTGTATTAAATCTCCCCATTACTGGGGAGGATTGATACAGTAGCAAGGGAGGTTTGATACATTGTTATGTAAATTGAAAAAAAAAATGCAGACAATTCAATTTATGCGTCATACAATTTTTTATGATAAATCTAGAAATATTTAAGTAAAATTTGAAACGAAATGACATTGACATATTTTTGTTTCAGAAATGTTTTTCACAAACATATTTAAACTATTGCTATTATTTAAACAATCCCATTAAAACACTTTTTAGAAAATAAATAATGAAAAAACCCCCTAGAGATCTAGCTGCAAGGAAAAATGAAGTGAACATTGCTAATTTGCAAACAATTTAACATAAATTTATCACATTTAAGATTCCTTTAACCCTTTCAGGAGCAAAGCATTTTCAATGCTAAAGTGTTGAATAAATGAATGGCACCGGAATTTACCAACAAATTTAATTAGAAATAAGAAAAGGGATATATTTCACTTTCATACTAAATAGAAAATATTTTGCTAAAATGCTGGTGCCAATTTGGCGTTTGGGAATTAAAATTAAGTGTTTTCATAAACATACCACCACCCCTGAAATGGTTTAAAAAAAATCTAATAACTCTATCATTTTGATAAGTAAAATCGGGTAGATTTAACGTTTTTTTTTTTTCAATTTGCCCTTCGTAAATTATAGAAACATTTTCCCTTTCAGGCCATTTAAACTTTTTCCCTTCTACATGACGAGCAAAGCGAACTAACCATCTATCATCGCACTGCTTTTCTATGTAACCTACATAATGTCTATGAATAGTCTCTTTGTTCTTCCTTACCAATTTCAGTAGCTCTTGTTGTAAAACAATAATGAATATTACAATCCTATATTAGTTTGCAAACTTAAAAAAGCTATTAAATTTCAAATATACAAGTGTATCATTTCTCCCCAGTACTAATTTATCATTTCTCCCTATTATGCCTTATTGGATTTTCAATAACTTTGTATAAATGCAGTTGCAAAATGGTAATCTACTTTCTAGTAAAAACAATGTCTTTTATAAATTAAAAAAAATTACGAGATATTATCTTCACAATAAAAAGACTTATGAAAGAAAATCAGCCAGTGAAAAAATTTACATTGACATTCCAAAAAACTTCAAAATTAAAAGAAAAGAAAAGTTGTCAGTTCTTCACTGATTAGTCCAGCTAATGATGGCTTCAGCAAATAAAAGATGCCTTCATATGTGTTAGAATGGCTGTTAATGCCATTTGTTGAGAAAAACTGTCAATGTATCAACCCTCCCTATGTATCAAACTTCCCCTGCGTCCCCTACTAAGAAATGGATATAAGTTTTGTTCATTCGAAAATTTTTTCAATCTTTTAAATTTTGACTTTTTTATGTTGTAGACGTACATCGTACACTGGTAACAGGATTCCTTATGCTTAATTCAGAATTTGAATTTCTATCCGGAGTGGAGTCTATGTGAATAAATATGCCATACACAGAAAAAATAAAATGCAATAAGCCCTTTATTGGTAAAAAAAAAAAAACGGGCATCAAATCCCCAGCTCTTCAATCGTCCAGTTTCATCAAATTTTATACATTTAGAAACAAGCTATATCGCTCGCAAACAAAGCAGTTTAGAGTTCCAAACCGCAATTTTCTACACATATTAATCATAGTACTTCACCATTAATTTTTAGAGGCATACATTAATAATTCAAAAGGAATCAAAATCAGCGCTTTAAAACCCATTTGACTATCTCGATACACTCAGTCATAATTATCTTGAGACTTTCATCTATAAAGTTTAATAATTTCGTAAGATATTTACGATATCCTTTCTTCGTTTTTATCATATATGCTAAACTTTTGGACATGAGTGTATATGTATATTAATTAGTCGGCATTTTGTTGGCAATAGTACTCGGAAATTTTTCTTCTTGGATCGAAAATTTATGAGTCTACACCCCCCTACGTGACCAGGGTGGTTTACGCCCCTGCTGGCACATTTAACATACTTTAGTATGGTATAAAAAAGGACGATAGCACAATAAAACCAAAACTAACTAGCCTCAATCAAAATCTTCCGTTTATGTCTGAGATAAATCTGGCAACCTTACCTGGAAGCTGTGTGGAGTTTGGAGCCTTCATCTTCAAATGTAAAATGCATTAAAACATCAAAGACTAAAAAAGGTATAAAAAGATTACATTCAAGTGTTGAAGAAGATGAAGACTGTCTGTGCATTTATTGCTTTGAACTTTCCACAGAATCAAAGGCAAATGAAAAGTGGGTGCTATACAAGAAATGGGCGCATGAAGACTTTCCCAGAGCAGATGTTACTTTTTTTGTTTGCGTTCATTGTTATTCAGACAATGAAGATGACTTTTGTTTAAAAATATCTGTCGTTATAAAATTGTTAAATGACAGTTTTTGTGAAATCATCAAGTGGCATTTCTTTCCTATATTGATTTAATTTTTCTATGTATTATTGCTGTGCCTTTCTAGTTTACAATTAAAAAATACATATTAATTAACAAGCAAGATTTATTTCCTGTACTTTACCATTTAAAGAATAGTTGGAAAATTTGCCCCTGCACATTTTTAGTAGGCTGGAAAACTTGCCCCGCATACGGGGCACATTTTCCAACGTTACATGATCAGACATAATCCTTTTATGTTAAAAACTATATTTAGTTTTTTTTTTGCAAAACAATTATGCCAGTTTGTAAATAAAGGTGTAGGTAATACAATGATATCCTGTTGAACTCAAAAAATATAGAAATACAAAAATAAATTTCTAAAAAGTTTGAAAATCTGCCCCGGTCTCCCCTACACTAACAAATGAAATATCTAAAAATGCATGACACAATGGAAACCCCATGTCCAGTAATTATATATCATAATCCAGCCCTGTAAACAGAATTCTTTGGTGTGTCTTTTTAAATGAACGATAAATGCTATGCACTAATCTCTAGAACAGGGGTTCCCAACCTTTTAGAAACCACGAACCACCGAAACAACTCTAAAATCATGATACCCCCCCCCCCTCCCTCCATACAACCTATAACCCTAACCCTTTTTGTACTTAAAAAGCGAATTCTATTCGTATGGAGAAAGCGTAGCACAGCCTTAACAACAATTATTCATTTCCCAATTTTTAACTTATCAGAATCTTTAGGTGAATCTTCTGTCATAATTTTTAAAATATAATTGTATAAATGGAATGAGGCTATACATCTTCACCTTTAAAACCTTCACCTTTGACAAAAAGAGTTTTGTTGTTCCTTTCCAATTTACCTCAGTGTTAAACAAAATTGTTACGTGATCTGCATTATCTTCACAAAATTCTTAAAGAGAAGCTCTCACATTTAGCATTAAAATTAATAACATTGACCTTTTATATAATTCATTTTAATAATTTATTAAAAGTTGATGGAAAAGCTTTGGACACTAACTGTATTTTCCTTTAGATAACATAATACAAAAAAAAAAAAAAAAAAAATCATATTTCAAGCCTTCTCATACTTATCAATTTTTAAGTAGCCATGTTTTCTCTCTCAAAACACATTTCTCTGTTTTCCCTTTTCCAATATCGTTAATTAACTACCATGTATTACCCCATTTTAAAAATTTAAATGTATATATCATATATTTATTTATTGCGCAGGATGGACGTCTGCGCTAGAGACATATATGTTTACTATTTACCCATTTCCTTTCTAAGTGCTATTTAAGATTTATAAATTTTATAAAGTTACCATTATCTCGTTCAGATATGTCAAATACTTTTTTCAGTTAAAGATATACCCACAAGTAATTTTACAAGTAAAAGTTTCTTCATGAGAGCGGAGTGGATTACAAGACTAGCTCAATAAATAATTTAAAAAGTTTCAAAAAATTGTAAAATACATTACAACGAGAAAAATTATTGATCTTTTTAAAGAGGATAAAAAAAAAAGGTTGTCAAACATGTTTTTAACCAGAAAAAATATAGAGATTTTTGAATATGAAAAAAAAAAAAATCGGGGTGTGCCTAAACATAGCTAAAGATTGTTCATATAATTATCCTGTTTTTATTTCTATTTTACATTTTTGATTGAGAACTTTTTTAATGTTCAACTATTGTGTAGCAATATATTTTGTTTACTTCCCCCAGGCAGTTTAATTAATCTTACTTTTAAACATCTCTTATTTATTTAATCTAACCTTTTCTGTTTCACATTTACTGGTTTCATTTCCCATTTTCAGTTTCAGCACTGTTTCCAATTCATCACGCGACGTTTCATAAATCGCATGTAACGATCCTCTTTTCGCCGTTTTCGCGATGTATTCTCGCTCCTGGCTTTTCTTGGCGCGCTCTCGCCTTTTTAGGCAACCCTTTAGCTGCCGCACGTGAGTTTAAAATCGTTCTCTCTCTCTCCTGGCAGGCAGTCATAGTGCAGTTACAGGTATAGCGTGATACGGTTTAGCTCGCCGCGCATTTCGCGAGCCTCGTGTCCGGATGTGCCGGTAATGTTGGAAGTAAATGCAGTGTTTTTTTTGCTAGAGAATATTTTTATAACGAGGCTGTTCCCTCTCCTAGGGACCTTTTCTTAGTATATTTAATCAACTAGTTTTAGCGTACATTCATAAGAATTACTGAGAAGATCCCTTGTGTAAATCAAGATTGATTTCAAGTCTCACAGATGCATGGAGATCATCGGATACCGAGCAGGCGACCCCACCTCTCACTGCATACTTCATTACTGAAAGAATAAAAATCTTCCTTGTTTGAAACAAGTACAAAAGTTATTGCAAGAGTGGAGGTATTGTGCTTTTATTCTTTTTTACTTCTCAGCTTGATCACCCACTAGGATCGGGTTATTTATTTACATTCACAGCGCATAATTGATTGAGGCAATTGGACGATCGCGTTTATTCCAATGAATCCATTTCTAGTTTATGTAAAAGACAGTAGAGAACCTTTTTTGAAATATTACAAGCACCCATTAAACATTTCAACTTAACAAATGGTGCTAGTGCCAGGTGCACAGATAGTGCATTTGAGTGATCGGTCAGAAATATAGAAGCAGAAATATAAATAACAAATTTTACTGATTAATCGTGTATACTCCAGCTTTTCCTTTTACTGATTTTCATGTTTACAAGTGTATTTTCATGGATGCATTCGGATTTCAATCTTATAGCGATTGCATCATCATTTTTTCTCGGCGACCACGTGATCCAGTTTTTTTTTTTTTTACTTTTCAAAAAAAAAAAAAAAGGAAACGATGTAACAATAGTAAAAAGAATAAATAAAATAATAATGTGGCAGTTTGTGAAAATATAAATATAAATAATAAATGAAGATAATTGCTGAATAAGATGAAATATTGTGCACGTGTAGTATTTGTTCTAAGTCCATTTTTTACTTTCAAATATTCATTTGTAATGAAAATTTTAGTAAATGTAATAAAATATGATGTCTCTTAAGATATTTATTTCTCATTTTTCGAGATTTAATAATTCAAATGATGGATGTTAGTAGATAGAAATATAATGCAAAATTATGCCTTATTTTAGCACGTTGTGCTCTATCAAGAATTGTGATGCATCACAGTTTTACATTTTAAGTAATTTTTTTGCCTCAAATAAGAAGATTTTGTTTTTAAAGAAAATTTTAATAGTGTGCTTTGTATCATGTGATGTGAAAGATAGACAAAATTCAAGTGTTTCAAAATCTATTTTAGAGAGCAGTCAAGTCTTGTCACAGCATTCAGTGCAAAGTTTCATTTTTCATGAATTTATATATTAAACGCATTTATTTCTCAAGATTTTTTTAAAGAATACTTATCAAAGCAGATAAGTAGAAGAATTCAAGATTGCATCAAAATTCACAAACATACATTAGGTGTCCATTTCATATGGAATTTTTATCCTCATGTTTTGCACTATTGGGTTTATGTGCGGCTTGAAATTTTGTTCTTGCATCATGAGGGTACGTGCAAGAATTCTTCCATTACAATAGAAAATTAGAGTGCTGTATTTTATTACAGAATTTGCTGTGGTCGGTGTATTCAGCCATTATATGATGCAGTTTGTTTTCTTCAAAACATATCCATGTTTATATCAAAATTTTAAATAGTCAATTCTTTGATTTTAAAGAATGGCTTAAATAATTTCAAGATTTTTATATTTTGTGTCAATGTTGAAATTGTATTTCAAAAATTATGTGACCTACGTGTGAAGTGGTATAGGTTCAGATTACATGATGGGGTTAAGTGAAGTCTGAATTCCATGTTTGTACCATTGGAGGATGAGTGCAAATATTCACAAAACGTATTTATCACTTAAAGCTGTATTTTCTTATACAGATATATAGTTTGTGTATGCAACCATTATGACACAGATTTAATTAATTGGATGTTTTTATCCATGTTTATAAAACTTAAATAGTTATCATATTTTGTGAAAACCTAATAAGTGAAAGGCATACACATCATATCATATGGAACTGTATCCAGTTTTTCTTTATGAAACCATACATTCAAAAAAAAAAAAAATAAGTTACAAGTTGATTCTACACCGTTAAAACATCTCAGCATCTTCAAGTAATTTCATCAATTACTGTTTTTCTACTCATCAGAGTTATGTCACAGGGTACCTTCCATGCTATTTCATAGTGCTTGCAAAATTTTTAAAATAAAAATGTTCGAAAACATTTCAGAGAAGACATTGTGGAAAATTCAAGTACATTTTTTAATTAGTTTTTGTGATACAATACAGAACAATAATAGAGTGAAACTGTAGTGATTTGTACGTCCAGTATTTCGTTTATCTGCTCAGCATGAACTCTTTATCGCATAACAGAACATTTTATTCTTCGGCATAAAATTCTATAAGCAGTGATACCTTCGACTGATACCAGCATACTTTACAGCTACATAATTAAGGACATTTCTCTTATAAATTTTTAAATAATTCTTTTGATTTTTGTTTCAGCTTCTCTTATGTTTTCACATACTTAAAGATACTGTTCGTCACAATACATCCAACATCTGCAGGCAGATGGTGAATTTTTGTCATAGTATTTCTTTTAAATTAATTTATGTTCTGAATTTTTTTCAGCTTTTTTTAAATACATATGTATACATTGTTGTTTTATGTTTATAATGCATTTTTTTCAAGAGGTTCTAGTGGTGACTTTCTCACATCTCGATTATAATGTAGTGATATAAGATTCAAATGCGTTTTTAGACATAGCAATAATTCGTTTTAAAATTTTTTTACAATTAAAATTCCAGCGGTGACTGTAGTGGTCATACCGTTTTCAAAAAAAATTGTAGTAAAATGCATTTTTTGGCACATTTTAACAATTTTGACTCTTTTTCGAGTTTGCACATTTTTTTTTCAATACTAGGGGGCTCGGCCTCTTACGAGCTACGCTCGCTAACCCCCGTCCAGACACCGCAGACTCTAAATGCACGCTAATTTGATCGGCTTTAAAAAGATTTCGAAAGATTGAATTATAATTTAAAAAACAGTGGCGATCTCCCTATAAACGAATTTCTATTCATTTCTCTTTGATTGGGGAATTTTAACGCCAAATCCGCTGCGGTACTACTTGATTATCCTGTCGACCAATTTCGCCAAATTATACAAATTGATATAATTTTTATTTTAAATAACCAAAGAACAAATAAATTCGTACAACATTAATAAAAACACAAATAAAACGTCGAAATAAAAATAACTTGATTACGTATACACGTGTGACAACATTTCAAAATAAGCTAATATAAAAGGAATTAAGTAAAGAGAGTCTTTGTCTCCTGGTATTTTTTAACAAAGCGAAAAGAAAGTTCTTTTAAATGAGACATTTTAAATTAATTCTCAAAATATCAAATAAATGTCTAGCGCAATTTCTAAATTTAAACTTTTTTGCAATATTATTTTGTGTTCATTTTATGTAATAACTATAATGTGACGTAAATATGACGTAATTTCTCCTAAGACTTCTAACGCATGTTAATGAATTTATTATTTTACAATATCCTTTCTCTTTTAAAATTCACGTGTATACTTTTTATGACGTAATTTTTAATAAGTTCCTGCTTTTTATACGTAATTATTTAATTCTAATTTGAAAGTTTTTTTCCTGTTTATAATAGTCACGTGTAAATAAATTTTTAATGTGAAGCAAACATTATTTCTTGCGCTTTTTATACAGTTGGCAACAGTTTAAATTAGTACAATTTTCTGAAATCTGTAAAAAATATCTCTAGAAATGCTGAAAATTTGAATTTAAAATAGAAATAAAACCTGAAAAAATGAGTCAAAATGAAAAAATTAATGCAATCTGCACTCCGGCAAATTCTAACGCATAAAATGATCTAAAAATGATTACACTGCCATCTATAGTTTTTGCTGCTATAAAACTTTTTTAGTGGAACGATTTTGTCCAACTTTAGCATTAAATAACTCTTAAAATAATTCTTCGATTTGAAAACTGTCTGCATCAGCGTGTTTATCAAACATTTCTGTATAAAACCACCGATTTTCATATTTTTGTATGCATTATTTTTGTTAATATTAACGAAGAAAGGCCTCCGGTCACAAAAAAATCAAAACCGGCGGCGGCGGTGACAGCGGTAGTTACTTTTTTTTAGAATAGAGAGATTCTAGTGGTGATTTTGTGTCACATTTTAAAGTACAAAAAAAAAAAAAAAAAAAAAAAAAAAAACAAGAATAAAACGAAATTAATTTTTTTGTACGTTACTAGGGGCTCGGCCCCCTACGAGCTACGCTCGCCAACCCCCGTCCAGGCACCGCAGACTCTAAATGCACGCTAATGTGATCGGCTTTAAAAAGATTTCGAAAGATTGAATTATAATTTAAAAAACAGTGGCGATCTCCCTATAAACGGATTTCTATTCATTTCTCTTTGATTGGGGAAATTTTAACGCCAAATCCGCTGCGGTAATACTTGATTATCCCGTCGACTAATTTCGCCAAATTATATAAATCGCCAAACCACTCGCCAAATTATACAAATTTACATAATTTTTATTTTAAATAACGAAAGAACAAATACATTAGTACAACATTAATAAAAATACAAATGAAACGTCGAAATAAAAATAACTTGATGACGTAGACACGTGTAACAACATTTCAAAATAAGCTAATATAATAGGAATTAAGTAAACAGAATCTTTGTCTCCCGGTATTTTTTAACAAAGCGAAAAGAAAGTTCTTTTAAATGAGACATTTTAAATTAATCGTTTTTAATCTGACGTAATTTTGACCAAACTATTCTTTCTCTTTTTAATATTCACGTGAAAATACTTGTGTTAGAAATAAAATATTATCTGCGCTTTCCTAAGAAAAATAGTTGAAAAGTATCCTCTCAAAATATCAAATAAATGTCTAGCGCAATTTGTAAATTTAAACCGTTTTGCAATATTATTTTGTGTTCATTTTATGTAATAACTGTAATGTGACGTAAATATGACGTAATTTCTCCTATTTAAGACTTCTAACGCATGTTAATAAATTTATTATTTTACAAATTTCTTTCTCTCTTAAAATTCACGTGTAATTATAGGTTTTATGACGTAATTTTTAATAAGTTCCTGCTTTTTGTACATAATTATTGAATTCTAATTCCAAATGTTTTTTTTCTGTTTATAATAGTCACGTGTAAATAATTTTTTAATTTATTACACGTATAAATATATTTTTTTTTAAGCAAACATTATTGTTTCCGCTGTTTATACAGTTGGCAACAGTTTAAATTAATATCACTTTCTAAAATCTGTAAAAAATATCTCTCGAAATGCTGAAAATTTGAATTTAAAATAGATATAAAACCTCGAAAAATGAGTCAAATTAAAAAAATAAATCAATTCTGCACACCGGGAAATTATAACGTATAAAATGAACTAAAAATTATTAAATTCCGATGTATAGTTTTTGCTACTATAAAACTTTTTTAGTGGAACGATTTTGTCCAACTTTAGCATTAAATATCTCTTAAAATAATTCTTCGATTTGAAAACTGTCTGCATCAGCATGTTTATCAAACATTTCTGTACAACACTACCGATTTTCAGATTTTTGTATGCATTATTTTTCTTAATATTAACGAAGAAAGACCTCCGGTCACAAAAAATTCAAAATCGGCGGCGGTGACAGCGGTAGTTACTTTTTTTTAGAATAGAGAGACATTTTGACTTTTTTCAAAAAGTTAATTTTTCCAATAAATTTTAGCGGGGACTTCGTGTCACATTGTTAGTTATTTAGTAGGCAGTAAAATTTTTTAATGCATTTTTGATATCATTCTCAATTTTTAAAAGATATAATTTCTAGCAACATTCCAGTGGTGACTTCATGTCACATTGTAGTCGTTAGACAAATATTTCATGAAACAGGTTTCTTTCACATTTTCCACTTTCTTTACATTTTTTTAAATTTTACAATAGTTTACGGGAATCAAATTTTTTTCTCAACCATTCTTTGCGAATGACTTTGTCATATTTTTTTTTATCATGTTAAGGATACGTATGGGCATAATAGAATGCTTGGAGTATTGTAATAATATTTTAGAATTTTTTTACCAGTGTTTGTCTGTTGACAAAATTTTTGTGAATTTTCAAAACCTTTTTGAATTTTCAAATTTTCTTGAATTTTTTCAAAAAAAAAAAAAAAAGAGGATAAGTCTTAATTTTTCTTTTACGTGTCTATGTTTTTCCCATGAATGTACTTACAAGAAAATATTCAAATTTGTGTTTAACAACAACAACAAAAAAAAAAGATATACTTACATTTTGCAGTTTTTTCACTGTACAATAGTAACATGCTAGCAAAATCTCAAAATAGAGATTTAAACAGAAACAAGAATTTTCTATATGAATATTTGTTTTCATGTAAACATACATGTTTTTAAAATTTTTAGTATATCAATTTTTATCACGGTTTAACTACTAAATTGTTGTGTACGTACATATTTTTATATATTGTTTGCTCACACACACCTTTTTACTTATTGATTATCACTTTTTGGTGTTAAATTTTATTGCTATAGCAGTGTGTTTATATTTGTATGAGTTTAAAATTTTTTGATAGGAAGTATGCTCTTAGGGTTATGCAGTTTTGCCCATGTTGTGAGTAGTCTTTTTCATGTGATTACTACTATGTGTATAATGTTTTGACCTTTCCTATTTTTTTGTGGTACCGCTCCCCCTTTTCTTTCTTTTTTTAAACTTATAATAATGTAATATTTTTATATATTTTTATATATATAACGGTAATTTTTCTCAACATTTGTGTACATACACTAATTGTTTTTTTTTTCAAAGCTACCCACCTGTAGGGTAACGTCTGTTCCCCGTGTAGTCCTGACGGCATCTGATGATCTCCGGTATTCTTCATTTCTTTTTCAACTTCCTCATTTCTTTTCGTGTTTGTTGTTTACCTTGTTTTGGGCAAGTTCCTTTTTTCAGTTAATTTATTTAATTACTTGTTTCCTTTAGTTCAATATCAGTCACTTTTAGTTTTTTTTTTTTTGTTCCTTTTTGCATCTTGTTTGAAATTTTTAGTGTAAAGAAATCAACTTTATTTCTGCAATAAAGCATTGGAGTTTCAGACCTTCCTTCAGACTTTCCTATGGACTAAAAGTTCTTTTTTCAATGTTTGTCGGGTTGTAATATATTGTGTAGTAATATATTTTGTTTACTTCCCCCAGGCAGTTTAATTAATCTTACTTTTAAACATCTCTTATTTATTTAATCTAACCTTTTCTGTTTCACATTTGCTGGTTTCATTTCCCATTTTCAGTTTCAGCACTGTTTCCAATTCATCACGCGACGTTTCATAAATCGCATGTAACGATACTCTTTGCGCCGTTTTCGCGATGTATTCTCGCTCCTGGCTTTTCTTGGCGTGCTCTCGCCTTTTTACGGCAACCCTTTAGCTGCCGCGCGTGAGTTTAAAATCGTTCTCTCTCTCTCTCCTGGCAGGCAGTCAGGAGAGACAGGAGATCAGGTCAGTCAGAATAATCTTTTTTTTTCAACCTTAAAATTATTAAATCTTGCTTCAGAAAGTACATATTTTATATAAAAAGGTTTATTTATGAATTGCAATACAGTTTATTGCTCTATAAAATTTAAAATGAAGATTTTCGATTTGAACATCTTTAAATAAATTATTTGAACTTGAATAACGAGGCTAGTAAAAGTTTAGCGGAAGGAAAAGGATTCTCGTTATTCATTTAAGTATGAACAGAAAGTGATAAACATTTTAATATGTTTGAGTAAAAAAAAAGAACAAGAACGAAAAATAATGCATCAGGCATAGGTTATGAAACGACTAGCAGAATATTACAATAACAAGTTGGAAATTGCACGTCAAACATAGCAAACGAGGTGCGTTCGTACTATAATTTATTTTATAAATATTTTTTGAACCGCATATCGTACTGAATGTATATTTTAGTGCACTTCATAAGTGCATATCAATTTCATTCTGTTCGAAAGGCTGTAACATCATTAAAATTCACTTGAAATAACTTACTCCCATTGGCCGTCATGAAACGGGAATCTTTTGACTGTCCTTGCCATTAAACTATACATCCGATTTTCGTAAAATTTGAATCGACTCGACAAAATTTTGCAACAATTATATATTTAAAATTTCAGACCATTCGGTTGGGTAGATTTTGTTCTGTTATATGCGGACGGACCGAAAGATTGCTACAGATGCTACGTATTTTATATAATTACGAACGCACCTAATAACAGAATGTTATTAAGAAATTTATTTTTTTTATACAATGAAATAAGATGTTTAATTTAGCAATTTAAATAAAAAGCACAGCAAACGATTTTTCCCTATAGAACATAAGCTAAAGTGATTTTTTAAAGATCACTAAAAAAGAAATATAAATGATACACACTTCATTTTCAAAAGCAAACATTTCTATATTAAACCTCATTAACATATGAAAATTTCAATCTGAGTACGGTACAGTGGGGACAGACGCCGCGGTGGGACAGATGCCGCAGAGATTGTGTGGGCAACAGTAGCGCTTCCTAGACCAATTTAAGAAGTTCGTAGTGTTCCTCTGTGCTGTGTACTGTGTGGTATGCGTTATGTGTCTTAATTGTCAGTATTTACATATTTATGCCAGTTTTTATGGTTCGAACCTGCATGATAAGTTGCTAAAATTATTCTAATAAAGATTTATTACATATTTTAAGCAAAATAAACAGAGATTTCCTCATAAAACCGATTGCAACTGTAGACTAAAGCCTCGTAGAATACAGACATGTGCTTCCCTTTCTCTCACGTCTCTCACATGACACAAAATGGCGACGCGGCATCCTAGCCGCCACTTTGGGACAGATGCCGCATAGAGGTTGAGAGCCAGATGCCGCATAGAGGTTGAGAGCCAGATGCCGCATAGAGGTTCAGAGCCAGATGCCGCAAAATATATTTTTATTTTTCGGGTCAATAAATTCATCACTGCGATTTAGGTAGAACTTACATTTAAATGAACTTATATTAGCGCATTCTGCTACTTACCAAAATATTCACAACAACAATATTGGTTCACCATATGTGAATAACAAAAACGTAGGCCATTTACAGTTCTCACCATCTAAACTGTTAAACAAAATGTCTCCTAACCCGATGGTCAAAAGGTCTATCTACCCCTCGGGATTGCACTAACACTTTAAAGCGAAAGCTGAGTTCCCGAGGTGGTCATCGCTGTCATCGCGGTCAAAAGACCTATACAGCCAAGTAAGAGAAAGCAAAAGGATACGCAAATATTACAAGCACAGAGTATATAAACAATAAAAAAGAAGGAAATAAAAAGCAAAAGAAACTAGAAAGCATCAAAGAACGACAGCTTGGCGGAAGTAAAATGTGTAAAAAAAGGAAGGGAAAGATAAACTTAAAAACGCCTTGCTTGAGGAAGAAACTAAAATATGAGTCATCCTCCGACAATGAGTAAATTGTTCCTCTTATGGATTCTGATGGCAGTATTGAATTGGAATTTGCTGACTCTGAATGTACTGAGTGTCTGGAGTCTTATCAAGAAACAAAGTTTAAAGCGGTCAGGATTCAGTGCATCAAATTCAATCGATAGCTGCATGAAAATGGCTCACTTTACTTTTGTAATGGGACGTGTGGTGTGATTGTGGGCGAATGGAAATACAAAATCAAAGAATGAGAAGGAAGGCCAAAAATAAACAGACTAGGGCCTAAATAGAATAGAACTAATACTTATATTAACCCTTAAATGCCTGGTGTTGCTTTCGGCAACATACCCAATTTAGGCTCTAAAATACTATTAGAATGATATTGAAGCTATAATGCCTAATGTTGCCAATAAAATACATTCTGAAAATATTATTAAATCGATTTTCAACATGTAGATGGCAACACTTGTGCTGTTTAAGAATAAAGATAAATTTATTTTTTCAATTGTTGCTACTTGTTCTTTTTGTTTTGTCTGGAAGCTTGCGAAATACCATATTTTGACCTGCAATGAGCAAGTAAAACTTATTTCTTATTATAGTTCCTAAAATTCTTGTGTGTTTAATATTATAAAATTTTATCAAGGGAAATTATTTTTTCTATTAAACACCAGTATTGCCGATTAGTAACAAACTGTTTTTTAGCCGTAAACTATACTTAAAACAAAATATGATTTTTTAAAGTATTTTTTCGCCAGAATGTAAACCTGAGATTTATATCTTTTTTGTAATTATGCTGTCTATTGTTTCCAGTAATTATGCTATTCATTCCTGTAAATTCAAATGCTTTTCTTTTCCTTTCCACTTTTTGTCTTAAGTTTTGTTTATAGAGCTTACACCTTCGCATTTTCGTTAAACTTTTTACAATTTAGTGATATATATCATTTTTGTAAGTTTAATGTTATTTATTTTCAGTTTAAGTTGTTTGAGAAAATAAAAATGCGATTTGCTCGAACAAAATAAATAAACAGCCTAGTTTTGTCCCCCATGCGGCATCTATCCCACACCCCATGCGGCATCTTACCCAGCACATAAAAAAATGTTAAAAAATGACGTTTGGGAAAATAATTATGTCTACTTTATTAAGAGGGTTTTAACTTGTTTGACATAGAAATTAGATTCTGAAGGGTTTGATTAATTTTCTAGTACTTTTTAGTACGCATTTTACAAGAAGAAAAGAAAAACCGACATCTGTCCCCACTTTACCCTATAATTACGTGAGTTTTGCATGACAGACAGCCAGAAATTCAGAAAACGAAATTCTTAAACACTTTTCAACATGTTGGAAAGTGTTAACAATACTTAATTTTATTTACTGTTGTAGTGTTCATTTACCAAAAAAGGGAATTAAGTAGAAATATCATATTTATTTGATTTGTTTTATACAGGGTGTCCGGTCTCAACGGTGTCCAATGGCCAATTCCTAAACCGTTAGTCATAGACACATAGTTCCAATTACAAAAATGTTTTAAATCAGGTAAAGAAATATTTTAAAAGCGATTTGGGTCAATAAAAACATTTCTTAAAAAATTACGAAATTTAAATTTTTATACGGTTCCCCGGTCCTATAAGTTATATTTAGTAAAATTTTCCTTTTCCACTGACAAGTAATACAAAAAAAGTGCCGTTGTTCTACGATTAAAATTGACCGAGTAATACCTGTTTAAAGTTGAAGCATATTTTTTGCTGCAAATTGGGGATCATTCACAAATTTAGTCGAAATATAATTTCGTCAGATATATTAAAAAATGGCTGAGAGTAAAATCAACATAGCAATATAAATTTGAAATCTTTAGTCATTCTGACATATTAATGCAAAATATACAATTTGTAATATACATTTAAGACGAAAGAAAAAAAACAGAATTTTTATTAAATAAAATGATGCTAAATTAACAGCCTCAATTCTTTACAAAATGATACGTATTTTAAAATATTATTAGATTACACTAGCCTGCAAAAGTTGGGTTATTTCATGTTTTTTAGCTTTTGATAATTGATTCTTATGTATTCTGTACCGCTGAATGCGGAATTGACCTTCATTTTTAGCCATCACATCAAGATTTTTCGCAAATTGTAAATTTCAAAATTAAAAAGTTCAAAGTTAAAATTTAATCTCCTCCCCCATCTCATCACACCACCCAGCTGTAAGAATCCCAAGATAAGCAAAAATACCGAATAAATTATTGAATCAAATAAAATAAAAAAAGTTTTACATATGTTTTATAGTATGAGATTTTCGCTATATTTTAACTTACACATTTGCAAAAAAAATCTAACGTGATGGTTAAAAATGAAAGTCATTTTCAGATTTAGTGCTAAAAAGTACGTAAAAATCAATTATCAAAAGTTAAAAAATACAACCATCTCCTCTACTTTATAGTATCCGATTTTTATTATTCTTTAAATTCGACAATTTATGATTTGCGAAATATCCTGACATGATGGTTAAAAATTAAGGCAATTTTCAGATTCAGTGCTGAAAAATACACAAACGTTAAAAAAACCAACAATCTCCGTCTTGTATTATCTAATCTAAAACTTTTTCATAAACTTCTTGGCGGTAATCTATCCGAAAATTTTTGTGCTATCTTATAAAATAAGTATAAATGGTAACCACCGAAAATCATAATAATATTAGATTGTTATCGGATTTGCGCCAGTATGTAAAATGTAATCTCGTTTGGATATTTGAAAGTGGGTTAAAGTTCGAATACAAAGTTTGAACTGGAAAAACATACATAAGATCGTTGAAGTAACATAAAAACTTATAAAAATAACATAATTTTATTAAAAGAAATCATAAAAGAAACAGTCTCAAATCCTGACAAAATAAAACATATGTTATTTCACCCAATCTGAAACTTAATAAATGTTAACTTAATCGTAATACTTGTACGATTTTTTTCAAAGCGCAAAGACACATGAAATGAGATCTTCGAATACTTTAAGCACTTGGAATATGACCCCTCAAAGCCAAGCCGAACTCAATTGTTTTCAGAGCAGAAAAGTGGCATAAGTCATGCATTTTTAAAGTTTCATAACTCGCACAATTTTAGTGTCATATGAATGGGACTTTTTTTGTCTTACTTGTCAGTGTAATTGGAAAATTTTACTAAATATAACTTATAGAACCGGGAGACCGTATAAAAATTTTAATTTCGCAATTTTTTAAGAAATGTTTTTATTGACCCAAATCGGTTTTAAAATATTTCTTTATCTGATTTAAAGCATTTTTCTAATTGGAACTATATGTCTATGACTAACGGTTTAGGAATTAGCCATTGGACACCGTTGAGACCGGACACCCTGTATAGCAGGTATAAATTTTAAGGGAATAATAATAGGTTCTTACGCAGATTAAACATTCGAAATTATTCAGAATATAGTATTTGTATATATTTATCAAGTTGAAATTAAGAAAAAGTATTCGTACTATTTATTTAAACATGAATAGAAAGAACAAATTATTTTTAAATATATTTCAGTAAAATTTATATCATCATCATCAACAACCGCTTTCAATCCACTGCTGGATTTAGGTCTCGCCCAGATTTTCTCAATGTTTCCTGTTTAGTGCTTTAGTCATCCAATTAACACCGGCCACTTTTCTGATTTCGTCGCTTCATCTTACTCGAGGTCGTCTTCTTGGTCGTTTTACATTCCTGGGATACCCCTGTAGGATGCTTGTGCTCCATCTATTGTCGTGTCTTCTTGCAATGTGCCCAGTCCATTTGCATTTTAGCCGTTTAATTCTTTGAATGATGTCAAAAACTTTCGACTGACTTCTTCTCCAAGTTATTCACTTTTTGTCTCTTCTAGTTATACTTAGCATACATCTTTCCATACTTCTCTGCGTTCTTTGTAATCTTTGTACCATTCGTTTTGTCAGCGTCCATGTTTCTGCTCCATAAGTTAGTGCAGGCAAAACACATTCGTTAAACACCTTTCTTTCCAAACAAAGAGAAATGTTACTCTTCAGAATAATATTGTTCTTGGAAAAAGCACTCCATCCATTTCTCATTCTTCTATTGATTTCATTCATGATACTATTAGCCGATGATATTTCCTATCCAAAGTACACATAACTTTGCACTTCTCAGTGCTGTTGTAGACTTTTTTTTTTTTATGCAAATGAATTGAACATCACCTTAGTCTTTTCCAAATTTATTTTTAATCGCACATTAATGCTAGCTTCTACCAAATATGCCAATCTATCTATATTATAAAGGACAAACATATCTGTGCGTAACGCATACGTCATTTTGCGAATGGCAATTTAAAATAAAATTTTGGTTTTGCAATTTTCTTTACTGCAAATTTTTAAACTTCTAACCGTCGCACATTTTAAATTTTTACACCGTTGTATGAGGAAAAATATGCTCTTTTAAATGCAATTTGTTTGAAAGCTGTATCTCAATTTATTTTTGAGATATTAATTTTTTTGTAGTTTTTAATATCATTTTTCTAATCGTGGCAACAAAAGAACCCCATTTCTATTGAAAGTCATTGAAAGTAAACGGAAAATACTCGAAAATAGGAGATACTGTATATTTTGTTGTCATTTCCCATAAAACCTGAAAAAAAAAATTAAATTAAAATGCTTGCTATGTCAGCGATTTTTTAAATTTCTAAATATCGCGCATTTTCAATTTTTACGCCGTCAAATAGAGAAAAAAACCTACTTTCAAATGCAATTTGTTTGAAAATTGTATCTTAATTGACTGAGTTATTATGGTTTTGAAAATAACTATCCGCCCGTGGCGACCAGTTTGGTCTCCCTTAAATGTATCCTAGGTATCATGTCATGTAATCCCATTGTATCATGTTACTTTTATTCATAATTTAATTTACTTGCTCGATCCTTCGCCAAAGAGGAAGATTCTGATAGAGAAAAACTCGGTATTTTTATGTTAGTCGGGCGCAGGTGATAAATCGCCAAACATTGTACCCGTTTTTCATATTTCATGATTAAAGTATAATCCTTTCACTCATTTTATTTAAAATGGATAGCTTTAATTTAAAACTTAAACGTCTAAAATTCATAACTTTCACTTAAAAAGAAAATCTTTAAAAAAGAAAAAGAATAAATAAAACCATAATCTATTTAATTTCAACATCAAAGCATTGTTTTAATTTACCCCTCGAAAAATAAAAAAAATGTGCTGGCGAGTTAAAAAATGCCATTGGCGAGAATTGCGCCCAGCTAACATTAAAGTACACACTCTTTCTGATCATGGCAACTTTTATGTAGTTTTATTCGAAAAAAATATTTTGATTAAATAGGTTGCCAGAAAGTACGTTGCCAAATTTCTTTCCTCGCCATGGACCTTTTCTCTATTTCGCCAAGTACCTATACTGGAAAAGGGTACAGATGTCATATTCGCCCCATATTGGCGCGATTTTTTTCGGTTGCCAATTTGGCGAAAACATCAACACCATAAACAACATAATCCGGGTTACCACATGAAGCAAAATAACGACACTTTGGCGCAAGTTAAGTACCTATTGCCTATATGATATTGGCGACAGAAAAAAATCGCGCCAATATGGGGCGAATATGACATCTGTTCCTCGAAAAGTACCTTTATTTATTTATTTATTTATTTATTGTATTTTAAATGAGATGAAGTCGTATGTTTGTTGTTCGATAAATAAATAAATAAATAAGTAAAAGACGGCACAGATGTCATATACGCACCACGTTGGCGCGACTTTTTTTCTGACGCCAATGTCATATACGTACCGGGGTACTTAACTGGCGCCAAGGTGTCGTTATTTTGCTTGATATGGTAACCCGGATGTTGTTGTTTATTTATTAATAAATTGTTTATTTACTTTTATTTATTTTTTTATTATATAAATTGCTTTTTCTATAGTTATTAATTAAACTTTTTTTATTTATTGTTATTCCCTTTTGAAAACTATTACACAATAACCAATGAGATGCGTTTCATTCGGGGGTTGCCATTAAACAATTAACAAATAATTGAGATTTCTGTGTCACATGCGATAGCGTAATATATATATATAGAGAGAGAGAGAGATTTTCAAGCATGAATTATTTTTAAATGTATCTCTATCACATGTAGCTCAATTATGAAATATTAATCCGCTTGCCTTTAAAACAATGTAAAAATGTCAGCATTTGTTTCCGTCTAATGTCCCATAACAAAAATAAAACTTCCTCTATAGAAAAATAAATAAAATAATGTAAATAAGAAACAAATTTAACAAACATGGGATTGAACCACACGCTTAAAGCACTGAAATGATCGGAAAGACTGCCTTAAGTCGCAAAATCTTGGGCTAAGAACTCCTGGCATGTGAAAGTAATGCTTTTAATAAATTTTAAAACTTTATTTGATTGCATAATTGATATTTTTCATATAAGAATTCTTTTTTATGTTAGTGGACAATCTAAAATATATATTACATGTAAAAAAATAATAATTAGAGTTAAAAAAAAGAATTGTTTTTACCTATACTCTGTAACCCGAGGAGCTCGGGTTCGATCCCCTAGTATATATAAAAGCCGTTCTCTGCGTGTATGTCCGGTATACAAATCTTTAATTTTTGACCGATTTGCACGAAACTCAATGTACATACGTTTTAGAACGTGGAAAAGATCACTGTCTACTTTAAAAAATTACCAGACCACTATTTGGGAGCACGGCAGTGCGTCCGCCAAGTTCGCACAAGCCGTAAGCTACCTTTTCCTGAACCATTTTGGCATACTTTTCACCCCCTCATAACGTCGTTTTAGGGAGAGATATAGAAATTTTTCTTTTATACACATGTTCGTATGGTCAAACTGAACTAAGGTTCCACGATTTCAGTTTTCTATATTTAGTAGTTTTCGAAATATTAAATTCCGAAAAAGCGCTTTTTTGTCACTGACTCACTTCGCATCACCAAATAACTAAGGTACTTCTAAAAGCCGTAGAATCAAGAAATTTCACAAGTAAGTCGGGTTTGTAGCACAATTAACCTGAAAAATATGAAAACACAGAATTTCCGTCTCTAAACCCTTCAAACAGGGGTTTTCATTTGGCCGTAAACAGTTCCTTAACACATTCAATTGTGCCAATGTTGGTCGCCAAAACTCGATTACAGAGTTTTGAAGGGAGTCGCGTGATTTCAAGCAGAATAACATTTTATATATATGCTTTTCCAAAGATGTTTGTTAAATAGAAAAAATGAATATACCTAAAAATTTTAATCAGTATAGTTTATGATATATTTACGATATAAAAACAACAAAACATTTAACAAAATATAACCACAATTCGGTACGTTTCCGATATAGTAGCCTTGGTGAAATACAGAAAATAGCCTTGACGAGAAAAGAAATTTGATAATAACGTATTTTATGGCAACCTATCTACTGTGTCATATACACAAGTAATTTTTTCAATATGTATACAATTTATTTAATGTAAGGAACCCGTTTATTTATTTTTATATACCAAAATAAATAATTTGTATATAAAAATAATATTTTATACATGTATAAATAAAATGTTTATATGTATATAAATACATGGTACTTCTTAGTTATCCCGTCGACCAAATTACTGTCGCCAAATTGTAGGATTAAATGCCAATAATGGTTTGCCATTAATTAATTAATTGTAAGATTAAATGCCAATAATGGCCAATAAAACCATTAATTCGACGTTTTATTCGTATTTTTATTCGTATTTTTATTCGTATTTTTATTAATGCTTTACTAATTTAGCATTTTATAATTTACTAACTAAGTTCATCAGGTTTGTTTTCATAGTTGTTTATATCATTTTGCAACATATCTCAGTTTCTGAAGTCCGAATTGTGCCAAGATTTAAAAAAAAAATGCCAAGGTCCCTCTAGTGGAAAAATATACTAATTCCATATGAAAGTTTAAAAATCTCCTTTTAATTAAATGAAATGTGTAACTAATAAACTGCCTTTAACGATGTGCGTCCGAAGTCCGCTGCTAATGTTATTATATTGTATTATCAGCCTACTTACTGTTAATTTATTGTTAATTTTAAATCTGTAAAAGAAATATTATAGTTATAGATAAGATATGTTGGTCGCCAAAACCCGATTACAGAAAATTAGCCTGAGTTATAAAGGTGTTACATGATTTCAAGCTGAATTAATTTTTATATGTTTTTACAAAAATCTTAATAAGGTAAATCTTTCTGTTTATCTGTCCATCTTTCTATCTTTTATTTCCTTAAAACAAATTTTATTAAAGACCGGGAGGCGTCTGCACAGATCGTCATCTCATCGAGTTGACGGCTGAAATTTTTGGATTAGTTAAATATCGATTAGCGTATTGAAATGTAACTGGTCTGCCAAGTCATATCTTTGTGCAAACCACCTACAGACCCGATTTTACGGGTTAATTGGCGGATTTTCCATTGTGTTTTCCTGCACCCATTCCTCCAAATACAACTTTTTCTCCTCTATTCCTTTATTACCTTTCTTTACTATGGAATGTTTCTCATCTATATCTCCTTAACCTTAGAAAAAGGTTGCTTATTTATTTCATTAAGAAATACTTCAGATGCGAAAACACTGCTAAGACACACTCTTAAAAGAATGAACTGCTGGCTTGACGAACACTGGTTTATTTACAGGACAAACAACACACACACAACGAATATTATAACATTAACTTCTGGTTATTTTACACTATTTCACAAAGACATTAAGATGCCGATGTTATCAAAGAACAATCAGGGCGACACACCACTGATTTTCACTCCAACCTTTTCACTACCCGATCTCCGCCGCGACTGCTCGCTGTTCCAGTTCGAATAGTTCTGCCTTGGCGAGAGCTCACTGTTTGGCGACCGCCAATATCCGTGCTTCGCAAATATTAAAGTTAATGCGAGTCTTACACGTCCCTCCTTAAGGAGCACATAGTTCTCCTTAGAGACTATGCTGCTAAGAAAAGTACAGTTAGTTTCACAAACACAATGTTAAAGGAAAGAGCCTGTTCGCTAGCCCAAACTTTTTAAACACATAAATAAAAAAAAAAATGTATATATATTATAATAATGCAAACAACAGTCTTAATTAAACATAACATAAAATATCAGAATATTTAATAATACAATCATTATACGATAAGTTTATATCTTTCCCTAAGGGAATCTAGAAAGTGCATCAGCATTACCATGCCTATTCCTTTCCTATAGTTAATTTTTAGATTATATCTTTGAAGGGCTAATGCCCAGCGAGCTAGCTTGGCCCCATGTGCCAATTCCTGGGAACTCTGTTTTGTCGAGTTGGATAAAGGTAGTACGATGCTTACAAGGTTCGGGATATAGTCTCTATAATAACTTGCTATCCCCAGAACTGTTCTCAATTCTTTCTTGTTGGTAGGCGCCGCTAGTTTCTTCATAGCTTCCACATTTTCTGGATCTGGGAAATGTCTTCTTGATCCAACTATATGCCCTAAAAATTTTACTTCTCTTTTTCCAAAATCACACTTTTCCAGGATTACTGTAAGACCTATTTCATGAAAGGCCTGTAAAACTTCACCTATATATTTCTTGCTGTCAGTAGCAATTTCTTTTTTCTCAATTGCCTTTCTATTTCTTCTTTTGTCTTTACGAGTGTCAAATATTTTTGTTTTTTGTTTCCTATTTTCTATACTAACTTTTGACTGCTCAGAAGTTTTTCCGTTTCTTCTTGTATCATCCTGAATTTCAACTATTTTTGTTGTTTTCTTCTTATTTTTGGTATTTTTTTCTGACTGCTCAGCATCTCTTCTAATATCATCCTGAATTTCAACTATTTTTGTTGTTTTCTTCTTATTTTTGGTATTTTTTTTCTGACTGTTCAGCATCTCTTCTAATTCTTCTTCTATCTTCTAGATTTTTAACTTCTTTCAGCACTGTGAAATCTGGTGACTTTTCGTCTGAACCAGTCTCTTCTGTTCTTTTTCTCGAAATTCTTTCAAGCGTTTCGTTTTTCAGGTAATGTTCTTCATCATCAACTCTTTTAGATGTTTCTTCCTTAACTTTCAAATTTTTATACTCATTTTCAAGTTTGTTCTTTTCCGCTTCAATCTGAATAAGATCATACTTTAATGAATTATTTAAATTTTTAGACTTTGCCAGCCGTATTTTCATTTTCTCACTTGCTCGCATAAATTTCTGTATTTCTGCTTGTTGCTCCTTTGAAACTGTTTTTAAGTACTTGTATGCTTTATGTAGACCATTAATATCATTATTCAGGACACGAATAGTTTTTTCCTTTGCTTTGAGCTTACTTTCTAAATCCATAATCTGCTCACTATACTTAAAGTTGGTCGTATGACATTGTTTTAATTTGGTTCTAGATACCGCTTCATATTTTTCTAAGATAGCAATCAACTGCTGCAAGATTATGTTTTCTTTTCCATGATTAACAGGACTGACTGTAAAGTTCTCCTTCAACTGTTTCAAATTAGACTGCATTTCTTCAATTTTATAAGTCTCTTTAAACTCACATTTTTCAAGTACTTGCACAAATTCATCGACATCCTCATTTTGAGAAATGCTAACATTCAGCTTGTTTTGAAGATCATTGTTAATTTTTTTAAACTTGACTAATTCATCATTACACTTTCTGTTCTTGGATCTATATTTCCCTGTTTCATTATTTTGAAAAATGATGGTATTAACATCTTCTTCTAATCTTTTGCACTCACATTCTAATCGTTCTTTAAAACTCATTTCAGGTTCAATTTCAAAAGAAATTTTGTCAAACTTGTTCTTAAAATTTTTCTTCACATTTTTAAGATTATTTAATTCATGATAACATTTCCCTTTCTCACATCTCAGTTCTTCCAATTCATCTTTTTGTGAATTTATAATCCTAAGAACTTCTAACTTTCGGCTCTCGAATTGTTCCTTAAAATTCATCTCACACTCAGACTTTTCATAAGCAAGCCAAAGTTTTTCTTCTAAATCACGGTTAGTCTTTTCTAACATAACCACTTCATTCATGCAGGCTAAATAATCTGCTTGTAATAAATCGAACTTTTCAACTTGTTCTTTGACTTTGTCCAATTCATTAGCAAATTCGTATCCTTTCTGTTTCTGAATTTCAAGGTTTTCTGTTAAAGATTGCAGTTTTGTTTGTAAGCCTTTCTTTTCAGACTGCACTTTTGATAATTCTTCTTTCAAAAACATACATTCTTCTTCTATTGACTTGATTTCTTTCTTCTGTTTTTCAATAACTTCTTTCGAATTTTCAAGGACCTCATTAGCATATTTTAATGTTTCTTTAGCCTCATTAGCATCAGATTTATACTTTGCAAGAGAATCACTTAATTTATTTATTTCTTTTCGGTGAACTCTTTTCAAATTCTCAATTTCATTCTTCGCTTCAGATTCGGTTTGATGAGAAGCAATTGTAGTAGTTTCAGAAACTTCTGAATTCGTTTTGAGTAAAATGTTTGTATTCCTTTTTTCTAGTTTTTCCAGTTCATCACACTTTACCGAATTTGTTTTAATCGGTGACAATACCGGCCCTGTCATTCGAGCTGACAACACCTCTTTATT
Organism: Maratus speciosus; assembly: GCA_963932465.1. NCBI lineage: Eukaryota > Metazoa > Arthropoda > Arachnida > Araneae > Salticidae > Maratus > Maratus speciosus. Next base: position 577,959,706 of record OZ010793.1, read on the forward strand.
TTCTATAGTTCCTTCTGTGGTAACCAAATTACTAATAGCACTTCCAATTCTGCTTCGTGTTCTCTGACTATTATTTTCAGGACAAACCCGTGCAAAATGAGTTGAATCTCCGCATGCAAGACACGTAGGTTTAAACGCCCTGGAATCCCTATACTTTTGATAAGTCCCTTGATATTTCATTTTATCAAATTGTTTGTCATTTCCTCCATATTTAGTCATTTCCACAAAATGACTGTTTTTGGTATTTTTGAAACTTTCCTTCGATTTGTACTTATCTTTCTCTTCCAGTTGCCATCGAGGAACATCCTTTGGCTTAGTATGGACTGAGCTTTTCTTGAACCCGTCTCTCAAACTTTCGTATTCATCAACCTTTTGAGCAACTTCTAGAGGGTCGATCAATTTATTCCACTGATGCAAGAAGTGTTCTTTCGCTTCGTTTGGTACTCTGCGTTTGAGTTGATCCGCTACCAATAATTTCTTTAATTGGTCGAAATTCTCAACTTTTAATTCATTTATCCATTCATTGAAATAAGTGTTCAATGCATGACTGTAGCTTCTCCAAGACTCTTCTGGTCCCTTTTGATGCCGGAAAAATAATTGCCTCAACTTTTCGGGATTTAGCTTGTAACGCTTTAATAACATATCCTTCACGAAATCATAGTCATTGGCTCTCTCAGGAGGCTCTCGAGCTATATTATTAGCCATATCTGTTGGTAACAATCCCAGTAAATATGCTACCCATTCTGATTTATGTACACGCGCCATTGCCGCCCGACGCTCAAAGTTTACTAAATACAGTTGCATTTCGTCTACTTTTTCGTCGTATTTAGGAGTTATCTGCATCAGTTGTACTCTAGATCTTGTTTCGTTTGAATTTTCAACTCCATCACCCAAATCTACGTTATTTCTTCTTAATTCCAACCGTTTCATTTCTAGATCGTGATCTCTTTCTTCTTTCCGGATTCTATCCTCTCTTTCTTCTTTAAGAATTCGTTCTTCTTCCACTTTTGTCTCACGCCGAATTCGTTCTTCTTCCTCTTTTGTCTCACGCCGAATTCGTTCTTCTTCCTCATTTGTCTCACGCCGAATTCGTTCTTCTATGATTCTACTCAGAGATACTTTGGCCTCATCTTCGACGAAATTTTCATTTTCTGATATTAATTTTCTAATATCTGCCCTCTTATTATCCATGCTAGCTTCTATACCCAGTTCTGTTGCTAGCTCGATTAGATCTTCCTTCCTGCCCCTACCCAGGAATGCCATGGTAAAAAAAAAAATTATTCTAACGAATTTAAAATGCTAGTAATGAATTAAAGACAGCGTAATAAACCTCAAGACTTATTAATTCCCACAAAAAAATATGTAACTATAACCAATCATCAAATAACTTTTCAATAGAACCGTTTGGAATTTAAATGCTTATTTCAATCATTTAATTAAATAATTCTATCAACGGTATTTTAAATCTAGTCAAAAATGAACTTTCCGAATTATTACGAAAAGAAAAAATCATATATGAACACATAATTAAATCAATTATTTACTTTCGTTTTGAATGAGTTAAAAAAAAAAAACACATTCAGCAATAATTAAAATGTACCAATATTCCCTTTCAACAAATTGCTTTCAATAACCATTAACCTTAAAATAGTAGAATACCAAAGAATTATAAATTAGGACGTACATTCAATGTCTATAAATAACAAATGCACTCATAATATTTGTTTCAACACTCCGTACTCATAAATACAATTTAAATCATAATGTTAGTTTTGATTTAAAAATAATAACACTCTTAAAAGAATGCCTTCATAACACTAGTTTCGATTTACGAAACTCAGGATACTTAAATAAAGCATAAAGAAAAAAAAATACTAATTCCGATCTATGAAAGAACTTTCTTAAACAAACAAACAAAAAAAAAATGTAATCACTATTTTCAACCTACGAAACTTGGTTGCACAATCAAATAATAAAAATATCAATTTCACCTCTAATAAAATATGAAATAACAACCTTTTCTTTTTTTTTTCTTTTTGTAGAATGAGGAAATCATAAATAAACACAACTTTAATTATCTTCCTGCATTTTCAAATTGCGAAGGTAATAAATAACCAATTTAAAAAAACAAAACATATTCCATAATTCTATTACGTCAACGTTAAGTAATGTAAGTATTTCCAAAGCACTTTCAAATTATAATATTAATCTCACTTATTTATTTTGCTCTTATGAAATAGCAGAAAAACAAAATATTCACACCTTTTTAGTCTTTCGAAAACATTTAAAAAGAAAGGGAAAATTAATTCCATAATAATTTACGCAACCACTATTGAACTTTAATCCCAAATCAGTGAAATATTCCCTTTATTTTACACTACATTTATCTTATTTTAACATTACTGCATATTTAAAATATAATGCAATATACACCTTATTTATTTAATGAAATTTCAGATGCAACAAACAATACTTTCGTTTCAAATTTTACATTCAAAGAAATAATCAATCTAATGATAAGTAGTGTTAATAACCTTCATTTAATTACTCATTCTGTTCTTCATGAATCTAGACAATAATATTTTTAATTATTTTACAGCATAACAGAATAATATAATTTTATTTTTGGGCTAGCATAAAAACGAACAAGACTCTTACCTCTTTGATATTACCAAACCCCGTGAGAACAATCCTGCCGGCTGCGCCAATACAACTTTTTCTCCTCTATTTCTTTATTACCTTTCTTTACTATGGAATGTTTCTCATGTATATCTCCTTAACCTTAGAAAAAGGTTGCTTATTTATTTCATTAAGAAATACTTCAGATGCGAAAACACTGCTAAGACACACTCTTAAAAGAATGAACTGCTGGCTTGGCGAACACTGGTTTATTTACAGGACAAACAACACACACACAACGAATATTATAACATTAACTTCTGGTTATTTTACACTATTTCACAAAGACATTAAGATGCCGATGTTATCAAAGAACAATCAGGGCGACACACCACTGATTTTCACTCCAACCTTTTCACTACCCGATCTCCGCCGCGACTGCTCGCTGTTCCAGTTCGAATAGTTCTGCCTTGGCGAGAGTTCACTGTTTGGCGACCGCCAATATCCGTGCTTCGCAAATATTAAAGTTAATGCGAGTCTTACACTCCATGTTTTCAAACTTTTGGATGCAGGAAAATACAATCCCAACAAAAAGTTTTCGGTAAAAAAAAAAAAAAAAGCGCCAAGTTCTCCTTAATGTTTCGGCCAGAAAAAGTAGTGATATCTGAAGTTCGCACAAGTTAAAAGCCAAACATCCCAAATCTTTCATTGAAAATGGCTTCCTGCGACTTGGCCGTTAATGCCTTCTACAGCATTTCAAAATTAATGATTGGAAATTACGCATTTATGAATTATTTAAATATTAAAAGTAATATTAGAATGCAAAGTGGCAAATTCACATAGAGACATTATAAGTGAAAGATTTCTGATAGCTACTATTCAGGTTCAACAAACATTAGTTTTGATTACAGATCATTTAGTTCGGGGGTGTCCAACTGTGGCCCGCCGGATACCACTAAAATTTTACAGTTATCTTTGCCTTATCTAATCGTCGAATTGCTGCGATTCAACTTGTCGACTATTTCTTTAAAATTTTAGTGGTGTCCTTCGGGCCACAGTTGGACACCCCTGATTTAGTCCATTTGTGGTTTAATTGCCATTTTGTACGGTCTAAAGCTAAAGTTATTAACGTAAAACGCAAGAAATAAAACAAATTTATTTACTTCAAATCTCACAATATGTTACGTTATATTTTATTGTATAATATTGAAATCTTGTGTATTGACGAAAGAGATTTTTTTCGTTTGAACATTTATTATAGTTTGTTTGCTTACATTAAGAGGTATTCAATTTATAAACTGTTAAAAGCTGATACTAATTATGTTTTAGCAATTAGGGATATTATCTCCTGAATACAAGTATTTTGTTATTTTTAACTTCTAAGCATTTAAATAGACTGAAGTTATTTAAATGCTTTTTTCAAATGTGTATTTTATTTATGTACTCTGTGCCACAAAATGCTAAAATAATCAAAAAATGTAGTTGGCATGTAACTCATTTGTTCATATTTGAAAGTTTGAAAAACTCTCCCGAAGGTATTAACGGCCAAGTCGCAGGAAGCCATTTTCAATGAAAGATTTGGGATGTTTGGCTTTTAACTTGTGCGAACTTCAGATATCACTACTTTTTCTGGCCGAAACATTAAGGAGAACTTGGCGCTTTTTTTTTTTTTTTTACCGAAAACTTTTTGTTGGGATATCATTATTTTTTGTATGTTTTTTCAAGTTTGTTATTCTAAACTATATTAAGATGAAAAAACTTAAATTTCGGTACTTTTATGTTAGCCGTGAGCAAATCTCCTCATTAGACTTTTATTTTTTCGCCAATAGCAGTTTTCATTTTTCACATGTGTAAATTAGAAACAATGCTTTGGTTTTCAAATAAAATATTTTGGTTTATGTTATTATTTCTTATTTATTTATTTATTTATTTCTATGTTAAATATTCTATTAAATAAAATCAGGGAAATGCATCTATTTTAAATGGGTCTATGTCATTTAGCAGACAACCAAATAGCCGACAAGACATTTAGCAGACAGCAATTAGACGACAGGACGTTTAGCCGACAAGTACATTTAGTCGACACGTACATTTAGTCGACAGGACAATTAGCCGACAGCGACAGTTAGCCGACAAGACAGATAGCCGACAGAGACAATTAGCCGACAGGACAATTAGCCGATAGGACAGTTAGTCGACATGGACAATTAGCCGACAAGACGTTTAGCAGACAGGATGATTAGCCGACAAGACAATTAGCCGACAGGACAATTAGCCGACAGGACATTTAGCCGACAAGACAATTAGCCGATAAGACAATTAGCCGACAAGACATTTAGCCGACAGGACAATTAGCCGACAAGACAATTAGCCGACAGGACATTTAACCGACATGGCAATTAGGACATTTAGCCGACAAGACAATTAGCCGACAGGACATTTAGCCGACAGGACAATTAGCCGACAGGACGATTAGCCCAGTTAGGTTTTGGTTTGGATACTGTTAGGTTTTGGATAGGTTACAGTTAGAATACAGTTAGGTTATAATTAGTTTACGGTTACGTTAAACTTAGGTTACAGTTAGGTTACGGTTACGTTACTGTTAGATTACGGTTACGTCACAGTTAGATTAAATTTAGGTAACATTTAGGTTACATTTAAGTTACAAATAGGTTAAGGTTAGTTACGGATAGGTTACAGTTAGATTAGGGTTAAGTTACGGATAGGTTACAGTTAGGTTACGGATGGGTTACGTTAGATTACGTTTATGCTACGATTAGGTCACAGATAAGATACAGTTACGTTACAGTTTGGTTACAATTAAGATTACAGTTAGGTTACAGTTAGATTACGGTTAGGTTACGGATAGGTTACAGTACGTTACGGATAGGTTCCAATTAGGTTACGGTTAGGTTACCGCCAGGCTACAGTTAGGTTACGGTTAGGTTACAGTTAGATTACGGTTACGTCACAGTTAGATTAAATTTAGGTAACAATTAGGTTACGTTTAAGTTACAAAGAGGTTAAGGTTAGGTTACGGATAGGTTACAGTTAGATTAGGGTTAAGTTACGGATAGGTTACAGTTAGGTTAAGGATAGGTTACGTTAGATTACGTTTATGCTACGATTAGGTCACAGATAAGATACAGTTACGTTACAGTTTGGTTACAATTAAGATTACGGTTAGGTTACAGTTAGATTACGGTTAGGTTACGGATAGGTTCCAATTAGGTTACGGTTAGGTTACCGCCAGGCTACAGTTAGGTTACGGTTAGGTTACAGTTAGATTACGGTTACGTCACAGTTAGATTAAATTTAGGTAACAATTAGGTTACGTTTAAGTTACAAATAGGTTAAGGTTAGGTTACGGATAGGTTACAGTTAGATTAGGGTTAAGTTACGGATAGGTTACAGTTAGGTTACGGATAGGTTACGTTAGATTACGTTTATGCTACGATTAGGTTACAGATAGGATACAGTTACGTTACAGTTTGGTTACAATTAAGATTACGGATAGGTTACGGTTAGATTACGGTTAGGTTACGGATAAGTTACAGTACGTTACGGATAGGTTCCAATTAGGTTACGGTTAGGTTACCGCCAGGCTACAGTTAGGTTACAGTTAGATTACGTTTACGTCACAGTTATATTAAATTTAGGTAACAATTAGGTTACGTTTAAGTTACAAATAGGTTAAGGTTAGGTTACGGAAAGGTTACAGTTAGATTAGGGTTAAGTTACGGATAGGTTACAGTTAGGTTAAGGATAGGTTACAGTTAGAATACATTTATGCTACGATTAGGTTACAGATAGGATACAGTTACGTTACAGTTTGGTTACAATTAAGATTACGGATAGGTTACAGTTAGATTACGGTTAGGTTACGGATAGGTTACAGTTAGATTACGTTTCTGCTAAGATTAGGTTACGGATAGGTTACAGTTACGTTACAGTTTGGTTACAAATAGGATTACGGATAGGTTACAGTTAGATTACGGTTAAGTTCCGGATAGGTTACAGTAGGTTACGGATAGATTACAATTAGGTTACGGTTAGGTTACCGCCAGGCTACAGTTAGGTTACGGTTAGGTTACAGTTAGGTTATAGTTACATCACAGTTAGGATACGGTTAGGTTATAATTAGTTTACGGTTAGCGTACCGTCATGATACGTTTATTTTACAGATAGATTACGGTTAGGTTACTGTTATGTTACAGTTAGGTTAGGGTTAGGTTATAAGTAGGTTACGGTTACGTTACAGTTAGGTTATAATTAGGTTACGGTTATGCTCCATTTCCGTTACAGATAGGTTGCGGTTAGGTTACGGTTATGTTCCATTTCCGTTACAGATAGTTTACGGTTGGATTATGGATAGGTTACAGGTAGGTTACAGTCACGTTACATTTAGCTTAAAATTAGTTTACGTTACGGTTAAGTTACCGATAGTTTATAGCTACGTTACAGTTAGGTTACGGTTATGTTATAATTATATTAAGGTTAGGTTGCAATTAGGTTACAGTTGGGTTACGGTTAGGTGATAATTTGTTTATAGTTAGGTTGAAGGTATGTTACTGTTAGGTTACCGTTAGGTTACGGTTATGTAACATATTACAGCTAGGGTACAGTTAGGTAATGTTTATGGTAGAGTTAGATTAAGGTTATGTTACAATTAGATTACTGCGGCCAGGGCTTAAATTCTAACAAAAAAAGTTCCGAAGCCCTAATATTCTGCGCTACCGGTACAACAACTGTACCATTCCACCCCCTCCCCCCTGCCCCTGTAATCTGCATATTTATATTTCGTACATTAATTGCAAAATTTAAAACATTTTTTTTCTTTAGCAAAATAAAAAAATTAAATATATCTATCAGCATGTATTTAGCTGTCAACTATTCTACTTTTTAGTTATCACTTCTTCTGAATAGTAAAAATTAGTGCCTATTTTTTATGTTAATTAATTGCAGAATTCTGCGATTAAATAGGGTAACGGTTATGATTAGAAAATGGTGTTAACAGAAAAAAGATATAGTTCGCAGCTATGCATTTTTAAGAAAAAATGAATGAAATTTACAGAAATGAATATTTATATGCTGAAGAATGGAACAATGTTTTACAATTTCCTGTAAATGTGCATATCTTAAGCTATAATCATTTCCTTCCGCATAACAATCTTTTGCGGTGGGTCCCTGAAAATCAGATAAAATTAAAAATTTGACAACGTTATCGGAAAGAATCTATGCTTTTATAGAAAAGGGGGAAACACTGCTCGATTGCTTTCTATCAGAATAACAATACATGGTAATTATTCTACTTACAAAGGAAAGTGACTTCGTATAGGTGCACAGAGCCTTAGCGCGGGTACCGTTCATGATACAAAATAAATAGAAAAATCACTAACGTGATTTTTATACTCGTACGCAATAGAAGACAAAAAACCTCGAAGAGACAAAACGTCAAGCTGATGCTTGTTGGATAAAACAGAAAATATTCTTTTCAGGTTAGATATCGAAATAAAAAAAGAAAACCCAGCCAATAAAAAATTATCCTACTGTCACAAAATAAAATCGAACTGAAAGCAAATTTATTGTTCACTCTCTTGAGTGGCGCTGTATCAACACGTCGCCGATATAAATTTGAAATAGAAAAACACGATTTCTGTTTCCCCTTCATTCTGATCAAAATAGCATTAAAATGATTTGAAGTGGAATATAATTCGTAATTTTAAAAGAAGATTTTTTTTCAATACATGAATAAATAAAATTTTAAATGTAATACAGATTGAGCTCGAGTCAGTCTAAGCCTAAAAACTGATATAAAAATTGAGTACGTTTCATCTCCATCCCCTACGCGTGTGACACATTAGGTCACATTTAAGTGTTTTGGTAAAAAGAATGCAAAAGCTTGGAGATGGGAAAGAAAGGAAAGGGTAATTTAAGCTTCGGTTTTTCGGAAACGCTATTGCACTGGGCTCCGGAGCCCTGTATTTATGAGCTCCGGTGAATTCCGAACAATATTTAAATATTTACTAAAAACAGAGAAGTACCGGAGCCGGGCTCTGGTGCGCTCCGTCGCAAATTAAGCCCTGGTTACAACCGAATTTTATACAGTGTAATTTTATATCACACTAGCTGACCCACCCGGCGTTGTCCAGGCCCATCATAATAACCTTAAATAAAACTCAAGTTTGTATGATTTTATATCTTTTGAAAATCTTTTAAATGGATCTAGTTTCGGAAGTCCCATTACCTTCCACAGCCTCTCGTGTGTTCCCAACATATCTCTTTCCGAACGAACCTATGATCTGGGTCTCCGCTACCTAAAGCGGAAGTGCTCCGCACGTACCGCAGATAATCGAAAACCAAGTCGAGTGAGCCAAACTTCGTTGTAATCAAGCCCATAGAGCCCGAAAAATGAATGCATCATTAATGTTCGAAAATGTTGGTAACTGAAGTCTAAGATAAAGTTTCATAATACAGAAAGTAGCTGAATTGTAATCTAACTTAAATGAACCTATTCCCGTTGAAATCGGGCCCCTAGAACCCGAGGAAAGAATACACCCCTAAGCGGTGGAAGGTTGCACCCCCCACCCCCCCCCCCTCTCTGTAAATTTCACGGAGTACTTTTAAAATTAACGCAATATTATTTAATAAACGGATGAAATCCCGGGCGGCAAACAACTTAGCTACGCTACTGCACCTAACGAAAATTTTCATATGAATTCGACATTCGTTTTATTCGATGTTAGTATAAATTAGAGGCCCCGATGTAATTATGAGCACGCTAGAGGGCGAAGCCAGCTAGTTTAATAAAATATTATTATTATCACGCTTATATGTTAAAGCCTCGATAACTCGACATCCTCATAAATAAGTATATTTAGTTAATATTACTATTTATACATTTGCTCTAAAAACTGGATAACTGGAAGATTCATTAATCTGTTTTATTATATATCGAATACAAGTTATACGGTTAAACCTTGATGAATCCTCAAGCTTATAAATCTATGTTTTTATTTAAACAATTATCATTGGTCATTGTGGTTAAAACCTTGATAACTCTATATCCTCATAAAGCAGTGCTTCTATGCAATAGAATCTAATTAATTTTCTTAACATCCGCAATAAAATCAAAATAACAAGTTAACCCAAACGATCTCTCTAAACGAAAAACCTAGTTACTTCGCCATCTCTTTAAATTTATATTTCAATCAGTTTGATATAAATTCTGTATGATTTCCAAAAAACCTCGAAAAGTCGTCATCCTTAATCATCTGTGATTTTATTAAGTCGAATGTCATTAATGAATTATATATATCCAATCTTGATAACGACATTCTCAGAAATTGTCTTTTTGCGCATCGAATTTATTTAATTTATATATTAAAAGATCAGTGATTCGCCAGCCTTATAAACCTTTGTTTTTGTTGAAAGAAGTAATATTTATTTGTTACTGATATGGGGGCACTATAATATCGATAGCTCATCAATTTCATAAATCAGTGCTTATCATCATTAATATTTTATACATATGCATTAAAACCTCAATAACTCGTCAGCTACTAAGAGTGTGTTTGTATTTAACTGTAGAATAAGTTTTCAGCGCGATCGAATTTAACGACAACCCAGTTTTTAGTGAGGAAAATTGAATAAAACGTATACCAATAAAAGAAAGTTTCGCTCTGTCTGTGTGTATGTGTGTGTGTGAGTGTCTGTGTGTCTGTGTTTGATGATTAGCAAAATCTACCGCACGTAGAAGTCTGAACATTTAGGTGAGAACAGTCCAAGACATGTCCTGATGCACCTGACAATCAGATTTTTCTTTTTTTAAGGTCGGGGCCCCTGTGCCTCTAAGTTTTTATGCTCTAAATTGTTAATAACTTACTCCCTTTATATCCGATCTTCTTCGTTCTTGGGGCCAATTCCCTATTTAGTTATTCCCTCATTTCTACATTCCAGTTAAGACCCTGGCAGCCTGGGACCCGGTACAGCACCCCTTAAAGTTTTGGCGCCCTAAATTGTTAATAAGTTGCTTCCTTTTAATCCGATCTTCATTTTTGGTATCCTTTTTTCATTTAGTTATTCTCCCATTTCTACACCCTAATTAAGACCCTTGCTCCATTCTCCCCCCTAGGTTCCCGTAGGTCCCTTGAATTTTTTGTGCGCCATGCATTTTTCACCCTCTAATTTTCTCACCTTCTCAGTGCATAATTTTAAAACTGAGTATTGGACACTTCTCCCAGGACCAACACTCTCATATTTTATTTGGGCCCTAGGACAATCATTTAAGCATTTGCCCAATTTTTGGCGCATTTCTTTAAATTATTATTCTAAGGAATAATTCATAACTCTATGGCTAATTTTGAATAATTGAAGATCTAAGATCTTTTAACATATTTTCATGTTAGGGCCCTGCTCTTAACTATCAGTTGGCCTCTTTTGGGCCCTTTATTGTAGCTCCCTTAAAAATGACCCGATTCATTAGCTTTTTCTCTAACAACTTGTTAAGTCTTCTAGCAACTCCATGAACGACAAAAAAATTTCTCACTTCAGCTACCACCAATTTTGAATATTAATCTCCTTCTTGGGGCCTTTGTTGTAGCTTCTTTAAAAACGATCTTACTCTATTACAATTTTCTACTTCATAGTTCTTGCGTCCTACAGCTACTTTAAAACTATTAAAAAATTTTCCTTTACCCAACTACATTCCAGTTAATATCCTGCCCCCTGGGCCCGGTCCTTCTTTATACCCAAGCTACCACCTTTTTCGAATATTAATCTCCTTTTTCGGCAACAGCTTACGTTTACTCACTACATCCGTAAATTAAAAATAAAAATCGCGTTACGTTAACCCTTAAATGCGCGATTTTTTATTTTGCTTCGAAAAAATTATATATGATTCTCTGAAAGGTTTATTACTCAGGAAAAATAATGAAAAAAAAATCAGAGATACATTTTTCATATAATACGGAACTCTTTTCTTCTGTTGCGCATCTGCAATACAAATAATAACTACTGTTGCGTGGCTGTTTTACGCTAAAATATTGCAAATCAGTAAATATTTTAATACCTATGTCTTCAAATACCTTATTTTATATAATTATTTATTTTATAAAACTTAACCTTTAACCCTTTAATTCCCATGATAGAATGCGTTCTAGAAATTACGTACGCAAGAGAATCTGACTTTACACAAGAAAATTTCAATGGTTAATTTCGCTTTTTTTAAATACGGAATGTCTGTTATTAATTAAAACAAATATTGCTATTTTTATCTCCTGGTGTGAATTAGGTATATACGAATAAAAAAAATCTATTAAATTTAAAAAAACTGTTCTTTGCATAAAAAAAACTGTTCTTTGTCCCTGCGCACTAAAGGGTTAAAGGTAATTTCAGAAAAGGGATTTCATCCGTTTATTAAATAATATCGTGTTAATTTTAAAAGTAGACCGTGAAATTTACAGAGGAGGAGGGAGGCAACTTTCCACCGCGTAAGGATAAATTGTTTCCTCGGGTTATAAGGGCCCAATTTCAATGGGAATTGGTTTATTTAACTTAGATTACAATTCAGCTACTTTCTGTGAAAATACTACTTTCTGTGATTATGAAAGTTTATCTTAGACTTCAGTTAACGACATTTTCGAACATTAATGATGCATTCGTTTTTCCGGTTCTATGGGCTTGATTACTACGAAGTTTGGCTCACTATTAGACTTTTTTTTTCAATTGTTTACGATACGTGCGGAGCACTTCCGGCACATGCTGTGTTAGGTAGCGAGGACCCAGATTACAGGTTCGTTCGGAAAGAAGTTTGTTGGAAACATAGGAGACGCTGTGGAATGCAATGGAACAACCGAAACTAGGTTCATTTAAAAGATTTTCAAAGGATATAAAATCATACAAACTTGAGTTTTATTTAAGGTTATTATGATGGGCCAGGCAAACGCCGGGTGGGTCAGCTAGTGTGATATAAAATTGCATTGTATAAAATTTGGTTGTAACGTAGGGAACTAAAAAAAGGCAAGCAAAAAATTCATACCGCACAGTTTGTTTTTTATTTTTAATTCGATATAGATTTCGTTATTCATATGTCTAACTGTTTTATACGTTTAATATAATATGTTGAAACATCACAAAGAGATTATTATTTGTTAAAAAAACCTTGTTTATATAACTTACCTTTTTCTACATAAACAAATTGCAGTAGTAATCCTTATCTCAGTTCATAAAATATTTTTTTTTTTAAATGCCAATTGCAAATATCCGTTTATTTTTCAAAAAAAAAATCATGAAAATTCAACAAACTGTTGTATCGGAACATTATTTGTGCTATAAAATTTATCAAATAATGATATTTTTGTGCAAAATGAAAAAAAAAAAATAGTTAAAATTCTCACCGATAAGCGAAGTTTTAGGAGCCTCATTATAAAAATGTATGGCAAATAAGCAGATTATGGATTCTTAAAATAGTCTCACACTAAAAAATTAAATTTGATTGTTTAGTATCTGAATGAAAATAGCTGTACATTTTGTGCTTGTAAGAAATAAAAATGGTTTTATATGAATGCGTTAGAAAATAGCCAATTTGGATTTGAGAAAATCATTTTAAGAAAAAGAAAGAAAAGAAAGAGAAAAAAATCACTCCCGGCTCGGCCTGCAGGCACAGGTAGATTTCGAAGTTAAGTACTAATTTCACCAAAAAGGCTAAATCAAGAATAGAGATAAACACAGTTTGACAATTTTTTCTGGTCGCTTTTGACGAGTTTTTAATTTCATTTTTCTAAACTGGTTTTATCAGAATCATGTTAAGGCTGTGTTCTCAACTACACTGCTCAACAAGGTTGATATTTTCTGACACAATGACGTACAGATTTTTTAACGTAATTGTATAAAATTGGCAGACCTACTACAAGGGATTTTTCTCCCTTCGTTCAGTGTTTTTTTTTTTTTTTTTTTTTTTTTTTTAGTTTTGTTGGGAAATTTGGTTCAAACTGTGACAGTATTTTCTGAAACATCTATTGTGTTTACAAAAAAAAACGGAAAATGTCTTTCAATTACATAGTTTCCTTATAACAACACCTTCCAATTTCATGCGTTTCCGAAGAAAAGGGAATTAAAACTTATGCCATAAAGTTGCCCCTATGGATTTGAGAACAGCCTTAATACGATATTTTTTTCTTGAACCTCCTTTTTTTGTGTAAGAGTTGGTTTTATCAAAATCTTGCCAATATAAAAGTTGTAGATAATATTAAGAAGATTTATAATAAATCTAAGCGGATTTGATATCTTGTGAATTAACGAAGTTATGATTTTTTTTTCTTTTTAAGCCTCTCCCTTTTCTCTGTAAAAGTTGGTACTATCAAAAACTTGTCAATATAAAAGTTGTAGGTCAGATTAAGAAGATTTATAATAAATTTAAGTGGATTTTATATCTTGTGAATTGATGAAGTTATGAATTTTTTTCTTCTTAAAACTCTATTTTCATTGACCCTTGAGCCCATTTTTAATGATATCAAAAATCTGTTATGGATAATTTTTTGGACCTTTTCCTAGAAGTAATAATAACTTTAAACTGATTTGATATGCATTATAATTAAGAAGTTATTGTTTTTTTCTGTTTTCACAAAATCCTTCCCTATTTTCATACCCTTGGGTCGATTTTGCCCATTAACGAACTTTACCGAGATTTTCTGCCCCTTGATTGTATGGTATGGCCTTGATCAGTTTGGAAGAGGTTTGTGCAGAGTTATGGAAGTTATCGTGTCCATAAAAAAGTGATATATATGGATAGATAGTTAGATAAAGTTTTGAACTGGGGGTGGTTTGGTGTTCTATGGTTTCATGATCGGCGTAGATCTGCAAAAATGTTGGTAAAATGTAATATGTAGTATTTCTTATTACGAAATCTACCTAAAAATGTATTACCCTGATTTTATTCCTCTAAATATCTACAATATTCTGCTTAATACTTTACGAAATTCGTTAGATCCCTAGCTGAGGCTGGATACATTCTACGACTAAAAATGCAAACTTTATTAACAAGAATGAAAAAAATAATATTAAATAAGAACCAATTTTATTAATATAAAGGAGAACCTAGCTTCAAATTTAAAGAAAAATTCTATATGCTTACCATATATATCTAATTCGATAAATGCTTTTCTTAAATTTTGAATATCAAATTAAATTAGAATTATTTGAAAAAAATATTTTTAATTTTCTCAACATATATTTTTTAACTTTAGAGTATTATTGATTACAAAGAAACCGTTATTGAAAAATTAAGTTAATACAAATAGAGGAATAAGGATGAAACGTAAAAAGTTCTCAATAAACTTGAAAATTGGTGAAACAATTAAAATTATATATCACGTTTAAAACAAAATGTTATTAGCCTGCGGTACGGTATGCTATTTCTTTCTCCCAGCTTATTTTGTGTCCAAAAAATAACGTTACCTTACAGAGGCTAGCCGTAAAAGAAAGCATTACGATTAAATACTGTTTAGCAATTTTTTAAACTTCTAAGCATCGCGCATTTTCAATTTTTATACCGTCGTATTGGAGAAAAAAAGTTCTTTTAAATACGTTTTGTTTGAAAACTGTATCTCCATTTATTTTTGAAATATTAATTTTTTTGGAGTTTTTAATTCACCTATTGCTTAATATTGGCAACGGAAGAACTCGATTTCTGTAGAAAGAAAAGGAAGAATAGTTTTAAAATAGCAATTATATATTTTTGTTGCCATTTTTTCGTAACAACCGAAAGAAAATGTAATTAAAATACGTGCTATTTTGAAAAAAAAAAATATAAACGAATGATTTTTGTTAAAACAATGGAGCTATTATATACTATATTTAATTGTAAGTATCTATAAATCATTAGATCGCCGGTTTTTTTTTTTTTTTTTTTTTTTTTTTCCTTGAATGACGGAATATTTTTTTGCATTTGTGCATTATTTCGCGATAGTGATGTGCTATGCATGCTTTACTGTAGATGTTTAAGAGTAGATCGTAAATGTGGAATTCTTAAGCGGATGCGAATGACGTCATTTTACATAAAATAAAACGTGTGCTTTAAGTCTTAAAATTGAAATATGTTTTGTACTGCAGTAGAGTCCCGCTTAACCGAGTTATTTTCTTCTGATGGATTGGTGGCTTCTATTATTATGAAACAGCCATTATAAATGAGGTGTTAGAGGAAGATGAAAAAGCAGTCCTCAAAAAAAAAAAAATTATAGCCATTTTTTCCCCCATTCCGACAGAAAATCAGAGCTCAAACTTTTTACGGCTGCTCTTTCATCGTCACCTAACACTTCATTTATAATGGCTGTTTCATAATAATAGAAGCCATCAGTCCATCAGAAGAAAATGAAGTAATGGAAATGCCGGGGACGACACCAAATTCTCAAAAAGCACTTTTCCTGTTCTCTAGTTTAATATTATTCTATTAAATTTTCAGTTCATTTGTAAACGTAGGTGTATATGATCCAGCAATGGCATTCATTATACAAATAATAGTTTCTCCAAAATAATTTTTTAAATGTTTAAATTTCTTAATTAAATCAGAAAGAGTCCTAATTTTTTTAAAAATCATTAACAGTGTTGAATTCATGGAGTGACCCGAGGGAGATATTCTCCCCAGAGAATAAATGTCCTCATGCATGATTTGAGATTTTGTGTTTTCAATGGTCAAAAGTGCAAATTCCACCCCCACCCCCACCCCGGAGCTACAGAAATCCAATCCTTCACGGAGTAAAGTGTCTAAATTCAACTTGATCAATAAGAGAAAATTAGGAATAATCCAGTTTAATGCCATAATATGCTTTATTTGTATAAAATAGACTTATTTGCACGTCTAAATTGGTATCAAATAATAGCTCTTTTTCGTTAGTAACCGAAGAAAATGAAATGAATAAAGAAATGACCAAACATGATGATTGATTTCTCCTTTCAACTGTTGCATCATGCTTCCGCCAAATACGCATATGTTGGCGCAACACTGTCTGGAATAAATAATATTAGGGTGGAATAAAAATAAACAGCTCTTAAATTTACGATTATCTAGTCAAAAATAAATAACAAAATAAATAAATTACTGATAAAAGGAAGTTAGATATAAAGGATTTTATTTTGATGTTTTTATGCATAAAAATGTCTCCATGAATATTTTAGAAAGTTTTGGAAAGTTGAGCGTTTTTTTTTTAAGAACTTCTTAATATTTATTATCAATGAAGTTTATGGATGGTTAAAGGACATGGGAAGTGTATAATATGAAAAAGTGACCACAGTGCTTTATCACATTGATATATCACATGTGGGGTGTCGGCAAAAGTTAGAAAAGCGCCCCTCCAGGGAGTCGCGCCCCTCAGAATAGACCCTCCCTTTCTTTGAATTTTTTATATATTATAAACATTATCTATCAGAGGGTTACGTAAAAAAATTCCGATCTAAAATGATGAAAACGCTACGATTTCAAAAAATTTCAAAAATCCCTCCCCCTTGGGGTGGCAAAGCAGTGTGTGTGTGGGGGGGGGGGTGTGGAACATGGGAGGTGTATAATATGAAATAGTGGCTATAGTGTTTTTCAATGATATATCACATGAGGGGTGTCTGCAAAAGTTGGAAAAGCGCCACCGGTGCACCAACTCTCACGCCCCTCTGCAATAACCCCCCACTCTTTGGAATTTTATATATTATAAATAATATTTATAGGAGGGCTACGTAAAAAATTCTAATCTAAAATGATGAAAACGCTACGATTTCAAAAAGTTCGAAAAGTGCCCCCCGGGGAGCTAAATTGAGGGGAGGGGAGAAGAAATAATTATAACATGAAAAAGTGGTCTTTCCGGTGATATACCACATAACTGGTCCGAAAAAAGTTTGAAAATTGCCCCCTGTGGGTCCACTCTTTCGCCACCTGAATACACTCTTAATTCATGCATCCCCTCTTTTAAATTCTTATATTTAAAAAATAATATTTTTCGGAGTTATCCGTCAAAAAACCCCATTTCAAACAATATTTATTGTAGAAAATGTTACTTTTTTAAAAATTTGTTTGTTATAACTAATTATAGCCTAACCGTAATAGTAACCTAATTATAACCTACCCTAACCTAACTATAACGTAACTGTAACCTATCCGTAATGTAACCGTAACATAACCATAACTTAATTGTAACGTAATTGTAACCTAAAAGTAACCTAATTGTTACCTAAACGTAATCTGTGACCTAACTTAACCTAAGTGTCGGCTAAATGTCCTATCGGCTAAACGTACTGTCGGTTAATTGTCCTGTCGGCTAATGGTCTCTGTCGGCTAACTGTCGCTGTCGGCTAATTGTCTTGTCAACTGGTACTACTGGTACTAATGTACGTGTCAGCTAAATGTACTTGTCGGCTAAACGTCCTGTCGGCTAAACGTCCTGTCGGCTAATTGCTGTCTGCTAAATGTCTTGTCGGCTATTTGGTTGTCTGCTAAATGACATAGACCCGAATAAGCCGGTATATCAAATTTGAAGCAAATCGAATAATTCTGCATGAAAAACCCATTTATCTAAATTAATGGGGGAGACTAACCTCCGTTCCCCCTTCATGCTTAACCAATAAGCCTCCAAATCTAATCAAGGCAGCTCTTTAACATATTAAACCGGTATACCAAATTTGGAGCAAATCGAATAATTCTACATGAAAAACCCATTTATCTAAATTAAGTGGGGATAGCCCTCTTTCCCCCCTTTATTCTTAACTAATTAACCACCAAATCTAATCAATGCAGCTCCTTAACATGATAAACTGATATAGCAAATTTGGAACAAATCGAATAACTCTGCATCAAAAACCAATTTATCTGAATTAAGGGGGTGGGGGGCTAGCTCCCCTATCCCCCTTTATTCTTAACTAATGAACCTTCAAATCTAGTCAAGGCAGCTCCTTAACATAGTAAACCGGTATACCAAATTTGGAGCAAATCGAATAATTCTGCATGAAAAACCCATTTATCTAAATTAATAGGGGTAGCCCCCTTTCCCCTCTTTATTCTTAACTAATGAACCACCAAATCTAATCAATGCAACTCCTTAACATGATAAATCGATAGAGCAAATTTGGAGCAAACCGAATAACTCTGCATGAAAAACCCATTTATCTAAATTAAGGGGTGGGGGGACTAGCTCCCCTATCCCCCTTTATTCTTAACTAATGAACCTCCAAATCTAATCAAGGCAGCTCCTTAACATGATAAACCGGTATAGCAAATTTGGAGCAAATCGAATAAGTCTGCATCAAAAACCCATTTATCTAAATTAAGGGGGGGGGGGCGTGTAGCTCCCCTATCCCCCCTTTATTCTTAACTAATGAACCTACAAATCTAATCAGGGAAGCTCCTTGACATAATAAACCCGTATACCGAATTTGGAGCAAATCAAATAATTTTGAATGAAAAAAACATATATCTAAATTAAGGGGGGGAAGCCCTCTTTCCCTTCATACTTAACTAATGAACTTCCAAATCTAATCAGGGAAGCTCCTTAACATAATAAACCGGTATATCAGATTTCGAGCAAATCGAATAATTCTGCATGAAAAACTCATTTATCTAAATTAAGGGGAGGGACTAGCCCCCTTTTCCCCCTTTATCTTTAACTAATGAAACTCCAAAACTAATCAGGGAAGCACCTTTCAAGAATGAACGTAGAAAAAAAAATTGAAGCAAATCGGATGTTTCTATCAAGAGTTACCTCGTTACGTGAATACGTACGTACATACTTACATACATACAGAACGGCGGGCACATCAGCTCTCTGACTTTGATAGCCTCTGAGCTAAAAAGTTGAATTATGATGGTGGCGAGTTATTGAGGTTGACATTGTTGGTATATCACCGACCCATATCAATGTGTCTTCTAAATTCTTTCGGCAAAATGTATGTTTCTGATATATATCATGTCGGCTAATTGTCATGTCTGCTAGTTATCCTGTCGGCTATTTGACCCGTCTGCTAATTGTCAGGTCGGCTATTTGAACTGTCGGCTAAATGTCCTGTCAGTTATTTGACTTGTCGACTATTTGAACTGTCGGTTAATTGTCATGTCGGCTATTTGTCATGTCGGCTATTTGACTTGTCGGCTAATTGTAATGTCGACTAAATGTCTTGTCGGCTAAATATCATGTCGGCTAATTGTCCTGTCGGCTAAATGTCTTGTCGGCTAAACGTCCTGTCGGCTATTTGACCTGTTGGCTAAATGTCCTGTCGGCTAAATGTCCTGTTGGGTAAATGTACGTTTCGGCTAAATGTACTTGTCGGCTAAACGCCCTGTCGGCTAATTGGTGTCTGCTAAATGTCTTGTCGACTATTTAGTTTTCGGCTAAATGACATAGATCCCCCGTAACGTAACTGTAACTTATCCATAATCTAACCGTAACCTATCTGTAACGGAAATGGAACATAACCGTAACCTAACCGTAACGTAACCGTAACCTACTTATAACCTAACCATAACCTAACTGTAACATAACTGTAACCTAACAGTAATCTATCTGTAAAATAAACGTAACATGACGGTACGCTAACCGTAACCTAATTATTAACTAACCGTATCCTAACTGTGATGTAACTATAACCTAACTGTAACCTAACTGTAACCTAACCGTAACCTAGCTGTAGCCTGGCGGTAACCTAACCGCGATCTAATTGTAATCTATCCGTAACCTACTGTAACCTATCCGGAACCTAACCGTAATCTAATTGTAACCTATCCGTAATCCTATTTGTAACCAAACTGTAACGTAACTGTATCCTATCCGTAACCTAATCGTAGCAGAAACGTAATCTAACTGTAATCTATCCGTAACTTAACCGTAATCTAACTGTAACCGAACCGTAACGTAACCGTAACCTACTTATAACCTAACCATAACCTAACTGTAAAATAACTGGAACCTAACAGTAATCTATCTGTAAAATAAACGTAACATGACGGTACGCTAACCGTAACCTAATTATAACCTAACCGTATCCTAACTGTGATGTAACTATAACCTAACTGTAACCTAACCGCAACCTAACTGTAGCCTGGCGGTAACCTAACCGTAACCTAATTGTAATCTATCCGTAACCTACTGTAACCTATCCGGAACCTAACCGTAATCTAACTGTAACCTATCCGTAATCCTATTTGTAACCAAACTGTAACGTAACTGTAACCTATCCGTAACCTAATCGTATCAGAAACGTAATCTAACTGTAACCTCTCCGTAATTTAACCGTAATCTAACTGTAACCTATCTGTAACTTAACCGTAATCTAACTGTAACCTATCCGTAACATAACCTTAACCTATCTGTAACTTAATCGTAACCTAATTGTTACCTAAAATTAACATAACTGTGACGTAACCGTAATCTAACTGTAACCCAACCGTAACGTAACTGTAACCTAAGTTTAACGTAACCGTAAACTAATTATAATCTATCCGTAACCTAAAAGTATCCTAACCATAACCTAACTAGGCTAATCGTCCTCTCAACTAAATATCCTGTCGTCTAATTTTTCTTGTCGGCTAATCGTCCTGTCGGCCAATCGTCCTGTCGGCTAAATGTCCTGTCGGCTAATTGTCTTGTCGGCTAAACGTCCTGTCGGCTAATTGTCTTGTCGGCTAACTGTCTTGTCGGCTAAACGTCCTGTCGGCTAATTGACTTGTCGGCTAATTGTCTTGTCGGCCAAATGTCCTGTCGGCTAATTGTCTTGTCGGCTAATTGTCTTGTCGACTTATTGTCCTGTCGGCTAATTGTCCTGTCTGCTAAATGTCCTGTCGGCTAATTGTCACGTTCGGCCAATTGCCTGTCGTCCAATTGTCTGTCTGCTAAATGTCCTTTTCGGCTAATTGTCCTGTATGCTATACGTACGTTTCGGCTATTTGTCCTGTCGGCTAAATGTACTTGTCGGCTACATGTCCTGTCTGCTAAATATACGTGTCGACTAATATTTACTTGTCGGCTAAACGTCATGTCGTCTAAGTGCTGTCTGCTAAATGTCTTGTCGGCTATTTGGTTTTCGGGTAATCGTCTGCGACCGATTTTAAATGAGATGACTGAAAAGTATATATCTTTAAATGAAATGAATGCAATATGAACAATGGGGTGTTGGGAACAATATTTGGCGATTTGCCACTTGCGCCCGGCTAACATAAAAATACCTAAATTTATTTTATTGAGCTTTACAAATTTATACTTTATTTCTTTTCATATTAAAGTACTAGCCGTCTCTAGCAAGGAGTATTTACCGTATTAATTCAATGTTAAACGTTGCATCATGTTACTGTTATTCATAATTTAATTTACTTGCCCATTCTTTCGCCAAGTCGGAAGCTTTTGATAGAGAAATCAAGAACTCTTTACGATCATGGAAGCACATCGTATATTTTGTGTTGTTATGTATTTCATCTTTCGTGACAAATATCTCTTAACTCACTTATGCATGTTTCCTTAGCAGTTACTATTCGTTCTCTAATGCGGAATTTTTAAACCTATTAAGTAATCTTTTCTAATTGGGCTCACTGCCAATTGTTGCATTTTAACTGATACGACTGGGTACAAGTGAAATGGTTCTTATGAAATCCTTTGACAATATCTGCATTTGCATTAAACCATATTGATGCTAATATCTTTTTGTTTCACGTTAACCTTTTCAATAGACTCGATTACGGAAGAATAGAAGGTCTACCGGCTCACTGCCATGATCCATTTGAAAATCTATCATTCTTCTCACCTGATCGTGTTGAAGAATTAGTCAGTGTGCCATCGTCTTAAGATTTCAGCTAATTTTATTCGAAACCTGAAAACTAAAATGCGAGGAACCGGATTATAGAAGATTCATTCTAACATACATATCGATTAACAGGTTACATATTATAGAATTATAATAATCACAAGAACAACTGGCAGTTTCAATGCTTTAATAGTTTCCGTAAATTCTCTTTATATAATACAGAAGTTTTAGCGGTGTAAAGATTAACAACATAGTCACAGTAAGTATACTAACAGTACAATATAATAAAAACAGCAGAGGTTTGGGGCAGTGACGAAACTATTAGCACTTTGGAAATATTAGTACGATATATCATTTAACTATTCAGATGATATGCGGAAAAATAAAAATAGATGGCTCGCATTAATAATTAACTCATTGAAAAATAGTCACTAGCTTCAAATATTCGCCAAGCCTGGCTACATTTAGCAAAGTTTCGCCAAATTTGGTAATATATCATGTCAATTCTCAAATTTGGCGACAAAAAATGTTTTGTTTATTCTCACGTCATAATGATGCATATGTATTATGTATTATACACTTACCTATAATATGTATTATGCAAATGTATTACGTATTATATGCATATGTATAATATGTATGATGCATATGCATAAGCTCATTAACAGCACTAAAACGCACTTAAAAGATTAGTGTTCCATAAATAGTAGGGATAATTGCCAGATTGACCAGAGTGCTATTGAGATTAGAATTCCGACATTTATAATAGTCCGGGAGGCGTCTGCACACCCCATCACCTCATCGAGTTTACAGCTGAAATTTTAGGATTAGTTAAAACTAGATTAGCATATTTAAATGCAACTGCTCTGTTAAGTCATATCTTGGTAGAAACCACCTGAAGACCTAATTTTAGTGGTTTACTGATAGGTTTACTATTGTATTTTCCTACATCCAAAAGTTTGGAAACAGGGAGGAATGGGTGCAGGAATACACAATGGAAAATCCACCAATTAACCCGTAAAATCGGGTCTGTAGGTGGTTTCCACAAAGATATGACTTGGCAGACCAGATACATTTCAATACGATAATCGATATTTAACTAATCCTAAAATTTCAGCCATCAACTCGATGAGGTGATGATCTGTGCAGACGCCCCCCGGTCTTTAATAAAATTTGTTTTAAGGGAGTAAAAGATGGACAGATAAACTGAAAGATTTGCCTTATTAAGATTTTTGTAAAAGCATATAAAAATTCATTCAGCTTGAAATCATGTAACACCTTTATAACTCAGGCTAAATTTCTGTAATCGGGTTTTGGCGACCAACATATCTTATCTATAACTATAATCTTTCTTTTACAGATTTAAAATTAACACTAAATTAACACTAAGTAGGCTAATAATACAATATGATAACATTAGCAGCGAACTTCGGATGCCGTATCTGTCGCACATCGTTAAAGACAGTTTATTAGTTACACATTTCATTTAATTAAAAGGAGATTTTTAAAATTTCATATGGAATTAGGATATTTTTCCACTATAGGGACCTTGGCATGTTTTTAAATTCTTGGCGCAATTCGGACTTCAGAAATTGAGATATGTTGCCAAATGATATAAACAACTATGAAAACAAACCTGATGAACTTTTATGTTATTTATATACATATAAACATTTTATTTATACATGTATAAAATATTATTTTTTATATACAAATTATTTATGTTGGTATATAAAAATAAATAAACGGGTTCCTTACATTAAATAAATTGTATACATATGGGAAAAATTGCTTGTGTATATGACACAGTAAATAGGTTGCCAGAAAATACGTTATTATCAAATTTCTTTTCTCGTCAAGGCTATTTTCTGTATTTCGTCAAGGCTGCTATATCGGAAACGTACAGAATTGCGGTTATATATTTTTTTTATGTTTTATTGTTTTAATATCGTAAATATATCATAATCTATACTGATTAAAATTTTTAGGTATATTCATTTTTTCTATTTAACAAGCATCTTTGGAAAAGCATATATATTAAATGTTATTGTGCTTGAAATCACGTGACCCCCTTCAAAACTCTGTAATCGAGTTTTGGCGAACATTGGCACAATTGAATGTGTTAAGGAACTGTTTACGGCCAAATGAACACCCCCTGTTTGAAGGATTTAGAGGCGGAAATTCTGTGTTTTCAGATTTTTCTTGTTAATTGTGCTACAAACCCGACTTCCTTGTGAAATTTCATGATTCTACGACTTTTAGAAGTACCTTAGTTATTTGATGATGCGAAGTGAGTCAGTGACAAAAAAGCTCTTTTTCGGAATTTAATATTTCGAAAACTACTAAATATAGAAACATAAAATCGTGGAAACTTAGTTCAGTTTGACCATACGAACACGTATATAAAAAAAAAATTTCTATATCTCTCCTTAAAACGACGTTATGAGGGGGTGAAAAGTATGCCGTTATGGTTCAGGAAAAGGTATCTTACGGCTTGTGCGAACTTGGCGGTCGCACTGCCGTGCTCCCAGATAGTAAACCTATCAGTTAACCACTAAAATTAGGTCTTCAGGTGGTTTCTACCAAGATATGACTTAAC
The DNA here is from genome assembly GCA_963932465.1 of Maratus speciosus. Taxonomy (NCBI): domain Eukaryota; kingdom Metazoa; phylum Arthropoda; class Arachnida; order Araneae; family Salticidae; genus Maratus; species Maratus speciosus. The sequence goes on from OZ010793.1 coordinate 577,984,688, forward strand.
AGACTAGTTGCATTTAAATATGCTAATCTAGTTTTAACTAATCGTAAAATTTCAGCTGCAAACTCGATGAGGTGATGGTGTGTGCAGACGCCTCCCGGTCTATTATAAATCTCGGAATTCTAATCTCAATAGCACTCTGGTCAATCTGGCAATTATTTCTACTATTTATGGAACACTATTCCTTTAAGTGCGTTTTAGAGATGTTAATGAACTTATGCATATGCATCATACATATTATACATATGCATATAATACGTAATACATTTGCATCATACATATTATAGGTATGTGTATAATACATATGCATTATTATGACGTCATAATAAACAAAACATTTTTTTGTCGCCAAATTTGAGAATTGACATGATATATTACCAAATGTGGCGAAACTTTGCTAAATGTCGCCAAGCTTGGCGAATATTTGACGCCAGTAACTATTTTTCAATGAGTTAATTATTAATGCGAGCCATCTATTTTTATTTTTCCGCATATCATCTAAATAGTTTAATGATATTTCCAAATAATTCTAATATTTCCAAAGTGCTAATAGTTTCGTCACTGCCCAAAACCTCTGGTATTGTTATTATATTGTACTGTTATTATACTTACTGTGACTATGTTGTTAATCTTTACACCGCTAAAACTTCTGTATTATATAAAGAGAATTTACGGAAACAATTAAAGCATTGAAACTGCCAGTTCTCCTTATGATTATTATAATTCTATAATATGTAACCTGTTAATCGATATGCACGTTAGAATGAATCTTCTATAATCCGGTTCCTCGCATTTTAGTTTTCAGGTTTCGAATAAAATTAGCTAAAATCTTAAAACCATGGCACATTGACTAATTCTTCAACACGATCAGATGAGAAGAATGATAGATTTTCAAATGGATCATGGCAGTGAGCCGGTTGACCTTCTATTCTTCCGTAATCGAGTCTATTAAAAAGGTTAACGTGAAACAAAAAGATATTAGCATCAATATGGTTAAATGCAAATGCAGATATTGTCAAAGGATTTAATAAGAACCATTTCACTTGTACCCAGTCGTATCAGTTAAAATACAACAATTGGCAGTGAGCCCAATTAAAAAAGATTACTTAATAGGATTAAAAATTTCCGCATTAGAGAACGAATCGTAACTGCTAAGGAAACATGCATAAGTGAGTTAAGAGATATTTGTCACGAAAGACGAAATACATAACAACACAAAATATACGATGTGCTTCCATGATCGTAAAGAGTTCTTGATTTCTCTATCAAAAGCTTCCGACTTGGCAAAAGAATGGGCAAGTAAGTTAAATTATGAATAACAGTAACATGATGCAACGTTTAACATGGAATTAATACGGTAAATACTGCTTGCTAGAGGCGGCTAGTACTTTAATATAAAAAGAAATAAAGTATAGATTTGTAAACCTCAATAAAACAAATTTAGGTATTTTTATGTTAGCCGGGCGCAAGTGGCAAATCGCCAAATACTGTTCCCAACTCCATTGTTCATATTGCATTCATTTCATTTAAAGATATATACTTTTCAGTCATCTCATTTAAAATAGATGCATTTCCCTCATTTTATTTAATAGAATATTTAACATAGAAATAATTAAATAAATAAATAAGAAATAATAGCATAAACCAAAATATTTTATTTGAAAATCAAAGCATTGTTTCTAATTTACGGATGTGAAAAATGAAAACTGCTATTGGCGAAAAAACAAAAGGCTAATGAGGAGATTTGCTCCCGGCTAACATAAAAGTACCGAAATTTAAGTTTTTTCATATTAATATAGTTTAGAATAACAAACTTAAAAAAACATACAAAAAGTAGTGATATCCCAACAAAAAGTTTTCGGTAAAAAAAAAAAAAAAGGCGCCAAGTTTTCCTTAATGTTTCGGCCAGAAAAAGTAGTGATATCTGAAGTTCGCACAAGTTAAAAGCCAAACATCCCAAATCTTTCATTGAAAATGGCTTCCTGCGACTTGGCCGTTAATGCCTTCGAGAGAGTTTTTCAAATTTTAAAATATGTACAAATGAGCTACATGTCAACTACATTTTTTGATTATTTTAGGCATTTTGTGGCACAGAGTACAGAAATAAAATACACATTTGAAAAAAGCATTTTAACAACTTCGGTCTATTTAAATGATTAGAAGTTAAAAATAACAAAATACTTGTATTCAGGAGATAATATCCCTAATTTCTAAAACATAATTAGTATCAGCTTTTAACAGTTTATAAATCGAATACCTCTTAATGTATGCAAACAAACTATAATAAATGTTCAAACGAAAAAAATCTCTTTCGTCAATACACAAGATTTCAATATTATACAATAAAATATAATGTAACATATTGTGAGATTTGAAGTAAGTAAATTTTGTTTTATTTCTTGGGTTTTACGTTAATGACTTTAGCTTTAGACCGTACAAAATGGCAATTAAACCACAAGTGGACTAAATGATCTGTAATCAAAACTAATGTTTGTTCAAACTGAATGTTAGTTATCAGAAATCTTTTACTTATAATGTCTTTATGTGAATTTGCCTCTTTGCATTCTAATATTACTTTTAATATTTAAATAATTCATAAATGCGTAATTTCCAATCATTAATTTTGAAATACTGTAGAAAGCATTAACGGCCAAGTCGCAGGAAGCCATTTTCAATGAAAGATTTGGGATGTTTGGCTTTTAACTTGTGCGAACTTCAGATATCACTACTTTTTCTGGCCGAAATATTAAGAAAAACTTGGCGCTTTTTTTTTTTTTTTTTTTTTTTTTTTACCGAAAACTTTCTGTTGGGATTTATCCTTTTTTTCTACCTTCCATAATTTAACATTATAGAAATATCCCTTTTTAAATCTTTTTTAATTCAAGCGTTTCTTTCCTGTTGCCAAACCCTAAAAAATGACACAATAATGTGAAAAAAATAAGGATAACGCATGTATTTTGTTTCTATTTGCCAATAAAAATTCAGATTTTCTTGCTATATTTTTGCGTGTTTGATATTGACGTCATTCTAAACAGAAAATTTACATTTGTTTGTATATAAAATAAAAACTTTAACTATAAGAGCGGGAAAATAACGTAGCACCTCAATTTGAATGTTTATTTTTTTTTTTAAATTAAAACATCTATTTTAATACAAACAGTCAAATTTCATGAAAACAATTTAACAAAAAGAAAAAAAGGCTAGATATGACGTCACATTCTATCAAATCTTTTCAACGCGTAATCAAACTCATTGTGGCTCCTATATTTTGCTTACTACTTCGATTGTATACTACAGCCATATCTTATAGTTATATGTTATCGCTAAGTGTTGTATTGGTTTAGATTCAGTGCTAACATTTTCTGTGATTTATAGCAAAAAGAGAGCGGTTATTTACATTTTCAAAAAAAATCTTAACAGATGTCTTGATATAAAATTTATGGAAAATGACATCATTTCATCTATCATTGTAGATTTAATTTCAATAAAATTTCAAATTTTCCAAATAAAATTTTAGTAACTACTACCTCATTTGGATGTACTTTTTTTTTTTTTTTTTTTTTTTTTTTTTTTTTTTTTTGCATTATCCCCCGTATTGTGAAGATATTGTATACTTCTGTTACGCGCGCCAAAGAAAAAATGTATTTTAATTTTAAAAGTTAAAAAAATTACCACAATGTGTCAAAAGAACATCCTTTTTCTGAATTTAAATTTCGTGAGTTCCAAAATTAAAACTAAAAATGTGAGTTTTTTCATAAACTTCATGTTCTCAAATCCAAAGGAGCTATTTTCTGACATATTTTTTAATTAAATTTTGTTCGGAAACGCATGAAATTGACAGGAGTTCTTATTTAGAAACTATGTAATCAAAAGATAGTTTCCATTTGTTGGTAAAGGTATAACATCTTTCAGTTGGTGTTTTGAACTAAATTTCGGACGCAACATTGCAATAAAGGATAAAAACCGGCAGTCACGCAACCACAATTGCTCATAACTCGATAAATAATTTATTTATGAAAAAGGGAAAAACTCATTTCAATTCCAAATCGCTTTAATAGTCAGGCCTACAAGTTTTAAGTCTTTACGTTTAATGAGTCAGAAAATGTGTCAGAAAGTTTCGCGTTGTTGAGCAGGGAACTGGAGAAACATCTTAAGCATTTGCAAGTTAGTATTTTGTAATCAAGTTGCATGCCAGATAGTCGCTTAAAACATAAGTCATTCTATATTGTTTTAAACAAAGGTGCATGCCATAATAGGTGTCAGGCACACTCATTAAAATAAGAATACCCTAGCACACAGCGCCATTACCGAAGATAAACCCATCAATATACTTAGAGATAAAAATAGTTCTGCATTTTTCATTCAGCTAATAAGACTAATCCTTCATAATTGGATTCACATGATTATATAACTTTCCGCTATAATTCTATGACTAAGCAACGGAAAACAATATGTTACGCACTAAAATCTTCCCTAAAAAAATTAATAGTGCAAGTCGCATGGAAATCCGTTCTGAAGAATTCAAGTTATATGCACCCGGAACGAAATTCCCATTTGAATTTTATATATTTATCAGGTTATTTTGAGTAGTTTGATTTGATATCTGTTAAATTCATGTTTTTTTTATTTTATTTTTGGCGTTTTAATTTCGTTTGCCAATTTAGTTATTGAATATTACGCGAAAGCAAACAAATTCTGAATTATTTACAATGTTTTTGAACAATTGAGTTAATATTTTGTATTTGGGTTGCAAGCATATTTAAAAAATATGCATGCTTAAAAATTATTTTAAAACCCATAAAAAATTCGTAAATTGAGATAAACATTACAAACAAATATCACAGAGAGTACTTTTGTTTTCTATAATACGTTGGAACAATCGAATGTATAATGTTTAGATGTTAAACTGCAATAAAAGGGAAATTTGTTGTGTTAGGTTGTTGCCACCGAAAATATGATACCAGCGTTAATCAGAGACATGTCTTTTCTTTATACTATTGCATTAAGTGTAAACTAAACAGGTTCATCTTTCGTAATCGGGTTGCACTCAACATTAAAAATATCCATGCTTAAAAATTACTTTAAAATCCATTAAAATCAGAAAACTTTTACAATTTTCAAACAGGTACAATTTTCAAACAAATTTCATTTGAGAAGTTTTTTCTATTCGACATTGTAAAAAATGAAATTGTTTGATGTTTAAAAGTTAGAAAAATTGCAGTAAAGGCGCATTTTATGGGTTACAATTTATGGGGCACAATTTATGGGCACTCACATAGTGTTTTTACTTTATAATGTAGATAATACCATACAAACGAGAATTTCACTAAGTGCTGCGCGATTTGGAGGAATTTCTTTTTTTCGTATTGTCAGGAAAATCACATATTTTTCTCTTATACCCGCCAAAGAAAACGTGCATTCTGTCATTAAAGCTTAGGGATTTTACTATGGTTGCAAGACAATAACGCCATGTTTTTTTATTGTCTTTATAACGATTTGTGGATGGGAATGCACAAATTTCAGTTATTGTGATTGCCTTATTATTTCGTTTTAATTTATTTTACCTGGAAGGCTTCTTATAATTGACGCGGGCGAAGCCGGGTAGTTCTGCTAGTAATAGCATATTTTCCAATTCTTCAGGGCGGTTATTGAACATTAAAATATCGTCAGCGAACCGGAGATGACTTAAATATTAATATTTAATACAATTAATGTCGTTGCATTTAATTATCAGTAGAAGAATCATCATACTTATTTTATTTTTTGCTGTAGAGGTTATAAACGAAAGAAAATACTACACTATAAAAAAATTCTGTGAAGTTACTGAAATTTTTCTAGGAAACTGGGATTCCTAGAACAATTTATGTAACGGCAACAATAAAAATTGATGTACCAGATACTATTACATGAATTTTTGTTGTTGCAGTTACATAAATAGTTTTATGAATCCAGTTTCCTAGAAAAATTTTAGTAACTTCACATTTTTTTTTTTTTTCGTTACAGTATAATAGATTCTTTCAAAGGAAAAAACTTTTGAAATTAATCGGAATAAAATATTTGAAGTTGCAAGTGTTTAACAAATTAGTAAAAGTCTAATGGAATGAAAAGGTCATTATTTAATGACGCATGAAGAGAAAGAGAAATATAATTGTAAGCATATTTCAGTATTGAAAAATAATTTCTTTTATACATTCAACGTTGAAGCATTTGCCATTAAAAAAACTAGGGGATCGTACCCGGGCTTCCCGGGTTACAGAATATAGGTGAAAACATTTCTTTTAAATTGAAAACTAATATATTTTTTAATGCAATAAATTTTTTAGATTGCCCACTTACATTAAAAAAGCATTTTTGATATGAAAAATACGAATTATGCAATCAAATATATTTTTTTAATTTATCCAAAGCGATATTTTCTTATTAGCCGCATGCTAAGAGTTATTTGACCAAGATTTTGCTACTTACGGCATCCTTTTATGTTTTGATAATTTCGGAACTTATACATGTCTGTTAAATTTGTGTTTTATTTATATTATTTTATTTTATTCATAGGGAAGTTTTTTTAAATGGATATTAGGCCTAAGAAAATGATGAACTTTTTATTTTGTTTTCAGGGCAAACGGATTAATCTTTCGCAATCGAGCTCCTCGCGATATATAGATAATTAAAAAAAATATTTCATGCTTTAAAATTGTTTTTAAAACCACTAGGGGATCGTACCCGGGCCTCCCGGGTTAAAGAATATAGGTGAAAACATTTTTTTAAAATCGAAATCTAATATTTTTTTTAGATGCAGTATTTTTTTAGATTGCCCACTTACATTAAAAAAGAATTTTGATATGGAAAATACGAATTATACAATCAAATAAATTTTTGAAATTTATCAAAAGCGATATTTTCTTATTAATGCCTGCTAAGAGTTATATGACCAAGATTTTGCTACTTATGGCATCCTTTTATATTCTGAAAATTTCAGGGCTTATACATGTCTGTTAAATTTGTATTTTATTTATATTACTTTATTTATTTATTCACAGGGAAGTTTTTTTAATGGATATTAGCCGTAAGAACTCTTTTTTTTTGTTTTAAGGACACACGATTTAATTTTTCGTAATCGAGCTCCGCGTGATAGACAATCAGTAAACTGAGATGAACTTTGCAGACAAATTCCATTTGAAGAAAAATCCTATTTGGTGATCTAAAAATTTAAATTGTACGATTACATATATGTTAGATTTGTGTTTTTTTTTTAGTATTATTCTTTTATTTGTTTATAAAAGAAGTATTAATTTCGTTAATTTGTCTTTCACAAATAGGTTAGGTTGGTGTTTTTTTAATATTATTCTTTTATTTGTTTATAAAGGAAGTATTAATTTCGTTATGCAAAAATAGTCAGAAACAAATGCTGAACAATGTTTGTTGCTCTATGTACAAAATGTTTATTATTATTATGTATTGAAACTGGCACGTGATAAGACAAACTTTAAAAAAATCATGCTTAAAAATTATCCTAGAAAACATAATTCATCAGTTAATTATGTTACAGTTTTTAAACAAATTACATTTGAGAATAATTTTTTTCTCTAATGCGGCGAAAATAAATGCACGATGGTCAGAAGATTAAAAAATTGCAGTAGCGAAAATTTAAAGCCCGAAATTTGATTGTGAAGTGTTGCCATTCCCAAAATGACGTCAGCGTTATGCACATATATGTTTGTTCTTTATAATATAGATACTTAATCAGTAAAATATAATAAAGATCAGTTATTAGGATGTGGTTATCAATTGAGGCTTTTGTGCTTGGTATTCCGGAATGAAAAACAGCAATTTTCACCTTCTCAAAATTTGCATACGCACTTCTCGTATCCATATTCATCACTTATAAAAAACAATTGTATTTTCTTTGATCATTTTAAAATCATTTTAACTCAAAACTTGAAGTCACGGTCAGTGTTGAATTCAGACACTTTTCTCCCAGAGGTATTTCTGTGGCTCCGGGGGGGGGGGGGGATTTCACTTTTGACGATTGAAAACACAAAATCTCAAATCTTCTGGTGGGGACATCTCATTGCTCCGGGGGTATGTCTTCCCCAGGCCACCCCCTGAATTCAACACTGGTCACGATTGTCTGCAACATCTGTTATGTGAACAGACGCATTCTTTACTTGAGATTCTAATCTCAGTACCGGAGAGTAAAAATTTCCATAATTTATGTTTTTTAGACGCATTTGTGTTAAAATGTTTAGTTTTATCTAAGAAAATGATCGTTTTCTTATAAATATGACTTCATTTTCACTTAAATAAGCATTCCACCTAGTGTCTGAAACTTAGTATCAGTACACATCCAGAAGGAAAAACAATATAGAAAATTTATGAGAAAGAATGCTTCTTTTCAAAAGCAGTATGATATTTCCCGTTATTATGCCCCTAATATAATAATATACTCCTAATGGGATTTTGCGCCATGTAACCCTATACAACAATTTTTATCAATAATTCTGAATTTTTTATCAGAAAATGGCATGAATAAAGATAAAAATACTTCATTATTTCTCTCTTGTCTGCAGTAATGAAAGCTATCTAATTTTCACCATTTTCAAGAAATTTCATAAAATGCTTTTAAAATTAAAATATAAAATTGGGGATATAAAAAAAACAGATAGTTCGATCACATCTACAAATGAACAGCTTTCAGTTAAAAAAAATATATATATTAGTAAAATTGGTTCAGCATAAAGATCAGGGCAGATGACTATAAACAAAACCACTTGTATTTTAAATATATAGATTATATAAAATTATGAAAAATTAAATTCAGCAAATTATGTTATTTTGATAAAATTATAGTAGAATATCCTAAAGAATAAATAGCATTAAAATTTTATAATTCGAGAGAATTTTGGACAAAAACTTCAGGAACATGATATTATTTTAAACTTCGAATTATTTGTTTGCTTGTCTAACTTGGCGAAGCAAATCCTTCCAGGCGAGAATCTTCAATTTCTGTTATATAAATTTCTATTATTTGCATGTCACCTCTCTTTTATAAGGACACTCTAAATTTGTGCAAAACATTGCGTTTTATCAGTGTGTGATTTCGATTACATTATTTTCAAAAGTGAAGCATTTTCAACTGTGAAGAATTTCAAAGCAACTGGGCTGTGAAAATGACGCACTTCTACAAAACATAATTCAGTTTTAAGAATTAAAATACACGCTTTTTTATAAAATGACGTCATTTGCATTCGCTAAAGCAATCCACTTTTACAATTCAGTCTTTAATTTCGTGTATAGAAAAAAAGTATGCATATGATGTCATTATCACGGAATAAGAGACAATATTCTTGACATAGCCCGTATTTTAATTTCAACTTTTTTTCAGGTTTTATGAGAAAATGGCAACAAAAGGATACAGTAATCTCCTATTTTCAAGGATTTTTCATTTCCTTTCCATAGAAATGGGGTAATTTTGTTGCCACAATTAGAAAAATGGTATTAAAAACTTCAAAAAATTAATATCTCAAAAATAAATTGAGATACAGTTTTCAAACAAATTGCATTTAGAAGAGCATTTTTTTCCTTATACGACGGTATAAAAATTTAAAATGTACGATGTTTAGAAGTTTAAAAATTTGCAGTAGAGAAAATTGCAAATCCAAAATTTTACAAATTTCAAAGTGTTGCCATTCGCAAAATGACGTATGCGTTACGAACAGATACGTTTGTCCTTTATAATATAGATAGAATTTGATAGAAATATCGCATTTCGCTTATATTCGGATATAGAGGGAATATTTAAAGAAAATAATAACAGAATCTTTCGCAGACAAAATTTTCGAAGATATCCAGAATAAAGTATTTGAGCATATTTAATGAGGTTAGTAAAATTTCAGCGGAAGAAAAGAGTTTCTCATTATTCATTTATGTGTCAAAAGAAAGAGAAAATATTAGCAAGTATTAGCAGTATTTCAGTAAAGAAAAGTATTTTACTTTTAAAATTGTAGTATTTAATTATCAAAAAGAGAATTAAGTATTTAAGCATCATATTTGGTTCATTTTTTGGCATCTAGGGTTTAAATGTAACTAATAATAATGATAATAATAATAATAATAATAATAATAATAATAATAATAATAATAATAATAATAACAGAAGAATCTTTCTCATACAAAGCTTTTAAAGATATCTAGAATAAAATACTTGAACGTATTTGACGGGCTGTGGTCTATTTTTATACCAATTTTAATCCGCAAAGGGGCTGAACATATATAACCCTTTAAGCCCTGACCTACACAATTTTATAGGTAATACCAAAGTAAAAGAAAAAGAATATTTCCTATTTTTAATTAAAAAAATGGCCATAATAATTTTTGAAAAAAAAAATGGCCATTTCCCCCCCCCCCCCCCCCCAATCTGACCAGAAAATCAGAGTTCAAACTTTTTACGACTGCTCTTTCATCTTCACCTAACATTATATGGCTCATTTATAATGTCTGTTTCATAATAATAGAAGCCACCAGTCCATCAGAAGAAAATAACTCAGTTAAAGCGGAAACTCGGATAATCGGGACTCTACTGTATTTCTTATTTTTTTTAATACATGAGAGAGGCTTGGAATAGATACTTTGGGTTCGGGTTGGTTTCAGGTTTAAGTGCTCGGTTTGGGGTTACGGAAATTATTGTGCTTCGGGGGATCGACTTCAAATAATTATTTCGGATTCAGATCAGATAGAACATTCCAGTGCAGGACTGTACATTATATTCACGTGATGATAACTTTTAACACTGTACTATAAAGTAATTTCTGTATCTTAATAAAATCAAAATTTCATTAAAGTTCATATAATCTAAAAATGAATATATTCTTTATTTAATTGCTATAAACTGATATATGAAGGATCATATACTAATTGATAAATACTGTATAGTTCTATTCAAATAATATATTATATTTTATCTTATTCAATTTTAAAGTTCTAAGTCATTCATTTTCTTAAAAAATATTATCATATGGCAAAATTTAAATTACACTTAACTTAGAAAATATGATACTTCTGTTAGGACAAATTACATTTTTTTTTTTTTTTAAATATGCATAATTACATCTCAAACGACTTCGGTCCAGAGTTTCCCCCACTTAATGTGAAAAGTGCAATAACGAAATTCCTGTTTAAAAATAAATAAACATTAAATGTGTGCAATTGGGGTTAAATAAATTTAAACCGCTTCAGTAAAATTTTTGAAGATACTCTGTATAAAATGTTTTACATAATTAGTTTAGTAAGAATTTTGTAAAAAAAATAAGATAAAAATATCAACTAGAGAAAATTATATTTTCAAGTGCTATATGTTAAAATACGTCAAATTAATTTAGCATTAGAAGCTAAAACTTTTGAATCTATATTATGAAGCACAAAAGAATCTGCCATTAACGCTAGCTAAAAATTAACACTAGATTTATCGATTGTACATTAGAGTGGGCAGAAAAAAAAATTCTTTCATAGCTTTACAGCAGAAAAATTGCGAATTGGTAGGAAAAAAGAAAATATAAATAAGAAAGAAAAATCATGCGTCACCCATAGATTACGAAACATATTTCCAATACATTTAGAATGTCCAACGAATTTAGAAGACTGTAATAAAACTTCACTGTTTAAAAAAGTGAAGAGGTTGTCTAACTAAACAATTTTGAAAAGGCATAACGCACTTGAAAACTTCAATTCAGCAACGACCATTGACAGTTGGTAGAGTATCTGAATTCTTTTATGCAGCCCTATAAATGATCTATAAATTTTTATGTATAGTAATAATGTAGTTCAATAGTAAGCAATAATGTAGTTCTTTGGTTTGACGGCCTGGGTGGAGCAAGATCGCCTGATCATAGATCCAGCTTAGACTTATTTACGATCCACCCGGGGGTCTTCCCGAACACGCAGGGGCTCGCAGGCAGAAACTCAGCCCAGCCAGAAGGGGAAGGCACGTATCTTTTACAAAACATAAAAAAAAACTTATCCTAGTTATAATTAATTTACAAACTGTGGCCGAAGCCAGGATGCCAATAGTCCGAGAAGGGGAAGCATAAGCAGTAGTTCAGGAAAGTTGCAAACAATTTTAGGGTACTAATAATAAAAAAAAAATACAGTAACCCCTTAACATTCGCGAGTGTTAGGTTCGCGGAGACCTCCGCAAATGTTGAAACTATCTTTCCGTGCATAAAAAAGGGTTAGGTTTTACGATTTTTTTTTAATGGAAAAAAGAAATTAAAGCTTAAAAATCATATTTATTTTAACGATTAAAAAGTCATAGATGCCAACATCTTACGCTTTTTTGTATCACAAAAATTTTATAATAAACTTTACCTTTTTAAATCGTCGTAATCAGCCGATTAAATAAGGCAAAAATTTCTATTAAATTTTTGTGGTACAAAAAACTGGAAGAGTTGGCAGCTATGAAAAGTGCTTGCTGTAAATAAATGTAAATAATTATAAACATTTTGTGCATAATTTATTTGCCAGTTGATAGCTGAAACAATTTAGTGACATGCGATTGTTTGGCAGGATTTACGCTCTTGTTATGAATTTGCAAATAAGGAAATGTTGTGGCCTCGGTTTCTTTTATTAAATTTAAGACTCCTCACTAGTGAAGGATCGCAATTCTATTGCTTATTCAACAAATTTCGATGTTTTAAAATTTCTCCGGCAATTTTTGCAGAAAATATTTCACCTGCAATAAAAGTTTTGCAATTTAGACAAAAAGTTGCATAAAAAAATAAAGAAAATTACTGATATATATTCTTCCTCAACACAAGGGCGGAAGCTCTTGCAAATTAAGCTATACAGTAGATAGTCATCCAGTGTCACGCAGTTCATAGAATTGGTGATACAAAGCGAGTTTACTTTGTAAAAAAATACTCTTTATGAAACAAAATTCGGGAATAACCAAGTTAAGTGTTTACGAATGTTGAAATGTTCTGCATTTTCTATTTCGAGAATAGTTAAAACTCGTGAGTGTTAAATCCGCGAATGTTAAGGGATTACTGTATTACAAATATATTCCGATATATTCTGAATTCAACGATAACAAGTTAAATTCAGTTGCATACAATAAATATTCTCTGAGTCAAAAAAATTTACAATTTCTGGACACGAACAATTTGCCAGTAGATTAATTAACAAGATATTGATATTTTAATTTTGCTATAAAAGAGGAGACCGGGGGAATGGCGCCACTCGGGGTTATGCCGCCACCCCTCCTAGTTTAAAAACTAACGGCAGTTTGAGATAGTGAATGCGCCCTCACTATATCGACTAACAATAGAAACAGTGGCTAGAGTGAAAATGATTTTGTTGTATGTCGTTCGTTTGTTCTAGTGAAAAATGTAGTTTTCATCGAGTTGCTTCTTATTTTAGAGCTTCAAATGAGTAGAGGTAAGAACCTTTTATTGTAACATTAGGTACTTCAGATAATATTACTCGTAATCTACCTGCATTCGCCGACATTTTGGTGCAAATTGTTGAACAAGTTCGGTTCTTCTTTCATCTTTGCTGGGAGATTTCCGTTATAGTGTCCTCTCGGTGTAATGCTGCCACCGCACAGTGGTCCCAAATCGCGATTATGTGGCCAAAAATCAGAAAATCGAAGTTTCGTATTTCGAAATGAAATCTATTCTACAGTATTTAGAAATATCTGAAGATTTATATCCTGTTATATTTTGCTTTTATCAGCTCACATGAATTAGCATTGCTTATTTGAAGTTAGGAGTTTTTAGCGTTTTCTGCTGTTGCGTGAATTTCAGGCAAATTTGCAGCATTCACACCCTAACTAAGACCATTTCAGATAGTTTCTCGTTTTTTTCTTTGCACTTCTCTGAAACAACATTAAATTTCATATTTAATTTGATTTTTCGATTGCAAAAATCTCAAAAATTAAAAAAAGAGGAATTTTTTAAATAATACATAGTTTTAAGGCATTTTTGTACATAAAAAGTGATATGTAAAAAAAGTCCTTCCGAATTCCTCGGACTTTTATAGTACAAAATGTAGAATGAGCCTTCTAAAATCATATCCCAAGAGATTTATTGCGACTTTTTGCGACTTTTTAAGAACTAGCAGTTTGAAGTTGGACATTGGATATTGCCAGTATTAGCCCAACATGCGTAATCGGGTTTAAAGTCAATCTAATTTCCGCACTGACCCAAAATTGTCAGTGTTTATATCATGCAACATTCTAATTAACATAACACTGTCAATTTCATTTTTTTAATTCGCGGAGGGAGGGGGGGGGGGTGGTTAAGAGTTGGGGATATTTTTTTTTATATATATTTTTATTTGTTTTTAAAAATTTTTCCTTGCTTTTTTCGTTTACATAAAAAATAATATTAAAACTTGACCTTATTTTAAAAAGTACATATTTAAAGTTCAGTTTATATATATACACACACACACACACACACACACACATATATATATATATATACTAAATTCTAGCAACATGCATGTCTAAGAAATTCAATCAACTGGGAAACATCATTTAATGTTTTAAATTTCCTGATTATTTGAAAAGCATATTTTACCTAATTACAAATAAATTTTATTATTAACCCCTTCGAGACCGGAGGCTTTTACGCAAATTTTATTCGGTTGCCACCACTTTTTTAAAAAGAGTTACCTTTACTTAATCAATCAAAAAAATGCTCTAATTAAAGAAACTAAATATTTAATTTAACTAAATTGTAACTAAACTATTTTTTTTTTTTTTTTACTGGTGCCTAAAACAAATTATTTATGCTCTTTTTTAGGGTGCATATATGCAACCATGGTCCCGAACGGGTAAAGTAGAATTATTAACTTTTACTTTAATTTTCACGTATCGTCACATAAATCTATTGTAAATTTTTTTATTGCGTTTATTTTTTTTTCAGTTTATTATATGAATGTTAATTTAATTGTATTAATTTATATGCACATTTAAATTTTAATGAATACTTTAATACTTTAACAAATTAAAAAATATATGAAAAATTCGCCCAACCCTTAGGATGAAATGTTGCAGTTACTTGAAATGTGTAAATCCACTTTTCTGAAGGTTTATTTAAAAAACAGATTTTATTTTATTTTTCAATAAAAAGATATAAAATTCTTTTATATTAAAACATAGTTTTGATTTTTTTTTTTTTTTGTAAAAATTTTAAAACTGTTAGGGATGATAGAGTTTTATACCGGAGAGGACAGGGGGTGGGGGGTTGAGAAGCGGAACTTTCAAATACAGTCGAGTCTCTCTATAACGAAACTCCATACATCGAATTTCTCTATATAACGAACTTTTAGTCGGAACGGTCCCTTTTTCCCATGATCTCATTAAAAACAATCTCCATATAGCGAAATATGGAGATTGAGATATTGATAGAGATATTCTCCATATAACGATTTTTTTCATAAAATGTTCTTTACTTATTGTTTTAAAAAAGCATCCAAATCACATGGAATCAGTTTTCCATCACCGATTAGTGATTTATCGTTCAGTGCTGAGTTTTTTTATCTTACTTTTCTACCTTGAATCTCCAGGTTTTTTATGCCCAACGAATTCATCGCCCCCCCCCCCTCCCACACACCTTCCAGCATACTTCTTAAAACAGTGTCAATTGAATTGTTACATATATAAGAGCGGGATCAGAGAGGTAATTGAAGTTTAAGATGAATGAGAATTCAAATGGAGGAAAATGTTCCCGATACAATTTTTCATTTCTTGCTAAAGTGTGAACATTTTTTCGAGAGTGTAACAATTTTGAAATCAAAACAGCGAAAAATTACAGATTTCTTCGTCGAAAATTAATGTAAGTTTTCTTTATGTGATTTCCATTATGCTTCCAAATAAAATGTCTGTTCTCTTTTTTGAAACTGTTTAAATAATTCAGAAATACAATATTAGGTTAATATTTATAGTTAAACATTTCGAATTCTTAATTAAACACCTCAAAAGTAATTTTTGTTCAAAATTTACATATTAAATAGTACATATTAAATAGGAATTTTTACTAATTCTCTATATAACGAATTTCTCTATACAACGAATTTTTTACTCGAACAATAGATTTCGTTATATAGAGACTCGACTGTATACTAGAAAATTAGTCAGGTAATTATTTATTTAATATTACCAAAATAAAGTAACAAAGGCAGATTCTTCATTTTTATTGGAATTTCAAAGGTATTATTCTCTGTGTAATAAAGAGAAGGGGGGGGGGGGGGCGAAAATTTTGAAAGTAATCTAATTAATGAATTTAATGATTTCATTATTAATTCATAGTAAATAGATGTTGAAAACTTAAAAAATATTAATGATATTTTTAAAATTTCCTTGGTATAGAGACAAATGGAAAAAGGGGAGATTTCACGTGTATGTGTGTGCGTGTGTGTTTGTTGGGTGTGTTGGGGGGGGGGGCGGCAAAATTCAGCTGATTGATTCTTTATGTATTTTACTTATTGCTTATACTCTTTATTGTTAATTTGCAATAACATAAAAAAGAGAAAAAATCAATAAGATTTTAACCTGTACATTTTCAGGGAGGGAGGGACAGGGCGGGGGGGTTAAAATTTCACATTTTCATCATCTATTGAATTAGATGATTTGTTTTGAAAAAGGAAAAATATTCCCCATAATCAAAAGAGAAAAATTCTCATTCCTGTAAAAAAAAATCCCGTAAAAAAAGAAAATTTAAATTTAATAAAAACTTGGCCCCTCTATTGCGCCCCCCAAATCCCCTCCCCTAGAATCCCAATTACATTTACTTTATATTCGCTATGTAATGTCATTTAGAATGTTATAAAATTAAAAATGAAGGATATACAACCACCAGGAAAGACAGAAATGATTTTTGGCCCCTTGATCGCGATTTGGGACCACTGTGCACCGTGGCAAATAGTGACTTTTCCAATTTGAGTTAAATTGTAAGCTTAGCACATTAATAAATCTAGTGTAAGGAACATTATAATAATTCATTATTTTGCTAAATTATTGCATTCTAAATATTTTCAGTAGCTTATGTTTCTCCTAGTATCCATTTTATGTATTTACTAGGTCATTAAAGAGTGGCGCCATTACCCCGATACAGGGGCGGAATTACCCCAGTGTCCTGGGTAATCCCGCCACTGTACAGAGGTTGAAAGAATTTTTTTTATGTGCGCTTACTTTACAGTTATGATTACGGTTATATTTATACAGATACTAAAGATAATGATTCAGCTTTGGAATTTTTACTATTAAAAAAATAAAAATTTTTTGAAGTGAAAAAATTTAAATTCCCTTAAGGTGTCGCCATTCCCCCGGTCTCCCGTACTTTTCAATGCCAAAAGGTTTAATCTGCACAATTTTTTGAGCTATCAATATACTAAATAATAGTGCAATAAGTTAATTCAATATTCGATTTCAATCTGTACAAGTTTAGACACAATTTTTGAATACTAGTAAATAGAAACTATTTTTGAATGCGAACATTATGAACACGATTTTTGAATACAAATATTATTAACACAAAATTTGAATACAAGTATTGTAAAACAATTTTGGAAGTAAATAAAAAAACCCACAATTTTTGAGTGCTAACTTTTAACATTTAATACATTAAATGCAAATAGTAAATCAAATAATGTTGTTCAGTTAGGAAATGCATAATACAGTTCAAAGTACTCCTTTAGTAATTTCTGTTAATAAGCAGAAATGTACTCGAATTCTTTTGAGCTGCCCTGTATCTGATCTATAGAATTTATATACTCTAAGTTATATGCAAGGTATTAGTTAAATTTAGAAATGCGTGCCAGAACAGAAAAAGTACTTCCACCAAACCCATATAGAAATTGAAATGGTTTTTCCAGCAGTTATTGCTCAAAGTCAGTCCTATAACTGAATCATTTTGTTTCTTCCTGTAAATGAACGATAAATGCAATAAAAAACGAATCGTATAGTAGGCATCTTGTAGTGCGCCTCAGCAGGGCCGAAACTAGCCTTTTTTGCACCTGGGGCAAACTTGGATTTTGGCGCCTCCCCCCCTCTCTTCCGCAAAGTATATTTACAAAGAGAATCTTACTACTTTTCTAATAGCCGACTTATTTTTAAATTTAAAATATGTAATACTGAACTACGTAATCTACAATGGCGGATCCAAGGGGGAGATCACGGTTGTCATGACTCCCCTCTGAATACCAACAAAAATATTCTAAAGATCACTTTTAAAATGAAATATACAGTAGAGTCCCGATTATCCGAGTCCCGCTTAACCGAGTTATTTTCTTCTGATAGACTGATGGCTTCCATTATTATGAAAAAGCCATTATAAATGAAGTGTTAGGTGAAGGTGAAGAGCAGCCGTAAAAAGTTAGAACTCTGATTTTCTGGTAAGAATGGGAAAAAAATGGTCATAATTTCTTTTGACAAAAAACTTTTTACGACTGCTCTTTCATCTTCACCTAACACTTCATTTATAATGGCTGTTTTATAATAATGGAAGCCATCAGCCCATCAAAAGAAAATGATCCATTCCAAATGTATAATCCTCCATTTGGCGCCCGGAGCACGGCCCCCTCTGCCCCCCCCCCTTAGTTTTGGTCCTGCATTTCAGTGATGTTTATCGATTTTAATATTCTTGAAACATCATCAGAATGCACTTCAAACGATTTTTCTCTATAAGGAAATGATCCATTCCAAATGTATAATCCTCCATTTGGCGCCCGGAGCACGGCCCCCTCTGCCCCCCACCTTAGTTTTGGTCCTGCACCTCAGTGATGTTTATCGATTTTAATATTCTTGAAACATCATCAGAATGCACTTCAAACGATTTTTCTCTATAAGAAAATGATCCATTCCAAATGTATAATCCTCCATTTGGCGCCCGGAGCACGGCCCCCTCTGCCCTCCCCCTTAGTTTTGGTCCTGCACGTCAGTGATGTTTATCGATTTTAATATTCTTGAAACATCATCAGAATGCACTTCAAACGATTTTTCTCTATAAGAAAATGATCCATTCCAAATGTATAATCCTCCATTTGGCGCCCGGAGCACGGCCCCCTCTGCCCCCCCCCCCCCCCCCTTAGTTTTGGTCCTGCACCTCAGTGATGTTTATCGATTTTAATATTCTCGAAACATCATCAGAATGCACTTCAAACGATTTTTCTCTATAAGAAAATGATCCATTCCAAATGTATAATCCTCCATTTGGCGCCCGGAGCACAGCCCCCCTCTGCCCCCCCCCCTTAGTTTTGGTCCTGCAGCTTAGTGATGTTTATCGATTTTAACATTCTTGAAACATCATCAGAATGCACTTCAAACGATTTTTTTCTATAAGAAAATGATCCATTCAAAATGTATAATCCTCCATTTGGCGCCCGGAGCACGGCCCCCTCTGCCCCCCCCCCTTAGTTTTGGTCCTGCACCTCAGTGATGTTTATCGATTTTAATATTCTTGAAACATCATCAGAATGCACTTCAAACGATTTTTCTCTATAAGAAAATGATCCATTCCAAATGTATAATCCTCCATTTGGCGCCCGGAGCACGGCCCCCTCTGCCCCCCCCCCCCTTAGTTTTGGTCCTGCACCTCAGTGATGTTTATCGATTTTAATATTCTTGAAACATCATCAGAATGCACTTCAAACGATTTTTCTCTATAAGAAAATGATCCATTCCAAATGTATAGTCCTCCATTTGGCGCCCGGAGCACGGCCCCCTCTGCCCCCCCCCCTTAGTTTTGGTCCTGCACCTCAGTGATGTTTATCGATTTTAACATTCTTGAAACATCATCAGAATGCACTTCAAACGATTTTTCTCTATAGGCCATAATGTAACGACTTCTTTGAGGTGTTCCTGGAAAGGAACTATGAATACTACATACAGTAAACTTCCGATTATCTGTCACTCGCGGGACCAGCGATATGGCGGATAACTAAAATAGACGGATAATCGAAAGACAGTACAAGACCATTACAAAAATTACTTTTCTATTTGCCAGTTTATAAAAAAGAATGTGTAAACGCTTTCTTTTTCACTTTCGCCTATAAAAGGCATAAATGATAAAGAGAAATCAATTAAGGGTACAAATTTAGAATGTTGTAGAATAATATATAACTGGTTTTCATCCAAATTAATCCATTATACATTTTTGCTTGCGCCTTTACTCCAGCAAGATTACCAATTCTACGTAATAAAAGTACTTTGGTTGCATTGGCTTCCTTAATGTGGGGTTCCATCGGCTTAATGCACTTAGTGATGCACTAATTTATGCAGCAATTACGGTAATTATTAGCACTAATTAATGTGCATCTCAAATCAATTAATGCACTTAAAGAGAGCATAGTCTTCACTTTTGAATGACGCACTCCTGGATCATCATTCCCCGATTCATCACATTCATCCGCTTTAGATTTCTCTGAATTGAAAACATTTTGCATAATTTCGTCATTCGTTAAATTTTGATAACCAATATCAATAATTTCATCCGCAGAAATATTTTTTAAACATTGTACATTTGACACCAAGGTCAATACCTCCAAATCATCAGTAGGTGCTTCGGAATCTTGTGTGCTACCAACAACGTTAGGCCAATGTTCGTTTTTTATTATTTTTTTTTTAATAAAGGAAGGGGGTGGCGATAAACCGAGGGTTGTGGTTGATAGAGTGACGGATAATCGAAGCTTATTTTACTTCATTTTTAATACCAAGCATACCATGATAAACCTCAATAACTACAGGGTGATTTTTTTTTTTAAAGTTGCGAAAGTAAAACTCTATAACAAAAGAACCATTGATCCAAATAACTTGAAATTTCACCAGTATACTCCCAAAGCAATGAGAATTTTTTAGGTGTGGTTATAAAAAACTTAAAATCGCACCAACAGATGGCACTGTAAGTTAACAGAAACAAAGAATATCGTCAGTGGCAGGAAAACAATGGACGGTGCTTTGAGAAAAGAAAATTTTATTAAGCATATGAAAAACCTACAGAATGCAGTAATTGGGAAAAGGAACTTCGAACACCTTCGAAAAAACAGAACGATATAAAAATATGGAGTAAAACATACGTACGGAACTGCGCAACTAACGCAAGAGATTTTCAATGTACTGTTTGTTCACCTTTTTCAGCTACGATTTGGAAACGTGACACCGCATGTTCTACTACAGAGCGAAGAGTATCCGGCTGGATGCTGTGGATCTGGTGCACAATGCGTGCCTTCAGGTCAGCTAAGTTCATAACACCACCACATTACACTGTATACTTTAAGTAAATTCTTTGTTGGCCAGGCTTTTCGGAAATTGCTGCTTATAATCTTAATCTGCGTAATAAATTTTCTTTTTTTTAAAGTACCGTCCATTGTTTTCCACCCACTGACGATATTCTTTGTTTCTGTTAACTTACAGCGCCATCTGTCGATGCGATTTTAAGGGTTTTTTTTTTAATTCCGCCTAAAAATTCCCATTGCTTTGAGCATATTGGTGAAATTTCAGGTCATTTGGATTAGTAGTTCTGTTGTTATAAGATTTTACTTCCACAACTTAAAAAAAATCACCCTGTATATGAATTAGATGACAATCGGAGTATATTTGTGCGAGTTACAGCACAGCACCTTCGGACAGTCAGACAAACAGAAAATAAACTTTTCAATTATGTTGCAAAGTGTTAAAAAGCTCAGAAATTGATTAATTCTTCCGATCGCGCGTAGGTTTTTAAATTTATGAGAAGGAGGAAAAATACATTATTTTACGTAAATTTTTATGGTCATTAAACTGTATAAGTACGCTCTAATCTAGTTCCTAAATACTGAAATAATTCAGAAAATAAGGAAATCTTTTTTAGAATAAGACTAAGTCTTCCGATTGCATCCGAGAAAGAAGTTTTTGCAAAGTATTGAGTAAAAACTTTGCGTCTTATTTTCTTTCATCACCTATCCCTCATTTCGTTCTTTTCAATTGGCAGATCATTTGCAAAGTTGTTTTGACATTTTTGGTATATATTATGACCGCACAGAAGAAAAGAATTACAAAGTCGGTACTTGAATGTCCTGAATTTGGTATTTTTAATGTCATTAAAGAAAATAAACTTATCACGCATGAAGGCATGATTTGGTGCTGTTTCAATAAAAGGTATAATTCATCGCCAGATGTGACCAGCAAGAGCGACAGTAGAAAAAAAAAAAAAAAAAAAAAAAAAAAAAAAGCCGTCGGCTAATGTCAAACGAACGTCTATTTGCACGCTTTTTTTCTTCCTACAGCCTTCCTACACCTTCGCTAGCATGTGTTTCTTTTTCATGTTGAAACAAACTAGTCGGATGTACCAATCCCAAAACTTTCTTCTATCTCATACATGTTAATACTTCAAAATTCGCTATCACACTGCCAAAATTAAATGGCAATCTATACCCATCATGAGGATTCTAAAGATATGAAATTCCATGCATTAGTTCTTGAGATATGACTATCGCTGAAATCGTCTAAATTCAGCAAAATGCTGCCTAGCAGCGCCACCTATTGGGTGATTTATACCAAATCCTAATCAGCAACAATTTATGTCAACGTCTGACTGAATCTGAAGTTTGGAGAAAATCCGTACATTAGTTTTTGAGATAGAGCAATTGTGAAAATCGTGAAAATTTCTGCATAGCAGCGCCACCTATTGGGTGATTAACACCAAAACCTAATTAACCGTTTAGACGCCGAATTATGAAGTAGATCGAACTGGTACTTAAATTTGCTTAATTAAGTATACTTATAGATCCCTTATAAGTAATTAACAAAAACATTTAAAGAAAAAAATATTTCATATGGTTTTTTTTCATGTTCCCAAATGGGAACATTGGCGACTAATGAGTACTTTTCTTATAGATTTTGAAGATTTTCTTTTTACAAAAATCAAATGAACAAAAAGGCATAAAAATAAAAGATTATGAAAATATTTGGCAATTTAAAAATAATTTACATTAAAATTGTTTACCTTTTAATTTTTACAGCTTTTTATCCAATTTATTTGCCATGATATAAGGGAAAACAATCTTTATGCAACCTCTTGTCACACTCAACACACATGTTGCGGCAGTTTTTTTGGCAAAGAGCACAGCGTCCTTGTGACGCAGATATCAGATAATGATTATCAGTTTTTCTAAGTTTATTTTGAACATGCATTTTTGGTCAGAGTTGAGATATAAGTTTTGGTTTGGAACGCAGTAAGTTCATTGTAATATCATGTAAGTTCATGAAATTCTAAATGTGACATTGAGTTCTTTCCATGAATGTCTCTATAAATTATCCAAGATGCTGTTGCAGTAATATTTAGAGCGTTTGCAAATAAATTCCAGTGCCATTTTATATTTCGTAGCTGCGGTCTGTACGATGAAAGAAGTTTATCCAGACCATCAACTCCACCCATACCTTCATTGTAATATTTTATAAGAGCAGGTTGTGGAACATCAATTTTCTTTTTTGCCGATTTAGAATATCTCTTTGTGTTTGAAATAGGTTCATGCGTTTGATGATTAGAGGCAACTGTCACAACTGCATTGTCATTCCACCGGCAAATGAATACAGTTCCATCACTACGGTAATCCATTGCTCCTCTGGTCTTTTTGGCCAAGTTTTTATTGTCTAGTAAAGGACACTGCCAGATGCGGTTACTTTGGATTGTACCTGTAGCTCTAATTCCAGAGTCTGCCAATTTTTTTAATAAGTTATAAGATGTAAAAAAGTTATCGAAATAGATTTCGTGCCTGCCCGGATCTGTAACTGTGGAGATTAGCTGCGTCACGACATCCTCACCCAGAGGCATTCCTGTAGACTCAATCTTCCTTCCAGAATAAATTTCCATCGCATACGGATATCCAGACGAGGAACATAACATCCATATTTTAAACCCGAATCTTATGGGTTTTATAAACATTTTGCAAGTGTGGTGTCCATAATAAGGTACCATAGATTCATCTATGCTCAATGTTTTATGGAAAGTTCCAAACTGATGCAAAGTTTTCCCCAATTCTTCATAAATTGGAGCTATTTTCCCAAGTTTATCACCTGGCTTCAATTTAGAATTATCATTTAAGTGAAAAAACTTTTTGATTGTACGGAAATGGCTTCTTGACATGACTGTTGGAACAATATCAACTTTCAAATATTTAGCAGTGCTCCAATAATAATCTTCTTTTGGCACCCAATGGTAACCACTCAAGAGGAGCAATCCTAGAAACTGGGCAATATCTGTATCGTCAATGGCAATTATCTCTCCTTTTTGACTAGCGTATAACTTCGTCATGCATGCTAATGTTCCGATATAGTCTTTAGGCAAAATTTTATCAAAAATTTGAATAGGATCCAAATCTTGTAACTCTGGAATATCAATTTTTAAATCACCTGGTTCCTCATCAAGAAATGTATGATTAAATTCTTTTCTCTTACTCCATCTTGCTTCATACAGTTTAATTTTTTTTCGTGTAGAAAAATCATCATCACCTTTACCCATGCTCTCTGCTTCTGTTCTTGTGTGTGATGTTGATGGCGCATCACAAGCCTCATCTTTACGCAGAATATCGAATTCTCCCGTTACATCCGTCGGAATAATTTCTCCTAAATCTTCATCGTTGATATCCTCATTTTCTGTTATATCAACACTTTCATTTGGCGGAATAATGCATATATCAACATCTGAATTATCAGATTCATCTGAATTTAGCGTATCGAAATATTCGAGAGCTTCTTCCACAGTTTTAAAACGCTTAGCGTGATCCATAATCAACAAAAAAGTCCTTCCGGCCAGTGCCGGGAGGAAGAGGTAGCTTTCATAATCTTTATTTAAAAAAGCCAAATTATATCATTCAAACACACGAAGCTCAATTTAATGGAAACCGACTATAGGAGATTCAATACTAATTTTTATCAATATAATGAATGAGAATTTCGCGAAATTAGTCAGCTTTATCCAAGCTGCTTTTCTTTAAAGTAACATATATTTGGCTGCCAAATTCGGCAATTTCTTAAAGTGCCTGTCATTTTAAGACAACATGGTGGATGAGGCTAAGCAGGTAACTTGGTCGAGACCTTAGTAATTGCTGTGCACATGCTCACTCACATCGGAATCGGTTAATATATAGGAGTGCTGTCGCATGCAAAAAATCAGATTTTTCAAAATGTCACCCACAATAGAAATTGAAACTGCTATATCTGAGCCATTTTTTAAGGTAAAGACAAACAAAAAATGCTCCTGAATCCTTATATCAAGGTCAAATACTTAAGAAAGAAACCTTTTTCAATTTCTAATTTTTTTGCACCTCACTTTAAATATATATATATTTTTTAATTTAATGGTCACCATTTTGAAACAAGATGGCTGATGAATCTGGCCAGCGAACTTGGTCGAGGTGTTGATATATACTATCCACATGCCTTCTTACATCGAAATAGGCGAATACGTGTGTTTTCGCGTGACAAATACAAGATCGTTTCAAAATGTTAGCCATGCTAGACATTCAAAGTGCTATAAATCAACCATTTTTTAAGATATAAACAAAAGAACAAATTTTCAGAAACAAAAACTGCTCCGGAATCTTTGTATTAAGGCCAAATACATAAAAAAATCTTTTTCATTTTCCAATTGTTTAATACCTCATTTTGAATTTTAAATTTAATGTTTTTTTAATGGCAACCCTTTTGAAACAAGATGGCAAATGAAGCTGGCCATCGAACTCGGTCGAGACATTGGTATGTACTATGTACAGACCAAGTTACATCCAAATAGGTTCATAATTACGCCTGTTATCGCGTGACAAAAATCAGGTCGTTTTAAAATGTCAGCCACAAGAGAAATTCAAAATGTTATTACTCAGCCATTTTTTTTTAGATATAGACGAAAGAAAAACTGTTCCGGAATCTTTGTATTAAGGTCAAACACATACAAAAAAAATCTTTTTCACTTTCCAATTTTTTGGTATCTCATTTAAATTTTTTTATTTTTTAATTTTTTTAAATGGCCGCCATTTTGAAACAAGATGGCGGATGAAGCCGGCCAACGAACTCGGTCGAGATATTTGTATGTACTATGTACACCAAGGTACATCCAAGTCGGTTCATAAATACGCCTGTTATTACGTTAGAAACATCAGGACTTTTCAAAATGTCAGCCACTCTAGAAATTCAAAATGCTATAACTCAGCCATTTTTTAAGATATAGACGAAACAAAAACTGCTCCGAAATCTTTGTATAAAGGTCAAATACATAAGAAAAAATATTTTTCCATTTTCAATTTTTTGGTACCACACTTCAAATTTTAAATTTTTAAAAAATTTTTAAATGGCCGCCATTTTGAAACAAAATGGCGGATGAAGCTGGCCAACGAACTCGGTCGAGAGATTGGTATGTACTATGCACACACTGAATTACATCCAAATCGGTTCATAAATACGCCTTTTATCGCGTGACAAAATTAAGGACGTTTCAAAATGTCAGCCACGCTAGAAATTCAAAATGCTATAACTCAGCCATTTTTTAAGATATAGACGAAACAAAAACTGCTCCGAAATCTTTGTATAAAGGTCAAATACATAAGAAAAAATATTTTTCCATTTTCAATTTTTTGGTACCACATTTCAAATTTTAAATTTTTAAAAAAATTTTAAATGGCCGCCATTTTGAAACAAAATGGCGGATGAAGCTGGCCAACGAACTCGGTCGAGAGATTGGTATGTACTATGTACACACTGAATTACATCGAAATCGGTTCATAAATACGCCTTTTATCGCGTGACAAAATTCAGGACGTTTCAAAATGTCAGCCACGCTAGAAATTCAAAATGCTATAACTCAGCCATTTTTTAAGATATAGACGAAACAAAAACTGCTCCGGAATCTTTGTATAAAGGTAAAATACATAAGAAAAAAATATTTTTCCATTTTTAATTTCTTGGTACCAAATTTCAAGTTTTAAAATTTTTTAAAATTTTTAAATGGCCGCCATTTTGAAACAAAACGGCGGATGAAGCTGGCCAACGAACTCGGTCGAGACATTGGTATGTACTATGTACACACCGAATTTCATCGAAATCGGTTCATAATTACGGGAGTTACAGTGTGACATAGGTCAGATATATATATATATATATATATATATAGATATATATATATATATATATATATATATATATATATATATATCAATTTTGAACGGAGGGTGGTTTCGGGGTCTGGGGGTCATGATCGATGAAAATATACCAAAATTTTTTGAAATCGCTTTCCTCCGAACGGCTGCAATAGGTAGCTTTTTTGTAAAGAAAGCTACCTAATAAGCGCACAACAGAAACACAGAGCAACTTATTCCTTTCTAAGCTTGAATTTTCCTTCCTTCTTTCCTGAAACACGTGGGGAAAGGAACTCAACTTTGACCTTTCGACACATCTGATAAGAAGACAGGGGTAAATAAAATTCTCCTCTAATCTACGTCATAAAGCTACAACTGTGACTCACTTGTTTATATTTTTCAGTTGTACTCAGCAGAAATAGATATCCTTTAGCAAGAGCTGACATCAGTGCAGGCAGTAGGAAACAGAGAAAATGAAATTATTGAAAGTTGAAATTTTTATTTTTTGTTGGGATGAAGGGAGGGGCGGTTTGGGATAAACTTGAATCTTATACTAATAAACCATCTTTGCACTCAATTATACATTGCATTCATGCAGAAAATACCTGTACAATATCACTCAAATCGGTTAATTGCATTGAGTATAAACATATAAAAAAAGTTCATGGCAAACGCCAATGTTCCCAAATGGGAACATCGAAATATATTTCTTCATATTTACTCAACTATACCCTTTTTTATAATTTAATTGTATTCTACATATTGTTTTAAGGTCACTATTTCATAACTCACATGAATTTAAAATTATTTTATATTTTATATATTCTTTAAAAAATTTACAATTTAGGAATATGAAATATGGCAAAATTTGCAAATTTGAACATTTTTTTCGATATAAAAAAAACAAAAGTATCCCATTTTAACACATTTCAAAAAATCAATCATATTTTTAAGTTTATGAAATAAAAATCTCATAAAGGTATCTTTAAAATTAAATTTTTGAAGATTTTTTTTAAATTGATGTTCCCAAATGGGAACATTGGCGTTTAAACGGTTAACAACAACTTGTGTCAACATACAACTAAATCTGAAGTTAGATGAAAATTGGTCCATTAGTTCTATTGATAGAGCTATTGAGGCAATCGTGGAAAAGGCAGCAGAGAAGCGCCACCTGTTGGGCGATTTGCACCAACACCTAATCAGTAGCAAGTCATATCAAGGACTAACTTAATCTGAAGTTTGATGAAAATCCGTGCGTTAGTTCTTAAGATAGAGCTATTGGGGAAATCGTGTAAATCCTGCAAAATTCATCATAACAGCACCACCTGTTGGGCGATTTACACCAAAACGTAATCATCATCAATTCATATCAAGGACTAACTAAATCTGAAGTTTGATCAAAATCCGTGCATTAGTTCTTGAGATAGAGCTATTGCAAAAATCGGGAAAAATGCAGCATTGCAGCGCCACCTGTTGAGCGATTTACACCAAAAACTAATCAGCATCAATTTGTATTAGGCACTAACGGAATATCAATTTTTATTAAATTCCGTGCATTAGTTCTTGAGATAGAGCGCCCACAAAATTTGTGTCACATACACACAGACAGACAGACAGACAGACAGACAGACAGACAGACTCACAGAGTCACAGACAGACATTTTGTAAAAACATGTTTTTTGGAATCTCTGACCCCTAAAACGTGTAAATCCGTCGAAAACTGGAATTCGAAAATTTTCATGAATCCAATACTTTCTTCTTGTAAAGATAGCAGAAAGTAAAAAAGCATGCACATAGACGCTAGTCTGACATTAGATTAATCCAGGTTTATTGCAATATGTCCAAGGTGGTGAATGTTTATGCATACTTTTAGTTTAAAAAGTAGGAGAAGGAACATAAAATGCTTATATATGCTTGACGGATATGCCGCGGCCGAAATAACTTTGTTTTCTACCAGAAATTTTACTTAATTGTCTGAGCGAAGCGAAGGCTAATACTCAGCGAAATATTACTGTCCGGACACATTACTACTACGATGGATATTAACGCCATGTCCTACTTAAAAAAAAGCCTAATAAAAACATTTCGTCAAGCATAACTCAAAAAATATTTGTCGGATTTCGTTTCTGATTGCACCAGAAGGTACCTATGAGGGTCGCCTACTGAATGCACCTACTATGAAAAATAAGTTACAAACCGTTTAAAAATTATATACAAAAAACTGATAAAAAAGCACAATTTATCTGCATACGTCACAGAAATTTGGTGTGCGTCACTTTCACCGGTGGATGTTTTCGTAGACAGCTGGTTTGAACACATGGAGCAAATAAAAAAAAAAATACGCACGCATTAATATTGAATAGATCAGTTTCAACCACGTGATCACAAACCTTCCAACAACCCGTGGCAACCAGTTTTGGTGGGCAAACAAATAATAATACAGTACTCCGTACCACGGTGACCGTTCTTACGTTCGTATTCACGAATAACTTCGACCCGGAGTTATGCAGAAAACCCAGGTTGAAAACTCAAATGGCATTCACCGTCAACCCCACTGAACCGGTTCGAGGTTGAAATCTAACGCCGGGTTCAGTAACCCAACCTTGGTCTACATCAAGTTCAACCCAGGATTTTTCAACCGAGCATGCGTATTTAACGAAAAACAAGCGCGGTGAGAGGGAGAGGAACGCCACTTTAAATGGCGGCAGACGTGCTGATAGAAGGTGCTGTGTAAAATATAGAAGTTCTACTATTAAATAAAACGGAATAACATTATGCAAAGGTATGTAATCTCATATATATGTAATTATCTTCAATATTTTTATCTGATTTGTTTATATTTATGTATATAACCTCTATATATTGAATGCATGTTGAATTGTTTGTTTACATAAATATGCGTGGTCGCGAAAAATTTATTGCCTTAAAAATAGCCAATATTACTTAAACAGCCGAATAATTGCTTCTAAAGTAACAACTGTCGCGTTTAAGGTCATTTATTATTTGCAATTTTGATGTTAAAAAATTCACAAATGTATTTTAACAGGACCGAAATAAACGCCATACTTGCATAAGTTCTAATTAAAATGCGAGACTCAGGCTAATTTGCATTTCTGTTTAAGTAAAGAAATACACAGATTATCTTAGAATATCCATAGATTCTCTGTAGATTTTTTATCAGTACTTATAGAATGTTTTAAAATTAAATTTTGGGTCTATTGTGTAAAAGATATATTATTGTTTATGTACAAACTGAGATAAATATAAATCATATCTATAAATTAGATATTTTAACTTAAAATTTAAACAATTTGAGTTTTATTACTTTATTGATTTTTTTTTACGATTGTTTGTAAGCTTCTACGCATGTTTCCCAATTTCTGTGGAATTTGAAATATTTATTTTTATTGCATTTATTTTTCAACTGTATTTTAATTTCAAAATTATACATAATATAAAATATTGCATTAGTACTATTTTATACGAAAATAATAATAGTAATAATAAATCCTAAAATGAACAACTTTTCAATGTTACCTCCTGAAATTGTGACTTTTTTTAGAGATCACTTATAATTTTTGCTTCTTAATTGACAGCTAAATTAAAATAAATTACTAAAGGGTTGAAATACGCTGGTAAAAAAAAAAAACCTTTCCCTTTTTTAAAATAACCCTACACCAAATTTTTTTTTATCAGTTCTTGCAGTAATGATGACTATTTTTAAGGTAAATAAATTCTTCGTGATCATGAGTATTTATGAAAGCAAACAATTCATCATGTATAATGAAGGAGATATAATGTATAAATATAAACAAACCAGTCAAAAAATGTATAGATAATATATATATATGTGTGTATGTATGAGATTACATATATTCTTCTATTTTCGGTAATATGTACTTTAAACTTTCTTTTTATTTCTATATCTTACACAGCATCTCGAGAAATGTTTAATTTACTTAACCTTCCGTCTACCAGACGGGTCCATTGGACCCGACATGTACATTCAAAATATTTATTCAAACCAGAAATTTCTTCAAAACAAACTAAATGTATAAATCAGACAATAATAAGTTAAATAAACAAATTAAATAGTTTAAAGTAAAAATTCTGGTGTAGAATGTTTTTATAAAACTTGAGTAAAATTTCCGGTAGTTCTAGGGTTAAATTAAAGAATGACACCAAAAAAGAGAAAAAAAATAGAGGGAATGGGTAGGGTGGTACAAATGGGAACTTGTTTTTCTCCACTGATTCACAAACAAGAGACAGCTATTTTATTTATTACATAATGTAAAATTATATGAAATTATTAATAATTAATTTGAGTTGTTTTGTTAGATTACAAACTATCATTACTCTGTCTATTTAGTCTAAAAATCTATCATTAATCAGTCATAAAAAAAAGGAATCCCACTTTTAATTTCTATTCTAAATGAGATTCTTATTACATCTAATGAAGTGATATCTAAATGAGTTAAAAATATGAAATTAAAAGCTGGAAAAAATATAGAAAATAAAATAACATTTTCTAAATAAATACATTTTTTCAAATGCAACGCTGCAACCAAAAACAAGTGTCTTCGTGCATGTAATAATATTTCGTAATTATTAGGCTAATTTATCAAAAAATAGTCAAAGATAATCAAGTGAATAGCTTTGATCTTGTAAATGTGATAATAGAAAAATTCTCATACAAATGGCTGGAGGGGAAGGGGTGGGGATAGGTCCTAAAAGCTGGTCGATAAAAATTCAACTTTCTGTAATATTTCACATTTATTTGTCCAGATAGTATTCAGAATACATTTTTCATGATTTAGGAAAGGCCTTATTCGATTATATGTGTTGAATGGAAATTCATACACTATACACTAGTAGTCTTAAAAAGTTTAAAATATTTGTGTTCCTTAAAATAATATCTTATAAAATATCTCCACTGCACACAGTTTGGCAGCCTAAGAGAGACTGCTCAGGGCCGGCTAGGCCTGCCCCTTAGAGCTTAACGTCTCTCCCGGTATGTTCCCCGACACGTTGAGGCTCGTTAGTGAGTACAGCCCTGTCCGGCCGTATGCAAACGGACAAACACAAAATGCTCAAGGGGCGAAGCTCACCCGCTAAGGGCGTCTATGCACCACCGACCACAGAACCCAGAATTTATTTTAAAAAGGACAAAGTGGGATTACAAAAATTAGATGAATGCCTTCCCGCCAGGAAAACGCCTACTCGCGACAGAGGGCGGGAGTATGAGAACATTTAAAGTAAAAATAAAATAAAATAAATAATAATAATAATAATAATAAACATCACTGATCCTGGCCGCCGGGGTAGGAACCCCTCTCGCGACAAGGGGCGGCAGGAAGGGAAAAGAATGGAATGCGTGGCACAAGTAAGATGGCACGAGCAAATACTCAAGCGTCCATTGGAGATGTAATGATTTGCGTGGCACAAATAAGATGGCACGAGCAAATACTCAGCGTCCATTGGAGATGTAATGTTTTGTGTGGCACAAGTAAGATGGCACGAGCAGATACTCAAGCGTCCATTGGAGATGTATCTCTTGATAGAATGGTCAGAAGCACGAGCAGAGGCTCTTGCGATCGTAGTAAACCACACATTGATGAGTAAGAGAATTTAATTGGAGCCTACAAAGAGGACTGGATTCTGGTGCTGTTTGAAGATTGATATGGTGACAGTGAGACTGGATGAGCAGAACCAGGGCTTAAGTTAAGTTTGTTAAGTATGTAAGGAAATTCCACTGCACACAGTTTAAACTTAAAGGAAGTATAGAATTTTATTTAACGACTAGTTAAATGAAAAATGTTTATCAATCGCTTGGAAGTGATAACTATATGCGCCTATGGAGCGCCTCTGCGGCTTGGTACCTGGTACCAGGGCACCGCTAGGATCACCTGTTCCGCTTTTTCTGCAGTTCTGTTAATATTATTTCACTACTTTTTCCTGTCAACCTGGAATATTAATTACTATCTAATTTAATTAGAATTAAACATTTTAATTAGCTCGCTGAAAATCCAAACAATAAAATTAATACATCTGGGATACCATCTATACTAATAAAAGAAATAGTATATATAAATTACAACAGACTACTTTCTTAATTTTTTCCTTTTTTCTCCATTTTAATATTTGTATTATCAGAAATTGTTTAATTGCTAACTAGAGCTATTAATAATAGAAATCATCATAATTGCTGTTGAAATAAAATTTTAGTTTTTATTCAAATCAAGTTTCATTAGTTTTGGCCCAAATCAAGTTCCATTTTTTAGCAACTATGCGAAAATTTATTTTGAAAAAGAACCTTTTAACATTTATTTTAGCGGTTGACACGTTTCATATCATTAACCTAACTCATTAATAAATTAAAAAAAATAATTGTTTAAAAAATATTAAAACTTTCAAGAAAAATTAAGTTGATCCATATTTAGTGATTACAGGTTTTTATTTTGTCCATACATTTTGTGGGAATAATAATAATAAAAAAAAATTACACTACATTGAATCTTTCTTTCTTTTTTTTTTTTTAATTGGCGTTTTTCTTCCAAAACATAAACAAACGAAGTCTCGACGCGAAACCGAACAAGGCATGTGATTTTTTTAACCAATAAACACATTTCGTTCAACCTAGGTCCAGAAACCCCGAGTTGGGTAACTTTTCATCCGAAGTAAACGGTGAATACGAGTTTTCAACTCCCGGTTGAAAATACCAACCTGGGGTTACTGAACCCGCGGTTTAACCGTCGGTCGAAGTTATTCATGAATACAAGCGTTAGTCTGTTGTATAAAATCTGGCCTATTGTATGACATACAATTGTGGATGATTAAAACAAAAGACATGAGTGTTTATTGCTCCGGGAGGTTATCTTTCTCTGGATGTCTGTCTGTCTATCATACAGCATGCAATTTTCTTGTAAAGGATGATATTATTATGCAGTAAAACCTCCATAATGGACACACCCGATTAGTGGACACCTCTATTTAGTGAGCATTTTTTCGATTACCAACCCTTAAATAACTGTACATTTTTTTCTCTCAGTAGCGGACGCCTCCAAATAGAGGACAAATTCTGCCCTCCCGAGGTGTTCGCTATTCAGAGGTTTTACTGATAAAACCTCCATAGCGGACACACCCGATTAGCGGACACCTCTATTTAGCGGACATTTTTTCGATTACCAACTCTTAAATAACTGTACATGTTTTACTCTCAGTAGCGGTCACCTCTAAATAGAGGACAAATTCTGCATTCTCGGGGTGTCCGCTATTCAGAGGTTTTACTGTATATAATATTGATAGTTATTTTACAGGGCCACACAAAAGAATAAGAATATATGAGACGAATATAAACTAAATTCGGGATTGGTAGATCGCTGATGGTAATGTAATTTTAGGATGTTGTTACAGTCATCCGCAGCATGTTTTTAAGAGTTTCGTTCATCTAACGAAACCCTACCTGTCTCACTCCTTTGTCTGTCTGTCTGTCTGTCCGTCTGTCACAGAGCCCGTTCTCAGAAACTATATATGTCGGAGACTTGAAAATTTGCATACTTATAGCTGAACACCACACATCAAACGGCAAATAATAAAATTTTGAAAAAGTCCCTGAATTTAACCCTCTGGGCTCTAACTTGTGTATTGTAAGCAATTTTTGTAACTCAGCCCCTAATTAAGTTGGAGACATGAAAGTTTACATACTTATAGCTGAACACTTGCGATAACACGATAAATCATAAAATTTTGAAACAGTCATATTTAACCCTCCGGTCTCTAACTTCTGTATTTTAAGCAATTTTTCTAACTCAGCTCCTAATTAAGTTGGAGACATGACATTTTGCATACTTATAGCTGAACACCTCACATCAAACGACAAATAATAAAATTTTGAAAAAGTCTAATATTTAACCCTCTGGGCTCTAACTTATGTATTTTTAAAAATTTTTCTAACTCAGCCCCTAATTAAGTTGGAGACATGAAATTTTGCATACTTATAGGTGAAATCCTCACATCAAACGACAAATAATAAAATTTTGAAAAAGGTCTAATATTTAACCCTCTGGGCTCTAACTTGTGTATTTTAAACAATTTTTCTAACTCAGCCACTAATTATGTTGGAGACATGAAAATTTGCATACTTATAGCTGAACACCTCACATCAAACGGCAAATAATAAAATTTTGAAAAAGGTCTAATATTTAACCCTCTGGGCTCTAACTTGTGTATTTTAAACAATTTTTCTAACTCAGCCCCTAATTAAGATGGAGACATGAAATTTTGCATACTTATAGCTGAACACCTCACATCAAAAGGCAAATAATAAAATTTTGAAAAAGTCTAATATTTAACCCTCAGGGATCTAACTTGTGTATTTTAAGCAATTTTTCTAACTCAGCCCCTAATTATGTTGGAGACATGAAAATTTGCATACTTATAGCTGAACACCTCACATCAAACGACAAATAATAAAATTTTGAAAAATCTAATATTTAACCTCTAATATTTTGTCTCGCGCAATTTTTAAATTTAAAGTGTTTTGCAATCTTATTTTTTGTTCATTTTGCATAATAAGTGTAATGTGACGCAATTTCTTCTATTTCAGACATCTAACGCATGTTAATGAATTTATTTTACAATATCCTTTCTCTTTCAAAATTCACTTGTAAATATAGTTTTAATGGCGTAATTTCCAATAAGTGCCTGCTTTTTATACCTAATTATTTAATACTAATTTGAAGGTTTTTTTCTGTTTATAATAGTAACGTGTAAATATTTTTTTTTTATTTGAAGCAAACATTATTGTTTGCGCTGTTTATACAGTTGGCAACAGTTTAACTTAATACAATTTTCTAAAATATGTAAAAAATATCAGTCAAGATGCTAAATATTTGAATTTAAAATAGAAATAAAACCTCAAAAAATGATTCAAATTAAAAAAACTAATGAAATCTGCACACCGGGATTTTCTATTGAATAAAATGATCTAAAAATGATTAAATTCACATGTATTACATGTATTCACATGTACTTTTGCTCCTATAAATTTTTTTTTTAATGGAACGATTTTGTCCAACTTTAGCATTAAATATCTCTTAAAATAATTCTTCGATTTGAAAACTGTATGCATTAGCGTGTTGATCAAACATTTCGCTATAATACCACCGATTTTTATATTTTTGTATGCAATAATTTTCTTAATATTAACGAAGAAAGACCTCCGGTCACAAAAAATTCAAAACCGGTGGCGGCGGAGGTGACAGCGTTAGTTACTTTTTTTAGAATAGAGAGATATATAAAAATGAAAACTTGTCTAGCTGTCTGTTTGTAATTCTATAAAAATCAACAATTTGGAAGCCAAAATTGTGAAAAGATACGTACATGTGTATTAAAACTTGGCCGAGGCAACTAAAGTAATCCGGAATCGAAATAATTTATAGTTAATTTTTAATTAATAAAAAACCACCAATTTAACAGCAATTTCTAATCAAATTTAAACATTTTTCGTTATAGCAGTTGCCAACAATTAAAAAACACAATAAAATTATTACTACAACAATTAATTTTCTACTGCAAGATTTCCAAGTGAAAAATGAAAATGAAATAAATAGTTTGACGAATTTTTAAAAAAGGTGAATATTACGTCATAACTTTTCTATTGCAAGATATTCACGTGAAATATGAAAATGAAATAAATGGTTTGAAGAATTTAAATGAAAGTGAATATAACTTCATAACTTTTCTATTTCAAGGTTTCCACGTGAAAAAGGAAAATATTACGTCATATTGGAAATATAAAGGACGTGGTGGATATAGTATAACGTCATATGAGTGAGAAAAATGTATTGAAGCATGATAAAAACCCGATTAGGGAAATATTGGCCTATTTTAACATTATTGCTCCAATTATAAATTGAAATAAGTTCATTTATAGCTGTATTCTTTTGCGTCTGTTATATACATTTATACATTTTTATATAGCGTTTTCATATGATTCATTCATACAACATTTCGACTGCTTTTTTTAATGTTTGTTTTGTGTTGTATGTTAAATTTTGAAATTGATTTTTCAGAACAAACATCCTTCAAATTCTGAGCAACGCCGGGCACTTTAGTTTGTAACAGATAAATGGCTTTTGTATCTGTACATCTAATGCTAATAATATAAAGCGTTATAATTTTATAAAGTATATAATATTATTAATGCTTGTACGTTTGTGAGGTGTTATCTCTGAAACTACATAGCCAACTTAAAAAAATGTTAGTGGCCATCTCTGCTCCGAAAAAAAGTCTATTTTATGTCAGTGGAAGAACCTACATCGCTGCAGGAGCAAAAAAGTTCTAAAATTGCGATTTTTGTTATATTGATTGGGTTAGAACCTTTAAATTTGGTGCGGTAGTTACTTTTAAGATGTAAATACTCGTAATGAACGCTCTCTAAAAGGTTCAATTTGACGGATAAACGTAAAAATTTCTAGAAAGGTTCTAAACTATGATTTATTTGGAATACTGAAATTTTTGCGATACTGTTGGTGTTAGAAACTAGAACTTTGGCATGGTAGTAATTAATAAGATGTAAATGCTCGTTGTAGAACGAATTCTAAAAAATAGAAAGACTAAACAAAGCGGAAAAAGATCTAAAGATGATCTAAGTAACGAAGTACATGGAATTGTTAGGAATATAAACATGAAAATTGACATGGCTGTATTTATCATGACGTAAATTCTCGCAATAGAACAATTTCTAAAAATGTCGCTATATAAAACAGTGCAAAAACAAAAAACTTTCAAAAATTTTCTATTTCTGTGTTACTGCTGAGCCCAAAATCTTGAAATTTTGCTTCGGGTTAGTTTTAAAATATACAATTGTCTCTATGAATGGTTTCTAAAAAATTTAAAATTTAAAAATATGAAATTAACGGAAAGCGATCTCAATTACCATTAATTTGGAATTATTAGGTACAGCAATTTTAAATATTTCATAATGCTGCATTTCCTCCACAAAACATGCGATTTAAATGCAACAAAACTGATAGATACCCAACTAGCATTAAATAAATTGTGTAAATATTGAATAAAGACCTGTATGAAACAGTGAGTAGGTTGCCCGAAAGTACTTGTTAAAGAGATCCTTCTCTAGGCTTTTCTCTCTCTCGCCAAGGCCACCAACAGAGGGAAGTGCCGTTTTAAATGTGATATGAATTTTTTATCCGATTCATTTTTCTAGACATTTTATCATAAGGTCATATTCTCAATTATCATTAGTAGCTTTTTTATATATTAACTTATTCTGGTGAAATTTTATAATCGGGTTCATATTGGCGTATGTTAGCTTGCATGATTACCTGAATAAATATGTATGGATTTGTAAATTACTTCAAATGACACTTTGACAGCTCAAAAGTTATGCAGACGATATATTCAGATCTTGTGTCATACTTTATGTTGTAATCATTGCAGATTTCTTTTATTTAATACATGCTAAATACAGCTCAACTTGTGCAGAATATGTTTTTAAACAAAACAATACTGCGTATGTAGTGGCCAGCATACACTCATCATTTAAATCCGATCGAGCATATCTAAAACACACTAACGAAGCATTGCATGCCACTGTTGATGTATTCGGTACTTTGATACTATATTAGATTTTGAGGAGAGAATTCCTTAAATGTTATCGACAACCTCATTGCATCCGTGGAAAACAGATATTGAGATATTGTACAATATTAACTCTTCCGGGGGAGCACACACCATATAAAGTATAGTCCATTCTTTTTAAACATCATATATTTGTCATTTAAAGTTACTCAAATTGGTGCGGAGCGTCTGATTATGCTCTTGACATCATTTAATACAGTTAAAATTCCGATATAAGTAATTTAGTGTTTCATTTTCTATTTTACTTTTAATATATTGCGTACTTTCAATTTTATATCCATGCATGGCTGTCTTGAATGGTTTGATTTCCCATTTTTTTAAACAGTGTATACGAATTTATACATAAGATTTTGTAATTCTACGATTCGTTTATTTTCATCATTTCTGTTTATCGCAGTATATGGACAATTAAAGATAACATCTCATTTTTTTGCTTCCACATGTTATTATTAAATCTATGTTTTCAGTAATATCGCTCAGACTAATCCCTCTGAGGGAAGTCCTAGTAAAATGTAACTTATTTTAATTTGATGACTTGATATCATCCTTCACCTTATTACTCGTAAACGGTAAAGTTTTGTTACGGTATTTTGAATGTATTGGAAAATGTTTTATAATCTATGCTTGACGCATGATTTTACATTCTTTTTTAACCATTTGGAAAAATGGTTATTGTTCTCGTCAGGATTTGAAATCAAAAGCATATCTGAAGGTTTTTATTGGTTTAATCCGCATTTTATTCGTCTTCTGATTGGTCTATACAATAATAGGTATTTCCCTTTACTTTCGACAGAGAACTGTTGCCGCTATGACAAAAAAGTAATAAAAACTACAAGAAAAATTAATAACTCACAAACAAATTAACATACAGCTTTCAAACAAATTGCATTTAAAAGTACATTTTTTTCTCTATACGACGGTGTAAAAAGTGATATTGTGGGATGTTTACAAGTTTAAGAATAAAATTTCATTTAAAATTGGCCGTCAGATTTCTTAGAAATCTGACGATGGAAAAGCCTTTTCCCGAACAGCCAATGAAATGCTTGGATAATACATAAGATTCAGGTGGATAATACGTACGAGTCGCAGGCAATTTCCGTCGCTTGCAATTTTTACGTGTAATAACACTATTAATGTTTAATTCATGGCGTACGTAATGTATCATGAACTCCGTGCTGTTTTTTATGTTTTAAATTTTAGTCTTTGAAAAAATTATTTTCCAAATGGTCGTTGTAATTTGTTAAATTGCATTTTTTTTTTTTTGGTCATTTTTTTTTTTTTTTAAACAAAGCAGGAATCAAAATCTTATGAAAAACTTAATTCAATCGCGGCAGTTGCACGATCAGAAACACTGTAACTTACACTGTATCAGATTTTAACTTCAAAACTTTACTTTAATGTTCACTTCACTTTAACTCTCCCATACAAATTGGAGAGAACTTTAAAATCCTTGTCGATCGTAATAAGGACATTTGCCTTCAATTTCAAATTCATTAATCATTGATTGTGAGCATGCAGTTTTCGTAG
This sequence comes from Maratus speciosus, assembly GCA_963932465.1. Classification (NCBI taxonomy): domain Eukaryota; kingdom Metazoa; phylum Arthropoda; class Arachnida; order Araneae; family Salticidae; genus Maratus; species Maratus speciosus. The sequence goes on from OZ010793.1 coordinate 578,024,972, forward strand.
CGTCATGAGTAGTTAAATTAAGGGCACGCGTTTTCCTTTTAGTATCAATTAGTACAATTTATACATTGTCGCAATTTATACAAATTCTAAGTTAACAGAATTCCGGGATTTTATATATGCATGTGCAATAACAATAAAGCAAATACTACATCATAAAGCGAATTAGATAATTGCTTCAACTCTTCTTGTTTGACATACACTTTATTACTTTCTTCTATCTTTACAATCAGAAAGTATTGGATTCGTGAAAATTTTCGAATTCGAAGTTTCGACGGATTTACACGTTTTAGGGGTCAGATATCCCGAAAAACATGTTTTTACAAAATGTCTGTCTGCGAGTCTGTCTGTCTACCTGTTCGTCTGTCTGCGTGTGACACAAATTTTGTGGGTGCTCTATCTCAAGAACTAATGCAGGGAACTTAATAAAAATATATATTCATGTAGTCCCTAACACAAATTGGTGCTGATTAGTTTTTGGTGCAAATCGCTCAACAGGTGGCGCTGCTATGCAGCATTGTTTACGATTTCCGCAATGCCTCTATTTCAAGAACTAATGCACGGATTTTTATGAAAGCTCAAATCAGTTAGTCCTTGACATTAGTTGGTGTTTACTAAGTTTTGGTGTAAATCGCCCAAAAGGTGGCGCTGCTATACAGCATTTTTCACGATTTCCGAAATGAAACTATCTCAAGAACTAATGCGTGGATTTTCATCAAACTTCCGATTCAGTTAGCCCTTGATATTAGTTGGTGATTACTACGTTTTGGTGTAAATAGCCCTACTAGTGGGACTGTTACACAGCATTTTTCACGATTTCCGCAATGACTCTAACTCAAGAACTAATGCGTGGATTTTCATCAAACTTCAGATTCAGTTAGTCTTTGATATTCGTTGGCGCTGACTACGCTTTGGTGTAAATCACCCAACAGGTGGAGCTACTATGCTGCATTTCTACTGATTCTCGCAATAGTTTTATCTCAAGAAGTAATACACGGATTTTAATGGAACCTCGGATTCAGTGACTAAGTTGACTTTAGTTGTTGCTTATTACTTTCTTCTATCTTTACAAGAAGGAAGTATTGGATTCGTGAAAAATTTCGACTGCCGGTTTTCGACGGATTTATACGTTTTAGAATGCCCAGAACACGATTTGATGGTTTTTAGAAAATGTCTGTCTGTGAGTCTGTCTGTCACTCTGTCACCCTGTCACTCTGTCAATCTGTCACTCTGTGAGTCTGTATGTGACAAAAATTTTGTGGGCGCTCTATCTCAAGAACTAATACACGGAATTTCACAAAACTTTATATTTAGTTAGACCTTGATATAAACTGGACCTGATTAGTTTTTGGTGAAAATCGCCCAACAGGTGGCGCTGCTATGCGGCATTTTTCACGATTTCTGCAATAGCTATATCTCAAGAACTACAGCACGGATTTTCATAAAACTTCAGATTCAGTTTGTTCAGGATATAGTTTGATGCTGATTACTTTTTTAAAAAAATCACCCAATAGGTGGCGCTGCTATGCTGCATTATTCATGATTATCGCAATAGCTCTAACTCAAGAAAAAATGCACGAATTTTCATCAAACTTCAGATTCAGTTAGTCCCTGATATAAATTAGTGCTGTTTACTTTTTGGTGTAAATCGTCCAAGAGGTGGCGCTGCTGTGGTGCATTTTTCACGATTCCCGCAAGAGCTGTATTTCAAGAACTATTGCACGGATTTTCACCAAACTTCAGATTTTGTTTGTCCTTGACATGAATTGACGTATAAATTAGTGCTGTTTAATTTGTGGTGTAAATCGCTCATCAGGTGGCGCTGCTATGCAGTATTTTTTGCGATTTTCGCAGTAGCTTTATCTCAAGAACTAATGCTTGGATTTTCAACAAACTTCAGATTCAGGTATACCTTGATATCATTTAGTGCTGCTTATTTTTGGTGTAAATCGCTCAACAGGTGGCGCTGCTATGCTACATTCTTCAGAATTTCCGCTATAACTCTATCTCGAGAACTAATATACGAATTTTCACCCAACTTCAAATTCAGATATACTTTGATACGAATTGGGGCTAAATCGTTGTTATTTCTTGTACTATTTAAAGGATTTAATTGACGTGATTTATATAGAAGAAAGTTTTGTGATGGCCACAACATACTAGTTAGGTTTTTACATATGTCGCCCAATCGATGGCACAGCTATGTAGATTTTTTTACGATTTCCGCCATATCTCTACTGAAAAACTAATGTACGGATTTGAACGAAACTTCAGATTCAGTTAGAAGTTCACATAAGTTGTTGCTGATTAGATTTTGGTGTAAATCATCTACCGGTGGCGCTGCTATGCTGCGTTTTTCAGGAAGTATTAACATGTATGAGATAGAAGAAAGTTTTGGGATTGCCACATCCGTGTAATTTTTAACTTACAAGGGAACCATCAAGAATAGTGCACATCGATTTTTATGATTTTAACCGTCTGAGTGCGGAACAAATCTTGTGGATAGATGCCAAAAAGGTGAATGTGTTTGGATATATAAAAAATTACTTGTAAGCCGACGATTTACACAGAAATCGTACGCTTCGCTAGTGCAACCAACTTAAATGCACACCAAAAAAAATAAGAGCGCTATCACCCTCTCTGCGATTTTAGCATAAAACAAAAGGAGCCCGCAATTTTGGCACATAACAAGGAGAGCGCTATCGCGCTTCCTGCAATTTTGGCACATAATGAGAGGAGCGCGGGAGCTCTAAAACGGTTAAAGTATGCTGTAGAGTTCTTATCGCTAACTATGTTGGTGAAAGTATTTTTTTCAAATAGGCCTTAAATTTTTAGAAACCGGGGTTCAAAGTTCAGCATATGTTTCAAATATCTATTAATTTGTTTTTCTTAACGCTACTTCTTGGCGTCCTGGTAGCGTGCTATTATTTAACCACTAAACGATTTGTGCTTCCTATTTTCAACACCATTTTACTTACATATTTTAACGTTTATTAACTATGTATCACTCAGAAACATTACATTTAATAAAACATTAAAGAAAATTACCAAACATAAAATTAACAGACGAACGCAAAATATAAAATTCAATGTTGTTACTTAAATCCTTATAATATCATAAATGTCAATGTGTTTCCGAAAGTTTGAATGAAGTCAACGTCAAAGCGAATGAATTAATGCGTTTGAATTTTTGGATTTACATGGACGACAACCCAGAAATAAACAAAGGCTGTGTTTAATTTATTTTATTCCAATATTTTTCTTAATAATTCAAAATTTCATTATTTTTCATACAGAATCAATTGACAATTTTCCTGAAATATTTAACCATCTTTCTTTAACGTTGCCAAGAAATTAAAATCCCGCAATAATACTTTCTCCTCGGCAATTAATATTCAGTTGAACGATTTCCACGCGAAAAATAAAAGTACAAAGTATTCAAAAGAAAATAAGTATGACGTCATAAGTGAGACAAAAATAAGTAATATTTTTTATTATACATCAAACATGAATATCTGTTACGTTAGTAAGAGGTTTTCTGTCAAAAATGACTTAATAGTTAGAAGTAAAAATAATGAAAAATAATTGTATTATTAATAAAATATTTCGCTTGGAAAAATATGACGTCATGTTTGAAATAAAACAGGCATTTTCAAGGATTCGTTAAAAATACAAGGGGCATGAATATCAGTAATGAATGAAATTAGACAAATAATGATGTCATATTTAAAATGAACAACAGAAATACTTTTTATTAATACTGATTAATAAGTGTGAATATAAGTTACATACAAGTGAGATTTTCATTCTAAATTCACATTGTGAATATCAGGAGAAGACTTTTTTTGTGAAAAAAAAAGAGGAAATTAAACGGATGAATATATTTTTTTATGCTATTTTCTCACTAAAATTGAAGAAGAATTTAATTTCAATTTGAATAGATGGTGAAAAAAAACATGATTAAAGTAAATTTTCCAAAAACTAAAAATATATTTTCGCGCATTGAAGCTTCGTGAACCAGTTTATTCTAAAGAAGCGAAAATAGTCTGTCAACATATTGACATTTACAAACAAGGATGTAAATACAACTTCCGTGCATTTAAGTGGATAGTTACTGTTTCCTATTCATATGAATTGAATTTTTAAAATTTCATATACTATTTTACTTAATTATTTTTAAAAGTTATCAGTTAAAACATTTCACAAAAGCGTTTTTAGTAAAAAGTTTTATCGGGTAAAAATGATGAAACACTTTTCACGTAAAGCATTCATTTTAATAGACAATACTCCTGTGACGTCACATAAGGTAATAATGCGATTTTTGTAGTCTCGAACCGAAAGGAAGAATACTGTCCATTAGAAAATAGTAATATATATTTATTTTAATTTCGTCAAAGTGACGTCATTTTCATTTCACCAGCTTCGAAATTAGAAACGAAATCTTATAGAACGGGAGGTGGCAGAACACACAATCACCACATGGAGTTCGCGGCTGAAATTTCAGAATTAGTTAAAACTCGATTCGCATATTAAAACGCGATCGTTCTGCGAATTCATATATTGGTGGAAAACACCTCAAAACCCAATTATAGTGGTTGAGTCGTAGGCTTGTCATTGTGTTTTCCTGCACGCAAAGGTACGAAAATATGTAGGACTGGGAGGAGGAAAACACAATGGTAAACCTATGAGCCAACCGCTAAAATCGGGTTTTCCACTAAGATATGACTTGGCAGACCGATTGCGTTTTAATATGTGAATCGAGATTCAACTAATTCTGAAATTTCAGCCGTGAACTCGATGAGGTGATTGTCTGTTCTGCCACCTTCCGGTCTATTAAAACAACAATATACTTTTCAGAAATAAGGCTTTGCAAAAAAATTCGCATCATTTCAAAAGGCAATTTTAGTTTACATTTTAAATACAATTTCTAACTTGAAATTTAATATTTAATAATAATTAATGTTTCAATGTTTATCTAAATGTACAATAATGTTGGATTTCGGTAAGCGACTTCGTGTTTAATAAATATTTTTACATGATTCATAAAGTGAAAGAATATATTATTTTTTATCTCAACAAGTATTATTCCTCAGGAAGAACTAACCTGATGGAAACGCCGTCACATTTTAAATCATTAGCCGGTTTTCTTTCAGACAATATTAGCATTTTACAGCAGTTATACAAAATGGTGTGATTTCTACAGAATTTATCATTCGCAAATACATAAGTTTAACATCCTTTTGCGTACAAATCTTCTAGAATCTTGGTTTCAATAAAATTTAATAAATAGTATATGAAAGTCGATGTAAAAAAGTACAGCAAGCAATTTTAGTTGGAGATTAGGCTTTACATGTGACATGTTTTATGTGTAAAGAATAATCGATACCACTAATTAAGCAATAAATACGCTTTTCACCTCACATCCTTTTAATTTTTAAAGGCACCATGATTATAGAAAAGCACAAGAGAAAAGACAATAAACGTTCAAGGTAATAATCAGTTATCGTTTTCTGAAATTTTCTGCCATTTTAAAATATCTAAATCTACAGTTAAAAATATCTCTGAAAGATAATCAGTGTCCCCCATTGGAACCTTTTCTTGTAAATTTCGAAGCTTCCATAATCCGAAATTAAAACACAACAATCGTCATCATAATTTTTTCCCCGATTGAAGCAATAAGCAACTCTATTGCTTAAATAATAAGTATTTAGGCTTCAAGAGTCTTTGGAGCATGATAATCATTTTGCCATTATTGGTATATCTACAGCTGTTAAAGTTAAAAGTATGGCACCGTGAAATAAAAATGTAATAAATATTTGAAAGTTAAAGTTATTTTTCGTACGTTTATTATCTATTTTTTGAGCATTTATGCTTCATCACGTTTGATATATATATTTTTAAATATCATTTATCTTTTTTTCAAGATGTGATTTTTTTGGAATAGAAACATAATGTTGTATGTTGATTTTTCGATTATTCTAATCAAATCAAAGTCATATCTGAAGTGACCTGTAAATAAACACTTTCCTTTACAAATATTTACTAACATATCTCTCTAAATAATATTATTTGTCACGAAAACCTAAATTAAATCCATATCTATGAACGGAATAAATATAAAATCTCTCTATTCTAAAAAAAAGTAACTACCGCTGTCACCGCCGCCGCCGCCGCCGCCGCCGCCGGTTTTGAATTTTTTGTGACCGGAGGTCTTTCTTCGTTAATATTAAGAAAAATAATGCATACAAAAATATGAAAATCGGTAGTATTATACAGAAATGTTTGATAAACACGCTGATGCAGACAGTTTTCAGATCGAAGAATTATTTTAAGAGATATTTAATGCTAAAGTTGGACAAAATCGTTCCACTAAAAAAGTTTTATAGGAGCAAAAACTGTTCATAGGAATTTAATCATTTTTAGATCATTTTATGCGTTAAAATTTGCCGGAGTGCAGATTGCATTAATTTTTTTATTTTGACTAATTTTTTGAGGTTTTATTTCTATTTTAAATTCAGATTTTCAGCATTTCTAGAGATATTTTTAACAGATTTTAGAAAGTGATATTAATTTAAACTGTTGCCAACTGTATAAACAGCGGAAGCAATAATGTTTGCTTGAAAAAAAAAAAAAATATTTATACGTGTAAATAAATTAAAAATTTATTTACACGTGACTATTATAAACAGAAAAAAACATTTGGAATTAGAATTAAATAATTATGTACAAAAAGCAGGAACTTATTAAAAATTATGTCATAAAAACTATAATTACACGTGAATTTTAAGAGAAAAAGGAATTTGTAAAGCAATAAATTTATTAACATGCGTTAGAAGTCTTAAATAGAAGAAATTACGTCATATTTACGTCACATTACAGTTATTACATAAAATGAACACAAAATAATATTGCAAAACGGTTTAAATTTAGAAATTGCGCTAGACATTTATTTGATATTTTAAGAGGATACTTTTCAACTATTTTTGTTAAGAAAGCGCAAATAATATTTAATTTCTAACACAAGTATTTTCACGTGAATATTAAAAAGAGAAAGAATAGTTTGGTCAAAATTACGTCAGATTAAAAACGATTAATTTAAAATGTCTCGTTTAAAAGAACTTTCTTTTCACTTTGTTAAAAAATACCAGGAGACAAAGACTCTGTTTACTTAATTCCTTTTATATTAGCTTATTTTGAACTGTTGTTACACGTGTCTACGTCATCAAGTTATTTTTATTTCGACGTTTTATTTGTATTTTTATTAATGTTGTACTAATTTATTTGTTTTTTCGTTATTTAAAATAAAAATTATGTCAATTTGTATAATTTGGCGAGTGGTTTGGCGATTTATATAATTTGGCGAAATGGGTCGACGGGATAATCAAGTAGTACCACAACGGATTTGGCGTTAAAATTCCCCAATCAAAGAGAAATGAATAGAAATACTCTTATAGAGAGATCGCCAGTGTTTTTTAAATTATAATTCAATCTTTCGAAATCTTTTTAAAGCCTATCAAATTAGCGTGCATTTAGAGTCTACGGTGTCTGGACGGGGGTTGGCGAGCGTAGCTCGTAGGGGGCCGAGCCCCCTAGTATAATAAATATAAATAATGAAATACAATAACAGATATGTAAATTTATTCCTCATTTAATCTTTGAAAAGTCGTATGAAATTTCAAGCTCAGAAAAGAAATTTAAATAAACCTATATACAAGAATATAAAAAAAAGTACGCAAATTGGGAACATTAGAAGTTTTTATACTATAAAATCTCTCTATTCTAGAAAAAAGGAACTACCGCCGCCGCCGCCGGTTTTGAATTTTTTGTGACCGGAGGTCTTTCTTCGTTAATATTAAGAAAAATAATGCATACAAAAATATGAAAATTGGTAGTATTATACAGAAATGTTTGATAAGCACGGTGATGCAGACAGTTTTCAAATCGAAGAATTATTTTAAGACATATTTAATGCTAAAGTTGGACAAAATCGTTCCACTAAAAAAGTTTTATAGGAGCAAAAACTATACATCGGAATTTAATAATTTTTAGATCATTTTATACGTTATAATTTCCCGGTGTGCAGAATTTATTTTTTTAATTTGACTCATTTTCGAGGTTTCATTTCTATTTTAAATTCAAATTTTCAGCATTTCCAGAGGTATTTTTTACTTATTTTAGAAAATTGTACTAATTTAACCTGTTGCCAACTGTATAAACAACGGAAACAATAATGTTTGCTTCAAATTAAAAATTTATTTACACGTGACTATTATAAACAGAAAAAAAACTTTCAAATTAGAATTAAATAATTACGTATAAAAAGCAGGAACTTATTGAAAATTACTTCATCTATAATTACACGTGAATTTTAACAGAGAAAGGATATTGTAAAATAATAAATTCATTAACATGCGTTAGAAGTCTTAAATAGGAGAAATTACATCACATTTACGTCACATTACACTTATTACGTAAAATGAACAAAAAATAATATTGGAAAACAGTTTAAATTTAAAAAAAGCGCGAGACATTTACTTGATATTTTGTGATGAACTTTTCAACTATTTTTTTTTTTTTTTTTTTTTTGGGGGGGGGGGGACAGCGCAAATAATATTTCATTTCTAATAAAAGTATTTTCACGTGAATTTTAAAAAAGGAAAGAAAAGTTTGGTGAAAATTACGTCAGATTAAAAGGACTTTCTTTTTACTTTGTTAAAAAATACCGGGAGACAAAGACTCTGTTTACTTAATTCATTTTATATTAGATGATTTTGAAATGCCATTGTATCTTTTAACAGCAGCTGATTTTTCCGTAAAATTCTCAATCAAAGAGAAATGAATAGAAACCCGTTTATAGGGAGATCGCCTTTGTTTTTATAATTATAATTCAATCTTCCAAAATCTTTTTAAAGCCGATCAAATTTGCGTGCTTTTAGAGACTGCAGTGTCTGAACGGGGGATGGCGAGCGTAGCTCGTAGGGGACCGAGCCCCCTAGTGTGATAAATAGTTAATTGTATATGTTTTTAATTATCGACGTTTTTTTTATAATTGATGTGTTTATTCTTCTTTATGTGTTATGTGAACGAAGTCACGGGTAACAGCTAGTATAATAATAATACCTATCGACTATGCATCACGCATAACCACTGACTTCCTAACTCTCCGACTGCTAAAAAAACAGCGTACAAAAATTACAATAATTCATCGATCCGCAGTTAAAATTCATTATTACTTTTATATTCTTTTAAAATGTTTCTAGATTTTTGCGAATTTAGATCTAAAAATACGAGTTTACAAACCAAATTCTTAATTTTATCACATTACTGTATTTGAACTAATTCCGTTTTTCCTGTCGGGTCCATTGGACCAGTCTGGTAGGCGGAAAGTTAAAAATGTTATAGAAAATTAAATATTAAATAAACTTACGACTGTAACTTAACACTGGATGAAAATATTAATAATCAACTACAATAATTAACTAAGACATAAAAGTATCTCTCTATTCTAAAAAAAAAGTAACTAATGCTGTTGCCGCCGCCGCCGGTTTTGAATTTTTTGTGACCGGAGGTCTTTCTTGGTTAATATTAAGAAAAATATTGCATACAAAAATATGAAAATCGGTGGTATTATAGAGATATGTCTGATAAACATGCTGATGCAGAGAGTTTTGAAATCGAAGAATTATTTAAAGAAATATTTATGGCTAAAGTTGGGCAAAATCGTTAAATTAAAAAAGTTTTATAGGAGCAAAAACTATACATGGGAATTGAATCATTTTTAGATTATTTTACACGTGAGAAGTTCCCGGTGTGAAGACTGCATTTAGTTTTTTAATTTGACTCATTTTTTGATGTTTTATTTCTATATTAAATTCAATTTTTTGGCATTTCGAGAGATATTTTTTACATAGTTTAGAAAACTAGGGGGCTCTGCCCCTACAAGCTACGCTCGTCAATCCCCGTTCAGACACAGCAGACTCTAAAAGCATGCTAATTTGATCGGCTTTGAAAAGATTTCGGAAGATTGAATTATAATTTAAAAAACAGTGGCGATCTCCCTATAAACGGATTTCTATTCATTTCTCTTTGATTGGGGAATTTTAAGGCCAAATCAGCTGCGGTACTACATGATTATCCCGTCGACCAATTTAGCCAAATTATATAAATCGCCAAACCGCTCGACAAATTATACAAATTGACATATTTTTTTTATTTTAAATAACGAAAGAACAAATAAATTAGTACTATAACATTAATAAAAATACAAATAAAATGTCGAAATAAAAATAACTTGATGACGTAGACACGTGTAACTTGCTTAAAGTCAAATTGATGTGACATTTACGATCAACCATTATTGGCATTTAATCTTATAGTTTGGCGATAGATTTTTGGTCGATGGGATAACTAAGTAGTACCAAAGATACAACCGCTGTTTTCGTCCTTGATTAATTAAAATCAGTTAAACATTTTAAAATAAGCTAATATAAAAGGAATTAAGTAAACAGAGTCTTTGTCTCCCGGTATTCTTTAACAAAGCGAAAAGAAAATTCTTTTAAATAAGACATTTTAAATTAATCGTTTTTAATCTGAATTAATTTTGACCGAACTATTCTTTCTCTTTTTAATATTCACGTGAAAATACTTTTGTTAGAAATGAAATATTATTTGCCCTGTCCTAACAAAAATAGATGAAAAGATCCTCTCAAAATATGAAATAAATGTCTAGCGCAATTTCTAAATTTAAACTGTTTTGCAATATTATTTTGTGTTCAATTTATGTAATAACTGTAATGTGACGTAAATGTGAGGTAATTTCTTCTATGTAAGACTTCTAACGCATGTTAATGAATTTATTATTTTAAAATATCCTTTCTCTTTTAAAATTCACGTGTAAATATAGTTTTTATGACGTAATTTTTAATAAGTTCCTGTTTTTTATATATAATTATTTAATTCTAATTCCAAATGTTTTTTTCTGTTTATAATAGTCATGTGTAAATAAATTTTTAATTTGAAGCAAACATTATTGTTTGCGCTGTTTATACAGTTGGCAACAGTTTAAATTAATACCATTTTCTAAAATATGTAAAAAATATCTCTCGAAATGCTGAAAATTTGAATTTAAAATAGAAATAAAACCTCAAAAAATGAGTCAAATTAAAAAAAAGAAATACAGTCTGCCCACCGGGAACTTCAACCGTATAAAATGATCTAAAATGATTAAATTCCGATGTATAGTTTTCTCTGCTTTAAAACTTTTTTAGTGGAACGATTTTGTCCAATTTTAGCATTAAATAACTCTTAAAATAATTCTTCGATTTGAAAACTGTCTCCATCAGCGTGTTTATCAAACATTTCTGTATAATACCACCGAATTTTCATATTTTTGAATGCAATATTTTTCTTTTTATAACGAAGAGAGACCTCCGGTCACAAAAAATTCAAAACCGGCGGCGGCGGTGACAGCGGTAGTTACTTTTTTTAGAATAGAGCCCCCTAGTTAAATAATTTAAAAAAAAAAATACAAGACTCGAAAACTGTAACCTTTTTCTAAAAAAATAAAAACAGATGAATGAAAAAATATACGAGTTAGCAAAATAATGTCTAAGTTTTCTGGAATTATTTACTAATTAAGAATAACCATGCAATCTTCGAACTTACAAATGTAAACCCAGACTTCTTCTTTTATAGGCAACGTGCTAAACATGGATTGATTAGAACCCATCACTGTTCTACTTGAATATGAATACTATCTTTAAAGTTTTTCAACGATACAGAGTATACAAGGATATAAACTTTAATTTTAACTTAACATTTCTTATTCGAAATAACCTAGATTATGAAACCAACCTGTATGATTTTTTATAATACGTAGTAGAAAATATTAGACTACATTTTAACGTTAAAATATCCGTTTCTAACATAACTTACACCATGTGATAGTACTTCAACGAATCGGTCTTGAAGGATGCTCGGTGGAGGGACCGGAAGGGGGACGGGCGGAGGTGGCATGGTGGAGGGTGTGGGGCGGTCTCACGGTCCAACCGGCTATTCTTGAACTGTCGTTTTCACACTACTGAAGATAATAAGGCACTAAGTATATGTGCGCGCGACACTTTGCACTAGTTTCTGCATATTTCTCTATTTGTTTTTGCTTATTTATTTCGCTGAAGAATTCGCGAATCTTGGATAGAATCGCTGTTGATGTGCGATCGAAGGCAATGTCTGATCTTAATCATTTTTCTCAATGTTGTTCTCAATGATTTCAGTACTTAGTAACTAGAGCTATGATAATCAGATCTTATAAAGTTTAGGAATCATAAAAATAAACATAAAATTATGAATTTTGCTTATATTTATGAACTTTAATATATATGCGATTGGGAGATATTAATAAATTTCTTAGCTTTTATATTTTCCATTGTTGCTCAAATTCGCAAATATTTCGCTGTATAGCGATTAAAAAAATTTTTTTTTGAATTTTTTAGTACCACTTTATAGCACATATCGCATATTACGGCGTATAGTGCGCAATTTTAAAACAATAAAATTGTTTAACATTACAGATGCGCGAGTTATAAAAATGAAAGTATAAAAATTAAGGGGGAAAAAGATGATTATAAGAATTACGATTTCTGACTTAATGAACTTTCAAAAAATAATTTTTTTTATCCAAATGAGTGAAAAGGAATTATTGATTAAATTATTTGTGTGTCTGCCAGATTTGTCCAGGATAGCTCAGTTGGCAGAACATTGGCAGCTTAAGGCAAAATCTGCCTGGTTCGAATCGTGGACTGAACAATTTTTAGCCTAGTTGGAAAGGTACAACTCGTGTGAATTATCTACCAATTAGAATAATTGTGCTAAAATTAATCAAGTGTAATTACGCATCCAACGCTTCTCGGCCTTCCATTACTTACGATTTATTCTGTTGAGCATATCTATTAGCATTGTACACAGTAGAGCGGCGATTATCCGAACAAGTCGGGACTGATTCTAGTTTGGTAAATGAACTGACACTTTAAGGGATGTTCCTGACTATAATAAAATCTTCACATTTTATCTATGCTTTGGACTGACAGCACTAGTTAATTCTGACATATTTAAAAATTAAATTTTATCTTTTTAATTTTTTTTTGTTTACTTTCCTGTATCATTTGCTGAACACCAGAGATTATAATTTAAGCAAAAAAACGTTCGATTATTGTTTGCTTCAAATAAGATATTTTCTTTAATGCTGCCCATATCTCGAATTTTTCTTAAATATGTTAGTTGAATACGATCAGCGTTCTTCTGCCGTTCGAGGCATTTCATAGCTGTTTCCAAACTTTCAAAGGCTTCGTTATGTGATGAACCTGGGTCATTTTCATAGCATTCGTTTTCAATCTAACAAATATCGGACCAGATGTCATAATCAATAAGATTTCTGTGTGAATAAAGTGTCCACCAGATTTGTTGAGGATTGTTCAGCTAACAGTGCGTTGTCAACTGAAGCTGACCATGTACTGATACTGCTTGAATGATTGTCCCTGGTTGATATCTTGGCCTAAACACTTTTTCAACCAGTTAGAAAATTACAACGCTCGTTAAAAGTAATAGTTATTTTATTTTACAATAATCTTTATTTTATTTTTTTCTATATATCTCATGAATGTTTTTTGCAAAAAGGAGGTGCGTGCTATAAGACGAATATGCTTATAAATAGAAAAAGGAAGTTTAGGTGCGTGTTATACGCCAGAATATTTGGTACATATGCATTATTTCATGCATTTTTTTTATATGCACAAAGTATTCGAGACATGCCGCTATGGAAAAGTCTGCTATTTAAGATCTTAGAGTGGGTACTACTGATATACCACAATATATAGCGCATAGTTGGCATTGTTTTTGGTGACTAAATTTTAGTGCCAAATTTGGCGATATCTCCATCTCCATGTAAGTATTGCCAAAGTTTGTACCATTTTGGCACGTGTATGCATGCCGAACTTTCATGAAGTATGCTTAATGATATATCTACAGTCGAGCCCCGATTTAACGAATTTCTTGATTTAGCGAATTTTTTTATCGTCCCGACGAAAATAGAAAAAATACTTCGATTTAACGAATTTGTGATCCCGATTTGACGAATAACTTTCGATGTAAAGAAAATGAAAAATTGAAGAAATTTTCTAAGATTTATTATAAATTTTCAATGTCCCTGATTGTTAATTTTCTAAATATGTATATTTTGACGCAGAAATATCTGCATGCGAAAATGTACGTTTCACCAAGGTTATTAATAGCAGTAGTAAAGTAGTGGATTGGATGTAGAAGATGAAATATAAACGAAGCATGTAACGTTCACAAAGGCACTTAGCAGTTTGGATACTTTGAAACGGTAGCTGATGTATCATGATGTTGGTGATACTATTTTCACAGCTTCAGAAAAAAATTGATAAAGAAGTTTCAAATACAAAATCGTAACAAATCAAAGAAACATCTATAAAAGATATCTTATAATTTATCTATAAAAGTTGAATAAATGAGATTTTTTCTTAATTACAATTCTTGTAATTTATAGTAGTACATAAAAAAAAAAAGAATCAATTTTTATACAGAGTATTTTCTTAAAGCAACAAATGTTTAACATAATTATAGACCGGGAGCCGGCAGCACAGACAATCACCTCATCGAGTTCACGGATGAAATTCTGGGATTAGTTAAATCTTGATTCGCATATTAAAACGCAATGGGTCTGCCAAGTCATATCTTGGTGGAAAACACCTGAAAACCCGATTTTAGCGGCTGACTCGTAGATTTACCATTGTGTTTTCCTGCTCCCAATCCTCCATGTTTTCTTACCTTTTGGTTCAGGAAAACACAATGGGAAATCTATGAGTCAGCCTCTAAAATCGGGTTTTCAGGTGTTTTCCACCAAGATATGACTTGGCAGACCGATTGCGTTTTAATATGCGCATCAAGATTTAACTAATCCTAGAATTTCATCCGTGAACTCGATGAGGTGATTGTCTCTGCTGCCGGCTCCCGGTCTATTATTAATTTAAGTCAGGATTGTTCCTCTTATTACTTTCCATTTTTTAGCTTGTTCTGTTATATAAAAATATCCCGTTGATTATCCCGATTTAACGAATAATCTCGATTTAACGAAGAATGTTGCTAGTCCCGAACGGTTCGTTAAAACAGCTACGACTGTATATACACACAAGTAATATTGTATGTCAATATAGACCGCAATAGATTTTCTGTTTTATCATCCTGATATAAAGTAATGAGGAAATTTATGATGTCAGCAGTACTGACAAAAGGACCGAGATTTCTGTATTTTATGTAATAATTTAATGGAAACATTACTTATTTTATAATTAAAACTTATTATTTCAGCCTTATTGAATCTGGACAAATCTAAAGATCATTTATTCTTTCTTAAAATTGAATTTTTTTCTTTAAAATCGAAGTTAAGTAAAGCAAAATTGCTTTTTTCGAATAGTGTTTGCTATAGACATTTATTTTTGATCCCTTATCCTCTGTTGTATTTATATAACGTCAACGGATATTGGAATTTAGAGTATCAGAAGTAAAGTTTAAGACATTTTATTTTTTCAAGAAGACAGAAGCTTTAAGGAGACAAAATATAAATGACAGTGCAAGATCTCAAGGATTGACTTTATGTAATGCCCTAGAGCATTTCTACACAATAAATATATTAATCTCGTTCACAAAAATTCTAAGTTTGGCTATTTGCTCAGACAAATCTATTGTGATACGTATCTAGAGAGTACCACGTTTGCTATCAATGAATTTTTATTGGGTGTTATTTAGAAAATTTTACAGTTAAAGAGCTCGATTAATTTATTTTTGTCACAAAACAAAATTTCGATTTTATCAATTTTAATTGCATTACGGAAATTAACGATAATGTAGAAAATCCACATTTAGGTACATATAAAAGAATACATAGTTAAGGGGTCTCAGGCCTGTTAAAATTAAAAATAAAGAAAAAAAAGGATAATCTTCAACATTTAATATCTTAAAATGTATTAGATTTTAAACCACAATTTTTATTGGGTTAAAAGATATAAGTATTACTTTACTTACTAACGTACTTTTATTTCATCTATTTTAAAAAATGCAAGATGTATAATTAGCACATATAGGGGGCTCCAAACTGTTAGACACTTGACAAGCAGAAAATGTGTATAACAGCTTACGTGCAGGATTACAAAATAAATATTGCAACTAGAATGAAAATTTTGGTGCTTACTTATACTTCAGAGTGTAAGAATTACCCTAAACCTAAATAAATTTGTATTTAGGGCATTTTTATTTTTTAAATACAAAGTTGTATTTAGCTAATACAAAATTTTGAAAATTTAAACAGTATAATCGCACACACACCAAAAAAAAAAAAAAAAAAAAAAAAAAAATTGTACAAAAAAAAAAGGAAATTTTAGGTTCAGTTTATACAGACTAACATGAAACATATATTTTGAAAATTTCAGGAAAAATATCCAGACGTTTTTGAGATATCTTGTGCGTTATGCCCAAAAACGTCATTTGCAGAAAAATGACTTCAAAGTTTCGAAAACGCCCAGCTATTGAGCGGTTATAATTGTAAAAGCCATAACTTCTGTTCTAATGGGAATTTTAAGGAAACAACTATATCAAAATGTTCAGAAAAGATAAGAGTTTAGCATCTAAAAAAATTAAAATTTCGGAAAATTTTGAAGCTTTACTAGTCCTGAGACCCCTTAATTTTGAATTAAACACTTTATTAAAGTGATATTAAACGCTTCAAAATATGTTGGTAAGTGTTTATAAATACTTTTCAACTATGTTAGACTAGTAAATCTGCAGATCAGGAGCCTCAACGTCATCTTTGCAAGTCATTGTTTTTTAACACTCATTGCGTAATATTCATCTTCCTACAAATCGCTTTTTAAAGTTTTCAAATTACATAAATATTTATAAGAATACAAAATACTTCGTAAAGTTTCAGAAATTAAATGTGTTAAACAAGTGGTTATACACTGATGTTCTGAAATTCTGATGAGCTGCTTATTCTGGTAACTTTTTAATCAAAAATTTCATTTCTTCAGGAGGGCTCTGCCCCCCTGAACCCCCCGTAGTCCATTTAAATTTACATTCGTAATTTTTTATTGATTGTGCGAATGGTTATAGTATATCATAGATTTTTTTTACGCTGTGGTTTATAAGGATAAGCATAAGTTTTTATAATAAATTAATAAATTTAAAATAAAATCCTCATGTTAACCGTACGCAAACAATAAATCTTGAAGTGACGACAAAAATGTAACCTTAAAATCCGCTACATTCTACCCAAACACAACGGCGTGCTTAAAAAAAGAAAGAAAGAAAAGAAAAATATTTTTAGTAATACAGTTTTTAAATCATAATACGATGAAATGCTACTTTAGAATGCTTAAATATAAGCAGATCATTTTCATTTTACAGAAAAAATGCACGGATGAAGTCTAAGAATTCGGTCCCTGTTCCACGTGCTTGTTTTGTTTGGGCCGAATGAGGGCATTTAAATCTGAGCGATAACGCACATCATATTGCAAACTGTTTTTAAGGCATACTGCATCTCCATCCATCTCTTTCCTCCGTGAATAATAGTTAATTTTATTTTAGTCAAGATCTTTTTATTCCAACATCTTTTTTTTTTTTTTGATAAATGACGTCTAATTCACCTGCTGTTCGTACTTACTCAAAACCTTTCATCTTGTTATATGAAGAAATACTTAAGAGTTTTCTTTTTATTCCCACTATGTCGCCATATTAATTTTTTTATTCTTATTTTTTTTTCCTTTTCCTGTTTCACGTCAAAATCTTTGAATTGAAAATTGTTTAAGAGAAAATATTATTCAGGGTTTTGATTTTCTTGGCAAAGATTAAAGGAACATTGATAAATTTTATGAAAAAATGTCACATTATTCTCTATGAAAATAATGAACTTTTGTATTTTTAAGCAAAATAGTTGGATAAAATAAATAAAATATTGCTTATTTTTATTTCTGGGGCTAAAATCCATCTATATGCAAAAATACAGATGCATTAATTCACCCGTTTTGACGTTGGCTTTACTGAAACATTATAGACGCATTTATACTAATACTAGCAGGCTATGCCCGCTGCGCTGGTCAATATTTCCAAATGAACTTTGGATTAAACTAAATGGTGAATTTGAACTTGTATTTTAAACAATATGGATCTTCAGCTTGACCTTGCTCATCACTGAAAACGATGCGAACGCCATTGCGATATAATGTTATCTTAAGCGTTGGACAAAATTTAGCAATTAAGAAGTAATTGTTTTAGTTGATTATAAACAGCGCACTTATGGTCGGGTAATGAGACCGTTATGACAACAGGAATTAATACCTCTGTAACTAATCAACATATAATGAAATCGTATATACTAACACCATTCCTAAAAGTCATGCAACAGGGCCACTTGTAACAAAATATGGTCTGTAGATTTTTTTAAAAAGGCTAAACTTTCATAATCAGGTTCACTTAATTTTTGAACTTTTACTGTTGCTCTATAACTAAGTACTCTTGAACAATATGTATACACTAAAACTTTTCCAAAATTATTACCTAACTAATTGTGGTATATCCTACGAAAGTATTATAAACAATCGGAATGAAATACAAATTTCCGTTGTAAATATATAGTAGATGATGATGATGCGATTTTGTGTAATAGTAAAGTTTTCGCTTCAAACATAAACGATGCTTTCAACATTAAAGCTAATACACCAATATGTTAAGTATCCGAATACGGAAGGTTAACTTAAATTCTCATGAGCAACTACTCAAAGAAAAGTGAATATGTGGCTTTTGTGATATTTTTATGTCAGCCGGGCGCAGATAATAAATCAATAAAGATTGTTTTCATAGCATATTCTTATTTTATTATTTTCATTTAAAACACAAACCTTTCACTCATTTCATTTAAAATGCATGCCTTATACTAATTTCATTTAAAAAACTGAAAAGATAAACAATAACAGGAAATAATGCCATAATTAAAAACAAAAAAATATTTTTAATTTACATACGCAAAATGTAACTACTGCTACTGGGAATTTTAAAAATGCTATCAGCGAAATGTGCGCACGGTTGTTATAAATGTAACCATTTTTTCTTCTTATCCAGGAGCAATTTATAAATTGCACAATATTATTCCAATTCCAATTTCTTTCATTGAGGAACCTATGACCGGAAAAAATGGAAAAAGACTTTTGTAGATTCTTCGGATGACGGCATCTGACGCCATAAACCGAGTTTATATATATGAAAATAATTTTTAAGTCGTTACAAACATTGCTTTCATACTTGAATATTTTCATTGGTACTACTTGTTATCCCGTCGACCCATTTCGCCAAATTATATAAATCGCCAAACCATTCGCCAAATTATATAAATTGACATAATCTTTATTTTAAATAACGAAATAACAAATAAATTAGTATAACATTAATAAAAATACAAATAAAACGTCGAAATTAAAATCACTTGATGACGTAAACACGTGTAGTTTGTTTAAATTCAAGTGAATTTGATATTTACGATCAACCAGTAATGGCATTTAATCTTATAGGATGACGATAGATTTTTGGTCGACGGAATATCTAAGTAGTACATTTTCCATTTTTGTTTTATAACGCTAAATTCTCAGTAATTTTTTTTCCTTTTATTTTACATAAAATCACTATTTTTTTAAAAAAATTAAGATGCTTGCATTTTTATTTCAAACTCATAGAGCCGTTTTTATTTTTTAGCCAAAAGGGTTGATTTGAATTTTTTCCGTTGCTAGAGTAACGGATGTAATGATAGATATTTTGAGGTTTAGATGCCAAAGACACCGCCAAATTAGAAAAATATGAAATGTGCCATGAACTGTTGGGCTTATAAAAATTTATTTGGTAGCATTCGATTCAGCATACAAAACTACATTAAAATATGCTATCATTTGACGCATAATTTTGATATTCGATTTTTTCCCCTCCACGTGCAAAAACCATTAAGGGTGACACTTTAGAAAGTCCTTTCTTAGCAGAAGTCTATGTCATAAGAAGTATTTTTACCACGATTTGCAAGATTTTAGGTTCAGTAGTTTGCGCTGTGCGTTAATTAGTCACCTAATCCAGACTTTATTTTATATACTATATTAGATATTCCATTTTGCGGTGAATCGATGATCGAAAATTAGTCCAATATCATTTGAAATATTACATAACAGAGGAGAAAGTACGAAGAAACACGAAGAAGAAATGACGAATTACAAAAGACTTGTATTTTTTTTTTTCAAAATGTTGAATTTTTCGATAGTAATAACGTATTAAAACATAAATTTCCTTAAAAAATATCTTTATTTCCTAGATTTCGAATCTGTGAATTTTCCTATAAATGAAATTGGCGATATGACTTGAGAAAAAATGAAATAAACAATAGATAATATTTGCTTATATAAAATGGGTAATATTCCTTGATCTGAGTTCGAGTTTATAAATATCACATGCTTTCGGAATTACGGCGAAAAACATTTTAAAAAGTGTGAAATTATTTTACAATATGTATGTGTGGCAGAGATTCACACTGAAATTTAAGCATTCGATTCCATTTTTAAAATATTAACTGATATCTATATAAGTTACAATTGAATATGAAAATGTACTCAAAAAATGATCTCTTTCACCTAAAAATACACCATTTGTGAGAACATCCTCAAGCTAATGTCACGCTTATGCATTTTTGGCTTAAAATCACATTGTTTGGCGACAAAAGAAAAATAAAAAATTGTAAAGAAACAAATAGTAATTACACATGTGACTCACAATTACATCTGCTTGTTTCTTCTTTAAGTCACGTGATGGGACAATTAGATATAAAAAAAAAGAAAAGAGCAGAACAGAAAGAAAATGTCGTTAAAATTTCATCTAATCAAATTTTCTGATTCGTTTCCATATCTAACGCAAGCGATAAAGAGCCAAATATTGCGTATCAAGTGTAATATTTCTTATTAAATTAATTTTTAAGCATTACAAATATTTCTTTCAGGTTTTGATTAAATGTTTCCGTTTTTTAATATTATCACTCATTAAAACGGATTTTCTTTTTCTTTTTTTCTTTTTTTTCATTTAAATAAAATTAGTAACAGTTTTTCTTTTATTTTTCGAGGTTTAATAGCCGTTTCAATTTTTTTTTTTTTATCAACGATGAATTTCGCCAAGAAATAAAATGGTAACCTTATCGCCCAAAATAACAGAATTTTCCGTCATAATTCTTAAACTAATATAGGTAGAATAATGTGTTATAGCTTAAAACCTTCCCTGAAACAATACCTATCTAACGGTATAAGTTCCGTAAAAATCCATGCAGTAGAACTCGAAATCTAGGCGTTCGGAACGAAATTTCCGTTTGGATTTTATATATATAATAGATAATAGAATAGATAATAGATTTTATATATATATATAATAGAATAGATAATAGATTATGTGTTATGAACTATCTCAAAGTCTAAAACAGATCGCATTGTTAGATTTCCCAATTTTAACAATATCGCGTTATCTTAGTTCCACATTCCACCACCAGGGAGCGCACTCTATTCTTAACTAAAGCGTATCCGAACGAAACTCCTTCGTGCAACCTTTCCGTAGATACATGAATCGGGAGGGTGGCGGTCTTAACGAATAATGTAAGATAATTGCTGAAATTACTACGAAAAATATGTTAAAGGGGCCCTACGCGGGCTCCTAATAGAGTTAGAGGAAATCGGAAGACGGCAAAATAATTGCGGGGAAAAGTTTGCTTGGGTGCTTCGGAGCTACTTTTGGCGCGAGATCTAAGCTCTACGACCAATAGGAGCCCAGATATTTAAGGAAATATGAAGTTACAAAGTTCAATATAAAAGAATTTTCCGTAATAATTCTATACCTAATCTAGGTAGAATGATGTGTTATAGCTTAAAACCTTCCCTGAAACGATACCTATCTAACGGTATAAGTTCCGTAAAAATCCATGCGGTAGAACTCGAAATCTAGGCGTTCGGAACGAAATTTCCGTTTGGATTATATATATATAATAGATTATTAAGACCAAATACGTTGCTAGGCAACGGATCAAAGAAAAGGTAAAAAATGAAATATGTATTATGTCAAATTGATAAAACAAAATGCTTTATATTATTGGAAAACATGCATAAAGTTCCCCAAAAAATTATAAACCTAATTTAAAAAATCTCGCAAATATATTGACATAATTTCAAACTAATTAATATAATAGTAATAATAATCTTATTTAAAAATTTCAGCATCCAAAATTTACCATTTAAATCCATTTTTTATATGAGCCATTTCTTTCAACAAATGAAAATTTAAAAATCGTCTGACTTGCCATAGAAAAGCATTACAGAGCAAAATAAAATGTTCTGTATTTCCCGAACGAATGAACCAAATTTAACCAAAAACTATACAGCTTAGTCCGAGTACCTCATCAACATGCCCAATTAATTTCAAGCCGATCGGATGCTTTTTGCGGTAGTTATCGCGGAACAGACAGACAGACAAACGGAAATCAAAACTTTTCGTGTCTCCACAGTAAGTCTTCACTGACGTTTCGGCAATAATGTTAAAAAGCTTAAAATTTTTATAAATTCTAAGGTTGTGTATTTGCTCAGATTTGATTCGCATCTAGAGAGTACTGTGTTTGTTATCAATGAATTTTTATTGGGTGTGATTTAGAAAGTTTTCCAGTTAATGAGCTCGATTAATTATTTTTTGTTATAAAATTAAATTTCCGATTTTATAAGTTTTAAATGTATTGTGGAAATTAAGAATCATGTAGAAAATTCACATTTAGGTACATATAAAAAAAATTAACCCCTTAGTCGTCGCACCCGTGACTGTCACGGGCGGTGTAGGCTTCTTTTCTTTTATTCAGATTGTTTTATCCCCACCAGTTTTTTTAAATAATGCAATTGGCTTTATTCTCTCGACATTTTATCTGCCATTAAATGAAGAGAATATTTCAACTTGAAAAAGTGGTGGCAATCAAACAATCTGAATTTTAAAAAAGTATTCGACACTTATCAGGCGCGACGATTAAGCGGTTAAATATCTACGTTCGCATTAAAATATTTCTATTAAACGTTCTTAACGTGCTATTAAATGCTTTCCAGTATGTTAGTAAGTGTTAATACGCACTTTTCAACTATGTTGGTCATAAAAAGATTAAAAATGATATAAGTTTTAAAGTGTCGAAAACTTTAAATATGAGTCCCCTTATAAAATTGATCGCCTTAGGTGATAAAGATGTTTATTACATTGTTAGATACTATATATTGTTACATAAACATATTGAAATGCTACTCTGTACCATTCAATTTAAGAAACTATAATATATGAACTATTATTTTAACACAATCAAACTGATTGGTAAAGTTATCATACGAATTGAATATTTCCAACTGGGCGAAAAAATGCCCAGGCCGGGAATCGAACCCAGATCCTTGGATTACGGGGGCAATGCTCTACCGTTTAAGCTACCTGGGCGTACAATTTTCGCTCAGATAACCTTATCAGTAATAACATCTGGTCTGTCATGTAAATTGCTCAACAGAATAAACAGTACGTAAAGGAACTCCGTATAAACCATGAGTACGTTGATAAACTATTATTTTAACACAATCAAACTGATTGGTAAAGTTATCGTACGAATTGAATATTTCCAACTCAGAGAAAAAATGCCCAAGCCGAGAATCAAACTCAGATTCTTGAACTCTGTGGTTCAACATAATCAATATATCGCGATACATCAGATGTATCTATTGGGTCGTTCGGAAAGTCGTGTCCGTTTGGGAAAATTAATTTTTACCGGAAAATTCTTCCCTTTAATTATTACATATCAGATATCTTAATTAATATATAATTATTAAGTTGTAGAATTTTCCGGTACGAATTGATTTTCCCAAACGGACACGACTTTCCGAACGACCCAATATAATATAATCTATATCAACTTTTCTTAATATGACGTAAAAAATGTCAAATATCACTCAACTAAAGAAATGGTATTCTTAAAAATGTGTGTTGATTAAACGTTGCCGATTTTTAAATTTCTAAATGCAAGTTTAGTTGAAAACATGGAAGGAATACTGAGCAAATGTAGCTAAACTGGCTATTAAATAATGAAAAATCTTACAAGGAACCACTATTGGCGAATATTGCTCCTATCCCTGGTGCGTTTTATAGCCCTATAGGCCAAAGTTTGAGAAACGATGAAATTTATCTGCAAAAATCCTATGTATTGATTTTACAGCAGCATAACTTTCTAAAAATGCAATTTCTGAAACAGCTTATCGGACTATTAACATAGAAGTTTTTTGAAAGAAGTCCTTTAGAATACAGATTATTTAGCAATAAGAATAAAATACTGAAAGAAGTTTAAAAATTACTTCAAGAACCTATGAATTTCATTTTGAAAAAAATGCAGTATAACTGGATCTTTTGGCGGCGCGAAAGTGGTTTTATTCATTACACTGTACAACAATGGTTTTGTCCTAGAACTAAAATTAGTTGATTCTAGATCAGTTTTTGGCACTGATTCCGAATATGCTTTCCGTTTATCTTTAGGTGGTCCAGGTTTCGAGAAATTTGCATATTCAAATTTATGCAAATTTAAGCTTTTTTGTGCTATTTTATGCAAATTTCAGATACAATAAATGTCACATCTAATTGCGTTTTCTAGATAATGACTACTTGACTATTTGCTTCAGATAAATGTCACTATTTGCATATTCCTAACATTTATTTATCAGTTAAGCCTAATTTGCATATTTTTTAATGGTGTAATGTTTACACCACTATCAACTTTAAAATAGTTGCCACAGAATTGACGTAATGTTTTTCTAGACTAGATTTTTATGCTGATTTCATATCTGCAGTCTGTTTTCTTATGTCATGACTAGATTTTGAGTAAGATGAATTTCTACTTTTGCACGGCAACACAGGTTTGATATAAGATACTTTTTAGGGGTGTGTAATTAATTGACAAAAAGGTGAACAGAGTCAGATTTATATCAGAGACATAAACAAAAATTATATAATCGAAAAAAAAAATAAGTAGTAGAATCTATCCTAACTAATTGAAGTTTATTATACAAAGTTTCATAAAAAGCTACTTCTGGCTTTTTTGACCCAAAAATAAAATTTCACTTTTTTCAAAAACTACACGTGATAGAATAAAACAGTTACAAGATTTGAAATCAGCTCAAAAAACTGGTTTAGAAACATATTAGCGTACTCGTGCGGCAGAAATATTTGAACGTCAAGAAACATTATTAGAAAAACATGAAAAATATGCAAATTAGGTACAATATTTCACAGTCACATATCAGTATAATCTCAGAAAGAACGTTTTTGTGAAGTAAATTAAGTGGTAATCATAAAGTAAAACAAAAAACCCTGTCTGATATTGCTTTATACCTTAAATTTGCAAATAATTGTATAAAATTTTCTAAATTTGCATAAATTGAAATATGCAAATATCTCTCAAACTTGACGTGCTGGAGTAAATCTAAAACTAGATTCGGAATCAGCGCAAAAAACCGTATAAAACAACTAATTTCTGTTTTAGGACAGAGCAAAAGTTCAAATTTGTTGACCAGTGTTACCGTACAATTTTTCCCAGCAACCCTGGGGAATGTCATAGCCGTCTGCTACGTATGAGTGAATATAGTACTTTGGATTCGTAGTACCCTATTTGGCGATTTAAGTAGCTTTTGTCGTGAAATTAACCATTAAAAATTCATTACTTTAAAATTAACTGTAGGGGAGACTAGGGAGGGTTGACCCACATTTTACAAAATTATTTTTTATTTTTTTAAATATTGAGCGTAGAATAAAGTTTTATATATCATTTTATTCGCTATACAATCAGTTATCAAAATAAAATTGCTACATAAGTGTAACATATAAGAAATTTGAAAAAATATTGATTTTAATCATGAAAAAATAATGGGTCAAGGCTCCCCACATACGGGAGGGTTGACCCACTATATGGCAGGCTTGACCCACTTTGTTTTATATTGCGCTATTTGTGAAGAGAAATAAAATCAGTTTAAAAAAAGCAAAATAACTTTATTCTACAATCTACATGCTTTAATTATTATAAAGAATATTCTTTTAAATATGAAGCTTAAACAAACCTGTTGAAACGCAATCGCAAGCCAGAGGAGAAAAATTTCGTTTTAAATAGGATTTTGTATGAACAGGTATAATTGTACAGCAGGGAAAATGAAATTTTAATATTTAAGGCTGTATTCTGTTAGAGACAGGTTCCGTTTTCATAGTGTTTCATGTTAGTAGGTCTGGATTTGGAAGCCACTGTCCCACTTTTTTATCTCCTTGTTCTATTTTTTGTGACACTTGATCTGACAACTGTAGTTGTTACACAGTTTGGCTTTATCTCACTGTGTTCAAACTGGTGAAATTTTTCTACGTACCTTCCTAAAGTTTTTCGATCGATGCTATGTTCTTTTTCAACCGCATCACTTAACTTATCATTAACATGATTTAAACCTGGCAAAGTACTTTCAATACTGAAATGATGAAATAAATGACTGGCACCGGAATTTATCAACAAATTTATTTGGAAATAGGAAAAAGGCTATATTTCACATATATATTAAATGAAAAGATTTTAGCAAAATTCTGATGTCATTGTGATATTTCGGAATTCAAATTAAGTGGTTTTCTAAACATAATCCCCTTATAAACCCCTCAGAGGGTTAAGACTGCTTCTTTCATCCCTTCTAATCCTTTCTAGTCTTTCCCACTGTTTCTATTTACCTATTGTAAGCAATATTTAAATGGAAAAAAGTTCCTATCAACTTTCCCATTTTCTAGCAATTTTTCACATTTTTCTATAGTCAGTTTTTAAACATTTTCCTTTCCATCACAGCATTTTACTGAAGCTTTACAGAATAAATTTACATTCTTTTATGTATATACCATTAACTTTTCATTATGCACAGTGTATAATAAAAAGAGTTCCAAAACCACTTAATTAAGGGAGCCTTGAACATTTGATCAATCCTCCCTCACACTGACTGGGTCAAGCCTCCCTATATAGACCTTTTCTAAAGAATACCACATTGTTATGTTAAGCCTAACTTACTGTACAGGTTTTATGCCTGGAATGAAAGCTCAATATTTCTGCATTATTTTATACCTACTTACTTAAATTTCTATGATATAATTTATTTGAAAAAAGATTACAAACTATTTCTGAAAAACACAACTTTTAGGTTGAAAACGCCTCACAATTGATTTTTTCCACACATATTTCGATTATCTCTGTGAAACGAAGACTGTTGTTTGAGCATTTCAGTAGCTTTGATTGACATCTATCGAAAAAACTCTGAAATTCTTTTAAATATGAAAATTGATCGGTGAGTCAAGCCTCCCGTATGGTCAACCGTCCCTAGTCTCCCCTATATAAAAATATACATAATACTATTTTTGCAGACAAATTTATCGGTTATCGAACTTTGGCCTATAGGGCTATAAAATGCACCCTATCGCAATGCTAGGTGCGAGCTTCACCAACAGTGGATCCTTTGTTAGTTAACACACAATTAAACAAACATTTAAGAGGAACTTACACATTCTCAGCTTTTATTTTTAGAGAACTGGAAGTTATTCTCTTTATTTTATTGCTGTCAAAATCTCTGCAAAGAAAAGAAGAAAATTAATGTATCAAAATGTTTTCAGTAAAAGTACAACATGCTTAATAAATAAAAAAATATTTTATAATTACATGATCTGAAAGTAAAAATTAATAACTGGAAAGTAATAACTCAACAAAGTAATAATTGATATTACTATAAAAATGCTTTTATAATATAGTGTTAAAATTCAGAATATTTTACAAAACAAAGGAAAATGAGAAAAATGATAGCGAATAAATAGCAACCAAAAAATACAACAAGAAACTTGTTAAACCGTCGCTCCATTTATAACGCTAGTTTCTGTAAGACTAAAAAAATATGAGACTCTGTTAAACCGTCACTTTCAATTGCCATTTTTAGATGCTTTTGTAATTATATTAATACGTAGCACCTATAGTCGACGCCTGGTCCGTCCGTCGTTTGGTATTAAGAGGAGGGAGAATACTAAATAAATTCCTGACTTCACACATCAATCTCAATTATCACTGTAATAGTTTACATCGTTTGCTTACTTTCCCTTTTGAAAAACTATCAACCTAATTTAAGATGTTTGACCTAAGAATGTTTGATGATGGATAAGGATGTCAAATTTGGAAAAATGAGATAAAATGGGGAAAAAAAGGCTTTGTGTTTTGAAATTGCAAGATTATTTTGAGCATTATTACAGTTTGAGACAATGCAGCACAATTTGTTGTTGACATTTGGTTCTAAGATGAGGGATAATACTAAATAAATTCCTGACTTCACACATCCATCTCAATTATCACTGTAATAGTTTACATCGTTTGTTTACTTTCCCTTTCGAAAAACTATCAAACTAATTTAAGATGTTTGACCTAAGAATGTTTGATGATGGATAAGGATGTCAAATTTGGAAAAATGAGATAAAATGGGGAAAAAAAGGCTTTGTGTTTTGAAATTGCAAGATTATTTTGAGCATTATTACAGTTTTGAGACAATGCAGCACAATTTGTTGTTGACATTTGGTTCTAAGAGGAGGGAGAATACTAAATAAATTCCTAACTTCACACATCCATCTCAATTATCACTGTAATAGTTTACATCGTTTGTTTACTTTCCCTTTTGAAAAACTATCAAACTAATTTAAGATGTTTGACCTAAGAATGTTTGATGATGGATAAGGATGTCAAATTTGGAAAAATAAGATAAAATGGTGAAAAAAAGGCTTTGTGTTTTGAAATTGCAAGATTATTTTGAGCATTATTACAGTTTGAGACAATGCAGCACAATTTGTTGTTGACATTTGGTTCTAAGAGGAGGGAGAATACTAAATAAATTCCTGACTTCACACATCCATCTCAATTATCAGTGCAATAGTTTACATCGTTTGCTTACTTTCCCCTTTAAAAAACTGTCAAACTAATTTAAGATGCTTGACCTGAGAATGTTTGATGATGGATAAGGATAATCAAATTTGGAAGATTATTTTGAGCATTCTTACATTTTGAGACAGTGTAGTACCATCTGTTGTAGACATTTAATACTGAGAGGAGAGAGAATAGCAAATAAGTTACTGACTTTACACATCAATCTCAATTATCACTGTAATAGTTTTAATCGTTTGCTTACTTTTCCATTTAAAAAACTGCCAGACTAATTTAAAATGTTTGACTTAAGAACGCTTGATGATGGATAAGGATGTCAAATTTGGAAAAATAAGTTAAAATGGGAAAAGAAAGCCTCTGTGTTTTGAAATTGCAAGATTATTTTGAGCATTCTTACAATTTGAGACCATCTGTTGTTGACATTTGGTATTAAGAAGAGGGAGAATACTAAATAAATTCTTGACTTCATATATCAATCTCATGAATCTCAATCATAACTGTAATAGTTTTCATCATTTGCTTGCTTTCCTTTTTAAAAAACAGTCATTTAAGATGTTTGACCTAAGAATGTGTGATGATGGTTACACTGTACATATCGTCGCCTCAGAGCAACAGGGGCATCTACTCATAATAAAAAATGAGATATCTGACTTACTGCTATGAGAAACTGTGTTTGCATGTAGTGGAACAACTTCTGAAGCACAAATTTATGTTTAATACTATATCTCAGTTGTGTTTTATAAAAATTCCTTAATGTTCTATTAGATGCAGACACAGTTTTTCATACCAATAAGTCAGGCACCTTATTTTCGCTTATTACTAGATGTCCTGCTGTTGCTGTGAGGCGACGGTATGCAGGTTGGAAAAAAAAGATAAGATATAGATTGGCAGGCGGCTGCACAGAATACCATATAGGGCCAATGATGATTGAACGCTTGCGATTTTAGACGTTTTGTTAAATATCTAGAAAAATACATGAGGAAATATCCTGAAACTCCAGGTGTGTAAACAGAATAGTGTAGGTCATATAGTTCAGCGAAGATTTCATCCCGAAACCCCATAGGGGACCGTCAACAAATTGAAAAAGAACAAATATCATAAATAAAGACACACAACTTTGCTTAAGGGTACACAAAACACGAACTTTAATAAGCTAAAAGTTAAATTCTACGTTTCGAGCTGTTTCTACAGCCGTCTTCAGGAAAACAAATGATGGTTAAATGGCTAAAAGCCCAGAGATGAAGGCTTTCTGTGCGAGAGATAATTTGTCGAACATTGACTAAAGATATGAAACCGAAAATGTAGTGGTGCTATCCAGTGAAAATAAATACTTATTAATGAAATGAGTCCAAATAAATCAAAAGTTCGATTGAAGAAACCACGAGTGACACCATCTACGCATGAGGGCCAGAACCACATTCAACAAAATATTACAGGATAAATTATCATTACAAGGTTTATTCTCACGTGCAATGATTTCAACTGATTCTCTAATTTTACTCTCAAAAGGGTTATTGCACGGAACTATAATTTTTGCCTCATCAAAGTTAATATAGCAGACACTTCATTAGCCAAGTAGAACCTAGAAAGAGCTGTTTACGATGTTTAATGTCCCTGCGATGCTCCATAACCCTTACTGAAAACTTACGTTTTGATGTAAGAAACGAAAGAAGAATACCTTTTGGATAACTGTGTAAAAACTAATGTAGTAAAAGCGTTTAAACTGTAGAGCATGATTAAGAGGCTTATTGTAATAAACTGTGTACATTTTTATTAGGGTAACATCTATACTAGCAGAGAAATTAAGGCTTTTATAAAAACAGTCCCAAATTTTGCCAATTTTTTTTATTTTAATTTGCAGAGTTCTTAATATGAAAATATGACAAACAACATTGTACACAAAACCCTGCAATCTGAATTAAAAACTAATAAAATTTGGATGAAAAATGAGCAGGTTTACTAAAAAATGCTTCACTGCGCATACGCGAATGCAATCAAAATATAATGTGCATAATGTATGAGCTAAGTGTATAGAGAAACTTTTGTGAAAGTCTCAAAAACATAGTTTGAAAATTCTGAAAATGATCGTCGATAGAATAAGCTGGAAATCCGTTGTTCCCAAAAGGAAGCAAAAAAAAAAAATGAGGAGTTGTATCCAAATATCAGTTGACTAGTGCCAAGATAGCGTACACAATATTGCACGTTTATATTTGGATACAAACCCCTCAACTTTTTGCTTCCTTTTGGTAACAACGGATTTCGAGCTTATTCTATCGACGATAATTTTTAGAATTTTCAAATTATATTTTTGAGACTTTCACAAAAGTTGCTCTATACACTTAGCTAATACATTAGGCACATTATATTGCGCATGCGCAGCGAAGCATTTTTTAGTAAACCTGCTCATTTTTCATTTAAATTTTATTATTTTTTAATTCTGATTGTAGGGTATTGTGTATAATGTTGTTTGTCATATTTTCTGAAAAGAACTTTTTTTTTTATATTAAGAACTCTGCAAATTATAAGCCAAAAACTTGGCAAAATTTGGGACTGTTTTTATAAAAGCCATAATTTCTCTACTAGTATACATGCTATCCTCATAAAAACAGCTTCTTAATCATGTTCTACAGTTTGCATGCTTTTGCTACATTAGTTTTTACAGGGTTATCCAAAAGATATTCGTTCTCTTTCAATTTGTTGACGGTCCACTATGGGGTTATGGGAAAAAAAAATCTTCTCGGAAATATATGACCTATACTATTTTGCTTACACACCTGGAGTTTCAGGATAATTCCTCATGTATTTTTCTAGATATTTAACAAAACGCCTGAAATCGCATGTCACCAGTTATCACTGGCCATATAGTGTATCCCTTCATCAAGTTAACGGCTGAAATTCCAGGATTAGACAGAACTCGATTTGCATATTAAAATGGAAGTGGTCTGCCAAGTAATATCTTCGCGAAAAACACCTGAAAACCCGATTTTAATGGTTGATCGGTAGATTTATCTTTGTGTTTTCCTGCACCCAAAGGTATTTAAACATGGAGGAGTGGGAGCAAGAACACACAGGCAAACCTACCAGTCAACTACTAAAATCGGGTTTTCAGGTGTTGTCCACCAATGTTTGACTTGGCAGAGCAGTTGCATTTTAATATGCTAATCGAGTTTGAAATAATTCTAGAATTTTAGCCATCAACTCGATGAGGTGATGGTTTATACAGCCGTCACCCGGTGTAATAAGAAATATGGAAACTTTTTCATTAAAGCTGCTTTGTGAAACTCTTGAGCAGCCTTTTATTGCGCATCTGTTTCTGCAGTATATACGGTGAGCATAAAGACTTTTTCTGATTACAACAAGTTGGAAATTGCTCGTCAAACGTGCCAAATGAGGTGCGTTCCTACTATAACTAGTTTTATAATTATTTTTTGCACCACATGTTGTATTGAATGTATATTTTAGTGCACTCCAATAAGTGCATATCCATTTCATTCTGTTCAAAAGGCTGTAACATCATTAAAATGCACTTGAAATAATTTTTTTCGCCATTGGCCGTCATGTAGCGGAAAACTGTCCCTGTGACAAACTGTCCGACTGTCCCTGTCATTAAACTATACATCCGTTTTTCATAAAATTTGAAATGACTGGACAAAATGTTGCAACAATTACATATTTATAATTTCAGATCATTCGGAAGGCTGTAATATCATTAAAATGCACTTGCAATAATTTATTCCCATTGGCCGTAATGTAACTGAAAACTTTTGACTGTCCCTGTCATTAAACTATACATCCGTTTTTCATAAAATTTGAAATGACTCGACAAAATGTTGCAACAATTACATATTTATAATTTCAGATCATTCGGAAGGCTGTAACATCATTAAAATGCACTTGCAATAATTTATTCCCATTGGCCGTAATGTAACTGAAAACTTTTGACTGTCCCTGTCATTAAACTATACATCCGTTTTTCATAAAATTTGAAATGACTCGACAAAATGTTGCAACAATTACATATTTATAATTTCAGATCATTCGGAAGGCTGTAACATCATTAAAATGCACTTGCAATAATTTATTCCCATTTGCCGTAATGTAACTGAAAACTTTTGACAGTCCCTGTCATTAAACTATACATCCGTTTTTCATAAAATTTGAAATGACTCGACAAAATGTTGCAACAATTACATATTTAAAATTTCAGACCATTCGGTTGGGTAGTTTTTGCTCTGTTACATGCGGACGGACGGGCAGACAAACAGACAGATGTACAGAGAGACGGACTGAACGACGACTATAAGTGTTACGTATTTATGTAACTACGAACGCACCTAAAAATTGATGTAATGGTAAGTAGTGCATTTGAAGTGACCTTTTGGAAATCGTAACTGCAGTAATCAAGTTTCTTAACAATTCCAGTTACCATAGTAAATTTCAACGAGTGCCTTGTTTGACTCTCAAAAAAGTTCACCTAAGTATTCCATTTCAGAATAAGTGTCCTTCAACTTTGCTCTTTAAGATTTGACTCAGTATGTGTCATCTTGCCTATCAAAGTTTTAATATCACGAAATGGTGTGGGAAACGTTCTATCCTTGATAAAGCTCTACAAAAAGAAAGCGACAGAAAAAATGTTCTAAAACATAGGCGAGAACTTGTAATAAAACAAGTGGGTAAGTGTGATCACAGATCGCACTGAGCGTTTCGTTTAATATTCCTTTAAAACACTTTATCCTTTTGCGAAATCTGTTAGTTCCACATTTCGCAACCAGGGGGCGCACTCTATTCTACACAAACCTCTATCCAAAGGAAAATCCGTTTTACAACCTATCCGTAAATATATTAGTCGAGGGGATCGGGTCTATAGCACCCGAGATAGGTAGGCGTCCCAGAAAATTGCACGGAACATTCTTTTATAAGCTTTTTATTATGTGTTATGAACTATGTCAAAGTTTCCAGCGGATCGACTTGTTAGATTTCATAATTTTAACAAAATTGCGTTATGTTAGTTGCAAATTCCACCACCAGGGAGCTCACACTATTCATAACAAAAGTGTATCAGATCAAAACTCTTTTAAACAACCTATCAGTGGATGTGTTACTCGAGTTGGTGGCGGCCTTAAGCGAGAAATTAAGAAATTTGCTGAAAGTACTATTCGGAAATAGTGGTAACTAAAATTTTGACATTTTTATATTTCATAAGCAGCACGTGTCTGTGTATATCATAGTGCTCAAAAAACGACATCTAAAAAGGTCGTAAACGCTAATTTTTAAAAAAGAAATCCAGCGCCCCTCCCCCGTCCACCGTTCACAGGAAATTGCATGCACCATTATTTTATAAGCTTTTTATTATGTGTCATGAAGTATCTTAAAGTTGCAAACGGATCGCCTTGTTATATTTCCTAATTTTAACAAAATCGCGTTACGTTAGTTCCGCATTCCACCACCAGGGAGCGCACTCTATTCTTAACAAAAGCATATCTGAACGAAACTCCTTTGCGCAATCTCTCCGTAGATACATGGTCGGGAGGGTGGCGGTGCAGTCTTAACCAACAATTTAAAACATTTTCTGCGATAACAAACGCTAAGATTTAATAAATAAATCTAGCCCCCCCCCCCCCCTCCACTCCTCGAAATAATCACACTCCATTCTTTTTTACACTTTTTCTTATGTGTTATAAAGTATCTTAAAGTTTCGAACACATCGAGTGGCGGTCTTAACCAATAATTTAAGATATTTCCTGAAATTGCTATTCGGAAATAGTGGGATGAACACTTAAAAACCTATAAACTTTTTCATATTGAATTATTAATACTTATTTCATAGAGCGCCGTCGAAACACCCCACGCAAATTGTTAGATTTCCTAATTTAAATGAGATCTCCGTTAAAAAAGCACGTGCCTCCATCTTAATCTGGCATTTGATGGAAATAAAAGGAATTAATAAAATAATAATTAATATCTCAGCTCGTAATGAAGCAATCTCTTTGAACCGGGTATGTATGGAATCTGCGAGAAATTTCCATCCCGGATGTCAAAAAATTTAATCGAAAAATTTAATATTTAAAAAGTTTAAATTTCGTATTAGACTTTCCTCCCCTTAAATTTCTCCCGCGCCGATATGTCGAGAAATGACAACAGCTGCCTTCCGGTGAATGGAAATCTGTTTTCATTGTCTTTAAAAACACAGAAATTAAATTTTTATCGATCGATTTTTAGTGGATTTTTTGCGTTCTATCCTATGCAGAAATTTGAAATTTATACCAAAATAAAGTAGAATTTTTTCCACGTATTTCTACACCTGTTACGAATTTGTACGACCGATATTTCGGCAGATCCAATTTTGCTTTTTAAAGGTCCACTACATTTATTGCTTAAAGTACTCCGTGGTAACCCTGAACCGGCTGATTTGACGGAGCATCCGCCGAGTTTACTGGCAACCATTAGGAGAAACTGGGGAGGATTTCGATAACGTGCATTTTCATCTCTTCGAACCGGGTATGTATGAAATCTGCGAGAAATTTCCAGCCCGGATGTCAAAAAATTTAATCGAAAAATTTAATATTTAAAAAGTTTAAATTTCGTATTAGACTTTCCTCCCCTTAAATTTCTCCCTCGCCGATATGTCTGAGAGACGACGACAGCTGCCATCCGGTGAATGGAAATCTGTTTTCACTGTCTTTCCAAACACAGAAATTAAATTTTTATCGATCGATTTTTAGTGGATTTTTTGCGTTCTATCTTACGCAGAAATTTGAAATTTATACCAAAATAAAGTAGAATTTTTTCCGCGTATTTCTACACCTGTTACGAATTTGTACGACCGATACTTCGGCAGATCCGATTTTGCTTTTTAAAGGTCCACTTCCTTTATTGCTTAAATTATTCCGTGGTCACCCTGCACCGGCTGATTTGACGGAGCATCCGCCGAATTTACTGACAACCCTTAGGAGAAACTGGGGAGGATTTCGATAACGTGCGTTCGCACCTGCATTCAAAAGGTTGATTGGTTAATTTTAGAATTTAATTAGCCCGTAATTAGGTTAATTACCAACTTTTTCAAAATTTTATGATTTGTTGTTTGATGTGAGGTGTTCAGCTATAAGTACCCAAAATTTCAAGTCTCTAACATGTATAGTTTCTGAGAACGAGCTCTGTGACGGACAGACAGACAAAGGAGTGAGACGAATAGAGTTTCGTTAGATGAACGAAACCCTAAAAACACATAGGGGCATTCCATACAAGTGTCAACTTTCATCGAAATTATTTTTTTATAATTTTTATAAATTAAGTTAAAAAATATATTGAAATATATTCCAAGTTTTCAAATCAATGTTTTAGACTCAAAACTTTTATTGTATTTGCAGCTGGCAGTAATCCAAATAAACAACGTGGCTGAAAAGTAAAATGCTTGCAGTTGTGTACAAACAGTATTCTTAAATAACACTTGGAAAAAGAAAGTCATTGTTGTTTATTTTGTATTTTTTTAATAAATGAATGCATGTAGTATAATATTTAATGGTTTACAATAGCTTTAAAGCAATATTCTTGATAATAATGCATGCACAATAAGGTCTTGTTGTGTCATTCTGTCACATGTTTTTGTGCATTTTTTTATTTCAAATAGTAGGTAATCGTGCTCGATATGGTTTTGAAAATGCTATCAAAAGCGAATACATAGTTATGTAATGTACGATCATTCTGAAATTTATTAGTTTAATCATTTTTTTTTTTTTTTTTTTTTTTTTAAATAAACGTTTAAGAAACTTTCAGTCATTCCGTCACGTCAAATGACAGTTAATAACTTCAACCCTAGTACAGATAGGTTGCTCTAAATTTTAATTGTGTACTGCTTATACATCATATTTAAGATACGTATTAGTTTAAAAACTGAATGGTTTCCTAATTCACAAATGTTTCCAGTTTTAAGTGACAAATTAGAGTCATGGTTGCAAAAATATCATTTTGTCACACAATAAGAAATTACTCAAAAATGAAAAAATAAAATCTGTAAAAAAATTGTTTCAGATATTTTTTTAACCTTTTGGCCAATAACAGTCATGTACAAACTGAAAAATTAATTTTTGTGTGAAAATAGCTTCAGGATAATTGTTTTAGCTGTAATTCTACAACTCAAAATCTCATTCCGTCATATATGGAATTGCCCATAGGTCAATGTACAATGTATTTCGTGTCATGCATTTTTGTAATCGGGTAAAGACTTCATGCTTGCATTTATATATTTTTTAAAGAGATGTTGAATTTTCTTCTCAGTTTTTTTTCAAAATGCAAGCACAAATGCTTCGTCCTTTTTTTAATTATAATTATGGACACATTGCCTCTTACTCAGGGAAAGACTATATGCTTGCCTTTTCTTTTTTTATAGCGATTTTTTATGGAAATGCTGAGTTTTCTTATCAGATTTTATTAAAAATCAAACACTAATGCTTTGCCTGTTTTTTTTAATCACAGTTATAGATACATTGTCTCTTACTCTTGGAGTTGTTTTATGCATGCTGAATTTCCTTCTCAGATTTTAATTCAAAATGCAAGCACGAATGCTTTGTCTGTATTTTTTTTTTTTTAATAATTTTGGAAACATTGCATTTCATGCTAAAATAATATGTGTCGTGAAGAATCAATAAAGTTTCAAACTATTTATGAGGATAACTATTGAAACAAGATTGGAATGTAGGTACTTGATAATTTACGAAATACAGTAAATTCCATCAACTGGAATTGAATTAAATGCATTCAGAGTATATAGTGATAATCAAATTATTCCAGTAAGTTTAATCCATTATGGAAGGTCCAGTATTCTGTTAAGAGAAGGAATATTCGTTCAGTACTAAAAATGAAAGAAGAATTTAACATGAACAAAATTTAAACCTTTTATCTTTATGTTAAAGTAAGAAATGATACTTATTAATAATCAGACACTATTTTCGTGAACTTATGCATATAAAAAAAAGATCGAGTTTGTAAGTTTGTTTTTGCCGTTTACCCTATGTGCTGTAGATTTTGCAAAACGACCAAATTTGGAACGATTGAGCTATAGATATTCTGCACGGGTCTTGTTATACCCGATCCGAAACTGAAAATTTTATATTAAGTAACCTAAAACTGGACATTAATTCGACAAAACGATTTTCATTTACTCAAGACCAGACATATTTCAACAAAAAACCGACATGAAATTCCCAAAAGAAAATTAATCATTTTCTTAATGGAATTATGTAAAACGAGTCTAATTATGCCTTTAAAATCAATTTTATTTTTTATGTTTAAAAATAAGCACTTATCTGTCTATCTACGAGGATGAAAAAAAGGTTTCAAGACTAATAAAAAATTATTTATAAAACAACAGACTAAGAATACAAAATGAAATGAAGAGATATACTTGCCGATCACTTTTTCACGCAATCATCAAGTTGATTGATCAACATTTATCTGAACGTAGGACCAACTTGTTTAACCTAGCTTGGTAGATATTATGTCCCTGCCTATTTTGTGTGTTTTCAGCAGATGTTTTTACAACACTATTTGAAGAAAACCCTGTTCCAGATTAGTGTTTCCTTCAATTTTGAAATCAGGAAAAAGTCACCGGGTGCCAAAACCTGGCTATTTTTTGTGAGGGGGGGGGGGGTGCAGCTCCAGACTTCCTACTTGAACTTTTGCAGCAATTCTTGTATTTGTGCGCAGTATGGGGCTTTTAATGTCATGCAATAGGATGACACTATCACTTAAAATGCCAGAGCGTTTGCGTTGGATGACTTTACGCAACTTTGTCAAAATGGCACAAGCGAGACCTCTTTTCTAAACGTATTTCCCTTTCAATTGCTCTGACGCGTCTCCGAACTTGCATTACCTACCCTCACAATTAGCGCCATCTGACTCCACTCTGGGAACAAAAATATTCACTCCACGATAATTACTTTTCAAATGTTGCTGCTTGAAACTTTTTTTATCCATTCTCGTATCCAGGGATGTAGTGGAGAGTATACTGGGGTATACGCCATATACCCTCTGGATTTTTTTAAGGAACACCGTATACCCTCTGTTTCTCAAGAAAGCTATAGTATGTATACACTAGAGTATACCCTCTGCCTTCAGCGTATACTCTCTGTTTTTTTTTACGACTACACCACTGCTCGTATCTATCTATCTATATACAGGGTGATTCAAAACTTATCGTTCAAATTTCATGGGGAGGTACGGAATACGTCAGGAAACCGATTTTACATAGGAAAGTATGTCAGAGAATGTACGCATGCGTATGTAGAGGGCGCTGTGTGTACCCAACCTTCCATTGCGTCCCAATCATGTTTTGACTTTCCTAAACCCAGTATTATTCCTTCTCCTATTTCCACTTCTCATTTCGGCTTCCACATCTTTAGAAACTCCAAAAATCTCGTTAATGACGTTTAAGAATTCTGGTGTGAAACCAAAATTTAAAAATTCATGAACGAAGAAAGTTATAAACAAAGAGTAAAATAAACTAACAAAAAATAAATAAAATAAAAAGGAAAACAAAAATTAAAAAAATAAAGGTTAAAAGAACCGGAAAGAACAAAATTAACTGAGAAGTTTCTAGGCGTCAGATAATGAAAGCGTTGAATAAAGGTCATTAACGAGATTTTTGGTGTTTTTAAAGATGTAAAAGACATCGTGGAAGCCCAAATGAGAAGTGGAAATAGGAGAAGAAATAATACTAGCTTTAGGAAAGACAAAACAATGATTGGGACGCAATGGAATGTTGGGTACACACATTGCCCTCTACATAGGCATGCGTACATTTGCCGACATACTTCCCTATGTAAAATCAGTTTCCTGACATATTCCCTACCTCCCACGAAATTTGAACGATACGCTTTGAATCTGTATATATATACTAGCAGCCTTCGCTCGCTACGCTGGGCGGTTTCACCAAACGAACATTGAATCAACCGAAATAGATATCGGCGAATTTGACCTTGTGTTTTAAACCAATATGGACATTTACCTGAAATGAGCTTCTGCATTACTGAAAGCGATGCGAATGCCATTGCCTATTATACTTCAGAATGCTTTAGACAAAATTTGGGCAGTTAAGGAGCAACTCTTTTAGATGATTATTTATAGTAGAATTCGGTAAAAAGCAATAGAACCATATGCAATATACTAAAACCATCTCTGAAAAATTATTTAACAATGCGAGTCTCATCAAAATTCGTCCAATAGAACCTTTTTAAAAAGGCTAATCTTTCATAATCGTGTTCACCTAATTATATAGTACTTTCGATCATGTTTCTGTAACTAAGCAACCCAGAACGATATGTCGTAAACTGAAACCTTCCCCTAAAAATTATCTAATTAAAAATTCAAATTTCATTGAAATATATTCAGCAAAATCTTTTTAAAGGTCTAATCTTTCAATATCGAATTCACCTGATTATAGACCTTTCCCACATAATTTTAAATCTAGCAACGTAGAACAGAATTTTATACTAAAACCATCTCTGAAAGGTGATTTAACAGTGGAAAATCCCGTCAAAAAGCATTCTGCAGAATTCACGTTATAAGCGGCCGGAACGAAATTCCCATTTACATTTTATAGATAGGAGTCGGGACCCGCGGAATTCGACGCATTAAAATGTTTAAAAGAGCTGTTAGATTGAATTTATAAAAACCTTGAAAAAATAATTACAATAAAAAATAAATCCTACAGTGGCTGGCCTAAATTTTAAAACAAATATTAATTTAAACTAAAGTTACCGACGTACTGTTTGCTTAACTTCAAATTTTCAAATATTTAAAAATTAAACTTTATTCCTATAAGTAATCAGTAGCACATAATCATGATAAGTAACTGTGACGCTATTAATTGAAGCTTTTATCTTTGGTATGACGGCTTGAAAAATTCTACTTTGACACAGTGATAATTTTATTATCTAAACATATTTCATTTTCTCTGTAGCAAAATGTTTATGTATACTCTTCATACTTATATGCACTTTTTAAAAATTATTTTGACATGCAATGGAATTTTAATAAATATAGCTCCAAGTTACAACATGCACGTCAATATTTGCACTTTTGACTTGAAATTCTAATCTCAGTACCTGCAAAATCCAGAAACTTATTCTTTTAGACGCATTTGTAGCGAAATATTTAGTTTTATCTAATAAAATATTCTTTTCCTTTCTGCTGTAACTTCA
Source organism: Maratus speciosus (assembly GCA_963932465.1). Taxonomy (NCBI): domain Eukaryota; kingdom Metazoa; phylum Arthropoda; class Arachnida; order Araneae; family Salticidae; genus Maratus; species Maratus speciosus. The sequence continues at coordinate 578,066,276 of OZ010793.1, forward strand.
TTTTCACTCAGCGAAGCATTTCACCTCTCTCTGAGATTAACGTCTCAAACGGAATGAGGAAATATTGATTTGTGACAGATTTATGAGGAAAAACGCGTTTTTTTTTCTTTTTTTAAACGCAATGTTATTTTCTGCTTCACATTAAAGTAATGTTATATATTTTTAATCGGAATAGGAGATGACATCAGTAAAGATATAGTAATTTCCATTACAGTAGAGCCTCTTTTATCCGAAACTCTTTTAACCGAAACTCTCGGTTAACCGAAATTTATTTTTAAAGCTTTTCTTTTACTATCACATTTCTTGTGTGCAAAATATTTTTTTAAGGCTTTTTTTAACTATCATATTCCTTGTGTGCAAAATATATTTTTAAGGCTTTTTTTAACTATCATATTCCTTATCTGCAAGCAGTCCTTACCGAAGTACGAGTACATATAAATATTTTCGACCCTCTTTCTAAGAGTTCCTTCGAATTTAACTTGAGCTCCCGTAAGCTGTGGATTGGGACGGAGAAAACAAACAAATTTCATAGCAATTCTGAATCTTTTGAGTGTTTTGCAAAAGGTTTGGCATGGCTTGAGCAGCAGAAAGACTGTGATACTGGTGAACTAATAATATTAAAGGATTCCATGATAGAACTTCAAGGCAAAGGCAATTTAAACTGCGACAAACAAAACATTTTTTCAAACCCTTGTGGGTGGTCATAAAAAAACTTCCCCGATATATGAACCCCTAGCGGCCTAACCGCTCAATCAATCGAAAAGGAATTTTAGATATACCTACTTGAGGTATGCGCTCGAGATCGTGATGATTTAAAACAATAGAGCTTTCACATTTACAGTTACAGTGAAAACATTTCGAATATTTCGAATGGCAATACCCATTTTTTTCATGTGCAAATTCATCAGAGCATTAAAAAACTATAAGTGGCATTGGAATGATACACGAACGATGAAGATTTGCCGGTGTAAAATACTTGCAAAAAAGGCCATTGCGAGTAACAAAGAAGTGGCTACAAGACATGTTTTTCAGTAGCAGATTTTTTTTTCACTTGTGACCTGAGTAATGTTGCAAGATTTGTTTTAAAATGTGTTTTTGAGTTGTGTTTGTGTACACATAGTGAAAATAAAAATGTAATCATTTGTTTTAGAGTGCTGAATATTTCGTTACATAGGAACTTATTAGAATTGAGTGCCACGATATTACACCGGCAATTTTAGTCGTACGTGTATCGTTCCAACGCCATTTATGGTTTTTCAATGCGCGGATGAATTTGCGTAGGAAAAAAAGGGTGATGCCATTCGAAATTTTCGAAATTTTTTCACTGTAACCGTAACCGTGAGAGATATATTGTTTTAAACCATCACGATCTCGAGCGCATACCTTCAAATAACTAAATCCTTAATTTCCTTTCGATTGGTTGAGTGGTTAGGTCACTAGGGATACATGTATCGAGGAAGTTTTTCTATGACCACCCTGTATATGTAAAAGGTACTTAATTTCAAAATTAAAATTCAGGTAATTTATTCTTGTTTCTATTTTGCTATTGTTTTATTTTTATTAAGCACTTGTTACCATATTGTATACATTTCTCGTTAATCTTAAAATTGAAGCCTTTTCGATTATCCGAAAATTTCGATTTTCCGAAAGAGGGTCGGTCCCAATTACATCGGATAATCGAGGTTCTACTGCATTTCCCTTTCCTCTGTAATAATCGAAACAACCCAATTGCCACTATTGCGAAGTAATTTCAGAGAAAACTTTTAAAATTTAATTTAAAATGTAAAAATGGAAATATTTTTAAAAGTCGCTATAATGGGCACATCTACAAATAAACTGCATCTCTCTATTCTAAAAAAAAGTAACTACCGCTGTCACCGCCGCCGGTTTTGAATTTTTTGTGACCGGAAGTCTTTCTTCGTTAATATTAAGAAAAATATTGCATACAAAAATATGAAAATCGGTGGTTTTATACAGAAATGTTTGATAAACACGCTGATGCAGACAGTTTTCAAATCAAAGAATTATTTTAAGAGCTATTTAATGATAAAGTTGGACAAAATCGTTCCTTAAAAAATGTTTAATAGACGCAAAAACTGTACATAGGAATTTAATCATTCTTAGATCATTTTATGTGTCAGAATTTTCCGGTGTGCAGACTGCACTTAGTTTTTTAATTTGACTCATTTTTTGAGGTTTTATTTCTATTTTAAATTCAAATTCTCAGCATTTCGAGATATATTATTTTACACATTTTAGAAAATGGTATTAATTTAAACTGTTGCCAACTGTATAAACAGCGTAAACAATAATATTTGCTTCAAATTAAAAATTTATTTTACACGTGACTATTATAAACAAAAAAATATAAAAAGCAGGAACTCATTGAAAATTATCATAAAAACTATATTATACGTGAATTTTAAAAGTGAAAGAATGTTGTAAAATAATAAATTCATTAACATGCGTTAGGGGTCTTAAATAGGAGAATTTACGTCACATTTACGTCATATTACACTTATTACGTAAAATGAACAAAAAATAATATTGCAAAACAGTTTAAATTTAAAAATTGCGCGAGACATTTATGTAATATTTCAAGATGATATTTTCAACTATTTTTATTAGAATAGCGCAAATAATATTTCATTTCTAACAAAAGTATTTTCACGTGAATAGTAAAATGAGAAAGAAAAGTTTGGTGAAAATTACGTCAGATTTAAAAACGATACATTTAAAGTGTCATTTAAAAAAAAACTTTCTTTGCTTTGCTAAAAAATACCGGGAGCCAAAGACTCTGTTTATTTAATTCATTTTATATTAGCTTATTTTGAAATGTTAACAGATTTAATTTAATCAAAGACGGAAACAGCCATTGATTTGGCTTTAAAGTTCCCCAATCAAAGAGAAATGAATAGAAACCCGCTTATAGGGAGATCGCCACTGTTTTTTAACTTATAATTCAATCTTCCGAAATCTTTTTTAAGCCGATCAAATTAGCGTGCTTTTAGAGTCTGCGGTGTGTGAACGCGGGTTGTCGAGCGTAACTAGGGGGCAGCGCCCCCTAGTTCATTAAAAAGAAAGTAATTTATCAAAATTGGTTCAGTAGAAAGCTCCAGGCAGAAGACTAAAAAACTGCCTTGTGTTTTAAATATATAGGTTATGGATATTAAACTTTCTTTATAGGGATTTTAAATTACTCCAGTTAGACATTTTGTCACTATATATAAAAGACTTTCTAAATTATATTTATATTAGCTGATCCGCCTGGCGTTGCAGGCAGGGCCGAAACTCAGAGGGGGCATGTGCCCCGTGCGCCAAATGAAGGATTATACCTTTGGAATGGATAATTTTCTTCCAGAAAATCTTTAACTATTTACGGCTGTTCTTTCATCTTCACCTAACACTTCATTCATAATGGCTGTTTCATAATAATGGAAGCCGTCAGTCCATCAGAAGAAAATAACTCGGTTAAAGCGGAAACCCGGTTAAGCAGGACTGGGCTAATCGGGACTATACTATACATTTCATTTTTAAAATGATCTTTAGAATATTTTTGTTGGTGTTCAGAGGGTAGTAATGACCCCTGTGACCTTTTCCTTGGATCCGCCATTGTAGATTACGTAGTTCAGTATTACATATTTTATGATTACATATTTTAAATTTTAAAATAAGTCGGAAATTAGAAAATTAGTAAAATTCTTTTTGTAAATATACTTTGCGGAAGAAGGGAGGGGGGGACGAAATCCACGTTTGTCCAGGGTGCATAAAAGGCTTGTTTCGGTCCTGGTTGCAAGGGCCGGTGATGAATGACCCTTAAATATGAACCTCGAATTTCTATGGGTTCATACCTTTAACCCCATTTTGTCTAAATTCGTGTTTTTAAATGAAAAAAGGCGCAGAAAAATAGTGAATTAAAACAATATGCTATTTGGTATTTTACTTTCTGCATGATTTGATTTTTGGAGCCTATGCATACCGAAAGCGAGCGAAACCGCAACGAAACATTTAGATTTTTACTGATTTCGTCGACATTTTCACACATTCTATTCTGTAAAAAATCATTTTTACCCGTCCGAACGTTTCAAAATTTTTATAGGTAATGTAAATCTGGTCTATTGAGATGCCCTAAAAAGACTGTGTTAGAATACGGACGTTTAGTTACTTTTAGCGTAATAAAAAGTATCGTCTCCGTGAATGGCGAAGTGATCTGCTCTCGCCGGCGTATTTGAAAGGATTAAAATTCATATTAAAAAAATATATCTTCGATTAAAAGAAGGCTTCAGCTTTAAGAACATATTTATGGCTTGTCGGCACCTCTAAAATTGCGCCCTGAAAAGGCGTTGCAATAAGGCGGAAAACGTTTGCAGGAAAAATGACCATTTTTGAAACTTGTTTTCAAAGGGTTAACTGCGAGTTTTCTTCGAATCGATTGCAGCATTTGAGACGTAAGAGTACGATCTTTCGGAATATGTCTTATCTGCGGTTTGGTCGATTTAGCTTAAAACAGTACTATTAAACAAGTAAAAATTAAATTAAAAAAATCAAAAAACCCACTGCGTAAAAAGTGAGCTAAATAATTATTTCTCATCAATATGAAACTATTTTTTTATATTACTTACCTATTTTTTTATTTATTTACTTGTACTGATGACTTTTAAGTTGTGTTTAATTGTTAGTTCCTATCTATAAACACTGTTTTGATGAGGCCTATAGATGTCTATGAAGGTTAGAGTTGCAGTAAAGCTTAGCGATCCTACCTAACACAACTTCCAGGTTGTATAACATTTAAACAGAGTTTCTGGCTGTAAAATAATCAATGAAACATCGTCTCTATTTTGAAAGCCCTATCCAATGATATGCCACTCAATAGGATGCGTAAAAAAAATTTTCGTCTCTACCGCCATTTTGAATTTATAAAAACAAAACCTAGACTATAACTATCGGGCCGTTAAGACGAATCGATAGAGACCTCATTCGTTAAAATCCATCCAGCCGTAGGGATGTTTCGAGGGTATAAAGAAATCCACATACCCAGATACTCGTGGAACACATAGCCCTTCTTGGCAGTCAGGTGAAAACACAAATGACATCGGAAGTCAGTACTTCGCTAGACTCCGATGTGTAAATGGGTTTGTACGCGTGCTCAAGAGCTGACTTTGACTGGGGTTCAAATAGATGACTTTTTGATGAGAGTGAATTGCGATGTTTAATTAAAAACTCAACTAGCTATTAGAAATTTAAAATTCTAAGTCTCAGGTGCATCAGGAGACATTTTGAGCTACCTTCACAAAATATTTCAACCTCGTATGTGCCATAGATTTCGCTAGCCATCGGAGACACACACATACACACAGAGCGAAACTTTCTTATATTAGTATATGTATATTGATTGAATTTCTATGATTGAATGCAACTATTCGAAAAATTTAAAGCATTTTACTTTTCAATTTGGTGTTGTTTGCTATCATAAGTAAAAAATTTCCTCACTTTTTTATCAAGTTCAAAATTATTTTAATTTCATTTCCATTTTATATTTAAAAAAAGATTTTCTAAAAGTAAAACCTTTTAAATCTTTTAAATTGAATTTAAAAATTTCTTTACTAAGGAAATCAATTTCAACGGAAGCCAAATAGCTTTTTTCTGAATTGCGCGAGAAAATTATCAAAACTTAAATATACAAAGCCTTTTTTGAATTTTGTAAAGTGACATAAATTAATGTTATCAGTTATCTTTCTCCCTGGCTGAAAAATTGGCCATTTCACCTTGAATATCTCTCTAGGGAATTTTTTTTCACACAGTCTATTTTGGGTTATTTAAATTGTAGATTTTAATGGATTATGATTATATATATGTATACATATATATATTTTTAAAGGAAAATGGAGCGAAAAATCGTCAAATTGAAACAATATCTACATTACAAAGGACAACCGTGTCCGTGCATAACGCTCACGTCATTTTGGTGTTGGCAACACCAGAGGATTAAATATAGCGCTATATTTAATAATATTTTAATAATTATAATTAATTATTTTAAAAAATTGCATCAAAAGCGCTTTTGTTGCGATTTTTTAAAATTCTAAGCATCGCACACTTTCAATTTTTACGCCGAGAAAAAAATTATACTTACAAATGCAATTTGTTTCAAATCTGTATTGCAATTTGTTTCAAAACTATATTGCAACTTACTCATGTTTAAAATAATTTACAAGTATGAAATTTAAAAAAATAAATCTATTTCTATCGCATGTAGATGATTATGAAAGATAAATCTGTTTGCGCGCAAGTTAATACAAATAGTTCAGCATTTATCTTCGGCTGATATTCCATAATAAAGTTAAAACTTCATGAATAAAATAAAGTATTAAAAAAATATAAATAAAACACAAATTTAACAGACATGTAATCGAACTACGCGCATAAACAGCTGTAATGATCCGAATTAAAAAGGACTACTGTAAGTATCGAAACCTTTGGCGATTTCTTTGGCTAACTCATACGTAAGTATTGTTTTTAATAGATTTCAATACTTTATTTGAATGCAAAAATTATACTTTTCAAATAAAAATGCTTTTTGGTGTTGTTAGTGGTTACTCTAAAAAATATATATTTTACTGAAACCCGGAAGGTCGAAGTCCTTGTTTGAATAAAAGGAGAAAGTAGGATAAATATCTCAGTTATTTAAACAACTCAACAACAACTCATCATTCTAATATCCTTTTAGCAATTAATCTGGTATTGTCATGTTAAAAGAATGAATGATGAAAGACTACCCCAAAAAATCACATTCAATTATAAAACAAATAAAAACTAGTATGTTGTGGCCATCACAAAACTTTCTTCTATCTCATACATGTCAATACTTCAAAATTCGCTATCACAGTGCCAAATTAAATGGCAATCTGTGCTCATCATGAGAATTCCAAAAAGATGAAATTCCGTGCTTTAGTTCTCGAGGTACGACTGTCGCTGAAATCGTGTAAATCCAGCAAAATGCAGCATTGCAGCGCCACCTGTTGGGTTATTTACACCCGAACCTAATTATCATCAACTTATGTCAACGTCTAACTGAATATGAAGTTTGAGGAAAATTCGTGCATTAGTTCTTGAGATAGAGCTATTGTGCAAATCAGGACAAATGCAGCATAGCAGCGCCACCTGTTGAGCGATTTACACCAAAACATAATCAGCAGCAATATTAATCAAGTTATACTTAAATCTGAAGTTTGATGAAAATTTGTGCATTAGTTCTTGAGATAGATCTATTGAGGAAATAGTGCAAAATGCAGCACAGCAGCGCCACCTATTGGGCGATATTCACCAACACGTAGTCAGCATCATTTCATATCAAAGAGTAACTGAATCTGAAGCTTGATGAAAATGTGTCCATTAGTTCTTGGGATAAAGCTAATGCAGAAATCGTGAAAATCCTGCAAAATGCAGCATAGCAGCGCCACCTGATGGGCGATTTACACCAAAACGTAAACAGCATCCATTCATGTCAAAGACTAACGAAACCTGAAGTTTTATGAAAATCCGTGCATTAGTTCTTGAGATACAGCTATTGCGGAAATTGGGAAAAAGGCAGCATAGCAGCATCACCTGTAGAGCGATTTGCACCAAAAACTTATCAGCACCCATTTATATCAGGGACTACTTGAATATAAATTTTTATCAAATTCCGTGCATTAGTTCTTGAGCTAGAGCGCCCAAAAATTTTGTGTCACACACAGACAGACAGATAGACTCACAGACAGACATTCTGTAAAACCATGTTTTTCGGGTTCTCTGACCCCTAAAATGTGTAAATCCGTCGAAAACCGGAATTCGAAAATTTTCATGAATCCAATACTTTCTTCTTGTAAAGATAGAAGAAAGTAAAAATGGAAACGGGGAAAACAACGAAAGAACTGGATGGATGATATTTTAAAGGCAATGAGGGATAGAGGTCTGGAGGAGGAATGGACCCTTGACCGGAAAAAATGGAAAAATACTATTGTAGATTCTTCGGATGGCGGCAGCTGACGCCATAAACCGAGTTTTATATATATATGTAATTTTTTCCCCTCCCACGTAAAGTATCCAGTTTTACCGCAAGAGAATGTGAAAACAAGCCATGAAAATCCCATTTAAAGGCTAACGACAGTTTCATTCTGAAAAATAAATCCATATTAAGGGGACAGTGGACTTTAATTTTTTTTTTCATCATAGAGATATGAAATTTTTTATGAAATATACATTTCACCATAAGTTTATAAAACACCTTAAAACAAATTCCTAATCTTACTATTATTTTAAGATTTAAAGGAAAAAATGAAATTCTTAAATGAAATTTTAAAATGCACCGTGCGTCTTAACTTTTAAGATATTTCCTCAATTTTACATTTTAATCATTTAAAACTCTGTTACATACAAATCCGTGTATCGATTTTTTAATCCCTTTGAATTGTTATTGTTTTAGAGATTTTTTTAAAATTCTATATAGATTTTGAAAGCAAAATTTTGCCTTTTGTAAAGCTAAAAATTAAATTTATTTATCTTAATGAAGTTGAATTTTTAAATGTGTACACAGTTTCTTCGCATGCAATATCAGGAGTCTTCCTTGCCGATTTCATGAATTTTGATCCAAAATTAAGATGCATGGACTCATTTCATAAATGTAAAATCGTTGAAAAATCAGTTTTGAGAAAAAGAGATTTAAAGTTTATTAAAGTGTCAAAAAATTGTTTATGTACAAAATTTAAATACTTGTAACTTTGCGAAAAATTATCGCATCTGCATGTAGTTTTTCACAAATGCCTTAGTATAAATTAGGCAGAAGTTCCCAAAGTTTGCTCCGCGGAGCCCTAGGGGCTCCACGTGAACTTTCCAGGGGCGCTCTTGGAAAATAATGAAAATTTGAACGAAACCAACACATTTTAAACAAGGTTTTTAAATGGGAACAGATTCTTTTGTTACAAAAGTATTTATACATTGATGATAACAATCTTGGACAATCTGAACTCTTTTATTTTCTTTAAAATTCCCGGTGCAAATATCAATTCATGCTCTATTTTTACGTTTTCCGATCAAAAAATGCGATAAATGGAGAAACAGATGTACATATTTACTGTCGGAAAACCAGAAATTGTATTCGGAAGGAAATTTTGGCTATTCGGAATTCCCAACGCCTACTCTCCGTGTGACTTGAGGTGAAGTGCTATCCAATGACTCCACGTTTCATGCTCAACTACGTCGCCATAATTCCGAAAGATATCAGTCTGATATGAAAGATCAACTGCCTGATTTCTTTTCAATATAAAAGGCAAAGTAATGTATGCATACTTCAAAAGAAAATATCACACACTTGTTAAAACAAATATGAAATGTCCTGGACATAAGTGCAGACTTCAGGTGCGAAATAGGCAATAAGATATACTTATACAACTAATTTAAATTTTTGCTTTTGTCCTGTTTAATCACTGTGATTAATTAGGACAAAGATAATATTCTATAATTAATGATATAAGTTTGCATTGTTAGACACCCGTCGCCTCCGTTAAGTCGGCGCTATGACCCCATGGCGATTACCTGATATTTTAACGAGTAACTTAGTTTGTGAAGATCATATAATTGCAAAGACTCTTAATAAACCTCATAAAATTGATATTGTCATGAATTTGCCTTATGAAAAAGTTGTTAATTTAGTGTCAATATTTCCTTTTCAAATAGATCACTTTTTAAAAATGAACTGTATAACAGGTGACTTAAAAGAACACTTAACAGTATCTTCAGATGTAAAAATCTTGCATTGCAAATGAATGAATCTACTGACGTCACTGGATTAGCAGTTGTGTTCAGTTACATATACTAATATCCCGTTCAGGCCAGGGTAGTTAAAGAGTATTCTTTTTTGAAACGGGCACCCGGAACTTAACACGACTTTTCTATTATTAAGGTGTTTGAGAACACCTTGATAAACTTGATTAAAATTAAGCACCTTACTAACGCTATTCTGAAAGAGGTTTCAGAAAGCTATCAGGATCATATTTTTTGTAGATCACTACAAACAAATACACTATGGGACGAAATAATTATTGATTAATACATAGGAAAACACATATGAAAATGAATGTACTGATGGTGCGAAAGCAATGATGGGCCACAATGCCATTGCAAAAATTAAATAAGGATAAAGCATCGTAGGATAAAGCAAGGAGGATATAAAGCAAGGAGGATAAAGCATCGTAGCACCATCTATTGCGTTCTTTAAAGATACACATTATCCCCGGGAAAATTTCTTCTGAACTCATGAACAAGTTAAATGCTGCCATCAAAATAATAAACTATATAAAATCACAAACTCTTAAAAGCAAACTTTTTAAACTTATGTATGAATATTTCAAATGAAAATCAAATTTCGAAGTAATTGCTTAAAAGGCGCAAAGGCCAACATAGTGAAAAAGATTCCAAGCCGGGACTCGAACCCGGGCCATCAGTATAGCGCACTGACGTTCTACCGACTAAACCACTTGGAACGATACACAGCTCGGAAAATTTCTCACTATTATATGTTGGCAAGGCTACAACCGCAGCACAAGATGGAATATTTATCGTGAGCCACCGACTTGGGGCTAACACGAAACATAATTAAATCCAGCATCGATAGAAACTATATTAATACATGGAAATTATTCCAGAGAGAAACATTCGCCTTAGATACAATATTTCAAATGAAAATCAAATTTCGAAGTAATTGCTTAAAAGGCGCAAAGGCCAACATAGTGAAAAAGATTCCAAGCCGGGACTCGAACCCGGGCCATCAGTATAGCGCACTGACGTTCTACCGACTAAACCACTTGGAACAATACACAGCTCGGAAAATTTCTCACTATTATATGTTGGCAAGGCTACAACCGCAGCACAAGATGGAATATTTATCGTGAGCCACCGACCTGGGGCTAACACGAAACATAATTAAATCCAGCATCGATAGAAACTATATTAATACATGGAAATTATTCCAGAGAGAAACATTCGCCTTAGATACAATATTTCAAATGAAAATCGAATTTCGAAGTAATTGCTTAAAAGGCGCAAAGGCCAACATAGTGAAAAAGATTCTAAGCCGGGACTCGAACCCGGGCCATCAGTATAGCGCACTGACGTTCTACCGACTAAACCACTTGGAACGATACACAGCTCGGAAAATTTCTCACTATTATATAATTACCAAGTGGTTTAGTCGGTAGAACGTCAGTGCGCTATACTGATGGCCCGTGTTCGAGTCCCGGCTTGGAATCTTTTTCACTATGTTGGCCTTTGCGCCTTTTAAGCAATTACTTCGAAATTCGATTTTCATTTGAAATATTGTATCTAAGGCGAATGTTTCTCTCTGGAATAATTTCCATGTATTAATATAGTTTCTATCGATGCTGGATTTAATTATGTTTCGTGTTAGCCCCAGGTCGGTGGCTCACGATAAATATTCCATCTTGTGCTGCGGTTGTAGCCTTGTCAACATATAATAGTGAGGAATTTTCCGAGCTGTGTATCGTTCCAAGTGGTTTAGTCGGTAGAACGTCAGTGCGCTATACTGATGGCCCGGGTTCGAGTCCCGGCTTGGAATCTTTTTCACTATGTTGGCCTTTGCGCCTTTTAAGCAATTACTTCGAAATTTGATTTTCATTTGAAATATTGTATCTAAGGCGAATGTTTCTCTCTGGAATAATTTCCATGTATTAATATACTTATGTATGAAGTTATTGGATACCGACATCGGCCCCTCCTACAACATACCGAAGTAAGATTTTGTTGTCTACGAAGAGCTTTTACACGATTGTTGCAACTGCAGAGGTCATATTAGAAGAACCATAACTCTAAACTGGCAAAACTTTTAACTAATGAAGAGTGTGAATTCTAATTGCATATTTTTCCGATATGTTTAGCAAAATGAAATAAACGTATCTTTCGTTGCAATCAAAATTTGTCACGATTTCCGATTCATTTACTAAACATGTTTTCTTTTAAGGAAAACGTGTATTGGCCGGATTCTGAGTCAAATAATCATATCGATTACGCCCTCTTGTTAAAAAGGAATGCGAACAACACCAAATAAAAAAAGTATGCAAATAAATATTCAAGGGCATCCTACAGCTTTAAAAACTCTTTCAAAAACATTTTCACCAGCTGAATAGAAAACGCTTTGGACGACTCTAAATCTGTTCAGCCTTATAAAAAATCATAACTTATAAAAAAACTCAGTAAAACGCTGAGGTCCTCGTTCACTTGATATCTCATAGCAAGTTACACTACATATACAAGGTTCGTACGGGTACCGTTATTTTAATATATAAAATTTATTGTAAAGCAAATATTACGATTTCTTGAGTTTTGGAGGTTTTTTAACTGTAGGTTTGTAAACTTTTGACAATTCCGTCTGTATTGATGATAATTGAAAATAAATTCAGTGTTACAGTAACAGTTTCTAATTTTATTTCTGGGACAATGCACAATTGCTTAGATTACTGTTCATTTCCTCTTCCTCTGCTCAGTAGCAATGCACCTAAAAAAGTTACCTTGTAACGTAGGGTACGGTAGGTGCAGGGGCTCCGCCATAGAAATTCATTCTAAAAAGGGTTCCGCCAGTTAAAAATTTTGGGAATCACTGAATTAGAGAATAATAATACACAAAAAAAAATTTCGATTTTTCGGTCGATTTTTGCTCAAATAAACGTCCGCGGTCCCCTTAAGTGGGCTACACATTTTCAGAAGCTTCAAACGCATTCATAAGTTAGAGATTTGAAAATTAGAAAAAGTTAAAAAAATTATAAAATAAACTTTTAAGCACAGAAACTACATAAATGCAAATATGGAGATATCGCAATGACCGCTCCAAGTTCTACCCTAAATCTAAGTATTTCAACCATTACCCGCAACAGGGCTTCTCTAATTCAGTCAAAACTGAGATACTAATAAATAAAGTTTCTAAAAGGACATTAGAATGCAATAATCGAAGATCTCGTAAGCAATGTTTGTTGAAAAGATTATCAAAACTACAAGGACAAGAATATTATGATTTTTATTAAAGCTGATAAATAGTGGAACATTTTTCTGCTATTTCTCAAATTGTAATGAAGATAATTATCCCTTTGGTTTTAAATATTAAATCAATAGACTTATAATTAAAACATTATTTGTTTACACTAGAATCTGTTTACTTCGAATCCTGGTCCGGACATTTTTCGCCCAGTTGGAAATTTACATCTAATATTATTTGTTTAATTTCTTAGTTAAAATTATAAAGTAATAAAGAAAGCGTAAACTTTTTCATTTCCTGTTTAACATTTCCATGCTGTTTTATACAACCGGTGTGGTAAAATAGGATAATTTGACTTTTTATAAATAATAATTTATATAAAAAATTCATTATTTAGTAAAAATGTGGTGATTAAATCACATGTTTAAAATGATATTCTGATACAAGGATACGTGCAGAGTATATGCACAAAGTCACATTAAATTTTAATTTCAAGAAGCAACCATTAATAAAGTATACGATTACCCCACGTTTTGCTGTTCTGCTTTTTGGAATATTTAAATAGGATTTATATATAACTTTAAGGTATATTTCAAATGCTGAATAAATTCTCCGGATTCCCATATTATCAATATTTAGCCATGTTTAAAGCAAATTCATGCAAGCAATACGAGAACAGTTTGCAGTGTTTCTTTTAATAGTTTTTCTAAAATTTGAGGTTTAAACCCATTTATACCTAGCGTCCTATATTTAGGACGCTTCGAATTTAAACAAATTTATATAATATTTTCTCCCTGTTACATGAAATAATTATCAATAAATGTCTGTATCTGTTATCGAGAAATGACAGCACAAGATCGAAATTTATTTGCTGAAGCGAAGATTTTTTTCAATGTTTATAGATTTTTCATTATTCAAGATAGCGAAATGTAAAAAAGTAAGTTTATTTATATTTTTTCTATCATGCATTCAAATGATTAATTCTGGTATGTTGATATTCTGGAAGTGTTGGAAGTTGTTTCATAATCTATGCTTGACGCATAATTTTTCTTTCATGTTTTATTTGAATTAAATTTTAGCTTACTGTGCGGAGTGTATAAAAATCTACTAATAACATACAGGATTGTACACAAAATTCGAATGACGGAAATTGCTGAAGGTGAATTTCTACCTTCAACAGTGTTATATATTTTCTTACTGAACTAAATTGTAGCATACTAGGGTAACCATGCCAGTAGTTTATACCCTACCAGTTGTTGATATTTTTTTTTTAATTGTGCTCTATTTCAGGCGCAAATGAGTTTTACACGTGGCACTAGATATAATATCTTTGTTTGAATGTTGGAGCACCTGTTGTTACACTGTTTTTAGCTGCTTGCTGTAAGAGAAGCCATTTTATGATTTTTTTTTTTATATATTAGAATATGTAAAAATTTAGTTTTTGATGAGTTGGAGACAATTACGATAAGGTAAAATCACCCACTTCCATCTAGCTTGTTTCAAATAATAGTTTTATATGAATTATTGTTAATCACAGTCCAAACATGGTATTTTAAAAATTAATTTTTGAATTTTCGACTGATTTCTTCGATTGATCAACTACTGGGTAAATGGCAATTAAAGAAACTATTTATTTATACAGTAGAACCTCGATTCATCGTTTTTCAAGGGGTGCGTGAAAAAAAAACGATGAATGCGGGTTAATGTCAAAACACGAAAAAAAACAGCGTTTATGAATTACTAATACATGCAGTGTATACAGTATACTAATAAATACTAATTTGTTACTTGCCAAACTGTAAAAGAAATATATCAAAAATGTAGATAATTGATATTTATTTTAAAAAATCAGTAATTTTATGTTGGGTTTTTCGTTCATTTTTTACATTAAACAGCAAATTTCCAAGATGTGCAACATTTTTCTGATAATTTTCTGTAATTTCTTGTGCATGTATAAAAGTTCGTGCACTTTCTAATGCCGTAATTGCATCAGACTTGGCACTGGTTTAGGCTCAGCTTCATCGGCATGAACATTATCCTCTGCTTCTTCGCCGTTATTTTAATTTTTTTGCATCATTACACATTTCTTCTATGCTTAGGACACCAGATGTCGCAACATCTTGATCTATGGAAATATAATCGTTAAATTTCACTAATCGCTCTAATCCCTGTCCCTCCACCCTTTAAAACAGTACAAATGAGTTATTTTAGGATAAAAAAAGTAATTCCAGTTTGTATGTCATGTGGATCCGCTTGACCTTCAATTTCATTTCGGTGATGAAAATATTTTACAACGATGAACGCGGGAAAAAGACTGTTTGAAGAACGATACATGCAGGTTTTGTTAACATTATTTAAATATAATTCGTGCAGGGACCATCGAAAAAAAAAAACGATCAATGCGGGAAAACGATGGATGCGGAAACGATAAATCGGTTCAATGTAGTTTGATTTCAGAAGATTTCATTTTTGCCCACTATAGGACATTCATTAAGGGTTGTAGCAATCATGTTAGTTTACTTCTAAAACTTAAAAGGAAGGAAATATAATAAAAAAATCCCACAGAACTTACCTTATTTGATCAAATACTGGCTTGGTCACCCTATGTAGCATAAAAGTAAATCAAAATTGATCATATAGAGGGCTGCGCAGAAGAATTCGAGTACCGTTTCGACTATTGATGAAATTGGATTTTCAAATGGCCATCGTTTTCGAAATTGTTTATTAGCCTCCGATATTCTATTTCTATTGGCCAGCAATTAAAATGTCGTCTCTAAAAATTAAAGTTACGTTACATAAGCCAGCCGTAAAACAAAACAGATGTATCATTGTACGGGTTAATCTCCACTGCAATTTTTTTAACTTCTAAGCATTTTCCATTTTTATACCGTCGTATAGGTGGAAAAAATACCTTTAAATGCAATCTGAAAACTGTATCTCCATTTATTTTTGAGATATTAATTTTTTTCTTGTTTTTAGCGCTATTTAGTTTAATGTTGGCAACGGAAGTACTCCATTTCTGTAAAAAGTAAAGGGAAAATAGTAGACTATTATATTTCTTTGTTGCCATTTTCCCATAATAACTGAAAAAATGAATTAAAACACTTGCTATTTAAAAAAAAATAATAAATGAATGATTTCTGATAAAACATGGAGCTATTGTTAACTATATTTAATTTTAACTATCTATATCAATGTTATAAACAAATGAAGACCTATGAAGATAGACCTAGATAGCCGATTTCTTTTGGTCGAGTTTCTTGTATGACGACATCGTTTTTTTGTGGAATTGTCTATGATTCTGCGATAGTGATGTCATATACGTACTTTCCTGTAGACATTGTATAATACTGGTTTGTAAATGTAGAATTCTTCAGCGGATGCGAATGACATCATTTTATATAAAATAAAAGCGTGTGTTTTAAGTCTTAAAACTGAAATATGTTTTGTACTATTTGTATTTATATACATATATTTTATTTTCATCGAATCGACACTAAATTCTGAAAAAGCAGAATTCCTGTTCTCTAGTTTAAGACATATTCTTTCACCTTATCAAACGGTGAAGTTTTGTTAAAGTATTCTGGGAGTGTTTGAAAGTATTTCATAATCTATGCTATACGCGGATCGTTTTTTCTTCAGAATTCAATATTATTTCATATATTATTTAATACCTTTCAAATATTATTTAATATCTAAATTGAAGCTATATTAGAAGTTGTTAAGGACACAACATCAATTTGAATTCGCCATTTTTTAGCTTAAAAGACCTAAGCTTTAAAATTTTCCCAATTTTATGCGACGAGTCAAGAACTTTTTGACAAGAGAAATAGTTTCTACGACTGAATAAATTTGCTTTCCTTACGTAATACTTTCGAAATAATGTATAACTTGTAGATGGGAACCTTAAATATTTGAAGGCCAAGAGTAAATACAAGAAAAGATTTTATATAACTCGAATCGACTCAATCGTACTGAATCGAACAGTGCAATGTTTTTTTTTTTTTTTTTTTTTTTTTTTTCTAGTTTTCTAGTTTTCAATTAAATTTTTATAATAAAAAATAAAGTAAGACGAATCACAATAAAATATCGTAAGGTGATAAATATGCGGGAACTAAGATTTATAAAAAACTCATACTAAGTACGTCAAAATTTCGTGATAATTTCAACTATAGAGGGCTGTACATATATAACGTTATCAACGTTTTGGTAATTTTGGACCCTCTCCCCCCTTACGGTATCATGCGTTATCCCCTCTCGAACTCCCCCCGCCCCATAATGATATCCTTATCAATGTCTAAAAGTTATTTTTCTTTTGTTTGGAGTGGCATATAAATATGGTTAATATGGTTATACATTTATTTTTCGCATACTATATTGATTCAAGAGTTGTCAATAAAACGTCTCTTTATGTATGAAATAACTTTACATCAAATAACACTTAAAAGAAATAGTTTCTACTTAAAAGAATTTAATAATATATTTTTGTAACATAATGCATTCAACAGTAATGTCTTATTGCACTTTTCCCCGCACGGGGAGGGGAGGGGGGAAGACAGAACTTCTTATCAGCAAATCAGGTGGACAATATTCCTTCACCTTTATTTACTTGTAAACACAAGTATCATTTCAAACATACTTCGCATATGGATTCTTGAACAGCGTATTATATATGCATACACATATGATAGAAGAATAGGAATGCCAAACGTATTCCATATTTTGGAATAAAAGTTTTATAATCATTTAATGATTTTAATAAATTCTTTGTATCTTCATAAAAATACATAACACACTAAAAAAAGATAACATACTATTTTGATGTAAAGACAAAGTTACAAATAAAAAGAGAAAATTTTGGTTGGACAAAACCCACTTTCCCTAGAGATATCTTACGATATCATGTGCCAGACCCCCCCCCCTCCCCCCTAAAATGATAACGTTATATATGCATAGCCCCTAGAATGTTGTGTATGAAAGAATACAAATGCGTTTCGGTCTATTGGTAAAAATTGTTATATTTGAATTTTCAATCGGGTTATACGATTACTAACTAAACTAAATTTTAACCTACTATGTAAAATATATACAACCCTACAGATCATACATAGAGCTGTACAAAAGAGGAGTTCCTTTTCGACTGTGTAAAATTCCAGCTTTGTGAAATTCTGGTTTTCAAATGTATTATGCATTTTCTAAAATGTTTACTTAGGTATATTCTTTACCTTATTAAATGGAGAAATTTTGTTAAAGTATTCTGGAAGTATTGGAAAGTATTTCAGAATCTGTGCTTGACGCATGATTTTTTATTCTTGTTAAAAAAAAATTTTAGATGAAAAATATTCGTATCCAGTTAATGGGTGTAACATAAGTATTGGATAGTTCTACAGATGAGAAAATTTACTTTACGCTGTATGTGCAATTTAAATCTCTTTACGTTTCAGAAATTAATTTAATTTCAATTAACAATACATTTTTAAAGAATTACTAATTTTAGATATTACTCTGAATTATTGTGAATTATGTTTTTTTCCGGTTCTCATAGGCCCCACCAGTGGCTGAGAGGATCTGCTCTCGAAGCTGGTAGACGGGAGGTACTGGGTGAGCACTCCCGAAGTTTGATTAAGAGATCAGCGCCACCTAGCTGATATGTAGCCTTGCAGTTGAGCTTCGTTGTCACCTGAACAACCCGTATGTAACGAGCGCCCTCGCACTCAAATCAGAAGCTCATTTCAACGTTTGCCCCTTGGCAATAATAAGTAAAAACCTATGGTAAATTAATCACAGTCCACTTCTCTGAGTGCTCGAGACATATGGTCCTAGCCAACCGGAGCACAACAAAAAAATGACTACCTTAACTACTTTAAATCGCCAACGCGGGGTACTAAAAAACAAACTAAACAAAATTACGAAATTCATTAACGAATATGAGTGCACCCATCTAAAAGAATCACAAGAAGAGCAGCAAGAACAACGATTGCGTTTAGAAGGCAAAAAAGTTTCGATTTTGGAAATTAAAACTTCACTCCGTCGTAATCTTATTGAGTCCCATACAACTCTTCCGGAAGATGTCGACATAACAGATTCTTTGGAAATAGCAACTGAGTTAGAAGATGGACAGGAAGATTCAGAGGTAAAACTTAACATTTTTCTTTGTAAATATGAATGTTCTAATATTAAAAAAGAAAATCGTACTGTTACTACTAACTTTAAAATACCAAACTTACCTCTACCCAATTTCTATGGTAAATATGATGAATTTCAAAATTTTAAAACTCAATTTATGTCCATTATCGGAAACAATAAGAATCTGAACTCAGCTCAGCAGTTTTGCTACTTAAAAGGCTGTCTAAAAGGTGCAGCCAAAAGGCTTGAATCAATCCAAGATACCCAGGAATCTCTTTGGCAGTCTTTAGAAGAAAGATATGAAAACAAAAGAGCTGTCATTGATTGTCATATTATTAAATTACTTAGTTTTTCAAAAGTACCAGATTCTCCTAACCATTTAATGCAATTAATTGATAATATAAAATGTAATTTGAGTGCATTAAAGTTACTAGAGTTTGAATCTAACGAGCTCTCAGATGCCTTAATAATGAACATCTTGTTTCAAAAATTGGATCCTGAAATAAAAAAGTCTTTCGAAATGAAATTAATTAAAAACGAAATTCCTAAATTAGCTAACTTTTTAAGCTTTTCGGAAGAAAGAAGTCGCATTCTTCAGAATACTGTTATATCAAAGGAACAAAAAAAGTTCCCTTATAATAATTGGAAATCTGGCACTAAGCCAAACATTGAAAAATCCCATTTAACAAAATCAAAACAGAGAAAAGGATGTATTTTAGGATGTATAGATTCACATTCTTTATATAGGTGTGAGAAATTTAAACAAATGAATGTGATGAAAAGATCAGAATTTGTTAAAATTGACAATTTATGCCAGTCTTAAATAATCCTCTACCTAATCCTTGTTTATCTAAAAATAAGTGCTTTTCTTGTGACAGCAGAGAACATAATAGCTTATTGCATCCATTAAATGAAAATAATAATATAAATAAGCAATTCAGAGCTGAAGACCAGACAGATAGGAGCCAACTGGATTCTCCCCCCTCCCCCTCTCCTGATAATTAAACATTTTTCGCGAAGGAAAGTAAAATAAATAAATCTTGTGTAATTTTAAACACAGCTGTGATATATTTGACGGACGGTTCTGGGGAATTTCAACCTTTAATTGCTGCATTAGACAATTGCTCAAGCTCGCATTTATTGAGTTTGCATGCTGCAAATCTGTTAGTGTTGCGTAAACAAAAAACTCACATTCCCATTTCCGGACTTAATGATTTATGCTTAAACGCTAAATCATTTTTTAGTACAAAATTAACCAATGTAAACAAAACTAAATCTTATCAGTTAGATATGTTAGTAGTTCCTAAAGTTGCTGAACTTCCGCCGAAATATGTAAATATGTCAAAATTAAAATTGCCGTCGAATATAGAATTAGCGGATAATAATTGGAATAAACCAAACCGCGAACACGCGCTGATTGGAGCCGAGTTATTCTATGAATTAAGGGGATCGAATAAAATTAAAATTGATGATTCTCAATTAATGTTCGTAGAAACATTTTTCGGGCATGTTATGTCAGGCACTGTACGCAATTCTATCTCGAATTTAAGGGAATCTTCTGATTCTTGTTTTACAGTAACATATTATAAAAATTTGGAAAAGGAAATAAGTTCATTTTGGAAGTTGGAGCAAGTAAGTGAGTTAAAACCCTTAGTTAGCGAGGAGTTAAATTACTGTAACGAACATTTTTTAAAGACTCACTATCGAAAACCGGACGGCAGATACGTTGTTGAATTACCCTTTAAGATTCAAGTGTTCGATATTTCTCTGGGAGATTCAAAACAAATTGCCACTAAAAGTTTTATTGAGTTATGGAACCGTTTAGAGCGGGATCCCAAATTAAGGGAATTAAACTCAGAATTTCTAAAGGAATACGCTACTTTAGGACACATGGAAGAAAGCGCCGATGACATAAATCCTGATAAAGGATATTTTTTCCCTCATCACGGTGTTTTGCTACCGTCAAGTGCTATAACTAAACTGAGGGTTGTTTTTGATAGGAGTTGTAAAACTACTAATGGGAAGTCTTTAAACGACTTACTGTTTAAAGGGGGGGGGGGGGGATAATACAAGATGATACATTTTCGATTATGACTCGTTTTAGAAAAAAATGTTTTTGCATTTACAGTTGATGTAAATAAAATGTTTCGACAAGCAGAAGTAAATCCGTCGCATGCTAGATACCAAAAAATATTGTGGAGAGAAGGGAGGGAGGAACCTGACAAAATCTACACTCTGAAAACGGTCACCTATGGTTGTGCAAGTAGACCATACCTTGCCACTAGAGTACTACAGCAGTTAGCGGTAGATGAAGCAAACAATTTCCCATTAGCCGCCGAAGTCGTAAAGAGCGATATGTACATGGATGATTGCCTGTCAGGTGTATCAGACATTTCCGAATTTTTTTTAATTAAAAAACAACTAACAGACATCTTCAAAAGAGGTCAGATGGCCTTGCATAAATGACGTTCTAATGTTGTTGAAGAAATAAATTCGGATTCTCAAATTTTTCCTTTTAATCAAAATGCCGAAGAAGTTTCAATAAAAACTCTAGGAATACTGTGGGACTGCAGTAGTGATACATTTAACTTTAAAGTTATTGGCAACAGAAGTTCTGACTATACAAAACGTGAAATTCTAAGTCAAATTACAAGACTCTTTGACCCCCTTGGCTTGCTCGGCCCTGTAATTTGCCGTGCTAATATCTTCATGCAACAACTATGGTTGCTAAAGTGCGACTGGAATGATAAAATTCCACTTCATGTTGCTCAAGAGTGGGACAAGTTTTTCAATTCACTAGTTCTTATAGAAACATTCAAAATTCCAAGATGTATTCTTATTAAAGATGCATCAACTATCCTCCTACATGGTTCTGCTGACGCGAGTGAGAAAGTTTTCGGAGCTTCCCTTTATCTTCAAACGAGCTCTGACTCAAATTCGCCTGTTTGCCACCTCATTTGCAGCAAAATTAAAGTTGCATTTATTAAAACTGTCAGCATACCGAGACTTGAATTTTCAGCATGTCTATTGTTGTGGCAATTTACTCAAAAGGTTATTAGAACTCTAAAACTTCAAATCGACAAACTCATACTTTGATCGGATTCCACTATTTCCCTAACATGGATATCGATATATCGCCCACTCTGGGGACCCGCTGTGGCATATGGTCGGGGCAAGCCCCCAAGCCCAGAGTAAACCTAACATGGATAGACATATCGCCACATATTTTAAAAACATTCGTCAGAAACCGAGTGTCTCAGATTCAAGAACTTACCAAAAACTACGGTGGATGCCAAAAACTACGAGTGGAGATATGTCCCTTCAAACCTCAATCCGTCGGATGTGTTATCCCGAGGTCAGGATGCAAAATCGCTTTCTACCAATAAACTTTGGTGGGAAGGCCACGATTTCCTGAAATGAGAGATTGGGAATTTTTGTCGACAAAGGGACTATCATACGAAAGACGAACAATTTTTAAAGGAACTAAAGTCAGTTCCGGTTTTCACTTCAGTTATAAATTGTGACTTTAATAACTTTTTTCTTAATATTTCAAATAGTTATATCAAATTAATGAGAGTGTTAGCATTTATTTTCAGGTTTGTCCACAACTGTAAAAATAAGGTCAAACTTAAAGGTTCCCCAACTTTAGAGGAACTAAGGGTTGCCAGAAACTTCTTAATTAAGATGGTTCAAGGTGAGTATTTTTCGTCAGAAATTTCGGCATTGAAAAAGGGCATGTCTGTCCCTGTAAAAAGCAAGTTGAGATTTTTAGATCTCTTCCTAGATAAAGATGATCTATTAAGAGTGGGTGGTCGTTTGGCCAAATCAAATTTAAGCTATGACCGATCTCACCAAATCATTTTACCCCCAAGTAGTAAATTGACAAATTTTCTTTTTTAACTATCATAAAAGAGACTTACATGTTGGTCCTCAAGAGCTATTAAATAGTGTAAGACAAATATTTTGGCCTATTAATGGAAGAAACGTTGCTCGTCAAGTTGTACACGAGTGTGTCCAATGTTTCAAAACAAAACCTAAAATTGTAAGCCAAATAATGGGTAATTTACCGCCTGAGAGAGTAATACAAGGGCCACCATTTTCCAATGTAGATCTTGACCTATGCGGTCCATTTTAGGTAGCTTTCTTTACAAAAAAGCTACCTATTGCAGCCGTTCGGAGGAAAGCGATTTCAAAAAATTTTGGTATATTTTCATCGATCATGACCCCCAGACCCCGAAACCACCCTCCGTTCAAAATTGATATATATATATATATATATATATATATATATATATATATATATATATCTGACCTATATCACACTGTAACTCCCGTAATTATGAACCGATTTCGATGTAATTCGGTGTGTACATAGTACATACCAATGTCTCAACCGAGTTTGTTGTCCAGCTTCATCCGCCGTTTTGTTTCAAAATGGCGGCCATTTAAAATTTTTAAAAAATTTTAAAACTTGAAATGTGGTACCAAAAAATTAAAAATGGAAAAATATTTTTTTCTTATGTATTTGACCTTTATACAAAGGTTCCAGAGCAGTTTTTGTTTCCTCGATATCTTAAAAAATGGCTGAGTTATAGCATTTTGAATTTCTAGCGTGGCTGACATTTTGAAACGTCCTGAATTTTGTCACGCGATAAAAGGCGTATTTATGAACCGATTTGGATGTAATTCAGTGTGTACATAGTACATACCAATCTCTCGACCGAGTTCGTTGGCCAGCTTCATTCGCCGTTTTGTTTCAAAATAGCGGCCATTTAAAATTTTTTTAAAATTTTAAAACTTGAAATGTGGTACCAAAAAATTAAAAATGGAAAAATATTTTTTTCTTATGTATTTGACCTTTATACAAAGATTCCGGAGCAGTTTTTGTATCGTCTATATCTTAAAAAGTGGCTGAGTTATAGCATTTTGAATTTCTAGTGTGGCTGACATTTTGAAACGTCCTGAATTTTGTCACGCGATAAAAGGCGTATTTATGAACCGATATGGATGTAATTCAGTGTGTACATAGTACATACCAATCTCTCGACCGAGTTCGTTGGCCAGCTTCATCCGCCATTTTGTTTCAAAAGGGCGGCCATTTAAAATTTTTTAAAAATTTAAAATTTGAAATGTGGTACCAAAAAATTGAAAATGGAAAAATATTTTTTCTTATGTATTTGACCTTTATACAAAGATTTCGGAGCAGTTTTTGTTTCGTCTATATCTTAAAAAATGGCTGAGTTATAGCATTTTGAATTTCTAGCGTGGCTGACATTTTGAAACGTCCTGAATTTTGTCACGCGATAGAAGGCGTATTTATGAACCGATTTGGATGTAACTTCGTTTATACATAGTACATACCAATGTCTCGACCGGGTTCGTTGGTCAGCTTCATCCGCCATCTTGTTTAAAAATGGTGGCCATTTAAAGTTTTAAGAAAAATTTAAATTTGAAATGTGGTACCAAAAAATTAAAAATTGAAAAAATATTTTCTCCTTATGTGTTTGACCTTGATAAAAAAATTCGGGAGCAGTTTTTGTTTCGTCTATATCTTAAGAAATGGCTGAGTTATAGCATTTTGAATTTCTAGCGTGGCTGACATTTTGAAACGTCCTGATTTTTCTCCCGTAATAACAGGCGTATTTATGAACCGACTTGGATGTACCTTGGTGTGTACATAGTACACAAATATCTCGACGGAGTTCGTTGGCCGGCTTCATCCGCCATCTTGTTTCAAAATGGCGGCCTTTTAAAAAAATTAAAAAATAAAAAAATTTAAATGAGATACCAAAAAATTGGAAAGTGAAATTTTTTTTTTGTATGTGTTTGACCTTAATACAAAGATTCCGGAACAGTTTTTCTATCGTCTATATCTAAAAAAATGGCTGAGTAATAGCATTTTGAATTTCTCTTGTGGCTGACATTTTAAAACGACCTGATTTTTGTCACGCGATAACAGGCGTAATTATGAACCTATTTGGATGTAACTTGGTCTGTAGATAGTACATGCCAATGTCTCGACCGAGTTCGTTGGTCAGCTTCATTCGCCATCTTGTTTCAAAAGGGTTGCCATTTAAAAAAAAATTAATTTAAAATTCAAAATGAGGTATTAAACAATTGGAAAATGAAAAAGATTTTTTTATGTGTTTGGCCTCGATACAAAGATTCCGGAGCAGTTTTTGTTTCTGAAAATTTGTTCTTTTGTTTATATCTTAAAAAATGGTTGATTTTTAGCACTTTGAATTTCTAGCATGGCTAACATTTTGAAACGATCTTGTATTTGTCACGCGATAACACACGTATTCGCCTATTTCGATGTAAGAAGGCATGTGGATAGTATACATCAACACCTCGACCAAGTTCGCTGGTCAGATTCATCAGCCATCTTGTTTCAAAATGGCGACCATTAAATTAAAAAGTCCTTCCGGCCAGTGCCGGGAGGAAGAGGCAGCTTTCATAATCCTTATTTAAAAAAAAAGCAAAATTATATCATTCAAACACACGAAGCTCAATTTAGTGGAAACCGAATATAGGAGATTCAATACTAATTTTTATCAATATAATGAATGAGAATTTCGCGAAATTAGTCAGCTTTATCCAAGCTGCTTTTCTTTAAAGTAACATATATTTGGCTGCCAAATTCGGCAGTTTCTTAAAGTGCCTGTCATTTTAAGACAACATGGTGGATGAGGCTAAGCAATGAACTTGGTCGAGACCTTAGTAATTGCTGTGCACATGCTCACTCACATCGGAATCGGTTAATATATAGGGGTGCTGTCGCATGCAAAAAATCAGATTTTTCAAAATGTCACCCACAATAGAAATTGAAACTGCTATATCTGAGCCATTTTTTAAGGTAAAGACAAACAAAAAATGCTCCTGAATCCTTATATCAAGGTCAAATATTTAAGAAAGAAACCTTTTTCAATTTCAAATTTTTTTGCACCTCATTTTAAATATATATATATATTTTAATTTAATGGTCGCCATTTTGAAACAAGATGGCTGATGAATCTGACCAGCGAACTTGGTCGAGGTGTTGATGTATACTATCCACATGCCTTCTTACATCGAAATAGGCGAATACGTGTGTTATCGCGTGACAAATACAAGATCGTTTCAAAATGTTAGCCATGCTAGAAATTCAAAGTGCTAAAAATCAACCATTTTTTAAGATATAAACAAAAGAACAAATTTTCAGAAACAAAAACTGCTCCGGAATCTTTGTATCGAGGCCAAACACATAAAAAAATCTTTTTCATTTTCCAATTGTTTAATACCTCATTTTGAATTTTAAATTAATTTTTTTTTAAATGGCAACCCTTTTGAAACAAGATGGCGAATGAAGCTGACCAACGAACTCGGTCGAGACATTGGCATGTACTATCTACAGACCAAGTTACATCCAAATAGGTTCATAATTACGCCTGTTATCGCGTGACAAAAATCAGGTCGTTTTAAAATGTCAGCCACAAGAGAAATTCAAAATGCTATTACTCAGCCATTTTTTTAGATATAGACGAAAGAAAAACTGTTCCGGAATCTTTGTATTAAGGTCAAACACATACAAAAAAAAAATTTCACTTTCCAATTTTTTGGTATCTCATTTAAATTTTTTTATTTTTTAATTTTTTTAAAAGGCCGCCATTTTGAAACAAGATGGCGGATGAAGCCGGCCAACGAACTCCGTCGAGATATTTGTATGTACTATGTACACACCAAGGTACATCCAAGTCGGTTCATAAATACGCCTGTTATTACGGGAGAAAAATCAGGACGTTTCAAAATGTCAGCCACGCTAGAAATTCAAAATGCTATAACTCAGCCATTTCTTAAGATATAGACGAAACAAAAACTGCTCCCGAATTTTTTTATCAAGGTCAAACACATAAGAAGAAAATATTTTTTCAATTTTTAATTTTTTGGTACCACATTTCAAATTTAAATTTTTCTTAAAAATTTAAATGGCCACCATTTTTAAACAAGATGGCGGATGAAGCTGACCAACGAACCCGGTCGAGACATTGGTATGTACTATGTATAAACGAAGTTACATCCAAATCGGTTCATAAATACGCCTTCTATCGCGTGACAAAATTCAGGACGTTTCAAAATGTCAGCCACGCTAGAAATTCAAAATGCTATAACTCAGCCATTTTTTAAGATATAGACGAAACAAAAACTGCTCCGAAATCTTTGTATAAAGGTCAAATACATAAGAAAAAATATTTTTCCATTTTCAATTTTTTGGTACCACATTTCAAATTTTAAATTTTAAAAAAATTTTAAATGGCCGCCCTTTTGAAACAAAATGGCGGATGAAGCTGGCCAACGAACTCGGTCGAGAGATTGGTATGTACTATGTACACACTGAATTACATCCATATCGGTTCATAAATACGCCTT
Organism: Maratus speciosus; assembly: GCA_963932465.1. Classification (NCBI taxonomy): domain Eukaryota; kingdom Metazoa; phylum Arthropoda; class Arachnida; order Araneae; family Salticidae; genus Maratus; species Maratus speciosus. The sequence goes on from OZ010793.1 coordinate 578,093,829, forward strand.
TTATCGCGTGACAAAATTCAGGACGTTTCAAAATGTCAGCCACGCTAGAAATTCAAAATGCTATAACTCAGCCACTTTTTAAGATATAGACGAAACAAAAACTGCTCCGGAATCTTTGTATAAAGGTCAAATACATAAGAAAAAAATATTTTTCCATTTTTAATTTTTTGGTACCACATTTCAAGTTTTAAAATTTAAAAAAAATTTTAAATGGCCGCTATTTTGAAACAAAACGGCGAATGAAGTTGGCCAACGAACTCGGTCGAGAGATTGGTATGTACTATGTACACACTGAATTACATCCAAATCGGTTCATAAATACGCCTTTTATCGCGTGACAAAATTCAGGACGTTTCAAAATGTCAGCCACGCTAGAAATTCAAAATGCTATAACTCAGCCATTTCTTAAGATATAGACGAAACAAAAACTGCTCCCGAATTTTTTTATCAAGGTCAAACACATAAGAAGAAAATATTTTTTCAATTTTTAATTTTTTGGTACCACATTTCAAATTTAAATTTTTCTTAAAAATTTAAATGGCCACCATTTTTAAACAAGATGGCGGATGAAGCTGACCAACGAACCCGGTCGAGACATTGGTATGTACTATGTATAAACGAAGTTACATCCAAATCGGTTCATAAATACGCCTTCTATCGCGTGACAAAATTCAGGACGTTTCAAAATGTCAGCCACGCTAGAAATTCAAAATGCTATAACTCAGCCATTTTTTAAGATATAGACGAAACAAAAACTGCTCCGAAATCTTTGTATAAAGGTCAAATACATAAGAAAAAATATTTTTCCATTTTCAATTTTTTGGTACCACATTTCAAATTTTAAATTTTTTAAAAATTTTAAATGGCCGCCCTTTTGAAACAAAATGGCGGATGAAGCTGGCCAACGAACTCGGTCGAGAGATTGGTATGTACTATGTACACACTGAATTACATCCATATCGGTTCATAAATACGCCTTTTATCGCGTGACAAAATTCAGGACGTTTCAAAATGTCAGCCACGCTAGAAATTCAAAATGCTATAACTCAGCCACTTTTTAAGATATAGACGAAACAAAAACTGCTCCGGAATCTTTGTATAAAGGTCAAATACATAAGAAAAAAATATTTTTCCATTTTTAATTTTTTGGTACCACATTTCAAGTTTTAAAATTTAAAAAAAATTTTAAATGGCCGCTATTTTGAAACAAAACGGCGAATGAAGTTGGCCAACGAACTCGGTCGAGAGATTGGTATGTACTATGTACACACTGAATTACATCCAAATCGGTTCATAAATACGCCTTTTATCGCGTGACAAAATTCAGGACGTTTCAAAATGTCAGCCACGCTAGAAATTCAAAATGCTATAACTCAGCCATTTTTTAAGATATAGAGGAAACAAAAACTGCTCTGGAACCTTTGTATAAAGGTCAAATACATAAGAAAAAAATATTTTTCCATTTTTAATTTTTTGGTACCACATTTCAAGTTTTAAAATTTTTTAAAAATTTTAAATGGCCACCATTTTGAAACAAAACGGCGGATGAAGCTGGACAACAAACTCGGTTGAGACATTGGTATGTACTATGTACACACCGAATTACATCGAAATCGGTTCATAATTACGGGAGTTACAGTGTGATATAGGTCAGATATATATATATATATATATATATATATATATATATATCATTTTTTAACGGAGGGTGGTTTCGGGGTCTGGGGGTCATGATCGATGAAAATATACCAAAATTTTTTGAAATCGCTTTCCTCCGAACGGCTGCAATAGGTAGCTTTTTTGTAAAGAAAGCTACCTAAAAATATATATATATTTAAAATGAGGTGCAAAAAAATTTGAAATTGAAAAAGGTTTCTTTCTTAAGTATTTGACCTTGATATAAGGATTCAGGAGCATTTTTTGTTTGTCTTTACCTTAAAAAATGGCTCAGATATAGCAGTTTCAATTTCTATTGTGGGTGACATTTTGAAAAATCTGATTTTTTGCATGCGACAGCACCCCTATATATTAACCGATTCCGATGTGAGTGAGCATGTGCACAGCAATTACTAAGGTCTCGACCAAGTTCATTGCTTAGCCTCATCCACCATGTTGTCTTAAAATGACAGGCACTTTAAGAAACTGCCGAATTTGGCAGCCAAATATATGTTACTTTAAAGAAAAGCAGCTTGGATAAAGCTGACTAATTTCGCGAAATTCTCATTCATTATATTGATAAAAATTAGTATTGAATCTCCTATATTCGGTTTCCACTAAATTGAGCTTCGTGTGTTTGAATGATATAATTTTGCTTTTTTTTAAATAAGGATTATGAAAGCTGCCTCTTCCTCCCGGCACTGGCCGGAAGGACTTTTTTAAATTAAATATCGCAATCAGAGAAATGGAATATTTAATAAAGTTTATGTAGTCATTTTCATATGCATGGTTACTAAAGAAGTGCATTTAGAACTACTGTCTGACTTAACTTCTAATGCATTAATTGCAACACTTAAAAGATTTTTTGCTGGCAGAGGCAAAAGTAATACAATCTCATGTGACAATGCATCCAACTTTGTTGGAGCACCTGCGGAACTAAAGAGATTATTAAATTCTATAAATAAAAAGAAATGATGATGCATCAAATTTTCTGTCATCCGAGCAAGTTCTCTGGAAATTTCTTCCCACTCGTTCTCCAAATTTTGGAGGACTCTGGGAGAGAGGTGTTTGACACTTCAAATACCACTTAAAAAGAACTATTGGTGTTGTGAAATTGACCCTTGAAGAATTTTTAACTATTACCACTCAAATTGAAGGTATTCTCAATTCGCGCCCTCTTGCCCCATTATCTTCTGAATGAAAAGACTATGAAGTTTTGACCCCAGGTCATTTCCTGATTGGAAGACCAATCAATGCTCTTTCTAAGCCAAATTTGATTAATGAAAGAGAAAATTTGCTCGACAGATGGCAGAAAACTCAAAAAATGGTGTAAATAATATGAAAAAATTGGGCTAATTCTTATTTAAGCCATTTGCAGCAGCGATCCAAATGGTTCTCTAAAAAACAAAATGTTGCACCAGGTATGATTATGGTAAAGGATGGAGACCTACCAGTTTGTAAATGGATAGTAAGTCGCATTTTGGAAATCACCAAGGGAAATGATGACAATGTTAGAGTAATAATAGTCCGGACTCCATCCGGAACTTACAAAATAAGTGTCTCTAACATTTGTGTTTTACCTATTGTAAATAATGAAAATATCAATTAAGTTTAACCTCTATCTATTGAATTTATTATTTCTTATTATTGTATTTATATTTAGTGCATTATGTGTAACCATTAATTAGTAATATCATCTGTATGTTATTGTATATTTACTTATTGTATATCATTGAACTATCAGTATACTCCAATGGGGGCCGGTATGTGCGCTCCCGAAGTTTGATTAAGAGATCAGCGCTACCTAGCTGATAAATTGTGTAACTTGCAGTTGAGCTTCGCTGTCACCTGAACAACACGTGTGTAACGAGCGCCCTCGCTCTCAAATCAGAAGCCCATTTCAACGTTTGCCCCTTGGCAATAATAAATAAAAACCTATGGTAAATTAATCACAGTCCACTTCTCTGAGATTAAAATGATGTCCGCAAAAGTATAATTAAGGCTGATTTAAAATTAAAAGTATAACTATTCGAGGTTGCAATTAATTTATATGCATGAGTTAAAATCTTAAAACTGAGAAAATCGCATGATTCGTATTCATAGAGTGATTTAAATATTATAATAGGAGATATGTCGGGATTCCTCTAAGTCCAAACAACTGCAAGGAAATTCTTTACTATTTATATGCAGCCACCACCGATATTATTGCGTGATATCGGTCACACTATGAGAGGATTGTTGAAAAGAAAACCAGCTCTTTCAATGAAATCTAATTAACAGTTAATTTACACACTATTTACAAATCAAAAAACACTATTTACACTTAAGAACTCGGATATAGCTGATCCGGTTCATCATTAAATTAAATACAGTAAATACTTGCTGTGTACTGTTAAACTACTTTATATCCCTCTCACCCTACGCTAGTTAAATTAGATTTATCGGGGATCACTCTTAATTCTCCCAACACCTTAGTTCTATACTCTAAGAGGTTCATTCCTAATCAAGCTCTATCTACGAGCTACTCTGGAACCGAACTCACACCTTGAGTTCCAGACATCAACTCTGCTCCCCGAGAAAGCGACTACACACTTTCAGCTAAAACCCATAATTGATCTCCCTTCACTGTATCCTTCATCACCCAAAAAACATAAACAGGGTTTCCCTTCTGACCCTAAGGTCTGCTATTTCGCAATCTGGTGAAATCATTTTGTGCGCCTTATCTCAGGTATGCATTTGAACAGCAGGGAAAATCCCTCTCTATTGATAAACTACATTCCTTCAACACCCCTTTCTAAGTCACGAGCCCGGATTAAGTTTCAGATACGAAAAGAGTGTTACTTTAAAATTCCCAGTACACAGACAATATACAAGCAAGAAAAATAATATATAAGCATACTTCTAACAGTAGATGTTTCTCAGAACCTGACAAGATATTTTTAAGAATTTAAAAACGGTTGTTATGCATAAACCTAGATTAAAATGATGTCGCAAAGGTTTAATTAAAGCTGACTTAAAATTAAAAGTTTGGTAACTATTTGAGGCTGCATTCAATTTATATGTATGAGTTAATATCTTAAAACAGAGAAACTCTTATGATTCGTATTCATAGAGTGATTTAAATAATATAATAGGAGATATTTTTAAGAATTTAAAAGCGGATGTTATGCATAAACCTAGATTAAAATGATGTCCGCAAAGTATAATTAAGGCTGATTTAAAATCAAAAGTATGATAACTATTCGAGACTGCAATTAATTTATATGCACGAGTTCTTAAAACAGAGAAAATCGCATAATTTTTTAATCTATACTAATATTATAAAGAAGTAAAAATTGTTTGTTTGTTAGAGGTAATCTCTGGAGCTAGCGAAGCGATTTCAAAAGTAATGGTATCAAAATGATGGTGTTAGTCCAACTTAGAACATAGGCTATATTTTATGTCGGTGCCACTACCCCAAAGGTGGTGCAAGAGCAAAAACGTTCTAAAAATGCGATTTTTGCGTTACTGAAGGGGCTAGAAATATGAAATTTGGAATATTAGTTACTTATAAGATACTAGCAAACCCCGCGGCTTTGCTCGCGTAATATTTGAAATATGGCAAGTGATATTTTTATGTCTAATTTTTATTAAAAGCTACTAACTAATTTTTATTTTATTAAAAGGTAATATTTTATTTTATTAAAAGGTTTTTTCTATTAAAAGGTACTTATTACTTTTAGGAATAAATCAAAAATTACTATTTAAAACACAGTTTGACTAAACATCATTATTACACTGCATTAGGCAGAAATGAGACTTAAACTAATAAAACGAAATAAAACTAAATAAATGATAATTTAGAAAATATTTTGAAACTTTTATGCTCAATTAATACGCTTATTTCAGTAATCATTTGAAGTTTTGACTTTTTTAGAAACCATATTGTTACATCTTAAAATTAACTATCATGTCATATTCCAAGTCACTACCATCTCTCTCAACATACAGGGCTATGTTGAAATAGGAACTGTCACCATTAATTTGCCAACATTAATTTTTAAATCAGTTTGTTATTTCCCAATATTCCACAGAAACGTAATTTAGAAAGCCTTTAAAGACCTTTTTAGAACGTTTGTTGTTCTTGTGAACCCCAGGTGATAGAATCATCGGCATAAAATATAGCCTGTGTAGGATCAGAGACTGTTACCACTGATTCGCAACTATTTATTACTTTTATAATTGGTTTATGTTCCCTGATACTGCATAGAAATCATAATTTAGGACTTTTTTAGAATGCTTTTCGCACCTCCCTTCGCTTCACCCCTTTTTAATTCGAATTTATTTTCGACAGTCCTTCGAGGGCATTTATATTTTATAAGTAACTACCATTCCATATTTAAAATTTCTAGCCTTTTCAGCATCACAGAAATCGCAAGTTAGAATGTTTTTTGCTCCTGCAACCCTCTGGTGGTAGTGGCATAGACATAAAATATAGCTTATGTTTGAGCAGGTTCTATCACCAATAATTTGTCATCATTATTTTTTATATCGGTTTGGTATTTGATAAGATTGCATAAAAATAGTAATTTAGAACGCTTTTCGCTCACTTCATCCTTTTAAATTTGGAATTTTCTTTCGACTGTTCTTAGAAAGCAGTTGCAACTTGTAAGTAAATATCCTGCCATATTTATTTCAAAATGTTAGACCCCTCAGTTATGCAAAGAATGCAAATTAGAACATGTTTTACTCTTGCAACCCCCAGATGGTAGTGACAGCAACATAAAATATAACCAATGTTGGAGCAGGGACTGTTACCATCAATTTGCAACCATTACTTTTGAAATAGCTTTGGTATATCCTGAGATTGAGTAGAAATCGCAAATTAGAACGTTTTTAGAACGCTTTTCGCGCATTTTCACCTCCCCCTTTTTAAACTTCAAATTGTTTTGAAACTGTTCTTAAAGATCATTTATATCTAAACAAATAGGTACCTTTCCTAATTTCCAGTTGCTAGCCCCAACCGATCAGAAAAATCGAAATTTAGAATGTTTTTTGCTCCTGCAACCTCCAGGTGATTGTGACACTGATATGAAATAGCGTCTATATTAGAGCAGAGGCTGTCAGCATCAATTTCCTACCATTACTTTTGAAATCAGTTTGATTCTTCTTGAGATTGCTCACAAATCGGCATTTAGAACGTTTTTAGAACGCTTTTCGCGCATTTTCACCCCGTTTAAATTTCAAATAAAAAAAAAAATTCTTAGAGATCATTTATATCTAATAAATATATACCATGCAAATTTTAATGAATCTAAGTCCTTCCATAATTCAAAAATCACTTTTTTAGAAAGTGTTTTGCTCCAGCACCCCCTTTGGGGTAGTGCACCAACATAAAACATAGCCTATGTTGGAGCAAGGGTTGTCACCATCATTTTGACACCATTATTTTTTAAATCGGTTTGGTATTTCCGGAGATTGTGTAGAAACCACCATTTAGAACGTTTTTTAGAACGCTTTTTGTACATTTTCCCCCTTTTAAATTTCGAATTGTTTAAGAACTGTTCTTAGAAATCCTTTATATGTAATAAGTAACTAATATTTAAAATTTCGTATTTCTAGGCCCCTCAGTAATGCAAAAATCGTATTTTTAGAAAGTTTTTTGATCCTGCTCCCCCCTCCGTTTGGGGTAGTGGCACCGACATAAAATATAGCCTATGTTCTAAGTTGGACTAACACCATCATTTTGATACCATTACTTTTGAAATCGGTTCGGTAGCTCCAGAGATTACCTCTAACAAACAAACAAACTTTACTTCTTTATAATATTAGTATAGATAAATGATGTCTAAGAACAGTTCTTAAACAATTAGAAATTTAAAAGGTGTGAAAATGCACAAAAAGCGTTAAAAAAAACATTCTAAAAATGGTACTTTGTACATAATCTCAGGAAATACCAACCCGATTTAAAATATATTGGTGTCAAAATGATGGTGACGACGCTTGCTCCAAGATAGGCTATATTTTATGTCGGTGCCACTACCCCAAAGGGGGTGCAGGAGCAAAAAACGTTCTAAAAATGCGATTTATGTGCTACTGAAGGGCCTAGAAATATGAATTTGAAATATTAGCTACTTATTAGATATAAAGGATTTCTAAGAGCAGTTCTTAAACAATTCAAAATTTAAAAGGGGTGAAAATGCGCGTAAAGCGATTTAAAAAAATTTCTAAATGGTGGTTTCTACACAATCTCAGGAAATGCCAAACCGATTTAAAAATAATGGTGTCAAAATGACGGTGACAACCATTGCTCCAACATAGGCTACGTTTTATGTCGATGCCACTATCCGAAAAGGGGTGCAGGAGCAAAAAAAATTCTAAAAATGCGATTTTTGTGTTACTGAAGGGTCTAGAAATATAAAATTTGAAATATTAGATACTTATTAGATATAAAGGATTTCTAAGAACAGTTCCTAAACAATTCGCAATTTAAAAGGTGTGAAAATGCGCGAAAAGCGTTCTAAAAGACGTTCTAAATGGTGGTTTCTACACAATCTCAGGAAATATCAAACCGATTTAAAAAATAATGCTGTCAAAATGACGGTGACAACCATTGCTCCAACATAGGCTATGTTTTATTTCGGTGCCACTACCCCAAAGGGGGTGCAGGATAAAAACGTTCTAAATTGCCGTTTTTGCGTTATGGAAGCGCCTAGAATCGTGAAATTTGGAATGGTAGTTAGTTATAAGATATCAATGATCTCTAAGGACATTTCCTAAAAAAATCGAAATTTAAAGGGGGTCAAAATGCGAAAAAAGCGTTGTAAAAAACCTTCTAAATTGCGATTTCTTTGCAATCTCAGGAAGTACTGAACCGATTTCAAATATAATGTGAAAAAATGATGGAGACAGATCTTGTGCCATGATACGCTATTTTATATCTGTTTCCACTACCTCAGAGGAGATGCAAGAGCACAATGTGCGAAAAGTGTTCTAAAAACGTTCTAAATGACGATTTGTCAGCAATATCTCAGGAAGAATCGAACTGATTTCAAAAGTAATGGTAGGAAATTGATGCTGACAGCCTCTGCTCTAACATAGATGCTATTTTATGTCGGTATCCCTATCACCTAGACGTTGCATGAGCAAAAAAGTGTTCTAAATTTCGATTTTTGTGATCGGTATAGGCTAGCAACTTAAAATTAGGCTAGGTACATATTTATTAGATATAAAGGATCTTTAAGAACAGTTTAAAAAAAATTCGAAATTTAAAAAGGGAGTGAAAATGCGCGAAAAACATTCTAAAAACGTTCTAAATTGCGATTTCTACTCAATCTAAGGAAATACCAAAGCTATTTCAAAAGTAAAGGATGCAAATCAATGGTGACAGTCCCTGCTATAACATATGTTATATTTTATGTTACTGTCAATACCATCTGAGGGTTGCAAAAGCAAAACGTGTTCTAATTTGCGTGTTTTGCACAACTGAGGGGTCTAACACTTTGAAGTATGGCATGGTATTTACTTACAAGATGCAACTGCTTTCTAACAACAGTCGAAAGAAAATTCCAAATTTAAAAAGATGAAGTGAACGAAAAGCGTTATAAATTACAATTTTTCTGCAATCTTATGAAATACCAAATCGATTAAAATAATAATGATGACAAATTGTAGGTGGTAGAACCGGCTCAAACATAAGCTATATTTTATGTCTGTGCCACTACCACCAGAGGGTTGCAGGAGCTCAAAACTTTCTAAATTGCGATTGCTGTGATACCGAAAAGGCTAGGAACTTTAAATATGGCATGGTAGCTACTTATAAAATATAAATGCCCTCGAAGGATTGTCGAAAATAAATTCGAATTAAAAAAGGGTGAAGTGAAGGTGCGAAAAGCATTGAAAAAAATTTACGATTTCTATGCAATTTCAGGGAATAGAAACCGATTATAAAAGTAACAGTACTGAATCAATGGTAACAGTCTCTGATCCTACACAGGCTATATTTTATACCGATGATTCTACCACCTGGGGTTCACAGGAACAACAAACGTTTTAAAAAAGGCCTTTAAAAGCTTTCTAAATTACGTTTCTGTGGAATATTAGGAAATAACAAACCGATTTCAAAATTAATGTTGGCAAATTAATGGTGACAGTTCCTATTTCAACATAGCCCTTTTTGTTAAGAGAGGTGGCAGGACTTGGAATTTGACATGATAGTTTACTTTAAGATGTAAGAAGATGGTTTCTAAAAAATTGAAAACTTCAAATGAATACTGAAATGAGCGTATTAATTGAGCATAAAAGTTTCAAAATATTTTCTAAATTATCATTTATTTAGTTTTATTTCGTTTATTAATTTAAGTCTCATTTCTGCCTAATGCAGTGTAATAATGATGTTTAATCAAACCGTGTTTTAAATAGTAATTTTTGAATTATTCCTAAAAGTGATAAGTACCTTTTAATAAAAAAACCTTTTAATAAAATAAAAATTTAGTTAGTACCTTTTAATAAAAATTAGACATATAAATATCACTTGGCATATTTCAAATATTACGCAAGGAAAGCCGCGGGATTTGCTAGTTATGTAATAAAACTGACTTTAACAATTTCAAGAAATATGAGAGTCGATGGTAAATACTAAAGTTTAAATTTTCCTCTTGTAACTTTCTTTTAGCTTTCCAAAATACTGAAAATAATCAAGGATATGTCTGCTTTAAAATAAAGACAGCTGCCATTTCTAATACATAAGGCCAGTTACCATGACAACTGAGCTATCAAACGGATGCCGATGCCGCTGATGTACTTTTCGCTTTCTTTGTACCCTTTTTTGTACTGTTTTAAAAAATAACTAATAAATTAAATACCGAATTTGTAAATTAAATTTAGATTTTGTTTTAACCTTAGTTTGCCTGAACAGCAAAATGAGAAGGTTATTTACTGACGATAAAGTTGGGTTTAGATGGATTTTGGAATTTATCCCTTTTTCAAAGAGAAAACATTTGAAAAGAACTTGTGGAATTTTCTAGAATTTGGTGGCGCGCTAATATGCCGTTTCAAGAAACATTTATCGACATATGCAGTTAACAGCTATTAGCATTTTTAAATATATCGATTTTACATTGTATGTTTTTTTTTTAAACTAAAATATTATCGAATATGCAGACAAGGTTACCCAATGAAACCTTTCTCAATCGTTAAACTTTGTTAAACGGACAGCCAGAGCCGGCGCAACCGTTGGGTAAACGGGCCGGCTGCCGAGTGCCCCACGCCAAGTTGGAGACTTGTTAGAGGCCCCAAACCTCTCTATGCAATTCGAAATAACGTTACCCTACGTAAAATTATATTTTTGCTCTAAATTTATCTATAAATGTTTTTTTGCGAAAACAAATTAGTATTAACTTTATTTCTTACATGATGTAAATCTTACATGATATAAATGTCGGGGAATGTATATGAAATGTGAGGTTCTTGAAAGTAGCTGCAAACACGAAAAATAAATATTTAAAAGATGGACGACTTTTACAGACTAAAAATAACTATACACATCACATGTGAAAGAATTTAAGTGTTATTTTTCATACATATTATAAGTTATTCTATGATATGTACAATTTTTAAAAATGATTTTTATTATTCGACTATAGCAGCTAGAGACATTGGGCCCCGCTAAATGATTTGCCAGGGAATCGCGCAACATTCCGCAGGCCCTGCGAACAGCTAAATTCATAAAAATGGTGTCTAAGTTTAGCAAAGCGGCTATACGATGAGATTATATAACTTTATAAACAGAGGGTGTTCGCACATTTCTTAGACCATTTGCATGGTACCTGTACAGAAATATTTTACATAAAATATTAAGTGTTCAGCTTGGTAACCCTTATTCTGAATTACCTTTCTACACCGCAGTTTCCAGGACAATAGTGTGTTTTGTAGTTTTGGATGAAGCATTTTTGTCCCATTCCTATTGAACAGCTTTTCAAATCCCACAAAGGTTTGTAGGTCGACTCGACGATTAGATAATGCGTTTTTCAAAAGTCCAAAAATGCAAAAATCCATGGGTGCAATAACAGATTTAGCAGGTATATCAGTGAAAAGCATAGTCCTGATACCCGTTTTTCGTATTTGAATATTGGTATATTAAAATATGTTTCTGATAGTATGTGGAATTTATCTTAACATTTTTCTTCACTCTTTTAGGTAGATTTCGTATGAAATACTACCTATTACGTTCTCCCTTATGTTGGAATTTCTGAAAAATAATTGCAGATCTACACCGATCATGACCCCTAGAACCCAAAACCACCCTCAGTAAAAAACTTTATATATATATATATATATATATTATTAATCCAGTTCCAATTTATTAATCCAATCTATTTTCTGTAATGTTTGCGTTATAAGGAGCTGTGTCGATGTGGGTTTGGATATATTCTTTTGACACTTAAACAATCACATTTTTAATAACAATCAAACACAAAGTATATACAATTCGCAAAAAGCGCATATTATCTTTGAAACATACATATTTCCATAAAAAGATCTCTAGGTGAGATACATTTCGAACATACACCGAAACTCTACTTAAACCCGAACAATCATAATTACATACATTCACTTCACTTCATCATGTTTGGCAAAATATCTCAGGATATTTTGCCAAGAGTGGCAACAGCGCCATCTATATGCTATAAAAATAAGGGAAGGCAGTCATTTTGTTACAACCTCCCTCTCTGGTTCCGCGGACGTCCCGGTGAGGAACCAGTAACTTTTTTAGGTGGTCTGCCGCGTTTCCTAATAGGTGCAACAGGCACAATGTCAAAGTCATTACACCGTTTCAAAGCTGAAGTATGACATGTAGCAAGAGGTTCATTTCGATTGTCCATGCTTCTAGGCGATTATTTTTATTCATTTGCCAGGGCGACAATACACTTTGGAACCAAAGCACTTTTCTTGAAATTATGCTTTAACATTCACAGAATTGAGAACGGTTTCTCAAACTTATTAAGAATCGGGGTGATTCTTTTGCTCCATTTACTTTATAGCTAGGACGACGATTTCGTTTTCGTTTAAAGAAGATTTTTTTACGTTGGGCGCCATTTTGTGTCGATGTGGGTTTGGATAAACTCTTTCGACACTTAAACAATCACATTTTTAATAACAATCAAACACAAAGTATATACAATTCGCGAAAAGCGCATATTATCTTTGAAACATACATATTTCCATGAAAAGATCTCTAGGTGAGATACATTTCGAACATATGCCGAAACTCTACTTAAACCCGAACAATCATAATTACATACATTCACTTCACTTCATGTTTGGCAAAATATCTCAGGATATTCTGCCGAGAGGATATTCTCGAGAGGATTCTGCTCAGGATATTCTGCTATAAAAATAAGGGAAGGCAGTCATTTTGTTACAGAGCTAAATTTTGTCATTTTAGGCTTAATGCCGACAAAATTGGATGAAATAACGCATCTTCTATGAATGAACTCACAAACTCCTCTGATGAATCTGTGAGTCATTCATAGTTTCTTATTTTACATACTGGTTTCATATGTTCATTTCTAAATCATCTTTAGAACTTTATCAATTTCTTCATATATTTGTGATTTCAAATTTATTATACATACATATATATATATATATATATATATAATATTTATATAAATCACTTTTTTATGGACACGATAACTCCCGTAATTTTGCACGAATTACTTCCAAACTGACACATAAAATCAAGGGGCATAAAATCTCGGTCGAGTTCGTCAATGGGCAAAATCGGACAGGGGTGTGGAAATAGGAAGGGGTTTTGTGAAAACCGAAAAACCCCCATAACTTCTTAATTTTTGTACATATCAAATCAGTTTAAAGTTTTTATTACTTCTAAGAATAGGGCCAAAAATTTATGTATCACAAATTTTCGATAAAATTAAAAATGGGCTCAAGGGGCGCAAAAAAGTTTTTCGGGAGAGAAAAATTCATAACTTCGTCAATTCTCAAGATATGAAATCCAGTTAAATTTATTATAAATCTCCTTAATATTATCTACAACTTTTATATTGACAAGTTTTTGATAGGACCAATTCGTACCGCAAAAACAAAATAAAAAATAAAAACGAAAACAAAAAATCCCTGCCGGCCCGGCCTACAGGCGGAGGTAGATTTCGAAGTTAAGTATACTAATTTCACCACTAAAAATTAAATCATGATTAGAGATTTATCGACTTTAACAATTTTATCTGGCTGCTTTTGACGAGTTTTTATTTCATTTTTATATAATAGCTGGTTTTATTAGAATCATGTTAAGGAGGTATTAAAAAATATTTTTCCATGCTCAACAAATCGAAATTTTCTGGCACATTTTCAGATTCATTTTTAATAGAAAAAATATTAAACTTGCTGACGTGATTTTTGAAGAGATTTATAAAAGACCTGTGTTTTTATTTTTCGTTCAATTAATTAAAACTTGATTTATGAGCAATTATTTTCTCAGTAGGGCAATATTTTTCGTTTCTAACACAATCGCTTCGGAAAATTTCTGTTCAAAATGCCCATTTTGACATCCTTTTTTGAATTATATTCTGCCTCTATAAAAAAAAAACGATCATTACGGTGCATTATATAGTTTCTGAATAAGTGTCTCTACCAATTGGATGCGTTTGAGAGAAAAAATGAATTTTAAAATGAATCAGAAATTAAGCAGTTTGGATTTGAATACACCCTTAATAAAATGATTTTTTTCTTCAACCGCTATGTATTTTCAATTTGTTTTTGCTGTAAGAATTTGTCCTATCAAAAACTTGTCTACATAAATGTTGTAGACAATATTAAGAAGATATATGATAAATTCATGGGAATATTTAAATCTTGTAAATTGACGGTGTTATGGATTTTTTATTCTTCAACCCCCCATTTTTGTTTTCGTTTCTAATTTTTTTTTTTTTCGGTACGAATTGGTCCTATCAAAAACTTAATTATTATTAAACTTAATTATTATAATTAAAATTAATTGGATTTGATATCTTGAAAATTAACGAAGTTATGAATTTTTTCTCCCCAAAACCCTATTTTTTGCGCCCCTCGAGCCCATTTTTACTTTGATCAAAAATCTGTGATACATAAATTTTTGGACCTATTTTTAGAAGTAATAAAAACTTTAAACTGATGTGATATGTACAAAAGTTAAGAAGTTATGGGTTTTTTTCGGCTTTCACAAAACCCCTCCCTATTTCCATCCCCTTGGTCCGATTTTGCCAATTAACGAACTTGACCGAGATTTTATGCCCCTTGATTTTATTCATCAGTTTGGAAGAGATTTGTGCAAAATTGTGGATGTTATCGTGTCCAGAAGAAAGTGATATATATATATATATATATACAGGGTGCAATATGTTATCTATCGCCGACTTTTAATTTCTCAACCGTTGGTCGTAGAGATATAGTTCCAATTACAAAAACGTTTCAAATGAGATAAATATTCATGCTGTGGTATTATTTGAAGTAAAAAATCAATTTGATAAAAATTACGAAAACTAACTTTTTATACGGTCCCCCAGTCCCTATGGTTATATTTAGTAAAAGTTTACACAGATCATAACAGATGTAACGCAAAAAGTTTGACATCTGTACTGCAAAAATTGACACAGTTATTAAATTTCAAAGTTTGAGATTTTTGAACATGATTTTGTCTTTCATTGAGGGATCAGTTAAAAGATGAATTAAAGTAATTCGAGATCAAAATCAGGGTGCAATTGCATTTTAAGGCGAAACCACCTTTAGTCGGAATCGTCGGTACGTTTGAATGTTGTTCGACCCATAAAAGTTAGCTCAAATTTTTAGATGAAATAACCCTATTTGGTGATTCTCCAATTAGGCGATACCGACTAAACGTGGTTTCGCCATAAAAAGGACATTGCACCCTGATTTTGATCTCGATTTACTTTAATTCATCTTTTTACTGATCCTCCAATGAAACACAAAATCATGTGCAAAAATCTCAAACTTTGAAATTTAATAACTGTGTCAATTTTTATAGTACAGATGTCAAACTTTCTGTGTTATATCTGTTCTGATCTGTATAAACTTTTACTAAATATAACCATAGGGACTGGGGGACCGTATAAAAAGTTAGTTTTCGTAATTTTTATAAAATTGATTTTTTATTTTAAATAATGCCACAACATGAATATTTACCTCATTTGAAACGTTTTTGTAATTGGAACTATATGTCTACGACCAACGGTTGAGAAATTAAAGGTCGGCGATAGATAACATATTGCACCCTGTATATAGATAGATAGATAGATAGATAGATAGATAAAACTTTTTACTGAGGGTGGTTTTGGGTTCTAGGGGTTATGATTGGTGTAGATCTGCAAAACTTTTTAAGAAATTCCAACATAGGGGAGAATGTAATAGGTAGTATTTCATACGAAATCTACCTAAAAGGAAAGTTGGTTGAAGAAGAAAAAATCCATAACTTCGTCAATTCACAAGATATAAAATCCGCATAAATTTATTGATAAGACCAATTTTTACAGCAAAAACAAATTAAAAATGCATAGCGATTGAAGAAAAAAAAATCATCGTATTATAGTCCAGGCAATAGGGAATTTTACCTAGCAAAATTAATGGTAGTACTGGAAATCGGCTTTCTAGATGTTTTTTGTGTTGCTGAATCCGAATTTGTAACTTCCCACCAAAATTTCCTCCGGCAACCTTCCCAAATTTTGGTAAAAAGCCCCCCAAAAAAGGTTTTTATTAAAAAAATCAATTTTTTTTATTGTTTTAGAGTTTTAGGCCGCCATTTTGTTTCAAAATGCCGGCCATTTAAAAATTTAAAAAAAAAAATAAAATTTAAAATGTGGTACCAAAAAATTGAAAATGGAAAAATATTTTTTTCTTATGTATTTGACCTTTATACAAAGACTCCGTAGCAGTTTTTGTTTCGTCTATATCTTAAAAAATGGCTGAGTTATAGCATTTTGAATTTCTAGTGAAGCTGACATTTTGAAACGTCCCGAATTTTGTCACGCGATAAAAGGCGTATTTATGAACCGATTTGGATGTAACTTCGTTTATACATAGTACAGACCAATGTCTCGACCAAGTTCGTTGGCCAGCTTCATCCGCCATTTTGTTTAAAAATGGCGGCCATTTAAAATTTTAAGAAAAATTTTAATTTAAAATGTGGTACCAAAAAATTGAAAATTGAAAAAATATTTTTTTCTTATGTCTTTGACCTCGATAAAAAGATTCGGGAGCAGTTTTTGTTTCGTCTATATCTTAAAAAATGGCTGAGTTATAGCATTTTGAATTTCTAGCGTGGCTGACATTTTGAAACGCCCTGATTTTTGTCACGCGATAACAGGCGTATTCAGGGTCGTACTGGCCCACCGGGCAACAAGGCAAATGCCCGGTGCGCCCATCGTCACTTTTTTTCTTTTTTTTTTTTTTTTTCTTTTTTTCTTTAAGCACGCATTTTGAAAGGCATAAAATTTTCAAAGATTTTCATTTGGAAAATTAAAATGTAATGCTTTTTATTTTTAAAGTATAGCATAAGCAAACTATGTGTGATCAAAGACAATTAGATAAACCAAATTCGAGATAATATAAGTTATCGATAATCAGATATGCCATTGTCACACATGGTATCCAGGACCAGACTTTGTTTCAAAGCCTGTACTAATGATAAATTCTAAGAAAAATAATATTAAGTACTCACTTATTTTAGATATACGACTAAATAATTTCTGTTCTAAGAATGTTTCTAATAAGTGTCTAATAAGTCTGCGTCTAATGCGTTTGCATATTTTCTCCGTCTAAGTATTTAACGCCCCTGGTGTTGTGAGGTATTTTGGTATTTCTGCCTTTTGTGCAAGAATAAACGACGAAACACTGTATAAGAAATATATTCTCATTTTAAAAGGATTCATTCACAGAGACTTTGATAGTCATGGCGCCCTGGTCCAGATTTTATTCAGTACCCCGAAGAATAGCAACTTCTACATAAATTAATATTGGTATTAATGAAGTATTTAGTATATTTTCTGTCAAATATTCAGCGCCCTGGGTAGCTGCCCGGTAGTTTGGTATTTCGTTTTTTTATGAAAGTACAAAAAACAAAACAAAAAAGAAAAATGCCAATTTAAGACAGGAGATTTTCATGTTAATTTCATTTGGTCCCTTTGTCAGAGGCGGCTTTGGTAATCATGGCGTCCTTGGTCAGATTTTTTAAAGCGTTTCTATAAAAACAACTTTCAAAAGACTAATATCGTGTTTTTGTAATCAAAGCGTCCTTGGTCAGATTTTTTCAAGCGTTTCTGTAAAAATAATTTTCAAAAAAGTAATATCGTGTTTTTGCAATCATGAAAGGTCTTGGTCAGATTTGTTTCAGCGACTCTGTAAAAATAACTTTTAAAAACTAATATCGTGCTTTTGTAATCATGGAGCTCTTGGTCAGATTTTTTCAGCGCCTCTGTAAAAATAATTTTCAAAAACTTAATATCGTGTTTTTTAATCACGGCACCCTTAGTCAGATTTTTTTCAGCGCCTCTGTAAAAATCCCTTTAAAAAAACTATCATCGTGTTTCTCTAATCATGGCGCCCTTGGACACTTTTTTTTTAGCACCTCTGTAAAAATAAGTTTAAAAAAACCAATATCGTGTTTTCTTAATAATGGCGCCCTTGGTCAGATTTTTTTCAGCGTCTCTGTAAAAATAAATTTCAAAAAACTAATATCGTGTTTTTGTAATCACGGCGCCCTTAGAGGAATTTTTTTCAGAGCCTCTGTAAAAATAAATTTCAAAAACTATATCGTGTTTTTGTAATCATGGCGCCCTTGGACAGATTTTTTTTCAGCGCCTCTCTGTAAAAATAACTTTCAAAAAACTAATATCGTAATTTTGTAATCATGGCTCTCTTGGTCAGATTTATTTTCAGCGCCTCTGTAAAAATAACTTTCAGAAAACCAATGTCGTGTTTTCGTAATCAATGCGCTCTTGGTGAGATTTTTTCAGCGCCCTGTAAGAATAACTTTCAGAAAACTAATATCATGCTTTTGTAATCATGGCGCCCTTGGCCAGATTTTTTCAGCGCCTCTGTAAAAATAAGTTTTAAAAAACTAATATCGTGTTTTTGTAATCACGGCGCCCTTCGAGGGATTTTTTTCAGCGCCTCTGTAAAAATAAATTTCGAAAACTATATCGTGCTTTTGTAATCATTTCGCCCTTGGCCAGATTTTTTTCAGAGCCTCTATAAAAATAAGTTTTAAAAAACTAATATCGTGTTTTTGTAATCATGGCACCCTTGGTCAGATATTTTTCAGCGCCTCTGTAAAAATGCCTTTCAAAAAGCTATTATCGCGTTTTTGTAATCATGGCGCCCTTGGAGAGATTTTTTTTTCAGCGCCTCTGTAAAAATAACTTTAAAAAACTAATGTCGTGTTTTCGTAATCAATGCGCTCTTGGTGAGATTTTTTCAGCGCCCTGTAAAAATAACTTTCCGAAAACTAATATCAGGCTTTTGTAATCATGGCGCCCTTGGTCAGATTGCTTCAGCGCCTCTGTAAAAATAATTTTGAAAAAAGTATTATCGTGTTTTTAATCATGACGCTCTTAGAGATTTTTTTCAGCGCATCTGTAAAAAATAAATTTCAAAAACTTAATATTGTGTTTTTTAATTACGGCGCCTTTAATCAGATTTTTTTTCAGCGCCTCTGTAAAAATAAGTTTTAAAAAACTAATATCGTGTTTTTGTAATCATGGCGCCCTTGGTCAGATATTTTTCAGCGCCTCTGTAAAAATCCTTTTCAAAAAACTATCATCGTGTTTTTGTAATCATGGCGCCCTTGAACAGATTTTTTTAGCGCCTCTGTAAAAATAAGTTTAAAAAAACTAATACCGTGTTTTTTTAATCATGGCGCCCTTGGTCACTTGGTCAGATTTTTTTCAGCGCCTCTGCGAAAATAACTTGAAAAAAAAAACTAGTATCGTGTTTTTGTAATAGCAAGCCCCCTCCCCCCCACACACGCACACTCCCTACAAATACACACATAAATTGATGCCCTTAGTTGTACTAAAGTGGAGCATTCCATAATTTCTTAATGATAATATACGTGTTAGACCGCCAAGGGCGCCAAGATTAATTCTTCACAAGATTTTGCAATGGAAACTTATGTAAATTTTGCTTTTGAAAGAAGAAAATGTTAATTTTTCATATCTATTTAAAAATTCGATAATATTTTTACCATCCGAAAAAGCCAATATCTAAAAACGTTTTTTTTCTTTTAACCGGATCTGCTTAACCTCTTTAAACTTCAAATACCATCCCGATTTATAAATTGAAAAATACATATGTAATTATAAAATAAATAGATAAACCACTAAAATTGTAAAAGTCCTTTTACCAAAGAATGGATAAATATAAGTAAAGAGAAGTGCAGATGTGTTTGTAACGTGGGAGTTCCTAAGAAGACAAATTAGCATTTCGGCAGGGTTTTAAATCGGTTCTATAGATACCCAGTGGTTTCTGTAGTAATACCAGATGTGACACTTTTTTTAAAAAATTATTATACCGTATTCTGGAGCTCTCTATCTTTCTGGAGAAAATAGAAATCGGATGTGGAGGTATTTTCCCATGAAATACTAATTAACACACGACACATGCGCGACACGACGCGCTGTTGGTGGTTTTTTTTTTTTTTTTTTTTTTTGTGCGTGTGAGTTGCGACGACCATTGTAGTTTAAATTTGGCTTATATGAAATTAAATTAAACAGTAATTTTTAATTAAATGTGACTTATTTTAGTGACTAGACGAGGCAAAGTGCGGAAATTATGAAAAGGTCTTTTTTTTTTTTTTTAAATGCTGATTATTTGAAGAGGGTACTTTTATGGTAGAAAAATACTGATTTTTGATGATTGAAAAAAAATAATCTTTAATGCACTGCATAATTATATAAGAAAAAAGGCTGACAAAATTAGAAGTGAAACAATTCAGTATTATTAAAGTAATCGTGCCGTGGTCCTCTATTAAAAAATGCTATTTTGAGAAAAAACTAATTTCAATTTTATGTTATAATTATAATAGAATGCTTATTGTTTTTCTTTTTTTACTTACATAGAATTATCTATTCCAGATTCTAGCCACATAAAGAAGTCTCAATTCCGTTGATAAAGCCGCTAAAATAAAAACTCGATTTTCCGAAATTTATAAGTTATGATTACGTGTAAATCCTTAAAGCGGTTCTCAAAAAAATATTTTTTAACGTTCAATAATGCGAAAATTTCTGCTCATTTTCAAACACAAAAATAGTGTTCGAAAGAAACCGAATTTCGGTTATCTTCCTAGTATTGACTGAAAACGAAAGCGAAACTGTTTTAAAAATAAATTCAAAGTAACATAAACATATACGCATGTTATCTGAATAATGTTTTACGTAGAAACGGCAGTACATAATTATTAATTAAAAAATAATTTGATTGAAATAAAATTAATTAAATATAAGGTGCTATAAGCATAAAATATATATTAAAAAATAATTTAATTTAAAAATAACAAATTTAATCAATATTAGTAATACCTTCTAGATTTATCCCCTTATATGTGAATATATAGTATGTACGGATCTTTGGATGGGTGTGCCGTTTGGGGGAGGCTAAGGAGGGGCAGTTATAGTAATACCGAATATACGGCAGTATTTTCGCCGAAACTTGGATTTTACGCTGAAAACGAAAATGAAACCGAATATTCGGCCAAACTCTACATAAAAGAATGAGACTTGCAGGCAGGCCCGTAACCAGATGGGGGCAGAGGGGGATGAGCCCCCCCCCCTAGCTCCCTCTTGAGTCCCCTCTAGATACTTCACTTTTTTTTCAATAAAATGTATATTTTAACTGACATTAATCTGAAGGGGGAAAAAAAACTACATTTGCAAGAAAACCATTTAGATCTTTCAGCAACAGAAAATGCCTAAGATTTTACAGTCAGAAGGATATTAATTGCGATGTATTATTTTGAGGTACAATTCTCAATATTCAAGCGAAATACGATAGGACATTTCCTTCTTCTGAAAAAAATTTACCCCAGATATACAAATCTGTCACCATATGTTTTGGTACATAGTAAATGGGCAAGGACAATTTATACTCTATAATCTGCACGGAAATAGACATATGTTATTCATCCTGATAGGTAATTAGTGAAGCAATGGCTGAACGTCTTCAAGCTAATCAATAAAAGCATGTTTCTAAACTTCAGCAGTGAACCTGCTGCCATATGTTTTTAGCTGAGAAAGAAAAAAGCTAAAAAGGATTGTCAATTTATACAAATCAAATAAGAAAAATCTTTCTTTTGAACGATATTAATTGTTTTATGCCATGGGTGTCGCCAGAGGTATATATGAAAACATGGTCGGAGCATGTTTTCAGAACTTTTATCTGTTTTTTTCTCCTTGTGTTTCATGACTTTGAAAAACAACTTTCGTCAATTTGTCTTATAAGTATAACCCATTAAGCGAAAAAATATGATTAAGGTTAAGTGTGTTATTCACTATTTTGTGACATGTTAGAAATTTTTTTTTTTTTTTTTTTTTGACAATGGAATAAAATTTGCACCATATCTAAGCCAGCTACTTTCTGACATATTCGAGAATTTTTTTTTTTTATATATAAAAGCATAAAATTTGCAGGTAATCTGGATGTAAGGAATCGAACAGCGTTTTACGTTTTCATATAACAGTAAACAATTTATCTGAAAATGACTGTAAATTCGACGCTTTAGGCTGATTTTTATGACTTGACATAGACGAAATGTTGGTCAATCTAGTAGCAATTGGCTATAACTCTTGCAAGTATCTTGGATGAGTTCGTTAATCAAGTATGTAAATGTTATAGTTTGTTTACAGAAACACAAAAATGCAAACATGCAAAACTTGTCTACACGATAATGTCCGAAATATCGTACAAAATTCAAACCTAATTGGGACTGTGTATTGATCTTGCTAGCATCTTGGATGAATTCGTTAATGAAATATTCTGTCACCCTTAAGTGGTCACCTAATGAAAAAACTGGCCGTGTTCAAAACAAAAAGTAGGCTGTTCTCAAATCCAAAGGCGCAAATTTATGACACATGTTTTAATTCGTTTTTGTTCAGAAACGCATGAAACTGGCAGGTGTTGTTATTCATATCCTATGTCATCGAATGGAGTTTTCCATTTTTTGGTAAAGACAGAAGATCTTTCAGAAAATGCTGTCAAAATGGGCAGCTTGAACCGAATTCCGAAAGCGACAACGGAGAAAACTTGTCACGTGACAAGAATCATTTATTTAACTTGATATTCATTTATCAAAAAATTGGAAAACGCTATTCGATTCCACACCGCTTCAGTAGCCAGACCTTTACGTTTAAAAATGAATCAGAAAATGTAACGGAAAGTTTCGCAGTATTGAATAGGGAATTTGAGAACCGCCTAAACGAATATACCTTCACTTTCGGTTGTCCGATTCCATGACATTAACTTGATTTCGTTATTTGTTTTTTGAACCGGATGACGAACCAAATGTTATGGCTAATTGTGTGTCAAAAGTATAAGCGTCCGATATGTATCCTATGGATTCCGAAATCTTTTTCTCAATTTTTTAAAATGCATCTTTAATGTATATAGGGGGGAGGGATGTCACGCTAGGGGATTGAGAGTTTCTTGTGTTAGTTGAATGTGTTGGCGTCTTGATAAATAAGGAGCGAAATTACTGACAGAATAGTAGCTTAAAATATTGCATGATTTTATCTGACAGCATTCGTTTATAGCTCAAAATTTAATTTATTTGAAGAAAATGAAAAACGGTGTGCGATTCCAAACACTTCAAGTAATAACTTCTTTAAGTTTGAATCTTTTGAATAGATAAAAATGGATTTTGTTAGAGTGCAGAAAGATTCGCTATGTGAAAGTGGGAGAAGAAAAGTTTCAGAGCAAGTATAAATAAGTACATAGATCCTACAGAGATTTTTCTGCTATCAGTATACTAACGACTTACGGCTGCCATTAGAAGAGAGGTTTGTAATTTTAATTACCTGTCACCTGTGCCATGGTTGTTAACACCGTACATCTTGAATGATCGTTTTGTTAATGACCGCTTGCGAGAAACATGTAGGGTAAGAATAAGAATGAATAGGGGAAAAGTATAACGACTGATCAAGAGAGCGCTCTTTGCCTTGAAAAATAGTATTATCAGTTAAAAGTAAAGTATTTTGAACTTTAATTTTGTGAAAAGCTTTTCACTCATGTAAAATAGAAGTCTCAACTTATATTGAATAACAAATGTAAACGGATATTTTAAGCATTATTGTGCATATCCCTACATTGATATATATATATATTTAAATATTATTTCAATCAGTGAAACTAAAGAACGGGAAATAGGTAAGTTTAATTTTTAAATTTATAAATTTACACCGGAGTATTTTGCATTCTTATTTTTTTATTATGTGAAGTAATATGTTCATTGATCTTGCTGTGCTCCTAAAATATCAACCATAACATAAAATATTCATAGTTAAAACACTATTTAACTTATCTTCAAGATTATTTTATTAAATTATTTATTTTCAAAATTAGCAAATCTATATTTTTTCACCATTTTCTTCCTAAAAGCATTTTTAACATTTTTTTAGCTGCAAAAAGCGTAATTAACTTGAATTTATCTACCTGACTGTATGTATTCTAACTTGAATAAAAATAAAAATGGCTTTATGATAATTCAATGAGATGCACGCTAGATCTTTTATTATCAAACTTTATTCCAAATTAATGTATATTTTAATTAGAACAAGATACTACAGTGCATTGTCCTATTACATTCTATTGTAGATACATATTCTACTTTATAGATAGGTTTTCTTCTTAGCAGGCACATAATCCTAATTGTTTTGTATTTCTTTCTCCAGATTAAGAATTTTTTTTGTCAGTTTAAGAATTTCGTTATACTAAGTTTCGTTATAAACAGATTACGTTACAGATAAGCTATTTTAAGGTCAGTGCAAAATGAAAAAAGTCCCCCCTCTCCAACATAAGCAATAAAAATGTCAACTGGCCTTTCCTTTTCAACTGTTCTGTGATTATCAAGAAAAGCAGAGTCTCAGCAATGGAGAGAGGCAGAAACGGATTCGTCGGAAAGATTTCGGATCCGATTCAGATCCTACGAAGGTAATAAAACATGAAAAACACTGCTTAACCGCAACAAAGACAGCGCTTTGTAAGATGCGTCTATTGGGACCTTTAAGATCCAAACAGACAGCGTCTGTTGACAGTGGAAGCTTTTAAGTGGTCAGGCAGTGTTTTTCGCGTGTTATTATTTTCTTAAGATGTAGTAGGATCCGGAAATCGGTCCGACAAAATCCCTCTCCATCTCTTTCCATTATTGAGACTCCCCTTTATTTTGTTGACTGCAGAACAGTTGGAAAAGAAAGATCAGTTGATATTTTTTTGGCCAAATGAAGATTTTGTTTGTCGATTTTTCTCGCATCTCCGTTTTGCACAGTATTGTTAATATCATCCTGTCTGGCGTATGACAAAACATAGAAGAATCTAAAGATGATATGGCATAAGGATCCTGTATAAAGCGGAATTTTTTTCGATTCCGTTTCCAAGATTTTAATCAATCAATATTCGACAAAGCCAAGGGCGGATTCAGCTCATCATTTAGAGAGGGTCATGGATTTCCTTTTTTTTTTTTTTTTTTTTTTTTGGGGGGGGGGGGGAGGAGGCGATCACATCCTCGTTATTAGAATTTTTTATATTGAAAGAAGCTATTCCCAAATCCAAACTAACTACTTTTCTGATACTTTCGCGAAGTCATTTTCATTCGTAAATACAAAAAATTTGCATTAATATTCGTAAAAATATAAAATTTGCCGATTTTGTTCAGATACCAGGAAATTAAAGAGTCTCCCATTTTCTTATAAAGGCAAAGATTCATTCAGAAAATGTTGTCAAAGATAGCACTTTTAGCCAAGTTTTACGAGTTGAAGCCACAGAAATGTCGTCGCAAGGGAACAATTGGCTGTCACTTCCGGAATTTCAGTTTAAAAAGTCTAACAATTGTCAACGATTAAATATGGCAAAAATTTGTGTTAAATTTTAGAGGTAACTAAACCGTACACATTGGCAGCTATGGGATTCTATTAGTGTCATAAAAATTGCAGGTGTAGCCTCTTCTTTCTGCTCAAAGTATTAAATAGTTTTTTTCAATCGAACTTATACCTTTGGAATGGATCATTTTCTTCTGATGGACTGGTGTCATCCATTATTATGAAACAACCGTTATAAATGAAGTGTTAGGTGAAGATGAAAGCTGTCGTAAAAAGTTAGAACTCTGATTTTCTGGTCAGAAAAAGAAAAAAAAATGGCCATAATTTTAGGTAGATTTCGTAAGAAATACTACCTATTGCAGTCGTTACCATGGTGCGACTTTTGAAAAATTCCTTCATAACTTTTCATTATAGGACCCCAGGAACCCAAAACCACCCCCACCTAAAAAGTTTATATATATATATATATATATATACCGGGTGTCCCAAAAAGGACTGACTGATTTTAAAATTCAATAACTTGCAAACGGTGACAGATATTTAAAAAATTCTTGCAGGAGGGTTATGCATAAGGTCAAAAGTTTTATTACAGTCATTTTCGATTTTAGTTCGAATTACAAACAATAGATGGCGCTGTAAGCAATAGTCGCTAAATACAGGCTCGATTTCTGGTCATTTATCTTGTTTCATGCTGAAAAAGGAGATGGAAATGTATTATCCGGGCCACGAAGTACCAAAAATTGAGCCTGAATTAAGCGTCTATTGATCGCAGCGCCATCTATTGTTTGTAATTCGAACTAAAATTGAAAATCACTATAAAAAAACTTTTGACCTTATGCATAACCCTCCTGCAAGAATTTTTTAAATATCTGTCACCGTTTGCAAGTTATTGAATTTTAAAATCAGTCAGTCCTTTTTGGGACACCCGGTATATATGTATGTATGTACTAAATTTTGTCCGCACGATAAAAGTCGCAATTATGCACGAATCATCTTCAAACTCGCCAACAACTTTGAGATGGCTAATATCTCGGCGGGGATTGAAAATGGGCGAAATCGGCCCAAGAGGGTGGAAATGGGGAGGGTTCAAAATTTTGAATACTGTCTTAACATGATTCTGATAAAACCAGCTCTTACACAACAATGGCAGGAAAAAAATAAAAGTTTTTCGTTATAGCAGTTGCCAACAATTAAAAAAAAAACAAATAATAAAATTCTCACCACAACAATTACTTTTCTTTTGCAAAATTTTCACGTGTAAAATTAAATAGTTTGACAAATTGAAAACAAATTGAATATTACGTCATAAGTTTCCTAGAGCAAGATTTCAGCATGAAAACTCAAAACAAATAGTTTGACGAATTAAAAAAATATGTATATTGCGTCCTATTGGAAATATAATGGACCTCAGCAGGTGAATATGTAACGCCATGTAAGTTTGAAGAAACGTATTAAAACATGATAAAAACCCGACTATGGAAATATTAACATATTTTAACACTTTAAGGTTCTCTGAATTTTTTGTAGCCATTTTTTAAACCTATTCCATATATGTGTGTGTGTGCATTCGTGTATATTACAATTTTCACAAAAAGTTTAGCTCCCTACAGCTCGCTCTTTGTGAAGAAACTGGGTTTTATCTCTAATCTTGATTTAAGTTTTGTTGGAGAATTTAGTACTTAACATCGAAATCTACCCCCGCCTGTAGGCCCGAGCCGGCAGGGATTTTTAGGTAGATTTCGTAAGAAATACTACCTATTGCAGTCGTTACCATGGTGCGACTTTTGAAAAATTCCTTCATAACTTTTCATTATAGGACCCCAGGAACCCAAAACCACCCCCACCTAAAAAGTTTATATATATATACTATATATATATATATATATATATGTGTGTGTATGTATGTACTAAATTTTGTCCGCACGATAAAAGTCGCAATTATGCACGAATCATCTTCAAACTCGCCAACAACTTTGAGATGGCTAATATCTCGGCGGGGATTGAAAATGGGCGAAATCGGCCCAAGAGGGTGGAAATGGGGAGGGTTCAAAATTTTGAATACTGTCTTAACATGATTCTGATAAAACCAGCTCTTACACAACAATGGCAGGAAAAAAATAAAAGTTTTTCGTTATAGCAGTTGCCAACAATTAAAAAAAAAACAAATAATAAAATTCTCACCACAACAATTACTTTTCTTTTGCAAAATTTTCACGTGTAAAATTAAATAGTTTGACAAATTGAAAACAAATTGAATATTACGTCATAAGTTTCCTAGAGCAAGATTTCAGCATGAAAACTCAAAACAAATAGTTTAACGAATTAAAATATGTATATTGCGTTCTATTGGAAATATAATGGACCTCAGCAGGTGAATATGTAACGCCATGTAAGTTTGAAGAAACGTATTAAAACATGATAAAAACCCGACTATGGAAATATTAACATATTTTAACACTTTAAGGTTCTCTGAATTTTTTGTAGCCATTTTTTAAACCTATTCCATATATATGTGTGTGTGCATTCGTGTATGTTACAATTTTCACAAAAAGTTTAGCTCCCTACAGCTCGCTCTTTGTGAAGAAACTGGGTTTTATCTCTAATCTTGATTTAAGTTTTGTTGGAGAATTTAGTACTTAACATCGAAATCTACCTCCGCCTGTAGGCCCGAGCCGGCAGGGATTTTTTTTTTTTCTGGTCAGGATGAAAAAAAAAATGGCCATAATTTTGTTTCTGATCAGAATGGAAAAAAATGGCCATAATTTAAAAAAAAAAATGCCCATTTTTTTTTTCTTCTCATTTTGATCAGAAAATCAGATTTCTAACTTTTTACGACTGCGCTTTCATCTTCACCTAACACTTCATTTATAACGTCTGTTTCAAAATAATGGAAGCTACCAATCCATCAAAAGAAAATAACTCGGTTAAAATTCTTTGTGTAAATATACTTTGCGGAAGGGGGGGGGGGGGGGGGTCTTCTCCATGATATCTTTTGAATGTTGAAAAAATAAAGAAATAAAACATTTTTTAAATAATTCACGTAAAATAGACGTCATTCTTGCCCTGAACAAAAAATAACTTCCCTGAAATTTTATACACCATAATTAGTATTTGTATTCTAGAGATTGTGTTATATAAAATATTATTGAATTGTATTAAATAATGTTTTGCACTTTTGAGTTTTGACCCAACGAAATTGTTTTTGTTTGTTTTATTTTAATATTTTATTTTCCATTTGGAGATAATTGTATGGAGATTGTTATTCGGATATTCGGGGTAAAGTTTGAATTAACTCATTAGATAAGGTGAGCGAAATTCGAAAATAGAGATAGCTTTCTTAGAAAAGTGTGGTGGAAAAAAATACCTCTAAATTGGCAACACTGGTCTAACATCAGAATTTTTTTAAGTGCAATGTCTTGCGGGGAACTATGTTTGTGCATATTACATTTAGGGATGCAACGGATATCCGGCAAATATCCGATATCCGGCACATCCGGCTGATTTTTCAATATCCGAAATACCGTCGGATATCCGGATCACAATCACCGGATATCCGACATCTCTGCAAGATATCCGGTAGAGTGCAGCGAGGTGAATATATAAGGATAACAAATAGTTTGACCCCAAACAATGCCGAACAATTTTGTTTATAATGCAAAATATGAAAGTAAGTTCACTATACATGAGTAAAAGGTACGTAATTCTCAAAAGTTTAAAGAATTGCCAGCTTTCCTAACATTGATATTTGAACTCTTTATAATAAATTTAAGAATTTATGTTTACTTTTTTCAGAAAATTGCACCTTTACTTTCAAAATGGAAAATAAAATTTGAAGTTGTTTATTAAAGTATGACTTAATTTTCTTTTTTTTTTAAATTTAACAATTAAACAGGCCAATTTTTTGAAGAAAGTATTGTAATAGAAATTTTTTCGATTTCCGGTTTTCGACGGATTTAGAGGTCAGCCTCCTTCAATATGGAAACATTCCACTTAAGGCTCCTATAATACGGGCTGACTCACGCCGCCATTTAATTGCCGGTAGGAGAAGAACGATTGGCTACTCCGCGTGGGTAACAATCGCTCATTGGTCAAAGTGGGAAACAAAATGCTTGACGATTCAGCCTGTATTATAGGAGCCCTAATTCCACTGGAAGGAGGGGGGGCACGTAATCGCGATTTTTGTGCCATTTTCATTAGCGTACCACCGAAAAGTGTATGAAGTTATCCATATAATTTAACAAATTGTTTTGTATTTGTTTTTGGCTATGTCCAGCAGGTTCTCCTTCAAATTGGAAATATTCCGCCAAAATGGGGCGCTGTAATAGCGATTTTTGTGCCACTTTCATTCTTGTACCATCGAAAAGTGTATGAAGTTATGCATAGAATTGAACCAATTTTTGGGGGTATGTTTTTGGCTATGGCCAGCAGGTCCTCCTTCAATTTGAAAATATTCTGCTGGAAGGGGGAGCTATAATACGGATTTTTGTGTTATTTTCATTATTTTACCATTGAAAAGTGTATGAAGCTAAGCATAGAATTGAACCAATTTTGTGTGTAGATTTTTGACTATGGCCAACAATTTCTCCTTGCATTTGGAAATATTCCGCCAGAAAGTGGCACTGTAACAGAGATTTTTGTAAAATTTTTTCGATTTTTCGCAGGTTTTTTTTTTGTGTTGTATATTGGCGGCTCATGAAGCGAAGGGAACTTAGCATCCTGCTAAACTGGCTATTCACAAACAGCTGATGTACAATAGAATAACGATAAAATATTGATTTTAATAAATATCATGGTCGAGATTAACTTATTCTTATTCTGATTAATTGACTGGAGCAGAAATTTTAGATCAAAATCAAAGTTGGTATAATATTGAACTAATAATATTAAAGTATGGTAACATTTTAAACTATTTTTTGAAATATTAAGATGAGATAGAAGAAAGTTTTGGGATTGGCAAATCCAACTAATTATTTTTGTAACTTCCTTATAAATATTTGAAATTAAAAGTACTTTTCTTTTTACTTATAAATATCAAAATAATTTAACTTAAAAGTAAATGTGACTTAGAGCAAAAACAATATTAAATAATTAAAACAGAAAAAGGGCATCAATTAAACCTATGTTTGGAGAAAATAACTCTTTAATCATGGATATATTAGTAGATATTTTATGTTTAAATTATTAAAAAAAAAGTATGTAGTATTTCTTTGTGAAAATACTCTACAGTTATATGCATATTAATTGGTTAAAATTTACTATACAAATTATCAGCATTTCATTGTACAAATTAATTATTAGAAATTATCAGCAGTTATCAATATAGTCAATCCCATATCCAAATCCAGTAGCAATTATCAGCATTTCATTGTACAAATAAACAGAATATTTTAATGTTTAAATTACATTTTTTATGCAATATTATTAATATACATTACAGGGCTTGAATGGCAGATACAGATCTTGAATTTTGAGACGGGATGACAGGATTCGTGCCCTAAAGATTATTATTGTGTCCTATTTATTATGCCCTATTGTGGGCGGGCGGCTCCTGTTTCCAAAAAATCATTTTCCGAAAATGTTTCTTTGTAAAACAATGATCAAGTCTCAGGACCGATCGACAAATTTCGTGATATTTTCTACTATCGATTAGCAGATTTCACAGATTCTTCTTACTACAGATTGACAAAAATTCATAGTTGTTTTTCTGCCTCTGACTGAAAAATTTTGTGCTTTTTCTCCACGACCGACTGACGAATTCCACGATTTTTTCTAGAGACCGATCGGTGAATTTCATATTTTTTTTTTCTCGAGATCAATTGAGAAATATAGCAATTTTATTCTGTGACCGATTGGCAAATTTCTCTGTTTGTTCATGCGACATACTGATGAAAATAACGATTGTTTTTTTGCATCCGATTGAAAATTTTCGTGTTTTTTCTCTGCGACCGGCTGAGGAATCACGATATTTACTTGTGACGGAGTGGCAAATTCACGATATTTTTCCATGATCGATTGACGAATTTTGTGACATTTTCCTGCTGCCGATTTCCCATGAACTTCAGTTTTCTTCTTGCGACCGGCCGACAAATTTTGTTATTTATTTTCACCATAATTGACGAAATCGGCGATATTTTTTTAATGACCGATTTATGTATTTTGCAATGTTTTTTCCCTGCGCCCAAAATAGGAAATAACTAAAAGGGCAGTAATGGCCACCGGAGACTGAGCCCTACCAAATTGGCCAATTGTCAGCACTAAACAAAATGAGATTACACTTGTGGCACACATGAAGAAAAAAAAATTCGTGAACTTAAAAAAAACATGTTTAGAAATAACAAACTAGTTGATTTTTGCAATTCACAGAAATTAGGACATGACTTTTAAAATCAACCTTTTATCGTGTAATAGAAGAAATAAATTGACTATTTCCTTTTCAAACTTTGGCTATGGATTTAAAATTCCAATGCATTGCAATTCCATGCAAAAAAGCTGCAACTGAAATCGAAAAAGTAAAAAACAGCCGTATGAAAGATCGAGCTCAGCTGTCTTATGCAAAAAGAATCTTTTAAAACTTTTCAAATTTAAACAATTAAAAAAAACCCTGCCCATTGGTTTAACATTACGGAATGGCCATTTTCAAGTTAGTGAAGGGTCCACTTAAGTGTTTAATTGTGTGATGTGAATGAAAAAAAAATTAAATTTGGTAACAATATTATGATAGTATTAGAAAGTGTTTTATAATGTATGACTAATGTATAATTTTTTGTTCTTGCTAAAATTTCCCATGGGTTAATATAGAATTTCATGATTTGAGAAGGGAAAACCAGTTTCACTGGAATGTCCCCTTTTAACAAAATTTCTTAACAAAAGAAATTACTTTGAGGAAATAAATGTTTCTTAAAATCTTAGAAAAATAAAGTATTTCTAAACAAAAATAAATAAATAGGAAGGATTCACAAGGAGTTTATTCAATATCATTAATTCATACTCAATAGATTGAAAAAAATTCAATATAAGCATAACATTTATTCATTAATCTTTCAAGTACAGTAAAACTCCGGTTATTTGAAAAGCATGGGACCAAAACATTTTTATTGACTGGGGTTCCATAAGAATTTTCAGATAAATGGGAAGCTTTCTTATTTACCCTACCAGATGCAACTACTCAGCCTTCTCCTCTCCCCCTCCCCCAATCTATAATTGCAATGAAACAGATTTGAATAATGAAATATTGCCAAGCTACACATTAGCTTCTGGAGCAGAGAACGGCTCCTTGAGAAAATTAAGAGACATTACAGGAAAAGGTTGATACAGTTTTTGATTGAAGGACTGACTGATGGAGCAGAAATTGTTGAAAATTTAAAACTTGTGGATATGAAGAAAGTTGACCACTGGTTAGATTCTTGATGGGAGTGAATGAAAGTGAATTAAAATTAAAACGTTAGTAACATTTTTACATAAATTATGGCCTAAGGTTGAGTTGCTAGTCTTTGAAACACAGTTGCAGTCGGCAGAAACTGATGTCATTGGAATTGTGGACAGAAATGATGGCAATATGTACACTGAAGTGTTTTTGGACATGTTGAATGCATTTAAAATTCCATAGTTAAATTTTAACGAAAATACCATTACAGTTTTGACTATAATTCCATTAAGGATATAATAAAACAAGTTTGTTCAGAAGTGACATACAATCACCGTAGGATATTGACAATAGAATCACCGATATGCATTATTAATGCAAGTAAGTTAAAAAATAATGCACATCAAATTTTGCAAAGTTTTCTAAAAATTTTTAACAGAGCATAACCATGCGTTTCCGATAATTTCTAAAGTTATAAAAGTTGGTCTGTGCGGTTTGTCAAAAGTGTAACTGTGTAACTTGTGAAAAAGGCTAAAACATGCAAAATGGAATAAATTCTAAATTAAGAAAATCATTTAACAACCCAATTGTTAATTGCCCATAACATTAGGTGAAAGTAGAAAAATAGACATGGTATATATAAAACTTGATTCTGTTCCTTTTTATAATAAAAATAAACATATTTGATAATAAATTATCTTGAGTTGTTAATTTAAATTATTTCAAAGGTATTTTGTCATGTCTGTATAAATGTAATCTTTAAGTGGCACATAAAAAATAACCGGGTTTAAAGATACTTTTTTCCTTTCTAACAGTTAAACTCACCTGTATTTTTAAATGTTGGCTGGGAAACTCCCCTTCTGGGGAAAAATTTTAAGTCCTGATGTTCAAAGAGATATAGTTTTTGTAAATTATATTTCAATACATTTAAAATGTTTTAATGATGTATGAAACATGTTTGTAATTTATTGTACTGAGATGGCGTTATATAAAGAAATAATTCACCATATAACTAAAAACATATCTAGTGTCGGATATCCGATCGGATATCCGAATCCAGTAGGCAAAGGAGCTTCGGATATCCGGCATAATCAATATCCGATGCATCCCTAATTACATTTCTATAATGTAAAATACTAATTTGGGTGTCATAATTATTTTAGGAATAAAGTTTTCGCTATAGCAATATACTCGTATATATTTTTAAAGTGATTTTTTATACATAATTTATATAGTATGTGCGTGTGTGCATATATAAGCATTTGCGCCCTTTTGTAAGGCAATCGGCGCCCTTTTTATCCATTTTGCCACCGCCCTCTCAGTTATGCCAGTACGACCCTGGGCGTATTTATGAACCGATTTGAATGTAACTTGGTCTGTGCATAGTACATACCAATGTTTCGACCGAGTTTGTTGGCCAGCTTCATTCGCCATCTTGTTTCAAAAGGGTTGCCATTTTTAAAAAAAAATGTAATTTAAAATTTAAAATGAGGTATTAAAAAATTGGAAAATGAAAAAGATTTTTTTATGTGTTTGGCCTTGATACAAAGATTCTAGAGCAGTTTTTGTTTCTGAAAATTTGTTCTTTTGTTTATATCTTAAAAAGTGGTTGAATTATAGCACTTTGAATTTCTATCATGGCTAACACTTTGAAACGATCTTGTATTTGTCTCGCGATACCACACCTATTCGCCTTCGATGGAAGAAGGCATGTGGATAGTATACATCAATATCTCGACCAAGTTCGCTGGCCAGCTTCATTAGCCATCTTGTTTTAAAATGGCGGCCATTAAATTAAAAAAATATATATTTAAAGTGAGGTGCAAAAAAATTAGAAATTGAAAAAGGTTTCTTTCTTAAGTATTTGACCTTGATATAAGGATTCAGGAGCATTTTTTGTTTGTCTTTATCTTAAAAAATGGCTCAGATATAGCAGTTTCAATTTCTAACGTGGGTGACATTTTGAAAAATCTGATTTTTTGCCTGCGACAGCACTCGTATGTATCAACCGATTCCGATGTGAGTGAGCATGTGCACAGCAATTACTAAGGTCTCGACCAAGTTCACTGGTTAGCCTCATCCACCATGTTGTCTTAAAATGGCAGGCACTTTAAGAAATCGCCGAATTTGGCAGCGAAATATAAGTTACTTTAAATAAAAGCAGCTTGGATAAAGCTGACTAATTTTGCGAAATTTTCATTCATAATGATTTAGTATTGATAAAAATTAGTATTGAATCTCCTACATTCGGTTTCCACTTAATTGAGCTTCGTGTGTTTGAATAATATAAGTTGGCTTTTTTAAAATAAGGAATATGAAAGCTACATCTTCCTCCCGGCACTGGCCGGAAGGACTTTTTTACTTACGTATTAACCATTCACAATGCATTGTGAATGGATAATACGTAAGCAATAAAACAGGCAAAAAGACGCCCGTCTGACATTGGCCTTAACTTCGAAATCTACCTGCGCCTGTTGGCCGAGTCGTCAGGGATTTTTTTTTTGACACTTTCCAACATAGTTGAAAAGTGTTTATGAATTTGGTCTGTCGGTTCGGGATCTAAATTGCGTAAATAAAGTCCGATTACCATGAAATTGATGTATGTTATTGGAGCTTACTATGGAATGTTCGGTAGTGAAAATGAAGTGTGTAGCACTTCCGGTTCATCTACAGGGACACTCAAAAAAAGTCCGTTACTAGCGGTCTATGGAGAAAAATCGTTTAAGGTGTATTTTAATGCTAATACAGTATTTTAAACGTTTTGAAATTGCTATTTATCACTGAGCAGTACTACAGCGCTCTTATTACAGAATATGGCGTGCATAGAATGCATCGTTTATTTACAGGGACACACAAAAGAATTTGGCTAAAGAAGAAAATGAACAATAATTGATCTATTGAAACCTACGAACAATAATTGTTGGAAGTGCGTTTTCAGTTGCGGTATGGGTTTTTAAATTTGACTATCATTTAAATATTACTTGGTGTTTATGAATTTTATAGATCCTATACAGGACCACAAAAAATTTCTCAACAAGATTCGTTTATTGGCTGAAGTTTCTGAATGAAAAGTTTCAACTGTGTTATGCGCTTAATTGAACTAACTTATACTATACTATGTAGTATACATACAGATCATATACAGTGCTGCCCAAAAATTCGTATATTTTCTCGACTATTCATAGTAATAGCTAAAAATTTGGTTTTCAAATACATTATGATTACCGTCAACGTTACGTACCGTCAACCGTACGTTATGCTACTTTGGTCCTTGCGGGGTTACTTTTGTCCATCCCATAAAAAAAGTTATTATTCTTTGTATTGAACAAACAATACAAGGTAATTTGGAGTTTTTTCCCCTGAAAAATATTGTGTACCCTACTATAGGGTGTTTGAATGGTTTGGGGATAATTTAAAAATTTTTAGTGGCAACACTGGATGTGTTTGTAAACAACTGTTTTCGCGTGCAAATTTTAACTCTCCAAACTTTCTATAGTCAAACAATCTGGATAAAAGCTACAAATTAGGTAAGTGTCAAAATATTACCTTTTGTAACCTGTAACCCCTGTGTGATCATAATTTTTCTTTTAACTTTTTATTTTGACAGGAAATGTTTACGTTTTCATAAAGCTAACATGAAAACTAGTATTTTGGGGCTAATTTGTACCAAACCTTTTTTGGTCCGAAAATAGTCCCAATTACTTAGAAATGCCTTTTATACAACTAAGTCTCTGAAAGCATGTTTTAAGTAACATTTTTTTCAAATGTTACTGCAGCAAAATGTTACATTAATTATTTTTGTTCCAGTTGCTGAGGATAACATGACGAAAACTGCTTCTCGTTTCTTTAATATGAACAATTTGTTTATTGCGTTTAAATGTAAAAAGCAACAACAACAAAAAAAAAACCATTTGTTTATCGAGTTTGCAGTGTTAATTTATATTAGAAAATGCTATTGCAAAGGGGTTTCAATAAAAATATATTCATTTACATATGAAATGTATTAATTTTGTTTGAAATTCAGTGAATGGAACAAAGAAACCTCCAGCAGGCGCTACTTTGTTCCAAAACTTTAAAAATAGTTGAAAAATAAATAAATAAATAAAAAAAATTCTTTAAAACCATACAGTTTGCTTCATTGTTTCATGTTAATTGTTTACAACTCAATTTCGACGTTGAAAAATCACATATAATATATTTTAATAATGGAAATGTGAGTGGAACCAGGAAAAAGTGGATCAAAGTAGTTGACGGTATGCGTTTTCTAAATTGTTCATTTAAAAATCATCTTTCATCTTAGTAAACTGAGGAGTTTTGTTACAGTATTGAGAATGTGTTGGACAATGTTTCATAATCTATGCTGTATGCGTGATTTTTATTTCTTGTTATTTTTAATTTGGAGTTATATGCAAAGTCAGTAACAATCATAAATCCCTTGCTAAAACTTTCTTTAGATCGATTGAATTATTTTTAAAGATTTTTTTTCTCCTCTTTGATGATAAAAAATGGACTTTTTTAAAAATTACAATAACTAGCTGACGCGCCCGGCGTTGCTAGGGTCCGTGGTAATGTTTTAAAATGAACCTTAAATTTGTATGATTTTATAGCATTAACTCGATTTTGTCTGAAATACGTACTGGCCCCCTGCCTGAAAATCGGGGGAGAAGCTGCTAATTGTTGAGATTTGTTATGTAATTTTTTTTCATGATTTTGGAAAATTGTATGGGGTAGTAATGAAGAAATTAAAACTTTAAAATGCCCTCTACTGGTGAAAAAATGAGTTAAAGAGGAGTTTAAAACGATATGTCACATGAAAAAAATTATTTCCACTCTCCAGGGGGGAATGCCGCCTAATAATCTGGGGTCAAAAATAGACCTCACCAGTCGAAGGCCAGTGAAGAGTTTCACTTTCAGCCAAGCCCTCAAATGAGGTCGAATCTTGCAGTAGCTTAATTAGGAGCTGAGTTAAGCAAATTAGCCCCCAGGTGGGGACAAATTTTAGTGATAGGCGGTAGAAAGGTTCATAATACGAAAGAGTGGTCCGAGGGTTTTCCGATGATCTATCACATGAGGATTTAGCGGGCGTGCTGCGTATGAACTGCAAAATCTTGCAAAAAATAGATCTCCAATCTTTTACGGGTGGAACTATATTCTTAACAAAACTGTTTCTGAATGAAACTCCGTTGAACAACCTACCCGTAGATATATTCGTCAAGGGCGTGACGGACTTAAGCAAGAATTTAAGGGATTTCGAGAAATTACTATTCGAAAATAGTGGTAAGTACACACGGTAAGTGGTACTGACTAGTGGTAAGTACACATAAGTAATATTTATTCCAGGGCTCCGTCAAAAAACCGCATCTAAAACCGTAGAAAACTGTACGGTTTTAAATAATTCATTGCCTCCCTCCCACCCCCCCAAAAAATTATCGCCCCACTTCGTTTCCTCGAAATTTGATGCTCCCTACTTTTAAAAATCTTTATTATGTGTTATCTATCTAAAAGTTCCAAATCGATGGTTCGTCAGTTTTCTTAATTTTAACCTACTCGTAGATATATTAGATTCGCGTTTCAACAAAGCATTTCTTTTCCTTTTAAAAATCGAATTTTTTATAAAACAAAAACTTGCGGATCAATTTTTATAAAATTTAGATATTATTAAACAGCGTTTAAAGTTAGCTTTAGATGCATAACTTTAAAATCTCTAAATACTGTATTTTAAAAAAGACGGCGTTTCCAAAAATCGTAGTATAAAATCATTTGTGGTTTGAGGTTTTTTATTCCACAGCAGTCGTCTGCGTTGCAAACACCCGCTCTCGCTATGAAACATTTCTCAATACAGTAAACTCTGTCTAAGGCGGAATGGATCGGGACCAAGAAAATTTTCCGCGGTAGACAATATTCCGCCTTAGACAAATTTTACTCTATGTCAATGGATTCGCAGGGACTTGAAAATCTTTCCGGGTTAGACAGATTTCCGTCTTAGACGGAGTCCGCCTTACAGAGAGTTTACTGTAACCTGCGTTTCTTTGAACGGAAATAAATTCAATTTTACAAATGGATTTTTCAACTATTTACAGGAGTATGAAAATATTTCTTAGAATTTCTATAAGGGTAATTTTTTCTGCGTCTGGCTGTGTAATTTTCGAGTTTTTAGACCCAGTAGCATTTAAGATACAACCCTTATATAAAAGCCCAGTACATTTATCGCCTTGGCAGCGCTGTAATTGTATTAACCCTCCCCCTCGCTTCAACTTTTCAAAGAAATATTCTACATTTTGATAAAAATCTATGCTTTTGTTGAATTATGAATACATTTCCATTCTTTTAGTTTGGGTTTTTAATTAATTTCTCAACTAATTATTAGAATTTTGAAATTCTGAAACTCAGGTGCATCATAAGACCCTTTGGGATAGTTTCCCAAAAATTTTGCGCCTCGTACGTGCCGTATATTTTGCTAGTTATCGCGAACAGACAGACAGACACACAGAGCGATGTGTTCTTTTATTAGTGTAGATAAGTAATATATTTATTCCGAGGGTCCATCAAAAACCGCATCTAAAACGGCAGAAAACTGTACGATTTTAAATATTTGACCCCCCCCCCCCCAAAAAAAAAAAAAAAAAATCGCCCCCACCGTTTTACTTTCTGCGAAATTTCAGCCCCCCGCCTACTTTTAAAAATCTTTATCATGCGTTATCTATCTGAAAGTTTTAAATCGATCGGTTCGACAGTTTTCTTAATTTTAATTAACTCGTAGATATATTAGATTCGCGTTTCAACAAAGCGTTTCTTTTCCTCTTTAAAAATCG
The DNA here is from genome assembly GCA_963932465.1 of Maratus speciosus. Classification (NCBI taxonomy): domain Eukaryota; kingdom Metazoa; phylum Arthropoda; class Arachnida; order Araneae; family Salticidae; genus Maratus; species Maratus speciosus. The sequence goes on from OZ010793.1 coordinate 578,133,731, forward strand.
AATTTTTTATAAAACAAAAACTTCCGGATCGATTTTTATAAAATTTTGATATTATTAAACAGCGTTTAAAGATAGGGCTAGATGCATAACTTTAAAATCTGTAAATGTTGTATTTAAAAAAAAAAAAATTGACGTCATTCCAAAGAATCCTAGTATAAAAATCGTTTGCGGTTTGGGATTTTTATTCCATAGCCAGTCTTCTGCGTTGCAAACACCTGCTCTCGCTATGAAACTTTTCTCAATAACCTGTGTTTCTTTGAACGGAAATAAATTCGATTTTACAAATGGATTTTTAATGGATTTTTCAACTACCTTACAGGAGTATGAAATTTTTTTTTAGAATTTCTAAAAGGGGAATTTGTCTGCGTCTGGCTATGTAATTTTCGAGTTGTAGAATTTAATATACAGCGTTTATAAAAAAAAGCCCAGTACATTTATCGCCCTGGGAGCGCTGTAATTGTATTAACCCCTCCCCCTCTGTTCAACTTTTCGAAGAAATATTCTGCGTTTTGATGAAAATCTATGCTTTTGTTGAATTATGAATAATTTTACATTCTTTTAATTTGGGGTTTTTAATTAATTTCTCAACTAATTATTATAATTTTAAAATTCTGAATCTCAAGTGCATCGTCAGACACTTTGGGCTAGTTTCACAAACATTTTGAGCCTCGTACGTGTCGTAGATTTTGCTAACCATCGCGAACAGAGAAACAGACACACAGAGCGATGGTTTTTTTTTTATTAGTATAGATTTAAATAGATCCAAACTTCATCCATTGAATAGCATTTTTTCTTTTCTTTTTTTTCAGATAAATGCTTCTACTAAAATATTCTGTATCGTGTTCTACGTTCGGCGATGTGTCGTAGAGATAGCCGATCAAATTTGTGCATTGGCCTTTTAGGTAGCTTTCTTTACAAAAAAGCTACCTATTGCAGCCGTTCGGAGGAAAGCGATTTCAAAAAATTTTGGTATATTTTCATCGATCATGACCCCCAGACCCCGAAACCACCCTCCGTTCAAAATTGATATATATATATATATATATATATATATATATATATATATATCTGACCTATGTCACACTGTAACTCCCGTAATTATGAACCGATTTCGATGAAATTCGGTGTGTACATAGTACATACCAATGTCTCGACCGAGTTCGTTGGCCAGCTTCATCCGCCGTTTTGTTTCAAAATGGCGGCCATTTAAAAATTTTAAAAAATTTTAAAACTTGAAATTTGGTACCAAGAAATTAAAAATGGAAAAATATTTTTTTCTTATGTATTTTACCTTTATACAAAGATTCCGGAGCAGTTTTTGTTTCGTCTATATCTTAAAAAATGGCTGAGTTATAGCATTTTGAATTTCTAGCGTGGCTGACATTTTGAAACGTCCTGAATTTTGTCACGCGATAAAAGGCGTATTTATGAACCGATTTCGATGTAATTCAGTGTGTACATAGTACATACCAATCTCTCGACCGAGTTCGTTGGCCAGCTTCATCCGCCATTTTGTTTCAAAATGGCGGCCATTTAAAATTTTTTTAAAAATTTAAAATTTGAAATGTGGTACCAAAAAATTGAAAATGGAAAAATATTTTTTCTTATGTATTTGACCTTTATACAAAGATTTCGGAGCAGTTTTTGTTTCGTCTATATCTTAAAAAATGGCTGAGTTATAGCATTTTGAATTTCTAGCGTGGCTGACATTTTGAAACGTCCTTAATTTTGTCACGCGATAAAAGGCGTATTTATGAACCGATTTGGATGTAATTCAGTGTGTGCATAGTACATACCAATCTCTCGACCGAGTTCGTTGGCCAGCTTCATCCGCCATTTTGTTTCAAAATGGCGGCCATTTAAAAATTTTTTAAAAATTTAAAATTTGAAGTGTGGTACCAAAAAATTGAAAATGGAAAAATATTTTTTCTTATGTATTTGACCTTTATACAAAGATTTCGGAGCAGTTTTTGTTTCGTCTATATCTTAAAAAATGGCTGAGTTATAGCATTTTGAATTTCTAGAGTGGCTGACATTTTGAAAAGTCCTGATGTTTCTAACGTAATAACAGGCGTATTTATGAACCGACTTGGATGTACCTTGGTGTACATAGTACATACAAATATCTCGACCGAGTTCGTTGGCCGGCTTCATCCGCCATCTTGTTTCAAAATGGCGGCCATTTAAAAAAATTAAAAAATAAAAAAATTTAAATGAGATACCAAAAAATTGGAAAGTGAAAAAGATTTTTTTTGTATGTGTTTGACCTTAATACAAAGATTCCGGAACAGTTTTTCTTTCGTCTATATCTAAAAAAAAATGGCTGAGTAACAACATTTTGAATTTCTCTTGTGGCTGACATTTTAAAACGACCTGATTTTTGTCACGCGATAACAGGCGTAATTATGAACCTATTTGGATGTAACTTGGTCTGTACATAGTACATACCAATGTCTCGACCGAGTTCGATGGCCAGCTTCATTCGCCATCTTGTTTCAAAAGGGTTGCCATTAAAAAAACATTAAATTTAAAATTCAAAATGAGGTATTAAACAATTGGAAAATGAAAAAGATTTTTTTATGTATTTGGCCTTAATACAAAGATTCCGGAGCAGTTTTTGTTTCTGAAAATTTGTTCTTTTGTTTATATCTTAAAAAATGGTTGATTTATAGCACTTTGAATGTCTAGCATGGCTAACATTTTGAAACGATCTTGTATTTGTCACGCGAAAACACACGTATTCGCCTATTTCGATGTAAGAAGGCATGTGGATAGTATATATCAACACCTCGACCAAGTTCGCTGGCCAGATTCATCAGCCATCTTGTTTCAAAATGGTGACCATTAAATTAAAAAATATATATATATTTAAAGTGAGGTGCAAAAAAATTAGAAATTGAAAAAGGTTTCTTTCTTAAGTATTTGACCTTGATATAAGGATTCAGGAGCATTTTTTGTTTGTCTTTACCTTAAAAAATGGCTCAGATATAGCAGTTTCAATTTCTATTGTGGGTGACATTTTGAAAAATCTGATTTTTTGCATGCGACAGCACTCCTATATATTAACCGATTCCGATGTGAGTGAGCATGTGCACAGCAATTACTAAGGTCTCGACCAAGTTACCTGCTTAGCCTCATCCACCATGTTGTCTTAAAATGACAGGCACTTTAAGAAATTGCCGAATTTGGCAGCCAAATATATGTTACTTTAAAGAAAAGCAGCTTGGATAAAGCTGACTAATTTCGCGAAATTCTCATTCATTATATTGATAAAAATTAGTATTGAATCTCCTATAGTCGGTTTCCATTAAATTGAGCTTCGTGTGTTTGAATGATATAATTTGGCTTTTTTTAAATAAAGATTATGAAAGCTACCTCTTCCTCCCGGCACTGGCCGGAAGGACTTTTTAAAATTCAAATCAGTGTTAGTGATTTTCTTAACAGTTGACACTAAGCACGTTAACGATTTAGCAACAGTATTTATGGGATTTTCTCTCCACCCACCCCCCCGCCCCCCAAAAAAAATTACCTTTGGCAATATTCGTAGAATTTATTTTTGTTCATGACTACATATGTAGAACAATTTTTCCACTTGAAGACAGACATAAACTTTCTTTTCCTGCCTTATTGACTATATTACCTACTGTAGCTTTAGATATAAAAAAAAAAAATCATGCGTTTTTTAATAACAGAATACGAATAATTCTCTTCGAAAAGTGCAGAAATATAGCTTTCCATCCACCGGTTCTTTAAAAGCGCCATTTTGCGTGTAAACAAACATTCCAGTTGCCAGCCGAGAATTTATACTTTCAAAAACATATAAGCTGTGAATTTTTTTTTTTTCTCTATGCAGACGATTTTTTTACACGAAAAGAAACTCGCCTAAAAAATGTGCCATCAGCCTCTTATGGTGTTATTACACGAGGAGTCAAAGTCGCTTGGATCCCAGGCGTCTCCATGTTAATGCTATGGAGCTAGGGGAGTCGCTTGGAGCGCGAGCGACTCTCTTGTTCGGGGCGTCTTTGACGCCTGAGAGCCAAGCGACTCGCCAGTAACAGCCAATCAAATGCTTAAGGAAGTTGACGTCACTTTTTGACTGGGGATTTCAAGATCAACATTTCTGTCAAAATGGCCGCTTGCGGAAACATGAATGATTATAAATTTATTTATTTTACTATTAGTATTACTTTTTAGGTGAACAAAGACAGCCTAGTTTTTTGAAGAGGATGGATAAATCACAAATTCTCTTGATATAACAGCCTAATTATAATTAAAAGAGACAAATCTGCTTCCCCCTTTACTGCTGGTAAGTGCAATGTTTTGTTTTTATATATTTTCCCACCTTTTATTCTGAACTATCTTGTATTCAAAACTAAATTCAATGACTGTTAATTTCTTTAATTCATTTTTGCGTTTATTGAAAGTATTTCTTTGCTGTTATTAATAATATTTCACATATGTTATTTTGGCGCTGTTTCAAAACTTTTTCGCCAAACTGTTTACGTTTTCAGCGCTGTATGTTAGTGTAATGCAAAAAATTGAATGTCGCAGTTTTCTTGCTAGATTAAAAATAAAATATTCTGTATCTATAAAGTTTTATTTCACGGTATTAAAATTACTTTTAAATGTGGTGTATTTTCTGATCTTAAACGTAAAATAAAAACAATTTCTGCAAATAAATTTTCTGAGTTATCCAAATGTCAGTTTTAAAATCATAATTTTGTGAATTTGAAATGATCGTTATATTCAGGTTTTTGTTTATACATCTGTAAGAGAGTATATGCATGTAACATCTATATTTTCACTTTACATATATGTAAAAGTGACAGGACAGATCCCACTTTTAAATAATTAAATTTGTAAAAGTTTCAGTTTGATGATGGAAAAGGTTTATGAAAGGTCTATTTTTAAGTCAAAAAATATAGTGAAGGGTCCTGTTTTAAAATTGAAAAGTTTATGAAAATCCTGTTTGAGATTAAATATTTTGTGAAAGTTTCTTTAAAGGATCCTGTTTCTTCTTATCTCTGCATATGCATCTCATCACTAGCAATTTATTGTTTATTTTATAAAGTCTGTTATATATTCTTACTTAACAATGTAAATCTCTTATTTAATTTCTTTGTAGTCATTTAGAATTTAAGTGTAAACTAAAAACATTTAAAATTAGTTATATAGCAAATTGTGATTTAAATACATAATTTTCTTATTTTGGAAACGAGGAGTGCTTTAACATTAATTATTAACTTCAAATTTTTCTCTATTTTCCCTCTGAGTTTTTAATAAAAGAAAAAAAGGATAATTTATTCTAAACATAACAGAAAAGAAGCAAGGATTTTTCATGAAACCCCACTTAACCGGTTGTATAATATACACTTAGTTTTTTTTTATGTTAATGTGTTTAAAAATTGTCTAAAATTAACAACACATAACAGATGCAAAAACTGTTTCAATTATCTATTTAGAAAAAAAAAAAGTATGTAAACTTGTAAATATTTACAATTTCATATTTGTTACACTTCTGTTTTGGTATTTTATATTTATATGTTTAAAAATTGTCTTTTATCGAGGGTTATGAGTAAAAATTCTTAGGTTTGCTTATTTCATGTTTTATTCTTCATTTTAAGAAATATTCATGTATTTCAAAATCTCTCGTGCAGCATGCAATCAGAGCCATTGCTATGACATATTTTTCTTGGGGGGGTGGGGGGGGGAAGGTGATGCTTAAAATTTCCAGGTCAATTATCTGTGTTTCGCAGAGCTTTTAATCAGAAAGTGTAGGTAATACAGTAAAATCTGTAAAAATGTAACCGGAAATCTGTCTAAAATTTTATGGTGTGGCAGAAGGAGTTAGTTATACAATTGTACCCAGGGGTCAGAAGTAGCACACTACAAGTAACGAAACTACAGTAGTCATTACTTTTAATCGTAGTTTGTAGTATGCTAGATTTTGTACCAGGGCCGAAACTAGCCTTTTTTGCACCCGGGAAAAACATGGATTTTCACCCCTTCCCCCCCCCTCTTCCTCACACACAATAAAAGTTATCAACCTCAGATACCCTTATGCAAAAAAATAAAAAAAAAATATTTTATAATAATTAAAATTTGAGCAAGAAATATGTAAACAATGCTTCCATAGGATTAACATTAGCTTGAGCATTAAGAGATTACACTAGTCACGCAAAGAAACTGGAACACAATGTTAAACCTATGGGTGCGCTCTTTTTAAAATTTTCCGCTTGCATATTTAGTTTTAAATGCTTTTTTTTCTTTCTTAAAATAGCTGAGCCCTATAGCAGAAACAGTGCAGCACGGCAGCGGCACTGCAGATTATTTTAGACCTTGCAGATTAATCAACCAGCTTAAAAATAAATACTAGGCTTAAAAAGTTTACTTTGTTTTAAGAGTTATTGTGTTTTTTATTACATATTCTTTGTAAATTACAAATTTTGCTTATTTTATGGGTTACTATAAATATTTATGTATGATAGTAGCTTGGTTCAGCATTGGTGGATCGCAGATAAATTTTGGTTTGCTGCAGATGGACACCGAAAATTCTGCTACTGGGTAGCTGAGGTTGAATTGTAATTGGGTTAGTGTATTTACTTTTTCAATTTTATGTCTGAGACTTTTTTTTTATAAAGTTACTTTCACTTTCAGTACCGGTTCTGAAACCTAAAAGTAGAGCAATGCTAAAGATCATTCTAAACGTTCCTAAGAAAAGAAAAATCATTTTAAAATGCAAACGAGAAATTTTAAAAGAACGCTCCCATAGGTTTAACATTAGCTTGTGAGTTTCTTTGTATTTCACATATATATACATTTTTGTATGAAATGACATACAAAATCTTAATTTTGCATGCCTTTCGTTCTGGTGCCTGGGGCACATATCCCCTCTGCACCCACCCACCCCTAATTTCTGCTCTGTTTTGAACAATGTAGTGTAGCAGATAGTGTGATGATTAAAAATAATAACTTGTAGCATGAAACTATGTTACTTTTAATGCTACTTAAGGAAGAAAATGTGTGCCATTCCAAATTACTTGGCTGTAATTTGCTAATATCATCTGCCAGCAGTAAATCTCAACTTCAGTGTATAGCAAAACATTGATTGAAGTAATTTTTTCCCCTTTGACACTTCCTGCTAAAATCAAGTAGTACTAAATCATCAAAATAATTTTTTTCTGGCAACACATTTTTACTCGTTAATTTTTTATGTTTTAATGCTGGGTTTATTATTATTTGGAATTGCTTTATTTAGAGTTGTTTTTCTATAACTTTCTAGGTTATAAAACATACATTTTATTTTATTTTATTTACTTTTTTTTTTTTTTTTTTTTTTTTTTTTTGACAATTATAGTTCATTTTCTCTGAAAATCAATGTCGATCTTATTTCAGAATTTTTTTAACATGAATTTATTAATAATTTTCATAATCAAAAATTTGTTTTTCAATTGGAAAAAAATGCCTAAAATATCTTTGAGTCTATGTATTGTATCATATTAAAAAATGATTTGAATGATTTTTTTGGGAAGATAATATATAAAATTTTTCATTGAATTAACATTACCATCATCAAACTTTATCTAACTCTGTGAAGATTTAGGAAAAAATATGCAATAGGTCTGTGCCTTTTTTTCGGGCTACCTTGTTGAAAGAAATAAAATGTTTCAAAAGTGGGTGTTACCATTAAAAAAATTGAAAGTCAATATACATTTTTTCTTATGTAGATTACTTATATTTCAAAATTTGTATTCAAATTTGAAAAGTAGACACAATTCCCAGTCGAACAGTACCTTTCACATCTCTCTATGCCAATTTAGAGATTAAAATATATGGAGATGCTCTCGCTTATTTTCAATAACTGTACAATATCATTAATAAAAAAAAATGAAAAAGCGAGAAAGAAAGAAATGCTGCTACAGCATTTGCACGGCAAGAATGAATCGGGCCTATCCCAAATTCGCAAAAACAGGACGAATTATTCAACACCAGTTCGAATTAGAGGTCTGCACGGGCCCGTACCCGGCCCGGCGGAATGGAGAAGAATTTTCAAACGGGTCGGGACGGGCCGGCAGAATTAGGACAATTTTTTCAACGGGTAGGGCCGGCAAAAAAATTGAACGGGCCTGCAGGGCCGGGCCGATAAAAAAAATTAATCGGGCCTATCGGTCCGATATAAGAATTTCATAGAAGCAGATAAAATACGAGGCCATTTTCAATGAATATGACTTTTTCGAGAAGTATAAATGTGCGTTACGAGCCTATGTGAGTTTAACAACATCAATGCAGAAATGTAACATGTCCATCGTAGAGATCGGCATCGTACAGTTATATGATGCCTGATCCCGAGTTTAATTTTTTTGGCAGACTTGTGCCGGGACGGAACTGGTCTTAATCGTTTTCAGGATGTGTGTTCTCAGGCATTATGTTTTGTAAAAATATTAATAGCGATAATGAACTTCTGTTAACGGTATCTTTGGAAATGCACCTTAAGGTGGTTCTCATATTTACTGCTCAACAATGCGAAACTTTCAGACACATTTTCTGACTCATTTTTAACTATAAAGGCATAAAATTGACAGGCCTGAGTATTGAAGGCATTTGGAATCGAATAGTGTTTCCATTTTTGATAAATTAAGTACAGAGATAACAGAGACTCTTGTCACGTGACTGTGCGTTTTTCTCCTTTCCTGTGCTATCGCTTCCAGAAATTAGATTCGAAACGCTAACTTTGGCAGTATTTTCTGAAAGATATATTACTTTTATCCAAGAAAAAAACGGCATTTACATGGTTTCTGAATAATACCTGCCAATCTCATGCATTTCCGAAAAGAAATGAATTCATAAATGGGTCAAAATGTTGCTCCTTTGGATTTGAGAAAAGCCTTAAAAATGACAGAAATATTTTCACAAATCTACTTTTTATTATAAGCTTCGAAAGTTATCCTGTTTTTTAACCCTTTATTCTAAACTACATTAATCTTTTAACGAACCCTTATTTAAATTTTGAAGCGTCTGTAGAAATGTTGACTAAAACACTGTAAGTAATCGTTAATGTTTACTATTGTGTGTTTTCTATTTTGTGAACGCATAGTAATTTAAAATATACTGTAAAATGTTCCCCTAAATATGCATGTAATATTCATTAAAAGAATATTAATTGTATGTCGAGAGAGAACGGAATTTTTTGTAGAAATTGAGTCGGGCCGGGCCGAGAACGGTAAAAATGTAAACGGGTCGGGCCAAAATAGCTTTCCTTCGGGCCGTGCCTGGGCGTGGAAATTCCGGCCCGTGCATTAGTGCCTCTAGTTCGAATATTATGAAAGGAAATTTGGCCAGAGTCTGTAAAACCTCTACTAAAACATAGTACTCCCTCTCCTCCCCCCCGATCCCCAGAAAGCCAGGGCTGGTTTTTTGCCGGCAGAAAGTGGTTTTAACTGGCAGAAACTGGCATAAACATATTTCGTGACATAATGTGATACTTTTTTAGTAGTATTAAATTCCTTAAGTACATTTTATTCAGGATAATTTTGAAACTTTTTGCTACTTTGAATAACATTCATAATCTTTAGTTTTAATTTTTAACTTAATTGTTTACATATCAAATACATGTGTGAATTATGAATCATTGCAGATTAAAGTTCTTATTAGTATTATTTCTTAGTTTCTGCCAGTTTTTGCCACTTACTGGCAGAAACTAGTTTCTGCTATGCCGATTTTAACCACCTCAGCAGAAACTTGCCAACCCTGCAGAAAGCGCAATCTTGGTTGCGCCCTGTGTATATCATGCGGGCTATAGATTATGTTGTAGGAGGTACCTAGGGTTCTCAATTTAGCAGATTTTTTAAATTGAAAAATACCTACCAAAATTTCAAAATAGTTATTTTCACTATATTTAATCACAGAGTGTTTGCCTTTCAATAAAGCAAAAATTACTAATTGAAATTTCTGGTAGACGAATAAAAATTGTTAGCTAAATTGACAACATTGGCAAGACTGTGAGATTAGGTAGTTTGAAAAGGGAGGGGCTTGCAAATTTTTTGCTGTCGGCCTCGCTTTCGCAAAGAACATCTCTGGCTGCCTTTACCATGAAACTAATATATAGTATTAACTATGCACAGTTAAAAAGAATAAAACAAACAAATAAAAAAGTTTGATCCATTCAGTAGTAGAAAATTATTAAGCTACGTCACAACTCACAATATCAGGTGATTCTCCGTTAGCTAGGTCCAAATTTCGCCAACTGCAATTTATTTTATTTTGTATAATTTATTTATTTTCTTTTTTTGAGTGGGGGTGACACACAATTTCATTCTTGCTTAAAAGAATGTAAACTCCTACGTTGGAAGGGAAAATCCCTGCACAATCAAAAAAATAAACCAAATGAGTTTTAATCCTTAACTCAAAATGTGAAACAATGTTTTGATAGGAAATATACTTTAAATCACAAACATTTTATTTCAACATCTACATTGTTTATAATATTCAAACACAGAGACTAAAACTACTGTTTTTTTTTTTTTGTTGTTGTTGTTTTTTTCAGTTACTCACTTTTGTCTTCTTTTACAGTCAAAAATATTTAATGGTAAGATTTCTAAATCAGGGCCGAAACCGAAACTATCCTTTTTTGCACCCGGTGCAAACATGGATTTTGCCCCTTCCTCTTCCGTAAAGTATATTTACAGAGAGAATTTTACTAATTTTCTAATAGTCGACTTATTTTAAAATTTAATATATGTAATCATCAAATATGTAATACTAAACTATGTGATCTACAATGGCGGATCCACGGGGGTCATGACCCCCCCTCTGAACACCAACAAAAATATTCTAAAGATCATTTTTAAAATGAAATATACAGTAGAGTACCGCTTAACCGACTGTGAGTTTCTGCTTTAACCGAGTTATTTTCTTATGATGGACTGTTAGCTTCCATTATTATGAAACAGCCATTATAAATGAAGTGTTAGGTAAAGATGAAAGAGCGTCGTAAAAAGTTAGAACTCTGTTTTTCTGGTCAGAATTGGAAAAACATTATGGCCATTTTTTTTCTCCCATTCTGACCAGAAAATCAGAATTCTAACTTTTTACGGCTGCTCTTTCATCTTCACCTAACACTTCATTTATAATGGCTGTTTCATAATAATGGAAGCCACCAGTCCATCAGCAGAAAAAGATCCATTCCAAAGGTATAATCCTTCGTTTTAGTGCTCGGGACACATGCCCCCTCTGCCCCATCTTAGTTTCGGCCCTGCTCTAAATATTTATAAAATGGATAAATTAAAGAGCCTTTGACAGAAATTGAGATTTGTGGTCATATGATCAAAAATATCCATTATGTCATTAAAAAAAAGTTACCCTTAACAATGTCGTTATTATATAGATTAGTTATGTATATTTTTAAATGCTCACCATAGAAACTTCAATAGTTGTCCCTAAAAATATACCAATTGTTCTATGAACACGTTATGTGCTTTTTTAAACCCAAAATTTAAAGGCAAAACTCTGTTAAATTTATACAAAAATCATGATTAAATATGGGAATAAGAGTATATCAGTAGAAATAACATTGATCATCCATAATCAGAGCAAATTATGAATTAAGTTAGTCAATAACAATGTCATTAATGGGGATTGGAGAAATATTTGGTGGTCTTCTGGCTAACAAAAGTTCCAAATATCGCCCACAAAGAACGCTGTGTAAAATGGGTTTCCAGTTACATTGTCAATGTCAGTTTCGCATTAGGGGCTGTGCATATATAACGTTATCATTTTAGGGAGGAGGGTAGGTCTGGCACATGATATCGTAAGATATCCCTAGGGGGAGGGGGGGCATTTGTTTTTTGATATCGTTATCATTTTTCACACTACCAACATTTTCTTTTTTTATTTGTAACTTGGTCTTTACATCAAAGTTGTATGTTATCTTTTTTTAGTCTGTTATCTATTTTTATGAGAATGCAAAGTTATTATTAAAATCTTTGAATGATTATAAAATTATTTAATTACAAAATATGTAATACCCCAAGTTTGCCATTCAAAATCTTCTGTCATATGCATATGCATCTATAAACCACTGTTTGAGAAACCATATGTGAAGTACGTTTCAAATGATACTTTGTGTTTACTAGTAAATAAAGGAGAAAGAATTTTGTCCATCTGTTTTGTTGATAAGAAGTTCTGTTTCCCCTGTGTGGTCAAGTGGAAGAAGACATTATTACTGTTGCATGCATTATGTAAAAAAAAAGCTATTATTAAATTCTTTTAAATAGTAACTATTTCTTTTAAGTGTTATTTAATTTGATATAAAGTTATTTCATATATAAAATGATATTTTATTGACTTCTCTTCATTCCGAATCAATAAAGTATGCAAAAAACAAAATGTAACCATATTTGTATATCACTCCAAAAATCAAAGGAATTTTTAGACATTGATAATGATATGATTAACGGGGGGGGGATCCAAAATTACCAAAAGATTGATAAAAGTTAAACAATAGCCTCCCTCTTAACCGGCCTAAACGGGACCGGGGGTTAGCCAGTTAAGCAAAAAACCAGTTAAACCGGAGATGTAATAAAAGTGTTAAATAAGTAACTGCATATTTAATTAATTAAATGCGTAGGATGCATTTAGTTTTTTAATTTGTGTAGTTTTAAAAATGTACATGTTTTCTATATTTTGTGAAATGAATACTAGTTGTAATTAACTGAATTGAAATAAAAATTATCACTAATAACAAATAATGAAAAGTTTTAAATACAAATTAAAGAGTTGAAAATCTCGTCACATACCTTTATAAGAAGTTGAAATTATTCTACATTACGTAAATTTGTGTTAATTAACCATAAAGAAATGAGAGCCGAAATTTTCCTTTCTGAATTTTGCCTGATGTTGGGAAAAAAAGTTGGCCGATTAAAGCATAGTTCAGGTTAAGAGGAAGGCTACTGTATAAGTACAGCCCCTTAGCATGTCTAGTGTCAAGCTTGATAAAACTTATCATTTAAACTTCATACTCAAATCACATTATTCTATATTTATAATGTAACTTTTATTTATTATAAACAATGGTGATAACATTTACTTGATTTAATACTGATATTTCAATCTAATTACTCATAATTCATTTTCATTTTAGACCCAAGAAAACTCAGTAGCAGATAATAATCCTGGGAGTCGGTCAGTTAGAAGAAATGACTTGTATTCTAATTATGCCCAAACAAGCTAAGTCACAGTGCAGAGAAGACAACGAACTGAAAAAATTCTGCTGCTGTATCTTGTATATGTTAATTAGGGAAAAGCCAATTTTTTTTAGCTTCTTCTGCAAGGAACAAATGGGCGGGGTAATAAATCTTTAATTTTGCAGTCCTGTGTGCATGACTTTGACCAATCAACAGAGCCCAATAATGAAAGAATTAAGAACAAGTCCTGCTTATATTCCTTGCATTCCTGGTGTGTATTTTTGAGGATGTAAATAGCTTGCTCCATGACTATTGATTGTCAAATCTGAATAATCTTTCAAATGGCTTTGTAGCCAAGCTTTAGGATCTCATAATTATATAGAATGCATGTTGCTAGAATGTGTCCAGGCTGTTATTGGAGCAGCTAACATTTTAAATTTATATATATTCTGAAACGATTATTGAAAATGTCAGGCATTTTTAGCTACATTTGTCTTTGTCTCAAAAGGAAATGTTAATAAAAAAGATTTGTTATTTTTCCAGAGAAAGACTTCATGATTTTTAGTATTAATGAGAACGAATCATCGACTACAATTATGTAAGGAACGTTTATATTGGTTCTTGACAATTAATTGGTCTGAGGTATATTTGAAACATTTTAATCTAAGTATTTTTAAGGTAACTCTTTTCCGACACACCACTGTCACTAAACGTTTACATTGGTCTATACATCTTCATGTATAAAATTTAAATTGACCATTTACAAGAGCAACTAAAGTTATACTGAATGTGCCTTTGAAATTTAAGAATGTGATCTAGATCATACTGGTGGTGGTATAATCTGTACATATTTTCTATCCAGAGCTCAAATGCTCAGTGAAAAATTAAAAATTTAGTTTTCTGCTTTGTCTCTGAAGAAGTACATGCATCTAGTTCTCAGCAAAAGAGCTCTGTACACAGAGACAATTACAGAGATGTTGCTTTGCACAACTCTGAATTTGAATTTAATTGAAAACTACTTGAAAAATAATTATTTTTAAATATTTTAATAAATATTTTGTAAGAGTATATAAATATAAGAAAAATGCAAAAAATTATATTTTTTATAAGAGAAATTGATATTACTCTCTGTAAATCATATTAAAATTCATTTTAACCAATATTTATTAAAATTGTTGTGAATGCCATATCTTGTTTTAATAAATTTCTCTTGTATTATTACAATGATCAGTATTATTTAATGTGCAAGAAATGAATTTTATTGTAAACTCTTGTTTCATTTTTATATCATTCATGAAAAGGAAAAAAAAAAATAATAATAAAAAATCAGAAAGTTAGATGGGAAAGAGAGGGCTATAATAGATGCACAATTTTTAACAGACATGAAATTAAACACACTTTGTTGAATATAAGTCATTCAGAACCAAAGAATATAAAGTCCATTTTCTCATTAAATCTGGATTCTTGTTCTATATCCAGTAATTTCATCAATTTAATACAAAATAAGTAAGTAGTAAGTTGAAAATGGAAGCTGTAAATGGTGCTAAATTCCTACAAATTTGAATTAAAATTGCAATGAGCAAATAAATTTTATCTACAAATATCTCTGTATAATGTTTTATGAACCTGATCCATTTTGATTCTGAATTACTTAAACATAAAATTTACAAACAACTTTTAACATTCCCACTTTTTTTTTCCTTTAAAGAAATGTATTGCTCATTTGCGGTTGGACCTTATTGTACGTTTTATTATGAAATATTTATTGTGTTGTTTACTTTATCGTCTTTCCAGTCTGTAGCTCTCATCAAACTAGGCCAATCATTAATAAATTTCATTTAAGATAAGGTTGTATTGATTTTGGACAAAATTTTCGACTGTTTATTTTTTACATCCTTCATATCCAATTGGGAGTTCATGAAACATCTGCCAACACCTGCAAGTACTTTCTGGTGCACAACGGATATTGTTTTTGTCTTGACACAAAAAAAAATCTAAATATATAAATGTGATGCAAAAAGTCCGAAGGCGTCTCATTTCTTTGTAATTGCAAAAAAGAAAAATCATAATAATGTGAATTTTAAGATAAAGAAATAGAATCTCCTACTAAAGCATTTTCTCCTTTTGCAGGTAACTACTGTGTCATGTAGAACTTTTAGCACAAGAATGTGCAAAATGTTTGAATACTACATTATCGTCAACTGTCTATGTAAAAATAAAATAGATGGCCAAAAAATGTTGTTGAAAAAGGGCATAATTTTCTTTCTTTGAATATAACCATCTTATCGTCAGTAATTTAGCTACAAGGATAAATCGGATAAATTGAGTTTATTATTATTTAGGCTGGTTATTATTTTAATCTACATAACTTTAACATAAAGAGAAAGGCATTTGAAATAAACTGTCAAGTTTAAAAGATTTTTTTTGTTGTTGTTTCCTTTTGATTATTATAAACAAAAGAAAATTTTAGATAAATTTGACATTTAATCTGTGTGTATATGCATATAAATATATGTTGCAAGAAACTGTAGTTTACAAGTAGCAATTTTTCTAATTGAGTGAAAATGTGTCCAGCCTAAGGCTCGACCCAGAACCTTTGGCTTTAATTGTGAATGCTCTTCCAACTGAGCTACCTGGACAACATCCAAACCTACACAATATTACTCAAAACAACCATTTTCAACATCTGATGTGTTATTTGAAAAAGCTCGACAGAATAAATCTCAAGAAAATGAAACTCGAATAAACTATTGAATGCGTATCACACTTTATTTTTTAACAATTATTTTTTTTGTAAATAAGTGATGCAAATAGTAATTTTTTTGTTGTCTGGGATGTCATCCAAATAGCTCAATTCGAAGAGCATTCACAGTTAAAGTCCAAGATTCCGAGCTCAAGTCCTGGCCTTGACACATTTTCACTCAGTTGGAAAAATAAATTACTACTCGTATCATTTATTTACCAATAAGTTGGTTTTGTTAAAAAATAAACTGTAGATTTAATGCAAGCTTTTCTTCTGCAAGAATGCATTTCAGATCACTGCGTCGTGTCATTCTGTGGGATGTTAAACATTCTGAAATTCAGAATATTGAATGAATTCAAAACAATCTGTATTAATCTACAGCCATTCTCTAAAACAGTGGTTCCAAATGGTATGCATACATCCCACATGGCAGGGGGAGGGGGGAGGGGCTTGATATTTGTTATTAAACTGATTCCCTATCAGCTCTTTTATTCTTTTTTTTTTTTTTTGTAATGTGGTGCAGTTTAAACATAAAGTAAGTTATCTTTTTCAAAAAGCTCTCTCACAAAATTTCAAAATACAGCAATAACTGAAATATATATGTATACTAGGGGGCTCTGCCCCCTGCAAGCTACGCTCGCCAATCCCCGTTCAGACACCGCAGAATCTAAAAACATGCTAATCTAATGGGTTTTAAAAATATTAGAGAAGATTAAATTATACTGAAAAAGCTGTGCAGATCTCCCTGTAAACGGGTTTCCATTCAATTCCCTTTGATTGCAAAAATTTAACTGAGAATCAGTTGCTGTTAAGACGTCCAATGGTTGTTTTCGTTTTTGATTAAAGAGGATCAGTTAAACATTTGAAAAGAAGCTAAAATAAAATGAATTAAGTATTCAGTCTTTGTCAACCGATATTTTAAAACAATCTCTATAACAATAACCTAAATCATGTGACTATCATCAACAGTTCCGGGCGGAACACTTTGCTTTTTATACTCTAGGTGCCATTTTGATACTTTAATGTTATCCAGGCACAGGTGATAAGTCGCCAAATATTATTCTATCCCCATCATTTCATCTATATTATAATAGTTGAAGTCATCAAATGCCATAAACAAATACGATCTGATCCCTTTGCCTTTCATATGAAGGTTTGGAGCAAATGTCATATACACCACATATTGGCACGATTTTTTTCCAACGCCAATTTGGGGAACGCATCAACAGCATAAACAACAACATCCGGCTTACCATATCAAGCAAAATAATGATACTTTGGCGCCAGTTAAGTACCCGTTGCGTATATGACATTGGCATCAGAAAAAAATCGCGCAAATATGACATCTGTGTCGAAAGAAAAAAAAAGCCGGGTGCAAATCTCGCCAATATCTTTTTCTCAACTTGCCAGTTAGCATTTTTTTATTGCTCGAGTGGTAAATTAAAACATTGATTTGAAGTTGAAATTAAATGTCATGGTTTGTTACATAATTTAATATTTCGCCACATGTCGCACCGCATGTTTAGCATGATTTTTTTTTTTTTTTTACGAAAATTTTGCGACTCGTTTTTTAATTCCAGTTACATATGTATTTTTGGTACTACTTAGTTAACAAAAAATCTATCGCAAACTATAAGATTAAATGCCAATAATGCTTGATCGTAAATGTCACATTCACTTGAATTTTAGCAAGTTACACGTGTTTACGTCATCAAGAGATTTTTATTTCGACGTTTTATTTTTATATTTATTAATGTTATACTAATTTATTGTTCTTTCGTTATTTAAAATAAAAATTTTGTCAATCTGTACAATTTGGCGATTTATATAATTTGCGAAATTGGTTGACGGAATAACTACTACATTGTACCGTATTTTTTAATTATTTTCTATTATTTTCAAAAGGAAATAGCAAAAAAATAATTAATAACTATAGAACAAAATAATTTATATAAATTTAAAAAAGAAATAAAAGTAAATAAACAACAATAGCCGGGTTACCATGTCTATCAAAATAATGCCATTTGTGCGCCAATTAGGAAACCCGGTGTGTATATGACATCTGTGCCTAATATTTTTCTTTTCGTTTTGTTTTCTTTTAAAAAAAGAAGTAAAATCCATCAATTTAAATGTTTCATTTTTAAATGAAAGTTTTGTATTTAATAATGTTAACGAAATACAAAAAAAGCGTTGTTCTTAGCATAGATTTAAAGGAGGCCAAACTGGTCGCCAAATTAATTTAAATAGTAACCTTTTCTGAATTATGAAAAAAAAAATTCTGTTATGATTAAAATTTGAGTTGCCATCATTAAAAATGTATTTAAAATTAGAAAAAAATAAATATTTCGAAAACTAATTCGAATTTAAAAATTCTAATACCAGTTTTGAGATCTATGGATCAGCACGGATTTTTGGTGTTAATTTCATCTCAAAGTATTTCATATTTTAGGAGAAATCGGCGTGAAACAAAATCAGTTGTTTAATCAGTCGATTCAAAGAATCGATACATTTCAGCCGTTTCATATATTTGTTTCATTAGGATTTTATATATATAGGGTAGATAAAATGGCAAAAATTTTGTGATGCTTAAATGCCTTTTGTATGTAACTTTTTTTTTTTTTTTTTTTTTTTTGCATAAAACTTTTTCTACTAGTATTTATTGAATGGGGATTTATTTTACTGCCTTTTTTATTCTTCCCTCATGTGAATATGGATTCACTTTTCAAACAATAGGAATTGCAAGATACAGTGGAAGATGAAGCATCTGGATTTATTTTAGAAATGCTTAAGTGATGTGTGGTCTAAAAATGTTGGGAACCACTGCTCATGTTTAAATTTTCAAGAGTGTGGGATTTTCAGAAATCTTAACAGCCAGCAATATTCAAAGTACAGTTGAAAATTGTTATGACAAGATTTACACGACTGAATATTTATAACGCGACTTCAATATTATTGCTACATTGCATTTTTGTGAATTTTTCTATACAGTTAAGAATTATATACAACAGAGGGCGGTTTATTACAGCAGAGTTCCCCTCAGGTTTAAATCAGGACAGGATGTGGTTGGTGTGGAAAGGATGCTTTTTAGATTCGTAACTGCACAGTTTTTAAAGGACTTCCTAAAAATCCCTTAGCCTGTAAGAAAATCTATTTACTAGTGATGAGTCAAATGATGTAATCCTTACCATTGTAAAAGAACTGAAACCCAATTTCAGATAAACTACTTTTATTAAGAAGTGTAGTACTCAATTTAAAGTTAAAATAATCATGAAAAACATGTAAAGTTTAGTAGGATAAAAATGTTCTTTTAATGATGCTGTGAATTGATAAGTATTGAATTAATTCTCGTAGAATAATTTTTATCATTTTTGAAAAGAAATGATATAGTGGCCTGTGTTTTATAAATATTTACATCGCCTTATAAATTATTTTGAATATCAGTTTTTTAAAGGGGGATGTGCGAGTGAATCTTATCAGAGATCTATCTTGTTAGAACTTCCTAGGTGGGACAAGTTAACATGTGAAATTTTTGATTTTGTTTTATTTAAGAATATACGAGTATAAATAAAATTAAGTTTGGACAAGTTGGAACTGAAGGAACGACCAACTCAGTCTTAAAGTGGTGTCTTTGTTAGTGGAGTTGGGGGTAATTAGTATCACTTTTTGACAATTGCCATAGAATGAAGTGGTGGACTACATACTACTGTTATGTATAATTTTACTCAGTAGGTAGTTGTCTCTTGAAATGTGTAAAGAGTTATTTTTAATGTACCATGTTACCTGATACAAGTGTCTTTTTCAAAAAATGCCTCTTTGATACCAATTACCCCATAAAATGGGGTAATTGTGATCAATGGTATTTTCTCCCATGCCTTGCAATATACACAGTCATGAGTAAATGGGATTAAAAGATCTCAGTTTGGGCATTACAGAAAGATATTTTTGGTTTTACAACTACAACTATTCCCAGAGATACAATATTGGAAAGATAAGTACGCTGGAAAAAAGTTTTTTAAGGGATTTTTAATATTCATATATTTTACACTCTGCCTACAAAACAAAATCAAATGCAAAATTTTCTATTGTAAATTAATAGCCTTGTTTTATTACTAAAAATATAATTTTTTAAGTTAAAAAAAAAAAATTTTTTTTCTTCAAAATAACATGAAATGGGGAACAAAATAACAGGGAGAAAAGGACCAGTCAGAACTCATATGTTGTGAAGAAGGAAAATTTCATTTACATTAAATGTGTTGAAGCCTAATTAGGCTTAAAATATGCCGTCAAGGCTAAAATTTGGAATAAATGCAAGGCAAAATTGTAAAATAAATGTTTTGCTAACAGAAAATGTGCAGTAAAGTAAACCGAACTAGGTGATATATCACAGTATCTGAAAACTGAAAGATTAAAAAATGCATTCTAAACCACAATTTGATTTGAATAGAAAATAAAATTTGCGATCCCAATTTACTCTTAACCCGAAAATGCTATTTCTGGGATAATTATAATCATGCAGTTTATTAACATTATGCTTCGTCTGTTGCAAAACGTAACCATTTCCTCTTAAAAACAAATTTTTCCAAATTTAAATCCATACAATTTTAATTAGTTTTCCAACTACATTTCAGCAGTGAAATTACGCTTGAAATTATTGAATATTAATGTTGTGAATTATCACATTGCTAACAAAGCGTAAACCAACTTAGCGAAAAATGTCCAAGCCGGGAATCGAACCCGGGTCTCTGGAATAGATCTCCAGTGCTCTACCACTAAACCACAAGGACGATGTCCAGCCTGGCATTTCTCACTTATAAGTCGGTAAGGCTGCAACCGCAGCACAAGATGGAGAAGTCTTCATGAGCCCACATTCCTAGCGGCGTAACATGAGACGCAAACAAACCCAGCTAGCTATATTGCAATATTCCTATAACTTTTTAAACAGGACCTTTTTAACTAAAACATTCTCACTTTGACAGACAACGTTTTTCTTTGTGTTCTGGGAAAAACAGTAATTACTTGTACAGGAACATACATTTTCACTCCAAAGAAATTCCACACGCGGAATATTAGTCAGACTCCATAATTAACATGGTCAATTTTTTTATATGTTACAAGTTGCCCTTGAAGTGCCCCTGATCCTAATTACCCTACCTCCCCTATATAAGATCAACAAGTGCTTCTTTTACTAAAAAAGGCTCTCAAAGTGACAGTAATAACTGTTATACTGGTAGAGGTGACATATTTGTGTTCTTAGTTTCAGGAGGTCATTCATGTTGAACTTTGGTAACAAGTGAAAATTGTCTCAATTATGAAGGTAAGTATCAAGACAAATAAATTAATTTCAATTAGAGATTTTGTGGTCTCGCTAACAAAGATTTTTAATTTTTAAAATGCAGTTTCAGAAGAAATAGCGTTAATAAAAGTTTCTCTCTTATTCAGGTTTAACCGTATTAAATTAATACTATTTATGCTTCTTTAACCCTTTATCTACTGGCGGTACTTATAAGTACCATTAAAATAACTTGTTATAAAATTCATTTAATGCATCGATTAGTTGAAATACAGTTTAGAATGAGTTATTGATATACTTCTTTATCCTGTTCATAAAGCCTTATGGGTTACACAAAACAAAAATATTTTTAAAGGGATGATTTCTTTTGCCTTTGCATCTTTTCAGCTTTCTTGGTGTTTGGGGGGTGGGGGGTAGGAATTTTTCAATTCGGAAATATTTTTATTGTAAGAACATTATATTTGTACATTTCCTAATTCAACAAAATACTAAGAAAAATATTAAAAATAAAAGATTTGAGTGGGGTTATAAATAATGCTCAAAATCCCTATAAATTCAAATTTAATTAATCCTTCCAAATCCTTCTAAAATTTGTTAAAAAATCTTCTAATGTAGTTTAAACAATTCACGAAAAATGCTTTAGAATATAAAATTTTCATAATTCAGTACATAAAGGGTTAAAGGGTATTTTCCTCGATGATTTGGAAAAAAGATGCTAAATTATATCCCTTATCTGCTTTATGGAGTGTTTTAAAATCCCATTCATAAAAATTTTTACATGTAGGGCTATTTATATATGTATGAATATTATAAAAATTGTTGAAATATATATATATCAATCAAATTTTTTATTTGAAATTCGCCAGTATCGGTAAAAATTTTAGAAGACAAAATTTGTTATACTGAGCTAACACTTTGAAATAGGACTCTTTTACGAAGTCGAAAAAATTCTACAAAAACACTAAATGTCGATAAAAAATTTTGTGAAAAATTCAAAAAGCCCTATATGAATTCCGATTAAACTTTATTAAAAAAAGAAAGAATTTTTTTTTAATACTGCGCTAGAAAATTTATACCAGATTCCTTTTATGAATGTCAAAAACTCCATGTTTTAAAGGTATCTAATTCCTAAATATCTATATACCACTATTTTTAACATTAAATTCAACCATCTGACTTCTCAATCGTATCTTTAAACTTTACTATATTTTTAATAAAATTAAAATAAAAACGTCCGTTTTATACAGTCCGCGATTACAATTCTGCCGAAAAACCGTCTAAAAAAAAGTCACATTTCTTTAAACCAGTTGAAAACAATCCGCTTGGCACGGTCGCTCGCTTGGCTGCCTGTTTAGAGCGATGAATATGCGAGTACGGGAAGGGGTTCGGAATTTATTTTGGCAACCCTCGCATCAAGAACTTGTGGGAGGAGTTTGACGCGGCGTCTTTAGTCGCCTGGGATTCTACGTGTAATGCATGTGCCATAGATTAACATCCAAGATAGGACACTCCCATAGAGAGTAATGGTAATGCGATTGCAATCGTAACGCCTTTAGTGACAATGGGGAAGAAACTCCCCATCCTTGTAAAATTTTTATCATTGAGCATCTACCTTATTGTAGTCTTTCTTTTTTAATGTTTCATGTTTACGTTTTCAATAGAATCTTACACCGATACATGAACATAGAATAGATATTCTATTTTATGTATAATATCTATTCTGTGTTCATGCACGGATATATGATTTTTTTTTTTTTTTTTTTTTTTTTTTTTTACAGGATGAGTGAACGATACAAGTGCAACGAAAAACAGGGTAAAAATTTCGTCTTGAATGCTATATACTATGAAGCAAATATGATATAATTGGATTTAAAGCTACATAAAATAATGGTGTAATACAAAAATATACAAAGTATTGCACTCTACAAATTCCAGGAAATTTCATAAAAATTCTCATTCGGTAGCAAAATTTTTATAGCTGATGTTTTATTAATTTATGAAGTTTAACGTATTAAACAATCGTTACAATAATCTTTTAAAATTTACGCATTTTCACTTTCTTGCAGATAAAATAAAAATATTCTTTTTAATGTAAATAACGCACAATCAATTCAATAATATTTATAATATTAACATATAAGAAATAATAATAAAATTACAGTTGGGAAAAAATTCATTTCGGCAAATTTTTAGAATTATATAAATCTAACAGTTAAAAATAAATAGAGGTACTGACATGACACTCAATAAAGTTTTATTCGATATGAAAGAATTAACACAATACCTGAATTTAATTTTTTACAATTTAATCTCATAAACTTGCATATTTACGTTATTAACAGAATTTTCTAGAGTTTTCTTTTATATTATTACTCTAATTATCATTTTGTAAGTTAAAGACGACCAATACAAGTACGGTAAAAAAAAAAGCAGCTAAATAAATAAAGCAAGCATGAATAGAATATCGTCTGACACCTGCTTCGTTTTAGGAATGAATAGATTCAAGGCATAGAGGGTAAACATATTTCTTCAACATAGGTAAATTTCGGAGACTTGTTAATTCTTCTCCCTTGTCGGTAGTGACGCTAGTACTGTTGCCATTACAGATTTTGCCGTAAATGTCCCATCTTGGTCCTTAATCTATGACAGGTGCTAGCATACGAATATAGAAAATTATGCGAGGTACTGAAAAATAGTAAATTACAAAGTTGTAGAGGGTCATCAATTTAGTTGGAAAAGAGACCTTGTGTACAAGAATGCTGTGAATAGAACGCTTATAATGGCAGTTTCTTTCTTCGTTATTTCCATCATTGTAACTTCACGAAACTTGAAAGAAAATATCATATCATCTTTACAAAGAAAAACATAAAAGTGATTGAATTGAATACCTAGATACTAATGACCTTCAGTAATAACTGTGTGCACACACTAGTTTTTCCTCCTTTAAAGATAACCATGATAATCTTAATCAAAATGTGCAGTACAGTCTAATTGTGACAATATAGATGTAAAGACTAAAGGTTATCTAAACTTTTAACTTCTTATCACCGTCTTCATGGAGGAAAAAAATTGATAGAGATGCAGTATGCAGTAAAAACGGTTTGCAATATGATGCGCGTTATCGCTCAAATTTAAATGCCCTCACTTGGCCTAAACAAAACAAGCAGCTGGAACAGTGACCGAATTCTTTGACATCACCCGTGCATTTTTTCTCTAAATGAAAGTGATCTGCTTATTTTTAAGCATTCTAAAGCAGCATTCCATTGTATTATGAATTAAAATCTGTATTACTAAAAGTTTTCTTCTTTTTTGTATAGAACGTGCTTGTGTTTGGGCCGACTGTAGCGGATTTTAGGGCTACATTTTTGGCTCCACCCCTAGCCACCTTACTTCACCTCTATTCTTTCTCTTTACTCTATGCACCGTCTTATAAACGTCTTCGAATTCTAGCTAAATGAATATCAAAAGAGACATGTCAAAACGAATATGGAAATATATAATTTACTAAGTTGGAAATGTGTGCTTTGAAGGAAAATACGATTTCTCTATTTCTTAGATAACTTTTTAAGGAACGTATTTCAACTGCATAAATACATATCCGATTTATTTTTTCCAGCTGTAGATATTAAGCGTATTCGCTGTGCTGATAACAGCTAAATCTGTCTATCATGAAACTTAAATAGGTTGACATGATTCTCTCTCTAGATTTTGTTTCACCTGTTGATTTGAGGTGACATGCCACTTCGCCACTGATTTCGTCTTCTGCACTATAGTTTAACCCTCTCGCTGCGTAAGAAATTCTTCGAAGAATTTCTAATCTTTTATCACCGGTTCTTTAAAGCAGAAATTTTCGACTATCGTAATCAGGGAAAATGTCCTGATTAAATCAGACAAAGTTTCGCTAAAATATAACTGGTGGGAATAACCAAATATTATTAATTAGACGGAAAAATGCATGCCCGAGTATATCTCGGGTTGCGCAGCGAGAGCGTTAATATTCAACCAGAGCAAGTTTACTCTGCAAAATCTCTGCTTCATTTTGTCGATTATTAACACTTTTTTGTATTTCCTTTCTTAAATAAGTCGGAAATGGTACAACAAACGTGGCACGTGAAATGCGTTCGTACTATGACTAGTTTTATAAATAGTCATATCTTGGTGCAATAGCTGCTGCACTCTTATGCAAAAATGCATGAATGCAAACTTTATTACGATTCTGTATATTCAATTTAGTCATACGGAAATAAAGCACTCAATCTTAAATAGGACGTCATCACCATGACGGCTTGGAATCATTATCTATCATGGTATATCATTGAATTAATGACGTATGATAAGTTTTAATAGGATGAAGAAAACTTTTATTAATATCTTTTTAAGTTTTGAGCCGATTTTCATAAAATTTGAAATGACTCGACACAACTGAAGAGCTAAGTGGAAAAACATGTTAAGTAACAAAAATTACATTTGAAGAAATTTGAAGTGAAAGTTTTTGCTGTAAATTTTAATGATTTATTTTCTTTTTGTTACCATGTGTTTAAAATAGTAACAGGTATGGTACTAAACTCTCTCAGAATAACTTATTCATATTTAATTTTCAAATATTAAAAATTATTAAGGTACTTACGTATTAACGCCACCACAGCTTATATATATATATATATATATATATATATATATATATATATATATATATATATATATATATATATGTATATATATGTATTACATACATATATATACACACACATACATATATATATATATATATATATATATATGCTTATTATACCGGGTGTCCTAAAAAGGACTGACAGATTTTAAAATTCAATAACTAGCAAACGGTGACAGATATTTAAAAAATTCTTGCAGAGGCTTATGCATGTGGTCAAAAGTTTTTTTACAGTGATTTTCGATTTTAGTTCGAATTACAAACAATAGATGGCGCTGAAATCAATAGACGCTAAATTCAGGCTCTTTTTTTGGTACTTCGGGACCCACTCAAAACATTTCAGTCTCCTTTTTCCGCATGGAAGAATAGAAAGGCCAAAAAATCGAGCCTGTGCTACTGAAGGGCCTAGAAACATGAAATTCGGAATGGTAGTTACTTATAAGGTTCTAATGACCTCTAAGGACATTTCTTAAATAAATCGAAATTAAAGAGCTGTGAAAAAGGGCGAAAAGCGTTCTAAAAAACGTTCTAAATAGCGATTTTTACTAAATTTCAGAAAGTACTTAACTGATTTAAAAAATAATGGTGTCAAAATGATGGTGACAATCCTTGCTCCAACATAGTCTACATTTGATGTCGGTGCCACTACCCCTAAAGGGGGTGCAGGGGCAAAAAAACGTTCGAAATTGCGATTTTTGTGTTACTGAAGGGCCCAGATACATGGAATTTGGCATGGTAGTTACTTATTAGATATAAATTATCTCTAAGAACGTTTCTTAAAAAATTCGAAATTAAAAGTGGTGAAAATGCGCAAGAGGGCATTCTAAAAAACGTTCTAAATGGCGATTTTTACGCAATCTCAAGAAGTACCAAACCGATTTCAAAAATAATGATGTCAAAATGATGATGATAACCCTTGTTCCAACATAGGCTGCATTTTATGTTGGTGCCACTACCCCTAAAGGGGGTGCAGGAGAAAAAAAAAAACGTTCGAAATCGCGATTTTTGTGCTACTGCAGAGCTCAGATACATGGAATTTGGCATGGTAGTTACATATTAGATATAAATGATCTCTAAAAACATTTCTTAAAAAATTCGAAATTTAAAAGGGGTGAAAATGCGAAAAAGTGTTCTAAAAAACGCTCTAAATGGCGATTTTTACGCAATCTCAAGAGATACCAAACCAATTTTTAAAATGATGGTGACATTGCTCCAACTTTGCCTACATTTTATGTTGGTGCCATTACCCCCAAAGGGGGGTGCAGGAGCAAAAAAAAAAAAAAAAAAAAGCGTTCGAAATTGCGATTTTTGTGTTACTGAAGGGCCTGGAAACATGAAATTTGGAATGGTAGTTACTTATAAGATATAAATGATCTCTAAAAACATTTCTTAAAAAATTCGAAAAATTTTAAAGGGTGAAAATGCGCGAAAAAAGTTCTAAAAAACGTTCTAAATGGCGATTTCTATGGAATCTCAGAAAGTACCCAACCGAATCCAACAGTAATGGTTGAAATTGATGATGACAGCACTTGCTCCAATGTAGGATCTACTTCATGTCGGCATCACTACTACTTTGCGGTTGCATTTTAAAAAACGTTCAAAATTGTGATTTTTGTGATACTGAAGGGGCTAGCAACTTGAAATTTGGCATGGTAATTACTTATGAGATGCAAATGCTCTCTGAGAAGTGTTCCTTAAAAATTTGAAATTTATATGGGGTGAAAATAAACGAAAAGCGTTTTAAAAACGTTCTAAATAGCGATTTCTACGCAACCTCAGGAAATATAAATCGATTTCAGAAGTAATGGTTTCAAATTGATGGTGACAGTCCCCGCTCCAACATAACCTATATTTTACGTTGTTGTCACTACCACCTGGGGGTTACAGGAGCAAAATATGCTTTAAATTGCGTTTTTTGTGTTAAAGAAGATGGTCTAACATTTTAAATTTGGAATGGTAATTACTTCAAAGATGCAAATGCTTTCTAAGAATTGTCGAAAAAAAATTCCAAATTTAAAAGGATGAATTCTGCGAAAAGCGTTCTATAAGCGTTCTAAATTACGATTTTTATGCAATCGTATGAAATACGAAACCAATTTCAATCAAAATGGTTGCAAATTTATGGTGATACAACCTGCTCAAACATAAGCTATATTTTATGTCGGTGCCACAAGCCTAGAGAGTTGCAGAGCAAAAAACTTTCTACATTGCGATTTCTGCGGTACTGAAGAGGCTAAAAATTTTAAATATAGCTCGGTAGTTACTTATAAAATATAAATGTCCTCTAAGAACAGTCAAAAATAAATTCGAAATTAAAAAGGGGTGAAGCGAAGGGAAGGAGCGAAAAGCATTCTAAAAGTGTCCTAAATTACGATTTCTATGGAATCTCAGGGATTAATAAACCGATTACAGAAGTTATTGGTTGCGAATCAAGAGTGATAGTCTCTGATCCTATATAGGCTATATTTTATGCCGGTGTCACTACCACCTGGTTGGCAGGAACAACAAGAAAGCCTTTAAAAACATCTAAATTCCGTTTTGTATTGAATATTAGGAAATTCCAACCGATTTCTAGGTTAATGTTGGCAAATTAATGGTGACAGTCTCTGTTTCAACATTCTATTTCAACTATGTTTCGGCATTTTATGTTGGTGACACTAACACCATGGTGTTAGTCTGCAGAAAGGTTCTGCAGACTGTTAGACAAGAAGCTTGGAATTTGACGTGATGGTTAATTTTAAGCTGTAAATGCGTTAAGATGGTTTCTAGAAAATTCAAAAATTCAAATGAATACTGAAATGAGGTATGAAATGAGCAAAAAATCTCAAAATACTTTCTAAATTATCATTTATTATAGCATCCAGTACGGTATGCTATTTCTTTCTCCCAGCTTATTTTGTGTCCAAAAAATAACGTTACCTTACAAAAGCTACCCGTAAAACAAAGCATTACGATTAAATACTCTTTAACAATTTTTTAAACTTCTAAGCATCGCACATTTTCAATTTTTATACTGTCGTATAGGGAAAAAAATGTTATTTTAAATGCATTTTTTTTTTTTAAACTGTATCTCCATTTATTTTTGAAATATTAATTTTTTTGTAGTTTTTGGAGCCATTTGCTTAATATTGGCAACGGAAGTACTTCATTTCTGTAGAAAGTAAAAAAAAAAAAAAAGTTTAAAAATAGTAATTATATATTTTTCTTGCCATTTTCTCGTAACAACCGAAAGAAAATGTAATTAAAAAAGTCCTTCCGGCCAGTGCCGGGAGGAAGAGGTAGCTTCCATAATCCTTATTTAAAAAAAGCCAACTTATATCATGCAAACACACGAAGCTCAATTTAGTGGAAACCGAATATAGGAGATTGAATACTAATTTTTCTCAATATAATGAATGAGAATTTCGCGAAATTAGTCAGCTTTATCCAAGCTGCTTTTCTTTAAAGTAACTTATATTTGGCTGCCAAATTCGGCAATTTCTTAAAGTGCCTGTCATTTTAAGACAACATGGTGGATGAGGCTAAGCATTGAACTTGGTCGAGACCTTAGTAATTGCTGTGCACATGCTCACTCACATCGGAATCGGTTAATATATAGGAGTGCTGTCGCATGCAAAAAATCAGATTTTTCAAAATGTCACCCACAATAGAAATTGAAACTGCTATATCTGAGCCATTTTTTAAGGTAAAGACAAACAAAAAATGCTCCTGAATCCTTATATCAAGAACAAATACTTAAGAAAGAAACCTTTTTTCAATTTCTAATTTTTTTGAACCTCACTTTAAATATATATATATATTTTAATTTAATGGCCGCCATTTTGAAACAAGATGGCTGATGAATCTGGCCAGCGAACTTGGTCGAGGTGTTGATGTATACTATCCACATGCCTTCTTACATCGAAATAGGCGAATACGTGTGTTATCGCGTGACAAATACAAGATCGTTTCAAAATGTTAGCCATGCTAAAAATTCAAAGTGATATAAATCAACCATTTTTTAAGATATCAACAAAAGAACAAATTTTCAGAAACAAAAACTGCTCCGGAATCTTTGTATCAAGGCCAAACACATAAAAAAAAACTTTTTCATTTTCCAATTTTTTAATACCTCATTTTGAACTTTAAATTTAATTTTTTTTAAATGGCAACCCTTTTGAAACAAGATGGCGAATGAAGCTGGCCAACGAACTCGGTCGAGACATTGGTATGTACTATGTACAGACCAAGTTACATCCAAATAGGTTCATAAATACGCCTGTTATCGCGTGACAAAAATCAGGTCGTTTTAAAATGTCAGCCACAAGAGAAATTCAAAATGCTATTACTCAGCCATTTTTTTTTAGATATAGACCAAAGAAAAACTGTTCCGGAATCTTTGTATTAAGGTCAAACACATACAAAAAAAATCTTTTTCATTTTCCAAATTTTTGGTATCTCATTTAATTTTTTTTTTTTTTTAAATGGCCGCCATTTTCAAACAAGATGGCGGATGAAGCTGGCCAATGAACTCGTTCGAGATATTTGTATGTACTATGTGCACACCAAGGTACATCCAAGTCGGTTAATAAATACGCCTGTTATTACGTGAGAAAAATCAGGACGTTTCAAAATGTCAGCCACGCTAGAAATTCAAAATGCTATAACTCAGCCATTTCTTAAGATATAGACGAAACAAAAACTGCTCCCGAATCTTTTTATCAAGGTCAAACACATAAGAAGAAAATATTTTTTCAATTTTCAATTTTTGGTACCACATTTCAAATTTAAATTTTTCTTAAAAATTTAAATGGCCGCCATTTTTAAACAAGATGGCGAGTGAAGCTGGCCAACGAACCCGGTCGAGACATTGGTATGCACTATGTATAAACGAAGTTACATCCAAATCGGTTCATAAATACGCCTTTTATCGCGTGACAAAATTCAGGACGTTTCAAAATGTCAGTTACGCTAGAAATTCAAAATGCTATAACTCAGCCATTTTTAAAGATATAGACGAAACAAAAACTGCTCCGAAATCTTTGTATAAAGGTCAAATACATAAGAAAAAAATATTTTTCCATTTTTAATTTTTTGGTACCACATTTCAAATTTTAAATAAAAAAAAAATTTTAAATGGCCGCCATTTTGAAACAAAATGGCGGATGAAGTTGGCCAACGAACTCGGTCGAGAGATTGGTATGTACTATGTACACACCGAATTACATCCAAATCGGTTCATAAATACGCCTTTTATCGCGTGACAAAATTCAGGACGTTTCAAAATGTCAGCCACGCTAGAAATTCAAAATGCTATAACTCAGCCATTTTTTAAGATATAGACGAAACAAAAACTGCTCCGAAATCTTTGTATAAAGGTCAAATACATAAGAAAAAAATATTTTTCCATTTTTAATTTTTTGGTACCACATTTCAAGTTTTAAATTTTTTTAAAAATTTTAAATGGCCGCCATTTTGAAACAAAATGGCGGATGAAGCTGGGCTGGCCAACGAACTCGGTCAAGACATCGGTATGTACTATGTACATACCGAATTACATCGAAATCGGTTCATAATTACGGGAGTTACAGTGTGACATAGGTCAGATATATATATATATATATATATATATATATATATATCAATTTTGAACGGAAGGTGGTTTCGGGGTCTGGGGGTCATGATCGATGAAAATACACCAAAATTTTTTGAAATTGCTTTCCTCCGAACGGCTGCAATAGGTAGCTTTTTTGTAAAGAAAGCTACCTAATACGTGCTATTTTGAAAAAATATATAAACGAATGATTTCTGTTAAAATAATGGAGCTATTATATACTATATTTAATTGTAAGTATCTATGAATCATTGGATACCCGTTTTTTTTTTTTTTTTTTTTTTTTTTCGATTTTCTTGAATGACGGAATCTTTTTGCTGCATTTGTGCATTATTTCGCGATAGTGGTGTGCTATGCATGCTTTACTGTAGATGTTTAAGAGTAGATCGTAAATGTGGAATTCTTAAGAGGATGCGAATGACGTCATTTTACATAAAATAAAACGTGTGCTTTAAGTCTTAAAATTGAAATATGTTTTGTAGTGCAGTAGAGTCCCGCTTAACCGAGTTATTTTCTTCTGATGGACTGGTGGCTTCTATTATGAAACAGCCATTATAAATGAAGTGTTAGGTGAAGATGAAAGAGTAGCCGTAAAAAAATTATGGCCACCCCCCCCCCCCCCATTCTGACCAGAAAATGAGAGTTCTAACTTTTTACGGCTGCTCTTTCATCTTCACCTAACACTTCATTTATAATGGTTGTTTCATAATAATAGAAGCCATCAGTCCATTAGAAGAAAATGAAGTAATGGAAATGCCGGGGGCGACACTAAATTTTGAAAAAGCACAATTCCTGTTCTCTAGTATTTATGTAGACATATATATATATATATATATATATATATATTATCGGGGCGACACTAAATTCTGGAAAAGCAGAATTCCTTTTCTCCAGTTTTTATTTTCTCTTTTTCCTGTAACCTGCCACTTTGGGCTCGACATCGGATATAAAAATTTGATAGCGTCTCCGCACATCCTAATTTGAATGTAGATGTGATAATATTAATAAAAAATTATTTCTCTGAAAAAGCATACTTAGCTTGTTCAATTCTCTATATTTTTACCATAAAAGAATGAAAAGCTAATGTAACATACACAGAGCGTTACGTGAAATGTCTTTTTTACTTGAACAAAAAAGTAGTCGAATTCTTCTGTTACAATGAAATGTTTAATTCAAAATAAAAATCAAATTGTAAATATGTTTTCTCTGAATTATGCATTAGTTTTCAAAAACAGGCAAACATGCATTTAAATTACAAACAAATATTCTAAAAATTGCTTCAACTAGGCGCATTTTATTTAAATAACAAAAGATAACCATGATGCAAAACTAATTTTCCTGCTTGTTTTGAAAGGTTTTGCCGAGTTCCCTGGTATCGGAATTGTTCAGCTCCTACACTGTAAAAAAAAAATCTGTAGTTCTACAGATGTAAAGTTACATGCTTAGTAAACTTTCACCTGTAACTGTACGAAAAAAGCTGCAAATCTACAAAACTAGTTTTTGTAAAGCTACAAAAATCTGTAACTTTACAAATGAATCTGCTAAAATTTCAGTAATCTTACTAAACTTTTATTTGTAACCCTGGCTGGAGTTACATGAAAAGTTCTCGGAATCCCAGTTTCCAAAAAGTTCTTAGTAACCTTACAGATTTTTTGATTTTCGGCGCAAAAGTGTGTCTGTTACATGAAATTTTGTTGTTGCCATTACATGAAAAGTTCTAGGAATCCAAGTTTCCTAGAAAAACTTTAGTAACTTCAGAAATTTTTTTTTACAGTGTAGAGTTTAAGTTGAATCGAATCACAGTAAATTCTGCCTGTTATTATGACAACTTGATTTAACCCATTTATGCCTGAATTTTTCTTTTCTCAATTTTTTTGGTAAAACCACTTTAAAAAGTTGCAAAATGAACTGAAAAATACTAAAAAAAAATTACGCTAAAATATTTTTGTATTTATTTTATAAAATGTAAACGTACTAAATATGCGAATACGTGGAAAAATGCATAATTATACGTTTTGTCTAAATTCATATAAATTAAGCTTTGAAAATATATATTATATACTATAATTAGTATTTTCATGAACTATTAAAAAATTATATTTATTTCTTCACAGAGACTAATAACATTGTAAACATTATTAATAATAAATTAAGAATAATCTTATTTGAGGCTAAAAAACAATTTATTTCAAAATCATCTTGAAAAGGACTTTGCATCAATAACTGACCTCTAAATGTCTAGTAGAAATAGGTACCCATTTGCGCCTTGCACCCTATATTTTGTACGTTACAAACAATGCATCAAAAATAGGCTTGAATATATAATTTCATAATTTAAAAAAGCACGTATTTCAAAGAAGTTTAGAAGCTAAGATTATGACTTATTTTTTTTGGATCCTTGATACAAAAAATACAAACAAACTTACTTTTTACATTTCGCTATCTTGAAAAATGAAAAATTTATAAACACCGAAAGAAGGCCTTCATTTAAGCAAATAAATATCAATCTTATGCTGTCATCTCTCGGTAATAGATAAAGACATTTATTAGAC
Source organism: Maratus speciosus (assembly GCA_963932465.1). Classification (NCBI taxonomy): domain Eukaryota; kingdom Metazoa; phylum Arthropoda; class Arachnida; order Araneae; family Salticidae; genus Maratus; species Maratus speciosus. The sequence goes on from OZ010793.1 coordinate 578,167,762, forward strand.
AATTACTTCATACAATTCTCATGTTGTAAAAAAGAAGAAAAAATTTAAAAAATATTAAAATTCGAAACGTCCCCAAAATGAGATGTTAGGCATAAATGGGTTAAGGAAGCTAAATCGCAATTTGCTTGTTCGGAAAGTTAGGCAAGAGTAAATCTCGATGACATCTTGGAAGTATTCATAGACAATGTAAGAACTGGCTTTAAATGCATTTTAAATATTCGTTTCCCCATCTCATTGCCTAACAACTTTTTTCTTAACGCTATCATTATCCTTTCTGGTAAAATTTAATTGTTAAAAACTGCGCACTATGGAAGCATTTTTTTTAATTAAAGAAAACAACATGTTTTAGTTTATAACAAACAAGTTGACCCGCCCGCCGTTGCCCGGGTTCGTGATATTAACTTTAAATAAACTTCAGATTTGTATGATTTTATATCTTTAACCCGATTTTGTATGAATGTATATTTTTAAATGAAAACTTCGCAAAAAGGATATTGATATTTAATTGTAAAAGCGCTCATAAGAAATCTTTTTCTTGTGTTTCCACGTAGGGTCCTTTTACGTGGGGTAGTTTAAAAATTGTTCTTGTCGTCTGAAAATTTTTGAAATTTCTATCGATTATAAATATAATGGTTTTCCAGTCCCGTGAAAAAAAACTTGATATCTAATTGTAAACGCAGTATGTTTTTTGTTCGTTTGTTTGTTTTCGCATTGGGCCCGTTATCATAACAAAAAATAAATAACTCTTGTCATTTTTTGCTTACGTATTATCCGTTGACAATGCTCCGTCCGACATTGGTCTTCGGGAGGCTCGAAGTGACCAGCAGTCGCGAACTGCACATGTCTCAGCTTTAGGTATGTATTTTTGTGAATCGATATTTCTGAAATCGAGCTCTAGAGGGGCGTTCACTGTTTTTTTTAAAAAAAAAAAGAAAAAGAAAAACGGACTAAAAGACGGAGATTCTACTGGCAATCGAGACGCCAGTACTATTTCCGTATTTTAACGGAAATTTCCCCCCAGATATTCCAGAAATCCGTATTTGTACGAAAATTTTCCCCCATAAATTACAGAAAATTTTCCATTTTTCAGAAATTTATGGCGGAAATTTTCCATTAAAATACGGAATAATACTGGCGTCTCGATTGCCAGTAGAATCTCCTTTTTTTAGTCTTTTTTTTACAGTGTTGCCGAAAGGTAGAAAAATTAAACCGCGAAAACGAAACTTTTGAAAATTTTTGAAAGGGTTAACAATAATATTTTTTCAAAATGATTGCTGCGTTTAAGACGTAAAAGTACAAAATTTAATACCATGTCTTCCCTTTTTTCATATACCGAGTGGTTCGCCGTATGAACGTTAAAATATTCCAAAAACAACAATAACAACAACATTTGGTTCTCCCCTTCTATGGTTTCCAGAAAGTAGGGGCTGAACATGAGCGGACGCGCTTGCCAATTTTTCGAAAAAATACGTTTTCACCAAGTTTTTAATTAATATATTTGCTAATTTTCAAAAAATTAAAAGTCTAAACATCAGGTGCATCAGGACCAGCCTTAGATACTCTCATTTAAAATTTCAGACTTGTACGTGCGATAGATTGCGCTAGCTATCGCCAACAGACAGACAGACATACACAGACAGAGCAAAACTTTCTTTTATTAGTATAAAGATACAATTGTTTAATCAAAAATAGATGTATTGATGTAAATAGAATTGCAATTAAATTTATATTGAATCACTATATAAATTTCGTGGCACTTGGATTTTACAATCATAGTCTATAATTCATGGTTTGATGTTAGAATGTAGAATAATATTTAAAATAATTAATAAAATTTTAATAATAAATATACCACGAACAACGCCGGTTAAAGTTAAATAACTTAGTTATAAAATCAAATCAGCTAACCTACCAATAAAAGTTTCTGTACGGAAGTGTGGTTTCAATACATTTTCAATTTCATATGATGCATCATATTTAATGGAATATTTCTGGTACTATTATTTAGACCCAGTACTTTTTTTATTAATTTTAAAACATAAAAAGTTACGCAGCATACATAGAAACGCGTGGCACTTTTCTTCAAAAGAAAATAATATAACTTATTTTTCAAGAAAATATAAATTTCAAAACAGAAAATTGAAAACGCCTATTCCGTAAATTATGCATTATCTTTTAAAATGCAGATAAACATGTAAATAAATTTCGCAGAAATATTAAATAATTTTCTTCATTCTGATTTGAACTTGTTTTAATCAAATAACTAAAAATCATTACGCAAAAAAAAAGAGATTTTGCCTACCTTTTTTTTTTTTCTTTTTTAGATTCCGCCTATAGTTCTTTGAAACGAGAATTTGTTCAGAGCCAGACTTCCAGTTTAATGAAATGACAGTAAATTTCTTTGTACCCGTTGTCAGGACAACCTGGTTTAAGGGAGATGGATTGCAATTTGCTCTTTCCGAAAGTTAGTTAGAAAGCAATCTTGATGAAATCTGAGAAGCAGTGACAGTCAAAGCAAACATAAGTTTTGAATACCTTTAAACAAGTCAAATTTTCATTTCAAATGATAGGAGTCACACCTTTTTAACTTTTAGAATTTTTAACTATGGAAGAATAAATTCTAAAAGCACTATATTGTCTGAATGACGCTTAGAAGTATGAATAAAAGTTGAACTATAAATTTATTCTGTTGAGCTGTCTACATGACAGACCAGATGTTATTACCAATAAGGTTTTTCTGAGCGAAATATGCTGGCTGGTTGTCGGCCCAGTTAGCTTAAACGGAAAAGCATTGGCCTTGTAAGCCAAGGATCTGGGTTCGATTCCCAGCCTGGGCATTTTTTCGCTCAGTTGGAAATATTAAATTCGTATAAATATATGTAATATAGTCATTGTAAAATAGACATGTTTTATAACATGTATGTATATACAGGGTGCAAAGGAAAGTCCCTTTAACCTGAAAATATTTGCGAACGGAGAAAGCTACAGCATTGGAAGTGAGGTAACGGTACAGTAAAGCGACTACGCACGATTTAATGCAAACGACAGTAGCGCCCCTAGTGGCGAAATTTGGAAGATAGCCATTGCAAATCGTAAACGAAAAGAGATAGAGCAAAATTTCCAATTAGAAAGTTTTAGAGCATCAGTTAATTAGTACAAAACGACATTTGGTTTACATGGATAAGATAAATCTTCGCCTGTATACCCAAAAATGTCCGAAATCGATGCACTCTAATTTGTGTAAACGTTTGAATGGGATAGCCAGAAGTATGAAGAAATACGCACAATTTATTGCATAAATACGTACTTATCTCAATAAATTTTGATAACATCCCCCCCCCCCCCAAAAAAAAAAAACCAACATAAATTGTCTCACTGATAAAAAGTTAATATTCACTATGTACGAAAAGTTCGCTATTGCTCACGATACACGTTTGTATTCGTGAGAGTAAATCTGCATACACATTTCTCAGCATGGAAAGTCTATTGCGAGCCTCTTCAACACGACGACTTAGATTTAACCCTTTCAAGGGTGGTAGATAGACGGTCTAGCCACCTAATTTTAATTCCAAAGCTGATAAATGACACCAAGGATATTTTAATAAAATTTTGCTTTTGTAATGAAAGTCCAAATTAGCGGGTTTTTATTTTATAAGAAATTCGTTTGAATATTCTGGTGTCAGTCAATTATTTCATCATTTTACGAACATAATTATTCTGCCCCTGAAAGGATTAAACCAAAAATTTAAACGCATTAGAAATTAAATTTTTACAGGCATTACAATACAGTACAACGTCACAATTTGCAATAGAGCATTGCTACATTTCCGAAATGTGAATATGCAAAGTAGAATCGTTGCTCATCGATTTCGGACATTTTTGGGTATACAGATGACAATTTATCTTATCCGTGTGAACCAAATGTCGTTTCGTACTAATTAATTGATGCTCTAAAACATTCTAACAGGAAATTTCGCTCTATCTCTTTTCGTTTGCGATTTGCAATGGCTATCTTCCAAATTTCGCCACTAGGGGGCGCTTCTGTCGTTTGCATTATGTCAGGCGTAGTCGCTTTACTATACTGTTACCTCACTTGCATAGCTGTAGCTCTCTCCGTTCGCAAGTATTTTCAGGTTAAAGGGATTTTCCTTTACACCCTGTATGTAAGAAGCATGTATGCATATAAAATGTATATATCGCTCACCCGCCAGAAAAGTGACACATCTCGACAAAAGTAAATTTCACAAAAGAGGCAAAAGAAATTTTGCATGATCTTACAGTAACATGAAATTGCATCTCTTAGCCTCTGCATGCACGAATAAAAATGTGCATAAAAGCATAAAACCCTTAAGAATGAAGACATTGGATAAAGTTTGGAGGTTTGTGTAATTTTACCTTCCGACACAATCCACTTCTCTTCTCTGGTCACAAATGGACCTATAGCGTAATAAAATGATTTTCCGTATAACTACACTTATGAAATGTTTTGTGTAGCAACTATTACAGACCTATTAGTGGAATAAAACTCAAAATGAATTTTTGCGAGATGCGTCACTTTTCTTGCGATATCTATATTATAAAGGACAAACATATCTGTGCGTAACGCATACGTCATTTTGCGAATGGCAACATTTGAAATTTGAAATAAAATTTCCGTTGTGCAATTTTCTCTACTGCAAATTTTTAAACTTCTAAACATCGCACATTTTAAATTTTTACACTGTCGTATGATGAAAAAAATGCTTTTTTAAATGCAATTTCTTTGAAAGCTGTATCGCAATTTATTTTTGAGATATTAATTTTTTTTTTAGTTTTTAATACAATTTTTCTAATTGTGGCAACAAAAGTAGCCCATTTCTATTGAAAGTAAAGGGGGAATAGTCAAAAATAGGAGGTTACTGTATCTAAAATGTTGCCATTTTCTCATAAAACCTGAAAAAAAAGTTGAAATTAAAATACGGGCAATGTCAAGAATATTGTCTGTTATTCCGCGATAATGACATCATATGCATACTTTTCTATATACGAAGTGTAAGGCTGGATTGTAAAAGTGGATTGCTTTAGCGGATGCAAATGACGTCATTTTATAATAAAGCGTGTATCTTAATTCTTAAAACTGAATTATGGTTTGTAGGAGTGCGATATTTTCACTGCCCGGCTGCTTTGAAATTCTTCACAGGTGAAAAAGCTTCACTTTTGAAAATTATGTAATCGAAATCACACACTGATAAAACGCAATGTTTTACAAAAATTTAGAGTGTCTTTATAAAAGAGATGTGACATGCAAATCATAGCGATTTATATTACAGAAATTGATGATTGTCGCCTGGAGGGATTTGCTTCGCCGAGTTAGACAAGAAAACAAATTATTCGAGGTTTAAAATAATATCATGTTCCCCAAGTTTTTGTCCAAAATTATTTTTTTCCAAAAGAAAATTTATTGTTATCCTTTAAATATGTAACTGTAATTTTATCAAAATAACATAATTTGCTTAATTTAATTTTTCATAATTTTATATAATCTATATATGTAAAACACAAGTGTGTTTTTTAGTTATCTGCCCTGCCAATTTTACTAATATATATATATACATATATTTTTTAACTGAAAGCTGTTCATTTGTAGATGTGATCGCACTATCTATTTTTTTTTCAATATTTCCGTTTTTCTGTTTTAATTTTAAAAGCATTTTATTAAATTTCTTCAAAATGGTGAAAATTAGATAGCTTTCATTATTGCAGACAAGAGAGAAGTAACGAAGTTTATATATCTTTATTCATGCCATTTTCTGATAAAAATTCAAAATTGTTGATAAAAATTGTTGTATAGGGTTTAGTTTATAGGGTCATTTTTCCTCATAAATTTTCTATATGATTTTTCCTTCTGCATGTGTACTGATACTAAGTTTCAGACACTAAGCGAAATGGTTATTCAAGTGAAAATGAAGTCATATTTAAAAGAAAACGGTCCTTTTCTTAGATAAAACTAAACTTTTTAACACAAATGCGTCTGAAAAACATAAATTACGGAAATTTTTACTCTCCGGAATTGAGATTAGAATCTCAAGTAAAGATTGCGTCTTTTCTCATAAAAGATATTGCTGACAATCGTGACTTCAAGTTTTGAGTTAAAATGATTTTTAAATGATAAAATGATGAGTTTGTTAAAATGTTTGTATGAAATGTTTTTAAAATGATGAATGTGGATATGAGACGTGCGTATGCAAATTTTTAAAAGGTGAAAATTGCTGCTTTTCTTTCCAGAATACCAAGCATAAGAGCCTCTATTGATAACCACATCCTAATAACTGATCTTTATTATATTTTACTGATTGAGTATCTATATTATAAAGAACAAACGTATATGTGCGTAATGCTGACGTCATTTTGCGAATGGCAACACTTCACGATCAAATTTCGGTCTTGAAATTTTCGCTACTGCAATTTTTTAATCTTCTGACCATCGCACATTTTCAATTTTCGTCGCATTGAGAAAAAATATACTTTCAAATGCAATTTGTTTAAAAACTGTATCTTAATTGATTGATGTATTATATTTTTAAAAATAAGTTTATCTTATCACGTGCCGGTTTCAAGACATAATAATAATAAACACTTTGTGCATAAAGCAACAAACATTGTTCAGCATTTGTCTCTGACTATTTTTGCATAACAAAATTATTACTTCCGCTATAAACAAATAAAAGAATAATATTAAAAAAAGACCAATCTCACATATTTGTGAAAGTCAAATTAACGAAATTAATACTTCTTTTATAAACAAATAAAAGAATAATATTAAAAAAAAAAACACAAATCTAGCATATTTGCATTTGTACAATTTAAATTTTTAGATCACTAAATAGGAATTTTTTTTTCTTTAAAAAGAAATTTTTTTGTAAAGTTCATCTCAGTTTACTGATTGTCTATGGTTTTAAAAACAATTTTAAAGCATGAAATATTTTTTAATTTATCTATATCGCGCGGAGCTCGATTACGATCGATTTATCCGTTTGTCCTTAAAAGAAAATAAAGACTTCGTCATTTTCTTACGGCTAATATCCGTTAAAAAAAGACATTCCCTATGAATAAATAAATAAAATAATATAAATAAAACACAGATTTAACAGACAGCTCTGAAATTATCAGAATATAGAAGGATGCCATAAGTAGCAAAATCTTGGTCAAATAACTCTTAGCTTGCGGCTAATAAGAAGATATCGCTTTTGATAAATTAAAAAAAATTATTTGATTGTATAAGTCGTATTTTTCATATGAAAAATGCTTTTTTAATGTAAGTGGGAAATCTAAAAAATTATTACATATAAAAAATTATTAGTTTTCAATTTAAAATAAATGTTTTTACCTATATTCTGTAACCCGGGAAGCCCGGGTACGATCCTCTAGTGTAAATAATGACTAAGTTAGAATATATAAAGGTAATTTATCCAGTTATTGCAGACTCGGAATTAGCTTGAAAATTTATCATTGAAACATTCAAAAAAATTAATTCATATCGTGTGAAACTAAAAACATGCAAATCAAAGAAGAAAAAATTGCATTTTCTTCCGGCGTCTTAAATCGTTAATGCAGAGATCACTATGAAGAGAACTCTCCTTACAATGGAGCTTCTAATTCTGCCTCTAATCAACAATCAGCATAATGGGGGTGCATCGATCATAAGCGAAGTCGAAGAAAATGTCTTACTTCGTTGATCATTTAAAAAAAAAAAAAAATCCAGTTTAATGATAATAGAAAAATCTAATCACGAAAGAATCTGGAAAAACAATCGAATATACCTAAAACATAATAAAAAGTGACATTAATATGTCCAAAATTGAAAATTTCGGCCCGTGCGAATCCATTAAATTGATATTTCCATTTATCAAAGAATTTATCATTCCAAAACTAAAGTAACAATCTTCAATAAATCTATTTTCAACATTGCGCAGGTCAGAGAATAACTTGTCACGTGATCATAATTCCTCTTTTTATCTTCTTTTGCGGTCAGGAAGAACTATACATGCTTTTCAATTTTCCGCAGGGACAAAAAGAAAAATAGGTGAATTTAAAAATCCTTCTATACATAAAAAAAAGTAACGTTTTGGAAATGGACCAATGAAAATCTGCGTAGATACCGCGAAAAGCATCAGATTGGTCAAAGATTTCTGACGCTATAAGGGGTGTTACAAAGGTGGGGGGGGGGGGGGACCCGGCTCTGTCGCCAAACGGCGCCAAGTTTGTCGGAAACTTGGTGATAGATCGCCAAATTTGGCGACCAAAATTATTTGTCAAAAGTGACTCCAACTTACCGCTATTTTCAGTATTTCGCCAAATTTCCATAGGCTCCCATTGAAATCCAATAGTGTTTATTTTCTTGCAGAAAATCAACAAACTGAGATTATTTCAATGCAACAAAAACTAATATTAGATTATGAATAGAGCTTAATTGAACTATTTACATTATTTTTAAACACAAACACTAACTATTCACAATATTCGTATAAAGGGATTGCGAAGCGATCCAGAATGGAAACGCGAAACAATTACGTCTAGGGTTGGCTAGAAAATAGGGATTGCTTTGCGATACCGAATGGAATCGCGAAGCGACTACGCGGGGGGTTGGTGAGCGTAACGAGCAGGGGGACGGAGCCCCCATAGTTAATGCAAAGATAAAAAAAAAACATTTTTTAACAAAAATCTGTAAACGTTTCTTGAATGTTTTGACTACACAGGGATATAAAATATAAGGTTGGATGTAAAAGATTTCATACAGAAATCTTTAATGAAAATAAATTATTTTTATAAAAAGGTGTCTTAAATAAATCTTCAAACCCGACAAATTCTACTGAAAGTTTATTGAAAAGAGGACAAAATTTACTATATTGGGCTAAAAGATTAAAATAGGATTACTTTAACAACTGCCTCAATACAACTTGGAAACTTGAAAAATAACAAAAAAGGCAGGAAAATACCTTTAATATAAAATTACAAAAATCGAAAATCTGAGCACGGTTTACCGTTGGACTTGATCTTCATCTATCTGAAATAAAGTTTGCAGACTTCTACGTGTGATAGATCTTCCTGCCCATCGTCTGCATGCTAGTATACAAGCCCTTCATTTACTTAATATTACTACGGTGTGCCCATTAAAGTCCGGTCAATCTCTATTGAGTTCAAAACGATGAGAGCTTTAATCATGAACTTGGTGTAGGTATAGTAAAGTGGCTATGCGCTATGTGTTGAGATCACTTGCAGCACCACCTGGTAATAATCTGTGGAATTAGTGTTTCTATCTCGAAAACGGTACGAGATACGAAATAAAAGCAATTAAAAAGTTGTGGAGTGTCCTCGATTTAGTATGAAATAATGTCTTACCTGTAAAAATAACTTTAATAAAAGCCCCGAAAAGTAATATTTTTCATTCGCCACTAATTGAATGCAGATGTGTGACATGATCTGGTAGATTCCCATTTGTAAATAAAACTAACACATGTACTGTTCGTTTTCGAAAGCTTCGCCCAGCACCCTAAGACGATTCTACTATCCAAAGGGGTATTACGCTGAGATGAATAGTTTCAGAAATTCTAACGTCGTTCACTTATACGTTCTCATTAACATTGGCGCTCAGTCAAACGCAGTTAAACAAACTCCGCTCACCCCTATTTTGATAAAATCAAAGCAGACCTGACGCTTGCGCAAAAGCGCGGAGGTTTTTGCTTTCCGAAAACAAACAGTAAGCAAGTTTTAGTTTTTTTTAATAAGAAAGACAATGCGTTAAATGTATCCGCTATCGGCTGCAATGCATGATGCATTTTGCATGGTGGATACATTTTAGTGTTCTTAGCTGAATTTTCTTATTAAAATAAACTTTAATTTGCAACGTGTGTTGGTTTCATTTGTAACTGGGAATCTTCTTTTAATGTCACACTTCTGCTTGCAATTAGTGGCGAATTAAGGCTGGTGATTGGATAAAAAATATGTACATTTTAAGACTTTTAATTAAATAATTTTTACATATAAGACATCATTTCATAATAAATCGAAGACATCTACAATATTTTCTAATTACCTGTTTTAGACGATCCGTTCATATCCGTTCATGACCCGTTCATGTCGCAGTTCTGAGGTGAACGAGGTGGACAGGATTTTAGTGGGAATCCTGTGTGCGGAAATAAAAACATTTTCCATGCATACAGGTAATCTTAAAAAAAGTATTTATTTAAAGTAATTTAACAGAATATAGTATTTATTATTTTTAGTTACTCTGACACGCAACTAAAATATTTAAATAAAGGCAGTTTTTGACATTCTCCAATATAGCTGAAAACTGTTTTTGAATTCCATTTGTCTGTCTGTCTGTTAGTCTGTCCGCTCTCTAAATCGTGTAAATATACTTTGATTGCCATGTAATTGATATATGTTATTGAGATTTATCATGGTATGTTCGGTATCGAAAATGTAGTACGTAGCCTTTATACTTCGTTTACAGTGACACTCAAAATAATTCCATTACATTGCGGTGTATGGGAGAAATCGTTTTATTGTGTTTTAATGATGATCTACGTTAATTTGCGCCGGAGCCCACAGGAGCTCAGCTCCGGTACTTCTCTGTTTTCAGTAAATATTTAAATATTGGTTGGAATTCACCGGAGCTCATAAATACAGGGCTCCGGAGCCTAGTGCAATAGCGCTTCTGTAAAAACGATGCCTAAATTACCCTTCAGTTCGATTTTCTTTTGTGACAGTTAGGATATTTTTCAATTGGATCATTTATTTATTTATTTTTTTTAATTTAGATATCTCAGATGAAAAGAATAGTTTCAATTATTTTTATTCAACGAGCATCAGTTTGAGTTTGTTTCTTTGAGGTTTTTAGTCTTCAATTGTATACGAGTATGAAAAAAAGTTAGAGATTTTTCCAATTATTTTTCGTCATGAACGCTACTCATGCCAAGGCTCTGCTCTGCACCTTTAAGAAGTCACTTTTATTTGAAAGTAGATATAATTGCTATATATTGTTTGTTATTCTGATTGAAAGCAATCGAGCAGTGTTTCGCCTTTTTCTATAAAAGCATCGAATCTTTCTTTTGTGTGTTAACAGTATTTCCGAATCATAATTCTTCCATTATTTAATTGCAGAATTCTGTGTGTGATTAACATTAAAATTTGGTCACGATTTCTATTCAGAAGGAGTGATAAACTAAAAAGAGGACAATTAAGTATATGCAAGTAGATATATTTAGAATTTTTATTTTACTAAAGAAAAAAAAGATGATTAAATTTTGCAAATATGAAATATATATATGTGTAGATTGGAGTGAAGGCGGAGGGCGGGGTGCACGCTTCGGTTTTAGTACTGCATAATTTTAGGGCTCCGGTACTTTTTTTGGTAGAAATTAAGCCCTGGATCTACCATTTCAAACATACTGAAATTGATATACAACACCGAAGCGAATTACAAAATGTCTACTATAGAATATGATATGTGTAGCATTTATCGTTCTTTCACAGGGGCACACAAAATAATTCGGTTACAGCACTGCGTATGACAGATAAAAGTTGAAAGTGCATTTTCAATTGTAGTATGCTTTTTAAAATTTAATACAGTAAACTCCCGACTATCCAGCCTAATGAGGCGGAAGGGTAGGCCGGATAACAAAAAAGCCGGATAGGTCGGAGTTCTATAAATGTTTATTCTTTTCATGCCCTCCCTCCGCTATGATATTAGAAACACATGTTACACATTTTAAGATAAATTTCATACATACAGTACATGCAGTTTCAGAATAAGCAAAACATTAACATAAATCGTAACCTAATTCGTAAAAAATGAGTAAATCTTATTTTTCTGTTTATTAATAAATAATTGCACAAATATGAAAAGTTATGCATTAGATAAAACAGTCAAAACTTACAGTTTTTAGTTTTTAAAAAAGGTTTTTTTTTTTTTTTTTTTTTTTTTTTTTTTTTTTTTTTTTTGCTTCTCCCTGTTAATCCTCTTCCGCGAAGCAATGTCCCTCCATTTTTGCAAGCAGATGATATCAGCTGGCGCCGCTTCCTCCTGCTGACTAATGTGCAGCAGTGCTGTCTCAATCGTCTTGAACTCTTCCGAACGTGGGTGAGATTTTTCCTGCAATCAACCTCCTGTTTTTCTTCTGTGACTTCTCTCTCTGCCAAAATTTCTACAACATCGTTGACAGTTAATTCATTAACTTCGTCGTTTGCCATCCATTCTGTAATGTCATCTACATTGACATCGTCATAGCCCGGTATATTTTTTAGCAACGAAAAAAGTTTATCGTTCTTATCTTCCACTTCAGCTTCCCACACTGGTTTATGTCCACCTTTATGGTAAAAGAATTTTCCAAGACCTTGCAATTATTATGTTTCGAATTCTCTACTATTGCATTTTGCAATCCCTTTTTCTTTTTGCCCCTTCGTCAGCACTTTCTCACGGACGGGAACCTGCCTGTCTCAGCCACTTGCAAGTGCTAGTAGTGCTTTAAACTTTTTACTAAGCCGGATAGTACAGAGGGCCGGATAGTCGAGAGTTTACTGTACAATTTTTTAATATTACCTTTTTCGGATAAAATCTACAGATCATATACAAAACTACACACAGTAATTCAAGTACATTACCTTTTGTTGACAGAAATTACTGAAGGGAAGATTTTAACTGTGTGTTGCATTTCCGAACTCAGTTAATTTTTATGTAATATGCATTCATTTAAAATCTGTGGATCATATACAGAGCTTCACAAAAGAATTCGAATACGGTTTCGACTATTAGTGGTAATTATTGAAGTTGGGATTTCAACTGTGTTATGTGTTTTCGAAATTACAAGGGAACCACTTTTTTTATTGCTCTCACCTAGCATTGAGACCTGGTGCATTTTAAAGCCCTATATTACGAAGTTTGAGAATCGATAAAATTTTTCTGTTAACCCGAGATTGCTCGAGCAGGGTATGTCATACCCAGGCTGGGCACGGTTATTACATTTCTCACCACTAATTTTCTAAAAGTAATCGTCAAATTATTTTTGTGAGCAATGTCAACGATTAAATAAAATGACGATTTTTGTTTGAATTTATTGGTGGCAAAGTGTTAATCGTTCATATCCTGGATATGTGCGAGCATTTCTGGGTTAAAATAATATTTCTTGATTTTACAGCAGCATAACTTTCTTAAAAGGCAATTTTCGAGACACTTATCGGAGTATTAACATTGAAGTATTTTTTTAAAGCATTTTAAACTAAAAATTAGTTAATAATAAGTATGAAATATTGAAAAAGTTTATAAATTCCTTCGAGAACCCACGAATTTGATTTTGAAAAATTGCAACATTATATTTACTTTTATGGCGGGGAAACAGTTGGCGTTTTCTTTTTCAAAAGTAGAGAGTTTTCCACCAACCCTATCCAAATGCCATAGCTGTTTGACTTGTATGAGGAATGGTTTGCACTTCAGTAGAAATTGTAATGTCCGACCTAATTAGCCACAGTAATTTTTCTAAATTGTGTAAAAATATTAATTTACTTTATGATTACTTTTACCAAAGGATCATTTAAAACAGCAACACTTTGTTTTAAACATTCGAAACTTTATTCCATTAGATTTAAAAAGAAAATAGTTTGCTTATTTTGTATTTCACTAAAAAATAGATTTCAATGATCTTGGAAGCTTTTATAGAATTATATTTACTATTTTTATATATTTATCGTCTGCATAGAAAGAAAGAATAACGTAATATTTGTCTCCTATGCTATCAATTATAAGAAACATCGCAATCTGATATAATTCTAATATATACTGTACATTTACTCCCCGGATAAAGCGGGCGTAAAAATTGTAGCGCCATATTTGGCGACTTAACTCATTTTTGGCTTGAAATAAACAAATAAAAATGTAATAATAAAAAATTATAAGCATAAAAAAGTATATAAAATATGATTTTAACAGAGAAATTTTATCGGTTCTCTCACTTTTATCTATAGGGCTACAAAATGCACCAGGTCTCGTTGCTAGGTGCGAGCATCACCAAAAGTGGTGCCCTTGTTAGATATAATTTTTCACCTTATTAAACAGTGAAATTTCCTTACACAGTCCTGAATGTGTTAAAAAGTGTTTCATATTCTATGCCGGTATGTTTTTTCTTTTATCTTATTTTCCCTTGTTTCTGTAACTTGACAACATAGCTTTCATAACTGACATTAAAATTCATTATCATTTCCAAAACATTTCTGAAATGAGTTCTCATTTCAAAACACTTTTACCATAAACACATGCAAAGTTACGTAAAAAGCATAAAGTGGTGTAATGCCATTTTCCTTATAAATAAGAAAATAATGGGATAAGAAAATAGCTTTTTAAATTCCAAATTGAAAACTGCTTCTCTCTGAATTATACATTAGCTTTTAGAATGCAACACATATGCATTTAAATTACAACATAACAGTCTAAAAATTGCTTCAGTCTGACCTGAGTTGATATTATTTGAATAACAAAAGACAATCAAGCTATAAAATTTGTTCTTTATGCTTATTTTGTAAGTTTCTTATGGGAATTTGATCAGTGCCCAGAGTTTCAGTTTAATGAAATGGCAGTAAGCATCTTTCTTTATGCCCCCGTTGTCAGGGTAACCTGATTTAAGGAAGATGGATCGCAATTTGCTGTTTCCGAAAGTTAGATACAGAGTAATTTTAAGGAAATCTGAGAGGCGTTTTAACAGTCAACAAAGACATGCGCTGTAAATACTTTTAATGATAAAAAGATTTCTTTTTAAATGTTCACCAGTAATTTCACAAAGTTTCCATTTCAAGAGTTTTTAACTATTAAAGCAAATTTGCAAGCGCAATATTTAATAAAAAATATAGCCTAAATAATATTTAATATTATTAATATAATTAAAACAATAACTATTAGACCGGGGGGCAGCTGCACAGAACTTGATTAGCATATTAAAGTGCAACTGATCTGCCAAGTCATATCTTGGTGGAAACCACCTTCAGACACGATTTTAGTGATTGACAGGTAGGTTTACCATTGTGTTCTACTGCATCCAAAGGTATGAAAACATGAAGGACTGGGAGCAGGAAAACACAATGGTAAACCTACCAATCAACTACTAAAATTGGATTTATAGGTGTTTTCCACCAAGATATGACTTGGCAGACCAGTTGCATTTTAATATGCGAAACGAGTTTTAACTAATCCTGGAATTTCGCCCGTCAACTCCATGAGGGTTTTTGCAACCGCCTCTCTTGTATATGTAATGAAAAATATAGTTCCAGTATTCAGCCAATAATGTTCCTTAAGGGGTCTCAGGACTCTTACAGCTTTAAAATTTTCAAAATTTTAATTTTTTTAGGTGTTATACTTCTGTCTTTTCTAAACATTTTCACATAATTGTTTCCTTGAAATTCCCATTAGAACAGAAGTTATGGCTTTTAAACAATTATAACCGCTCAATAGCTGAAGCGGCGTTTACGAAACTTGGAAGTCATTTTTCTCCAAATGACGTTTTTGGGCATAACGCTTATGATATCTCAAAAAATTCTGAATATTTTTTCATGAAATTTTCAAAACATATGTTTCATGTTAGACTGTATAAACTGAACCTAAAATTTCCTTTTTATTGTTAAAAATTTTTTTTTACTTGATCGTACTGTTGAAATGTGCTAAATTTTGCATTAGCTAAATACAGCTTTAAAACTAGAAAAATGCTTTAAATACGAATTTATTTAGGTTCAGGGTAATTATTACAATGTGAAGTATAAGTAGGCACCAAAATTTTCATTCTAGTTGCAAAATTTATTTTGTAACCATGCGCGTAATCAGTTACGCCAATTTTCTGCTTGTGAAATGGCTGACAGTTAGGAGCCTCCTGTAAATGCTAATTCTGCATGTTGCAACTTTTTAAGAGGGCACAGGACCTTTGAGTTTGTCGAAACAATGAAAAACATCGCCTTCTTCAAAGTACCAAAACACAAACAATGTGCAATTAGATTCTTTATTTCCCCTTCCTGCCTAAATTATATATCCTTAACTACATTATCCAGAAAAATAAATGCTGTATGTACAAAATTAATATTTAAATTTTAAATTTAAAAATTCATCTCACTAATGGGTGATTAAGTGCTACGCGCATGATAAAACTCTATATGATGCATTATAGAAAACAATTTTTGAACAAAATAGAATCATAGCACACCTACTTCTAACTTAAAACCAAAATATAAGCAAAAAGTTTTATTTAAAATTTAATTCTAGCACAAAATTTAAAAAAAGTTAAAAAGTCTCAAATCAAGTTTTTCAAATTGAAAAAAAAAAAAAAAAAAAAAAAAATTATGTGATTTTATTTTGGTTTTAGCGTATGGAATATAAAGAAACGCATATTTGGTTAATTTTTTTTAAGTTGTAGCTTACATAGTTTAAAAGTAACAGTGCGCGCAAACTCCAAATTTACTAATATAAGAAACCACATTTTAAAGTTTCAATATTTACGGACCTTTCATTATACTCACCGTTTATAAATGATTATAACGCAAGAAATAATGCAGATTTTTTAATGCGGTTTTTGCATATTGTTGAGAAATTTTAAAACATTCAGAATAATGCAAAAAACGAAAACTGATTTTTTGAAAGTCTAAAAGGCTAATATTAAGACAAATATTAATTAATACAAAAATAAATTACATGATAGTACTGAAAAGGTTTTTCCAAGCTGCAGAGAGCATTGTGGAATCAGATTTATCATTAACAATAACATCACGATTAAGATAAATAGCTAAATTTTCAAGAAAGTTCAATTGTCCAAGAAAGTAAAGAAGTAAAGTAGAATCAAGAAAGTTGCCCCCTTAAATACATGAAATGAAACAAAAATACTTACATCTCTCATCCCAATAAAAATTGCGTGTTAAAATCAAATACATTTTAAGATATTAAATGTTAAAAATAGTTTTTACATTTTTTAACCATTTAGAAAAATGGTTATTGTTCTCGGTCAGGGTAGGAAATCAAAAACATATCTGAAGCATTTTAATAGTTGAATCCCGCATTTTATTTGTTTTCTGATTGGTCTATACAGTAATCTGTATTTTCCTTTTACTTTCAACAGAGATGGATACTTCTGTTGCCACTATGGCAAAAAAGTAATAAAAACTACAAAAAAAAAATTAATAACTCAGAAACAAATTGAGATATAGCTTTCAAACAGATTGCAATTAAAAATGCATTTTTTTCTCTATACGACGATATAAAAAGTAATATTGTGAGATGTTTAGAAGTTTAAAAATGAAATTTCATTTAAAATCGGTCCAGGAATATTAATGTTTAATCCATGGTGTACGTAATGTATGACCAGCTCCGTAGAAGTTTAAAAATTTACAGTACCGAAAACTGTAAAACTGAAATTTCTTTTAAAATTTGTTCATGATGGGTCCAGGAATGTTAATGTTTAATTCATGGCGTATATAACGTATGACCAACTCCGTGCGATTTTTTATGTTTTAAATTTTAGTCTTTGAAAAAATCATTTTCCAAATGGTCGTTGTAATTTGTTAAATTGGTTTTTTTTTTTTTTAACCATTTGGAACAATGGTTATTGTCCTCGTCAGGGTAGGAAATCAAAAGCATATCTGAAGCTTTTTATTGGTTTTCTGATTGGTCTATACAGTAATCTGTATTTCCCTTTACTTTCAACAGAGATAGATACTTCTGTTGCCACTATGACAAAAAAGTCAAAGTATGAAAAAAAACAACAAAAATAAATTAATAACTCAGAAACAAATCGAGATACAGCTTTCAAACAAATTGCATATAAAAGTACATTTTTTTCTCTATACGACGGTGTAAAAAGTTAAAAAATTTTGGTCACTACGCGGTGGATTTCTAATAAATGGCTGGATAGATATGATGAAATTGTTACTGAAGGTATAAACCTTGTTGACACACAATATGACCATCTGTTATGTTCATCAAGTAAAAAAATTAGAAATTATGGCAATTTTAATAAAATAGAAGGTTCAAATTTTTCAGATATTTGATTTTACATTTGTTTTCTCGCGAACTAATCTTTGTATTTTTATTACTTTCTTCTATCTTGACAAGAAGAAAGTATTGGTTTCATGAAAATTTTCGAATTCCAGTTTTCGACGGATTTATACGTTTTAGGGGTCAGAGATTCCAAAAAACATGTTTTTACAAAATGTCTGTCTGTGAGTCTGTCTGTCTGTCTGTCTGTCTGTCCGTCTGTCTGTCTGTATGTGACACAAATGTTGTGGGCACTCTATCTCAAGAACTAAGGCACGGAATTTAATAAAAAATTATATTCAGGTAGTCCCTGATATAGATTGGTGCTGATTAGTTTTTGGTGTAAATCGCCCTGCAGGTGGCACTGCTATGTATCATTTTTCAGGATTTCCGCAAAAGCTCTATCTCAAGAACTAATGCACGGATTTTTATAAAACTTCAGATTCCGTTAATCCTTGATATGAATTGGTGCTGATAACGTTTTGGTGCAAATCGCCCAACAGATGGCGCTGCTATGCTACATTTTGAAGCATTTACACGATTTTCGTAATAGCTCAATCTCAAGAAATAATGCACGGGTTTTCATCAAACATCAGATTCAGTTAGTCATTGACATGAATTGACGTTTTGCCTCTTGTGGTGTAAATCGCTCAACAGGTGGCGCTGCTATGCTGCATTTTTTGAGATTTCCGCCATAGCTCTATCTCAAGAACTAGTACTTGGGTTTTCAACAAACTTCAGATTCAGGTATACCTGGATATGAATTAGTGCTGTTTATATTTTGGTGTAAATCGCTCAACAGGTGGCGCTGCTATGCAGCATTTTTCACGATTTGCACAATAGCTCAATGTCTAGAACTAATGCACGGATTTTCATCAAACTTTAGATTCAGTTAGTCCTTGACATGGAATGATGTTTTGTACCTTTTCGTTTAAATCGCTCAAGAGGTGGCGCTGCTGTGCTGCATTTTTTGTGATTTCCACAATAGCTCTAGCTCCAGAACTAATGCACCGATTTTCATCAAACTTCAGATTCCGGTATACCTTAATATGAATTAGTGCTGTTTGTGTTTTGGTGCAAATCGCCCAACAGGTGGCGCTGCTATGCTGAATTTTTCAGAATTTCCCCTACAGCTCTGTCTCAATATCTAATGCACGAATTTTCATCAAACTTCGAATTCAGGTGTACTTTGATACGAATTGGTTCTAAATTAATGTAATTTCTTATACTATTTAAATGATTTAATTGACGTGATTTATATAGAAGAAAGTTTTGTGATGGCCACAACATACTAGTTTCCAGTGTAGTCATTTTAAACACACATTTAAGCATTGCGCGGTAGCGCAATACTTATTTATTTCCAGTGTCACTTCTCAATGTTAATTTAACATGGAAAAGCCTATGGAGATCATAACTTTTTCATTTTTTCTTCCCACCTTATTGTTTCTGATGCCACTCATTTTTTATTCTTAACTAATTCTAATAGTATTATAAATTTAAAGTGTAAAAACGTTTTCCTGACGTCAGGGTCAAAACGAATGGTAAAATGCCTTTGCATATGGATGAATTATAACCCAGAGAGAAACATGGGCCAATTTTTTTTTTAGATTATTCAAATATTTTTCTTAATAATTCCAATTTTCGCTTTTTTCATTGAAAATCAACGGACATTTTTTCAAGAAAATGTAACATTTTTACTTCATTGTTGCAAAAATTTCAAAAGCCGTAATAATAATTTATTTCTTTTTAGTTGAAAGATTTTCACGTGAAATATTAAATTGAGCTATTTTTTTTTTCAAAAATTAAAAAGGTGAATATGGCGTCATAGTGGAAACAAAAAGGATATTTTCAGAATAAGTTTTTGCTTTGGTCAAGTTTATATTTTAGTAAAAAGTTTCTAGTGGATAGCTATTTTTACGCAGGTAGTTAACTTAGTGAGGAATTACATAACTTAAATTTTAAAATGTATTTTTTTTTTCCGAGATGAGAACTATTGATACCCCAAGTTAAACTTAGGTAATAATTTTCTGATGTGTTTACATCACCCCTTGGGAGAGAATAAGGTTTAAAAATTTAAGTAAAACTTTTATTTTTTATTTTTTACTGTATCACAGCTATAATATTGTTAAAAATTAGCAGTAAGGATTCAACACAATTTACATTTACATTCATAGCGTGAGTGGGAAATAGGGTAACTAAATTTAAGTGAAGTTAATTTTTTATGTTTTGATTATAGATTTTTTACGTTCAGATTAGAAGTTTTTGTCTAAACTACCGCAACCTGCATTACTACAGTGGTGAAACATTTTGAATTACACATTGGTAAACTGCATCCGACATTGTGATGCAATACCGCATATATCAAAGCCTGATGATGATACTCTCTATTAATTTTGAAATTCGTTCGTCTGAGTGCTTTAGTTATTAAAAAACTTGACATATTAAACAAAAACATAATTTGAAGAGCAAATTAAAAAACAAAATTTATTTCCTACATTCTTTAAGCCCGAGAAGGGACAGATATTAAGTTATTTCATTGAATTAGTTCTACATTTAATGTTAAATTTTTGTAACAAATTAGTTAAGCCAATTGAAGATTAAAAAATAAAAATAAAATTCATACAATATGATACTTAAAACACCCTAAAAAATTAGCTTCCGTTCAAATGAAATCGAAATAAATCTTAGGCATTTTTATAAGTTTTGTATTTTGTATGCATCTTATCATTTTATGCACAATTGTCGTAAACATAATACAAAATCTGCAATACAAATATTTTCAATTAAAAATGGAAGAAGTCTAAGATTTATTTCGATTTCATTTGAACGGAATCTAATTTTTTAGGGTGTTTTAAGTATCATATTGTATGAATTATATTTTTATTTTTTAATCTTGAATTGGCTTAACTAATTTGTTACAAAAATTTAACATTAAATGTAGAACTAATTCAATGAAATAACTTAATATTTGTCCCTTCTCGGGCTTAAACAATGTAGGAAATAAATTTTGTTTTTTTAATTTGCTCTTCAAATTATGTTTTTGTTTAATTATATCTCTACTCAATAAAAACTTTTGGGCTCACTGTGACAATCTCATTATTAGAAATCATGCGTGCATGCAAGGCATATAGGTTGAATTCGTTTATTAAAAATACATTAAATTTCAAATGAAATAAAAAAAACTTTATAGACTTTTCTAGATAGATATTTTCTAGACTTTTTTTTCAGGATGTTAACTATTAACATATAATTCTTTTAATATATTTTAAATTTTCATATCCGAAAGCTAATCAGACGTGGAGTTAAGGGGGTTCCCCGGTGTGATGGGTTCGTTCCGAACAGCGCACGAGTGGCATTGCGAAAAATGCCAGAATGGAACCATGAGCAGAGCAATCTGGATTGAAAGACCTCCAAGAGGAATAGGAAGGAATGCTCTATGGACCAGGCATCTCAGATTGATGGTAAGTTGAGAATGTCATCGTTTTAGCGTACTTGAAACGCGTTTTTATCAAAAACGTTGTTTTTCAAACTTTCCTCAATCATATCTCGAAAACGGTTTGACCGACTCACTTGAAATTTATAGAGTAGACTCAGCACATGTAGACGCACGGAGTGAACTACGATCATCCGAAAATTTTGAATACTTCTATTTTTTTCGTAACGAAAAAATAAAAAAAATCATGAAATTTGATTTTTTTTTTTTTTTTTTTTTTTTTTTTTTTTTTTTTTTTTTTTTTTCAGAAGTCTGCCAAAAACCCAATTTTCAATATTTTCAAATGATTCTAGTTCATTCGATGCACTTAGGCTTACATATTAAAACGCCGTTTTTTTTTTTTTTTTTTTTTTTTTTTTTCTTCAGATAAGCCAATCAGCCAAAATCGTGGAGGAAGTGAGCGTCCTTTTTTTGGAGTCAGGTGTCTTCAGAGTGGTGTAACTGGCGTTCTAATAAAAATTTTTGTTTGAAATTTGTTTTACATATTCTTGAAATAGCAATAAATGTATAATAAAAAACTCAAAGTTCTATTTTTTCATTTGTCGTCGAAAAATTTATTTACAAAAAATGTTATAAATTGTTCTGTTCTATAGTTATTAATTAAACTTTTTTAAATTTATGGTTATTTCATTTTAAAAATAACAGAAAATAATTTAAAATTACATATGTAACTGGTATTCGAAAACGAGGCTTTCGCCAAATTGTCGTAAAAAAAAATGTACGCCAAACCCGGTGCGTATATGACAATACAACAAATCATGGCATTTAATTTCAACTTCAAAGCAATGTTTTAATGGTACTACTTCTCCCGTCGACCAATTTCGACAAATTATATAAATAGCCAAACCACTCGCCAAATTATACAAATTGACATAATTTTTTTTATTTTAAATAACGAAAGGACAAATAAATTAGTATAACATTAATGAAAATACAAGTAAAACGTCGAAATAAAAATCACTTGATGGCGTAAACACGTGTAACTTCCTTAAAAGCAAGTGAATAAGACATTTACGATCAACCATTATTGGCATTTAATCTTATAGTTTAGCGACAGATTTTAGATATCCAAACAAAAAGTTTTCGGTAAAAAAAAAAAAAAAGCGCCAAGTTCTCCTTAATGTTTCGGCTAGAAAAAGTAGTGATATCTGAAGTTCGCACAAGTTAAAAGCCAAACATCCCAAATCTTTCATTGAAAATGGCTTCCTGCGACTTGGCCGTTAATGCCTTCTACAGCATTTCAAAATTAATGATTGGAAATTACGCATTTATGAATTATTTAAATATTAAAAGTAATATTAGAATGCAAAGTGACAAATTCACATAAAGACATTATAAGTAAAAGATTTCTGATAACTACCATTCAGTTTCAACAAACATTAGTTTTGATTACAGATCATTTGGTCCAGGGGTGTCCAACTGTGGTCCGCCGGATACCACTAAAATTTTACAGTTATCTTTGCCTTATCTAATCGTCGAATTGCTGCGATTCAACTTGCCGACTATTTCTTTAAAATTTTAGTGGTATCCGGCGGGCCACAGTTGGACACCCCTGATTTAGTCCACTTGTGGTTTAATTGCTATTTTGTACGGTCTAAAGCTAAAGTTATTAACGTAAAACCCAAGAAATAAAACAAATTTATTTACTTCAAATCTCGCAATATGTTACATTATATTTTATTGTATAATATTGAAATCTTGTGTATTGACGAAAGAGATTTTTTTCGTTTGAACATTTATTACAGTTTGTTTGCATACATTATGAGGTATTCGATTTATAAACTGTTAAAAGCTGATACTAATTATGTTTTAGCAATTAGGGATATTATCTCCTGAATACAAGTATTTTGTTATTTTTTACTTTTAAGCCTTTAAATAGACTGAAGTTGTTTAAATGCTTTTTTCAAATGTGTATTTTATTTCTGTACTCTGTGCCACAAAATGCCTAAAATAATCAAAAAATGTAG
Organism: Maratus speciosus; assembly: GCA_963932465.1. Lineage (NCBI taxonomy): Eukaryota > Metazoa > Arthropoda > Arachnida > Araneae > Salticidae > Maratus > Maratus speciosus. The sequence continues at coordinate 578,191,256 of OZ010793.1, forward strand.
TTGGCATGTAACTCATTTGTACATATTTGAAAATTTGAAAAACTCTCCCAAAGGCATTAACGGCCAAGTCGCAGGAAGCCATTTTCAATGAAAGATTTGGGATGTTTGGCTTTAAACTTGTGCGAACTTCAGATATCACTACTTTTTCTGGCCGAAACATTAAGGAGATCTTGGCGCTTTTTTTTTTTTTACCGAAAACTTTTTGTTTGGACATCATTACTTTTTGTATGTTTTTTCAAGTTTGTTATTCTAAACTATATTAATATGAAAAAACTTAAATTTCGGTACTTTTATGTTAGCCGGGAGCAAATCTCCTCATTAGCCTTTTGTTTTTTCGCCAATAGCAGTTTTCATTTTTCACATGTGTAAATTAGAAACAATGCTTTGGTTTTCAAATAAAATATTTTGGTTTATGTTATTATTTCTTATTTATTTATTTATTTATTTCTATGTTAAATATTCTATTAAATAAAATGAGGGAAATGCATCTATTTTAAATGAGATGACTGAAAAGTATATATCTTTAAATGAAATGAATGCAATATGAACAATGGAGTTGGGAACAGTATTTGGCGATTTGCCACTTGCGACCGGCTAACATAAAAATACATAAATTTATTTTATTGAGTTTACAAGTTTATACTTTATTTCTTTTCATATTAAAGTACTAGCCGTCTCTAGCAAGCAGTATTTACCGTATTAATTCCATGTTAAACGTTGCATCATGTTACTGTTATTCATAATTTAATTTACTTGCCCATTCTTTCGCCAAGTCGGAAGCTTTTGATAGAGAAATCAAGAACTCTTTACGATCATGGAAGCACATCGTATATTTTGTGTTGTTATGTATTTCATCTTTCGTGACAAATATCTCTTAACTCACTTATGCATGTTTCCTTACCAGTTACGATTCGTTCTCTAATGCGGAAATTTTTGAACCTATAAAGTAATCTTTTCTAATTGGGCTCACTGCCAATTGTTGCATTTTAACTGATACGACTGGGTACAAGTTAAATGGTTCTTATGAAATCCTTTGACAATATCTGCATTTGCATTAAACCATATTGATGCTAATATCTTTTTGTTTCACGTTAACCTTTTCAATAGACTCGATTACGGAAGAATAGAAGGTCTACCAGCTCACTGTCATGATCCATTTGAAAATCTATCGTTCTTCTCACCTGATCGTGTTGAAGAATTAGTCAGTGTGCCATCGTTTTATGATTTTAGCTAATTTTATTCGAAACCTGAAAACTAAAATGCGAGGAACCGGATTATAGAAGACTCATTCTAACGTACATATCGATTAACAGGTTACATATTATAGAATTATAATAATCATAAGAAGAACTGGCAGTTTCAATGCTTTAATAGTTTCCGTAAATTCTCTTTATATAATACAGAAGTTTTAGCGGTGTAAAGATTAACAACATAGTCACAGTAAGTATACTAACAGTACAATATAATAACAATAGCAGAGGTTTTGGGCAGTGACGAAACTATTAGCACTTTGGAAATATTAGTACGTTATAACATTTATCTATTCAGATGATATGCGGAAAAATAAAAATAGGTGGCTCGCATTAATAATTAACTCATTGAAAAATAGCCACTAGCTTCAAATATTTCCCAAACTTGGCGACATTTAGCAAAGTTTCGCCAAATTTGGTAATATATCATGTCAATTCTCAAATTTGGCGACAAAAAATGTTTTGTTTATTCTGGCGTCATAATGATGCATATGTATTATGTATTATACACATACCTATAATATGTATGATGCTAATTTATTACGTATTATATGCATATGTATAATATGTATGATGCATATGCATAAGTTCATTAACATCACTAAAACGCAATTAAAGGAATAGTGTTCCATAAATAGTAGGGATAATTGCCAGATTGACCAGAGTGCTACTGAAATTAGAATTCCGACATTTATAATAGACCGGGAGACGTCTGCACACACCATCACCTCATCGAGTTTACAGCTGAAATTTTAGGATTAGTTAAAACTACATTGGCATATTTAAATGCAACTGGTCTGTTAAGTCATATTTCAAATGAAAATCAAATTTCTAAGTAATTGCTTAAAAGGCGCAAAGGCCAACATAGTGAAAAAGATTCCAAGCCGGGACTCGAACCCGGGCCATCAGTATAGCGCACTGACGTTCTACCGACTAAACCACTTGGAACGATACCCAGCAAGGAAAATTTCTCACTATTATATGTTGGCAAGGCTACAAACGCAGCACAAGATGGAATATTTACCGTGAGCCTCCAACCTGGGGCAAACACGGAATATAATTAAATCCAGCATCGATAGAAACTATATTAATACATGGAAATTATTCTGGAGGGAAATATTCGCCTTGGATACAATATTTCAAAAATTCAATACCTTCAATAAAGCAATTACTTAGAAATTTGATTTTCATTTGAAATATTGTATCCAAGGCGAATATTTCCCTCTGGAATAATTTCCATGTATTAATGTAGTTTCTATCGATGCTGGATTTAATTATATTCCGTGTTTGCCCCAGGTTGGTGGCTCACGGTAAATATTCCATCTTGTGCTGCGTTTGTAGCCTTGCCAACATATAATTGTGAGAAAATTTCCTTGCTGGTATCGTTCCAAGTGGTTTAGTCGGTAGAACGTCAGTGCGCTATACTGATGGCCCGGGTTCGAGTCCCGGCTTGGAATCTTTTTCACTATGTTGGCCTTTGCGCCTTTTAAGCAATTACTTAGAAATTTGATTTTCATTTGAAATATTGTATCCAAGGCGAATATTTCCCTCTGGAATAATTTCCATGTATTAATATAGTTTCTATCGATGCTGGATTTAATTATATTCCGTGTTTGCCCCAGGTTGGAGGCTCACGGTAAATATTTCATCTTGTGCTGCGTTTGTAGCCTTGCCAACATATAATAGTGAGAAATTTTCCTTGCTGGGTATCGTTCCAAGTGGTTTAGTCGGTAGAACGACAGTGCGCTATACTGATGGCTCGGGTTCGAGTCCCGGGTTGGAATCTTTTTCACTATGTTTGCCTTTGCGCCTTTTAAGCAATTACTTAGAAATTTGATTTTCATTTGAAATATTGTATCCAAGGCGAATATTTCCCTCTGGAATAATTTCCATGTATTAATATGTTAAGTCATATCTTGGTAGAAGCCACCTGAAGACCTAATTTTAGTGGTTAACTGATAGGTTTACTATTGTATTTTTCTACATCCAAAAGTTTGGAAACATGGAGGAATGGGTGCACGAAAACACAATGGAAAATCTACCAATTAACCCGTAAAATCGGGTCTGTAGGTGGTTTCCACAAAGATATGACTTGGTAGACCAGTTACATTTCAATACGCTAATCGATATTTAACTAATCCTAAAATTTCAGTCGCCAACTCGATGAGGTGATGATCTGTGCAGACGCCTCCCGGTCTTTAATAAAATTTTTTTAAGGGAGTAAAAGATGGACAGATAAACTGAAAGATTTGCCTTATTAAGATTTTTGTAAAAGCATATAAAAATTCATTCAGCTTGAAATCATGTAACACCTTTATAACTCAGGCTAATTTTCTGTAATCGGGTTTTGGCGACCAACATATCTTATCTATAACTATAATCTTTCTTTTACAGATTTAAAATTAACAATAAATTAACAGTAAATAGGCTAATAATACAATATAATAACATTAGCAGCGAACTTCGGACGCCGTATCTGTCGCACATCGTTAAAGACAGTTTATTAGTTACACATTTTATTTAATTAAAAGGAAATTTTTAAACTTTCATATGGAATTAGGATATTTTTCCACTATAGGGACCTTGGCATGCTATTAAATTCTTGGCGCAATTCGGACTTCAGAAACTGAGATATGTTGCCAAATGATATAAACAACTACTATGAAAACAAACCTGATGAACTTTTATGTTATTTATATACATATAAACATTTTATTTATACATGTATAAAATATTATTTTTTATATACAAATTATTTATGTTGGTATATAAAAATAAATAAACGGGTTCCTTACATTAAATAAATTGTATACATATGGGAAAAATTGCTTGTGTATATGACACAGTAAATAGGTTGCCAGAAAATACGTTATTATTAAATTTCTTTTCTCGTCAAGGCTATTTTCTGTATTTCGCCAAGGCTACTATATCGGAAACGCACAGAATTGCGGTTATATATATTTTTAATGTTTTATTGTTTTAATATCGTAACTATATCATAATCTATACTGATTAAAATTTTTAGGTATATTCATTTTTTCTATTTAACAAGCATCTTTGGAAAAGCATATATATTAAATGTTATTGTGCTTGAAATCACGTGACCCCCTTCAAAACTTTGTAATCGAGTTTTGGCGAACATTGGCACAATTGAATGTGTTAAGGAACTGTTTACGGCCAAATGAACACCCCTTGTTTGAAGGGTTTAGAGGAGGAAATTCTGTGTTTTCAGATTTTTCTTGTTAATTGTGCTACAAACCCGACTTACTTGTGAAATTTCATGATTCTACGACTTTTAGAAGTACCTTAGTTATTTGATGATGCGAAGTGAGTCAGTGACAAAAAAGCGCTTTTTCGGAATTTAATATTTCGAAAACTACTAAATATAGAAACATAAAATCGTGGAACCTTAGTTCAGTTTGACCATACGAACACGTGTATGAAAGAAAAATTTCTATATCTCTCCCTAAAACGACGTTATTAGGGGGTGAAAAGTATGCCGTAATGGTTCAGGAAAAGGTATCTTACGGCTTGTGCGAACTTGGCGGACGCACTGCCGTGCTCCCAGATAACAGGCAACAGATTGTGAAACAAACACGAAAACAACCATTGGAATTCTTAACAGCAACTGATTCTGCCTTAAATTTTTGCAATCAAAGGGAATTGAATGGAAACCCGTTTACAGGGAGATCGCTACAGGTTTTTTCAGTATAATTCAATCTTCTCCAATATTTTTAAAAGCGATCAGATTAGCGTGCTTTTAGATTATGCAGTGTGTGAACGGGGGTTCGCGAGCGTAGCTTGCAGCGGGCAGCGCCCCCTAGTATCCCTATAAATCTACCAGTTGTCATATTTTTATATTCCATAGTTTTCTTAATGTCAGGTAATCCAGAAAGTAAGTTCCGTTTATCAACACAAGCTAAACATCGTAAACTCTCACAAAACAAGCCCCGAATAAATGAGCGATGAGAAGATCCGTTATATAAGTTGAGAAAGAGTCCCTGTCACAAAAAAATCATTTATGTGAGCAAACATGTTAGTTACTTTTTAACACTTTCAAACATAGTTGAAAAGTGTTTATGAATTCGGTTTGACTGTCCGTCTCAAAAGATGTCCGTTGCACTATGGTCTATGGCGAAAAATAGTTTACCGTGTATTTTAATGATGTTACAGTATTTTAAACATATAGAAATTAATATACATCACTGAGGTGTACTGCAAGGTTCTTACTATAGAATAGGGTGTGCATAGAGCTTGTCGTTTATTTACAGGAACACACAAAAGATTTTCGCTATAGAAGAAAATGAGCCATAAGTGAGCCAAACAAACAATAATTGCTGGAAAAGCATTTTCAGTTGTGGCACGCGTTTTTAAATTTAAATATTTTTTTAAATATTCCTTGGTGTGTATAAATTCTGTCGATTCTATACAGCGTCGCACAAAAGTTCTCAACAACGTCCATTAATTGGCGGTAGTCGCTGAGTGGAAATTTTCCACTGTGCCTTTTCCACTGCGTTTAACCCATTCGCTGACAACCACGAGTATACTCGTGGCTTTAATGTATTAATTACATTGCCACCGCTATTTTAGAATTAAGTACTTGGATGTGCCAATCCCAAAACTTTCTTCTATCTTATACATCTTAATACTTCAACAAGTAGTTACACATGTTAATACTTCAATATTATTAGTTCAATACTATACCAACTTTCATTTTCTTCTTAAATTTCTGCTTCAGCCAGTTAAACGGACTAAAAACGATTTAATCTATATCATGATATTTATTAAAATTAATAGTTTTACCTTATTCTGTTCTTATCAGCTGTTTGCTAATAGCCGCCTTAGCAGGAAGCGAGTTCCCGCCGCTGCGCAAGAATCCGATGGACAATAAAACTACGAAAAATCAAGAAAAGTATACAAAAATCGCTATCACAGAGCCTTTTTACCGCGAAATATTTCCAAATTCAAGGAGCACCTGTTGGCCATATCCAAAATTATGCACAAAAAATTTGGTTCAATTGTATGCATAATTTTATACCCTTTTCGATGGTACAATAAAGAAAATGGCACAAACATCGCTATTACAGCGCCCCCTTCCGGCAGATTTTTTTTCAAAATTCAGGGAGGACCTGCTTGCCATAGCCAAAAACTTAAAATAAACATTTTGTTTCAATTCTATGCATAACTTCATACACTTTTTGATGGTACAATGGCGACACACGGACAGACAGACATTTTCTATAAACATGTTTTTGGGGATCTCTGACCCCTAAAACGAGTAAATCCATCGAAAACCGGAATTCGAAAAAAATTTCGATTACAATACTTTCTTCTATTGAAGATAGAAAGTAAAAAAATTGCCTTATTTATTAGCAGAAATTTCGTTTTATTAATAAATCGAAATTTACCTTTCTGAATTTGTGTTGGCAAACGACTTCCAACAAGAAATTAGAAAATTCTTACTTTATAGTTTTGGCAGTGAACGTGTTAACTGTAAAATAACTTTAAGCATATTATATGTAGTATGCATCTGGAGACCATACAGCGAGCTGCAAATGAACAAAATCGTATATTTCCAACGACTATTCATGATAATAGCAAACATCGAGTTTTCAAATGCGTTAGGCGTTTTCCAAATTCTTCATTTAGGCGTTATCTTTCAACTTACAAGAAAGGTCTCCATACGGGCATATTCAGAAAAATCTGAAAAAAATTACAGAGTGTTCTTCTCTTGTGGATATACATATTTATGAAATTTTTTTTTAGCGGAACCCCGATAGAACGTTCGTAAAAAAATAAGGAAAAATTCGTTTATTTGGCGATTTATCATCGGTTGGCGATGAAATGAAATTTCGAAAAATACTTTTTTATGTCGAATACTCTTTAAGATAAAAATGTTTCATGTTGAACTGTTTAAATAAATTTAATGTAAATAACTTTAGTTTTGACAGATTTAGTTTGATTTAACTATAATTTTGTCATATACATATATTTATAATGAAAATTCAATATCAAATTTAATGAATTAAAACAAAATTTAAATAAATTAAAATTGTTTCAATATTTCAAAATTAAGTCCAGTTGAACACTGTCGATTCAATTTTGTTGCTATGGAAACGATGAATTCTTTGATATTGAAACTGAAATGAATAACTGCTAAATGAATCTTGCCTTTACTTTGGAATGCGCTTAAATAGATGAAAGTATTTTTTGTATATGAAATTGTTTTTAAAGTAATGAAATTAAATAACAAGCAACATAAATATGTAATACGAAAAAATGTATTTATTAAACTCTCTCATTTTTTAGGTTTAAATTCATTAAATACTTTTTACAAGCATTATTAAAATCAATTAACAAGCAATTTTCAGGTGCATTCAAATCGTTTGCTTTTGGCGAGGAAAAGTGTCATTCGCCAAATCTCGTTAACCTTTCGTCTTTTCGCGCCAAATACTCGAAAGTATTTTATTTTTTTACAGACTTTCTACTGTAATTCCGCCGCTAAATTTGACTGATCCTTTATTACATGGATAAGTAGTTTAATTGGTATTTTTTTTCAGCCTATTCTGAGTATGCCCAGTAAGGAGACCTTCCTTGTTAGTAAACTGTGACGTTCTGTTGTAGTACAGTGAAACCTCCCTGTGAGACCACCTCCATTAAGCGACCACCTCCCTGAACGACCATTTTTTCATGGAACGAAATTTAATCCCATAAAATATAAAACAGTATAAAAGTTATAACAGTAAAACAGTTATAAAAGATAAAACAGTAAAATCAAAGCAATCAGTTTTTAAACTCTGCTGTAATTAACTTAGGTAATTAACTTTTGTTTTGATACTTAAATTTGTATATTTTTTCTTAATGTGAAAAATAAATTTTAGTAACATTAATTGCTACCTATTTTCAACAATTAAAATCTAGATTTAAACATGTCCTCCATTAAGAGACCACATCTCGGAGCGACCCATTGTTATTGGAACGGAACGTGGTCGCTTTAGGGAGGTTTTACTGTATTCTGAATGTCTTGGAAAGTGTTTTATAATCTATACTGCACGCATGATTTTTCGTTCTTGTTTTAGAGTAGAAAGATTTCTGCCAATGAAGAATTTAAAAATATGAATTTGTATTATTTTTAGGCACAGGGTATACGCTAAGGGGTCATGAACGTTCATGGCCGGAGTATACGTTTTATCTTTATTTGAGAAACAGAAAGGGGGTATACGGAGCTTCTTAAAAAAATCCAGAAGATATACGGCGTATACCTCCGTATATCTTTCTCTACATTCCTGAGTATATGAGGATGGGCACATGATGTTGTAAATATGGATGAAAGTGATCACTATGAAAGTAATTTTAAAATTAAAAAAGAATTATTATTCTCATCCACTCTATAAATAAAGAAAGTAATATTAGTCTGTGCTAAAAGGCAGTTAATACTTTCTTCTATCTTTACAAGAAGAAAGTGTTGGATTTGTAAAAATTTTCGAATTCCGGTTTTCGATGGCTTTGCACGTTTTAGGGGTCAGAGATTCCGACAAAACATGTTTTTACAAAATGTCTCTTGGTCTGTGTGTGACACAAATTTTGTGGGCGCTCTATCTTATGAACTAATGAACGGAATTTAATAAAACTTTAGATTCAGTTAGTCCCTGATATAAATGGGTGCTGATTACTTTTTGGTGTACATCGCCTAGTAGGTGGCGCTGCTATGCTGTATTATGCATGATTTCCACAATAGCTCTATCTCAAGAACTAAAGCACGGATTTTCAGAAAACTTCAGATTCAGTTAGTCCTTGACATAATTTGGTGTTGATAACTTTTAGCTGTAAATCGCCCAATAGGCGGCGCTGCTATGCTCAATTTTTCATGATTATCGCAATAGCGCTATCTCAAGAACTAATGCACGAATTTACATCAAATTTCAGATTCAGATAGCCCCTGATATAGATTAGTATTGTTTAGTTTTTGGTGTAAATCGTCCGACAGATACCGCTACTATGAACATTTTTGAGTACTTCCGCAATAGTAGTATCTCAAGAACTAATGCATGAATTTTCATCAAATTTTAGATTAAGTTAGTCCCTTATATAAATTGATCCTGATAAGTTTTTGGTGTAAATTGCCCAACAGATGCCACGGCTATGCAGAACTTTTTACGATTTGCGCAATAGCTCTATCTCAAAAACTAATGCACGGATTTTCATCAAACTTCAGATTCAATTAGAAGTTGACATAAGTTGTTGCTGATTAGATTTTGGTGTAAATCACCTAACGGGTGGTGCTGCTATATTGCATTTTTCTGGAAGTATTAACATGCATGAGATAGAAGAAAGTTTTGGAATTGCCACATCCGACTAGTTTTATTTATTAATTTTAGACATAAAGAAAGAATTATTAAACACTTTTTAGTTCATGGTATATACCGAAATCTGCATCCAAGGACATAGAAGGAAATTTTAGTTGCTTCTAGAATTTTTTCTGGTTAATAAAAAGGCATTAATAAAAGGATGGTAAAAAATAGTGTTAACAGCAAATTTTCCTATTAGTCATCGAAGTGCCATTGAGTCAGTAGTTATAATCTTTGTACTGCCTATTTGCTTTCAGATCATAGAAACAGGTGTGACGTGTAGAAAGATAGCAGAATCACAAAACTTCCTATTTCCTTTCTTAATAATATGCAGCGTGAGAGTGATAAGATTGAACAAGTGAATTGTAAGCGGGATTAATTTGTAATTTTGAGCCTAAGAAATAGAGACAATTTCTTAAAGCTTTATGCAACTAATATTTTAATAGTATCGGCGCATAAATTACCTCTTTTGTTTGAAATAAAAGGAAGCAGCAGGTGATGCAGTGAGCTGTCTTTAAGAAAGAAACGAAAAAACGTTGTGAAAATACTGTGTCACTGGTAAAACCTTTCAAAATCACTAGTAAAACCTTTCAAACTTTCAAACTATAATAGCAAATGATAGAGGTAAAATATTGAACAATAGATTAAGAATAGTCTTTAGCCTGATATTTCCAAAGAAATAGATGCAGAAAGTTTTATTAAACATAAAAAGTATTCCTTAATATATTATTTAATAATAATAATAATATTTAAAGTAACAGCTGAATCTTGAAATATTTTAGGCAATTTTGATAATATCGCGCACAGTTTTGATTTTCTTGAATCTAGGAATGCAGATTTAAAAAAAAAAAAAATCATCACTCTTTTATTAGCATCATTATTATCTTCGAGCTGTAAAATCGACTGAGAATAATAATAAAAAAATACATGTACGATTTCCTTTTTTTCAGTTACTTTTCAGAAGCTTTAGATTTCCTTTAATAGGGATAGTTATCATCACTTCACCAACATTGTCAGTTACATGCAGGGTGAACATAAAGTTATAGAGAGGGAGACGAATCTACAGACCATCCCCTCTCCGAGTTGATGGCTGAAATTCCAGGATTAGTTAAAACACAATTCGCATATTAAAATGCAACTGGTCTGCCAAGTCATATCTTGGTGAAAAACATCTGCAGATCCGTTTTTAGTGGCTAACTAGTAGGTTTTTAAGTTTGAAAAATTTCAAATTAAATCGGCGGGATTTGAACTCACAACCTTGAACATACGAACCCATTGGCCTTACCAACTGGGCTATAACTTCTACGAATGAATTAGCTGAAATGAAGGTTATGTAATATCGTAGAGATGGACGAATTCGTAAAAACTCTAATAATATAAGAATTTTTTATAATTGTATGAATTTGTGAAGAAATATTCAGCTCTATGTAAAAATAAAATAAAAATAAAATAAAATAAAATAAAATAAAATAAAATCGAGTTTGTAACTTAAATAGTTTCCGAGTGACGAACGGATAGAGAAGCGAGACTATAAGCATCTCGTAAGATGAACGAAACCCTAAAAAAACACGTGGATTTGTAACTACAGTAGAATCTCGATTATCCGAAGTAATTGGGACCGACCCTATTTCGGAAAATCGAATTTTTTGGATAATCCAGAATTCTTCAATTTTAAGATTAGGGAGAAATATATACAATATTTCTTATTATAGTAACAAGTGCTTAATAAAAATAAAACAATAGTAAAATAGAAACAAGGAAAAATTACCAGAATTTTAATTCTGAAATTAAATACCATTTACATATATCACAAGTATAGCGCCTAGAATATATAGTGTGGAAATTGGCTATCCCTTAATACTTAAAATAGTGCTAAATTATTGTATCCCTTAAATGTGCAACGATGCTACTGAAATATGAAGACCGCAGCGTATCTGCTGGATATTTTCTACAACTGCAAAATATTGCTAGTCTATACAATGTAATACGATATTCCCACAGATGTCGCTGCGATCGACACTTGGAATTTTATCAGTATCGTCGTACATTTGAGGGTACAAATGTTTAGCATGTTTGGATAGCACATTTCCACACTAGGTATTCTAGACGCTGTATCACAAGGGTTTGAAACAATGTTTTGTTTGTCGTAGTTTCGATTGCCTTTCCTTTGTAGTTCTATCACGGCGCTTTTTTTATTTTATTAGTTCACCAGTATCACAGTCTTTCTGCTGCTCCAGCCATGCCAAACCTTTTGAAAAACTTTCAAAAGCTTCAAAATTGCTAATTGGTTCGTTTTCTTCGTTCCACTCCGCAGCTTACAGGAGCTCAAGTTAAATTCGAAGGAACTCTAAGAAATGGGATCGAAAATATTTATATACTCGTAGTTCGGAAATGACCGCTTGCACACAAGGAAGGAATATGATAGGTAAAATTAAAAAAAATAAAAAGCTTTCAAAATGGATTTTGCACACAAGGAATGTGATAGTAAAAAAAAAAAAAAAAAAAAAAAAAAGCTTTAAAAATAGATTTCGGTAAACCGAGAGTTTCGGTTAAAAGTGTTTTGGATAAAAGAGGTTCTACTGTATTTTGTAAAATAAAATTCTACGAACTAGAAAACAGTAATTCTGCTTTTTCATAATTTACTGTCGCCCCCGATGAAAAAAAATATATGTATATATAAACAGTACGAAACATATTTCAATTTTAAGACTTACAGCACACGCTTTTATTTTATGTAAAATGACGTCATTCGCATCCTCTTAAGAATTCCACATTAACGATCCACTCTTAAACATCTACAGTAAAGTATGCATAGGACGTCACTATCGCGAAATAATACGAAAATGCATCAAAAAGATGCCGTCATTAAAGAAACTCGGCAGAAAAAAGAAAACAAATGGCTGTCTAATGATTCATAGGCCTTCATTTGTTTGTAACATTGATATAGATGCTTAAAATTAAATATAGTTTATAATAGCTCCATGTTTTAACAGAAATCATTCCTTTATATTTTTTCAAAATAGCACGTATTTCAATTACATTTTCTTTCGGTTGTTATGAAAAAATGACAACAAAAATCTATAATTAATATTTTATAACTATTTTTCCTTTACCAAGACTCCCTTTTCATGTATCCATATATGATAAGGGGGTCTTGTCCTTTACTTTCTACAGAAATGGAGTACTTCTGTTGCCAATATTAAGCAAATGGCTCCAAAAACTACAAAGAAAAAAAAAATAATATTTCAAAAATAAATGGAGATGCAGTTTTCAAACAAATTGCATTTAAAAGTACTTTTTTTCCAATACGACGCTACAAAAATTGAAAATGTGCGATTCTTAGAAGCTTAAAAAATTGCTATAGAGCATTTAATCGTACTGCTTTGTTTTACGGCTGGCTTCTGTAAGGTAACGCTATTTTTTGGAGACGATACAAAATAAGCTAGGAGAAAGAAATAGCATAGCGTACCGGAGGCTAATAACTTATTCTTCTATTTTTATATTTGTTTATTTTATTAAGTTTTAACTTCATTAATTTTTACTGCACCGTGCATTTTAAATATATTTTAAATGAAAAAAATGTTATTCATCCACTTAAATCTAATTCAATCCTTAAAAGGTAGATATGTAAAAAAATGTCATATGCATAAAAATTATAATTATAATTCATATGTATAAAAAAATACAATTATTTGCGACCATTTTGTAAAACACTAGGGGGCTCGGCCCCCTACGAGCTACGCTCGCCAACCCCTGTCCAGATACCGCAGACTCTAAATGCACGCTAATGTGATCGGCTTTAAAAAGATTTCGAAAGATTGAATTATAATTTAAAAAACAGTGGCGATCTCCCTATAAACGGATTTCTATTCATTTCTCTTTGATTGGGGAAATTTTAACGTCAAATCCGCTGCGGTACTACTTGATTATCCCGTCGACTAATTTCGCCAAATTATATAAATCGCCAAACCACTCGCCAAATTATACAAATTGACATAATTTTTATTTGAAATAACGAAAGAACAAATAAATTAGTACAACATTAATAAAAATACAAATAAAACGTCGAAATAAAAATAACTTGATGACGTAGACACGTGTAACATTCCAAAATAAGCTAATATAAAAGGAATTAAGTAAACAGAATCTTTGTCTCCCGGTATTTTTTAACAAAGCGAAAAGAAAGTTCTTTTAAATGAGACATTTTAAATTAATCGTTTTTAATCTGACGTAATTTTGACCAAACTATTCTTTCTCTTTTTAATATTCACGCGAAAATACTTGTGTTAGAAGTAAAATATTATTTGCGCTTTCCTAAGAAAACAAGTAATATAAAAATCTTGTTTTTAAAGTCAATTCCTACTTAGGCCATCAAAGAAAAATTTAATATAATCTCTTAAGCTAATATTAGTTTTTGTTGCATTAAAATATCTCAATTTGTTGATTTTCTATAAGCAAGTAGGTTTACAATGGAACTCTATGGGAATTTGGCGAAATATTAGATCTATCGCCAAGTTGGCATCACTTTTGGCGACTCATTTTAGCAGCCAAATTTGGCGATATATCGCCACGTTGGCGAGAAACTTGGCGGTATTTGGCGACGGAACAGGGTCTCCCCTATGGTAACCTCTTATTGAAAATACTTTCATTGAACTTCAATAACCAATGACCGCCATTTTGTTTCCCATGCAAAACTAAAATTAATTAATATTTAATTAATTAATTAATATTTGAAAAAACTGTATTAACATCAATTGTCATCCAGTACAAGTTTAAAAAAATTTATTTCAACTTGATAGGATGAATAATGAGTATTTTATTAACGATTGAAAATTTGAACAAGATAAATATATAAATATATAAATATAGGGAGAGTGTGAGCTAATAGTAGGAATTGAAATAGTTGAAAAGTATCCTCTCAAAATATCAAATAAATGTCTAGCTCAATTTGTAAATTTAAACCGTTTTGCAATATTATTTTGTGTTCATTTTATGTAATAACTGTAATGTGGCGTAAATATGACGTAATTTCTCCTATTTAAGACTTCTAACGCATGTTAATAAATTTATTATTTTACGAATTCCTTTCTCTCTTAAAATTCACGTGTAATTATAGTTTTTATGACGTAATTTTTAATAAGTTCCTGCTTTTTGTACATAATTATTTAATTCTAATTCCAAATGTTTTTTTCTGTTTATAATAGTCACGTGTAAATAATTTTTTAATTTATTACACGTATAATTTTTTATTTTTTTTAAGCAAACATTATTGTTTCCGCTGTTTATACAGTTGGCAACAGTTTAAATTAATATCGCTTTCTAAAATCTGTAAAAAATATCTCTCGAAATGCTGAAAATTTGAATTTAAAATAGATATAAAACCTCGAAAAATGAGTCAAATTAAAAAAATAAATCAATTCTGCACACCGGGAAATTATAACATATAAAATGAACTAAAAATTATTAAATTCCGATGTATAGTTTTTGCTACTATAAAACTTTTTTAGTGGAACGATTTTGTCCAACTTTAGCATTAAATATCTCTTAAAATAATTCTTCGATTTGAAAACTGTCTGCATCAGCGTGTTTATCAAACATTTCTGTATAACACTACCGATTTTCATATTTTTGTATGCATTATTTTTCTTAATATTAACGAAGAAAGACCTCCGGTCACAAAAAATTCAAAACCGGCGGCGGCGGCGGCGGCGGCGGTGACAGCGGTAGTTACTTTTTTTTAGAATAGAGAGATGACAATTCTACTACTAACTTTTCCCTCTATTTCTTGTATAAGTAGTATTAACTTCATAGCTATGTACTGCACAGTGTAATATCTTTTTAAACGTATTTTAACCGAAAAACAAGTTCTTCACCCACTTAAAGATAATTCAACTCGGTGAAAGGTAGGTATTCGTTTTATATGTATTGTATATTATAAAAAAAAAACCCGATGATTTGCAACTAGTTTGTAAAACAAAATCTCACTAATAACTTTTCCTTCTATTTCTTGTATCAGAAGTACTAGGACTTCCCTCAGAGGGATTAGTCTGGGCGATATTGCTGAGAACATAGATTTAATAATAATATGTGGAAACAAAGAAAATGAGATATTATCTTTAATTGTCCATATACTGCGATAAATTGAAATGTTGAAAATAAACGAATCGTAGAATTACAAAATCTTATATATAAATTCATATACTGTTTAAAAAAATGGGAAAGCAAACCATGCAAGACAGCCATGCATGGATATAAAATTGAAAGTACGCAATATATTAAAAGTAAAATAGAAAATGAAACACTAAATTACCTTATATTGGAATTGTAACTGTATAAAATGAATTCAAGAGCATAATCAGACGCTCCGCACCAATTTGAGTAACTTTAAATAACAAATATATGACGTTTGAAAAGAATGGACTATACTTTATATGGTGTGTGCTCCCCGGAATACTTAATATTGTACAATATCTGTTTTGCACGGATGCAATGAGGTTGTCGATAACAATTAAGAATTCTCTCTTCAAAATCTGATGTAGTATCAAAGTACCGAACACATCAACAGTGGCATGCAATGCATCGTTAGAGTGTGTTTTAGATATTCTCCATCGGATTTAAATGATGAGTGCATGCTGGCTGCTACATACGCTGTATTGTTTTGTTTTCAAACATATTCTGCACAAGTTAAGCTGTATTTAGCATGTATTAAATAAAAGAAATCGGCAATGACTGCAGCATAAAGTATGACACAAGATCTGAATATATCGTCTGCATAACCTTTGAGTTGTCAAAGTGTCATTTGAAGTAATTGACAAATCCATACATATTTTTTCAGTAAATCATGCAAGCTAAAATACGCCAACATGAACCCGATTATTAAATTTCACCAGAATAAGTTAATATATAAAAAATCTACTAATGACAATTGAGAATATGACCTTATGATAAAATGTCTAGAAAAATGAATCAGAAAAAAATTCATATCAAATTTAAAACGGCAGTTCCCTCTGTTAGTGGCCTTGGCCAGAGAGAGAAGCCTAGAGAAAGAACACTTTAACAAGTTCTTTCGGGCAACCTACTCACTGTTTCATACAGGTCTTTATTCAATATTTACATAATTTATTTAATGCTAGGTGGGTATCTATCAGTTTTGTTGCACTTAAATTGCATGTTTTGTGGAGGAAATGCAGCATTGTGAAATATTTAAAGTTTCTATACCTAATAATTCCAAATTAATGGTAATTGAGAACGCTTCCCGTTCATTTCATCTTTTTAAATTTTAAATTTTCTAGAAACCATTCATAGAGACAATTTTATATTTTAAAACTAACCCGAAGCAAAATTTCAAGTTTTTGGGCTCAGCAGTAACACAGAAATAGAAATTTTTGAAAGTTTTTTGTTACTGCAGTGTTTTATACAGCGACATTTTTAGAAATTGTTCTATTGCGAGAATTTACGTCATGATAAATATAGCCATGTCAATTTTCCTGTTTATATTCCCAACAATTCCATGTACTTTATTACTTAGATCATCTTTAGATCTTTTTCCGCTTTGTTTAGTCTTTCGATTTTTTAGAATTCGTTCTACAACGAGCATTTACATCAATTAAATTACTGCCATGCCAAAGTTCTAGTTTCTAACCCCAACAGTATCCCAGAAACTTCAGTATTCCAAATAAATCATAATTTAGAACCTTTCTAGCATTTTTTACATTTATCTGTCAAATTGTATTTTCGAACCTTTTAGAGAACGTTCATAACGAGTATTTACATCTTAAAAGTAACCACCACACCGAATTTAAAGATTCTAACCCAATCAATATCACAGAAATCTTAATTTTAAAATTTTTTGCTCCTGCAGCGATGTAGGTTGTTGCACTGACATAAAATACAGTCTTTTTTCGGAGCAGAGATGGCCACCAACATTTTTTTAAAGTTGGCTATGTAGTTTCAGAATATTAGCATTAGATATACAGATACAAAAGCCATTTATCTGTTACAAACTAAAATGCTTGGCGTTCCCCACAATTTGAAGGGTGTTTGTTCTGAAAAATCAATTTCAAAACTTAACATACAACGTAAAACAAACATAAAAAAAGCACTCGAAGTGTTGTACACATGAATCAAATGAAAACACAATATAAAAATGTATAAATGTATATAACAGAAGCAAAAGAATACAGCCATAAATGAACTTATTTCAATTTATCATTGGAGCAATAATGCCAAAATACGCCAATATTTCCATAATCGGGTTTTATCATGCTTCAATACGTTTTTTCACACTCATATGACGTTATACTATATTCACCACGTCCTTTATATTTCTAATATGACGTAAAATGTTTTCCTTTTTCACGTGGAAGCCTTGAAATAGAGAAGTTATGAAGTTATATTCACTTTCATTTAAATTCGTCAAACTATTTATTTCATTTTCATTTTTCATGTGAATATCTTGCAATAAAAAAGTTACGACTTAATATTTAGCTTTTTTTAAATTCGGCAAACTATTTATTAACTATTTGGAAAAGTGGTTACTGTCCCCGGTCTGGGTAGGAAATGAAATACCTATCTGAAGCGTTTTATTAGTTGAATCCGCATTTTATTCGTTTTCTGATTGGTCTATACAGTAATCTGTATTTTCCCTTTACTTTCAACAGAGATGGATACTTCTGTTGCCACTATGACAAAAAAGTAATAAAAACTACAAAAAAAAATTAATAACTCAGAAACAAATAGAGATACAGCTTTCAAACAAATTGCATTTAAAAGTACATTTTTTTCTCTATACGGCTGTGTAGAAAGTAATATTGTGGGATGTTTAGAAGTTTAAAAATGAAATTTCATTTAAAATGGGTCCAGGGATATTAATGTTTAATCCATGACGTACGTAATATATGACAAGCTCCGTAGAAGTTTAAAAATTTACAGTACCGAAAATTGTAAAACTGAAATTTCTTTTAAAATTTGTTCATGATGGGTCCAGGAATGTTAATGTTTAATTCATGGCGTACGCAATGTACGATCAACTCCGTGCGATTTTTTATGTCTTAAATTTTAATCTTTGAAAAAATCATTTTCCAAACGATCGTTGTAATTTGTTAAATTGCTTTTTTTTTTTCATTTTCATTTTTGACGTGGAAATCTTGCAGTAGAAAATTAATTGTTGTAGTAAGAATTTTATTGTGTATTTTAGTCGTTGGCAACTGCTATAACGAAAAATGTATAAATTTAATTAGGAATTGCTGTTAAATTGGTGGTTTTTTATTAATTAATAAACGGTCAAGTGCGAGCATTACTCGCGTACAGAGGGTTCCGTAGAATAAGCATATGAATTTGTAATTGTATTATAAAAAAAAAAAAAAGTTGCTAAAAGAATACTAAGACTTTGTAGAAAACTATACAACGTACGATTGGGTATAACTGTATATATTAGAAAAGTGCAAATGGCTACACCATGAAAGTTCAAAGAGATATGGAACCTAAATAATATCAAATATAAGCTATTCGTATAACTCTTTTTTTTTTTAATATTATCCTAATCTGTTTATGATGAACTTAATTTGGTACTGACAATAAAAGCAGTGCATAGTTAAACTTCATTTGGCATTTCATGAAACTAAATTCAGCGCAGAAATCAACTTTATTTCTACAGTGTAGCTAAAACAAAACCTTTGTTCAAAGTTTAAATTTGGCATTGTGCTAAGCGCGCTTCGAATTGAGGTCTCAAAGTTGCAACGCCGCCTTGGTCAGTGCCGCGTTTTTCCAGATAGGTGTTTAATTAACTTTTAAAGTCACTCGAGGCGTATTGAAAGATACAATCAATGCAAACTATCGCGAATCCCACTGTATTTATGCGATTTATTCTAATTAAATCTTTCGAGGGCGATGCCCTTAAAAAGTGGACACCTAATCTTAATTCCAAACAGACAAACGGCACCAAGAATATTTAATTAAAATTTTCCTTTTATCATATACGTGAAAATAAGCAAGTTCGCATTTTCTAATAAATTCGTTTATAAATTGTGGTGTCAGTTCATTATTTCATAAGTTTATAAATAGAATTGCTCCGTGCCGGAAAGGATTAAGTGGTCGCAGGACTCTTAAAGCTTCAAAATTTAAGAAATTTTAACTTTTTAAGATGTTAAACTCCTATCCTTTCTGAATATTTTGATATAATTGTTTCCTTCAAATAACAGAAGTTTTGGCTTTTAGAATTGTACCCACTCAATAGTTGAAGCGGCGTTTCCGAATCTTTAAAAGTCATTATTTTCTAAATGGCGTTTTTGGGGCATAACGCGCAGGATACCTCAAAAACGTCTGAATATTTTTTCATGAAATTTTCAAAACATATATTTCATGTTAGTCTGTATAAATTGAACCTAAAATTTCCTTTTTCTTGTTCAAAAAGATATTTTTTTAGGTGATTTTACTGTTGAAATTTTCAAAATTTTGTATAAGCTAAATGCAACATTGCATAAAAAATATAAAAATGCTTTAAATACAAATTTATTTAAGTTCAGGAAAATTATTACAATCTGAAGTATAAGTAAGCATCAAAATTTTCATTCTAGTTGTAATATTTATTTTGTAACCCTGCGCGTAATCTGTTATGCCAATTTTTTTTTCGACAAATGTCTAACAGTTTCGAGCCCCCTATAAATACTAATTCTGTATTTTGCAATTTTTTAAATACATGAAACGAAAGAACAAACTTATATCTTTCATCCCAATTAAAATTGTGTTTTAAAATCATATACATTTTAAGACATTAAATGTTGAAAATGGTCTTTTTTTTTCATTTTTCCCACTTTTTAGAGTCCCGAGACCCCTTAAATTAATATGTTTTTTAACAATTTGACGTTTATTGCTTTTATACTGTTACTGGACATTACATTACACATATATATCATTAAAAGTTGTTGACTAGGCATAGAGTACGCCGCCCCTGTCCTTTGTTATGTCCAAACTGACCGTACTTTAAGAGTTAATATCTCGGCTAATTACCGATGATTTTTTTCGAAAATCATTATCAACAATGCTTTTATTCTTCTGCAACGATAGGTATATTCAGCGATGCTCAATAATTTTTCTCAATGCCCGTAAGTCGAAATTTGTGTATAACAGAAAAATGCTAATTACTCAAAAACTATGTGACCTAGGGTAATCGCTATAATTTTCCGGCAAGGTTTATATTAACGCCTACTATCTCTAATTTTTTTCATAATTTTAATTTCAGTAGATTCGGAATTAGATTGGGGGGGGGGACATATTTTTACGCTACATTTTCAACAATATCTTGAAAATATAATACCAAAAATTAAAAGGAATGTATTTTTGAGTTCAGCGTTATAAAAGCTTTCACAGGATACCCCACATGATATACAAAGAAAAGATTTTTTTTTTTCAAGTGGCATAATTAGCCCCTCTACTTTTTTACTAAATATATTTATGAATGTTTATTAATCTGAAAATATGTGGGTCAATGGTCATTATTACTTCCCCGAATTTGAACTTTCCATGTTCCATAGTTTACGAGTAAAATGGCTGTGACAGACAGACACAGGAGTGATCTTATAATGGTTCCTTTTTTACTTTTTAAGGACGGAACCCTAAAAATTAACTGTATATTATTTCGATTCCAGATTACTTTAGTTGCCTCGGCGGTGTTTTAATACACATGTACGTATCTTTTCACAATTCTGGCTTCCAAACTGTGGATTTGTATAGAATTACAAACAGATAGATAGACAAATTTTCCTTTTATATATTAGATTATATACAAACATAAATAACTTACGTGTTAGCAGATGCATTTTTAAATATATATATATATATATATATACACCAGAATAATACTTATTCTGTTTTATTTTCATAGTCATTTATATCATTTGGCAAAAAATCTTACTTTCTTATACTCGAATTGCGTGCTTTTTACAAAAGCTCCAAAGTCCATGTAACAGCGAAATACCATGAAAAGTATTAAATGCATAGTAATAAGGTACTTAGAATGCGACATTTACGATCAACCATTATTGGTATTCAATCTCATAGTTTGGCGATAGATTTTTGGTCGAAGGGATAACTAAGTAGTACCAAATACTGTACTGCAATTTAACTTCAATTTAACTTAATCTTCTCTATTCTACTATTTTAAGATTTTTAACTTCTAAACATCGCACATTTTCAATTTTTATACCGTCGTATTGGGGAGAAAAAGTACTTTTAAATGCAATT
This sequence comes from Maratus speciosus, assembly GCA_963932465.1. Taxonomy (NCBI): domain Eukaryota; kingdom Metazoa; phylum Arthropoda; class Arachnida; order Araneae; family Salticidae; genus Maratus; species Maratus speciosus. The sequence continues at coordinate 578,213,094 of OZ010793.1, forward strand.
TGTTTGAAAACTGCATTTCAATTTATTTTTGAAATATTATTTTTTTTGTATTTTTTAGCGCCATTTGTTTAATTTTGGCAATTCAAGTACAAATTTAATTTTAAGTATCTATATTAATATTACAAACAAATGAGGGCATATGAATCATGAGATAGCCGATTTTACATCTCTGTTTCTGGATTTCTGTATTATTCAGTGATAGTGACGCCCTATGCGTACTTTACTGTAGAAGTTGTTTAAAGTGAAGTTGTTTAAAGTTTCCTCAAAAAGTGAGATTTGTTGCAAAAAGATATAAATAGCTATGAAAACAAACCTAATGAACTTTTATGCTTATTTTTACAAGTAAATATGAAACAGATGTCATATACGCACCGAGGTACCTAATTGACGCCAAAGTGGCGTTATTTTGCTTGACATGGTAACCAGTGGCGGCTCGTGACTGTCATATTTTAGGCACTAACTGCATGGCGGACAGTATTATTCTTTTCTTACATTATTTTTTGAACGAAATTGTTACCTTCTTTAATGGTCGAATGTCCCTCCAACAAATATGGCAAATAATTCTTTTAAAGCAGTAGTGGTAAGAGAAGAATAAATTTGGCAGCTATGGATTTAGTGCCCCCAAAATGCCAGTTAAGAGCCACCACTGATGTAACCATATATAACGTTATTATAAATTGTTTTGTTCTATAATTATATCATTTATTGATTGTTATTTCCTTTTAAAAATTATAGAATATGTTTTGTTTATCACTATTTTGTTTTCATATTGAAATAAAAAATAACGTACTATTATAGCACGCTATATGTAGCTGATATTCGAAAACGAGGTTTTCGCCAAATTGGCATAAAAAAATCACATCAAACCCGGTGCGTATATGGCATCTGTGCCATAAATATGAACATTTTATTTATATATGTAATATCATTGCTTTTTATATACAATTTACTTTTGTTTGTATATAAAAATAAGTAAGTGTCTGGTTAACGTAAAATAAATTGTATAAATCTTTAAAACATTGCTTGAGTATATGAAACAATGAATAAGTTGCACGAAAATACGTATAAAAAGCTTACTTGTCTCGCCAAACCCATTGTCTCTACCTTGCCAAGGCCCTTATACAGGTAAAGTACCAATTTCATTTTTAAAGACTAAAAAGAAATTAATATAAATGGAAATTGTTTTTTTGAAAATCATGCTTTCATTAAAATTCACAAAAATTTAGAAAATATATGTTCTTTAAATGCACTAAATAGTAGAAAAGTCTTGAAAAAAACCTTAAATGCACGGAGTTTAAATTTAATTCGGTGAGTTCAATTATGGAAGATAAATGGGTTTAAATGGGAATTTTGCCAAATTAGCCAGCTATCTCTAAGTTGGCTTCATATATAGAAAATTTTTTGTCGCCAAATTTGGCGATATTTTGCCACGTTGGCCAAAATTTGCGATATCGTGGTAACCCTGTCATTAGTACTTTTCAACAAATACTCATTGTTCAAGTTAATGCTGATTTATCTATAGAAAATCAAATGTAACCATTAAGTAATTCACCCCCCCCCCCCACCGTTGCCCCCTTAGGGATCGAATTTTTTAAAAATCAATGTCCAATTCATATATTGCCCGCAGGAATACATATATATTCCAAATTTCAAAACTCTACGTCAACAGGAAGTGGGTGAAAAATGAATCGCAAGATTTGAGTGCCACAGACAAACATAATTGTAAGTTAAAAGAAAGCATGTAAAATCAAGTTGGAAATTGCTCGTAAAATGTGGCAAATGAGGTGCGTTCATACTATAACTAGTTTTATAATTATTTTTTGCACCCCATATTGTACTGAATGTATATTTGTTTGCACTTCATAAGTGCATAGTCTGTAACATCATTGAAATGCACTTGCAATAATTTTTACCCATTCCCCGTAATGTAACGGAAAACTTTTGACTGTCCGTGTAATTAAACTACACATCCGATTTTCATAAAATAGGAAATGGCTCGACAAAATATTGCAACAATTATATATTTAAAATTTCAGACCATTCGGAAGTCTGTAACATCATTAAAATACATTTGCAATAATTTTCCCCATTGGTCGTAATGTAAAGAAAAACTTTTGACTGTCCCTGTAATTAAACTATACATCCGATTTTCATAAAATTTGAAATGGCTCGACAAAATTTTGCAACAATCATATATTTAAAATTTCAGCCCATTCGATTGGGTAGTTTTTGCTCTGTTACATGCGGACGGACGGGCAGACGGACAGACGGACAGACGGACTGAAAGATGACAATAGGTGCTACGCATTTATATAATTACGAACGCACCTAAAAATTAGAGAAAATAAGAAGAAATGATGCTATAAAGCAAAATACTTTATTAAACATCATATAATTGTTTCTAATTTTAACACGCGAACTATAAAATATGCTTTTGGGGATTAAAAAATACTATTGAGAGATTATCGTAAAATATCAAATCAAAGTTTTTATGCCTTTTTTTCTTTTAAATGGAAAAACAAACTTCCATGTATGTCTGTAAAATATTTATATACGTATACCTTTAACTGTTGAATGCAGGCGTTATTTATGTGTGTATGTGTGTTTTAATATATATTGTAGTATGTGTGCTTTATTATCAGATTTTTTTTTCCTGTTTGATTAAATTTAAATATGGTTTATGGCACTTATATATTTCTGCGTTTTTTTTTTTTTTTTTTTTTTTTTTTTTTTTTTTTTTTAATTATTATTATTTGCTCCATGTGTTCAAACCAGTTGTCTACGAAAACATCCACCGGTGAAAGTGACGCACACCAAATTTCTGTGACGTATGCAGATAAATTGTGTTTTTTATCAGTTTTTTTTTTCAATATAATTTTTAAACGGTTTGGAACTTATTTTTCATAGTAGGTTCATTCATTAGGCGACCCTCATAGGTATACCTTCTGGTGCAATCAGGAACGAAATCCGACAATTACTTTTTTGAGTTATACTTGACGAAACGTTTTTATTAGGCTTTTTTTTTAGTAGGACATGGCGTTAATATCCATCATAGCTGTATGTTCCCGGACAGTAATATTGCGCTGAGTATTAGCCTTCTCTTCGCTCAGACAATTAACTTCATTGATTTTTATTGCGCAGTGTAATCCATTTTAAATGTACACTATATGGCCAAAGGTGACCGGTCACTTGCGATTTTAGACGTTTTGTTACATATCTAGGAAAATACTTGAGAGATTAACCTGAAACTGCAGGTGTGTAAACAGTATAGTATAAGCAATGGCGGATCTAAGGGGTGGGGAGATCTAAGGGGAAGGGGCGATCGCCACCCCTCCCCCCCCCCCCCCCTTGGGCTAATAAAAGGTTTGCTAAACGACATTATGGATCCTCACGGGAAATCAGAATTTCTTTCGGGAACTTTCAGAATTTTCAAGCTATGATTTTCAGACTTTCACAAAAGTTGCTCTATATACTTAGCTAATACATTATGCACAGTATATTGTGATTACATTCGCGCATGCGCAGTGACACTTTTTTTAGTAAACCTGCTCATTTTTCATCCAATTATTATTATTTTTTTAATTCTGATTGCAGAGTATTGTGTACAATGTTGTTTGCCATATTTTCTGAAAAGAACTTTTTTTTATGTTAAGAACTCTGCAAATTATAAGCAAAAAACTTGGCGAAATTTTGGACTGTTTTTATAAAAAGCTTAATTTCTTTACGAGTATACATTCTATCCTCATAAAAATGAAAACAGTATATTACAATAAGCCCCTTATTAATAATCTCGAGTTTGAACGCTTTTGCTACATTAGTTTTTACAAAAGATATTCGTTCTTTTTCAATTTGTTGATGTTCCCATATGGGGTTTTGGGAAAACATCTTCGTGGAAATATATGGCCTATTCTATAATGTTTACACACCTGCAGTTTCAGGTTAATTCCACATGTATTTTTCTAGATATTTAACAAAACGTCTAAAATCGCAAGTGACCAGTCACCTTTGGCCATATAGTGTATTTTAAATGAAAAAATGTTGTTCTTCCACTTAAAAATTATTCAACTCATTGAAAGATAGATATTCGTTTTATATGTATAAAAAATCCCTGCCGGCACGGTCTACAGGCGTAGGTAGATTTTGAAGTCATGTACTAATTTCACCAACAAAAACTAAATCATGATTAGAGATAAACTCATCTTAACAATTTTATCTGTCCGCTTTTGACGAGTTTTTAATTTCATTTTTATATAAGATCTGATTTTATCAGAATCATGTTAAGGAAGTATTCAAAAAAATATTTTTCTATGCTCAACGCACTCGAAATTTTCTGACACATTTTCAGATTCATTTTTAAAAGGAGAAACATGAAATTTGCTGATGCGATTTTTTTTAAAGAGATTTACAAGCGACTTATGTTTTTACTTTTCATTCAATTAATTAGAACTTGATTTATAAACAATTATTTTCTCAGTAGGACCACATTTTTCTTTTCCAACACAATCGCTTCGAGAAATTCGGTTCAAAATGCCCATTTTGACATCATTTTAAAAAATATATTCTGCCTCTATCAAAAAATCGACCATTACGGCCTACCAATTGGATGCATTTGAAAGCAAAAATGAATTTAAGAATGAGTCAGAAAATAAGCAGTTTGGATTTGAGTACATACTTAATACGATATTTTTTTTCTTCAAGCTCTATGTATTTTTAATTTGTTTTTACTGTATGAATTGGCCCTATCAAAAACTTGTCAATATAAAAGTTGTAGATAATATTAAGAAGATATATAATAAATTCATGCATATTTGGTACCTTGTGAATTGACGAAGTTATGGATTTTTTTTCTTCTTAAACCTCCCCTTTTTGTTTTCTTTTTTTTTTTTTAGTAAGAATTGGTTTTATCAAAAACTCGTCAGAATAAAAGTTGTAGATAATATTAAGACAATTTATGATAAATTTAATTGGATGTGATATCTTGAGAATTGACGAAGATACGATTTTTTTCGCTTCTTGAGCCCATTTTCAGTTTTATCAAAAATCTGTCATACATAAATTTTTGGCCCATTTTTTAGAAGTAATAATAACTTTAAACTGAGTCAATATGTATTATAATTAAGAAGTTATGAGGTTTTTTTCGTTTTTCACAAAACCCCTCCTTATCCCCCCCCCCCTCCTTTGATCCGAGTTTGCCCATTAACGAACTTGACCGAGATTTTATGCCCCTTGATTTTATTTATCAGTTTGGAAAAGATTGGTGCAGAATTATTGAAGTTATCGTGTCCATAAAAAATAGTGATATAGACAGATAAAGTTTTGAATTGGGTTTGATTTTGAGTTCTAGGGGTCATGACCGGTGTAGACTTGCAAAAATTTTTCCGAAATTCCAACATAGGGGAGATCCCAATAGGTAGTATTTCATACGAAATCTACCTACAAAAAAAATACGATGATTTGTCACTATTTTGTAAAACAAAATTCCACTGATAACTTTTCCCTCCATTTCTGGTATTAGAATCAAATGTTTTCCAAATAAGAAATCTGAATAATATTTTATTTGAGAGATGAGGCAACTTATCATAAACCAGACTTCACGTTTCGCACAGACATAACAGCTGCAAACTTGCAGCTTGAAAGTTGTCATCGGCCTTCGCTTTGCATAAAAATTTCCTGGCAGATAAAATTTTAGTGTCAACTGATCAAACATTTCGAAGATAAAAATGTGTCATCATAGGAAGTTTCTCGCTTTTGTTAGAATGGTATCATACTTAAAGAATTGCAGCTAATAGTTGAAGAAAGAGCAATGAAAAATTTCATATGTGTGACATTATTTTTAGGTTTGTACTTTGGAGCAGTCTTTAGTGATCAAAATTGTGACAATGCTATGAACGGTAAAGTAGAAAATTATGCATACGGAGTTTCTTCATCTGACTTAATAGTAATTTCTTTTAGTTATTATTCTTTTTTTTTTAAATTTTCGTTAGAGTAAAAAAAATGATAATTAATTGTGTTACTCAATAATTGCTATAAGTGATAAACATAAATTTTAAAAAGAGGCAAAATACCTTTATTTATTTACATTTCGACATGTTTCATTGCATCAGGAGGCAACATTCTCAAGAAAAAAAATATTTACGCAAAAATTCAAACTGAAAAACTAGTAAACGGAAACAAAAATCAGGCGAGCACAAGGATAATGAAACTAACTGCAATATTAAAAATGAAAATTTGTGAACGTGAATTATTTTACATTTATTGTTTCATGACTCTTTGTAGCATTTCTTTCCAAATTTTAGAGACCTCCATGGATGCTGAATCATTGCGAATATTCTCATTGCGTAAGAAAATCTCTATTGATTCTCTAATGATGGATGGCAAATAAAATCTTGATGGATAAATTATTCTACTATTTTTAAAATCTATTTGTAAAAGTTCTCTGTTATAAGTCTGGCCAAATCTGTAGTTTCTTGTTATATTTGATGTCCGCTATATGTTCTTTGATCCTAGTTCTGAGCTTTCTATTTGTCATTCCTATATAAAATTGCACTGTTCCATCTTCTTTGGTGAAAGGTATTTCATATACCCCTGATAATTGATTTGGTTCTATTGGATCTGTTTTCTTACATACTATGTTTTTGCCATCCATCATCAGATAATCAATATAGAATTTCTTACGCAATGAGAATATTTGCAATGATTCAGCATCTATTGAGGTCCCTAAAATTTGGAAAGAAATGCTACACAGAGTGATGAAACAATAAATGTAAAATAATTCACGTTCATAAATTTTCATTTTTAATATTGCAGTTAATTTCATTATCCTTGTGCTCGCGTGATTTTTGTTTTCGTTTACTAGTTTTTCAGTTTGAATTTTTGCGTAAATATTTTTATCATTTTATTTTCTTGAGAATGTTGCCGTCTGATGCAACGAAACATGTCGAAGTGTGAATAAATAAAGGTATTTTGCCTTTTTTAAAAATTTATGTTTATCACTTATAGAAATTATTGAGTATTTTTATATTTTGAAGTTATTTTTATATATAGTTTATAATTCTATTACGCTTGAATTATTTTAAATGGATGAGCAATGCATTTTGTACTTAAAATAGATTTCAAATGAATCGTTGAGAATAATTATTGTTGAAGTTTTAAGAAGCTTATCTTTATATGACAAATCGGAGCATCCGGAGGTATTACTCTTCATAAACTGTTAAATGATGTATTTTACTGTCTACTTTGTGGTTACTGCATCAAATTTTAAATAATCACAAACTATATAATATTTTTAAAAAATGTGTTATAAACCTCATAAGAGCTTGTTTTAATGCTTTTGTAGTAAAAGTAAACTACTTCATTAATTGCTAAAAAAGGTTAAATTAAATAGTATATATAATATACATATATATGAGTATAACGTGTTTCCATGCTTCGGTTTCGCTGAAGCTTCTTTCAAGACAAATAAGATTATTCTGCAGACGCACAATCTATAATGCAATGATTTAAAACGCCAACATTAATTTTTTTTTCACATTCTATAGCTCAAATTACTCACGTTTTTAGCCCCCGGTATGGTATGCTATTTCTTTCTCGCAGCTTATTTTGTGTAGTCCAAAAAATAACGTTACCTTACAGAAGCCAGCCATAAAACAAAGCAGTACGATTAAATACTCTATAGTAATTTTTTAAACTTCTTAGCATCGCACATTTTCCATTTTTATACCGTCGAATTGAAAAAAAAAGTACTTTTAAATGCAATTTGTTTGAAAACTGCATCTCCATTTATTTTTGAAATATTAATTTTTTTGTAGTTTTTGGAGCCATTTGCTTAATATTGGCAACGGAAGGACTACATTTCTGTAGAAAGTAAAGGAAATATAGTTGTTAAATATTAATTTTATATTTTTGTTGCCATTTTTTCATAACAACCGAAACAAAATGTAATTGAAATACGTGCTATTTTAAAAAAAATATGAACGAATGATTTCTATTAAAACAATGGAACTATTATAAACTATATTTTATTTTAAGTATCTATATTAATGTTGCAAACAAATGAAGGCCTATGAATCATTAGAGAGCCGGTTTTTTGTTGTCGAGTTTCTTTAATGACGCCATCATTTTGCTGCATCTGTGTATTATTTCGCGATAGTGACGTCCTATGCCTACTTTACTGTAGATGTTTAAGAGTAGATCGCAAATGTGGAATTCTTAAACGGATGCGAATGACGTCAGTTTACATAAAATAAAACGTGTGCTTTAAGTCTTAAAATTGAAATATGTTTTGAACTGCAGTACAGTGCCGCTTAACCGATTTATTTTCTTCTGATGGACTGGTGGCTTCTATTATGAAACAGCCATTATAAATGAAGTGTTAGGTGAAGATGAAAGAGCAGGCGTAAAAAGTTAGAACTCTGATTTTCTGGTCAGAATGGGGGTGGGGGGGGGATGGCCATAATTTTCTTTTTTCAAGTAAAAATTTTCAAAAAGAATTTTTTCCCCCATTCTGAACAGAAAAACAAAGTTCTAACTTTTTACGCCTGCTCTTTCATCTTCACCTAACACTTCATTTATAATGGCTGTTTCATAATAATAGAAACCATCAGTCCATCAGAAGAAAATGAAGTAATGTAAATGCCGGGGGTGATACTAAATTCTGAAAAAGCAGAATTCCCGTTCTCTAGTTTTATTTTATTTTTTACTTTGAGTTTTATTAGGGTTTCGTTCATCTGACCAAACGCTATTCATCTCACTCTGTCTATCATTCACAGAGTTCGTTCTCTGAAACTGTATAAATTAGAGACTTGAAATGTTACATATACACTGAATACCTCCTTTCACATGACAAGCCATTAAATTTTGAAAAAGATCTTACAATATTTTAATTAAATTAATTAATTTAATGGCATCCGACCATTCCGGCGATTTAGATATTGAAACAAAACCCCAATTTGTCTTTCTCGCGCAGTCTATGTGGTTCAGTTACAGCGCATTTGTCTGCTATTCAAAAGGTTGCTGGTTCGAAGCAGGGAGTCGGAGTTTGAAATTTTTTCAAAGGAAGATATTTCATTTTCTAATAGATGTAATTTTACAGATTAAAAAAAAATAATAAATAAATAAAATTGTAATTTTAAGGCCGACAGTTGTTGAAAATTATTTTATCCATTAATTTTCTTAATTCAAAAAATCGTTTATTTCAGAAATGGCGAAATTTTAAATTTTGTTTAAACTTCCGCTAATTTTTACTTTCTTCTATCTTCAATAGAAGAAAGTATTGTAATAGAAATTTTTTTCGACTTCCGGTTTTCGACGGATTTGCATATTTTAGGGGTCAGAGATTCCAAAAAACATGTTTATAGAAAATGTCTGTCTGTCTGTCTGTGTGTCCGTCTGTCCGTCCGTCCGTCTGTCCGTCTGTCCGTCTGTCCGTCTGTCTGTCGCCATTGTACCATCAAAAAGTGTATGAAGTTATGTATAGAATTAAACCAAAATTTTATTATAAGTTTTTGGTTATGGCAAGCAGGTCCTCCCGGAATTTGGAAAAAATTTGTCGGTAGGGGGCGCTGATATAACAATTTTTGTGCGATTTTGAATATTGTACCATCCAAAAGTGTATGGAGTTATGCATAGAATTGAACCAAATTTTTAGTTTAAGTTTTTGGATATGACAAGCAGGTCCTCCCTGAATTTGGAAAAAATTCGCCGGTAGGTGGCACTGTAAATGCGTTTTTTGTGCGATTTTGAATATTGTACCATCGAAAAGTGTATGAAGTTATGCATAGAATTAAACCCAATTTTTATTTTAAGTTTTTGGCTATAGCAAGCAGGTCCTCCCTGAATTTGGAAAAAATTCGCCGGTAGGGGGCGCTGTAATAGCGATTTTTGTGCGATTTTGAATATTGCACCATCGAAAAGTGTCTGAAGTTATGCATAGAATTGAACCAAAAGAAAAATTTAAGTTCTTGGCTATGGCAAGGAGGTCCTCCCTTAATTTGTAAAAAAATCGCTCGTAGAGGGCGCTGTAATAGCGATTTTTGTACAATTTTTGTGCTATTTTGAATATTGTACCGCCGAAAAGTGTATGAAGTTATGCATAGAATTGAACCAAATTGTGTTTATTTTTGGTCATGTCACGAAGGTCCTCCCTGAATTTGGAAAAATTCTGCCGGAAGGGGGCACTATAATTGCGATGTCTGTACCATTTTCATTATTGTACCATCGAAATATGTATGAAGTTATCCATATAATTGAACCAAATTTTTTGTGCATGTTTCTGGCTATGGCAAACAAGTCCTCCCTGAACTTGAAAAAATTCCGAAAGAAGGGGGCACTATAATTCCGATCTCTGTGCCATTTTCATTATTGTACCATCGAACAGCGTATAAAATTATGCATACAATTGAACCAAAATGTTTGTGCTTGTTTTTGGCTTTGGCCAACAGGTTCTCCTTGAATTTGGAAATATTGCGCGGTAAAGGGGCTCCGTGCTAGCGATTTTTGTATACTTTTCTTGATTTTTCGTAGTTCTATTGTGCATCGGCGGCTCATGCAGCGCCGGGAACTCGCTTCCTGCTAAGCCGGCTATTCGCAAACAGCTGATAACGACAGAATAAGGAAAAATTAATAATTTAAACAAATATCATGATATAGATTAACTCCTTTTTAGTCCGTTTAATTGACTTGAGCAGAAATTTAAGATGAAAATCAAAGTTGATATAGTATTGAACTAATAATATTGAAGTATTAACATGTGTAACTAGGTTTTGAAATATTAAGATGTATAAGATAGAAGAAAGTTTTGGGATTGGCACATCCAACTAGTTTTAATTTCTTTTAAACAATTTGTTTTGTTTTGAGTAAATTCGAAATTCGAAATTTTGTTCGAACATCCACAAAATTATTGTGAAATTTCAACATTTTAAAATTCGTTTAAACGTTTTTTCTTTTAGAAAATTTTAATGAGAATAAAAAATTTTAAAATTCATTTAAATGTCCGCTAAATTTTTTTAAATTTCGGGATTCTAAAAATTTTGCACTTTTGAATTTTATTTAAATAGTTTTATTTTTTTAAACTTCTCTTATTTCTAAATATTGAGTTTCCTCTTTAAATCATTAAATATCGTTAATGACTAGTGCTACCATCTCACTTTGGATTTTTCCCTGGGACTACATTTCATTGTCCGATGGATTTAATTAAAAGAATTTTCGCATTTTTTTTTGCCATTTTAAGGGTTTCTTTTTTTAGCTAAAATTAAATCATGTAATGAAATATGCTTTTGAGATATACAAACCTATGCTGTAACAATTGTCTGAAAAGCAGTACTTGATTATTTTTAATTTGACTAAAAATGTAACTTTCTATTGTAATAATTTTAATATAAGTGATTAATGGTTCTGCCATCTATGTTCTTATTAATAAAGATTAAAGTTTTAATAATTATAAATTCGGGATTATGATTTGTTAATTAAAGCATAAATTGTTTTGAAAGAAATATTAAACGAAACCCTTTGCGCAATCTTCGATGACACTTACTTAGTTGTTTCCATCCTCGTAACCATGCAGTAACTCAGTTATTTTATTTTTACTTTGACCTTTTTTTTTCTATACTCCATTGCAAGGTTATATTAAGAAGAAACCACCCAGATAAATTTCAATGGCAGCAAAGTAATTTTTCTCTAATATCTACATTATTCGTCGATTATGGAAGACGCTATTGAAATTGTAACGCGGAGAAAATTCAATAATGTAATCGTACAACACCCTTAATTTTAACAAAATTATGGGTCAAGTTACTCCATGATTACAAGTATGGAAATAAACATCAAAGTAAAAATAAAATAAAGCAACGTGAGTAATATGAGAGAGAATGTGAAAAACGTGATTGATGGCGTTTTAAATCATTGCATTATATATTATGCATCAGTAGAATATTAGCATTTTTCTTGAAAATGGCTTCGTTGAAGCCGAAACATGTAGACAGTTGGTATATAATTTTTCTTTTTACTGTCTAATTTACTGTTTAATTTAACACCCTTTAGTAATTAATGAAGTTATTTATTACAAAATGACTTGAACAAACCCTTATGAGATTTACAAGCCCTCAAAAATTGTTATTAGTTGTTAAAGAGTTTTTGTTAAAGAGTGTTTTATTACAGAAAAGAGATAGTAAAATAAATTATAATGATTTTGTTAAGATCCAAGATCAGAAAAAGTCTTTGAGAAAGTCTTATCTAAAAAAAAAAACCAACAAATAGAGAACAGTAATTCTGCTTTTTCAGAGTTTAATGTCGGCCCCGATGAAAAAAAATATATATGTATATATAAATAGTACTAAACCTATTTCAATTTTAAAACTTAAAGTACATGCTTTTATTTTATGTAAAATGACGTCATTCGCTTCCGCTTAAGAATTCCACATTTACGATCCACTCGTACACAGCTACAATAAAGCACGCATAGGACGTCACTATCGCAAAATAATGCACAAATGCTGCAAAAAGATGCCTTCATTCAAGAAACTCGACAAAAAACCGACTATCTAATGATTCATAGGCCTTCATTTGTATGTAACATTAATATGGATACTTAAAATTAAATATAGTTTATAATAGCTCCATGTTTTATCAGAAATCATTCGTTTAATATTTTTTTCTAAATAGCACGTATTTTAATTGCATTGTCTTTCGGTTGTTAAGAGAAAATGGCAACAAAAATATATAATTACTATTTAAGAACTATTTTTCCTATACTTTCTACAGAAATGGAGTACTTCCGTTGCCAATATTAAGCAAATGGCTCTAAAAACTACAAAAAAAAAAAAAAAAAAAAATGATATCTCAAAAATAAATGGAGATTCAGTTTTCAAACAAATTGCATTTAAAAGTACTTTTTTTCCCAATACGACGGTATAAAATTTGAAAATGTGCGATGCTTAGAAGTTTAAAAAATTGCTATAGACTATTTAATCGTACAACGATACATCTGCTTTGTTTTACGGCTGGCTTATACAACGTAACGTTATTTTTTGGAGGCGACACAAAATAAGCTGGGAGAAAGAAATAGCATACCGGGGGCTTAAAAAAAAAAAAAAAAAAAAAAAAAAAGAGGAAGGCGGAATTTTCTATTCGAAAGGAAAATATCCGGTATCCGTTGCTGTAATTCACAAGCATTACTGAACTTCATATGAGGTTTCTATTATAAATAAAATATACTCAGTTTTCCGAGGGGTGTTTTCAATACAACTTTACATAACAGTACTACACTATATGGCCAAAGGTGGCCGGTCACTTGCGAATTTAGACGTTTTGTTAAATATCTAGAAAAATACATGAGGAATTAAACTGAAACTGCAGGTGTGTAAACAGTATAGTATAGGTCATATATTTCCGCGAAGATTTTTTTTTCCCGAAACCCCATAGGGGACCGTCAACAAATTGAAAAAAAAAAACGAATATCTTTTCGATAACCCTGTAAAAACTAATGTAGCAAAAGCGTTCAAACTCGAGATTATTAATAAGTGGCTTATTGTAATATACTGTGTTCATTTTGATGAGGATAGCATGTATACTCGTAGAGAAATTAAGGTTTTTATAAAAATAGTGCCAAATTTCGCCAAGTTTTTTGCTTATAATTTACAAAGTTCTTAACATAAAAAAAAGTTTTTTTTCAGAAAATATGACAAACAACATTGTACACAACACTCTGGAATCAGAATTAAAAAATAATAAAAATTGGATGAAAAATGCGCAGGTTTACTAAAAAATGTTTCACTGCGCATCCGCGAATGCAATCAAAATATAATATACATAATGTATTAGCTAAGTATATAGAGCAACTTTTATGATAGTTTCAAAATCAGAGCTTGAAAATTCTGAAAATGATCGTCGATAGAATAAGCTCGAAATCCGTTGTTCCCTAAAGGAAGCAAAAAGATGAGGGGTTGTATCCAAATATAAATCAAATTTAATTTGATCATTTGACACATAATTCAAATCATTGTACGTGCAATATTGTGTACACTATCTTGGCATTAATCTACAGCTATTTGATACAACCCGTCATCTTTTTGCTTCTTTTTGGCAACAACGGATTTCGAGCTTATTCTATCGACGATAATTTTCATTAAAAAAATTTTTTTACTTAGTTATCTTATTTACCTTATTTCCCTAAATAACAAAGTTTTGTTAAAGTACTCTGGGATTGCTGTAAAATGTTTTATAATCTATTCTCAACACATGATTTTTCATTCTTGTTATATAATATAGTGGAATATTTTACGGCAGTGAAATCATTGAATTTTTTTTATATACAGGTATGCTCTGACTTGACTCAGGTCGGATGCGGAAAGGAATATGCCCCTGCATTACTTGAAAAAGTACCTACTATATATTACGATGTCGAAGAACAATGTAAATGGGCTACGGTGATGTTCTTTGGTAAGCAGTCATGGGCTTGTTTTTGTGGAATTTGCTGTCTGTATGTTTTTCGGCCACTTTAACTGCTTAGAATTTCAAACTGCATTATAAATGTACAGTTTGAAATGATAACTCAAACAGTTACATGACAAAGGGAATAAATAATCTTGATTATAATCTGACCTGCCAGAAGAATTCTGGGTTCAGGTTTCATATTTGTGAACTTTTATATCTCTAAGCAGATTATAATAAAGATTTAACTTATTCGTTTGGGGTTAAACTAATTTTAAAACTTATTAAACTTAAATTTATTAACTTGCTTAACGTTTTAACTTATTTTTTAACCTTTTGGGCCAGGGAGGAACCCAAACGGGATGGGGATGCTACAAGCCCGGAGGGACCCAAACGGGATGGGGATGTTACAAGCCCGACGGTTAGAAAGTGAGTGATCAGTTGTCAGATATTCTTGCAAGCGCACCGAGCCAAACATGGAACCCCCAAAACTATCATAATTCTAAAGTATTCCTCATTTAATATAATTTTGAATTTTAATACAGCCAAGCAATTCGTTAATTGGCGTACCAGAAATTTTAACATACGTATTCGGTGCCAAGGCTGACCAATGGCAAATTTATATTTAAGAACATAGGAACTGTGAATGCCTGAAGCCTTTTTTAGCGTAAACAGAGTAGATCTTTTAGACCGAAATAATCATTTGTATTGACTACCAGTCTGAGCATTAATAATGTTTAGATTTCTGGGAAAACAGGAAGTGATCAGAGAATATCTTTTTATTTATTCGTTAGAAATACAGTTTACCTTTTCAACAATTTTTCTTATTTTAAAAAATATGGTTCAAATGGCGAACTCACTGCATTTCAATGTAAAACTAAAAGTACATTTTAAGAAAAAAAAAATTAATTGCATATTTAATTAAAATTATTTTTTTTTTTTTAAAGTTGATTTTTTAAAATTTACTATTACTTTTTTATACATTGATATTTTTGCCCAATTTTTTTAGGATTTACAAATGTGTATTACACAAGACTGGGCATGGATTTTTTAGATACAACTAATATTAGAGGAGAAGGTCCAAATACCGGCTGCCACTTTTGTTTTGTATCTAGATCATACGATTTTCACAATTAGTAAAATAAAAAGTGTCAGCAGGTTATCTTGACATGTTTTACACTTGTCTAGAGAGAAAAAAACAAAGTAAAATATTCGTTTTCTGTTTATAAAAGAAAAATTCCGAAAGTCTTCAAATTTTGAATTTTGAAAATGGGGCCTAAATACCGGCTACCTAAGTTTTTTTTTTTGCAAAAGATCACACAAATAGAGCTAATGACAATTATTAAGCAATAAGAATATTATTTAAATAAATTTATTGATTAAAAATATTTCTTATGCACAGAAAAAATACGTAATTTTTAATAAACAAGCATTTTTATCAAATTTATAAAATTCTTAACGACTATCTCTCAGTCTTCTTTTCATTATGTTTCTAGTTTTGTTTTTTAACGTATAAAACAAAAAAAAAAAAAGCTTACTGATTGAAAGGTTAATTATTTTATCTGAAAAAAATCACAAACATAATATCACTCTCTGCGTCGGTACAGTCGCGATAGGCCCACATATCGCATTCTTAACATTTAACTCAGAAAACCCTCCCCAATTCTTGTCCGCAGAGAAAGCACCCATGCAGAAGGCACAAATTGCATCATCTTCCTGTGTTGGATATCTTCTATTTTAATTTTTTTAAAATCCAATTTCTGCCCTTTCGCCTGTTTTCCTCCGTCATTTTTCTTCTTTCTCTTCACATTTATTGCAGGCAATTTTGAAGTGTCCAACAGCGTTTTTTTGGGGCGTGATCCGGTAACCACTGTCGCTCCTGAAGAATTAAGGTCACGGTCTTTACTTCATATTGCGAAATGGGACTGGAACTGTTTCTGAACAATTTAAGTTAATTTATTAATTATGGAACTATTTAAATTAATTTATTTTCCTCTCCTTCAAGCAGAGCAAGCGAGAGAGGTTGGCAATACCGGCTAGCCGTTATTTAGACCACTCTAGGTAGGCGATCTTCGGACCACTGCTATGTTTAAGTTAAAACCGGTATTACACATTCATATAATAAAATACCAATAATGTGCGCGCGTCAATTGAGAGTTAAATGTGTCTAGAAAATAACTTAGTCATCAATTCAAGCCAATATACGATTAGTATATTTTTAAAAAATGAGAAACACATATCTGAAAAACTTTTGTTGTTCCAAATTTCGTCGTTTGGACACTTTTGCATTTACTGTTTGTAAATGAAACAGACTTCAGCGACGTACTTTTCGAAACTTTCTTCTCCCAATTAAAGTTATAAATTCTACCTCTCGCCGCGAAGACTGCGCTTCGCTCAGTTCTCAGAACACCTACTAGCCGGTATTTGGACCTTCTCCTCTACATTTAACATAATTTTTCTACTGATATAAATAATAGTGTAATACGATGAAATCTAACACATCTTCATACACATTTTTTTTTTTTTTTAAAATAACAAAAAACCTGAAGGCTAATTCCATGCGCAAATGTACCACATACTTAACAAAGAACATTGATATATTAAAAAAGTGACAGCTTCATGGCTAATAGGCGGGACTGATTAAATAAAAGAGGACAAACGGGGAAGATTCTAACTCATAGTAAATGGACCTTGAACAATGAGAGCAACAAAATTAGTTCGTTTTCCAAAGCTAGTGAAATACGTAGCTATTTTAAAAACTATGCATTTCAAAGTAAAATGTAACTTTTCAGCTAAATATTTCGTTACTTATCGTTACATAGGAAATCCAGATTTAAATAAAAAAAAAAAATTGCGTGTTTCAGTAGAAAAACATGTGGAGATTAATTTTCAAAGAAATGAAGTTGATTGATTAAAAGAGAAGCTAGAGTATCCACCGATTTCGAAAATGCAGTTCTGAAATATAAAAAAAAATAAGTGCTTTAATATTTTCAGTACTGTTTACTCGCTCTAAACTTCTATAGTTCCGAAAGGCCCCTTTTACTTTCAGTATCTATTTTTGACTAATAAAATATGATTTTAAGTGTGTATTAACAACCACAAATTTGAAATTTTGAAATATTCAAAGCAGTGTTACCCCTTAACCTCTTCACGCCCTTGGTCAATGTAGACGTTTAGTTTTTTATAATTATAATTACTGTCAATAATAAACAGAACAAAAATTTGATATTATCTTATACACTACAGAATCCCTCAACAATAAAAATAAAAATTTTATGGTTTGGCTGCTCGGATGTACAGTTAGAGACATAAAAGAAGAATTTTTCGACAGCCAGTGTTGTGGGATTATTTGAAAAAATTGTTAATATTTGCTAAAAATAATATCAGATATATTAAATATATTATGTTTTAATAATTTGTAGAAATGTACGAACGAAATTTACTGTTAGTTTTTTATTTTATAAGGCATCATTCCACTCATAAATTACCATTAACGATTAACTTTCAGCGGTCACAAGTGTAGACGTTATTTTTTGTGTGAATTTTTATTGTTTTTTCTTTCTTCCTTTTCTTTTTTTCTTTCTTTCTGAATTCCTATTACTATGGCATCTTTTCCCCACTGTAAAAAAATCGTCCCTGAAGAGATTACTATTTGCTGTAATTAAATATGTACCGCATATTTAAGAAATCCGTAGAATTATGAGATCTTTAAAAAATGATTTCAAAACTGCAGGAATCTTTCACATTTATGTATTTCCCTGTGAAAAAAATATCTAATTGCATAAAACTGTGTACATTTGCTGTATATAAGTTTTAACTGCTTCTATTATTAGCTGTAACTCATTTAAAAATGATCATAAGTCAGGAGTATTTTACTATTACCTTTGTTTAAACCTTTTACGACTAAGGGAAACATTTTCCCCCATTTTAAAATTGGTGATTGCCGTATTTAATTACAAGGGTGTATCAGTAAATTTTTGCCCTCACATAGAAATAACTGAGTGAAATTTATGAAATTGCCATGTTGCATAAGTCCTTTCCTATATAGTTACCGTGCACAGTAACACATTTCTGCAAACGGTATTTCAAAGAGAGGGGGGATGATGTGTTCCAGGAGGCGCGATAGTAGACCCAAAGGGAGACATTTTTCTAACTTTTACCGACCCCCCACATGTGACATATTATTGGAAAGGCCTGTGTCCACTTTTTCATGTTATGCACTCCCGAGCACCCCCCCCCCCAAAAAAAAAAAAAAAAATACCCCCGTGGGGCATGAATGATGTCCGCAAAATTAAGACAAGTGCCCCCCGGAGGACAAATTTAGGTTGAGGGGCTCGGGAGGTGCATAGCATGAATAAGTGGACACAGGCCTTTCCAACAATATGTCATATGTGGGCCTTCGGTAAAAGTTAGAAAAATGCCACCCTTTGGGCCTACTATCGCGGCTTCTAAAATACATCCTCCCCCTTCTCTTTGAATTACCGGTTGCACAAATGTATTACTGTGCACGATGGCTATATAGAAAAGGACTTATAAAATGTGGCAATTTCATAAATTTCACTCAATTATTTCTATGTGAGTTTAAAAACTTATTGATATTCCCTCGTATAACCTTATCTGCATTTTTTATACAGAATGTCAAAATAGAACGTATGCCGAACGCAATTACGTAAAAGACGTGCAAATTGTGCTAAACGCCGCATAGAAAATAGGCTGCATAACATACGTACTATGTGCAGCGCCCATCTTTGCTTCACAACCAAAAGAAATTGCTTCGCAGAATTTCACAGTTAACCGTCATTTTGTATAGTAATTTTATTTTATAACTTTGTATTATTTTAGATAGCATTTTGTTATAATAAACCAACAAACTAGTTGGATGTGCCAATCCCAAAACTTTCTTCTATCTTATACATCTTAATATTTCAAAACCTAGTTACACATGTTAATACTTCAATATTATTAGTTCAATACTATATACCAACTTTGATTTTCATCTTAAATTTCTGCTCAAGTCAATTAAACGGACTAAAAACGAGTTAATCTATATCATGATATTTGTTAAAATTATTAATTTTTCCTTATTCTGTCGTTATCAGCTGTTTGCGAATAGCCGGCATAGCAGGAAGCGAGTTTCCGCCGCTGCATGAGACGCCAATGCACAATAGAACTACGAAAAATCAAGAAAAGTATACAAAAATCGCTAGCATGGAGCCCCTTTACCGCGCAATATTTCCAAATTCAAGGACAACCTGTTGGCCAAAGCCAAAAACAAGCACAAACATTTTGGTTCAATTGTATGCATAATTTTATACGCTGTTCGATGGTAAAATAATGAAAATGGCACAGAGATCGTAATTATAGCGCCCCCATCTTTCGGAATTTTTTCAAGTTCAGGGAGGACTTGTTTGCCATAGCCAGAAACATGCACAAAAAATTTGGTTCAATTATATGGGTAACTTCATACACTTTTCGATGGTACAATAATGAAAATGGTACAGACATCGCAATTATATGCCCCCTTCCGGCAGAATTTTTCCAAATTCAGGGAGGACCTTCGTGACATGACCAAAAATAAACACATAAAATTTGGTTCAATTCTATGCATAACTTCATACACTTTTCGGCGGTACAATATTCAAAATGGCACAAAAATTGTACAAAAATCGCTATTACAGCGTCCTCTACGAGCGATTTTTTTACAAATTAAGGGAGGGCAACCTTGCCATAGCCAAGAACTTAAAATTTTTTTTGGTTCAATTCTATGCATAACTTCATACACTTTTCGATGGTGCAATATTCAAAATCGCACAAAAATCGCTATTACAGCGCCGCCTAACGGCGAATTTTTTGCAAAGTCATGGAGGACCTGCTTGCTATATCCAAAAACTTAAAATAAAAATTTGGTTTAATTCTATGCATAACTTCAAACACTTTTGGACGGTACAATATTCAAAATCGCACAAAAATCGCTATTACAGCGCCCCTACCGGCGAATTTTTCCAAATTCAGGGACGACCTGCTTGCCATAGCCAAAAACTTAAAATAAAAATTTGGTTTAATTCTATGCATAACTTCATACACTTTTGGACGGTACAATATTCAAAATCGCACAAAAATCGCTATTACAGCGCCCCCTACCGGCGAATTTTTTACAAATTCAGGGAGGACCTGCTTGCCATAGCCGAAAACTTAAAATAAAAATTTGGTTCAATTCTATGCATAACTTCATACACTTTTCGATGGTATAATATTCAAAATCGCACAAAAAACGCATTTACAGCGCCCCCTACCGGCGAATTTTTTCCAAATTCAGGGAGGACCTGCTTGTCATATCCAAAAACTTAAACTAAAAATTTGGTTCAATTCTATGCATAACTCCATACACTTTTGGATGGTACAATATTCAAAATCGCACAAAAATTGTTATATCAGCGCCCCCTACCGGCGAATTTTTTCCAAATTCACGGAGGACCTGCTTGTTATAGCCAAAAACTTATAATAAAATTTTGGTTTAATTCTATACATAACTTCATACACTTTTTGATGGTACAATGGCGACAGACAGACGGACAGACGGACGGACGGACAGACGGACAGACGGACACACAGACAGACAGACATTTTCTATAAACATGTTTTTTGGAATCTCTGACCCTAAAACATGCAAATCCGTCGAAAGCCGGAAGTCGAAAAAAATTTCGATTACAATACTTTCTTCTATTGAAGATAGAAGAAAGTAAAAATTTGGTTCAATTATATGGATAATTTCATACACTTTTGATGGTACAATAATGAAAATGGTACAGACATCGCAATTATAGTGCCCCCTTTTGGCAGAATTTTTCCAAATTCAGGGAGGACCTTCGTGACATGACCAAAAATAAACACATAAAATTTGGTTCAATTCTATGCATAACTTCATACACTTTTCGGCGGTACAATATTCAAAATGGCACAAAAATTGTACAAAAATCGCTATTACAGCGCCCTCTACGAGCGATTTTTTTTACAAATTAAGGGAGGACCTCCTTGCCATAGCCAAGAACTTAAAATTTTTTTTTGGTTCAATTCTATGCATAACTTCATACACTTTTCGATGGTGCAATATTCAAAATCGCACAAAATCGCTATTACAGCGCCCCCTAACGGCGAATTTTTTGCAAATTCATGGAGGACCTGCTTGCCATATCCAAAAACTTAAAATAAAAATTTGGTTTAATTCTATGCATAACTTCATACACTTTTGGACGGTACAATATTCAAAATCGCACAAAAATCGCTATTACAGCGCCTCCTACCGGCGAATTTTTTCCAAATTCAGGGAGGACCTGCTTGCCATAGCCAAAAACTTAAACTAAAAATTTGGTTCAATTCTATGCATAACTTCATACACTTTTCGATGGTACAATATTCAAAATCGCACAAAAAACGCATTTACAGCGCCCCCTACAGGCGAATTTTTTCCAAATTCAGGGAGGACCTGCTTGTCATATCCAAAAACTTAAACTAAAAATTTGGTTCAATTCTATGCATAACTCCATACACTGTTGGATGGTACAATATTCAAAATAGCACAAAAATTGTTATGTCAGCGCCCCCTACCGGCGATTTTTTTCCAAATTCCGGGAGGACCTGCTTGCCATAGCCAAAAACTTATAATAAAATTTTGGTTTAATTCTTTACATAACTTCATACACTTTTTGATGGTACAATGGCGACAGACAGACGGACAGACGGACAGACGGACGGACGGACAGACGGACAGACGGACACACAGACAGACAGACATTTTCTATAAACATGTTTTTTGGAATCTCTGACCCCTAAAACATGCAAATCCGTCGAAAACCGGAAGTCGAAAAAAATTTCGATTACAATACTTTCTTCTATTGAAGATAGAAGAAAGTAATAAAATACATTGCATAATACGCCTAACTGTAATTGCCAAAAAGTCAGTGAAGGCTTACTGTGGAGACACGAAAAGTTTTGGTTTCTGTTAGTCTGTCTGTCTGTTCCGCGATAACTGCCGCAAAAAGCATCCGATCGGCTTGAAATTCACTGGGCATGTTGATGAGGTACCCGGACTTAGCTGTATAGTTTTTGGTTAAATTTGGTTCATTCGTTCGGGAAATATGGAACATTTTATTTTGCTCTATAATGCTTTTCAATGGCAAGTCAGACGATTTTCAAATTTTTATTTGTTGAAAGAAATGGCTCATATGAAAAATGGATTTAAATGGTAAATTTTTGATGCTGAAATTTTTAAATAACATTATTAAATTATTCCAATAAATTATGTCAATATATTTGCGAGATTTTTTAAATTAGGTTTATAATATTGGGGGGAATTTTATGCATGTTTTGCAATAATATAAAGAATTTTGTTTTATCAATTTGACATAATGCATATTTCATTTTTTTCTCTTTTCTTTCTCTGTTGCCTAGCAACATATTTGGTCCTAATAATATTAATATAATTGCGTGTATAATGCTTGAGTAAAGCCAACGTCAAAACAGATGAATTAATGCATTTGTATCTTTGCATATAGAAGGATTTTTTCCCAGAAATAAAAATAGGCAATATTTCTTTTATTTTATTTACTAGGGGGCTCGGCCCCCTACGAGCTACGCTCGCCAACCCCCGTCCAGACACCGCAGACTCTAAATGCACGCTAATTTGATCGGCTTTAAAAAGATTTCGAATGATTGAATTACAATTTAAAAAACAGTGGCGATCTCCCTATAAACGAATTTCTATTCATTTCTCTTTGATTGGGGAATTTTAACGTCAAATCCGCTGCGGTACTACTTGATTATCCCGTCGACCCATTTCGCCAAATTATATAAATCGCCAAACCACTCGCCAAATTATATAAATTGATATAATTTTTATTTTAAATAACGAAAGAACAAATAAATTCGTACAACATTAATAAAAACACAAATAAAACGTCGAAACAAAAATAACTTGATGACGTATACACGTGTAACAACTTTTCAAAATAAGCTAATATAAAAGGAATTAAGTAAAGAGAGTCTTTGTCTCCTGGTGGTTTTTAACAAAGCGAAAAGAAAGTTCTTTTAAATGAGACATTTTAAATTAATTCTCAAAATATCAAATAAATGTCTAGCGCAATTTCTAAATTTAAACTTTTTTGCAATATTATTTTGTGTTCATTTTATGTAATAACTATAATGTGACGTAAATATGACTTAATTTCTCCTAAGACTTCTAACGCATGTTAATGAATTTATTATTTTACATTATCCTTTCTCTTTTAAAATTCACGTGTATACTTTTTATGACGTAATTTTTAATAAGTTCCTGCTTTTTATATGTAATTATTTAATTCTAATTTGAAAGTTTTTTTCCTGTTTATAATAGTCACGTGTAAATAAATTTTTTATTTGAAGCAAACATTATTGCTTGCGCTTTTTATACAGCTGGCAACAGGTTAAATTAGTACAATTTTCTGAAATCTTTAAAAAATATCTCTAGAAATGCTGAAAATTTGAATTTAAAATAGAAATAAAACCTGAAAAAATGAGTCAAAATAAAAAAATTAATGCAATCTGCACTCCGGCAAATTCTAACGCATAAAATGATCTAAAAATGATTACACTGCCATGTATAGTTTTTGCTGCTATAAAACTTTTTTAGTGGAACGATTTTGTCCAACTTTAGCATTAAATAACTCTTAAAATAATTCTTCGATTTGAAAACTGTCTGCATCAGCGTGTTTATCAAACATTTCTGTATAAAACCACCGATTTTCATATTTTTGTATGCATTATTTTTGTTAATATTAACGAAGAAAGGCCTCCGGTCACAAAAAATTCAAAACCTGCGGCGGCGGCGGCGGTGACACCGGTAGGTACTTTTTTTTAGAATAGAGAGATTTTATTGAAATATTTTGCTTAAAAATACAAAAGTTCATTATTTTCATAGAGAATAACGTAACATTTTCAAATAACATTTACCAATATTTCTTTCATTGTTGCCAAGAAAATCAAAACCCGGAATAATATTTTCTTTTAAACAATTTTCAATTGAAATGTTTTGTCGTGAAACAGGAAAATGAAAAATAAAATTAAGAATAGAAAAATTAATATGGCGGCTTATTGGAAATAAAAAGAAAACTCTCGAGTATTTCTTAATATAACAAAATGAAAAGTTTTGAGTAAGTACGCATAGCAGGTGAATTAGACGTCATTTATTGAAAACAAAGATGTTGGAATAAAAAGATCTTGGGTAAAATAAAATTAACTATTATTGACGGAGGAGAGAGATAGATGGAGATGCAGTATGCCGTAAAAACAGTTTGCAATACGATGTGCGTTATCGCTCAGATTTAAATGCCCTCATTCGGCCCAAACAAAACAAGCACGTGGAACAGGGACCAAATTCTTTGACTTCATCCGTTTTTTTTTTTTTTTTTTTTTTTTTTTTAAGCACGTCGTTGTGTTGTGCCGAATGTAGCTGATTTTAGGGTTACATTTTTGGCGTCACTTCAAGATCAGGGCTTAAATTCTAACAAAAAAAGTTCCGGAGCCCTAATATTCTGCGCTACCGGTACAACAAATGTACCGTTCCACCCCCCCCCCCCCCTCAACCCGTGCCAATGTAATCTGCATATTTATATTTCGTACATTAATTGCAAAATTTAAAGCATTTTTTTTCTTTAGCAAAATAAAAATTTTAAATACAGTAAACTCCCGACTATCCGGCCCTCTGTACTATCCGGCCTAGTTAAAAAAATGAGGAATGTTGCAAGCAGCCGAGACAGGCATGTTCTTTTCCAAAGGAAAGTGCTAACACACGACAAGAAGGGGCAAGAAGGGATTACACAATGCAATATCAGAGACAGTCATCTGTCAATTACTTTCTCAAAAACTAAAAACTAAGCTTTGACTCTTTTATCTTATGAATAACTTTTCATATTTGTGCAATCATTTATTAACAAGCAAAAAAAAAAAAAAAAAATTACTAATTTTTTACGAATTAGGCTTAAGTTTTACGTTAATGTTTTTCTTATTTTGAAACTGCATGTACTGTATGTATAAAATTTATCTTAGAATGTGTGACATGTGTTTTTAATATAATGAGGAGGGGGGTCCAGGAAATGAGTAAATATTTATGGAACTTCGGCCTATCCGGCTTTTTTGTTATCCGGCCTACCCTTCCGCCACATTATACCGGATAGTCGGGAGTTTACTGTATATCTATCAGCATATACTTAGCTGTCAACTATTCCACTTTTTAGTTATCACTTCTTCTGAATAGTAAAAATCCGTGCCTATTTTTTATGTTAATTAATTGCAGAATTCTGCGATTAAATAGGGTAACGATTATGATAAGGAAATGGTGTTAACACAAAAAAAGCGATAGTTCGCAGCTATGCATTTTTAAGAAAAAATGAATGAAATTTACAGAAATGAATATTTATATGCTGAAGAATGGAACAATGTTTTACAATTTCCTATAAAAGGTGCATATCTTAAACTATAAACATTTCCTTCCGCATAACAATCTTTTGCGGTGAGTCCCTGAAAATCAGATAAAATTAAAAATTTGACAACGTTATCGGAAAGAATCTATGCTTTTATAGAAAAAGGGGAAACGCTGCTCGATTGCTTTCTATTAGAATAACAATACATGGTCATTATATCTACTTACAAAGGAAAGTGACTTCGTATAAGTGCACAGAGCCTTAGCGTGGGTACCGTTCATGATACAAAATAAATAGAAAAATCACTAACGTGATTTTTATACTCGTACGCAATAGAAGACAAAAAACCTCGAACAGACAAAACGTCAAGCAGATGCTTGTTGGATAAAATAGAAAATATTCTTTTCAGGTTAGATATCGAAATAATAAAAAGTAAACCCAGCCAATAAAAAATTATCCTACTGTCACAAAAGAAAATCGAACTGAAAGAAAATTTATTGTTCACTCTCTTGAGTGACGCCGTATCAACACGTCGCCGATATAAATTTGAAATAGAAAAACACGATTTCTGTTTCCCCTTCATTCTGATCAAAATAGTATTAAAATGATTTGAAGTGGAATATAATACGTAATTTTAAACGAGGATTTTTTTTTTCAATACATGAATAAATAAAATTTTAAATGTAATACAGATTGAGCTCGAGTCAGTCTAAGCCTAAAAACTGATATAAAAATTGAGTACGTTTTATCTCCATCTCCTACGTGTGTGACACATTACGTCACATATAAGTGTTTGGTAAAAAGAACGCAAAAGCTTGGAGATGGGAAGGAAAGAAAAAGGTAATTTAAGCTTCGGTTTTTCGGAAGCGCTATTGCACTGGGCTCCGGAGCCCTGTATTTATGAGCTCCGGCGAATTCCGAACAATATTTAAATATTTACTAAAAACAGAGAAGTACCGGAGCCGGGCTCTGGTGGGCTCCGGCGCAAATTAAGCCCTGTTCAAGATTTATTGTCTGTGTACGGTTAACATGAATATTTTATTTAAAATTTAAATTTTATTAATTTATAAAAAAAACTTATGCTTATCCTTATAAATCACAGCGTAAAAAAAAATCTAAGATATACTATAACCATCCGCACAAACAATAAAAAATTACGAATGTAAATTTAAAAAGACTACGGGGGGTTCAGGGGGGCAGAGCCCCCCTGAAGAAATGCAATTTTTGATTTAAAAAGTTACCAGAATAAGTAGTTCATCAGAATTTCAGAACATCAATGTACAACCACTTGTTTAACACTTTTAATTTCTGAAACTTTACGAAGTATCTTGTATGCTCATAAATATTTATGTAATTTGAAAACTTTAAAAAGCGATTTGTAGGAAGTTGAATATCATGCAATGAGTGTTAAAAAACAATGACTTGCAAAGATGACGTTGAGGCTCCTGATCTGCAGATTTACTAGTTTATGTTACCTTTATAGTCAATTGGGAAAAATATTTTCCATAAAATTAAAAAAAAAAAAACCTACACATTTTTATGTATTTTTGTTATGATTTTTATTTAATTTATGTCTAAGCAAACTAAAATAAACAGTTGCATACTAATATTTACGCTTAGCAAATTCGTAGTCCTGTAAGAGTTAAACAAACTTAGCAGCTTTTATTTTGATAATATTTATTCAAAGAAAGAAAACAGAATATTCGCCAAAATTTCAGACTTTATAATTGAATTGATTCTAACGACTCATTTTTCTTTCGTAATTAAGCGTATCTATAAATAATTAAAATATCTAAAACATTTCTTTTAACACTATTTAATCTAAAATATCATTGAATATTACATAAACTTTAGCTAAATTTAAAATTGTTAATAAGAAGATAAAGTAGAATTTTTTTTTTATTTAACTCAAAATACATATTTATTTATGCATGTGAAAATTAAATTACTCAGCTTCATATATAAACACAGTACAATTTTTTTAAATAGTAAAACCTGTGTTTAAATATGGATAAATGAAATATATTCCGAAACTAAATCTTAAATAATATATAATCTATATAAATAATATATGTGTATGTCTGAGAATCACGTTTTTAGAAAAAAAAAAAATAAATAAATAAATAAATAAATATAAAATTAACTGGGCTGAAAGCATTGACTGATATTTATATTATTTTTGATATCTTGATAAATAATCACCATAATATCAATACATGCGTATTATTGATATATTAGTATTAGTATTATTTTTTAAAATGGTCTATTTATATAAATACTACAAGATATGTATTTTTCAAACATTAAAATGTAAAAGTAAAAAAAGGAACATTGGCACATTGTGTGACGTCCCTTCTTCCCTCTCCCCCCAAAACAACTTATTTTCCACATTTAAAAAAAAATCTTAAAATAAAATGCTTATGATATTTTACTTATGAATCTTTTAAAACAGATAGAAAGATTACTTTATATCAAAATAAAATAGCACACGCGGGGTGTAGCGGGAAAGATTATCACAACTTAAGAAATAATAATACATGTGAATTTTTTCGGTAGAAAATCAGTCTCTACCCACTTTTACAGCCAAAAATACAGGGTGTTTCACTTTCAGCGGAAACCGGATTTTAGTTCATAACTATGACAACGATGAAGATATTTTATTTATATCTTCAACAGACATAATTTGCTTTCTGTGATATGTAATAACGTCATGAAAACTATTGGAAACGGCCATTATTCAAAATCAAACCACGCTGAGCTGAACGCTCTATATAATTCAGAATGTAGTTGATGGGACAAACACTGTCACTGATAGAATTTCAATGTACAGTCGTGGAAAAAAAAATAAACACCTCCTACTAACTCCTCAACAGATTATCGTAGAAGAAAGTTACTGGCACTGGACGATTGGAAATAAAGTCTACTTTTAAATGATGTATATAAAATTTGCTTAGGGGACCATCTACATATTGAAACGAATCCAAACTTCATTTTTTTCAATGACAGTACCCAATTTTAACGAAATATTTCAAATCTTCGTTTCAAACTATGCCTAGACACCGAATTTCAAGTCATTTGAATGATAAGTTTTTGAATTATAAACATTCAAAATTTAGTGCTTCTAATGTTAAATTACATTTTCATATTTTTATTTATATCTCCAGAAATTATGCTCCTAATGAGCTAATTTTTTGTATAGCAATAATACTAATATAGCCAAACATAAATACACTGAATTTGCAATTTTTATAATTTTATGATATGAATTATGAATTATGAAATTAATATTCGAAAAAATTATGAATTGCAACCTACAATTTTTTTGATGGATTTGGATTTATTAAGTCCTGCTTTATGTAAATCCGAAATGTCACATTTTTCTTTCAAGTAGTTTTCAAATTATGCTTAAAAAACGGCAAAATGATGGTTTAAGGGGCCGTCTATAATAGAAGTGACTAGATACACTGCTCAAAACAATTAAAGGATATTGCAGTTTTAGGTGGATTTTGTATCTGGTAAACTGTTTAGCTGATTGATACATGGTCGACAGACATAGTAGGTTATATGAGAATAAATTACACATGTTTGGCAGAAAAAAATGCATTTTATTGCGCATTTGTGTACTAAAGGAAAAAAACACAATTTGTGCATATGAGAAAAAAAGAATAAGAAAAGGTGTTTTCTTCAAAGAAAATCATTTTAAGTAGGGGGTATGGTTTCCACGGGCGGCCAGCAACGTTGAACACCTTTGAGGCATGGACTCAATGAGGCTATTAATGACGAGTTGGGGTATTCTGCCCCACTCTTCCAGAAGAGCTCTTTCCAGTTCTTGGAGAGTTTGTGGGGGTTGTTGGCTGCCAGAAACTCGTCTTCCTAGAGCGTCCCAAACGTTCTCGATTGGATTCATGTCTGGAGAACACGCTGGCCATTCCATTCGAACGATTCCTTCCTCGAAAAGGAAATCCTCCACCAGGTTTGCACGATGTGGCCTGCAGTTATCGTCCATTAAAATGAAGTCATCTCCGATTGCTGCAGCGTAAGGGACTACAATAGGCTTGAGGATCTCATCCCTATATCGGCGACCAGTCAGAGCTGCATCTCGAATGATGTAGAGGTCAGTGCGCCCGTCAATGGATATGCCACCATACACCAACACTCCTCCACCGTCAAATCTGACACTTTCGTGCACGAACGCAGGATTATTCCTACTGCCACGGTCCCTCCAGATGAAAATACGCCTATTATCCGGATGCACAGAAAAACGGGACTCGTCAGAAAACAGAATATTGCTCCATTCATTTCTCCTCCAGTTGACATGCTCGGTTGCCCACTCCCTGCGGTCGCGACGATGCCTTGATGTTAATCTAACACATACCATCGGTCGGCGAGCATACAGACCTACAGCATGGAGCCGGTTTCGGACAGTCTGAGTTGAAATCGTGGTGCCTGTAGCCGAGCGAAGGTGTTGTTGGAGAAGAGTAGCGTTCATGGTTCGGTGCCTCCGAGCTGTTAACGCTAAATACCGATCTTCATTGGGCATTGTTGCCCGTCTACGACCTTGCCCTGGTCTTCGGCCTGCACATCCACTCTCCAAAAAACGGTTCCAGATCCTGGAAATGACACTTTGTGACACTCCAATGGCTTGCGCTACTTCGGCTTGAGTTTGGCCCCCTTCTAACCTACCAACAATTCTCAAAGCTTCTGAATCTGTCAAATGACTTCGCTGAGACATCGTACTCATCGAAACAAAGCAATCACTGAATGCCGATCATCCTTGTCTTCATTCTCTTTTATCCAGTTGAAAGTCAAATTTCATTCGCTGCCGCTGAAGCGACGTTTTTGACGTCGAACTCAAAGTTTGCATACTCCACAGTTTGAAAACCAGAAAAATTTGCATTTGTGATTCTCTTCTTCTATTTTCGGCAAAAAAAATTTCGTTTATATCTTTATTTTATATAAAACTTCAAATATCCTTTAATTGTTTTGAGCAGTGTATTTTGAAATTTCTTCTGCTGTATTGAAATCTAGCAGGCTTCATTGACTTCTTAGGTTGCCTTGATCAAGATGGGGGCTCTCTTGGTTAATAATCGATTTCCGAACTCCAATTTGGATACAGCCCTTAAAATACGCTCGTTTTAAAATAATTAATTTCTCGGAAACTTATGGTACGAATTGCATAAAAATTTGTTTTTAGGCTAATTGGAGGATGTAGAGTTCATTTATGATGCCAGAATTGTGTACTGGTATTGAAAAAAACAAAGTTATGGTTCGTTTTAATATGTAGATGGCCCCCTAAGCAAATTTTATCTATATCATTTAAAAGTAGACTTTATTTCCAATTGTTCGGTACCAGTAACTTTCTTCTACGATAATTTGTTGAGGAGTTAGTGGGGGGTGTTTACTTTTTTTTTTTTTCCACGACTGTACTTTCAACACTATTTATGATAACATCATAGTTCACAGCAAACTTTCCCACAAAGTTGTAATGTGTTTAAATTGGCTTTGTCTGTCCGTCTGTCAGTTCTCTAACTCGTGTAAATGTAGTGAGGTTACCATGAAATTAATATATGTTATTAAGGTTTACTATGGTATATTCGGTATTAACCCTTTACCTACTGACGGTATTTATAAGTACCATTAAAATAACTTGTTACAAAATTCATTTATTTCATCGATTAGTTTTAATACAGTTTAGAATGAGTTATAGATACATTACTTTATCTTGTTCCAAAAGAATTATGGGTTACACAAAACAAAATTATTTCTAAAAGGATGATTTCTTTTGACTTTGCATCTTTTCAGCCTTCTTGGCATTGTGGGGAGGAGTTAATTTTTCAATTCGGAAATATTTCTATATTTCTATTGTAAGAACATTATATTTGTACATTTCCTAATTCTACAAAATAATAAGAAAACTATTTAAAATAAAAGATGTGAGTACGATTATAAATATTGCAAAAAATCCCTATAAATTCAAATTTAATGTATCCTTCTAAATTCTTCTAAAATCCTTTTAAACACTGTTAAAAATTTTGCAGCATTCTGGCAGGTCATTCGACCGTTTTTTTGAAAAAACTGTTTCATAACCATAATTTAACTGTATTCTGACCATAAAATGGTCAATAATATGGTCAGAATAGTGTTAAAATTACGGTTGTGTAACCGTTTTCGGAAAAACGGTCAAATGACCTGCCAGAATGCTGCAAATTTTTAACAGTGAATGTATTGAATGATTATGCAAATCTTCTACTGTAGTTTAACCCCTTGGGGACGAGCGACACGTATACGTGCCGCATGAAGCGCTCAGAATCCTTGTTTTTTCTCACCAGTAAAATTTTACTGTAAAATTTGCTTTATTTAATCAGCGTATTTTCTCGATTCAAGAAGACACCAATTTCTGTTTTTAAAAAACGGTAACAAAAGATTAAAAATTTCGCAAAAGGCTCCCGTCCCGAAGGGGTTAAAGAATTCACGAAAAATGCTTTAGAAGATAAAATTTTCATGAATTCAATATTCAGTACACAAAGGGTTAAAAATGAATTATGTAGCACTTACGGCTCATTTACAGGGACACTCAGAGAATTTAGATAAATTAGGCCTCTGAGGAAAAATCGTTTGCGGTGTATTTGAAAGATATTTTTTCATGGAACGAAATTTATTCCCACAGGCTCAATTCTAATTTTACCTCCATTCAGAGACCATCCCAGTTGAACCATCTCCCTGAGCGACCCATTTCTTTGAAGAAAATGTAACAAATTCCGTTTTTTCCTGGTCGCTTGAAGAAGGTTTGATTAGAAAAATAATTCCGGAGGGCGCATTATTCATCAAACTTCTAAACTAACAAGGATAGGGCCAACCTTGTTAATCACAGATTTTGATTATTTTAACATATGTTGTAGGGTCTTCTACCCCTTAGTGTCAGGTTCAACGGATTTTATCCAATGCCCCTTAGTTCTTGAAAAACCAGGGGGTCTAATATTAGTAGACAACTTAAATACTTACTTCGCAGCAAAAATGACAGGTTAGTCGTAGCTCAGTTGGCATGGCATTTGCCGGCTGATCCGAGAGCCCGGGTTCGATAAATGAATGCGCTACATTTGTTTTTCTCATTTTTTATTTTATAAATATTGTTGTAATTATAATTTAATAATTTCAATTAAAAATTTTAACACCAAACATTAATTATAATGTTAACAAACTTAAATTTATCATTTCTTATTTGTAAACTATTATTTCTCATCCATTAAAGAGGTTTAAAAAGAAATTGGATCTATTATTGAATGATAAAAATTCTAAAATCGTGACAAATTCTGTTGTGGTGCCATCTAGTTATGATAAAAAAAAAGGAATATTCAAATAAAATGAAAGCAGAAAAAAGATAAAGGGTATGCAAAATAATTGAAAGTGCAAGCATACTTATTACAAATTTAAAAATCTGTAATATGCAAAAAAAAAAACGGTTGTAATTTAATTCTGATGCTACTTTTTAATATGATTATGCTTGTTACTTTAAACACAGAATAATAGTATTATCTCATTGACTTCCTTTGTTAAAGCAATGCGTAAATGATGTTTCTTTAAAATCACGAATTGACACAATTGCTCAATATCATTGCATCGATAAAGAATATATGAAATACATTTTAAAAGTGATTTTTTATATAAAAAAAAAATAACAGTTTTATGATGTTTTATTACAACTATTCAGTTAAAAGTAAAAAATTAAATAGGTTAAAATTATAATTGATATACAATATTAAAAATTTTAATTGATAGTGAGATTATTAAGTTACACTTACAAGTAAATTTATAAAACAAAAAATGAGAAAAACAAATGTAGCGCACTCAGGTATCAAACCCGGGCCCGCCAATCAGCCGGTTAACACGATGCCAACTGAGCTACGACTGACCTATCATCGTTGTAGCAAAGTAAGTATTTAAGTTGTGTACTAATATTAGACCCCCCGGTTTCTCAAGAACTAAGGAGCATTGGATAAAATCCGTTGAACCTGACACTAAGGGGCCTCTACCCTACAACATATATTAAAATAATCAAAATCTGTGATTAACAAGGTTGGCCCTCTCCTTGTAAGTTTAGATTTTTTTTTATTATTCTGGTAATTTTAAGTGTTTAAACCCCTTTGTGACTTTTTAGGCAATGAATTTAATTCTGATGACGAATTACGAATGACGGTCAATACACTGTCCAGCCCTATTCTGTTAGGAAACTCTGAAAGAAATAGACAAATTAATGAAATTCTCATTATTTGCTCCCGACTAAAAAAAAAAAAAAAAAAAAAAAAAAAAAAAAAAAAGCATTTATTTACTGAATTTCGAAAGGACTTGGAAATAAAAGTTATGAAAGATAAAATCGTAAAATCAAAGCAAACGTCAATATATTCATTTTTTAAACTCTGCAGTAATTAACTCACGTAATTTAACTTTTGTTTTGATGCTTAAATTTAATATTTTTTGCTAATGTGAAAATTAAATTTTAGTAGGGGAGACCGGGGCTAGTTGACTACAGGGGTAAGTAGGCGCAGTCCTTATAAATCGGCTGTTTGTGGATAGATTACGCACCGAGTCACAGAGTACCTTTTTTCTTGCTTTTTATAATCCTCATTGTAGTTTTGCAGCGTTACCTACGTTCAGTGGACATTTATTACGATTTTTCTGTTTTTTGCACTCATTAAGTAATTTTTTGTTGCTTCATTCTTTTTCTAACTTCTAATACTTATCTTAATAATTGCTATTTAACTTGCGCAGTTTTTCTTAGTGTATGATTAACTGTACCTACCCCATATGTGATTTACTAGGATTATTTATGCTTAGATGGTTACGTGTCCCTTTTGTGAAGAAATTCATTATGGGGCTAGTAGGCGCATTGAACACGGGGCAAGTTGGCTCGATGTCTCGTGTGTGCTGGTAGCTTGAAAAACAGAAAACACCGAGATAAGTGGTTGCAATGCAAGATTTTGGGCACACGAGGCTTGCCCAAACAGAGAAACTCGTTTTTTTATTTGTGACAACGGTAACTCTGGTGCTGATATCGAGTAGGATAGAAGTTACTCAATGTTAATGTTTTATACATTATTTTTATGTCTGTATAATTTAGAATTTACATTGTACGGCGATAACGCCTTTGTTTAAACTTATTGGTAATAATGAAATTGATTTCTCTTAACTGCGTGTCTTATTTAAAATTTTATAAAGCGTGTGCCAACTTACCCCATAGGTATAGGCAACTTGCCCCGTGACGGTGTAGGTTGGCGCACAATTTTCCTTTTACTTTAGGCTTCCGCTAAACATAAACTACAAAAGCTACAATCTCAAAACTCCAGGTATTTATAACCCAATACCTGTTCTTTAAAAGCACAGTTAAAGTTTCATAAAAAATTAAAAATTAATAAAAACAAAAAATTAATAAAAATCAATAACTGAAAACTGCGCCTACTAGCCCCGGTCTCCCCTAACATTGATTGTTACCCCTTTTCAACAATTAAAATCTAGATTTAAGCATGACCTCCATTAAGAGACCACCTCTCGAAGCGACCATTTTTTATTGGAACGGAACGTGGTCGCTTTAAGGCGGTCTTACTATATTTTAATCACATTGAAAATTATATAGATCCCTGAGGTGTATGGAAAAGACTTACTGTAGAATCTGGTGTGTAATTAATTTATTGTTCATTTACAGGGACACACAAAAATATTTTTCTACAGTACTGCCCTTGAAGAATAATTGCTGGCAGTACTTTTCAGTTGTGGTACGCGTTTGAAAATTTAACCTTTTTTTTGCCTATTACTTGGTATGAATAAATTCTATAGATCATATATCATATACAGGGATACACAAAAGATATAGAGTACATTTCCGTCTTTTAACGGTAATTGCTGAATGGGAAGTTTAAACTGTTCTATGCGTTTAATTGAACTAACGTTTAGCATACGATGCAGTACAGATACTAATCTATAAAACATAAACAAGGGATGAACAAACAATTCTGATATTTTTTCAACTATTGATGTACAGTATTCTGAATGTGTTGGAAAGTGTTCCATAATGGATGCTGGACGCATGATTTTTCGTATTTGTTTCATTTTTTTCGGTATAATCGGAAGACAGCGTAATGAGTAGTATAAAAAAGAAATGACACCACAAGAATATGGAACCTCGACTTCAAAATAGCGCCAAAACTAGTTTTCGACAACTAGACAACAGGAATTCTGCTTTTTGAGAATTTAATGTCGCACACGATGAAAAAAAAATATATATAAATATAGATACAGTATTAAATAGTTTTTTCCAGTCAAATTTATGCCTTTGGAATGGATCATTTTCTTCTGATGGACTGACGGATTCCATTATTATGAAACAGCCATTATAAATGACGTGTTAGATGAAGATGAAAGAGCAGCCGCAAAAAGTTAGAACTCTGATTTTCTAGTCAGAATGGGAAGAAAAAGGCCATATTTTTTTTTCTTCACATTCTGACCAGAAAATCTACGGCTGCTTTTTCCTCTTCACCTAACACTTCATTTATAATGGCTGTTTCATAATAATGGAAGCCACCAGTCCATCAGAAGAAAATGACTCGGTTAAAGCAGAAACTCGGTTAAGCGAGACTCGGATAATTGGGACTCTTCTGTAATATAAAACATATTTAAGTTTTAAGACTTTTAACACATGCTCTTATTTTATATAAAATGACGTCATTCGCATCTTCTGAAGAATTCCTCATTTACGATCCAGTCTTAAACAACATCTACAGTAAATATGCATAGGACGTCACTATTGCTGAATAATACACACACACACACACACACACACAAAAAAAAAACAGGTCTCACACATGAAACTCGACAAAGAAAAAAAAATCGGCTATGTCTTGATTCATATGCCTTTATTTGTTTGTAATATAGATAATTAAGTTAAATATAGTTTACAATAGCCCCATGTTTTACCAGAAATCATTCCTTTATACTTTTTCATAATAGAACGTATTAAGTACATTTTTTTTAGTGTTTATGGGAAAATGGTAACAAAAAGATATAATTGCTATTTTCCAATTACTTTATTTTCTACAGAAATGGAGTACTTGAATTACCAAAATTAAACAAATGACGCTAAAAACTACAAAAAAAATTAATATCTCAAAAATAAATGGAGATGCAGTTTTCAAACAAATTGCATTTAAAAGTACTTTTTTTCGCAATACGACGGTATAAAAATCGAAAATTTGCGATGCTTAGAAGTTTAAAAATCTGCGGTAAAGTATTTAACAGAACAATGATACATCTGCTTTGTTTTACGGTTGGCTTATACAAACAGAACATTATTTTTTGTAGACGACAGTTCATTAGATGGGAGGAAGAAATAGCATATGAGAGGCTAATAATTTTGTTGTAAGATATTAAAACTTTTGTTATTGTTTTCCACTAATAAAAAAACATACTTTATTTTTACTATATAAGTACATAGAAACGCTAGTCTCCTATCTTGATGTATATTATTAACCTTTGAAGATGTGATCATCTTTCCTGTTACAGTCTGTATTAGTAAGTCTGTGAAAAAATGCAAAAATTTCTCTTATGTTATCGACTTCCAAAGAAGGAAGCAGCATAATTCGTTTGTATATTTTTTCTGCGTATGTCTATGCATAACTTTTGAACTGAGTGGACGATTTTAATTTATATTTTTTTGTTATTGGAAATGTCCCTTCATCCAGAAGGTCGTGTTTCATTATCAAGTGCTTAAAGATGTTAAATTTATCTGAGTCTGTGTCTGTTTTAATTTTTTAAAACTTTATATAGGCTTTAATTTTCATTAAATTTGACCAATCATAACGAATTTTGTTGATTTAGAGATACAATTACGGATTTTGTTTTTCAAAATTACATTAAAATACAGGGTGCCCATAATTAAACAAACCTACTTTAAAGCTGTCTAAATACTAAACTATTGGCCAGAAAGTTGTGAAATTTTGTGTCAGACATAAAGAAGGAATGGAAATTTCTTTGAGCGAAAAAAAAAAAATTAGTTCAAAATTTCGCCACCAGAGGGCGTTTTTAATAAATTACACATTTAGCCACCGCCCTAGAAATACTAGACCTGAGCTCTGAGAAAAAAATGGCCGCTGTTGTAGGCGGAT
Organism: Maratus speciosus; assembly: GCA_963932465.1. Taxonomy (NCBI): domain Eukaryota; kingdom Metazoa; phylum Arthropoda; class Arachnida; order Araneae; family Salticidae; genus Maratus; species Maratus speciosus. Next base: position 578,251,123 of record OZ010793.1, read on the forward strand.
TTTCTTTTTCAGAGTTTGTACAGTCCGTTCAATTCGAACACCAATAATTTTTAAAAGTTTTTGCGCTTTATTTTTTTCAGTGGCCGATTTGTTTATTTGCCTTATTTAATCTAAGAAAAATAAAGTGTAAAAACTTTAAAAAAATGTGTAATTCACTAAAAAAGCCCCCTGGTGGCAAAATTTTGAACTAAATTTTCTTTTCGCTCCAACAAATTTCCATTCCTTTATTATGCCCGCCACAAAATTTCCCAACTTTCTGACCAATAGTTTCGTCTGTGGACAAATTTAAAGTAGGGTCGTTTAATTATGGACACCCTGTACATATTACTTTTTTTCATTTCGTTTGACTCCAAATAACATTTTCGGATCCAGATCAACCTGTGCAGGTCTCGTGGTAAACAATACAGGATTGTCACTAACACACTAAAATAAGAAACAACCCCTTAAAGTCAGTCATATTTTTGTTAAAAATTTACTCGTTAATGAAAATTATCCTTTAATAAACTAGGGCTCTGCCTCTGCGAGCTACGCTCGCCAACGTTGAACTTCGCAGCGATATTGGAAGCATCCTAACGTCAAATTGGAAATAAAACGGAAATTTTCAAGTATTTTTTAATAATATGAGTTGGAACCCGTCGAAATTCGACGAATTAAAAGGTTTAGAATGGAACTGTTAGATCGAATTTATAATAAACCTACAAAAATAATTACAATAAAAAATCCATCTTGCATTGGTTGTCTAACTCTTAAAACAAATAATGTTTTTAACCTAAAATTACCAAAATATTATTTCCAAAACCTTCAACTGCTTAAATTATTGAAAAATTAAACTGTACGTAATCAAGATGAGTAATTATGTTGAAGTTATCGATTGATGCTCTTACGTTTGTTTTTACGGAATGAAAAATCAGTAAAATTCATAATTTAAAAGTATTTTAACGCGCAATACATTATTAATGAATGTATTTCTAAACTTAAAGTCAAGTTTGTCCGATACAACTTTTCATGTGAACATTCCCATAAAATTTAAGTCCTAATTTCAGTGCCCGCGAAAATTTACCATTCAGAAATTTGCCTTTAGTTGCCACAGTATTGGCCATTTAGTATTGGTCAAATATTTAGTTTTATCAAAGAAAATGATCGTTTTGTTTTAAATATGACATCATTTTTATTTACTGAATCATTTTGCATAGCGTCTCAAACTCAATATCAGCGTAATGTAAAAATATTGAAATATCTTCTTCATTCTTTTGATTTATGAAGAAGAATGAGTGTTTTTTTGACGTCATTTTCTGTTCAAAAATTAGAAAAAAGTTACTTTTATTTGTAATGTGGAATGGCATCAATAAGTATGTAATCAATAAAAATAAATAAACCATGACTATTTTCCCTTTACTTTTAATAGAAATGGAGTACTTCAGTTGCCACAATTACAAAATTGATACTAAAAACTATAAAAAAATTAATATATCAAAAATAAGTTGAGATAGAACTTTCAAACAAATTGCATTAAAAAGTAAATTTTTTTTTCTCTATACGACGGTGTAAAAATTGAAACTGTGCGATGTTTAGAAGTTTAAAAATTTGCAGTAGCAAAAATTGCAAAACCGAAATTTTATTTCAAATTTCAAAGTGTTGCCATTCGCTGAATGACGTATGCGTTACGCACAGATATGTTTGTCCTTTATAATATAGATAAGGTTAATTAAAATAACTAAGTAAGGAAAGAAATTAGAATATGACGTCATATATGGAAAATAAAACGGATATGCTTTGGTGTTGAAATAAAATGGTCTTTAGTTGCTACGGTATCAATTCTCATTATATAAAGAAAATTGTTATCAATACTTGACGTTTTATCGTATGCGCAAGGTTAATAGAAATATTTAATTTTTAATTTAAAATTGAAATAAGTTAAAAAAAAGTTTTAAAAGAAAATGGATAGTAGATGTCAATAATATGCACCGGAAAATTATACATGTTAGAAACGATGTCATGATTAGCGGGAAATAGTTATTTTCATTCTGAAAAACTATAAAATTAATTAGATTGCATAATATTTATATTTATTTATTTATTCTTATAGCCTCTCATTTCAGAAAATATGAATAATTTTTTTTTATTATTTTTTAAAGACTAGGGCGCTCTGCCCCCCTACGAGCTACGCTCGCCAACCCCCGTTCAGACACTGCAGACTCTAAAAGCATGCTAATTTGAGCGGCTTTAAAAAGATTTCGGAAGATTGAATTATAATTTAAAAAACAGTGGCGATCTCCCTATAAACGGGTTTCTATTCATTTCTCTTTGATTGGGGAATTTTAAGGCCAAATTAGCTGTTGTTAAAAGATACAATGAATGTTTCCGTCTTTGATTAAATAAAATCAGTTAAACATTTCAAAGTAAGCTAATATAAAATGAATTAAGTATACAGAGTCTTTGTCTCCCGGTATTTTTTTAGCAAAGCGAAAGAAAGTTTTTTTAAATAAGACATTTTAAATGTATCGTTTTTAATCTGACGTAATTTTCACCAAACTTTTTTTTCTCTTTTTAATATTCACATGAAAATACTTTTGTTAGAAATGAAATATTATTTGCGCTGTCCTAACAAAAATAGTCGAAAAGATCATCTCAAAATATCAAAGTAATGTCTCGCGCAATTTTTAAATTTAAACTGTTTTGCAATATTACATTTTGTTCATTTTGCGTAATAAGTGTAATGTGACGTAAATGTGACGTAATTTATCCTATTTAAGACTTCTAACGCATGTTAATGAATTTATTATTTTACAATATTGTTTCTCTTTTAAAATTCACGTGTAAATATAGTTTTTATGACGTAATTTTGAATCAGTTCCTGCTTTTTATATTTTCTGTTTGTAATAGTCACGTGTAAATAAATTTTTAATTTGAAGCAAACATTATTGTTTGCGTTGTTTATACAGTTGGCAACTGTTTAAATTAATACTATTTTCTAAAATATGTAAAAAATATCTCTCGAAATGCTGAAAATTTGAATTTAAAATAGAAATAAAACCTCAAAAAATGAGTCAGATTAAAAACTAATTGGAGTCTGCACACCGGGAAATTCTGACGCATAAAATGATCTAAAAATGATTAAATTCCTATGTACAGTTTTTGCTCCTATAAAACTTTTTTAATGGAACGATTTTGTCCAACTTTAGCAGTAAATATCTCTTAAAATAATTCTTCGATTTGAAAACTGTCTGCATCAGCCTGTTTATCAAATATTTCTCTATAATACCACCGATTTTCATATTTTTGTATGTAATATTTTTCTTAATATTAACGAAGAAAACGTGCGATCACAAAAAGTTCAAAACCGGCGGCGGCGGTGACAGCGTTAGTTACTTTTTTTATATATATATATTAATATATTAATAACTTTATACATTATTTTTTTATATTAATATATTAATACTTTTATATTAAGTATATTGGAGACACGTTTGTTTAAATCGTAGTTTTAATTCCACATTTCTTTTAGATTTAAAATTCTAAAAATATTTTGTCATTCTTAAAAATAGCTTTTAAAAATATTTTTGTTATAATGAATTTTTGTAAAGTCTTATAGGATGCGATGAATACATATACAAATTTCACAACAAATATCACCTAACATATATTTTGTCGTAGAATTTTCCAGCGTTGTTTTTTCGTTTTACGAAGAAAGATTTGTCGAATTCTGCATTTTTACTTGACCATCATTTTTTTCATTGGTTATAATTTCATTTTTGTAATTGTTTATGTCATTGCGCACAAGATTTCATATTTTTTATGGCTGAGTTATGTCAAGGTACCTACAAATAGGAAATTCCGTACTGTCTATTATGAAATGTGATAAAGGAATTTTTAATGATATATTGTTTATTTATCGGGAGTGAAATGTTTTGCTTAAACAATACATTTATCTTTCTTTTAATATTAAGTGAACGAAGTCATGGGTAACAGCTAGTTAGACTATAAAACAAATAAATAATTTAGGTTTAAAAAAAAGGTACCTACTCCGATTCAACAAACTGTGCTTCACTAAAATTAGAAACAATCCCTAAAAAACAGTCATATATTTTTGTTTAAAATTGCTCTTTCATGTACATTTTTCTTTAATAAGTAATATTTGATTCCATAAGACAATAATACAGTTAAATAATTTATGTTTTCAAAAATAGATACTTACTCTAATTGAACAAACTCTGATTTACTAAAATAAGAAACAATCCCTTAAAGTCAGTCTTATATTTTTGTTGAAAATTACTCGTTAGCGCACATATTTCTGTAATTGATAATTTTTGATTGCATAAGACTATAATACAATTAAAAAATATATGCTTTCTAAAATTCGTACGTACTCTAATTGAAGAAACTCTGATTTACTAAGATAAGAAACAATCCCTTAAAGTTAGTCTTATATTTTTGTTGAGAATTACTCGTTAACGCATATTTTTCTTTAATCGATATTATTTGATTGCATAAGACTAATACAATTAAAAAAAAATATGCTTTCTAAAATTGGCATGTATTCTAATTGAACAAACTCTTATTCACAAAAATAAGAAACAATCCCTTAAAGTAAGTCTTATATTTATTTGGAAATTAATCGTTAATGCACATTTTTTTAATCATTAATAATTGACAGCATCAGAAAATGTCACAATTAAATAATTTATGTTTTCAAAAATAAGTACCCTACTCTTATTCAAAAAACTCTTTAAACTCTGACTAAAATAAGAAACATTAAATAAGAAACCCTTAAAGTCATTCTCATATATTTGTTGAAAATTACTCGTTAATGCACACGTTTTTCTTTAATCAATAATATTTTATTGCATAAGATAATAATACGATTAGCCGATTTATATTTTCAAAAATAGATACCTACACTTATTCAGCAAATACTGCTTCACTAAACTACGAAACAATCCCTTAAAGCCAGTCTTATATTTATGTTGAAAATTAATCCTTAATGCACATTTTTCTTTAAAAATTAATAATTGACTGCATTAGAAAACAACACAGTCAAATAACTTATATTTTCAAAAATAGGTATCTACTCTTATTTAAAAAACTCTTGAAACCTCGGACTAAAATAAGAAACAATCCCTTAAAGTCATTCTCATATATTTGTTGAAAATTACTCGTTAATGCGTACATTTTTCTTTAATCGATAATATTTTATTGCATAAGATAATAATACAATTAGCTGATTTATGTTTTCAAAAATAGGTACCTACTCTATTAATACATGGAAATTATTCCAGAGAGAAAACATTCGCCTTCCATACAAGATTTCAAGGTCAAATTTCAAAGTAATTGCTATTGTGCTGCGTTTGTAGCCTTGCCAACATATAATAGTGAGAAATTTTCCAGGCTCGGTATCGTTCCATGTGGTTTAGTCGGTAGAACGTCAGTGCGCTATACTGATGGCCCAGGTTCGAGTCCCGGCATGGAATCTTTTTCACTATGTTGGCCTTTGCGCCTCTTAAGCAATTACTTTGAAATTTGACCTTCATTTGAAATCAGGTACCTACTCTTATTCAGTAAACACTGATTCACTAAAATAAGAAACAATCCCTTAAAGTTAATCTTATACTTTTGTTGAAAATTATACTACGATTTCCTTAATGCACATTTTTCTTTAACCAATAACAATTGACTGCCTTAGACAATAAAATACTTAAATAATTTATGTTTTGAAAAACTAGGTACCAATGAGGATTCAAAAACAAAGTTGTTATGGCTTGTTTACAACGTTCCAGTGAGCGACTTGAAAAATGGATTCCATGGACAGTCGGGCAACGAAACAATTAGTTATAGAATGCCACAAGGTTCATCAAGTAAGATTAAAAATTGTTTTTTAAAATAAATCAAATTACAATAAATTTGTCGTTATAATACTTTTCAAAATGATTTAATTTTGCATTTTATGATTGTTATGGTTTAGGGAATGTTCTACTACTTTGGCTGAAACTTACATTATTTTTACGATTTGTTTTCGGTTACAAAGAAAAGAGATATTACCTTCGGACTTTTTGCATTATATTTATTGGCATTTTACTTATATATTAAAAATATGTTTACTTACAAATTGAAATTTTTAAATACAGGTGGTTAAAGACATTTTAAAGTACAAGGAAAAAAAATTAAAATATAATGAAATATGATTGTTCAAAGAGCATAACTTACTAGGGAACATCCCTAGGTGTCAGTTCTGAATTTTGACGTGCTTGGTATCGTTCGAAAGTTCTTGTCATGTGGTTTGAGAAATGTATATAAACACCAGAAACTCCAGAAATCAATAATATGGAATCTTTTCTGTTACGGAGTAAGAGAAATAAAGAAGGTAAAATTACACGAGATTCTTCCAAAAGCTATCGAAGGCAGGAATTTTGTCTCATAATTTACCATGATAGTGTTTTTCTACATAAAAGTGTTGAAACAAAGCAGGCACAAGCAATGAATGCCATTGTTGTTTGACAGCCAGCGCAACTTTGTTTAGTAAGAGTGAAGTATACATATTTTACTGATGGGAAGACTGCATCTGTGTATCACTTTAAAGCCTTTTGGAAAGAATACTGACGCACTGCATTGCTAATATGCGAAGAGAACCGGTTGTAGGCCAAATGGTGTATTTTTATATTGATTTGTATAATAATAATATTAACATCACAGTAAATACTTTGATGAGTTTTTGAATATTCGCCTATTTTCATTACCAAGTACAGACGTGTGAAAATTATTAGAATAATTGTGAAATTTACATTAAAATCTTGTTATATTAAAGGAATATATTTAAAAAATATTGATACATTTAATATTTAGTGTGCATCCCCCTGTTTTTTTATTAAAGATTCGATACGTCTTGGCATACTTTATATGCGTTTTTGGCAATTAATTTGTATTTCGTTGTCATGATGCCAAATTTGGATGAGTTTTTCTATCAGAACATTCTTGTTTGTGATGTTGCATTTCTTTAATTTAATTAAATAAAACACTTCCATGGTCTGGAAACAATCCAGATCTGAACCCCATAGAGAAAATTTGGGCCATTGTAAAAAAAAAAAAAAAAGCCGGGTGCAAATCTCGCCAATATCTTTTTTTCAATTCGCCAGTTAGCATTTTTTTTATTGTTCGAGTGGTAAATTAAAACATTGATTTGAAGTTGAAATTAAATGTCATGGTTTATTACATAATTTAATATTTCGCCAGATGTCATATACGCACCGCATGTTTGGCATGAATTTTTTTTTTTTTTTTTTTTACGAAAATTTGACGAAAACCTCGTTTTCGAATACCAGTTACATATGTATTTTTGGTACTACTTAGTTATCCCGTCGACAAAAAATCTATCACCAAACTATAAGATTAAATGCCAATAATGGTTGATGGTAAATGTCACATTAACTTGACTTTTAGCAAGTTACACGTGTTTACGTCATCAAGTGATTTTCATTTCGACGTTTTATTTTTATATTTATTAATGTTATACTAATTTATTTGTTCTTTCGTTATTTAAAAAAAAAACAAAAAAAAAACAAAACAAAAAAAAAAAAAACAAACAAACAAAAAAAAAAAAACAGTGGCACTCCGGGAGTGCCAATAGAAGTGAAAACTTCAACAATTACGTGTGTGTTTTTTTAATCGTCAGGAAATGTTTTATGCATTGAATTGTGTAGCAGCACTAATGAAAGCATCTGGGGACACGGCAGTGCCCCTGCCAAGTCTTGAAAGCACCGCCGTAAGCATCTTTTTCTGGAAGCAACTCAGGGTACTTTTGACCCCCCAATATCTTTGTGTTGGTGATTCCCAGAAACTTGAAACTTCGTAAATCTAAAGTAATGTGGAAATGGAACTAAATGCTGAATTTTCACGTTTCTATCTTTTTTATTTCAGAAGATATATGAACTTTAACTTTCGCCTTTTCGACACTGATTCACCGATCATCAAAACTCAGAGGTACGTCCTGTATCCCTAGAATCTTGAAATTTGGTATGAAGGTAGAGTTTGGGATACAATGAAAGGGAAAATTTAAAAAATCCGGAAAATTTGGATAAAAAGTCGAAAAATAAAAAAACCGAGAATTTGTCAGAGATGTGATATACGAACCAGGTTTGGCGCGATTTTTTAACGTCAATTTGGCGAAAGCCCGTTTTCCAATACCAGTTACAATATATATTTTTAAATTATTTTCTATTGTTTTAAAAAGTAAACAACAATAAATAAACGGTAATTTCATTAATAATTATAGAACAAAACAATTGTACAATTTAAAAAAAAAAAATAAATAAAAGTAAATGAACAATTTATTAATAAATAAGCAACAGTAGCCGGGTTACCTTGTAAAATAAAGTAACGCCGTTTTGCTGTCAATTAGGTACCCAAGTGCGTATCTGACATCTGTGCCCCGTATTTTATCTTCCGTAATCGAAATTCCCGCCAATACTGTTGGTCATTGACCAGACCATCAACACGATAAAATACAGCGTTATCGGTTTTTAGTTACACGAAATAGGTAGGTCACGAATACGGTATAATTCATTTTAACTGACGAAAAACAAAATAATAGTTTGTTTTAGCAATACCCCGGGAGAAAAAGTGAATTTTAGCTTCCTTCTTCTTTTGCGGATTGAGCTGAAGAGGGAAAAGTTCCTGTCATTCATCGCTTGGCGCGCTAGTGGCTATGTGTCAAAATGCTAGCATGTCGGTAACGTTACAGTGTCTCGAAATCAGTGGTTTTTCCTCATCTCAAAAAAAGCTCAACGCGCCTAAAGAAGTTTTCACTTCAAAAATAAAGAAATGCAAAATCACAAACAAGACTTGGTCTGGTAGAAAGACTCATCCAAATTTGGCATCATGACAACGAAATACAAATTAATTGCCAAAAACTCATACAAAGTATGCCATCAATTCTTTAATAAAAAACAAGAGGATGCACACTAAATATTAAATGTATCAATATTTTTTAAATATTTCTTTAATATAACAAGTTTTCAATGTAAATTTCCCAATTATTCTAATAATTTTCACACGTCTATACTTGTACTTGCAGTCTTGAAAGAAGTAAAAATCCAGTAGCTGAAAGTACGGAGTCGATCCAGCTGGGAGGAAGACTTTGAAAAACCTAGGTTTTTGGAGCATAAATTTGTCATGTGTTTTACCTCTTTATTTGTCCAGTACCAGACTAGATGTTTCATTACGATTCTATCATGAAACGCTATCGTGGATACCACTATTATGATTAATTATCAGACAAAAGTCCCGCCTTCGATAGTTTTAGAAAGAATCCCATGCTGTCTTTCCCTTCTTTATTTCTCTTCTTCCGAAACAGAAAAGGCCCCATATAGTGTGAAGTATTGGATTCGAGAGTATAGTTCCTATACTTTTCTTATCCTCGTGACAAGAGTTTTCGAACGATACAACTCTCATCAAATTCCACACTGTAAAAAATAAATCTCTGAAATGAGCAGAAAAAAAATGTCAATTTTGGCACCATTGGAAAACCATTTAAATTAAGATAATATCTGTAATTTTTCATTCAAACAGTTTTCTTCTGTAAAAAGTATAGATTTTTTTCTGTAAAAATTACCAAAATGCAACTTTTTTTACAGAAAAAAAAACTGTTTATGTTTAAAGCAGTTTTTTTCTGTAAAAAATTACAGATTTTTTTTTTTTCATAGTGCAGAGCTGACAGTTGGGGATGTTTCCTAGTTAGACAATGTGTTGCTGATTTTATGAGTAAAGTTTTACTTGCTATTACCATGACTATAAATTCATTTTTTAAAAGTAATTGATGATAAGTTAAAAGTGAGTCAAGGATGAATTATTCCTATGTAGATAGTCAGCAGTTATTGCTTTGTTGACCAGCCGGGTGTCTCACAGCCGGGGCAGATTCCGCCGGGTGGGGAGGCCTACCAATTGGCTTGAGCACAACAAGCCCCAACCACGTCTGAAATGCAGATCTTAAAAGATGCAATCTAGCTTTTTTGACTTTCTCAGATCCGCCCGGGTGCACTAAAAATATTTACCGCCGTACATTTTTTTAGTAGTAAAAAAATGTAGAAGTGTCATTGGCAGGCCCTCATAACTGTGAAGGGTAGATTTGGACCGGGCGCAAAACGTTTTGGGTTACTAAATGTGAAAAACTTTTAATTTAGTTGGGGGGGGGGGGTTAAGTGTCAGAAATTGCTTCTGTCTCCCTCCCTCTTATGGCTCCCAATGTCAATGTATCTGTTATAGTTTTCTGTTCGCAAAATTAAAGTTATGTTCTAGTGATCTTAATTATAGAGTAGTCTCTTCTGTATCATATATTATTTAATTAACAGGGGCTTTTCAGTAACGTATGATTATGGCATTCGTATTGGGTTCCAGTGTAATAATAGTATTAGTTATTCTAATACGTTAAATGACGCCTATTTCTAAAGGCGATACTAAGTAAAATCTCGCCGGCCCACTTCCGCAAATTGACCAAATTACGAAATCTGTTCTGTAATCGGTAAAATAAAATTTGCCCCGATTAATCCCCGAGCTTAGTGAGGAAACCTTCTTCTGGTGATAATAATAATAATAATAATAATAATAATAAAGAGATAAGATGAGGGCCTGATTACCAACGGCTTTTTTGATTCGGCTCATTTCAGTGGTTTAAGTGCATGTTTTAATTTTGTTATGGAATACAAGCTGAAAACAAATCAGCTATTTTATTATGATTATATTTCATTTTATATATTATATTTTATTATTTATGAGCTATTTAAATTCAAGCGGACTTACCTTTCGTTATCTCTATACGCGATAGAGATTGATTTGAAAAAAAATCATGCTTGAAAATTAATTTAAAAACAATAAAAAAGGAGTAAACTACGATACAGTTTTCAAGCAAATTGCTAGATGGTTTCCAAACAAATTGAATTTGAAAGTACATTTATTTCCCTATTCGGCAGAGGAAAATTGGAAATATGCGGTATTTAGAAGTTTAAAAAATTGCAATATAAGTTAATAAAAGTTCAATTTAATCGTCTGCTATTGCCACCGTCAGTATCACGTCAGCGTTATGCACGGACATGTTTTTCCTTTATAATATAGATAGTAAAGCAACGTAGGATCTATATTATGGGAGATTTACTTTCATTTTGTGGCATTTGTAATGCTGCATCTCAATTTCTTCAACGATAAAAATATTAAACATATAAAACTGCATAGCGAATATTAAAATAATGCACACATGCAATATCATTTTTTCTCTGCATAAATATTTAAAATTAATTTATTTTTACAGGTACAACAGATCATTTTTTCTTCGTCTATTGCCAAGGCTCAAACATCATACAGTTCAACTGCTGCACATACAACGACAGAGAAGACACTAATATGAAGGACTTGTCAGAAAAGAATAACTTAAAATCTGTCCCTGCTGCAATGTATTTTATGGTTACAGCTACGGACCAGTTAATGGATGATAAGCCAGACAAAGGCGGAATATGCGATAGAACATACAGTGAAGAATAAAAATGGTTCCAGTATTCTCTTGATTTGACTAAGAGAAAAAATATGATGTGAATAAAATTCTGGCTGTTTTAAAGCATTTGCATGATAAATAGAATGTGAATTTGAAAAGTTCGGTGAATGATCTTATAAAATATAGAAAACGAAAGATACAAACATAATAAAATCTTCATTGCCTTTCAAAATAACGTTACTCTACAACGCACTTTTGCCAGCGTTTGTAAAGCTGTAGAAAACTCAGCGGAAATGATTGGATGTCACCCGTTGTTGAATCTGCAAATTATGAGTATTTCATCACTCGTTCCAAACATGGGGGAAAAATCTGGAGGTGTTACATACCGGATGTCCCAAAAATGACTGGTGCATTTTAAAATTCAATAACTTGGAAGTAGTGACAAATATAAAAAAAATACTTGCAGGAGTGTTATGTAAGATGCCAGGAATTTTTATGCTGCGATTCTCAGTTCCAGCTACAAATAGCATCGATAGATGGCGCTGCAAGCAATAATCGCTAAATCCAGTCTCGATTTTTCGGCTTCTCTCTTCTTCCATGCGAATAAAGGAGATTAAAATCCCCAAGAACCAAAAATCGGGTCTGGACTGAGCACCTATTGCTCTCAGCGCCATCTATTGTTTGAAATTCAAACTAGAATCAAGAATCACAGTAAAAAATCCCCTGAACTCATACATAACCCTCCTGCAAGAATTTTTTAAATGTCTGTCACCGTTTGCAAGTTAGTGAATTTTTAAATCCATCAGTCACTTTTGGAACACCCGGTAGGCAGAATATAGTGAAATATCAAGAATAGTCACTTGACGTTCAACACGAACGCGGTTCATCATCAAAAATTTCTTTGCCTTCGCGAAAACGTTTGAACCATTCTTAAACACATTTTTCCCTCTTGCATTCGCATTAGATGGGTGTCGGTCGCCGTTTTTAAAATCTGTAGCAAAACCTGATGTTTATGTGCTGCTCCGTTACATTTGATATTACGTGTCACATTGACTCCGTTCTATTGGTTCAAGCGCGCAACTCTCCATGAACATGCCGATTTCGAATACAGGAGGCGCATCATATATTTTTACCCTTGAAGAAGCGCCTCTGTATCTCTCAGGAGCGCTTCCAGGGCTGCCAAAAGCGACTATTTTTCTATTCTATTCTCACCACTATTAAAAAAAAAAAAAAAAAAAAAAAAACAGATTTTGTAGTATTTTTCTCTTGCAAATGTTCTCGAACAGTATGCCAATAACTTTTGTTTTGAGAAAGTGCTGTGAGGTAGAATTAAAAAAAAAATAGTTGCATGTGGCAGCCGTGCGCTTAAGAATACGCATGCGTTCCAGTCGCGAGTTGTTGTTTAAATATCGGACCATTCACCAAATTTTTTAGACGCACCTTATATATTTTATTAATCGTAAAATAAATATTTGCTTGAAATTACAAGCATGGACGTCTGCCATTTTTATGAGAAAATGTTACAAGGCATTTGATTATGTACTAAACGTGTGTTTAAATCCTGAAAGTTTTATGTTTATTTTCACACTGATGGAGGGGATCAGGGCATCCTTGAAACGGGCGTATGTTGTTTAATGTAATTTTGTGTGTAATTTATGCATTTCGTTCTTTGAACCCGTTTTAATTTTTAATCATTTAATTTTTAATTTTTGTTTTCATTTGTTAGGTTTATTTTCACACTAAAGAAGGGGTTCGGGGTATACTTCTATCGTATGTGGCTTAATGTAATGTTGGTGTCATTTGTGCATTTTAGCGTTGTAATTTTAGCTTACGTTTTTAATAAGTGGTCTTTCTGATACAATCTCGTTCTCGCATTTTAAGATTTACGACTACATGGCGTGAGTGTTCTTAAACTTTTGTTAATGACTGTAAGGGAGGCACGTTGCAAAAAAACACCGTCTTCCACATCGAAAATTTGTCATTTTAAAGTCATCACACAGCCACGTATCCCACGTATCTCTCTATTCTAAAAAAAAAAAAAAAAAAAAAAAAAAAAAAAAAAAAAAGTAATTAACGCTGTCACCGTCGCCGCTAGTTTTGAATTTTTCGTGACCTGGGGTCTTTCTTCGTTAATATTAAGAAAACTACTGCATACAAAAATACGAAAATCGGTGGCATTGCAGAGAAATGTTTGATAAATACGCTGATGCAGACAGTTTTCAAATCGAAGAATTAATTTAAGAGATATATAATGTTAAAGTTGGTCAAAATCGTTCCATTAAAAATTTTTATAGGAGCAAAAACTATACATGAGAATTTAATCATTTTTAGATCATTTTATACGTTATAATTTCCCGGTGTGCAGAATGCATTTATTTTTTAAATTTGACTCATTTTTTGTGCTTTTATTTCTATTTTAAATTCAAATTTTCAGCATTTCGAGAGATATTTTTTACTTACTTTAGAAAATTGTACTAATTTAAACTGTTGCCACCTGTATAAACAGCGCAAACAATAATGTTTGCTTCAAATTAAAAATTTATTTACACGTGACTATTAGAAACGGAAAAAAACCCTATGAAATTAGAATTAAATGATTACGTGTTAAAAAGAGGAAAATACTAAAAATTACGTCATAAAAATTGTTTATACACGTGAATATTTAAAAAGAAAAAAAAACTATAAAACAATTAATTAATATGTGTTAAAATCAGTAAATGAAGCAAAATTACGCCCTATTTCAAATAGCCAAATAATATTGCCAAACAGTTTAAATTAAAATATATATTTACACGTACACGTGAGATTTATTTAATATTTCGAGATAATCTTTTTAACTATTGTTGCCAAACGCAGCGTAAATAATATTTCCTTTCCAACAATTGAAATATTTCCAGGTGAATATTACAAAAGGAAAAGTTTGGTTAAAATTACGTCAGATTTAAAACGTGTGATTTAAAAACATTTTCTTATAGCTGTATTAAGAAATACCTGGAAGCAATGACCCTGTTGACTTAGTTCATTTTACATTAGCTAATTTTCAGACGTTTAACTAATCTTGTTTAATCAAACACGAACACAGCAATTCACAGTAGCTCTTTTGGCCTTAAAATCCTTCATTAAAAGAGAAATAAATGGAAACTCGTTTACAGGGATTTTTTTTATAAAATAATTCAATCTTCCGTAATTTTTTTTAAGCCGATCAAATTGACGGATTTTTAGAATCTGAACGGCGATTGGCGAGCGAAGCTTGTAGGGGGCAGAGCCCCCTAGTAACATTGATTAATATAAATTTATAAATTCGTAAAGTACAAATATTACTCCAATCTCACCAAGCAATTTTATACATTTGAAACTTAAGGTAAGAAAGAAAAGTTAACTCACAAACACATGTTAATATACTAGAACAGCACGTTCACATTTCAAACGATGCGCCTACAGAGTACATTTGTTGTCATGTCGCGTCCAAATCTGCCAATCGTGAAAGCGAGTATAAGGCAATTCCATCGTAACTGACGTAACAATTTTATCATCGAATTTTGTTCTCAAAACTATGTAGAAAATTTACTAATAAAGCTAGAACAAATTTTTACAATTTAAAATATTTCTTACTAAGGACTTAATACACAAATACCTGCAGATTATTTCAATCTCTCTTTGAGTCCCAAAAATTGCCATTCAAAATTCCGTAACTGACGTAACATAAAATAGACAAACATTTTTTCTGCCTTCATTGAAGTGTAAAAATTATCAAAACTATCCCGTTAAAAAAAGTGATTTAATGTTCTCAGCAACACTAAGTAATGCCAAATTATAACAGTAACTTGTTTGATTAATTTCTGAATGATAAAAAAGAAAAAAAAATGGCATTTACACATGTAACTGACGTAACTTTTACTGTGTAACTGGCGTAACATTGTGACTTTACTAACAAGGAGAGGGTCAACCTTGTTAATCACAGATTTTGATTATTTTAATATATGTTGTAGGGTAGAAACCCCTTAGTGTCAGGTTCAACGGATTTTATCCAACGCTCCTTAGTTCTTGAGAAACTGGCGGGGTCTAAGAATAGTACACATCTTAAATACTTACATTGCAGCCACAATGATAGGTTGGTCGTAGCTTAGTTGGTACGACGTTCGCTGGCTGATCTGCGGGTTCGGTACCCGAAAACGCTACGTTTGTTTTTCTCATTTTTTGTTTTATAAATATACAGTCGAACCCCGTTAATACGCGAATCAAGGGACCGATCAAAATTCGCGTATTAAACGGGTTCGCGTATTAATCGAAGTTCGTGAATTTTGACCAGTGGTGCATATAATAACAACCTATACGGATAAAGCACATCTTTATGACAGTTTTTAGCGTTTTTAAGACATAAAATGACATATTATTTGTTGTTATCACTATGCGTTTATTAATCAGGAACGTTCGATATCTGGAAATTCAAATAACAGTTATTGTCTTAAGTAAAAATCCTATAAGTCTTTTCAAAATTACATTTATTATACGTCTCCATAAAATTGAATAAAACGAACATAAAAATTTGTGCTAACCATGATGTAAACTAAAACTAATGTTAAAAAAATTTAAATCCTTGTTAGCTATACAATATACTAAAATGTCGATATAAAAAACAAAAAGTTAAAAGTTAATAAAGTCAATAATGACATAAAAATTTCTTTTTGCCAAAGTGACATGCGGCTGCGCCATCAGTACGATGTTTTCAGCCCTATATGGAATGGACATGTTTACAAACAAACACTTCCTTCAACCAATATACCACAACATTTTTTATCATAGCGATCATTGCAGAAATCGTCTTGGCGACGTAGTCCAATCGTAACATAGACCTGTTAAACGTAGACCAATCAAATTTTCTACAGCAATAACACATGGCGTGATTCTTTTCCCATACGCCGGTCAAAATTACGAACCCGTGTTAAAAAGGGTGCTTGTCGTCCAAGCTCTGCCGACTTATTCAGGACAGCCTGGGTATTATACTGACTTATAATTTGTAACTTCTCAGTGACAGAGAGAACCTTTTTTTAAAATATGTTTTGCTCCTTTTGCCCTCGTAAAAACTAGATTAAACTTTTAAAAGCATACGTGGATATCGTAGATCATATTCTACCGGGAGCGACAAACAATCTTCTTCCTTCCTAATCACAGCACTAACCAAACAGCGAATCGACACTGCTCTAAGTTAGCATGGGGGTCACATCGTTAGCAGTACATTTTTCTCTTCTCTCTTTCTGGGCTGTTTGACTATAAATGGTAATCAACGGCGGGAAAGATTTCTCCTTTAAGAAAGGAGAAGTTCAAAACAGATAATTTTAGTAAAGCTATTCATGGATGTAATAAATTTGGATAGAAAAAAGCATTCCTAACCTAAAGAATTGTCGTATGTAATGCTTGGTACATTATTCCCTCTAAAACCTCCTCTGTTTCAAACCAAGCTCATTCGCGTATTAAACGTAGGTTTTTATTGCCAAGGTACTGATAAAATTTCGCGTCTTAAGCGGGTTCGCGTATTAACCGTTCGCGTATTAAAAGGGGGTTTTTTAATGAAAAAGATAGGCATTGTTCAAGGGACCGAAGAAAATTCGCGTATTAAGCGGTTTCGCGTATTAAGCAGGGCGCGTATTAACGGGGTTCGACTGTACTTGTAATTATAATTTAATAATTTCAATTACAGATTTTAATATCATACATTAATTATAATGTTAACAAACTTAACTTTATCATTTTTTTATTTTAAACTATTATTTCTCATCCTTTAAAGAAGTTTAAAAAGAAATTGGATCTATTATTGAATGATAAAAATTCCAAAACAGTGACAAAATCTGTTGTGGTGACATCTAGTTATGATAAAATAAAGGAATATTCAAATAAAATAAAAATAAAAGCAGAAAGAAGATAAAGGTGAAAGCAAAATAATTGAAAGCGCAAGCATAAGTATTACAAATTAAAAAAATCTTTAATATGCAAAAAATCGGTTGTAATTTGATTCTGATGCTAATTTTTAATATAATTATGCTTGTTACTTTAAAAACAGAATAATAGTATTATAGCATTGACTTCCTTTGTTAAAGCAATGCGTGAATGATGTTTCTTTAAAATCACGAATTGACGCAATTGCTCAGTATCATTGCATCGATAAAGAATATATGAAACACATTTTAAAAGTGATTTTAAAACAATTAACAGTTTTATGATGTTTTATACAACTATTTAGTTAAAAAAAAAAAAAAAAATTGGTTAAAATTATAATTGATATACAATTTTATAAATTTTAATTGACAATGAGATTATTAATTATACTTATAAGTATATTTATAAAACAAAAAACGAGAAAAAACAAATGTAGCGTATTCAGATATCGAAACCGGGCCGCGGATCAGCCGGCAAACGCCGTACCGACTGATCTACGACCAACCTATCATTGAAGTTGCAAAGTAAGTATTTAAGTTGTGTACTATTATTAGACCCCCTGGTTTCTCAAGAACTAAGGAGCGTTGGATAAAATCCATTGAACCTGACACTAAGGGGTCTCTACCCTACAACATATATTAAAATAATCAAAATCTGTGATTAACAAGGTTGGCCCTCTCCTTGTAAGATAATAATGGTACTTAACTTAGTTTGTAAACAGTAATTTACAATGCCTTTTTATTAGGATTTTATTATAGAATATAAAAATATCCAGTTTTCCAATCCTACCCTTAAATTAAAC
This sequence comes from Maratus speciosus, assembly GCA_963932465.1. Lineage (NCBI taxonomy): Eukaryota > Metazoa > Arthropoda > Arachnida > Araneae > Salticidae > Maratus > Maratus speciosus. The sequence goes on from OZ010793.1 coordinate 578,269,329, forward strand.
ATATTATAAATTTTATTCCTCCCCCAAAATGATAATTTTCTGTGGAATTGCCCCATAGCGAAATTCTATAAGGCGGTTTGCCATAATTTCGAAAAAAAATTCGAACCTGAGCATGCGTCCTGGGATATGTTGTTACTCCCTTGCGAAGGTACTCTACTTCTAGTTGAGTTAAAATTACAGCGCCTAGAATACCTAGTGTGGAAATATGCTATCCAAACAGTGCTACAATTTGTATCCCTTAAATGTGCGACAATACTGCTAAAATCCCAAGTGTCGATCGCAGCGACATCTGCGGGATTTTCGTATTACTAGTATTACATTGTATAGACTAGCAATTTCTTGCAGTTGTAGAAAATATCCTGCAGATGTCGCTGCGATCTGCGTATTGCAGCAGTATCATTGCACATTTAAGGGATACAATATTTTAGCGCTTTTTTAAGTATTACAGGGATGGCCGATTTCCACACTATATATTCTAGCGCTATAGCGGCAATATGCTATCCAAACAGTGCTAAAAATTTGTATCCCTTAAATGTGTGACGATACTGCTAAAATCCCTCGTGTCGATCGCAGCGACCTCTGCGGGATTTTCGTATTACATTGTATAGACTAGCAATATCTTGCAGTTGTAGAAAATATCCTGCAGATGTCACTGCGATCTTCATATTTCAGCAGCATTGTTGCACATTTAAGGGATACAATATTTTAGAGCTTTTTTAAGTATTACAGGGATAGCCGATTTCCACAGGCGCTATAGTTAAAACTACAGCGTCTAGAATATCTAATGTGGAAATCAGCTATCCCAGTAATACTTAAAAAAGTTCTAAAATATTGGATCCCTTTATTGTCAAATGAGCGACATCTGCAGGATATTTTCTAGAACTCCAAGATAATACGATATTTACATTGAAATTTGTAAGTATACCTTAGATGTCGCTGCGATCTGCTCTTTGGATTTCAGCATCGTTGCACATTTAAGGGATGCAAATGTTTAGTACTGTTTGAGTAACAGATTTCCACATTATTTATTCTAGGAACTGTAGTTAAAATCATTAGCCTTCAGTCCTCTCCTCCTCTCAAAGAAAGGGGTCAAAAAAGTTTATTTATCTCAACCTTAATTTTTCAGTATTTTCTAAATATTTTTAGGCACAATTTATTAAAAGAAAAATTTGAGTATTCATTAGTACATTTTTATATGTTATCTAGTTATAATCTCCCTAAAACATTAATGTTATTACTTTAAATAAATTAAAATTCTAAAATATGTGAAATTTCTTAACACTTTTTTAAGGGTTTCGTTCATCTGTCTCATTCCACTGTCTGTAATAATAACAATAATAATAAAAAAAAAACAGTCGAAGTGTTGTACACATGAATAGAATGACAGCCCAACATAAAAATGTATAAATTTAGATAAACGACGCAAAATAATACAGCTATAAATGAACTTATTTCCATTCATCATTGGAGCAATAACGTTAAAATACGCTAATATTTCCATAATCGAGTTTTATCACCTACAATGCTTTTTTTTTCACATGGCGTTATATATTCTCCACGTCCTTTATACTTCCAATATGGCGTAACATTCTATTTTTTAGTTCGTCAAATTAATTAAATAATTATAATTTTTCACAGCGAAATCATAAAACAGAAAAATTATGACGTAACATTTACTTTTGTTTTTAATTCGTCAAATTATTTATTTTATTTTCATTTTTCACGTGGAAATCTTGCAGTGGAAAAGTTATGATGTATTATTCCCTTTTTTTAAATTCGTCAAAACATTTATTTCATTTTATCACGTGGAAATCTTGCAATAGAAAAGTAATTGTTGTGGTAAGAATCTTATTGTGGATTTTTAATTGTTGGCAACAGCTACAACGATAAATGTTTAAATTTGATTGGAAATTGCTGTTAAATTTGTGTTTTTTTATTAATTAAAAATTAACTGTAAGTTATTATGATTCCGGATTACTTTAGTTGCCTCGGCCGTGTTTTAATACACATGCACGTAACATTTCACAATTCTGGCTTCCAAATTGAGGATTTGTATAGAATTACAGACATTTTTATATATTAGATGCTGTCATTGATACATCTGAACTATTTCTCGTTGTATTTTAATTCTTATGTATTTAAGAGTACCATAACCACTTTTTGAACTAAAATGGAGCCAGTTTATGAAATTTGACATAAGTTGCTTAGATAAATGTAAAAAAAAAATATATATATATTTTAAAGAAAAACAATTTTTAACCCCAGACCTACTTTGAAACGACTACTCAATCAATATCCTCAGCAAATAATTCGTTCTTTCAGTTTTCCAGAATAATGTATTAATTTTCCTATACACATTTATTTTATGTGCGTCAATTTTATGTAGAATTCTTTGTGCCATTCGAAATATTGTAGAGAGCGTATATAATACGAAATGTCAAAAATGTCGAGAACAACTTTAATTTTATTTGAATATTTGAATAATTTTATTTTTGAAAACTGAAGTATAAATATTCTTTATTCAAGAAAGAAAAATGATGTCAGCAGTGTATGTATTTTCCGCTTAACTATCTATATTATAAAGGACAAACATATCTGGGCGTAACGCATACGTCATTCTGCGAATGGCAACACTTTGAAATTTAAAATGAAATTTCGGTTTTGCAATTTTTGCTACGGCAAATTTTTAAACTTCTAAACATCGCACAGTTTAAATTTTTACACTGTCGTATAGGGAAAGAAATTTACTTTTAAATGCAATTTGTTTGATAGCTCTATCTCAATTTATTTTTGAAATATTAATTTTTTTATAGTTTTTAATACCAAATTTTTAATTGTGGCAACCGAAGTTCTCCATTTCTATGAAAAGTAAAGGGAAATTAGTCATTTATTTATTTATTTTTATTGATTATATCCTTATTGATGCCATTTTCATATTACAAATAAAAGTAACTTTTTTCTAATTTTTGAACAGAAAATGACGCCAGCTATTTAAAACAAGTTGGAAATTGCTCGTCAAACGTGGCAAATGAGGTGCGTTCGTACTATAACTAGTTTTATAATTATTTTTTGCACTCCATATTGTACTGAATGTATAATTTTTTGCACTTCATAAAGCGCATAGTCTGATACATCATTAAAATGCACTTCCAATATTTTTTTCCCATTCCCCGTAATGTAACGGAACACTTTTGACTGTCCCTGTAATTAAACTATACATCCGATTTTCCTAAAATTTGAAATAGCTCAACAAAATTTTGCAACAATTATATCTTTAAAATTTCAGACCATTCGGAAGGCTGTAATATCATTAAAATGCACTTGCAATAATTTTTCCCATTGGCCGTAATGTAAAGAAAAACTTTTGACTGTCCCTGTAATTAAACTATGCATCCGATTTTCCTAAAATTTGAAAGGGCTCGACAAAATTTTGCAACAGTTATATCTTTAAAATTTCAAATCATTCGGAAGGCTCTAATATCATTAAAATCCACTTGCAATAATTTTAAAAACTTTTGACTGTCCCTGTAATTAAACTATACATGCGATTTTTCTAAAATTTGAAAGGGCTCGACAAAATTTTGCAACAGTTATATCTTTAAAATTTCAGATCATTCGGAAGGCTCTCATATCATTAAAATGCACTTGCAATAATTTTTCCCATTGGCCGTAATGTAAAGAAAAACTTTTGACTGTCCCTGTAATTAAACTATACATCCGATTTTCCTAAAATTTGAAAGGGCTCGACAAAATTTTGCAACAGTTATATCTGTAAAATTTCAGATCATTCGGAAGGCTCTAATATCATTAAAATGCACTTGCAATAATTTTTCCCATTGGCCGTAATGTAAGGAAAAACTTTTGACTGTCCCTGTAATTAAACTATACATCCGATTTTCCTAAAATTTGAAAGGGCTCGACAAAATTTTGCAACAGTTATATCTTTAAAATTTCAGATCATTCGGAAGGCTGTAATATCATTAAAATGCACTTGCAATAATTTTTCCCATTGGCCGTAATGTAAAGAAAAACTTTTGACTGTCCCTGTAATTAAACTATACATCCGATTTTCATAAAATTTGAAATGGCTCGACAAAATTTTGCAACAATCATATATTTGAATTTCAGACCATTCGGTTGGGTAGTTTTTGCTCTGTTACATGCGGACAGACGGACGGACGGACAGACGGACGGACAGACGGACGGACAGACGGACGGACGGACTGAACGACGACTATAGGTGCTACGTATTTATATAATTACGAACGCACTTAAAAACACGCATTCTTCTTCATAAATCAAAAGATTGAAGAAGATATTTTAATATTTTTACATTACACTCATACTGAGTTTGAGACGCTAGGCAAAATGATTGAGTGAGTAAAATGATGACATATTTAAAACAAAACGATCCTTTTCTTTGATAAAACTAAATATTTGACCAATTCTAAATGGCCAATACTATGGCAACTAAAGGCAAATTTCTGAATGGTAGGTTTTTGCGGGTACTGAGATTAGAACTTAAAGTTTGTGCGAATGTTCACATGAAAAGTTGTATCGGACAAACGTGACTTTAAGTTTGGAAATACATTCATTAATAATGTATTGTGCGTTAAAATACTTTTAAATTGTGATTTGAGTGGTGCGTATGTAAATTTTGAGAATGTGAAAATAACGTACAGTTTAGATTTTATGGGGGGGGGGGGGGGGGAGGGAATTTTATGATGTGACAAAGCGAAATCCTTTTTACCGATTTTTCATTCCGTAAAAACAATCATAAGAGCCTCAATCGATAACTTCAACATAATTACTGATCTTGATTACGTATTCTAATACAGTTTAATTTTTCACTAATTTAAGCAGTTGAAGTTTGTGGAAATATTATTTTGGTAATTTTAGGTTTAAAACATTATTTGTTTTAAGAGTTAGACAACCAATGCAAGATGAATTTTTTATTGTACCGTAATTTCCGGCGTATAATCCGCGGATCAAACAATCATTATTCGACCCAGAAAATTTTTTAAGTAAAATGTAACATTTTAGATAGCGGTAAAAATTTGGCTTCAGTTACTAAATAAAATTTCCGGGTCCAAACAGAATTGTTCGATCCGCGTATTATACACCGGAAATTACGGTAATTATTTTTGTACGTTTATTATAAATTCGATCTAACAGTTCTATTCTAAACATTTTAATTCGTCGAATTTCGACGGGTCCCAACTCGTTACAATAAAATATATATATATATATATATATATTTTATTATACAGGGAGATTACAAATGATGAACCCGATTTAAAAATAAATCATATTTTCGAAACTACTGCACATATTACATTCAATAAGTGATACGCGAATTTAAAGAGAAACATACCAAGTTTTTTTCAGTTACAAATGTTCGATGTGCGACCCTCTTGTTACACGGCATACGTCCAATCTGTAATCCACAGTTCGTTCCAAACATTCCGTAGCGTCACTCTGTCAATGGTTCTGAATTCTGCACAAATGCGTTCTTTAAATTCTGACAGTGTCAAAGACATTGTTTGTGTACCACCAATGACGAAAACAAAGTGTTCAGAACTTAAAGAACGCATTTGTGAAGTTCTCAGAACCATTGACAGGGTGATGCTACAAAATGTTTGGAACGAACTCGATTACTGAAGAATAATCTTCATATGTTCCACGAAATTTCACGTTCTCACAATTTAAATCCAAGGTTGGGAGAGCATAATTGAAAACTTCACGATTCATGTAAAATCACATTAAAATAATAAAACATATTTCACAACTGAAAATGGCGCTGGTGTTTTTCAGTATAAATCCAAGTCAAGCACAGGATAATTAAAAACTTTGTATATTTACACTTTTAATATGTACAATATTTACAACGAAAACATTTGAATAATATTTGTTAAAGGCATTATTCCTCACTGGGAATCAAAGATTTCTTTTATATATTCAAGAATATTCATTTCTCCCTTTTCGGAAGATCAAGAAATACACAGCCAGCATGCTACTTTCGAGATTCACATTTAAACTGAACTATAAACAAGAGAAATGCTTTTAAAACAATTAATACTTCAGAAACTAATTCTTCTAACAAGAAGTCAAGCATGATTTCATATTCGGAAATAAATTTCCCCTTTTATTAAATTAAACATCATTTCTTCTAATAGAAGACCACGATAAAAAACCTATACGCAGCTTATTACCTGCTGCGTTCAAGATTCACTTTCACAAAACCAACTAAATAAAGGAACAAGAAGGAAAAAATGTTTTTAATATTAATTCTCTAGTCAGACCACGTGACCTGGGATCACTGGCGCCTAATCAGTCTGGCTGAGAAAAGAAGAGGTTTGCGAAATTTCACAAACTCCCCCCGATGAACAAGGGTTCATCAAAATGGGAATTCAAAATAATTAAAGTAGAAATAAAATTATTCTAAAAAATTATCAGTTACACTATACATAAATACAATACAAATCAAAATATATACTTACATCCTGGACTTCAAATAAATAAAACAATTTAAAAAATTTGAGAACAAGTTTCTGTTACTAAAAATAGAAAGAACAGTTTAAATCTATACAACTTTTTCTGGAATATTCAATACAAAAAAAATTAAACTAAAAATTAGAAATATTATCAAACAAGAAACATTTTTTTTTTTTAAGTGAAAAAATAAAAATCTTTTTTTTTTAAAGTCAAATGTCAAATGAGAGTTTTTGAGTCTCTAATAATATCAGTTTTTTTTTCAGTTCTATTAATAAAAAAGTTCAGAGTTTTTTCACTTCTAAATTATACACAAGAATCAATAGGTCTTTTAATGATGGAATTATTTGCCTTCAGTTCATAAGACCTCATTTTTTTTTTTATCTCTGTCCACAAATACCTAACTTCCGGAAAGTTCTTGATACATGTTCATATGCATAAGAATCACATCATATATTTCAAAGTCAGAAGTATTATTCTGGTCCGTGTAGTGAGCAGATTGTAAGTTGAGAGGTACTCATTTTCAAGCGCTTCCAAAAATGATTCAGAAGAGTCTCGCGCAAACGGAAGCGTTTCACTAAGGATTTCTTGGTTGCAGGTAAACACAAGATATGCTTTAGAGTTGCTATATCTAGTTGACCAGGGCGAAGGCTAAATTTCTTTGAGATTGCACGTTTGTTTAGGATTGATTTTATGCACTGTCTAGATTTTAAAATCCAAAACTTTTTATGAGTTTGTACTAATGTACTGGACACTCTGGAATGAAAAACTTTTTCATGTGCATCTTGCACGACTATTTCAGTAAGTTTGTGTTTTGCAGGAATCGCAACAGGATGTTTTTCATAACATGAGGAATCAGACTTTTGTAACCGTCCCCGTAGCAACAGCAAAACATCATCTGACAACATAGGATTTAATTGAAGAAGATTTGACTCTTTAGGGATACTCTTGTTACATTTCATGGATTTTATAACTTCAGGGAAACTTTCTTCCTGCACCAGCTTTAACCAAAAATTTTCAGCATGTAACATTTTCTCAGCTGATAATTCTGAAAAATCTCTTTTTTCTACCTTTAATTTTATATTAGAAATAAATCTAAATACCCATCCAGTTACTCGATACAATTTCTTTAGGGAGCTATACTTTTCAAGAATAAAAATGGGAATTTCATCAGCTTTATTTGTTTGAACAACACAAGAAATGGTTGCTGATTTTCGAGACTTCTCTTTAGAAACATCAGGTAATTGTGTAGCGACAATTTTAACGCTAGGCCATTGATCTTCGAGCAAGGAAAGAAATTCAGGAACATACACATTAGGGTTAGCATCAGGAAAAACATGCAATTGGAGATGCTCCTTTTCCATGATCAGGTTGCTAAAATACTGCCAGGGAATTTTCAAGTGAGCGAGATCAGGGATTTCTGAAAGCCAATTTTGCCAATCATTTTCTAGTTCACCAGAAACAAAAGGGGCAATAAATCCGGCTGAATCAAGGAACATAGTTGCAATTTTCAAAACATTGCGTTTAGTAGGAGAATCATTATTTAATTTTTCTAACAAGGGTCGTAATTCTAGTCCTAATGTATCTTCTGTATTGTTCCAGATCAAACCTAAAATTTTCAAGGAAGTATTTGGGGGTTCGAAACTCGAAACAGGAATGTTTTCATCATCTAAAACATTAGAATTCAAGTTAGGGACATGATACAAGCATTCGTTTAATGATAGAGAATCACCATATTTGGAAGAAGCATCACAGACTATGTGCATTTTTGTTGTAGTTTTATCGTCACGGATAACAGGTCTGTGTGGCATGTAATAGGAATTATTAGAATCTTTCTCGGTGCACAATTCTATTACACCCTCATTAAACTGCTCTAGCAAAATGGAGCTATATTCCTTAATTAAAGAATCGTTTTTCAAGAATTTATTTTCTAAACTAGAAAACCGCTTCTTTGCTACTTCAAGATTATTTCTAAGCAATTCTCGAGAATTTTTCCACAATAATTTTGCTTCATAACGTCCATTTACAAATTTTAAATTTTCTTTAAATTCTTTTATTACCTCATGATCAGTAATGTTCTTTTCATTGCTTTCAGCAATGCCAATTGATTCAAGATCCCAAAATGCTTTCAGCTGAGTATTTATATTTTCAACTGAAACACGCAAACAAGCTACTTCATTTTTATTCGACTCTATCTGCCCTTGCACCGTATGACCGAAAATAGTTTCTGCAACGTATAATTCTTTTGTTAATTTTCCCTCGATTCCCTTTAATATTTTCCACAAAAAGTCAGACCCTAGCAAAATATTTATTTCCTGTGCAAGACCTGTATCAGCACGCTTAAAGGCTCTTGCTCTCATTATGTCTAGAAGTTCTGGTTCTAGTGTTTTCACAGAAGCTCCAGTTATATTATCAACCACAAGTGCTTCGATATTTATCGAGTTAATAGGTTGCACAACACTGGATAATTCAAGAGAAACTACTTCATAACAAGATTCATAAGGGCGTCTCCGCCCAAAAGGATAAACTAATAAATTTTCTCTTCGCAATGGCTTCAATTTTAATTTTTGTACTAGAGATCTCTTCACAAAACATTTTTCTGAACCACTATCACATAAAACGCGAGCCAACAAGCATTCCTTACCAGCAGACACAGAAACTGTACAAGTCTGCAATAATGTAGATTTATTTTGTTTATATTTTTGTTCCGACATCATAGATACAATTGCACCTTTCATTTCTTTTTCAGGATTTTCTTTTGCTGTTTCTTTAAAACAAAACAAAGGACTATGGGTAGTGTTACCACATTTGGAACAAGGGTTAATTTTTGTTCTACAATTTACAGATAAATGTGACTTATTTGTGCATTTGTAACAGCGGCCTTCTTTCTTTAATTTATATCGTTTTTGTTCATCAGTGAATTTCGAACAATTTAGTCCTACATGATCAGAAGACTTGCAAAATATGCAAAACTGTTTTGTAGATGTATTTAAAGCAGCAGCTGAAGGTATATTTTTCTTTTGAGGAAAATTTTGATATTTACTTGAAGAATTTTCATATTTGGTTTTAGGATTTTCATAAGCCTTGGTTTGGGAATTATTTACTAAATTAGTAGCTTCACGACATCTTAATTCCGTTTTAATAAAATTTATTAAATCGGTGACTTCACAGTCCTTATCGGGGTCACGTTTTCGATGGAAATCTAGTATCAAATTTTCGGGTAATAATCGTAATAATAAGGGTAGTAATAAATGGCCATAGGAGCCTGATGTTACTCCTAATGCATCAAGATTTCTCATAGAAGTTTCAATATTATCGTACAACTTCCTTAAAGAAGCAACATTGTTAGAGGATTTTACTGGCTCAAGATTCAGGATTTTGTTCATGTAACAGTTTATGATATTTTCCCGCTTACCATACCTCTCTTCTAACAATTTTAAACAAGTAGAATAATTTTGATCTGTCAGTTCAAAACCAGATACAATATTATATGCAGGACCAGACAACAAAGATTTCAGATATTGGAATTTTTCAATTTTTGATAACGATTCGTTTGAATCTATCGCACTAGTAAATAAATTAAAAAATTCTAAGAACTGGCTTGCATCACCAGAAAATTTTTCTATGTTAAGTTTAGGAAGCTTCACTGCCGAAACTGGTTTACTTCCGATTTTTGAACCGTTACTTGATTCTAGTACAACTTTTGGTTCAATTTCGATTTTACATTTTTTAAGCCTCATCTTAATTTTAATTTTCAAACTGGATATTTTTTCAGAATATTCTTCTACCGATTTTAGTTCTTTTTCATATTCAGTTTTTTCCTGAATTAGCTCATCTATTTCGGAATCTAACTCCTTTAGTTGAGCTTCCTTTTCATTTACGAGCTCTAACGATTCCATTAAAGAATCGCAATCAGTCTTATCAATATCAACAGATAATAATGTATCACATTTTGTGATTAATTTTGTAACTGCTGCACGAACAGTAGCTCTTTTACTTTGAAGTTTATCTGTCTTATCCATGTTTAAAATTATATTCAATTTTCAAAATAAATGATCATGAAAAATGTATATTTTCAAGAAATCAACAGTCATGCAGAATAATAAAGGTATTTCTTACCTTTTTTCCGGGTCTTGAGGCACCAAAACATGAAGAATAATCTTCATATGTTCCACGAAATTTCACGTTATCATGATTTAAATCCAAGGTTGGGAGAGCATAATTGAAAACTTCACGATTCATGTAAAATCACATTAAAATAATAAAACATATTTCATAACTGAAAATGGCGCTGGTGTTTTTCAGTATAAATCCAAGTCAAGCACAGGATAATTAAAAACTTTGTATATTTACACTTTTAATATGTACAATATTTACAACGAAAACATTTGAATAATATTTGTTAAAGGCATTATTTCTCACTGGGAATCAAAGATTTCTTTTATATATTCAAGAATATTCATTTCTCCCTTTTCGGAAGATCAAGAAATACACAGCCAGCATGCTACTTTCGAGATTCACATTTAAATTGAACTATAAACAAGAGAAATGCTTTTAAAACAATTAATACTTCAGAAACTAATTCTTCTAACAAGAAGTCAAGCATGATTTCATATTCGGAAATAAATTTCCCCTTTTATTAAATTAAACATCATTTCTTCTAATAGAAGACCACGATAAAAAACCTATACGCAGCTTATTACCTGCTGCGTTCAAGATTCACTTTCACAAAACCAACTAAATAAAGGAACAAGAAAGAAAAAATGTTTTTTAATATTAATTCTCTAGTCAGACTACGTGACCTGGGATCACTGGCGCCTAATCAGTCTGGCTGAGAAAAGAAGAGGTTTGCGAAATTTCACAATCACAGATTGGACGTATGCCGTGTAACAAAAGGGTCACACATCGAACATTTGTAACTGAAAAAAACTTGGTGTATTTCTCTTTAAGGCGACAGTGCACGTTCAAAATCGCAAAATACGTTAAAAAAATCATTTTTTTTTTGTTTTTTTGTTTTTTGGAAAAAAATTTCTGGCAATCTTCTCCTTTCATATATATAAAAAAAAATATTGAAATCCGGTAATTTTTTGCAGAGATACAGCTGTTTTTCTAACGTAAACAGTCGTTAATCTACACTTAAAATAAAACTTTAAATCCAGTTTTCTCAAAATGAGAATGTTTGCCGACTGAGTAAGTACAAAATGCTCTATGTGTCTTAATTTTATACCAATTTAAATAATACTCGGTAATATTATTGTTGATATATTTTATTACAAAACTTGCTATTTATATGTGTACATTATTTCATATAGAGGTAAAAAAGTAATATTTTATCATTGAATTTTATCCGAAATTATCAATATTATACGTTTATAATTTTTTTCTGCCAAGGTACTTAGTATAATTTTAAAATGCATACCAATTTTTGATATAATATCATAAAGCTATTCTAAAATAAAATTACAAGTTTATGAAACAAAATTTAACGCACCTGGAGCATTTTTAATTGGTATCACTCATTAGCATATTATTAATTAATTGCTCATTGCAAATTAATATTTTTAAATGAAATTAGGAAATTTTCTTAATTGTTGCACAAATTATATGTGTATTAAATTTCAAAACAATTGTGCAAAAACTGTAGAAAATGTTTTTGAACGTCCACTATCGCCTTAAATTCACCTATTGTAATAAGTGCAGTAGTTTTGAAAATAGGATTTTTTTAAATCGGGTCCATCATTTGTGATAGCACTGTATTCTATTATTCAAAGTGTCCCCGAATTTATGGGTTCTATTGTCCAGAGTGTACCCAAATTCATGGGTTCTATTATCCAGAGTGTCTCTGAATTCATGGGTTCTATTATCCTTAGTGTCTTCGAAAATAGGATTTTTTTAAAGTGGGTCCATCATTTGTGATAGCACTGTATTCTATTATTCAGAATGTCCCCGAATTCATGGGTTCTATTATCCAGAGTGTCCCCAAATTCATGGGTTCTATTATCCAGAGTGTCTTCGAATTCATGGGTTCTATTATCCTTAGTGTCTTCGAAAATAGGATTTTTTTAAATCGGGTCCATCATTTGTGATAGCACTGTATTCTATTATTCAGAGTGTCCCCGAATTCATGGGCTCTATTATCCAGAGTGTCCCCAAATTCATGGGTTCTATTATCCAGAGTGTCTCCGAATTCATGGGTTCTATTATCCTTAGTGTCCCCGAATTCATGGGCCAAACTGTAAGGGAAGGTAAAGTACTCATAGAGAAGTAATTGGTAGAGCAATGTCGGGTCGGAAATGAAAAGTTTTTGGCGAAAAACGAGAAATACAGAGGAAACGAAAAAAAGTGTTTTATTGATATAACTATTACAGTAAGTGCTCAAAATCGATACATAGCTGGCAGCGTCTAGCAACTGACTGGCTTACTCTTTCGAAGGTTCCAGATGTCTCATATATGAGACACCAGTTGACTCTAATGAGGACCTTATTGCAAAACTTTCAGTCGTTGTTGCAATTGTTCGTTAAAAGCCTACACTTGTCGCTCAAAAAGACCCGGACGATAATGTTAATCCTATGGGGAAGTTATTTTCAAATATCTCGCTTGAATTTTGATACTTTTGAATGATTTTTTTTGCATAGGATAGCTGAGGACGATCTACATCCGGGATAGTTTTTACTTTTTCAATTTTGGTTATAGTTTTTTTTTATATTAAGATAGTTTCAATTTCAGAACCGGTTCAAACCGGTTTCGAAAGTAAAAGTAATAAAAAAAAAATCTGAATCCAAAATCAAAACAGTAAAGACACAGAAACCATGAACTTGGTATTTTTATGTTAGCCGACTGCAGGTGATAAATCGTCATACATTGTACCCGTAGTATTTTTTCTCTATTATTAATACATGGAAATTATTCCAGAGAGAAACATTCGCCTTGGATACAATATTTCAAATGAAAATCAAATTTCAAAGTAATTGCTTAAAAGGCGCTAAGGCCAACATAGTATCAGTCAGTCACATCATAGTATCATTAGCCACAACCATCAGTATAGTGCGCTATACTGATGGCCCGGGTTCGAGTCCCGGCTTGGAATCTTTTTCACTATGTTGGCCTTAGCGTCTTTTAAGCAATTACTTTGAAATTTGATTTTCATTTGAAATATTGTATCCAAGGCGAATGTTTCTCTCTGGAATAATTTCCATGTATTAATATATAGTTTCAATCGATGCTGGATTTAATTATGTTTCGTGTTAGACCCAGGTCGGTGGCTCACGATAAATATTCCATCTTGTGCTGCGTTTGTAGCCTTGCCAACACATAATAGTGAGAAATTTTCCGAGCTGTGTATCGTTCCAAGTGGTTTAGTCGGTAGAACGTCAGTGCGCTATACTGATGGCCCGGTTCGAGTCCCGGCTTGGAATCTTTTTCACTATGTTGGCCTTAGCGCCTTTAAAGCAATTACTTTGAAATTTGATTTTCATTTGAAATAAGTATTTTTTCTTATTTCATTAATTTCATTTAAAATATAATACTTTCACTCATTTTATTTAAAATACATAACTTTAATTTAAAACTGAAATGCTTAAAATTTATGACTCTCAAATTTCTCTTATTTCTTAAAAAAAAAAAAAAGAATGAAAAGAAAAAGAAAAGAATGAAAAGGAAAGAAAAAAAAGTAATAAATAATACTATAAACTATGGCATTTAATTTCAACATCAAAGCTTTGTTTTAATTTACCTTGAGAAAAATTGTTTATGACAGTCTCATGAGATGGACTATTATAATATTGATGATTTGATAACGATGGTACAATATTTGGCGATTTATCACCTGCGCCCGGCTAACATTAAATTACCAAATTGGCTGTCTGACATATAAAAAGTGAAGCGGTCAACCCGGAACTGTTGATGACAGTCACATGACTTAGGCTATTATTATAGAGATTACTGAATTATTTCTTCTCCCATTTGACTTCAGAGCAAGATTTTTATTGTACTTGCATTAGTTCGAATTTTAGACTTCGAGTCATGTCATTCTGATATCGAAATTACAAATATGTTCGAGTACCATCAATAAAATGAGGCAAAACGGAGGTCCCCATTTGGGGATCCATTGAGCGAAGAGGTTAAGACAGGATCATAAATGAAGGATTCTTCAGCGGATGCGGTTGACGTCATTTTACATAAAATAAAAGCGTGTGTTTTAAGTGTTAAAACTGAAATATGTTTTGTACTATCTATATTTATATACATACAGCGAAACTTCTTTGTAAGGGCCACCTGCCGTTCCATTGAAGATTGGCCCTTGAATAAGGGGGACAAAAAACAGCAACTAAAATAAGGAAATCAAAACCTATTTAGGTGAAAAACTGTTTATTAACATTTTCAAACTCTATATATGATTGAAAGAAAATTCTATTGCAATTTGTTTACATTTCATAATGTTTTCGCAGACAATTTTGCTTTCTAATGATCTTTTACTTTATAGAACAAATTACTTAAATTTGCATCATTTATTAATTGTTTATTTGATTCTTGCTGCAATTAAACTCTGAAGCCAATTTTTTTGCGGATGTTCCTTGATCATGACAATTAAGAACTTTGATTTTGTCATTCAAATCGAAATTTACACTTTGGTTTGATTTTGTGTCATAATTTTAAATTTTACATAAGCCTGAGCATAAAATTTCTTGTGTAAAAATTGTGCTTCGATATGCATTCACAGTTTTAATAAATGTGGAATCAGTTTTTCTAGATGACCAGTTGTCCTTTGTGCGCCCACAACAAAGGGTCACGTTTCCCCTCCAACTCAACCCCTACAGGTCGAAAGGTCAAACAAAGTGTGAGGAACATCTGTTTATCTCACTTGTGGAAAAGTTTGTGGTGATTCATTGTGTTACTAAATCTTCCACTTCTCCCCTTGCCTTCTTTGTTGCAAGTGCAGTTGTTTGCTGAACTCTTATCTTTCTGTTCAGGCATTCAATGCACCTGTTTAGTATTTAAGGCACACGTGAAAGAAAATTGCCTTTATGAGGGGTAGGTGTGGCCCTTAATAGGAGTAAATTTAACATTATGTCTATGGGAAAAATTTTAGCTCCTAAAAATATTGGCTCTTAATATAGGTGGCCCTTGAATAGGGGTGGCCTTTAAAAGAAGTTTCACTGCATACATATATTTTTATCGAGGGCGACACTAAATTATGGAAGAGCAGAATTTCTGTTTTCTAGTCATAAATTTCCTTTGGATCTAAAAAAATGTATCCTTTTTTATGTGTACTTTACCTTCCCTTACAGTATGGCTCATGAATTCCGGGACACCCTGTATATTGCGGATAATACGAATAATAGTTGTATGGAACTATTGAATCAAAATAAAAAGAATTGATAGTACATTTCAAATAATCAATGAATAAGAAGGTTCATGAGTCATCTTGCTATTTCTATACTTATAAATGCATATCAGAATTAACTTTTTATTCAGTTCGGCAACTTTTTGTCAGAATTAGTCAACCTTTTTCAGCTCGGGAAACTTCTTCAGGAAAAATCTTGCTCAGGAAACTGGTTAGCATTACTTCTGCTTTACATCATCCCTTTCTTTTACGCTAGCTAGACTTTTATGGCAAAAGTTGTTACAAAAACAGTTAATGAATTTTCTTTGATGGAGAATTGAATTTGGTGATTATGTTTTAACCTTATGTGCTGAATTATGAATTGATGAAAATTTCATCTTCTAAAGCATTTTTCGTTAATTTTTGAAACTACATTAGAAGATTTACGTAATCATTTAATAAATGTTAGAAGGATTGAAGAATTTAGAAGGATTAATTAAATTTGAATTTAGAGGAATTTTGTGCAATATTTATAACCCTATTTAAATCTTTTATTTTAAATATTTTTCTTATTATTTTGTAGACTTAGGAAATGTACAAATATAACGTTCTTACAATATAAATATTTGCGAATTGAAAAATACCCTCCAACGCCAAGAAAGCTGAAAAGATGAAGGCAAAAGAAATCATCCTTTTAAAAATATTTTTGTTTTGAATAACCAATAATGCTTTTGAAACAAGATAAATTAATGCACTTATAATTCATTCTAAACTGTATTACAACTAATCGATGTATTAAATAGATTTTATAACAAGTTATTTTAATGGTACTTATAAGTATACTCAGTAGATAAAGGGTTAATTCTGAGGATTTCAACTTTTTAAATTGTAATATTTAGAAATCGAAAAGTATTTTTTTTAAAGAGGGGAGGCGGGAGAGGGATTTATTTTAGTTATGGAATGCTTATAATTGATAAAAAATGTTTTTTTTTTCAGTCATTATTTATGAAAACTTAAATAATCATTACACAGCCCAGTGACTAGCATGCTTCTCATAAATGCAGGGGGTTTCAATATAATGCATACACAATTTAAATTATAAAAACGTAATGGATTATAACGACCCGGGTCATATCCATTGAAAGCATGGACTACTCTTGTAAAGTAAATTTTCCAATGTAGTTCCTTTAAAACGTGATGAAAATTTGATTTTGAAAGTCCTACATCGCCAGCTGCTTGCCTGTCTTCATTTGCGGCGTTTGTTGACGATAATGTCTTCCAGATCGTTACTTAACCCTTTGCGGACAGTGTCCACAAAAAGACCACCTAATTTTAAGTTTACTGTCACCCAGAATATTTAATAAAAAAATTTCTTTTATAAAGTGTGTGAAAGTAAGCAAGTTTTTATTTTCTAATAAATTCGTTTGTAAATCCTGGTGTAAGTCAGTTATTTCATCATCTTACAAACAGAATTACTCCGCGCCAGAAAGGGTTAAGAGGACACTCACTGGAAATCCACGATGACGAAATTCCATGTTAACCTATGGGAAAAATTAAAAGCGCGATGACTCATTACCTAATATAATTATTAAAGTACGGTTTTTACCACCCGAAAGTATTTTGGATCCTTAAATTGTAGTACAGCAGATTCCCGATTATTCGAGTTAATATAGATCAAGCTCACCTCGAATAAGCAAAAAACTCGGATGAACCGGACTTGCACAAATCGTCTCCAATTGAGGAGATGAAATATAAGTTTTCACTTAATTCATTCATTTTTATGGTACTTGCAACATTTCTTTGATGTACATTTCCGTTACTTTTACGAAAAACGGGGAATGAAATTATTTATTTGAAAAAGCCCTTGATAGTTTTTTGTTTTTTGAATGTTAATTTTGCTGCAGTTTTATTTTTTATTTTTATTTATTTATTTATTTTGGCTGCAGTATTACGCTACTGCATAGCTCCCAATTTCTAAGATTTTTTCTTACCACTAAAACTTACCAGTAAATTTTGCCTAATTCAATCGCCGAAATCTAACAATGGACAATATCCGCCTGACGTCATACTTCCCCATCATGTGACTTACAGGAGATATTAGCAGATGTAACTGTAAAAATAACTGTACTTACTATACATGTTACTTGTTTATTTACGCTTTCGATTCAACTTTTTCGCCAAAAAATGTGATTTAACGCCAAAATGTATAAGCGTGCAATGTTCGCAATAACGTTGTTCCAAGTGTATGAGAGTAGTTATGGATGAAATTTTTATATTCAAGTGTAAATTATATCAACATGGTTTATGCATTTAACTTTAAAAATTGCGGCTATATAAAAATGGAGTAAAAAATTTAAATTCCAATGGAAATGTTTGCTACACACAAGTAACCCTGGTTACGAAAGTTAAATTAAATTTGCGCCAACCGATGCTGGCTAAAATATGTCAATTGGCTCCAAAACCAGACAACGTAACTTTAGCCTTTGGTATTCGCATAAAATTGTGGAAAGGAATACTTTCTTATGTCGATAAACGACTTAATTGAACTGTTGTTTTTTTAACAGCTATACGCAGCACAATACTTTGGCACATGGTGGAATAATTTACTTTCAGACATAAGAAAATTCACCATACTTTACTTCGGAATGCCGGTTTGTTTTACCCAATCATGTGATTTTTACAGCCTCGAACTCAGGTCAGAGGATAATGTCCATTGTCAACGACTGAATATGGCAAAAAATTTGTATTAATTTTTAGAGGTAAAAAAACCGTATACTTTGGCAGCTATGTGATTCTATTAGTGTCATGGAAATTGCAGGTGTAGCCTCTTCTTTCTGCTCAAAGTATTAAATAGTTTTTTTCAATTCAACTTATACCTTTGGAATGGATCATTTTCTTCTGATGGACTGATGGCTTCCATTATTACGAAACAGCCATTATAAATGAAGTGTTAGGTGAAGATGAAAGAGCAGCCGTAAAAAAGTTAGAACTCCGATTTTCTCGTCAAAATAGAAAAAAAAATAGAAAAAAAAAATAAAATCTAGCTATTTTTTCCCCATTTTGACCAGAAAATCAGAGTTCTATCTTTTTACGGCTGCTCTTTCATCTTCACCTAACGCTTCATTTCTAATGGCTGTAACATAATAATGGAAGCCATCAGTCCATTAGAATAAATGACTCCGTTAAAGCGGAAATTCGGTTAAGCGGGACTCGGATAATCGGGACTCTACTGTATTAAACAAATCTCTAGAAACTTTTAAATTTCACTTGATGAAATTTTATCATCTTCGTAAATATACTTAAAATTTAAGGAGACAATTTTTAAATGCGGACAACGTCGTCATTTGATGGCTGTATTTGGATGGTGAAAACCGTGTTTTTAGGCATTACGTTAGGCATTGCATATTAGGCATTGCGTAATCGTGCTTTTAAATTTTCCCACACTTAAACATGGGAGTCCATGGGATTCCATGGGGGCGTATTAGTGAATGGAACTTTTAAGAACATTTTGAACAGTGCCATCCGCTTCACATTTATTTCTAATTTTAGCGATTTTAACTCACGCAGGGGATCTGTTTTCAAATTTTCTCCTAAACTGTCTCTTCACTTTCGCTCCGTTTTCGAACTTCCAGTAACCTTTTTAAGATATATATATATATATTTTCGCTTAAAGCTTAGTCTCGTTTAACCCTTTATCTACTGACGGTACTTATATGTACCATTAAAGAAACTTGCTATAAAATTCATTTAATACATTGATTAGTAGTAATACAGTTTAGAATGAGTTATAGATGCATTACTTTATCTTGTGCCAAAAGCATTATTGGTGACGCAAAACAAAAATATTTTTAAAAGGATGATTTCTTTTGCCATTGCCTCTTTTCAGTTTTCTTGGCGTTGGGGGGAAGGGGGGGGGATTTTTCACATCGGAAATAATTCTACATTTCTATTGTAAGAATATATATTGTATTTTATTGTAAGAACATTATATTTGTACATTTCCTCATTCTACAAAATACTAAGAAATATATTTGAAATAAAAGATTTGAGTGGGGTTATAAATATGGCACAAAATCCCTATAAATACAAATTTAATGAATCCTTCTAAATCCTTCTAAAATACTTCCAAAATCATTAAATGATTATATAAATCTTCTAATGTAGTTTAAACAATTCACGAGAAATGCTTTAGAAGATAAAATTTTCATGAATTCATAATTCAGTACATAAAGGGTAACATGGGATTTCGTTATTGGGTATTAGTGAATGGAACTTTTATAGAATATTTTGAACAGTTCCATCCGCTTGACATTTATTTATAATTTTAGCAATTGTAAGTCGCGTAGTGAGATCTGTTTTCAAATTTTCTCCTAGGCTGTCTCTGCACTTCGCTCCGTTTTCGAACTTCCAGTAACCTTTTTAGGATAATTTTTTTTCGCTCAAAGCTTAGTCTGGTTTAAGTCATTATTTCAAATTAGTTAAACATGAAAGTGAAACAAGAACAAGCCCGTTATTAGTGAATAAATTGTAAAATCCTGTATGACGAGCTCCGTGAAGGAGATCAGAGATTTGAATATCGTGAACTTCGACCCTAGAAGAGAGGGTAAGGAAAGTCATAGTTGCGAAAGATTTTAGTGCTTTTTCTTGCATGAAAATAAAATTTCAGTTGATTCTTCATTTCAAATTATACATCTCTGAAAGCGTACCCCTCACGACAAAGTCAAATTAAACCTATATTCATATTTGCACGCTATAAATTACGAAATCACTTTGTTTTTCAATCTGGGTTACCTATATGTCTGTTCGTCAATGCACTAACAAGGTTACCAAACATGGTGCACACCGATTTTGATGATTCCGAAATATCCTGTGGAGTTTATACCTCTAACAATGCTAGCAGGGTTTCATAAAATGAGCCTTAGCTTTTGATATATAGGGAGTTGTAGTTAAAATATGTTTTAAATACCCAATCGTTTGCGTTGGTCATAGTGGTTTTCGGGGCTTTGTGGTAACATGCTGGCTTGTTGATTCAGACGATCAGTGTTTTATCGTATCCTATATGTTCTATTTATCTTTTTTAATTTTTTTATATTTTTAACACGTTACAGGTGTTAAGCACAGTTATGAAATACCGTCAACTTTGGGACCCTTTTCCTGGTTCCACCAACATTTCTATAATTAAAAAATATTATATATGATTTTTAAATGTCGAAATTGAGTTGTAAACACTTAACATGAAACAATGAAGCATACTGTATGGTTTTAAAGAGGCATTTTTTTATTTTTTTTATTTTTTAACTATCTTTAAAATTTTGGAACAAAGTAGCCCCTTCTAGGGGCTTCTTTGGTCCATTCACTTAGTTTAATATAAATTGAATACATTTTATATGTCGGACTATCGATACCCTCTGGCAATAGGTTCTACTAATGAATTAATACTGCAAACTCGATAAACAAATGATTTTTTTTTTAAACTTTTAAACACAATAAACCAAGTGTAAATATTAAAGGCACGAGGAAAATATTTCGGTACAGTAACCTTTGAAAAAAATCTTACTTAAAACATTTTTTAAGAGATTTGGTTTGTAAAAGGCATTTCTAAGTAACTGGTGTTACTTCGGACCAAACCTGGCACAAAGTAGCCCTGAAAAACTGGCTTTTATGTTAGCTTTATGAAAACTTAAACATTTCCTGTCAAAATTAAAAGTTAAAGGAAAAATTATGATCACACATGGGTTACAGGTTACTAAAGGTAATATTTTGACACTTACCTTATTAGCTCTCATTCAGATTGTTTCACTATAGAAAGTTTGGAGAGTTAAAATCTACACACGAAAACAGTTGTTTACAAACACATACAGTGTTGCCACTGACAAAAATTTAAATTACCCTAAACTATTCAAATATCCTAAAGTAGGTATATAAAATATTTTTCAAGGGCAAAAACTCCAAATTATCTTGTATTGTTTGTTCAATACAAAGAATAAACACTTGTTTTATGTGATGGACCAAACTATTGACGGTACTCCAACCTTGAATTTTTTTTATATTTTCCCCAAAATACAATTTGTTTTTTTTAATCTTCCATGAAAATTCATATTTCCTATTATATGTAATTTATAAACTAATATTTCTGCAGACGCAAATCCAAACTAATTTTTCTCTCTATATTTTTTAATTTATTATTTAACTTTTTATACTTTTTCTAGGGGGCTCTGCCCCCTGCAAGATACGCTCGCCAACCCCACGTTCAGACACCGTAGAATCTAAAAACACGCTAATCTGATGGGTTTTAAAAATATTAGAGAAGATTGAATTATACTGAAAAAAGCTGTGCAGATCTCCCTCTAAACGGGTTTCCATTCAATTCCCTTCGATTGCAAAAAAAAATTAAGGGCGAAATAGTTGCTGTTAAGACATCCAATATTTGTTTTCGTTTTTGATTAAAGAGGTTCAGTTAAACATTTGAAAAGAAGCTAAAATAAAATAAATTAATTATACAGAGTCTTTGTCTCCCGGTATTTTAAAACAATCTCTATAACAATAGCCTAAGTCATGTGACTATCATCAACAGTTCCGGGAGGACCACTTCGCTTTTTATACTCTAGGTGCCATATTGGTACTTTAATATTAGCCAGGAACAGGTGATAAGTCGCCAAATATTATACTATCGCCATCATTTCATCTATATTATAATAGTTCAAGTCATCAACTGCCATAAACAAACACGGTCTGAATTCTTCGCCTTTTATATGAAAGTTTGGCATAGATGTGATATTGGCGCAATTTTTTTCCGACGCCAATTTGGGGAACGCATCAACAGCATAAACAACAACATCCGGTTTACCATATCAATCAAAATAACAATACTTTGGCGCCAGTTAAGTACCCGTTGCGTATATGACATTGGCGTCAGAAAAAAAAATCGCGCCAATATGGGTCCGTATATAACATCAGTGCCAAAAGTTTTCCATTTCGATTAAAAAATCAAATTTTTTTTTTCGAATAAAACTACATAAACGTTGCCATGGTTGCAAAGAATCCTTGGTACTGTTACGCTAGCCGGATAAAAATCTCGCCAACAGCTTTTTTTCAACTCGCTAGTTAGTATTTTTTTTTTTTTTCGAGTGGTAACATTTGGCCTGATGTCATATACGCAGCGCAGGTTTGGCGTGATTTTTTTTTTTTTTTTTTTTTTTTTTATTTTATTTTATTTTATTTTTTTTTTTACGAAAATTTGGCGAAAACCTCGTTTTCAAATACCAGTTACATATGCATTTTTGGTTTTACTTAGTTATCCCGTCAACTAAAAATCTATCGCCAAACCATAAGATTAAATGTCAATAATGGTTGATTGTAAATGTCACATTCACTTGACTTTAAGCAAGTTACACGTGTTTACGGCATCAAGTGATTTTTATTTAGACGTGTTATTTGTATATTTATTAATGTTATACTAATGTATTTGTTATTTCGTTATTTAAAATAAAAATAATGTCAATTTGTATAATTTGGCGAAGTTGGTCGACGGAATAACTAAGTAGTACCGTATTTTTTAATTATTTTCTAAAGGAAATATAAAAAAAAAATAATAATAACTATAGAACAAAATAATTTATATAATTTTAAAAAGAAATAAAAGTAAATAAACATTTATTATTAAATAAACAACAATAGCCGGGTTACCATGTCAATCACAATAATGCCATTTTGGCGCCAATGAGGAACCTCGGTCCGTAAATAATATCTGTGCCTATTTTTTTCCCTTTTCGTTTCGTTTTAAAAATAAAGAAAGACGTGAAATCCATCGATTTTAAATGAAAGTTGAGTATTTTAAATAAAATGAATGAAAGGATTATGTTTTAAACGAAATTAATGAAATATAAAAAAATGCGACGGGAAAAATGTTTAGCGAATTATCACCTGCGTCTCGCTAACATAAAAATACCGTCAGAATTGATTTCTCTATCAGAATCTTTCGATTTGGCGAAAGGTTGTTCAAGTAAATTGAATTATGAATAAAAGTAGCATGATACATTTCTTAGCATACATTTAAGGGAGGCCAAACTGGTAGCCAAATTAATTCAACATAATAACCTTTTCTGAAATATGAAAAAACAAGTAAGAAAATCATGCGTTTAGCATAGATTATGAAACACTTTCTAACACTTCCTGAATGCTTTAACAAAACAAAAGGTATAAAAGAGAACTAAGTAAACATTTTAAGAAAACCCATGAAACAATTAAAAAACTGATTTCTACAGTTACCGTATATAGTCAAATATGTATTCCAATTCTTTTGAACAGCCCTGTATTTGATCTGTAGGTTGATATATATACTATATAATGGGAAAATTTAGTTTAGCAAGAAAACGCATAACAGGTTGAAATTTCTCCTTCAGCAGTTTATACTAATAGATCAAAGCCTACTTGTATACATTTGTACAGCCGTGTAGTTATCCTAGTACCTTTATTACACGCCACTGTTTAGCTAAAGTTTAATTCAAAGTAAAAAAACTCTTAAAACTACTGAAGTCGCATTTCCAGAAATTATCATTTATAGACGGCCATGTATCCAATTCTTTGCGTGACCCTGTATATCCTTTTATCTATATTCTACAATTATTACTTAGTAAACCAAATGCAGTTCCGCATAAAAATGCATAACTCATTTAAAAACCACCTTTAAGCAATTTGCAATCATACCCAGTAACCATTACGAATTATTTTGTGTAGCTCTGTTTATGAATTACAACATTTATACACACCATATACTATGCATAAATATAGTGAAACATAAAAGCACATAACATATATAAAAATGCATTTCCGGCAATCATCGCTATTGTACAGTACTTCGGACACAATATAGTATCTGAAATCTTTTGTGTTTTCCTGTAAATGCTATGCACTTCGTATTATACAAGAAATAAGTTATATTAAACCTTAGCGATGTAATCAATTTCATTATACACGAAATAATTTAACATAATTAAAATACGCCACAAACAATTCCCTCCGCCCCTATATCGTTCTATAACGGAATTATTTTGTGTGGTCCTGTAAATGATAAATAATTATTCTTTGCATCGTATATTCTATAGAATGCCTATTTTAGTGCACTTGATAAATGCATATGAATTTTATTATGTTTGAAAGCATGTAACAACATTAAAAACCATTTTAAACGTTTTTTTCCCCATAGGCCGTAATGTAACCGAAAACTTTTGACTGTCCCTTTAAATGAACTAAACATGCTAGAAACTTCATTTGAAATAGGGATCGTGCTATGGTAGAGGTCACTAACATCCAAAAATTTCAGAACGATCCGACTATATTTACGAGAGTTAGAGCGCGGTCAGACGGACAGACGGCCAGACTAACCGAAGTCATAAACACTTTTCAACTTCGTTGGAAAGTGTTAAAAATATCTGTTATGATTAAAATCTGAGTTGCCATCATTAGAAAAATGTATTTAAAATTAGAAAAAAATTAATATTTCGAAAACTAATTCGAATTTAAAAATTCTAATACCAATTTTGAGATATGCAGATCAATACTGATTTTTGGGTTTAATTTCATCGCAAAGTATTCCATATTTTAGGAGAAATCGCCGTGAAACATAATCAATTGTTTAATCAGTCGTTTCAAAGAATCGTTACATAAATTCGTTTCATTTCAGCCGTTTCATATATTCGTTTCATAAATTCGTTTCATTATGATTATATATATATAGGGTAGATATTTAAGCACTGTTATGAAATAATGCATCTTAATTTTTTTAATATATATATATTTACGGAATAAAAAAAATATATATATGATTTTTTAGTGCA
The DNA here is from genome assembly GCA_963932465.1 of Maratus speciosus. NCBI lineage: Eukaryota > Metazoa > Arthropoda > Arachnida > Araneae > Salticidae > Maratus > Maratus speciosus. The sequence continues at coordinate 578,294,979 of OZ010793.1, forward strand.
ACATATAAATAATATTCCTATTCACGAATCTCTCAAACTAATTTATATCTAGATAAATCCAATAGCATATCTTCAAACGAATAATAAAATATTAATATGTATATTTTTCCACCATTCGCTGTATATATTTTACGTGTAAAGTTCAAATTCGGCATCATTTTTCTTTTGCACGAATAAAAATTGACATATGCAATTCAAAATATTATTATCATGCTGACAAATAAGTTTAGTCAACAGGAAATGCAAAAATAGTCTGTAGATTTAAGGTAAAACTTACAATACATATAAAAAATATTAGTTCAAAATTAACACAAATAATACAAATTTTCATGAATAACTCATAAAGTAAATATATACTTCGAAGTTCGAAGTTGCAGCATTACATAACTTTGCTTAAAACCTTTTACGCGTTTTTTTTTTTTTTTTTTTTTTTTTTAGATTATTCGTTTAAAAGTTAACCTCCAATATCTCAAAAGCTAAGGTCCATTTTAAAAAGACCGTTTACCAACATTGTTAGGGGTATGAATTCTAAAACATATTTCAAAATCATCAAAATCATGTGCATCATGTTTGGTGGTCCCCTTAGTGCTTCAAAAAATATATCCTTCTATACACTATGACGCAAAAGTTTAGACAATGAAGAAATTCTTACATACTTTGAAAAATATTTATTCAATTTTCAAATCACTGCTTGAAATTAATGTGCTGTACATATAAACAATATTTATAACAAAGAAAAGTGGAATTGTGCATATTGCAATAAATTAAATGGTAACAAAAATAAACTGCTGTCTCAAAAGTTTAGACACAAATTAAATAAAATCGAAATAAACAATTTTTAAAACCTGGTTGCGCATCCATGCTTATGTATTACGTCATATACACGAGATTGCATGGAAGAAACTAAATCTTGCATAGTTTGTGGATCGATATCGTACCATGCATTCTCAATAGATGTCTTAAGTTCCTTTTCAGAAGAGTATTGTCTAGCGTTGCTATAAACTTTGCGACACATGATGCTCCAAAGGTTTTCTATAGGGTTAAGATCTGGGCTACATGCTGGCCAGTCGAGAACTCTTATATTATGGGAATTAAACCAAGATTTTGAATGTTTTGCAGTGTGAATTGAAGCATTGTCTTGCTGAAATTCCCACTGAGGACCCCCTAGAAGCTCAGCAAATGGCAGTAGGTTTTCTTCTAATGTCTCTGTATAATGCTGTGAAGTTTGACGACCACTGGTGAAGGTCAGAGATACTTGTCCATTATAGCAAAAGGCTGCCCAAACCATCACCGAGCCCCCTCCTTGTCTGCGACTAAAAAAACGTCGAGGTTCCTTCCGCAAGTCATGCCAATACGATAAACAACCATCTGGACCATCCAGATTCCACCTTTTTTCATCGCTAAATATGACAGACTGCCATTTCTCTCCATATGACATATGCTTTCGAGCCCACATAAGTCTTTGTAACTTATGATATGGTTTCAGAGCTGGTTTCTTCTGCATTTTGCTATAAACGATTGTTCCTTTTTCCAAAATTCGTCTACGAATCGTATCCTTTGATACAGAGAGTCCCGATGAGCTTTGAACTCCACGTACGCTCATTTGTTGAGTACTCGCTAGTCTTTGTATCAGGCGATCCTCTCGTATATTTGTCACACGTGGCCTCCCAGACCGACATTTTGCTTTATATTCGGAACCACTCGATAAAACTCGATAAATAGATTTTTTTGACCTATTAATAATAGGAGAAATTTCAGAAACGCTCTTCCCTTCACCTTTCAACTGCCAAATCCTTGAAACCTCATTCACTTGAATTTCTTTAGCTCTCGGCATGTCGACTATGAAGCGCAATCGTTTGCAGAACTTAAGTACTCCAAATTTGTGACATCATCGATTCTAAATTTGCATATGCCAGCGAATATTCAAAGAAATTTAGAATAGTGTCTAAACTTTTGCGACAAGCACATTTGAATTTTTATGAAAAAAATTAGTATTATAGCAAATAAAACGACTGTCTTTTGTACATAGCATTTTAAATCAGTTTTTGAATATATTTACAGGTTTTTGTAATTCTGACGTCATAATTCTACATTTTAAAGCTGAATGACGTCATTGTCTAAACTTTTGCGTCATAGTGTATATAAAATAAAGTAACGCTTTGGAAATGGACCAATGAAAATCTGCGTAGATACCGCGAAAAGCATCTGATTTGGCAGAGCTTCCTGACGCTATAAGGTGGGTTACCAAGAGGAGGACCCACCTCTGTCGCCAAACGCCGACAAGTTTGTCGCCAACTTGGCGATATATCGCCAAATTTGGCGGCCAAAATTAATCGTCAAAATTGACGCCAACTTTTCACTATTTCTAGTAGTTCGCCAATTTTCCATAAACTCCTATTGAAATCCAATAGGTTTTACTTGCTTGCAGAAAATTAACAAAAATTGTGATATTTCAATGCAACAAAAACTAATATTAGCTTATGAATAGATCTTGATTGAACTATTTACATTATAAGCACAAACACTAACTATTTACAATATTCGTAGCACTATATATATAATTTTACACATATATGTTGGTGTAGAGAAGGCGGCGAAGTGAAAATTTCAGAGGAGAGGATATTTATATGATAAGATTATTTACTGTAACTACAAATTATTGAATACATAGAAAATAAAAGATCGCGAACCGATCGAGAATGGAAACGCGAAACAATTGCGTTTGGGGTTGGCTAGAAAATAGGGATTGCTTCGCGATACCGAATGGAATCGCGAAGCGATTACGCGGGGGGTTGGTGAGCGTAGCGAGCAGGGGGGCGGAACCCTCCTATTATATTAAATTTAAAACTGCATTGTTATCAAAGTTTATTTATGCGCCAGACAGTTTTAAGTTAGTACTGCATACTTAATAGCCATTCGACTGGAAATTAAATCTTCTTTGAATTAAAGTTAAAAAGAAAAAAAAAACTCAGGGAGGAGGGGAGGTGTTTCTATGCTGAAAATGTACCAAACTCAGAAATTTTTTATACGATCACCTAATTTTGACACCATATTTGATTTTTCTCTAAATCGTTTACCTTAAAATACAAAACTGGAAATCATTCAGTAAATAGTTTAGCAATTAGGGAAGTTTAAAGTTTTGAACTCCTTATGTTAAATTTATTTGTAATTTTGCAAAGCAGACTGAAATTTGGGTAGTTTTTAAGCATAACTCAAAAACTGACAGAATTATTTGTAATTTTAGGTTCGCGTATTCGAAGCTTCTATACTGAAAAAAAAAATCTGTAAAGTTACTAAAGTTTTTCTAGGAAACTGGGATTCGTAGAACTTTTTATGTAACGGCAACAACAAAAATTCATGTAACAGACACACTTTTGCTTCGAAAATCAAAAAATCTGTAAGGTTAATAAGAATTTTTTAGGAAACTGGGATGACTAGAACTTTTCATGTAACTGCAACCAGGGTTACAGATAAAATTTTAGTAAGATTACTGTAATTTCAGCAGATTCATTTGTAAAGTTACAGATTTCTGTAGCTTTACAAAAACTAGTTTTGTAGATTTGTAGCTTTTTTTGTACAGTTACAGATGAAAGTTTAGTATGTATGTAACTTTACATCAATAGAACTACAGATTTTTTTTTAGTTTAGAAATCGATTTCTGCTGAAAATTTCATAGGTTAAAATTTATATATCTTTTTCGAAAATTGAACAAAAAAATGTTTTATTTCAAAATAGTTTTTTGAAAAAAATCTGAATTGTAACTTATAAATTTTTTAACATAAATCAATTTTAAGAAGCTTCAAATGAGGAGCTCACAACCATAGTAGACCAAGTCCATTTCGAAACTAGTCGGATGTGGCAATCCCAAAACTTTCTTCTATTTCATACATGTTAATACTTCCTCAAAAATGCAGCATAGCAGCGCCACCGGTCAGGTGATTTGCACCAAAATCAGTAAACAACTTATGTCAATTTCTGTAATTGAATTTTAAGTTTGATTAAAATCCGTCTATTAGTTTTTCAGATAGAGCTACTGCGGAAATCGTGAAAAGTTCTGCATAGCAGTGGCACCTGTTGGGTAATTTACACCAAAAACTTACCAGGATCTATTTATTTCAGAGACTAATTAAATCTAGAGACTGATGAAAATTCATGCATTAGTTCTTGAGATTCAGCTATTGCAAATATCGTGAAAAATGCAACATAGTAGCGTCAACTGTTGGGCGATTTACACCAAAAACTAAACTGCACTAATTTATATCAGGGGCTGAATGAATCTGAGGTTTCATGAAAATTAGTGCATTAGTTCTTGAACTAGAGCTATTTCGATAATCATGAATAATGCGTCATAGCAGCGCCACCTATAGGGCGATTTACTCCAGAAAGTTATCAGCACTAAATTATATCAAGTACTAAGTGAATTTGAAGTTTTCTGAAAATCCGTGATTTGGTTCTTGAGATATAGCTATTGTAAAAATCATTAACCCTTAACTGGAAACGTGCCGTCTGTGAGACGGTTGCGTTTACATATCTGCCCTTAATATTTTCTCTCTCCGACATTCAAAATGTATTTTTATGCTGTTATATTAGACTAGTATGTTGTGGCCATCACAAAACTTTCTTCTATATAAATCACGTCAATTAAATCATTTAACTAGTAAAAGAAATTACAGCAATTTAGAACCAATTCATATCAAAGTATACCTGAATTTGAAGTTTGATGAAAATTCGTGCATTAGTTATTGAGATAGAGCTGTAGGGGAAATTCTGAAAAAATGCAGCATAGCAGCGCCACCTGTTGAGCGATTTGCACCAAAACACAAACAGCACTAATTCATATAAAGGTATACCGGAATCTGAAGTTTAATGAAAATCCGTGCATTAGTTCTGGAGCTAGAACTACTGTGGAAATCACAAAAATGCAGCACAGCAGCGCCACCTGTTGAGCTATTTACACCAGAAGGTACAAAACATCAATTCATGTCAAGGACTAACTGAATCTGAAGTTTGATAAAAATCCGTGCATTAGTTCTGGACATTGAGCTATTGTGGAAATCGTGAAAAATGCTGCATAGCAGCGCCACCTGTTGGGCGATTTACACCAAAACATAAACAGCACTAATTCATATACAGGTATACCTGGATCTGAAGTTTGTTGAAAACCCAAGCATTAGTTCTTGAGATAGATCTATTGCAGAAATAAAAAAATGCAGCATAGCAGCGCCACCTGTTGAGCGATTTACACCATTAGGTGCAAAACGTCAACTCATGTCAAGCACTAACTGAATCTGAAGTTTGATGAAAATCCGTGCATTATTTCTTGAGCTAGAGCTATTACGAAAATCGTGTAAATGCTGAAAAATGCAGCATAGCAGCGCCATCTGTTGTGCAATTTCACCAAAACATTACCAGCACCAATTCATATCAAGGATTAACTGAATCTGAAGTTTGATGAAAATCCGTGCATTAGTTCTTGAGATAGAGCTAGTGCAGAAATCGCAAAAATGCAGCATAGCAGCGCCACCTGTCGGGCGATTTACACCAAAAACTAATCAGCACCAATTTATATTAGGGACTACTTGAATATAAATTTTTATTAAATTCCGTGCATTAGTTCTTGAGATAGAGCGCCCACAAAATTTGTGTCACATACACACAGACAGACAGACAGACAGACTCACAGATTCACAGACAGACATTTTTAAAAACATGTTTTTTGGAATCTCTGACCTCTAAAACGTGTAAATCCGTCAAAAACCGGAAGTCGAAAATTTTTACGAATCCAATACTTTCTTCTTGTAAAAATAGAAGAAAGTAAAAATTGGTCATGTTAATGCAATTATTAAAGCAATTACACTATTAAAGATTAAATGTTTAAGTTCACTATTTGGTAAATTATTAAGTGTTCTTTTGTGCACGAAATTTTCACATTTCCGGTTAAGGGTTAATAATGCAGCATAGCAGCGCCACCCTCCTAAACAACATAAGAACTCGTAGTGAGGCTTGTATAGCAGTGAACTGTGGTCACACTCCATATTAGACAGACTTTTCCCGAGATAAATGTTTTATCTCCGATTCATGATTTAACACTTTTTGATATACCCTGTATCTTAATTCACAATTAAAATATCTTCCGTATTATTATGTTTCTATATTCTTTCTCCTATTGTAATATAACTCTGTGCCAAATTTCGTGGCAACAGAGTGAATAATTCACCATTTTTCACAGATTTTATGCTTGTGACCTTAATTTTGGACATGAGTGTATGCAAACATTAGCTTAGAGCGTGTTCAGAAGTGCACTTCGCGCCGCGCGCGCGCTCAGAAGTTTATGCCATGGAGTAGGTCTTATCGAAGAAAGGAATTTTAACATAATTCAATTATTTCATTATTTTTATGGTTCAAAAAAGGTAAAACCAACGACTATATTTCTTCATCCTTCCAAAACATGGTTTTCGTAACAGGAATACATGCGTATGTTCACTCAGATAAAATCTAAAATAGTCGGGAAAAACATCACGTGACCTTCTTTATCTACTTTAGCCCATTTAGCATTTAAAATTAGTTAACCAACCGCACGCAAACTCCGCGCGAGCTGCTCAAAAAAATTGTGTGGGCGATTTGATCACGTGATTGTGCGTTTTCTGCTTATGTGTTATTGGTTTTGCTTTGTTTGGTAGGTTGATTGATACAATTTAAGAATTCAACTGGTGATCTAAAAATTTTAACTTTTTAACAATTTTCTTTTTATTTATTTAAAAATGATTTATCAGTTGATTTATATCTTCTGTGATAAATAGAAAGCTGTTAGTAAACCAAGATTCTGATATCAACATATGAGATTTGTTTGTAATCTACTATACTGGATGGATTTCAATGGAATTTGCACTGTTAGTTAGACAGTTTTTCAGAGTAGGTTTTAATATATATATTTCTTATTTTATGATTGCATATTTTAATACCGCGTGGATAACAGACCAAAATACATCATAAAACATGAGAAATAAATGGCATTCAAAATTTTGTTAGTATAAGCAAAATACTTACTTATACTTTCAGTAAAAAATTTATAAACATTCTAATCATACTTTATTCATTACAAACTAGACAGCAGACCTATATATTTTATCTCTTTAAAAAATATATGTACAGATATTTTTAGTTAAAATAATTTACAACTATTACATTTTATTTTTATAATGTTCAAAGTAGAATATGATTTCTAGCCTACTCTCGATAAAAATTCACTCGTAAAGTACTCAAAAAAAAAAAAACAAAAAAAAAACAAGGAATTATTCTACGTGCAAAAGGATATTTTCGCACAATATATATTATTTTTTCATTTGGATTTGCTTAATGTTTATATCATTATACATATACATGCTACATATATAAACATATATAATCACTTAGAAACAAAACTTTGAATATTTAAAAGGCGTTCAGATCTAAAACTTTCATCTCGAAATACCTCATTTTCTCACATTTAAATGAGTATTTTATTATTATAATAAAAATACACGTGCCTCTGTATAACAAAAATAAAAAATATATCTTCATCAAAAATATCTTATTTATTATGAAAAATATAAAACAACCAATAAACAAAACAAAAAAAAAAAAAAATTGTGCCTCAATGTGGGACTGGAGGGATTCGAACCCACCATCCCTAGTCTCGAGTTCACTGCCTTATCCATTCGGCCATCCAGCACACGTTCCTTTTGCAACAAAATATCTTTATAATTAGCACCTTAATTAATCAAATCCATGATCTGTTCCTGGACATACTACGTATTATTCCATACGTGATATGGACCCACTCCATGTTCTTGTCTCCTGAGCTCGCGCGCGTAACGCGCGTGCTTCTTGAACACACTCTTTGTAAACCAAAACAAACAACATCGTGAGCGAAACAAGAATGCCTTCCGCAAGAATATCATGTTCTGTGTATGGTGGGATCGAAAAAGTGTTTACTGTGAAAGTGTTTACTATGCCTGTGAAGAACTAAACGATCAAAGTAAACCACTACGTATAACGAATGCATTGAACAAAAGCAGAGATTCAGAAAAAGCGACCCGATCGTCATTATAGCGCCCTGCTGCAACTCGAAAACGCTTGTTCTTTCTTTCTTTCTAACCGATGACCAGGCCCCTACCTGCCGGGTTGCCCCAGCTTAACGGGTTTAGTACCTGACATCGGGGCGGGTGACCGCCTAATCGCCGCGAAGCGACAATAAACCTGACATCATTGCCTCGATCGTCATACTATCTGCTGTGCCTACTGCTTGTTTATGTTTACTTTGTTTTGCCGGTTACTTAACGTTATATCCTGTTGATTGGCACCTGCACATTGCTACTCAAGTTGATTTCGTAATTTAGAACCTTGATCAGATGACGAGACCTTCACCTTGCAAGGCACCTCCAGAGGTATAATTCACAGGTAACTTTGAGGACTTTGCACCCACGACGGATTTTACATGCACCAGTCGCCATTAGCGTACATGACGGAATTTTAGCCGGCAGTTAGCCTGGGTCCTGCGACCAACGGCTACGAGTATAATGTTCTACCAGCTTAGCCCCGCTGCCTGATCTAATTGGGATAGCTTGGAATTTATGAAGCCTAATTGTTCATGCATACTTGTCAAATGAAAATGATAATTTTTACTTTCTTCTATCTTCACAAGAAGAAAGTATTGGTTTCATGAAAATTTTCGAAGGATTTACACGTTTTATGGGTCAGAGATTCCATAAAGCATGTTTTTACAAAATGTCTGTCTGTGAGTCTGTCTGTATGTGACACACATTTTGTGGGCGCTCTATCTCAAGAACTAATGCACGGAATTTAATAAAAATTTATATTCAGATAATCCCTGATATAGATTGGTGCTGATTAGTTTTCGGTGTAAATCGCCCTGCAGGTGGCGCTGCAATGTAGCATTTTGCAGGATTTCCGCAAAAGCTCTATCTCAAAAACTAATGCACGGATTTGTATAAAACTTCAGATTCCGTTAGTCCTTGACATGAGTGGATGCTGTTTACGTTTTGGTGTAAATCGCCCAAAAGGTGGCGCTGCTATGCTGCATTTTGAAGGATTTACACTATTTTCGCAGTAGCTCTATCTCAAGAACTAATGCACACATTTTCATCAAACTTCGGATTTAGTTAGTCCTTCATAGGAAATTATGCTGACTACGTGTTGGTGTAAATCGCCCAATAGGTGCTGCATTTTGAACTATTTCCTCAATAACTCTATCTCAAGAACTAATGCACGAATTTTCATCAAACTTCAGATTTAAGTATAACTTGATTAATATTGCTGCTGATTATGTGTTGCTGCAAATCGTTCAACAGGTGGCGCTTCTATGCTGCATTTGTCATGATTTGCGCAATACCTCTATTTCAAGAACTAATGCACGAATTTTCCTCAAACTTCATATTCAGTTAGACGTTGACATAAGTTTGTGATAATTAGGTTCTGGTGTAAATAACCCAATAGGTGGCGCTGCTATGCTGTATTTTCCTGGATTTATACGATTTCAGCGACAGTCATACCTTGAGAACCAATGCACGGAATTTCATATTTTTAGAATTCTCATAACGAACACAGATTGCCATTTAATTTGGCACTGAGATAGTGAATTTTGAAGTATTGACATGTATGAGATAGAAAGAAGTTTTGTGATGGCCACAACATACTAGTTTAGTATGGGGAGGGGGGTGTAAAGAAAACAAAGAATGGGAATCCGCAGATAGATAAATTGCACCATGTGTTAATATTTTTTTTTTTTTTGGGGGGGGGGCGAATTGTTAGGCACACTTAACGTTGCAAGGCACGAAATCACTTGTTCTCATATAGAGAACAAAGGAAAAAAGGAACTAGGAACAAAGTTTTCATCCAAACATTTAATTGGGAAGGCTTGCCTCAATATTTTTTCAGTCGCACCTCAAAAATATGCTCAACACACCGCTTAACCACTTGGGGACGAGCGACCGGTATACGTGCCGCGTAAGGTGCTCAGAATTCGTGATTATTCTCACCAGTAAATTTTTATTGTAAATTTTGCCTTATTTAATCCGAACATTTTCCCGATTTAATTAGGCAAAAATTTCTGTTTTGCAAAACCGGTGATAAAAGATTAAAAATTCTGTGAAAGACGCTCATCCTGAAGAGGTTACACTGTAAAAAAACAACGGAGTAAAATACGGAAATAGTACTGGCAATCGCGACGCCAGTACTATTTCCGTATTTTAACAGAAATTTTCCCCCCGTAAATTCCAAAAAAAACGGAAATTTTTCTGTAATTTAAGGAGAATTTTTTCCGTTAAAATAAGAAAATTCTACTGACTGGCGTCTCGATTGCCAGTACAATTTTCGTTTTTTACTCCCTTTTTACTTTCTTCTATCTTTACAAGAAGAAAGTACTGGATTTATGAAAATTTTCGAATTCCGTTTTCAACGGATTTACACGTTTTAGGGGTCAGAGAACCAGAAAAACATGTTTTTACGAAATGTCTGTCTGTGAGTTTGTGAGTCTGTCTGTGTGTGACACAAATTTTGTGGGCGGTCTATCTTAAGAACTAATCAACGGAATTTAATAAAAATTTATATTCAGTTAGTTCCTGATATAAATGGGTGCTGATTAGGTTTTAGTGTAAATCGCTCAACAGGTGGCGCTGCTATGCAGTATTTTTCACGATTTCCACAATGGCACAATCTCCAGAACTAATGCACGGATTTTCATCAAACTTCAGATTCAGTGAGTCCTTGACAGGAATTGACATTTTATACATTTTGGTGTAAATCACTCAACAGGTGGCGCTGATATGCTGCATTTTTGCGATTTTCGCAATAGCTCTGTGTCAATAGCTAATGCTTAGATTTTCAACGAACTTTAGATTCATGTATACCTTGATATGAATTACTGTTGTTTAGGTTTTGGTACAAATCGCTCAACAGGTGGCATTGCTATGTTGCATTTTTCAGAATTTTCACTATAGCTCCAGAACTAATGCACGAATTTTCATCAAAGTTCAAATTCAGATATACTTTGATATGGATTGGTACTAAATTGGTATAATTTCTTGTATTGTTTAAATGATTTAATGGACGTGATTTATATGGAAGAAAGTTTTGTGATGGCCACAACATACTAGTTTTACAGTGTAATACTGACGTGGGAGAAAGAATATGTTTGATTTATTTCTTCCCCGAAAAACCAGCAACATTAGTACGAAGCCCTAAATAACAACAACGAATACTTTATTGATTACCGTGTTAACTTTGTTTACTTAAAACCGGTTTGATAAAAACCTTTGATAAAAGTGTAAATGCTCCTTTTTTAGGGCTTCATACTTAAAAAGTAAAAACGGAACCATTATAAGATCACTCGTGTGTATATCTGTCCGTCTGTCACTGCCGTTTTTCTAGTAAACTAGGAAACCTGAAAAGTTCAAATTTGGTAGAAGTAATAATGGCTATGACACACATATCTATAGATTATAAACCGTTCACAAATATATTAAGGGAAAATATAGAAGGGCTTGACGGCGTTGTTTAGCCCTTTTCGGTGATGTAGGGTGCTTATTAAGTAACTTGAAAATAAAAATCTTTTCGTTGTATATCGTGTGAAAACTCTTGTAACGCTGAACTCAAAAATACAATTGCTTTAATTTGAGGTATTATATTTTTAGAGATATCGTCGAAAATGTAATGCAAAAATATGCCCCCCCCCCCTCTATTTCCGAATCTACTGAAACTAACATTATGAAAAACTTAGGAGTAGTAGAAGTTTATTTAATCCTTGCAGGAAAACTATAGCGATTACCCTAGAGCACATAGTTTATGAGAATATCACAATTTTTCCGTTACACACAAATTTCACTTTGCGGGCGTTCAGCAGGATAGTTGAGGGGCGTTCGAGGTACCTACCGTTCCGGAAGTATGAAAAGATTGTTGATAATGATTTTCGAAAAAAATTGTCAGGAATTAGCCGAGATATTAACCTTTAAAGACACGGACGGTTTGGACATACATAAAGACACGCGCTGCGTACTCAATGCGCCATCTGCTTTTAAGCCTATATAACAACTCTTAAGGATATTTTTGTGTAATGCAATGCCATGTTACTAATTAATATATTTATTGCACGGAACCCTCTGTGCGCGAGTGATACTCGCACTTGGCCGGTTTTATTTTAAACTTGACATTGATTTTTAACACTTTCCAACAAACTTTCCAAAGTGTTTATGCATTCGGTTTGTCTGTCCGTCTGCCCACGCTGTAACTCCCGTAAATATACTCAGATTTTCATGCAATTGATAAAGGTTACTTAGGGTCACCAAAGCATGCTTGGTATTGTATATGAAGTATATGTAGGATTAATAGTTCATTGACAGGGGCACTCAAAAGTATTGCATTACATTATGGTATATTGGGAAAAATCGTTTGCAGGGTATTTTAATGACATTACGGTATTTCAAATGTATTGAAACTGTATAAATCACTGAATTTCACTACGATCACGTTAGAACAGGGCATTCATAGCATTTTTATTCATTTACGGGGACACACAAAAGAAATCCGTTACAATACTAAAAGAAATCAGTTACAACACTGTCTTTGAGTAATAATTGCTGGAATGTACGTTTTAAAATTCGGTATGAGCTTTTAAATTTGACAAATTTTTTGCACATTACTCGTTATATATAAATTCTATACCTGATATACAGGGCTGTAGAAGTGTTCACGTACCATTCTCCTTATTAGAGGAAATTACTGAAGGGGAATTTTCAACTGAAGTACATGTATTTATTAAGTGAACTAAATTTTGGCCTGCATGTAGTTAATAGATACAAACCTATATATCATATACAGGGCTGCTGAAAGAATTCGGATAATTTTCCGATTGCAGATGGAAACAGTTAAAATTAGGTTTTCAAATGTGTTATGCGTTTCCATAGGGTTGAATTAGACATAATATTTAACTTATTAAACGGTGCAGTTTTATTACATTATTGTGAATGTGTTGGAAAGTGTTTCATAATCTATGCTTGACGCATGATTTTTTTCTTACTTGTTAATAGCTTAAAAGGAGATATAATAATAAGTGAACTAACTATACAATGAAATATAACTATCAACAAAAATAAATGACAATGACTTTTCTCACAACACAATATGATAGATGACACGGCATTTTTTCGGCGATTAAAAGCGATTAGCAATTCTTTATCTTAATTAAAATATGTAAGGCATATTTAAACACCTTGATTTTTCGATACTAATAAATTTATACTACGGTTAACTTTATTCACTTATTCTTTGTACAATCAATCATTTTTCGTACAATCAATCAAATTTTGTCTTATTCAATACAGCGAAATTTAACAGCGTCAACATCTTTCTTTTTTCTTTAAGGCAACTTCAATTTTTCTGTTAATGTAACCACAAAACGACATAATGATGTATCTATGATGGATGATTTAGATTAAAGAATAGGTTTCAATTCTCAACATTCTAAAGGGCATAAAGACATAAAATATCTTGAAATTAGATTTTGTCTTTTGAAACTTAGAACAGAGAGAAAATTCTTCTAATTGCAGATATATCTTCTATCTAACTACCTATCTATATTATAAACGACAAACGTATCTGTGCGTAACGCTGACGTCAGTTTGCGAATGGCAACACTTCCCGATCAAATTTCACTTTTGCAATTTTCGTTACTGCAATTTTTTAATCTTCTAATCATCGTACATTTGCAATTTTTAAACCATCGTATAGGGAAAAAAATCTACTTTCAAATACAATTTGTTTGAAAACTGTATCTAAATTGATAGATTTATTATGTATTTTTAAATAATTTTCAAGCATGATTTTTTGTGATTTGTCTGCAGCACGTGCCGGCTCCATTACATAATAATAATAAAAATTTTGCACATAAAGCAATAGAAATTGCTCAGAATTTATTTCTGCCTAATTTTCCAACTCTATAATAACAGCCAAAGACATGTAACTGTCGTCAACAGTTCCGGGTTGACCCCTTCGCTTTTTATATGCCAGGAGGTCATTTTGGTACTTTAATGTTAGCCGGGCGCAGTTGATAAATTGCCAAATATATTCCATCGTCATCATTTCATCTATATTATAATTGTCCAAGTTATGTGACTGTCATAAACAATTACGGGCTGACCTCATCGCTTTTCACATGCAACGCGGCCATTTTTAATAAAATTATTTTTTCAAATAAAACTACATAAAGGTTGATATAATCGCAAAGAATTCTTGGTACTTTTATGTTAGACGGGCGCAACTCTCGCCAACCTTTTTTAACTTGACAGTTAGCATTTTTATTTTTCGCGTGGTAAATTAAAACAGTGCTTTGATGTTCAAATTAAATGTCATGGTTTATGGTATTTTTTATTCTTTTTTCTTTTTCTTTTTTAAAATAAAGAAATAAGTGAAAGTCATGGATTTTAAATGTTTAAATTTTAAATTAAAGTTATGTATTTTAAATAAAATGAGTGAAAGGATTATATTTTAAATGAAATAAATGAAATACGAAAAAATGCGACGGGAACAAAGTTTAGATATTTATCCCCTGCGCCCGGCTAACATAAATATACTCAGTTCTTGATTTCTGTATCAGAATCTTCCGATTTGGCGAAGGATTGATCAAGTAAATTAAATTATGAATAAAAGAGACACTATACAATGCTTAGCATACATTTAAAAAGGACCAAACTGGTCGCCAAGGGCGGCTAGTAACGAAATAGAAACCTCCTCTATAAGTGAACTAAAGATTAATATTTAAAAAAAAAATCACAAATTTAACATATATGTAGTAGAACAATTTAAATTTTTACACCGCAAAACAGAAAAAGAAAACTTTCAAATGAAATTTGTTTGCAAATTGCATCTCAGTTTACCGACAGTCTATGGTTTCAAAAATAATTTTCAAGCGTGAAATATTTTTAAATTTATCTCTATCTTGTTGAGTTCGATTACGAAAGATTAATCCGTTTAACCTTAAAACAATGTAAAGAATTCAGCATTTTCTTACGGCTAATAATCCATTAAAAAAAATTCCTCTATAAATAAATAAATAAATAACATTATATAAATAAAACACAAATTTTACATACACACAATTGAACTACGCGCTCTGAAATGATGAGAATCAAAAAGGCTGCCGCATATAAAAAAAATCTTGGCCTAATAACTCTTATCATGCGGCTAATATGAAAATATCGCTTTTGATAAATTTCAATGCATTATTTGATTACATAATTAATATTTTTCATATAAAAATGCTTTTTTATTGTTAATGGTCAATCTAAAAAATATATTGCATGTAAAAAAAGTATTATTTTTCAATAAAAAAATGGTTTTCACCTATACTCTGTAACCCGGGAAGCCCGGGTTCGATCCCCTACTATATATAAAATATGTAGAGGAAACTGTTCCACCGATGGTACAACTGTTTGATTTTTTAGCTGTTGGAAAAAAAATATTTTTGTAAACCAAAACTTCGATTTCATTCTTTAAATGATTTCGATATCATTATAGCGTCCTTCTGCAACCTGAGAACACTTGTTTTCGCATACAGACTGTGAACAAAGCTTCCATCCAGATGCTGAATTGAGAAGGTTTACCTCATACTCTAATATCCCATCTTTACCAGTTGCACCTCGGCAATATTCTTATTGTTCCGATAAATACCGGCGAAGAATTAATTGTATGGTTGGATTAATACTTTGCCCTAAAACAACCAAAGTTTCGAAGGGCCTTTCTTTTAATATGAAAATTTATTCGATTGAGAAATTTGAGATTCAATTGAGAAAGCAAATTATGAGACTTATTCTAAAAATGTACAAAACTCTTATAAGTTTATAGCCACATAGTGTGTACTTGAGGACAAGCTTAAATTATGGAAATTAAGTGAGAAAAAGCATTTATAATTCAATTTAATATTTTTACTTTCTTCTATCTTTACAAGAAGAAAGTATTGGATTCATGAAAATTTTCGAATTCCGGTTTTTGACGGATTTGCACGTTTTAGGGGTCAGAGAACCCGAAAAAAATGTTTTTACAAAATGTCTGTCTGTGAGCCTGTCTGTCTGTCTGTCCGTTTGTCTGTCTGTCTGTCTGTGTGTCTGTGTGTGACACAAATTTTGTGGGCGCTCTATCTCAAGAACTAATGCACGGAATTTAATAAAAATTCATATGCAGTTAGTCCCTGATACAAATTGATGTTGATTAGTTTTTGGTGCAAATCGCTCAACAGGTGGCGCTGCTATGCTGCCTTTTTTACGATTTCCGCAATGGCTCTATCTCAAGAACTAATGCACGGATTTTCATGAAACTTCAGATTCAGTTAGTCCTTGACGTGACTAGACAACTTATAGATTTTGGTGCCAATCGCTTAACCGGTGGCGCTGCTATGCTGCCTTGTTTACGATTTCCGAAATGGCTCTATCTCAAGAACTAATGCACGGATTTTCATGAAACTTCAGAGTCAGTTAGTCCTTGATATGTCTTGATGCTGATTACCTGTTGGTGTAAATCGCTCAACAGGTGGCGCTGCTATGCTGGATTTTTTACGATTTCCGCAATGGCTCTATCTCAAGAACTAATGCACGTATTTTCATGAAACTTCAGATTCAGTTAGTCCTTGACATGAATAGACATTTTATAGATTTTGGTGTAAATCGCTCAAAAGGTGGCGCTGCTATTGGGCATTTTTTGCAATTTCCGCAATAGCTCTATCTCAAGAACTAATGCTTGGATTTTCAACAAACTTCAGATTCAGGTATACCATGATATGAATTAGTGCTGTTTATGTTTTGGTGCAAATCGCTCAACAGGTGGCGCTGCTATGCTGCATTTTTCAGAATTTCCGCCACAGCTGTATTTCAATAACTAATGCCTGAATTTTCATCAAACTTCAGATTCGGGTATACCTTGATATTAATTAGTGCTGTTTATGTTTTGGTGTGAATCGCTCAACAGGTGGCGCTGCTATACTACATTTTTCAGAATTTCCGCTATAGCTCTATACAAGATCTAATGCACGAATTTTCACCAAACTTCAAATTCAGATATATTGTGAAATGAATTGGTACTATTTAAACGATTTAATTGACGTGATTTATATAGAAGAAAGTTTTGTGATGGCCACAACATACTAGTATTTACTTTGTAGTTGTAATATTAATTATTCTAAACAGTAAAAGCGTACAATAGATGACGTTAACATTAATTTTAATGAGAGAAAACGCATTTAGTTTATTTTTAAAACTATTTTAACTATGAAAATATTTAGGAGAACGGCCATACTCTCGCTAGTATATCATGCTATCATTTGTTAAAATATTTCATTTCTTTCTTTCTGTAAATCATGTTTTTCTATAATATCCAATAATTAAGTAGCATAGAAACGCTACTTTACTACAAAAGCATTAATAACAGTAAAATCCCAAAGCTTAATTTCAAATATTTGTAAAATCACTGAGAAAAATTCGTATTTATTTATTTAAAAAACATCAATAAAGACATATATACATTGATTAAACAGCGGGATTTCCAATCCTTTAATTACCGACAATATTATCTTTAACGAACTATTTATTTTTTGCTACTTTAATAGAGAAACATATATACATTTTTTCTAATGATTGTAAAATGAAATTGGCAAAACAATGTATATCATACTTAAATTAACGAGTAAATGAAAAAAAAAAATGTTATTTATTTTAAGTAAGAATACCCTTTATAGAGCTGATCACGTTTTGACAAAAAATGCGAACAGTCATTAATTTCAAAATACTAATCACCACATGAAAGTAAATTAATATTAAGCTAGGGGCTTAAAAAATGAGAAGGAATAAATTTGCTTGATTAGGAGATTTGAAACTCATCATATTACTCTTTTTATTAGTATTTGAATGCTTTTAAAAAGGTGGGTTTTTAAAAATATGATATTATACCTTGATAAAAATGACAATGAGATCTTCGATTTTTAAGATTTTTATTGACATCCAAGATCTTGTTGAAAGGTTTTTCTCTTACATATCCATTGATTTTTAATTCGAAAATGCTATTTCGATTTGATCCAGAAGTAATTAGTAGAAAGAGCTATCGTTAAATTAAAATGCTGTTGTTTTCCGATGTGAACTAAATAAAAGCAACACTAAGTATAATTTCGCCCTTCGTGGCTGAATAGTCTATAGCTATATCTAAACCATCATGAGGTGCGTAGTTCGATTCCCACGGATTCCTTGGTTATTGCCACCTTCCATGTGCTGTAAATTTTGCCTTGTGCTATTTAGCTACTTTGATGATTGTTTATCCGAGGGATTATGTACACGAATAATAGTGTAACAATGAGTAAATAATGCGTAATTTATCAAAATACAGACATGATACACCAGCATTTTAAGCGCAGCAAGAAAAAAAAGCTTTACTTAAATACTTTAAACAAAAAATGGAATGCTTTAATATAAACAACTGTGTGATTTGTTTTAGTCTAATATATATATATATATATATACATAGCTAGATAGATAGATACGATAATTTGGTAACAAGTAATGAAGTTTGAAGTAAATAAAGCAGAGATCGCTCTATAACACCGTATCATAAGGCTTTAAAATAAAGATTTTGTATCATTTCATATTTAGGAAAGGTAAAACACCATTCGATCAAATATTTAGTCGATATCTCGGAGATCGGTATATTAAATAGCACTTACGTAGTCGTCATTATTATGCAATCGTCGTTATTATGCTTGTTGGCTTTTGGTCGAAATACACGGCAATTTCCCGAGAAAGAAAAAACAGCCCTTCATAACAGAAGAAAATCTTTTGGTTCCTTCTAGTAGAATACAGTTTTAAGGCATCCACCACAAATCGCAGCTTTTAGTAATTACAGCTTAAACTACATTTTGGATAAGATGATATAAAAACATTCTATTACTTCAATGTCTCTGTTCCAGGCAAAAGACACAGTTTTATAAGAGAACAAACGCCACGAAATATAAGCTCCAAAAATCATATCTTGATGTTTTATACTTCGACGCGGAAGGATTTTGACAGCACTGTAGATATGGGGGATGACCAAAATCAGATCGAATTTGGGCCGAACTGTATTTTAACGGCATGCGGTTTCGCCGTAAAAAGAGGGCCAAATGACTTTTAGAGTAAAAATTTAAAAAAAATGGTACAAACAGATAATTTGAATAGAATTCATAGCGGCATTTTAATAGAAATAAATTAAAGACCTTGAAACCAAATAACTACGGGAAATGTTTTTTAAAATAGCTTTTGAAATAAAATAAAATATTAAAATACGCATTTTAAATAGAAATGGAACAAAGTAAATGGAATGAATGGAATACTATTTAAGATACAGAATGATTTAATATATTTAAGACAGGGAATAAATAAACTATGATTGGAAAATCATTTTAGAATGCATTTTTTTATGGAATAAATTTACTGAAGCGCCAGAATTTAATAATTTAATTTTCGTAATAAACACACACACACACATATATATATATATAAATCAAGAAATCAGGTCCATATTCTTGGTACTTACATTTAATGTAACTTATTAAATATATCCACTATGAACAATACTGATTGAGAGTTTTACAGACGAGGTCGGCAAAATGCGCGACCGTAACCACGGGAAACCAAAGTCGTCTATCCACGACAAAGGATTTGAGGCAGTATTTAAGCAGAAATGCCTGCTGAGCAAGCTACTTTCTCACAAGGGAATTGTGCATCGTGGCTAATCATGTGGCACCGTAAACTGCTGGCACAATGCTTTCCCTTGTGAGACAACTTTAGCTGTCTCAGCGCCATCAACTAATCAGCTTGCTTGTTGCTAGACGTGTGCTGTTTCTGGATGACTCTCGATGCATCACTGCTCTCGGTCATCGACCTAACCCGTCTCTAACTCGACATATATATATATATGTATATTGGTTTATAATGGTTTTATACTATATATCTATACAAGGGTGTATCAATAAGTTTTTTCCCTCACATAGAAATAATTGAATGAAATTTATTAAATTGCTACATTGTAGTAGTCCTTTTCTATATAGTCATCGTGCACAGTAACACATTTCTGAAAACGGTATTTCAAAGAGATGGTGGAGGCTGTATTCCAGGAGGTGCGATAGTAGACCCAAAGGGGGACATTTTTCTAACTTTTACCGACCCCCACATGTGACATATTGTTGGAAAGGCCTGAGCCCACTTATTCATGCTATGCAACTCCCGGGTCCCTCCTCCCAAATTTGCCCTCCGGGGGGGGGGCGGCACTTTTCTAAATTTTGCGGACATCATTATGCCCCCGGGGGCAAATTTGGGGGGAGGGGCTCGGGAGCGTAATATGAATAAGTGGTCACAGGCCTTTCCAAAAATATGTCACATGTGGGGGTCGGCGAAAGCTAGAAAAATGCCCTGTTTTGGGTCTATTTTCGCGCCTCCTGGGATACAACCTCCACCCTCTCTTTGAAATACCGGTTGCAGAAATGTAGTACTGTGCACGGTGATTCTATAGAAAAGGACTCATACAATGTATCAATTTCAGAAATTTCACTCAGTTATTTCTATGTGAGTAAATAAACTTATTGATACACCCTCGTACATAGATAGATAGATAGATAGATTCTTGATCTCTCAAATACGGTTAATAACTATTATTTTTACCCTGTTGTGATTTTATACAGAACACTGCGATCATTAAATTGCAATTTCATGCTGGAAGAAAATATTTACTTTCTCTTTCTTGACGTGAATCAAATGGAAACAATAGATATACATAATTTCTAGAAATACAAAACATATAAACCTCAACCATTTAAAACAACGCAAAAAAAAAAAAAAAAAATTCCTTTAAATATTCTTTTAAAATCGATATGTTTTGATATCTATAACACATTGAATAATTTTAGCTTATTTTGAATGAAATGGCTCATTTTGATGAGAGATTTGTTGGCCCATACTTTTTACTTCCTCAAGTTAAATCTCCGTTTGCTCCATAAAATATACATGGTTCTTTTTACTTTCTTCTATCTTTACAAGAAGAAAGTATTGGATTCGTGAAAATTTTCGACTTCCGGTTTTCGACGGATTTATACGTTTTAGAATGTCCTGAACACGATTTGGTAGTTTTTAGAAAATGTCTGTCTGTGAGTCTGTCTGTCACTCTGTCACTTTGTGTGTTTGTGACAAAAAATTTCCGGGCACTCTATCTCAAGAACTAATGCACGGAATTTCACAAAATATTAGATATATTTAGACCTTGATATAAACTGGTCTTGATTTGTTTTTGGGGAAAATCGCCCGACAGGTGGCGTTGCTATGCGCCATTTTTCACGATTTCTGCAATAGCCATATCTCAGGAAGTACTGAACGGATTTTCATAAAACTTCAGATTCAGTTAGTCCATGATATAGTTAGGTGCTGATAACAATTTGGTGAAAATCGCCCTACAGGTGACGCTGCTCTGCTGCATTATTCATGATTATCGCAATAGCTCTAACTCAAGAAAAAATGCACGAATTATCATCAAACTTCAGATTCAAATAGTCCCTGATATAAATTAGTGCTGTTTAATTTTTGGTGTAAATCGCCCAACAGCTGGCGCTGCTGTGCTGCATTTTTCGCGATTTCCGCAATAGACTCAATCTCAAGAACTAATGCATGACTTTTCATCAAGCTTCAGATCCAGTTACTTCCTGGTATAAATTAGTCCTAATTAGTTTTTGGTGTAAATCGCCCAACGGGTGGCAATGTTATGCAGAATTTTTTATAATTTCCGCAATAGCTCTATCTCAAAAACTAATGCACGGATTTTCATCAAACTTCAGATTCAGTTAGAAGTTGTCAAAGTTGTTGATAATTAGATTTTGGTGTAAATCATCTAACAGGTGGTGCTGCAATGCTGCATTTTTCAGGAAGTATTAACATGCATGAGACAGAAGAAAGTTTTGGGATTGCCACATCCGACTAGTTTTAGTTTAGTAAATTGAGCATGCTTTTCATACAATTTTGGTTTGCAAAACATATTGTATGAACGCTTACGGTAGCACTAGTATTTACTATTGGCATTTATAGAGCATATATAAATGCCTCTCTGTATAAAATTATTATATACAGGGTGTCCGCATGAAACGCCGCAGATTTCATATGTTATTGTACGGAAACTGTGAGTTCAATTGTACAATTGTGCGGAAACTTTGTACAATTGTGCGGAAATGTTCAATTGTACGGAAACTGTGAGTCTTAGAGATTTGCGGTTTCCGGTAGCATGGACAGCAACACAAAAAGTTTATTTTTCTGCAATTCGTTTTTCCCCGAAACAGTTAATTTTTTTGTTGTATGCATTATTGATAGGTCATGAAAACAAGTTTATATTGTAGCTAACGTTTATTTGCCTGAAAAAGGTTACATTTTTGTCTATGTATATGAACTCCGATGCGGGTTCCGTTCGTAGCTTTCAGAATGTCCAGTCGATATTCAATCTCAATCCACGTGTTTCGCTGCATGTCAGAATCGTGACAGAATCGATCGCTTTCGCAATTCTGTGACGTAGATCACAAGCATCACTTACAGATGAAACAAGTAAAATTTAAATTTAAAAAATCAAAAATCGGACTGCATAAAAAGCGAACTAATTAATTATTTCTCATCCTTGTGAAACTATTTTTTAAATTGTTTACCTATTTCCTTTATTTACTTGTATTGATGACTTTTAAGTTGTGTTTAATTGTTAGTTCCTATCTATAAACTCTGTTTGGGAGAGACGTATAGATGCCTATGAAGGTTGGAGTTGCAGTAAAGCTAGAGATCCTACCTACACAACTTCCAGGTTGTGTAATATTTAAAGGCAGCTTCTGACTGTAAAATAGTCAATGAAAATCGTCTTCATTTGAAAGAGCTATGCAATGATATGCCACTCAATAGGGTGCGTAATTTTTTTTTTCGTATCTACCGCCATTTTGTATTTTTCAACTGCCTTTTTGAATTTATAAAAACAAAACCTATTTTATAACCATCGGGCGGTTAAGAAGAATCGATAGAGATCTCATTCATTAAAATCCATCCAGCCGTTGGGATGTTTCGAGGGTATAAAAAAAATCCACATATCCAGATACGCGTGAAACACATAACCCTTCTTGGTAGTCGAGTAAAAAAAACTTCGCAGCAAAACTTGTTTTGGTTCTATTAATGGTACCGCAAATCGAAAATCTCTAGGACACAAAGTTTTCGTACAGTTAACATTTGAAATCAAGGTGGTTTCATGTGAAAATTCTGCATATGAGGCATTCTCACAAAATTGTAACTTTCAGGAATAAAAATCTGGTGAAATTAAACTTAGTAAAATAAAATTTTAAATTTATAGACGAGTGTCTTAATGATTCAAAATAAAGAAAAAATAATCAGCAGCGACGATTTTTAACACTTTCCAACAAAGTTGAGAAGTGTTTATGAATTCGGTTTGTCTGGCCGTCTGTCCGCGCTTAATTGTTGGGTAAACATAATTGTGCTCAAACTTTTTCTGAAAATGCCAACAATCTGAGTGGCAAAAAACTTATATATGGCCAGCAGGAATTTTTCTAGTGTGACACCGACCTGCAAAAAGAAAATTAGATTCATTCCGAGAAGAAAAAACAAAATTTGGGATTACCCGACCCGATGTTTGACTCTATTTAACGATCCCGAGGTGTCCACTATTCAGAAGTTTTCTATATTTGAATATTACAGAATATAGATTTGTTAATTCTTCTATGAAAAATATAAAAATGGTATTAGAGATACAAATGTAGAATTTTTTTCATAATGACATTAAAACATGATTTACTTTTCTTTCATTGCGGGTACGGGTCGGGTTGCGGTTTGAAATATTGCGGTTTCGGCTCGGGTGCGGGTTGAAATATCTCGGGTTCGCGTCGGGTTGCGGGTTGCCAAAAATTATTTTTGAGGGTTTGGGTTCGGATTGCGGGTCGAGGAATTTTTTTTTTTGTCGGATTCGGGTCGGGTTGCGAGTTGACCTAAAATGGAATTTGCGAGTCCGGGTCGGCTACAACCCTACCCGTGCAGGACTGTAGTTCATTTGTAAAATTCTGTAAAACATTGAATATGGTTAAATAAAATAAATGATTGATTTTGTATTTTATTATTTCTTTTATTTAAGTCAATTATTAACTTTGTCAAAATACTTTTGAGCGCTACTGTACCATCAAAAAAAGATATAACTTTAGTGCAAAATTGCTTTAAATATTTTGTGCTTCCTTTCTTAAAACTATGTTTTTTGTTACCTTAAATTTTAATTTCAAATATTTGTATAACCACAGACAATGATTTTCGCCCATTTGTTTAACACAAACACTAATGACATTTTCAAATTAAACAACGCAATTTTAAATCTCTTAATCACCATCATATTGCATTCAATGAACTGCTTATTTTTAAATGCTTTAATGGAGAAACCATTTATTTTTTTTAGATGTCCTAACGATAAAGGCAGCAAAACAATGATGCACCAGATTTAAATTAACAATAAAATAATGTCCATTTAAAGCAGGATAGTTTTTGTAATCACCGATCACGTTTTGACGAAAGTTTACATTTACACCAATGTCAGACGGGCGTCTTTTTTTCTTATGTATTATCCATACACAATGCTATAGCATTGACGATGGATAATACGCAAGCAAAAAAGCAGGCAAAAAGACGCCCGTCTGACATTGGTCTTAGGCCAATGTCA
The DNA here is from genome assembly GCA_963932465.1 of Maratus speciosus. NCBI lineage: Eukaryota > Metazoa > Arthropoda > Arachnida > Araneae > Salticidae > Maratus > Maratus speciosus. The sequence goes on from OZ010793.1 coordinate 578,319,765, forward strand.
GACGGGCGTCTTTTTGCCTGCTTTTTTACTTACGTAGTATCCATTCACAATGATGCGTCGCGTCTGACACTGGCCTTAGAAAGAAATAAGAGATGCCATTAACTACAACACAGTATTAACCACATGAAAGAGCGTTTCAATATTTGCCTTGGCACTTGAACGAGGTGGGATAAAAGTGTTTGATTAAGAGATTTGAAACTTAGCATAATACGCTTTTAATTACGTCGGTGAAGATAATGTAATGATGTTCGATTAAACTATATTAATACTTGAAGGAACGATGTAATTGACGCTAGTCAATTTTAAGACATTCATTTACATAAACGCAATTCACTTTTCGTTAAAATATTTCGCTTTATAACCAGAAATCTTAGCCGATTACTCTGCAATTAAGTTTAGTTAGAATGCGGAATGAATTCAGAATTTATTTTTATTCATTTACAATCAAGAAAAGGTAAACCAAGTTTTTTTCATGTGCGTTCGTAATTATATTTAAACGTAGCACATAGGCGATCGTCGTCTGGTTCGTCCATCTGTCTGTCCGTCCGCATATAAAAGCGCAAAAATGCCCAACCGAATGGTTTGAAACTTAATATACAGTCGGACCTCGTTATCCCGACACCAAGTTTTCACGTCACCCCGCTTATCACGTCAGTTTTTCAAAGTCCCGATTTTCTGTATGTGACTTTAATGTAAATGAACTCCGGATTTTACGTCGTTGTATAATTTTCAACTCCGGATATCCCGAAGGTTTAGGAAAATTGTCCATTTTTCATAATCCATCTTATAAGCACGGAAATTAAGCGGTAAGAAATGTCTTAGCCAAACTTTTCACAAAAGTGTCTAAAATACCCATTGAAATAAAGGAGAAATTTTACTTCAATCCTTTATCTGAATAAATAAACCCAAACTCTATGAATGACTCATTTAAGCTCCAGATAGACGTATCAGTCTACTCGCGGTCTTTTTGTTCTGGTCAGGTGGCGCTTTCTTTTGGTTACAAGGCATTTTTCATCCGACTAAAACCGAAGCATTGCATGGCATGGAAACTATCAGAAATTATCTAACATCCATTTCTGAAACAACGAATATTGGTTACAATTCATTGTATAATATTGGAAAAAGAATTGTACGAAGCATATCTAGGGCAAACCTTAATTCATCAATATTTCATGTAACAAAAAAGAAAAAAAAATAACCATGTCACCATAAGTCTGATTTTTATTCTTTTCAATTTTGTTTTTGCGTTTATTTTGTTTAATAATAATGTTTTATTGCTTAAAACTAGAAGAACAGTTATGAATTTGAAATTGTCTTAAATTTCTTAAAAATACAGCTTTTTATAAACACTTTTCTACAACTCCGGTTACCGCGACACCCCGCTTATGACGACACTTTGTTCTGGTCCTTAGAGTGTCGGGATAACGAGGTTCGACTGTATATATAATCGTTGCAGAATTTTGTTGAGTTATTTCGAATGGTATGAAAATAGAATCAAAGCTTAAAAAGATATTAATAAAAGTTTTTTTTTAATTCTATTAAATCCTTTCATACATAATTAATTTAATTATTTTTCATGGTAAGTAATGGTCCTACGTTGCCATGGTGATTATTCTATTAAATCCGATAATACATAATTAATTCAATGATATCCAATGATAGGTAATGATTCTAGTTTGCTATGGTGATTTCGTCAGGTTTAAGATGGAGTCTTATTACTTCCGTATGATTGAGTTTAATACTAGAATATTAATAAATTTTGTATTCACTCATTTTTGCAGAAGGGTGCAGCAGCTATTGCACCAAGATCTGAATATTTATGAAACTAGTTATAATGCGAACGCACTCCATTTGCCACGTTTGACGTACAATTTCCGGCTTGTTTGTTACCTTAAAGTTGAATTTCAAATATTTGTATAACCACACACAATAATTTTCCTCCATTTGTTTAACACAAATACTAATGACATTTTTAAATTTCGCTTAATTATCATTATATTGCTTTCAATGAACTGTTTATTTTGAAATGCTTTAATGGAGAACAGATAATTTTTAAACGTCCGAAAAGCAAACGCAGCAAAACAATGATGTATCAGATTTAAATTAACAATGAAATAATGTCCATTTAAAGCAAGATAAGCATAGATTAAACTTTCTGCGAATTGTAATAAAAAAGCTAAAATCTTAAACAACGATTTTACGCACAAATGACGTACAGAACGATAAAAAAGCAAGATAGTTTTTGTAATCACTGATCACGTTTTGAGAAAAGTTTACATTTGCAAAGACATTAGGGTAGGCCATTAACTACAAAGTAGTAATAACCATGTGAAAGAGCGTTTCAATATTTGCCTTGGTAGTTAAAATAAACGAGGTGGGATACAAGTGTTTGATTAAGAGATTTGAAACTTAGCATAATACGCTTTTAATTACGTCGGCGAAGATAATGTAATGATGTTCGTTTAAACCATATTAATACTTGAAGGAACGATGTAACTGACGTTAGTCAATTTTAAGACATTTATTTACATAACCGCATTTACCTTTCCGTTAAAATAATTCAGCTATAAAGTTTTATAACCAGAAAAATTCGAATCTTAGCCGATCACTCTGCAATTAAGATTAGTTAGAATGCAGAATTCAGAATTTATTTTTACTCATTTGCAATCAAGTAAAGATAAACGTAGCTGTTTGTTTTACTGTTGATATTTCGGACAAATAAGCTAAATTTATTTAATTTATTTTTACTTATATAAACGCTACAATGCTTGGCTTTCTTTTAGGTTTAAAATTAGAATGCAAAAAGAAGAAAATTGTGTAATTTATTTTTCTTTTAACCCTAGAACTACCGAAAATTTTACTCAAGTTTTATAAAAATATTGCACATCAGAATTTTTATTTAAAACTATGGAACTTATTTACTTAACTCATTATTGTCTGGTTTACACATTTAGTTTATTTTAAAGAAATTTCTGGTTAGAATAAATATTTCGAATGTACCCATCGGGCCCATTGGACCCGTCTGGTAGACGGAGGGTTAAGATTGCCATTCAGAAGACATTTTGTTTGTTTAGAATAAATATTCACAGAGCATTTATAACTAATCAGATAACCCTTATTTTATTTGAATATCGAACTAATGATTGCGGATTTTATTTTTATAAAGCTGTTAAAAAAAAAACAAAAAAAAAAAACATTCAAACGAAATAAAAAAAATGTAAATCTAAATAAATCTCAAAAGAATAGTCTAAGACAGGGGTTCTCAAACTATGGTACGCGTACCATTGCACGTACGCGAATCTCTTTCTACTGGTACGCAAAAGTTCGATACTGTTACAGTATGTTATTATGAAATCAAATATTTCCTTGAATTCATCTTTCTGGATTTTTTTCGAAATTGTTTGAATGCGACTTATGTGTTGTAAACGCCTTTAATTATTTTTTTTTTCGTTAATTGCTTGTAAAAAAGTTTGTTACAGCAAACTCTACAGAATCCGCATATTATGCTCAACATACAACGGATTTTCCAGAATTAAAAACATACAATTAATAGGTTTTATTTATATGGGGAAAGAAAAATCTGTAAATTAAGACCGAATTTTAAAAGTATTCAATAAAACATTTTTAATTGTTGAAAAAATTATCTTTAAATATATTTCAAACTAGCTGTTACCCGTGACTGCGTTCACGTAACATTTAAAGAAGAAGAAATTCATCAATTAAGCAAAAAATTTCGATATTTAAAAGCATATATAATTAACCTTTTATCACATTTTATAGTAGAAACGCTTCTGATGATCCCAATTTGCTTATTTTTGTTTATGTATATAGGACCATTTAAATTTCTTTTGTGAGCATGAAATTTTATACACCTTTTCTAAGATTAAATGAGGAATAAATTTACATCTCTATTATTCTATTTTATTATTTATATTTATTCTATTTTACATTTATTCCGTTCAAGGATATTGATTTATTTTATGTTTTCGAGACAAAAAATATTATTTAAAGATATATATTAATGAAGAATTTTAAAGGAAAGTGGTTATTAGTAGGTCACTTCAGACGTGACTTTGATATGACTAGAATAAGCGAAAAATCAACATGCACCATGATAAGGCTATATTCCAAAAAATCACATTTTGGAAGAGAAAAAAAAAGATAAATGGTATTAAAAAAATAATCAAACGTGGTGATAAAATAATCAAAGTTCAAAGTAAAAAAATAATCAAAGTTCATAAATAAATAATAAGAGCACGGGAAATATCTTTAACTTTCAAATATTTATTACATTTTAATTTCACGGTACCACACTTTTATGAGCTCTAGATCTACCAATAATATCAAAATGTTTATCACGCTCCAAAGACTCTTGAGACTAAATACTTATTATTAAAGCAATAGAGTTAACTTATTGCTTTCGAGGGATAAATCGATTTATGTAAAAGCACCACAATTATGAATAAACATTTTCATATCTATTGTATGTTGTAATTTTGGCTTATGAAAGCTTTGAAATTTGCAGGAATATGCTCCAATGGGGTAACAGTGATAGATTGTGTTTCAGAGAGATTTTTAACTATAGATTTCGATAATTTAAAATCTAAAGAAAATTTCCCTTCTTCCTTTGCGCTTTTCGATAAACACGGTGCCTTTATACATTAGAGGGATGTGAAGTGAAAGGCAAATTTATTGCTTAGTTAAGATTTTGGCTCTTGTGTGCACGTAAATGATGTCACATGTAAAGCCTAATCTCAAATTGAAATTACTTGCTAAACTTTTTTAAGTTGACTTTCCTGTGCCATTTATTAAATTTTATTGAAACCAGTGTTATGGGAGATTGTACTGTAAAAGGATGTTAAACTTATATATTTGCGATTTTAAATTCTGTGCAAATCACGCCATTTTGTATAAAAACTGCTATAAAATGCTAATATTTTCTGAAAGAAAAGCAGCTAAGACTAATGTCAGACGAACGTCTTTTGCACGCTTTTTTCCTTGCGTACTATCCCTACACAATGCTAGCGGCATATACGTGAGGAAAAAAGCGTGCAAAAAGACGTCCGCCTGGCATTAGTTTCATGATTTAAAATATGACGACACTAGGTTAGTTTTTCCTACGGAATGTTACTTGTCGAAATAAATAAATATATATATATATTCTTACACTTCATGAATCATTTAAAACTATGCATTTTAATTTATTTTAAAAAAGGGAAACCGATTAATGAAATCCAATATTATTGTACATTTAGAAAAACATTGAAAAATTATTTTTATTAAATATACTAAATTTCATGTAAGAAAATGTATTTAAAATGTAAGCTAAAATTTCATTTTCAAAGAATGTGACTTTTGATACAAAATTTTATTTCTGAAAAGTATATTGTTATTTTAAGATTTCGTTTTAACTTTCGAAGCTGGTGTAATGAAGACGACATCGCTTTGACGAAATTAAAATAAATCTATGTTAATGTTTTCGTATTAAAATTAATGCTTTCCATGAAAAAATATTACATCATTTTTAACCGATAAAAGCTTTTACTAAAAACGCCTTTGTGACATGTTTTAACGGCCATCTTTTAAAATTAATCAATTAAAATAGTATATGATTATTTTAATCAAGGCCTCCTGATAAGGGAGTCTTGATTTTAATTTTAATTCGTATGAATAGTGGGCAATAACTATCAACTTAAATGCACAGAAGTTATATTTACTCCTTGGTTGCGTCAATATGTCGACAGACGATTTTTGTTTCTGTGGAATAAATTCATTCATGAAGTTTTGATGTGTGTAAATATGTTTTCAATTTTGGAAAATTTAATTTAATCAAGTTTTTGCACCATTTATACTAATTGAAATTCAATTCTTTTTAATTTTAATGAGGAAATAGCGTCAAAAAATATATTAATCCGTTTTAATTCCCCCTTTTTTCCACCAAATATATCTTCTCCTGATAATCATAACGTGAATTTTGAAAAGAAAACTCTCATTTGTATGCAACTTACATTCAAACTTTTTAATCAGTATGGACAGTATTCCTGTGACGTCACAATTGGTAAAATAGCGGTTTTTATTTTATGGCCTCGAATCAAAAGCGAGAATAGGGTCCATTTGTAAAAAATATTTCTGTTATTCGTTTTGATATGACGTCATTATTTATCTATTTTCATTAGTTACTGATATTGATGCCCATTGTATTTTTAACGAATGTTTGGAAATACCTGTTTCATTTCAAATTTGACGTCATATTTTTCCAATCGAATAACTTTATTAATAATATTATTCTTTTTCATTCTTTTTCCTTCTAATTATGACACCATTTTTGGCAGAAAACCCCTTATTAACGTAACCGATATTCATCCTTCATGCATAATAAAAAATACCCATTTTTTGTTTCAAGTATGACGTCATATTTATTTTCTTTTGAATTCTTTTTATTTTAATTTTTAATTGTGGAGGAGAAATTATTATTCCAGATTTAGTTTTTCTTGGCAGCAAGAAAGAAAGATGGTTAAATTTATCGGGAAAATGTCAATTGATTCTGTATGAAAAAGAATGAAATTTTGAATTATTAAGATAATTATTTGAATAAATTAAATAAACTATAGCCTATGTTCATTTCCGGGTTGTAATCCATCTATATCAGAAAAATACAAAAGCATTAATTCATCCGTTTTGATGCTGACTTCATTCAAACATTCGGACACACATTGACATTTATAATATTATAAGGATAAGGATAAGGATTAAAATATCTGGATGCATCGAAGTAAGAAAGAAATTAAGCGAATTTAAGGAGTTTAAAAAAAAAAATTCCAATTGTAATTTGTAACCTGTTTTTACTTTCCTAGTAAGAAAAGCATAGAAATCATGATGTGTGTGTATCTGTGAATGAACTCGATAAAAACAAATACACGAATAAACTAACCATCGAATCTGACTTATAGCTGAAGTAACTAATGTTGAAGCAGACGTGATGAAGCTGTGCTTGATTCTTCCCGTTAACGATGCAATTGTAAATTAGTGTAATTAACTAACTGTATGTGAATCAGAGTACGCCAATACGTTTTTCGGTTTTAATTTTTCTAAAAATAACGTATGTTTTATGTAATAATGACACTACTTTTTATTTGAATTCTAATATATTGTAGTCGACCTAAGTATAAATTTAGCAATATAATCATGCATTTTTAAATATAGTAAAAACTGCTAAGGCAGAAGTAGAAAAAAGAAAATGGAAAATGTTCCTTTTTAGACATGTTTTCCTGTATTAACTTTATGTTTGTTACCTGGTGGTACGCGGAAGTATGAACTTCGATTTAGTGGTACGTCCGTCTAAAAGTCTGAGAACCCCTGGTCTAAGATTTATTTAAAATTAATTACAAGTATACTGTAGAAAAAAATCTGTAAATTTACTATTAAAATATCTAGAAGGGGTGAGTTCGCGATTAGCGTGAAGCTAAAGACCCAGTATAAATATAAAATTGTTATACCAAAAGTTTTTTCATTAATAATGAAAGATAGAAATTTATTTTCTTACCTTTCTGGTAAAGCAGACATACGCTGGTTTCCTTCATGTGAAAACAACCTATATTTTTTATTTATTGAGTAGGTGTTATAAATCGTGAAAAATATCTTCTTAGAATGATACGGATGCACTTGTAGAGAAAAAACTATTTAATGCACGACGAATTCTGGGTTACATGGATGAACACACACACACACTAAAAAAGAATAAAATAAAAGGGTTAAATATGGGTACTATAGAAGTAATAACATTGAAATCCAGTAGGAGATGCAAGTCTTCCATTGAACAAAGAGTTAACGCACGAAAAAACCGTGCGTCTTGGCCTCACGAAATCGGGCCTAGAAGTGAGGAAGAAAAAGGGGCCCACAAGAGTTAAAACAGAGTAAAAAAAAAAACTTGAAACAATACAGTCTGCTTAATAAGCAAAAAGGTTCTATTTAAAATCAGTCTATCAGAAAATTTCTGTGGTGCTGCGATCTGTTGACGCCTTTTCGAAACACAAGTCTTTTACACAATCCTTCTTTAGTTTGTGACCTTACGCTACGATAACTCAGGAAAGTGTCGCCATCTTGGAACATATTTCACAACTAAAAGAAACGCGTTGCATATATCACGAGGAAATTGTCATTTCACAAGCGAAGTGATGTTGGACATAAAATTACTTACACTGTGACGTTTTCCAACACCCCCGCTTTTTATGTCAAACCGACGAGCGTAGAATGTTTAACTTGTTTCTCAAACACTCGAAATGAGGCTTAGGCAACGGCTTGGTGAGCACGTCTGCCAGCATTAACTTCGATGGACAATAAGTTATTTTGATTATACCATTCTGGCATAGATGTCTGATGTGGTGATACTTAACTTCCACGTGTTTAGTCCTTGTCTGTGCCTTTTCGTTTTCGGTCAATCTTATGGCTGATAAGTTATCTTCGTACAATGTTACGGGTAGTTGTTGACACAGTTCGAGGTCATTTAATAGGTCTAACAACCACGAAATCTCTTGACCTGCATTTGAGGCAGCGATATATTCAGCTTCCGTGGAGGAGAGTGCTGTGCAACTCTGCTTCCTCGATGACCATGCCAATATATTATTTCCTAATTTGAACAAGTTCCCAGTGGTTGATTTCGTGTCTATTCTGTCGTTTCCCCAATCGGCATCGCTATATGCCGTTAGGATTGGAGGTTTTGTTTTATCTATGACGAATTTAAGATCTTTGGTAGTAAGCAGATATCTAATTAATTTCTCGATAGCTTGCCAATCGACTTCCCTTGGGGATTCATTCCTTCTTCCCAGGATGTTAACGACTGATGCTATGTCGGGTCTAGTTAAAGTTGCAATGTATAGAAGCCCTCCTATAGCCTGTCTAAATTTTACGTTATCTCCCATTAGTTTCCCGTTTGGATCTAGATTAAAGTAGTTAGTATTCATGGGTGTATACGTAGGCTTACCATTTAACAAATTGAATTTTTCTGCGATTTGTATTATTTTGTGTTCCTGGTCTAATTCTAGATTACCGTTTGCTTTTTCCTTTATGTTTATGCCTAAATATTGTGTTACTTGACCCAAATTTTTGATTTCGTATTGCTTTGATAATTCAGTGTATATTTCGTGTGTGTCTGTTTTGTCTCCTGCGACTAAGATGTCATCAACATACACTATTATGTATGCGATTTTTCCATCTTGGACTCTTTTGTACAGACATTTGTCTGACGCGCATTCAACGAAATTTAGTTCTTTTAGAGATTTACTTATTTTTTGGTTCCACGCCCTAGCTGCCTGCTTAAGGCCGTAAATCGCTTTGTTTAAACTACAGACTTTATCTTCTTCCCCTTTTGTTATGTATCCCTCTGGCTGATGCATATAGACCTCCTCTTCTAAATCGCCATGTAAGAAAGCAGTTTTGACATCTAGGTGAGTTATTTTAAGATCTTTGTACACCGCTGCGTTTAAGAATGCTCGTAGGGTGGTATGCGCTACAACGGGTGCGTAGGTCTCGTCGAAATCGCTTCCATATTTTTGAGCATATCCCTTAGCGACCAATCTGGCTTTATATCGCTCTATAGACCCGTTCGCTCCCCTTTTTGCCTTAAACGTCCACCTACAACCTATGACGCGTTTTCCCGGGATAGGTTTTATTAATCTCCAAGTATTATTTTGCTTCAGAGAATCTATTTCCTCACTAGTGGCTTTTAGCCATTTATCTTTAGTTTCTGCGTCATTGATATTTTGTAGGTCTGTCCATGACTTTGGCTCCTGAATTTGACACAGGTTTGCGCTTATTCCATAACGGTTAGGTGGTACACCACGATTTTGTCTCTGCGATCTTCTCGGCTCAAGGGATGTGTCGGTCGGGGTGTTATTCTGATCATCGTCGCGCTCTTCTAGATCAATTTCAATATTATCTGCGGGAGTTTGTTCGATGTTTTGATTTTCTTTGGCGGGTATAATTTCCTCATCTTTTATACCTTCTTCGAAGAATTTTACGGTTCTAGATATTATAATTTTATTTTCACCCGTATATATCCTATAGCCCTTGCTTCTGAAATCATATCCCAACATTATTCCCTCGATGGCTTTCTCATCTAATTTATTTCTTTTAGGTTTGTCGACATAGGCAAATGCCTTACATCCGAATGTTTTGATGTTCGAGAGATCGGGTTTTCTTTTATGCCAAAGTTCATAGGGTGTCATGTTATTTTTGTTAGCCTTTGTTGGTAGACGGTTGATGAGGTAGGTGGCGGACATGACAGCTTCCCCCCAGAATTGCTTAGGTAACTTGGCGTCCGACAACATGGTTCTAGCCATTTCCACTATCGTTCTATTCTTTCTTTCTGAAACACCGTTCTGTGGGCTAGAATAGGGAACACTCAATTGACGCTCTATCCCGTTTTCTATCAGGCAGTTTTCAAATTCGTCACTGATATACTCTTTTGCGTTATCGGACCTGATTGCCTTTATCAACTTGCCAAATTTATTTTTTGTTAGCGCTATGTATTCTTTCAGTTTGATAACGGCTTCCGATTTATGCGCGATTAAGTATGTTATTGTGTACCTGCTATAATCATCCGTGAATGTTATAAAGTACCTTTTCCCTCCTATCGTTTCAGTATTCATGGGGCCACATATATCGGAATGTGCGAGGGTACCGATGTCTTTGCTTCTGTTTGTGGCTACTTTAGGGTAGGGCAGAGCGGAAAGTTTCCCTTCAATGCACTTGGTGCATCGCGTGACATGTTTACATTTGTTAATTGTTATCCCATTGGCTAATTCATGATTAACAAGGTATTTAATATCATCAAAATTTTTGTGTCCGAGTCTTCGGTGCCACAATGAAATACAATTTGTATTGTTACAGAAAGTTTGAGTACTTATAGTATAGCCGTAATCATCTTCAGGGTTTAATACGTAGAGATTATCATTTAATTTAGCTGTCAAGATTATATTATCATCTTTGACAAATAAACATGCATTTTTCTCGAAAATTACCTTTATATTATTTTCAGTGGCTTTCTTAACTGACAATAAATTGCCCTTTAGTTCTGGACAGTATAAGACGTTTCTTAGTGTAATGTAGTGGTTTTTGTCTGTTTTTATTTTTACGTCGCCCATACCTTCCGAATTAAGCCTTTTTCCATTAGCGATTGTTATATTCTCAAAATTCCCGGCTGTGAATGTAGCAAAATTTGTTTTTTCTGATGCAACGTGCCTGGTGCAACCCGAGTCAATGATATATGTGTTTGGATCTGTTGTTTGTGTTTGGTTAATTTTTACTGACTCAATTTCAAAATTGTTTTCCACTGGGAAGAGAGGAATGATCGATTGGTTGACCTCATCCTCTATATTTGATTTGCTGTTAAAGCAAAAATTCGAGGAGTCTGTTTTACTACCATTGTGTTGATTTTTGGGGTTTACCGAATTGGCTTTAAAGTTGGCATGGTTGTTAAATTTATTACTGTTATAATTTTCACTTCTTTGGTAATTGTTTTTCTGTTTGTTTTTCAATTTGTAACATTCTGAACGAGCGTGCCCATCTCGTTGACAGAAGCTGCAATATTTTTTGTTTCCTTTATTTATTATTTTATATGCTGTGTCCCTTGGTCGTGTGCTGGTGTTTTTGTATTCGATTCGATGAGAGTACTCGTCGATGAGTTTGTTTTTCACAAACTCGAGGTCTAGATCCTTTTCGTCTCTAGCCTCCATGCTCGTTATAAGAGGAGCATATGACTGAGGCAAGCTGCAAAGCATAAGAGCCACGATGTGCGAATCATTTATGAGCTCTCCAATGGCAGCGAGTTTGTCGCGGATAGTTAAAATATTGTTGATATGTAGATTTAAGTCTCCGCCCTCATTGAGCCTTTGCGAATATAGTTTCCTCAAAAGGAATAATTTGGATGATAAATTCGCCCTTTGGTGAACACTTTTTAATCTTTCCCAAATTTCTTTGGGAGATGTCAAATGTCTTATGTGCACGATTTGTGTATTTTCAATGCACAAACAAATTATGGCTTTCGCCTTAGCCGCGTTTTTAGTATATGTATCATCGGGTGTGGCAGGTGGAGATTCTGTTATATATTTGAATAAGTCGTCTTTAATTAACAGATTTTCTAATTTGAAACACCAATGATTGTAATTATTATCATTTAGTTTCTCCACTGCCGTAATTTCTTTTGTGGCAGACATAGCGTGTTATTCAAGTTTTATAAATTCTTTGATAACAAATATATTTACTATAAGAAGTTTGTGACTTTCTTAAAATAATTTCTTAGAATATGTTATAAGTATAAATAAAATGATCAGTTATTCACAACAATCAATCAATATTTGTTCACAATAATACTCTTTTTGCGATATTATATATATCGTTATTTATTCATGCACATTTATTTTTATTTTCATGTATATATTTCAATATTTCATATCTCATATGTGCATCTTGTTCATCATTTTATCACAATCAGATAAACAAATTTTTATTACTGGGTTTTTTTTTATTTATTTATTTATTTATTTATTTATTTACTTTCCCCTTTAACTCAGCCCTCATAATCTATTAAAATATCTAGAAGGGGTGAGTTCGCGATTAGCGTGAAGCTAAAGACCCAGTATAAATATAAAATTGTTATACCAAAAGTTTTTTCATTAATAATGAAAGATAGAAATTTATTTTCTTACCTTTCTGGTAAAGCAGACATACGCTGGTTTCCTTCATGTGAAAACAACCTATATTTTTTATTTATTGAGTAGGTGTTATAAATCGTGAAAAATATCTTCTTAGAATGATACGGATGCACTTGTAGAGAAAAAACTATTTAATGCACGACGAATTTTGGGTTACATGGATGAACACACACACACACTAAAAAAGAATAAAATAAAAGGGTTAAATATGGGTACTATAGAAGTAATAACATTGAAATCCAGTAGGAGATGCAAGTCTTCCATTGAACAAAGAGTTAACGCACGAAAAAACCGTGCGTCTTGGCCTCACGAAATCGGGCCTAGAAGTGAGGAAGAAAAGGGGGCCCATAAGAGTTAAAACAGGGTAAAAAAAAACTTGAAACAATACAGTCTGCTTAATAAGCAAAAAGGTTCTATTTAAAATCAGTCTATCAGAAAATTTCTGTGGTGCTGCGATCTGTTGACGCCTTTTCGAAACACAAGTCTTTTACACAATCCTTCTTTAGTTTGTGACCTTACGCTACGATAACTCAGGGAAGTGTCGCCATCTTGGAACATATTTCACAACTAAAAGAAACGCGTTGCATATATCACGAGGAAATTGTCATTTCACAAGCGAAGTGATGTTGGACATAAAATTACTTACACTGTGACGTTTTCCAACATTTACTAAAGTTTTTCTAGGAAACTGGGATTCCTAGAACTTTTTATGTAACGGCAACAAGAAAAATTCATGTAATAGACACACTTTTGCGCCGAAAATCAAAAAACCTGTAAGGTTACTAAGGTTTTAGGAAACTGGATGCCTAGAACTTTCCATGTAACTGCAACCCGGGTTACAGATAAAATTTTAGTAAGATTACTGTAATTTTAGTGGATTAATTTTTAAAGATACAGATTTCTGTAGCTTTACAAAAACTAGTTTTGTAGAATTGCAGCATTTTTTGTACAGTTACAGATGAAAGTTTAATAAGCACGTAACTTTACATCTGTAGAGCTACAGATTTTTTTTACACTGTATCTAACTCACAATCACTCTTTTGTATACACTACATATTTCTAACCGTTTTTAAAGACAATGGTTATTTGACCATATCATTAAATGTATTGGACCCTATTATGGGCTGAATAAACTTAAATTGCGGTTGTGTAACCGTTTTCTATAAAAATGGTCAAATGAGTGGACAGTTTGTTCCAAATGTCTAACAGTGTGGTGATGATTTTCAATCCGACTTTTTAAAAATTAATAACTTGAAGGCATTTTGTTATTTCGGCCCTCGGGCTGATTTTCTCTTATTAGACTAGGGCCGGGCAGGGTTTTCTTTTTCTTTTCAAACTCGGAACAGGCCATGATCGACTCTTTTTTAAAATCATCATTACTTATTTTATTAATTTTATTCGCATTCTTTCTTTCTTTTATTTCACATTAGACTGGGCCCGGACTCAAACTAGGATTTTTTTTTTTTATCTGCATACTCGGACCGGGCGAACCCGAGCAACGCCGGACGGGTCTGCTAATTATATCTACTATAAACAACTAATATTTTATTGATTGTCTGCATGACCATTAAACTAACATCTAACAACACTGAAATACTGAGCTGAGCTTACTATTTTATAATACCATTTCTATTATTACTCGTGTTTATTTTTGTTAGTATGTAAAGTCACCTACTTAATCATGACAATTTTAACAAATTTTGAAATACCTTTTATTAAGAATATTTATCCGAAAAACAGAAGAAATTTACTTTGTTCTTTTGTATCATTATAAATGGATTACTACCTTTTTATAAGGCTTTGTTTCAAATAAAAAGTGAATGAATATTACTCAAGATTTCAAAACTGAAACACTGAACTTTGAAATACATAGATGATTCTAAAACTAATTAATATTATTATTTATTACAAATAAGAATTATATACTGTGATATTTTGAAGAAAAGCTTTTTCTTTTGTTCACTGACAGCACGTTTATAACCATTTTATACGTAGTAATGAAAAAATATATGTTGCGCTTCATGCTTGAGCTAAAAATTAATGATGCAATTTATTACCATTATTTACGTGACAAAAATGCGGAGATGAATGAACTCTTTTGTTACATTAGGTATATAAAGTCAAAGCGGTGTAAGTTGTTTTTTCAAGAGGGGACTTGATACACTTTGAACTTTTATTAAATTTAATATTTTATAAAACTTTTTTGATACATTATTAAATGGTTTTGCGAATGAAAAGGATTTAATCAAGAGAAAATGCAATTCTTATGGTAGGTTTAAAACCATATTTCTATGGCTTTTAAATTTCCAAAATGTTAATTAGTTTAAGAATAATAAAACAAATAAAATATGCAAAAATACAGTAAAAATGACTATTGAATTAACATTTTTATTTAACAACAACAACAAAAATAATGTCTGTATTACTCAAAATTTGATCCTTAGTTTTTTTAGATGCACCATATGTATCGTCGATTAAAAAAATGAGGAGTTAATTAAAAATTATATGTTGAGTTTTAGCATTTTGATATTATCTATCTTTTTGCATATATTGAAGAAACACACAAACTAAGAAGAAATGAATTTAAAGATTGCAGCTGTGAAACATTCAAATGGAAATGAATGCTGTAAAGAGACTTTTTGCATATTTTTACTTTCTTCTATCTACAATAGTAGAAAGTATTGTAATCGACATTTTTTCGACAGATTTACACGTTTTATGGGTCAAATACCCCGAGAAACATGTTTATATAAAATGTCTCTCTGTCAATCCGTGTGTCCATGTGTCGCAATTGTATCTTCGAAAAATGTACGAAGTTATACATACAATTGTAACAAATTTCCTGTATATGTTTTTAGCTATGGCAAGCAGGTTCTCCTTGAATTTCAAAATATTCTGCTGGAAGGGGAAACTATAATAGCGATTTTTGTGTAATTTTCTCGAATGTTCGTAGTTACGTTGTACAACGGCGGCTCGTACAGCGACAGGAACTTCTCATCCTGCTAAGCCGGCTACTCGTAAGCAGCTGACGGACAACAGAATAACCGAAAAATATTGATTTCAATAAATATCATGATCGAGATTTACTCGTTTTCGCTCCCATTAATTAACTGAAGCAGAAATTTAAGATGAAAGTTAAAGTTGGTATAGTATTGAAGTATTAACATTTGCAACTACTTTTTGAAATATTAAGATATATGAGTTAGAAGAAAGTTTTGAGATTTGAACATCCAACTAGTTAATTATCAAATCTTTATTACATTTCATTAGAATAGATATACTACTACGGATGACTCAATTGAATTTAAGGGGGGAAAATGTAAATTGACATTTTTGTCATTTTTTACAAAATGAAAGGTACTGAGTAAAGTGCAGTGGGGCCGAGTAATCCGATTTTATCCGAATTGCACGTGACCCGCTGTTCGGTTCGGGTCGGTTGACGCAATTTTGGGTGAGTTGTGTTGCCGAGTTGGGTTAATTTTGAATGTTTCCGATTTGAATCGGTTTTGGTTCTGGTTAGGATTAACTCAATTTTTCAAAAGAAGGTCCTGGATGTATTATATTCATTAGTTGGATTATCACAGTTCAGGTTATATTCAAACAGAGTGAAAAATGTTCCAAAACAGGACATCTTTGTCTGGACAATTTTAAGCCATTTTAATTGTCATTTTCAGTCCTGACATTTTTTTTTTTACTCTGTTGGAAAAAAACCTCAGCTGTGCTATTCCAACTATGAATAGGATTTATCCAACTGAAAAAAAAACTTTCCTTCTCTTAATATTAAGTCCTGAATATATTTCAATACAAAAAGAAAACTACATATTTTAATACAGTAGAACCTCGATCCATCGTTTTTCAAGGGGAGCGTGAAAACAAACGATGAATGCGGGAAAACGATAAATGCGGGTTAACGTCAAAACACGAAAAAAAAAGTTTATGCATTACTAATTCATGCAATGTATACAGTATAGTAATAAATACTAATTTCTTACTTACCAAATTATAAAAGATATAAATCCAAGTTGTAGAAAATTGATATTTATTTAAAAATATCGGTAATTTTATGTGGGGCTTTTCGGTCATTTTTAAAATTAAGCAACACATTTTCAAGATGTACAACATTTTTCTGGTCATTTTGTGTGATTTCATGTGCACATTTAAAAGTTCGTACAGCTTCAAATGCCGTAATTGCATCTTGGCACTGGTGCAGGCTCAGCGTCATCGCCATGAACATTATCCTCTGCTTCTTCGCCATTATTTTCATTTTTACATCATCACACATTTATTCTGTGCTTAGGACACCACATGTCGCAACATCTTGATCAATGAAAATATAATTGCTAAATTTCACACCAAATACATCCTCTGCTACACGCAACCACACTTCATCTGCATTATCATCACCATCATCAGTATTTTCTTTCTCTTCTGTTGAGCATTCTTCATCAATATTTCACACAAAACCGCATTTCACGAAACAATACTGGATTGCTGAAGAGGTTACTTCATGCTATGCTGAAAGTACAAAATGAATAGCCTGCAGAAGGTCTATTTTTGCAGTAGGTTCTTTTGCTTGTTCTATGAATCATAAACATATTTTCAATAGCTTTTCCTGCAAAATTGCTTAAAACGGTTGATTATCCAGGAATCAAGAGGTTGTACGACAGATGTACAATTAGCTGGGGAAAACTCACTTTTATATTTTTCAAAGACGACGTATCTGGTGAATGAGCTGAACAATTGTCAATAAATAGAATGATTTTCTTTTTTTGGGGCGCCGATTGATCTATCAAAGTCATAAAGAAATTTTGTAAAAATATCATTTTTCCTCCATGCTTTGGCATTCAAATATTAGGCTACTGGCAGTTTCTTTACATTCATGAAGCGTCCAGGTCTAGGAGATTTATCAATAACGGACTCGTTTATCAGAACCGTCCTTATTTGTGCATAGTAGCACTGCAAATCTTTCTTTGAAATGTTTATCATCATGACAAAACTCTCCTTTCAATGCTAGCGTTCTCTCTGGCAAGCATTTATAAAAGAGGCCTGTTTCTTCTGCATTATAGAGGTCACAATTCGTGTAGCTTTCTAGTAACTTCGGAAGTTTATAGAATCACATATCTATGGCATCAGTATTTACTACTGAAGTACTTTCGCCATATACTTTCCTGGATACCAATTCATGGCGAATTTCAAAACGCAAAATCCACCCATTTGATGCAGAAAAAGTATCCATGCCATATGAGGCAGCTATTTCAAGTGCCTTCACTCGAAGAGTATTCCCATCCACAGGAATATTTGAGGCACGAGCCTACTGGTATCAACCGAAGAGAAGTCTTTCCAACTCACTGTAAGTAGACATTTTGCTAATTTTTCTCTTTTTAGCTTGCTCTCTCTTTTCTTTCTTTCTCGAAATTATCGAATTCAGGGTTGACGGCAGTATATCTAAATGTTTAGCGATGTTAATGTTTTCTCAAAAGGATTCTTTTCACCTCATCTATGACGTGAAGCTTTTCTTCCAAGGTTCGGATTTGTTTTGCATATCTTAAAATTCACAGAACGCATTAAATTGAAAGCTCACACTCTTGAAAATAAAAAAAAAGTTGCATTGCACACAACAAATTAGACAGGATTGTGAAAAAATGTGGCAGCTGGCCGAAGTGAGTGCATCCACCCTCCCCCTTACACAGAATAGAATAACCCATTCTCCAAACCTGAACACCTATCCACATTCAGTTATTTACACGTACATACATGTCACAATATCAGAGATAATCCCTGACACCCCCCCCCCCCCTAAAACAGCACAAATGAGTTATTTTAGCATAAAAGAAGTAATTACAGTTTGTATGACATATGGATCCGCTTGGTCTGCAATTTCATTTCGGTGAGGAGAAAAAATTTACAACGATGAATGAGAAAACGACTTTTCGAAGAATGATGCATGCGGGTTTCATTAACATTATTTAAATATAATTTGTGCAGGGACCATAGAAATAAAACGATCAATGCGGGAACGATAGATCGGGATTTCACTGTATTAATGAGGGTATACATGACCATTTTTACGCAACAAAGATAAAACTGACATTTTGCATAAAGTTATAGACGATGTTTCCATTATTGTAATAAAATATGAGTTAATCTTTTTCACTTCGGGTCCTGGTAGCGTTTCGGGTCGATGATTTTTTTTTTTTTTTTTTTGTCGGGATCAGTCGAGAATTGTGTTTTGATTTAAAGAGGAATTTTCGTGTTCAACCCGACAAATGCATGACTCCAATACCAAGTCCCCTTAAATGTTCAAAAATAAAAGATCTGATAGAAGCTTTAGAATGAATTCCAGCAGAGTAAAATATATATATATCGGCGGGTGACCTAATTAAAATAGCACCTACTCTGTTCTTCCTATTAGAAATTTTATATGCCTTCATAGTTCTTCCCCTAGCACTTAGTACCGGTTTTCAAATAAGCAACTTACAACACTATAATTTTAACAGCCGTACACGTATATACGAGCAGGTTTGTTTCCCATCCTACTTATGACAATTTAATGAAGTTAATAAAGAAGAGAATTTGCAACAAAGATTGGGAAGTTAATTTGAATTTGAAATAAAAGAGAAAATACTTTTCTTTTGTTATTTTCCAAATACCGAAAAAGTATTTATTTAAGTAAATAAGATTGTTAAAATCATATACATTCAGTTATTTTACAGGAAACATATAGTCAAATACATAATTTTTTTAAACATAAGTACTTTAAGGAAATACTAGTAATTTGAGTAGGGTAAATTCAGAAACCTTATTATTAGTTGCTTCTTGCGGCCAGAATTTAATGAAATTTTACATAAACACTCTGTACGTATCCTTGCACAATATTACCACAATAAATATTTAATTTTTTTATCACACTTTTATTAATAAATGCTTTTTTAGCCCTTTAAGCTTTTGGCCGCATTTTTCCGTTTCCCAAAAACAATTTTAACCGTCTGTAGACAAAAGTACTTTTAATACTTTTAATAATCGTAATTTAAGGTATATGTAATATAAAGAGATATAAAGGGCGTTTTAGGAGCAAAGAGGAGAAATTTGCTTAATTAATATTAGTTTTACAAACATTTTTATGAAAATGCAGGAAAGACCACAGACTCTCAGATGGCTTAAAAAGTCGAATCATCTAACCTACCTCGCTAATGGGATGAGACCACATGGATATACAGTCGGACCTCTATTTAACGAACCTCTATTTTGCGAATTTCTCTATTTTGTGAAATTTTCCTTGGAACCAAGAACATTTTGCTAATTTCTTCGTAAAATAACCTCCAAATAGCGAAGTGCATTCTCTATTTAACGAACTTTTTCTTGTGATCAAATTTTTTTTTCTCCCCATTTCTCAAAATATTTCTGGACATTTCAAACTTAATTTTTCTTTTAACACATTTTATGATGTTCAATGGCCTTGAACTGGTTTTACCAGGCGCCTTCTTTGTCAGCAGTGAGAATTCGGTAAGTACGGAGGACGAAGACAATAATCTCTTAAAGACGATAATCTTTTAAAAATGTGGATACAGTGAAAAAAAAAGAAGAAATTAACCATGATGTGCTGATTGATGATTGTATTTTACTTAATTCTGAAACTGAGACCTCGGAAACACTATCCGAATTTGATATTTTCGACAGTGTGAAATATAAAATCAATACAGCAATGAATTGCGATAAAGACGAATATGATAATGATAGAAATGGTCATTATGCCGGAATTAACAAAACTTCGTATGATGAAATGTTAAAATCATTTGAAACAATCCGATGCGGATTATAGTTAGTAGAAAATACGCATGAAGGGATTTTTGGTGCATTGCAAAGATGCGAGACGTATTATGAGAGAAAGCACTTTTTTAAATAAAAAACTTAGGCAAAATTAACAGAGTTTTTCAGAAATTAAATTTAAGGACGCATATGTTAATGTATGGTTAAAATTATTTGGTATAATAATAATAAATACGATAATGTCATTAAAATTCGTTAATTTTAATGTAATAAACAGAAAATACAGTATATTCCCGGATAATGTTTTGTTTTCCTTGCAGATTTCGAAGATTTAAGCACATAGAAAAAATGAATCGATGATGGATATTGGTGGGTAAAATAAATAAAACAAATCGATATAATTTATTTAAAAAAATGTGATTAATTACTTTTAGTAAAAATATTTAGTGTTTATGAATTTAAAATCTGTTTTAAGTAGTTTAAAGTATTTTAAAAGGTGAATCTCTATTTAACGAATTTTCCATATAACGAACTTTTTTTCGGGATTTAGCGACTTCGTTAAATAGAGGTTCGACTGTATTAATCTTACAGGAAATAGTTTAGTCTTTCGCTTTAAAAGGAACAAAATATTTTATTTTACAGCTTTAATTAACAAACTTCACAAAAGGTATTACAATTATGAATCCCATGATTTAATTTTTAAAGATCAAAGCATATCTATCTTCATTACAATTTGATAAATTGGAGACAAGAAGACTTCAGCTTTTTATGAGCTTTCGAAAAGTTATAATCACTCCTGTCCATCTCGGTTTGACTGCCTTTCGTTGAATTGTTTACCGTCTCTCCAAACATTGTTTTCTCAATAGCCGGTTTTATCCCAAATAAGATTTTCGGTCTTGTCGCAAGAGAATGACGGCCATAAATACCAGGGGAATCAAGGAACCAGGCCATAAAAATGCTCACATAAATATTAGCAGCAGTTTAATTGTGGCGAAGAAATCCCTATTAAATATGCTACATGAAATAACAAAAAAATTCAATAACTTTAAATATGTTCATATTTAAGAATTTTGAAAACTAGTAGACATTAAATTAAAAATAATTAAAACAAACTTTCTAACATAAAAACTGCATAAATTACAGTATTGACATACTGTAGTGACCGCTTTTCTTTGTTGCCTTGAATTAAGTATTTCAACCCTAACCCGCTAGAGGGCTGCTTAAATTAAATCAAACCTGAAATATCCTGTTTCAAACGATCATTAGAC
The DNA here is from genome assembly GCA_963932465.1 of Maratus speciosus. Lineage (NCBI taxonomy): Eukaryota > Metazoa > Arthropoda > Arachnida > Araneae > Salticidae > Maratus > Maratus speciosus. The sequence goes on from OZ010793.1 coordinate 578,341,510, forward strand.
TTTACCCTATTTTCCCCTACAGACATTTCTCAAAAACTTAAAGTCGATTAAAAAAATAATAATGACTTAGAGCACTATGATCTCAATAACCCCATATGTATATATTCTAAAACATCCCCCCCCCCTCCTCCCCATAATGCTTATGCAATTTTAATAAAGTTATTAACGGGGAAAATTTGCAACAAAACGTCGGAGGTTAATTGAGATTTGAGAAGAAAGAGGAAATATTTCTTTTCTGTTGTTTTTCGAAAAAACAAAACATACATACAAAGAAAGATGGTAAATCTTTCAGGACAGTGATAAAAAAGAAAAAGAATAAGGAGGAGAAAAGATAAGTGTAAGATGAAAAAAAAAAGTTATAGGAAAAGGGGGTGGGAACAACTGGAAAGCAACTGAAAGAAATGGGACAAACGCCAAAAAATAGCAGAAAAGAGAAAGGGGCTCCAATTGAAAATGCATATGCATGCAACAGAAGGATAAATCCCCTGTGTGCAGCGACAAAGTTGAAGATGGAAGAAGCTAGAGAGAAAAGAAAGTAAAAAACCCGAAAGCGGCAATAATTTACATATTCTGACAGAGATGTATCTGAATAATTTTGTGTGACTCTGTATAATTATTAGTAGAAAAAATCGTATAGTGCCCCTTTATAACTACCTCGTATCAATGAAAGCGAATTTAAGAAAGTTAAATGGCGGTCACTTTTTAAACTTTTGTATGAGTAATTGGATTAATGATTAAATTAATAAAGTTCGAATTAATCCAGACAGAATTAAGGATGAAAATTCTTTTAAAGAGTAATTACTTTTTTAATTTCTAACATGAGTAAATGCGTAGGATTGAACATTTCGTCGATTAATCAATCAACTATAAAAGTAATCGATTAATGGCACAGTCATGTTGGATTCCAAGGTCTTCTATACATATCATATTAAAGACAACCTCAGCTTAATTTAAAATAAAAAAGCTCTTGGTGGTATTAATCCTGGGAGTATGTCACCGTCGAAGACCACATTAGTTTGAATAGTTTCAACCATATATATACAATACGTAACCGTATGTAAGGTGTTAAGCCAATTTTGAATAATATATATTTATCTAACTGAAGCAATAGCAAAAATTTTAAATTTACAGATTTCAGAGCAATTTACCAAAATTTCGACCACTTTTATCATTCCTAACAGTTTACTAGTACATTACAAAATCAACGTCTACTATTATACACAGACAGTAAAACTTATTTATCGAAATTATTATCCGTTATACTGATCCACCTTTGATTTAGATTTACAATAAAATGAAGAAAACCTCAAGCTTATTTCAAACAAAAGCAGTTCATATAATCACAGATCACATTTTGTAATTAACTTTTCCCTATTTAGCTAAAACAGTGATAACCGTTTTATAGCTACTGGTGCAACTGAGATTTATCAAAATTCCTTATTTTCCGAAACCAGATAACTATTTGCTAGCAACTTACAAAATCATCATCTATTATTTTTCACAGAAGTAAAATTGTTTTTATAGATGTTTCATTCGTCATATTAATATTCACAGCTAACATAAATTTATAATAAAATGAAGAAAATATCACCCTGTTTTAAAGGAAAATAGCTTTTGTAGATATTTATCACGTTTCGACAAATCAGTGAAACAACAAAGACGTTGAAGCCATTAGCTCGGAAATGTTATTTGTTACTCAATAAAGAGTTCCGGTGTTTGTTTGGAAGCTTTAAACAAAGGAGAAGGAATGGAGAAAGGACAAAAGTGTTTGTTTAGGAGATTCCAATTTTACCATTATACCCGCTTATATATATAACCCGCTTTATATGTAGCATATTGACACAGACGATGTAATTATGGTTATCTTGATAGAGATTAATATCTTAAACATAATAATTGGATACTCGGAGTTTGATATTATGATATATTATGTACATTGCTACTTCCAATTTTGATACTTTTTTTATTTTATTCTATCTTCAATAGAAAAAAGAATTGTAATCGAATTTTTTTTCGACTTCCAGTTTTCGACGGATTTTACACGTTTTAGGAGTCAGGGATCCCCAAAAACAGGTTTATGCAAAATGTCTGTCTTTCAGTCAGTCTGTCCATGTGTTAGTATGTCGCCTTGTACCATCGAAAAGAGCATTAAATTAGGAATAGAATTGAATCAAAATTTTTGTGTATGTTTCAGGCTATGGCCAGCAGGTCCTCCCTGAACTTGAAAAAATTCTGCCTGAAGAGGGAGCTATAATTGCGATGTCTGTGCCGTTTTCATAACTGTACCATCGAAAAGTGTATCAAGTTATGCATAGAATTGAACCAAATTTTTCGTGTATGTTTCTGACTATGGCAAGCAAGTCATTCCTGAATTTGAAAGAAATCTGCCGGAAGGGGGTGCTGTAATAGTGATGTCTGTGTCATTTCCTTTATTGTACCATCGAAAACTATAAAATTATGTAAACAATTGACTAAATTTTTTGTGCATGTTTTTGGCTTTGGCCAAGAGGCTATCCATGAATTTGGTAATATTGTGCGGTAAAGGGGCTTTGTGATAACAATTTTTGTATAATTTCTTGATTTTACGTAGTTCTATTGTCCATCGGCGGCTCGTGCAGCAGTACTCGCGTACTGCTAAGCCGGTTATTCTCAAACAGCTGATGACAACAGAATAAGGAAAAACTAATGATTTTAACAAATATTATGATACAGATTAACTTGTTTTCAGTCCGATTAATTGACTGGAGAATAAATTAAAGATGAAAATCAAAGTTGGTATAGTATTGAAGTAATAATATAGCAGTATTAACATGTGTCACTACTTTTTGAAATATTAAGATGTGAAAGATAGAAGAAAGTTTTGGGATTGGCACATCCAACTAGTTTTCATTGCATAGATTTAGAGTTAACATACATATGTTTTGAAACAGGAATGTCCAGCAATTAAAAAAAATTTTGTTGTGTTTAAATATCTATAAAGGAGAACACGTCTTATGGAATATAGCTACATCGGCACATCTACATATTTTATTAACATAAAAGAACATTAATAAGCATACATTATATAAAATTTAATTAATTGCATGCATGACTTTATACTATTTCTAATTGCTAAAAGGTGTAAGATTTAAACTTTTAAAACAGTAAAAATAGTTTTATTTGACTGTTTACATGTTTCAACTCTAGTCGGGTCATTTTCAAAACAAATAAATAAAAATATTCTGAATTGCACCAGATCTATGATGCCATCATTCAGTTTTTCATGTTACACACGTTATTTTTTTTATTTTATTTTTTTTTTTTTGCTTCGATGTTTATAAAAATAAGAAAAAATAAATAAATAACATGCGTAACGTGAAAAACTGAATAATGGCGTTGTCAGATCATTGCATCAGATCGTGCATTTGTGGAATATTTTTATTTATTTGTTTTGAAAATGATCCTACTAGAGTCGAAACATGTAAACAGTCAAATAAAACTATTTTTACTGGGTTTTTTTAAAGTTTTCCTCTGACACCTTTTTAGCAATTAGAAATAGTATACTATTACTAGGAGTTAATTTATTAAATATATCAAGACTTTATTAGAATAGCATGAACAGTTTTACCATCATACTGTTTCAGTGAAGATTTCTGTATAGAAAAGAAAACTAATTCACTTTACGTTTTTTATTTGAAACAATAATGCCTTTTTTTAAACTAATAATTTAGCAAAATTCTTTCTAATTTGATAATTCCTAACATTTTACTAATACCTGATAAAATCAACAACCATAATTTTTTTCATAAACAGTAAAATTTGGTTATGGAAACTATATCTATCATACTGTTACTAATGTTGGGTTTGAAGGAAACTAGCCATTGTTTTATGAACATTCATACATAGTTTTAGAATACAATGTTGCATACAAAATTTGGGGAATTATTGAGATTAAGGCGCACTGCCTTACTGCGAGAATAACTTAGGGGCTGTCCATAAATGGTGCCACACTTTTTTCCAATATTTTTTACTCCCCTCCCACCCTTAGTCACAGAGTGTCACATTTCATCATACCCCTCCCTCCCCATGTCACATGTCATATTAAATAAACGCATACTTGCAGCTCAGAAACAAAGCACTACATTATAGATCATATTTCAAATTTTATTTTGAAACTTTAACTATGTCGTTCTAATGATATTTGTGTGCATAACCATAAAAATGATTCGTGTACTTATTTTGTATGAAATAAGATTAAGGTTTACAACAAAAAACAATTAATATAAATAACAATTAATAGTAATAAAATATTAATATTGAAAGAGCATTTGAAAAGATAGTATTTTGAAATTTGAAATGGAATTTAATATATTTGGCCTTAAATATCATCTTTACTTTATGAACACAAAAAACTTTAAAACAGATCGATTTTTAAAAAGAAGCTTCAATATTGGTTTTACTTAAATGGAATTGCCATCACATTGCATTTATCCCATTAATATGAACATTTATAAAATTACATACTAATTAATAAAATGGAAATTACTTTGAATCATTTAATATTACGTACTCGTCAATCGAGTACACAGATATTTTGACATCACTCTCATCCTCGGGGATAGTAAGCCCTCTAATGTCAATGTCGTCTTCATTCACCCAATCTGCAAATTCTACATTTTCGATGAAAGTAATTACAGTCATGAGTTCTTATTCGCAGCAATTCGAAGCAGTCTTACTTTGCCAACTTCTGGTTGACACTTTCCACTGATTTTATGCACACCTATTATGTATTTCTTCAACACGACATTGGATGCAAACAGAGGCTTCGCGATGGGGGTTTGTGTGTGTGTGGGTGGGGGGGGGGAACTCCCCCCTCCAATATATGTGAAGTTGGGAAATTACAGAATTTTGAAAGACTTTTTCTTTTTTTTTTAAATAATAGTAAAAAAAAATTATGAATTTTTTATTGTTTTCCTAACTACTTTTCTGAGTTCTGTAACTGTAAACAAGTCAAATTATCAAAAGAAGTACAAAAAGCAGCCAGACCCAATATGTCATTGTGTTTCTCTGTGCGACGAAAATATCTTACATGGTATTTTCATATGAAGTGCGATTATGACTCGTACAATACAGAAGAACATAACAAATTAAATTTAAAAAATACCTGACTCAATGACCTGACTCAATGTTATTATTTTGCACTGAAAACTTATTTATTTTGTGATTTAGCAAAATAATATTTTAACTGTATCTTTTAGCGTTTGTTTACAATGCATTTAGAGCGAATTGCATGTTGTTACTAATCTTTTTTAGCGTAAAATATAGTTAAAAAAAAACAGTCAGTCTTTAAATTTATTACTAAGTATTTTAAACTTTAACTTTTCCTTTAGTGTTTGTTTACCTTGTACAGATACACAAAAAACTTTTGATTTCGACTGTATTTACTGGAGTACTGAATTTTTGGAAGTGACACATTTTCACACATCTTTCACAGTCACACATCGTCGAAGTCACACATTTTATGTGCATTTATCATAAAAACATAAAGAACTTACATATAATCTAGAAATGACATTATATCCCTTATATGTAACTCAAATTGTGTCAGTAGGAATATATTAAGCAATTATAGCCATTGTATTTACTAAAGCCTGTTTTCGTCAGAATGAATATTTTCGTCGTTTTCATGATTTCAAAATATTCCATGCGCATTACGTTATGCCCAATTTTCCTGATTTTTTTTTTACAATATTCTCTATGTACGTGTTAACAAATATTACTAAAAATAAACTTGTTTAGAGGCATTTAAATATTTAAATTTTCTATTATATTGAATTTTTAACAAAAAAATAAGTTACAATCATTTTTTTAAATGTTTTAGAAGTTGTATGCTAAAACTTTCTAGTAACATTTATTTGTATGTATGAAATGGCTATTGTGGAAAAATATTGTACGCATATTTGAGAACTGGATGCGCATGGAGTATTTTGAAATATTACCAATTAAAAAAATAATAATTTTCTGTATCTCAAGAACTATTTAATATATTTTAACAAAAATTTGTGAAATAAGATATATTTATACTACGAATAGTTCCAGAAATTTTTTCAAAAATTCATTGGAAATTAAAAAATTAGTTTTGAGAGTCCACTGTACCCTTAAGGGGTCTTGTACCTTTTAAACGCGTCGAAAATTAACGAAAAACTTCAAAGTTTGAATTAGTCTATCTTCAAAGCCTTTTTATGTATAAACATGGAATTTTGCATATTGATTAAACAGATTGTGCTTTGTAATGTGCTACGATTAGAAATTTATTAACCCTTTACAGAATTTGTGTATTGTTGAAATCAAAATAGCTCTTTTTTTACCCCGTAAGTCATTGCGCGCATGATATCTTGAGAAAGTATGCATGGATTGACATGAAATTCGGTAAAGATGCTAAACATATATGTGTGTTTAATATGATCTACTCTTAAGCTAAAATTATTTCATTAACTATATAAAAAAAATATTTTCGTAAAAAAAAATAAAAGTTTTGTATTTTTAATGAATAAAAATAGTCATAACTGAAAATATTTCCATTGTAAATACTTAAAAGTAGATCATTTTAAACACACATATTTGTTTAGTATATTTACCAACTTTCATGACAATACATACATACTTTCTCAAGATATCATGCGCGCAATGACTTATGGGGTAAAAAAAAGAGTTATTTTGATTTCAACAATACACAAATTCTGTAAAGGGTTAATAAATTTCTATTGGTAGTATATTACAAAGCATAATCTCTTTAATAAATATCCAAAATTTCACGTTTATACATAAAAATGTTTTGAAGATAGACTAATTCAAATTTTGAAGTTTTTCGTTAATTTTCGACGCGTTTAAAAGGTACAAGACCCCTTAACACCTTAAGTGCCACAAACGTATATATCCGTCGCGCATAGTCGATGCGTTAAGTGCCACTGACGTATATACACGTCAGTCCAAAATATTGTCCTTTATACTGCGCTGTACCAGTAAAACCACGCCCACGGCTTTGGAATAAAAAAAAAAAAAAAAAAAAAAAGGAAAAAAGAGTTTGAAGGTGTTTTTGAAAGACTGACCTATTTCAGAGGAAAAGGGGTAGAAGGAACTACCTTCATAAAGGCTATCGCACTGAGCTAGTGACGTGAAAATACAAGCGAATATTTTTCCATATTTGACAAGGCTCCGCCCTTTTTGTACACCACTATTATTTTAGAGAAAATATTGTTTGCTTTGCCGTTCACTTTTCGCCTTTCTATCCCATTGCTATTTTGATGTCACTACTTCAGTCTCATAGCTTTAGCCGTGCAGTTTCTCGAATTTTCTAGAATTTCGTAGGAGTATGTCCGATACTGATGATAGTGAGTAGGATGACGACTTTCCGTCATCTTCTGGATCAGAGACGCCAGAATATGATATGTCAGATGAAGAGGATTCAGATAACGACTATTCTATGAAAGATATAAAAAAATTACCTATGCCACCTTCACGGTTTCCATTTTCGGGACAACCAGGAATAAATAAAAATGTAACAGATGTTACGATCCCACTTTTATTTTTTGAATTATTTTTTGATCAGAAGCTGGTGCTTCATATTGTTACAGAAACTAACCGTTTTGCAGACCAGTATAACAACCAGCATCCTGGAAAAGAGAAATCAAGGACGAAATTGTGGCGTCCAACAACTTTTGAAGAAATATATGTTTTTTTAGGTATACTTATTCTGCAAGGTAAAACCTCACGTTGCGCTTTACTGGTCTAAAAACAAATTGATCGAAACTCCAATTTTTGGGAAATTTATGAGCAGAAATCGCTTTCAACTTATCATGAAATTTCTGCACTTTTCTGATAACATTACTTTTGATAAAAATTCACATACAAATCCAAAACTAAGTAAAATATGGCCTGTTTTTTCTGACATAATGAAGAAATTTTCAAGTGTCTATACACCTGAAAGGGACCTGAGCATTGATGAGAGCTTGATGCTTTTCAAAGGCAGGCTATCATGGGTACAATGCATACCAATGAAAAGAGAACGCTTTGGAGTAAAACTCTTTGTACTTGCTGAAGCAGAGACAGGATATATTCACAATAGGATCGTCAGGGGCGTGCGTAGCGGGGGGGGGGGGGTGTTGGGGTGTAACACCCCCCCCCCCCACACTTATTTGGAAGAGTTGGTAAAATTTAGAATAGTCGGAAAGTTAAGAACACACCCTGCAAAAAGTCCCCTCTCCCGTCGTCAGTATAATTTCAATGGAGGATATTCCATCTACGTTTTGATCACGTGGTCAAGGTAAAAACTTCTAGCGTAAAGAAGGGAAGGCTACATAGACGTTACGAAAAACCCTCGCCAGACAGTGAAATAGTTTATGCGGAAAGCAGTAATAGCCTCCCTTCTTATCAGTTAGAAGTTCTTTGGGTAAATTACCGGTATTACGTTGACTTTTTTCAGCCTCGAACCCAGATTTGGAATAAAGTCCATCCTCTGTTGTTCGTCTTTAAAGGGGAAAAGAAAGAACTCACGGAAGATTGTGTATGATTCTGCACTGTTAAAAATATCGTGAAAAATTACCTCTGTTTTTCAAGGCTATCTATTTTCTGACAAATGAGAACGCTTCATAGGTGTTTATGTAGCGTTCTCATAGGTCAAAAATAGAGAGTCTTTAAAAGCAGATTTAATTTTTCACGATATTTTTAACAGTGTGTGTGGGAGGGAGGGGTTGGTGGGAGAGCGGAGGTGATAGATACACTGTTAAAAATATCGTAAAAAATTACCTCTGTATTTAAAGGCTATCTATTTTCTGACCAATGAGAACTTTTCATAGGTATTAAATTAGCGTTCTCATTGGTATTAATTTAGCTTTCTCATTGGTCAGAAAATAGAGAGCCTTTATAAACAGGGGTAATTTTTCACGATATTTTTAACAGTGTAGAGAGAGAGAATCGCGTTCCTGAGAATTTGAGACTTTCGTGAAAGTCAAGGGGAAAGGGGGTTTGTTGCACAATCTCTATTGTAAGTTTTCCCATGTAGCATCTTTAATTACTCCCTTCTGCTATGGACTGATTCTTAGAATTTGGTGACCTCTTGGCTCTGGATTTGGCGCTAGTTATTTGAGGTTGCTGCATTTAAAAGATGAAGTCACGGACACAGAAGAATAGCGATTTGCAAAAGTTTGTTTTTGTCGCACGATGGCGGATAATTCAGTGAAAATTTTATGCACACACTGTGATCGCGTACACACACGTTTCACAGAAAAAAATAAATTTATATCGCCATATAAGAAAATTTCATCCGAATGAAAACATCGACCTCCAGAAAGGAAAACGGATTCAATATGATATTTCTGCATTTCTATTAGAGGCGTGCATAGTCATATTCAAACAGATCATCCAGATGTAAAATTATCATTTGAAAAGGTTCCTGTATAGCCCCTCTCCCTCCTCCCCCCCCAAAAAGCCGGTTTTATTCTTCAAATTCTCAGGGACGCATGAATTTTGTAGACAGGTACATCTGGAATAGTAATCATGCTTAAAGTACGAGTTACTCTTTTTGTGAGTGGGTGGGAGCGACCATCTTTAAACCTCATTCGTTGAAAATTCCAAAATCAGAGCATTTAAGCATCATCACTCTTCAGGTTGGTCCTAACTGTGTCCAAAATTTTTAGTGTCTATGACTAGGGGGGGGGGGGGTAGACCATGTTCTCTTGAAATTTTTAATAAAAGAGTATTTAATCTTTCTTGAATCTTTCAAGAAAGGAATACTTTTGCATGATTATTATTTAGCTCTGCTTCCTCTTGAATGCGGTTCAAAACGCCGACTTTGACAGTATTTTCTGAAAGCCTTTAACAAATATATATATATATATATAATAATGGAAAACGTATTTGATGATGTAACGTACCCTGGTGATCTCAAAGATGTAGATAACTTGGAATGTGAAATTGATCTCATGTGCTCAGAAATAGGATCTGGATCGGATACAATTGTCGCAGCAGCGCAAAAACTTGTGGGGAAGGCTCATTTGTATCCTAACCTTTCTTTGACCTACAAGTTGGCCTTAATTATTCCAGTAACTGTGGCAAGTAATGAAAGAAGTTTCAGCGGGTTAAAGTTAGTAAAAAATTATTTTCGTACCACCATGTCGGAAGAGCGACTGGATGAACTAATGCTATTTAACCTGTGAAAAAGACATAACTGACATGTTGGATTTAGACAGTGTAGCTGGAAAATGGGCTATTCTGAAGGATAGGCGGGTGATAATTTAAAAATGTAGAAGGATAATTTTTAGTCTCTTATACTAATATATATCTTATTTTTAGCAAGCAAGATTTGTCTTTTTTATGCATTTTAAAATTTATACTCTTACATTACACAACAGCATGCGGTTTTATTTATAAAAACATAAATTCAGAAGTACTTCAACATTCTTAAATTGTTACTTTTGAGAACTGGTTAATGTACAGTACATCCATACACATTTCCTTTTAAATCGTAAGCAGAATCCTAATTAATAACAGGATTCTCAACTCTACTTATACGAGGGGATCGTACCCGGGCTTCCCGGGTTACAGAATATAGGTGAAAGCATTTTTTTTAATTGAAAACAAATAGTTTTTTTTTTTTATATGCAATCATTTTTTTAGATTGCCCACTTACATTAAAAAAGCATTTTTCATATGAAAAATACGAATTATACAATCAAATAATTTTTTGACTTTTATCAAAAGCGATATTTTCTTATTAGCCGCATGCTAAGAGTTATTTGACCAAGATTTTGCTACTTACGACATCCTTTTATATTCTGATAATTTCAGGGTTTATAAATGTCTGTTAAATTTGTGTTTTTATTTATATTATTTTATTTATTTATTCATAGGGAAGTTTTTTTTTTTTAATGGCTATTAGCAGTAAGAAAATGATGAACTCTTTATACGGATTAATCTTTCGTAATCGAGCTCCGCGCGATATAGATAAATTAAAAAATATTTCATGCTTTAAAATTGTTTTTAAAACCATAGACAAACTGTAAACTGAGATGAACTTTGCAAACGAATTCCATTTGAAAAAAAAAAATCCGATTTGGTGATCTAAAAATTTAAATTGTACGATTACAAATATGTTAGATTTGTGTGTTTTTTAATGTTATTCTTTTATTTGTTTATAAAAGTATTAATTTCGTTAATTTGTTTTTCACAAATACGTTAGATTGCGGTGTTTTTTAATGTTATTCTTTTATTTGTTTATAAAGGAAGTATTAATTTCATTATGCAAAAATAGTCAGAAACAAATGCTGAACAATAGTTGTTGCTAAAATCATGCTTAAAAAATTTTTAAAAACATAATACATCAGTCAATTAAGATACAGTTTTTACACAAATTGCACTTGAAAGTAAATTTTTTCCCTATGCGACGAAAATAGAAAATGTACGATGGTCAGAAGATTAAAAAATTGCAGTAGCGAAAATTTCAAGACCGAAATTTGATCGTGAAGCGTTGCCATTCGCAAAATGAAGTCAGCGTCACGCACAGATACGTTTGTTCTTTATAATATAGATAGATACGTAATCGGTAAAATATAATAAAAATCAGTTATTAGGATGTGGTTATCAATTGAGGCTCTTATGCTTGGTGTTCCGGAATGAAAAACAACAACTTTTCTAACTTTGAAAACTCACTTTTTCAAAATTTGCATACGCACTTCTCATATCTATATTCATGATTAAAAAGAAATTATATTTTGTTTGATCATTTTAAAATCCTTTTAACTCCAAACTTGAAGTCACGATTGTCAGCAACATCTTTTATGTGAACAGATGCACTCTTTACTTGCGATTCTAATCTCAATTCTGTAGAGTAAAAATTTCCGCAATTTATGTTTTTTAGACGCATATGTGTTTAAATGATTAGTTTTATCAAAGAAAATGATCGTTTTCTTTTAATCATGACTTCGTTTTCACTTAAATATGCTTTTCGCCTAGTGTCTGAAACTTAGTATCAGTACACCATGCAGGAAAAAAAAATATAGAGAGAAAATTTATGAGGAAAAATGCTTGTTTTCAAATGCAGTATGTCATTTTCCGCTATTATTCCCCTAATATAATATCATGGCTCCTAATGACATTTTGTGCCACTAAACCCTATAAACAATTTTTATCAACAATTTTGAATTTTTATCAGAAAATTGCATGAATAAAGATAAGATACCTCATTATTTCTCTCTTGTCTGCAATAATGAAAGCTATTTAATTTTCACCATTTTGAAGAAATTTCATAAAATGCTTTTAAAATTAAGATATAAAAAAGCGGATACTTAAAAACAAAAACAAAAAAAAAACAAAAAAAAACAAAACAAAAAAAAAAACAGATAGTGGAATCACATCTACAAATGAATAGCTTTCAGTTGAAAAAAGAAAATATTAGTAAAATTGGTTCAGCAAAAAGATCAGGGAAGATGACTAAAAAACACACTTGTGTTTTAAATATATAGATTATATAAAAGGTATGACAATTTTTAAACCTCGAATTATTTGTTTGCTTATCTAACTCAGCGAACCATCCAGGCGAGAATCATCAATTTCTGTAATATAAATCGCTAATATTTGCATGTCACCTCTCTTTTATAAAGACACTCTAAATTTTTGTAAAACATTGCATTTTACAGTGTGTGATTTGGATTACATTATTTTCAAAAGTGAAGCATTTTCGCCTGTGAAGGATTTCAAAGCAGCTGGGCTGTGAAAATGACGCTCTTCTACAAAACATAATTCAGTTTTAAGAATTAAAATACACGCTGTTTTATAAAATGTCGTCATTTGCATCCGCTAAAGCAATCCACTTTTACAATCCAATCTTAAGCTTCGTCTATAGAAAAGTATGCATATGACGTCATTATCGCGGGATAACAGACAATATTCTTGACATAACTCGTATTTTAATTTAAACTTTTTTTCTCAGGTTTTATGAGAAAATGGCAACAAAAAGATACAGTAATCTCCTATTTTTTTGTATTTTCAGTTTACTTTCAATAGAAATGGGGTACTTTTGTTGCCACGATTAGGAAAATGGTATTAAAAACTACAAAAAAATTAATATCTGAAAAATAAGTTGAGATACAGCTGTCAAACAAATTGCATTTATAAGGGCATTTTTTTCTTCTTACGATGGTGGTAAAATATTAAATGTGCGATGTTTAGAAGTTCAAAAATTTGCAGTAGAGAAAATTGCAAAACCGAAATTTTATTTCAAATTTCAAAGTGTTGCCATTCGCAAAATGACGTATGCGTTACGCACAGATATGTTTGTCCTTTATAATATAGATAGATAGTAAAATAATTTTAAAAAAATTACACATACTGAATAAGAGCATTTAATTTCGACTGTGGTTAAGGAGAATGTAGGTGAACATTTAAGACTTTTAGTGATTTTTATAAATTCACAGTATTGAAGAACAGTTGCCTCCGTCGCTGAGGGGGGGGGGGGCTATCACAAAGCCTCCCCCCCCGATCTTGCAGTCGGCAAAATTCAGTTCACCCCCCCCCCCCACTAAAACAGCCTTCGGCACGCCCCTGACAATCGTCTACACAGGGCAGAGTACAATCTTTGATAAAAAGTATGAGAACTATGGAGTCGTAACAAAAGCAGTGATGACGCTTATTGAACCTTTTTTGGGAAAATGTTATTGTGTAATTGCGGACAATTTTTATCTCTCACCAGAATTAGCAGATCTTCTTAACCAAAATTCAACTGACGTATATGGAACTCTTCGTCCTAATCGACGTGATTTGCCGGAAACTTTCAACAAACTTACTTTGAAGAAAGGCGAAATAGCCGCGTTCCAAAGAGACAAAATTACCGTGTTCAGATGGCGTGACAAAAAAGGTGTTTCGCTTCTTAGTTCTATCCATACAGCAAATTGCTCTGAAACTGAAAAAAATGTCATGAAGCCAGCTATTGTGTTAGATTATAACTTGAAGATGGGTGGGGTTGATAGAGCGGATCAGGCATTAGTTTGTTATTCAACAACACGGAAAAGACAGAAGAGGTATTATTTAACAATATTTCGCCATCTATTAGATATGGCTATTTGGAATGCCTTCACATTACAAAAGAAACAACCCCGTAACGTTGATAATTACAACTTCCGCATGAATTTGATGGAACGTATATTTGAGAAATTTCATATTACTCCCCCACAACCTGTCAAACGGCAGAAAATAGAAAGTGGCTGTCCTTTACGACTTTCTGCTAGACATTTTCCGGACTTAGTAACAACAACGACTTCAAAGAAAAATGCATCGAGAAGATGTGCGGTTTGTTCAATGAAAAAAATTCGCCGTGAATCCCGCTATCAATGCACTGAATGTGATGTTGGTTTATATGTCCAACCATGTTTCAGGATATATCACACGGCCACTAAGTTCTAACATCTTTTTATCATATTATTACACTATAATTTTACATTTTTGGTATAATTTTTGTACATAATTTTTGTATTTTCGTTTCTTTTTATATTTTCGTGGAAGTACACAATGTTTATATTAAAAGCTTGTCTCTTATTTCCCCCAATACACCGCATAACTGCGTGCACCTGTTTGGAAAACTGTGGCACGGGGAATGAATCTCGTAAGTTTTTCTCGGCAGGTAAGAGATTACAATAACTACTAATTGTTTAATATTTTACTTATGACAGTAATTTTTGCTCGTGTTGCAGATGTGCAGTACAAGAAAAAAGTTGACGTTATAGGAAAAACACATCTCTGATTTTATCATTATTTTTGCAGTGCAATAAACCTTCCATTAAATCACATATCATTTTTTTGAAAAAAAAATCAAATAATGCATAGAGACATGACATAAAGAATCCCACTAAAATGAACGCAAGAAAAACTTTTTTCGTATAATGAAACGAATAGAACCAATATTGTTACCAACAAATTGTTGGTTCTAAAGCGTACTTATTTATCGGAAGAGAATCAATAAATCATATTCGAAAAATATGAATTATTTACCTAGATGAATTTTTACATAAAAAGTTTTTTTTAGTGAATCCACAAAAATTAAAAATTGAATGGAACATCTTCTATCTCTCAATGATTATTTACAGAGTTCGCACGCTGTCAAGCCACGCCCCATTTTGTAAGGCCACTAAGTTCTAACTGTGGCACTGGGGAGTGAATCTCGTAAGTTTTTCTCGTCACGTAAGGGGTTAATGATGGTTTTCTTTAAATATATGCAATTTTTCTAGGTTTAAATCTTACATTTACTGTATTCTTTGAAATTGCTTCCTTAACTATTCATTTAGCAATTGGGTATCCTATTATTTTCATGCTCAATGACAATAGATAGGAAAATAGAAATTAATCAAGCTTTGATTTTAATTATTTAAATGAAAGAGGAGTATTTAAACTTTCATTAAACAAACCAATAATTATAATTTTTATGTTTTTAGTTTCAGTATTTTTCTTTGGAAAGATATTTTTACGTATAAGTCTCATTATCATAAACACACATTACACATACCATTTCAGTTGGAAAAATAAAGTAATTTGTTTCAAGTTGGGAAATTTTTGAACTTTCCCCCTGAAAATATATGTGTAGCTACGCCCCTGGATGCAAAATACAAACCACAATGCTTGCAAAGTTGCAAACACGAGTAGAAAGCACACTTGCCACTGAAGGACAATAGAGGTCATATGGCAACATGTTGTAACAACTCCCCACTGATCGAGGGTGATGGAAATTTATAATTTTCTGAGTCAGCTCGATCAATCAGTGCGTTAGGACCTTCCACTGTCTGACACACTGGATTTGGCGTTGGCAAAAATCTTGATGGCACACAGTGGCGCAGCCACGGGAGAGGTTTGGGGGTTAAAACCCCTCCCAGAGCTAAGAAAAATTACTATAATTGCCTGTTATATGAATCAAAACCAAAATTAATATTTAAACGTTTTGGCATTTTTCGAAATCCGCCGCTTTGAGAAATCAAACTCTATTCAACAAAGTGATTCAATTAAACGGCGAAAATTCTACTTAAAACTATGAAAGCGCATATTACATGCATTGATTTTGTGAAAATTGGTTATTTGGACTAAGTCACTTTTTCGAGACGTCTTATGCTAAAAGAATGGTCATTTCCTGCCACACAGACGCTTTGAGTTTAAGTGTTATACAATGGGCCATTTCTTAATTGCACTTCTTTGTTCCATGTTCGAAACACTAATAGACCATCGAATTTCAGAAAAAACATGAAACATACACTTTGCAGATCTCTCTCAGTTTCAAACGCCCTGTTTTACACTTTTTGCTCCCAATTATATCTAAGACCAAGCTTTTTACGTACCCAAGTAAAAATCTTTGTAAAATAAAAATTAAAAAAGTAGTAACTATAAAGTTGTAAAAAGCTGTTTTTGATTGTGATTGAACAAATTATCGCAATCAGTGCGTCTTTCGAACCATTTGTTCCTTAGGAGATCTGTACACAAATTTAAAGAATGTATTCCATTAGTTAGTAATGTAGAAACGAGTAATGGTGCTTGCTCTCGGAGAAGCATTGCCACCCTTGTCAGGTAGTAAAGAAGCATTTATTGTAATTTCATTGAGTTATAGATAATATGTCTGTCAGTAGGGATTTTGAAAAGAGAGGGGTTAAATGTAAAACATTTTCTTAGACTGTATAAAACATAATTATACACAATTTTATGCTAATCATGCATTAATTTAAATTAATAAGCACATTGTTAAAAATCTGCAGTTTCAGCTTTATAGTCACTCGCTATTATAGAAAACGGTTACTTGAATATATTATGGAATATTCTCATTATTTTTTATCATTCTCATTCTCATTATACCTTAAAAGTAACCACCATGTCAAAAACCAAGCTTTTATACCAACTACACTATATGGCCGAAGTTGACCGGTCACTTGCAATTTTAGACGTTTTGTTAAATATCTAGAAAAATACATGAGGAATTAACCTGAAACTGCAGGTGCGTAAATAGTATAGTATAGGTATAGAATAGTATTTCCGCGAAGATTTTTTTCCCAAAAGCCTGTAGGGGACCGTCAACAAATTCAAAAAGAACGAATATCTTTTGGATAACCCTGTAAAAACGAATGTAACAAAAGCGTTCAAACTCGAGATTATTAATAAGTGGCTTATTGTAATATACTGTGTTCATTTTTAGGAGGATAGCATGTATACTCGTAGAGAAATTAAGGTTTTTATAAAAAACAGTCTCAAATTTCACCAAGTTTTTGGCTTATAATTTGCAAAGCTCTTATTATAAAAAAAGTTCTTTTCAGAAAATATGACAAACAACATTGTACATAATACCCTGCAATCAGAATTAAAAAATAATAAAAATTGAATGAAAAACGAATAGGTTTACTAAAAATGTTTCACTGCGCATGCGCGAATGCAATCAAAATATAATGTGCTTAATGTATTAGCTAATTATATAGAGCAAGTTTTGTGAAAGTCTCAAAATCATAGCTTGAAAACTCTGAAAATTATCGTCAGTAGAATAAGCTCGAAATCCGTTGTTCCCAAAAGGAAGCAAAAAGATGAGGGGTTGTATCCAAATATAGTAGTACATGCAAATTGTGTGCACTGTCTTGGCACTAATCAACAGATATTTGATACAACCCCTCATGTTTTTGGGGACGACGGATTTCGAGCTTATTCTATCGACGATAATTTACAGAATTTCCATTCTATGATTTTGAGACTATCACAAAACTTGCTCTATATAATTAGCTAATACATTATACACATTATATTTTGATTGCATTCACGCATGCGCAGTGAAAAATTTTTTAATAAACCTCCTCATTTTTCATCCAATTTTTATTATTTTTCAATTCTGATTGCAGAGTATTATGTACAATGTTGTTTGTCATATTTTCTGAGAAGAACTTTTTTTTATATTAAGAACTCTGCACATTATAAGCAAAAAATTTGGCGAAATATGGGACTGTTTTTATAAAAACCTTAATTTCTCTGCGAGTAAATATACTATCCTCATAAAAATGAACACAGTATATTACAATAAGCCAGTTATTAATAATCTCGAGTTTGAAGATTTTTGCTACATTAGTTTTTACAGGGTTATCCAAAAGATATTAGTTCCTTTTCAATTTGTTGGCGGTCCCCTATGGGGTTTCGGGAAAAAAATCTTCGCGGAAATATATGACCTATACTATACTGTTTACACACTTGCAGTTTCAGGTTAATTTCTCACGAATTTTTCTAGATATTTAACAAAACGTCTAAAATCGCAAATGGCCGGTCACCTTTAGCCATATAGTGTATATCGCACGAACCGCAGTTTTAGAACGTTTTTTGCTCTTGCATCCTTTTAATTTCGAAATTTTGGAAAACTGTTCTTGGTGATCATTTACGTTTCTAGGGTAACAGCCATGCCAAACTTAATGTATCTAGCTCTAACAATTCCTAATAAATCATAATTAAGGCTATATAATGCTGCTAGCATTTTGTAGGGATAATACGTAAGTAAAAAAGCTTGCAAAAAGACGTCTGTCTGACATTAGCCTTAGATCGTTTTCAGACTGTTTTCCGCTCATTTCATCCTTTTTAAATTGAATTCTCTTTTTAGGAACCGTTCTTGAGCATTTATATATCCCAAAAGTTATCACCACGCCAGATTCTAACCTTCTATACAAAATGTATCACACAAATTGCAATTTTAGAAAGTTTTTTTTTACTCTTGCACCCTTTAAAATTTCGAATTTTTAAAAAACTGTTCAGGGCATGCATTTAAGTCTCTAAATTAACAACCATGCCAAATTCCATGTTTCTAGCCGTTGTTTTACCGATGTAAAATACAGCTTATGTTGAAACGGAGATAGTCACCATCATTTTGCCATTATTATTAAGGTTCCACTCTTACGCTTAAAAAGTAAAATCGGGTTTTTGATAAGTTCATTCGTGCGTCTTATTTTTCTGGCGGTCAGCGAGGGAGTTGAGGGCACTCGGTGTACCTAAGCGACGTAGAATCTTCCAAGGATTGTCGGTAATGATTTTCGAAAAAATGTGTTCTGTAATTTGCCGAGATATTAATTAAAAACCTATGTAGAAAACAATAGTACGGATCAAAAAAGTGTTGCTGCTTTGTGACCTCCTTTCGAAGCGTGCTTGGCTCAGTGCCAAGTTTAAACTTTGTATAAGATCTTTTTTTTAGGTAAGGTGAAACATAGTGATAACCACTTTTTATTCCAACTGAATTCAATTGTTAAAGGCAAATATTAAAAAGATAATTCATATAATAATTCCAAGACATTAAAAGTCAAGTAATTTTGAGACAAAAATTGCTTATAATTCAATAAATAATTCATTTATAAGAAAAAAAAACTTTTCGATTAAAAATCATTTCAATAATTATGTCTGAATATGCTTTTATTTTTAAAAATGAATAGAAAAGTTTCACCTTATTAAGCGTACTTTTTTTTATTCCTTGAAAATTGTCCCCTATTACATGAAATATGATTTACAAGTGACTTTTCGTGAGAATCTCTGCGACCTCTTTCCGAAGCGTGGTTGGTTCTCTACCAAGTTTAAACTTTGTACAAAGTCTGTGTTTTAGAGTGAGAAATATTCAATGGTTTTCATTCCAGTAGAATTAAATTATGGCATGTAGTATTGTTATATGTACGCAAGTAAATATTATCTTTGAACAGTTCTGATATTTTGTATGGAACCCTTTGTATGAGAGTTAAGTTCGCACACGATCGATTATCTTTTTAAACCCCTACAAAAAAAGGTTACTTTATAATATTAGTACAGGCATCACTTCAATTTGAACCCGGATATTTTTAGAGAACTTTAACAATAATAAAGATGTTTTAACGAAATTTTCAATAGATTTATGTTACTTAATGGCAAATTCGATGTCATGTAAAGTATTGGAAGTGCACAATAAAAAAAAAACAATAAAATACCATGTTTAATATCAACTACATTCCAAAATATGGATTACCTAATTGAGCACTAATTGGACGTAAATGATGATAAATTCCACCAATTTTCGTGATGTTGTTACATTTGACAAAAGCACGGTAAGTATATTGAAAATTTTGTTAAAATGGCTTCATTATTATTAAAGTTAAAAACAAGAATTCGAGATTGTCTTGGAATGAAATCCTGTGTATTTTTGGTTGAACAAGTGGATTGGAATTCTGTTATTTTCTATGCAAAAATTATTTGCTGGACTGTACGCTTACAACTCTTAAAGTTTGCCTCATCATCTTTAAACACTTTATATAAATCTAACCTAGTTTGGGGTTATTTCATTGGTGCATTTTATGTTTTCTAACTCTAATACTGTAAACGCTGTTTAAATGAAACACAACCAATGTAATTGCGGGTAAAAAGCATTATGATTTGATTCATTAAAAAGACAGATTATATTAACCGGTGATTCAAAAAACCGGCGAACACCTTTATCAAAAAACTCAAAACCCCCCCTAGAACCGAATTCTGGCTGCGCCACTGATGGCACAACACAATATTGTGCAATACCCATGTTGGGGCAACTTGTGAGGAAGTGTCTTCTAACTGGAGATTTTCTGCTGTTACCATATTCTCAGAACGTACACTGAATGCTTTTTAGGTAGATTTCGTAAGAAATACTACCTATTGCAGTCGTTACCATGGTGCGACTTTTGAAAAATTCCCTCATAACTTTTCATTATAGGACCCCAGGAACCCAAAACCACCCCCACCTAAAAAGTTTATATATATATGTGTATGTATGTACTAAATTTTGTCCGCACGATAAAAGTCGCAATTATGCACGGATCGTCTTCAAACTCGCCAACAACTTTGAGATGACAAATATCTCAGTTGGAGTTGAAAATAGGCAAAAAATCGGCCCAAGGGGGTGGAATTGGGGAGGGTTCAAAATTTTGAATACTGTCTCAACATGATTCTGATAAAACTAGCTTTTACACAACAATGACAGGAAAAAATAAAAAATTTTCGTTATAGCAGTTGCCAACAATTAAAAAATAAAACAATAAAATTCTCACCACGAAAATTACTTTTCAATTGCAAGATTTTCACGTGAAAAATTAAATTAAATAAATAGTTTGACGAATTAAAAACAAATTGAATATTACGTCATAGGTTTTCTAGAGCAAGATTTCCGCATGAAAACTCAAAATAAAATAAATAGTTTGACGAATTAAAAAAATATATGTATATTGCGTCATATTTTAAATATAATGGACCTCAGCAGGTGAATATGTATCGTCATGCGAATTTGAAGAAACGTATTCAAACATAATAAAAACGCGATTATGGAAATATTAACATATTTTAACACTTTGAGGTTCTCTGAATTTTCTGTAGCCATTTTTAAAACTATTCCATATACATGCGTGTATGTGTTCGTGTATATTAGAATTTTCACAAAAGGTTTAGTTTCCTAGAGCTCATTCTTAGTGAAGAAATTGGATTTATCTCTAATCTCGATTTAAGTTTTGTTGGTGAATTTAGTACTTAACTTCGAAATCTACCTCCGCCTGTAGGCCGAGCCGGCAGGGATTTTTTTACGTGCGTTCGTAAATATATAAATACGTAGCACCTGCAGTCGTCGTTCAGTCCGTCTGTCCGTCCGCATATAACAGAGAAAAAACTACCCAACCGAATGGTCTCAAATTTTAAATATATAATTGTTGCAAAATTTTGTCGAGTCATTTCAAATTTTATGAAAATCGGATGCATAGTTTAATGACAGGGACAGTCAAAAGTTTTCCGTTACATGACGGCCAATGGGAATAAATTATTGCAAGCGCATTTTTATGATGTTACAACCTTCCGAATGACCTGAAATTTTAAATATGTAATTGTTGCAAAATTGTGTCGAGTCATTTCAAATGTTATGAAAATCAGTTGTATGGTTTAATGACAGGGACAGTCAAATCTTTTCCGTTACATGACGGCCAATGGGAAAAAATGATTTCAAGTGCATTTTAATGATGTGACAGCCTTTCTAACAGAATGAAATGGATAGGCACGTATGAAGTGCACTAAAATATACATTGAGCACAACATGCGGTGCAAAAAATATTTATAAAACTTGTTATTGTACGAACGCACCTCATTTGCCACGTTTGACGTGCAATTTCTCACTTTTTTTTAAAAGAAAGGAATATAAGTGAAAACAAATCAGATGAAAGTTGTTTTAGCCCGATTAAAAAGTACCCTCAAGTTCTGGTAATTTCAAAATAACTACAAAATTTAATCTACTGATTTTAAATGCTTTTAATTTAACCAAAATGTGTGATCTCATACTTCTTCTTACTCCCTTCCACCCCTTTGTCACGAACTGTCATAATTTCACGAATCTCCTTCCCCCTCCAAGCGTGACACTATTTGTGGACGGCCCCTTAGAGATGGAGGAATTAACTTGTATATTTGTTAAATGATTTTTATGTTTGATTAATAAAATCGTTGCATTCTAAGTGATCAATATACCTTTGTATAGAAATTTATACATTTTTATATTGAGTTTCCATTTGATTCATGTGTATAACATTTCGACTGCTTTTTTTTACTTTCTTCTATCTTTACAAGAAGAAAGTATTGGATTCATAAAAATTTTCGAATTCCCTGTATTCGATGGTTTTCACGTTTTAGGGGTCAGAGAACCCGAAAAACATGTTTTTACAAAATGTCTGTCTGTGAGTCTGTCTCTGTGTGTGTCTGTATGTGACACACATTTTGTGGACTCTCTATCTCAAGAACTAATGCACGGAATTTAATAAAAATATATATTCAGTTAGTCCCTGATATAAATGGGTGCTAATTAGTTTTTGGTGCAAATCGTCCAACAGGTGGCGCTGCTATGCTACATTTTTTACGATTTCCGCAACGGTTCTATCTCAAGAACTAATGCACGGATTTTTATGAGACTTCAGATTCATTTTTTCCTTGATATGAGTTGATGTTTACTACGTTTAGGTGTAAATCGCCCAACAGGTGGCGCTGCTATACAGCATTTTTCACAATTTCTGCAATGGCTCTATCTCTAGAACTAATGCGTGGATTTTCATCAAACTTCAGATTCAGTTAGTCCTTGATATGAGTTGGCGCTGAATACGTCCTGGTGTAAATTGACCAACATGTGGCGCTGCTATGCTGCATTTTCCCCAATTCCCGTAATAGTTTTATCTCAAGAAGTAATGCACGGATTTTAATCAAACTTCAGATTCAGTTACCAAGCTGACTTAAGTTGTTGCTTATTTGGTTTTGGTATATATCGCCCAACAGGTGACGCTGCTATACAGAATTTTTAACGATTTCCGCCATAGCTGTACTCAAAAACTAATGCATGGATTTTCACAAAATTTCAGATTCAGTTAGAAGTTGACATAAGTTTGTTGCTGATAAGATTTTGGTGTAAATCATCTAACCGGCTGCATTTATCAGGAAGTATTAACATGTATGAGATAGAAGAAAGATTTGGGATTGCCACTTCCGACTAGTTTATTGTTTGTTTTATATTGTATGTTTAATTTTGAAATTGATTTTTCAAACCCGGGTATATTAGCTAGTAATGTATAAATTATGTTTTATGTTACGTTTTTATCTGTGTTTATTTACGAATAAAACAGATGGAGCGTTTATTTTCCTTTTTTATTTTTTATTTATTTATTTATTTATTTTTTTTGACAGTCTGCACCTTTACGGTGAAGTAGTAAACCTCCATGTTCTAGAAAATTGGACGGCAAATATATTCTATATTTTTTCAAGAATTTAATGTGTTTGTTTTAAGTTCATCATGATATACAATTAAGTCCAAAATACCATAGTTCTTTACTTTAACGGCTAATGTTTATGCTCTATAACTAAAATCAATAGCTATTTTCAAATTCTATAAAAAATCAACAAATAATTGCATTAAGACGTTATCAAGCAAGATATATTTTTCAGACAATTTTGCGTAATATATGCATATTTATTTTAAAAGTAAGTTTAAAAAAAGCGTAGAATAAAAGTAGTAAATTACCTTTAAATATATTTTGTTCTAGTTATTTTGAAAACTGTTACAAAGAATCCATTCTTTGAGGTGTTTAAAGCAACTTGAGACATTAATTTAATAAACAAAAATAACTCCAAAGGATTAGAAATTTACAGAAAAAAGTAATTTTATGCATAATTTATGTGTTATTAATATATCATGATAATGATAATGGAATGTTTGTATCCGGAACGGGGAAAAAGATTTTTTGTTGATTAAAATATTCTTTTTTTTCTGAAAAATTTCCGCTAAAATTTATAAATATTCAGCATTTCTGAGAGAAAAATAAACTGATAAATATAAATATTATTGTTGTACCATCACAGCTATTCTAATTTAAAAAAAAAAATCACGAATAAAAGCTTCAAACATGTATGCTATTATGGAAAAAGTCGGAAATTGTACGTGAAACGTGGCAAATGAGGGGCGTTCGTACTTTAACTAGTTTTATAAATATTCAGATCTTGGTACAATAGCTGTTGCACTCTCATGCAAAAATGCATGAATAGGAAATTTATTACGATTACATTTATTAAATTCAGTAATACGGAAATAATAGGATTCCATCTTAAATAGGACGTCATCACCATGACAACCTAGAATCATGAACTATCATGGAATATCATAGAATTAATTGCGTATGATAGGATTTAGTAGAATGAAGAAAACGTTCATTAATGTCTGTTTAAGTTTCTATCCGATATTCATAAAAATTGAAATGACACGACAATATTCTGCAATGATTATATATATTAAAGTTCAAACAATTCGGTTGGATAGTTTTTGCGCTTTATATTCAGGCTGACGAAAAGACAGACAGACGGACGGATCAGACGACGGCTATAGTTGCTACGTATTTATATAATTACGAAGGCTCCTAAATATATTTTGCGTATGAGAGACAGTTAGAGAAATCTATTTGCACGCAGAGCTGTCTAAATTTGGTACCTAGTAGATAATACGAAAACTAGTGCTAATGCACTCGAGGTTCCTATAAAAGACATTCAAACTGAATCTTTTAGTTCGATAAATTTTGTCTTGTTTCAATAAAGTTTATTAGGACTTTTTAGAACGATTTTTGAAAAAAAAAATGTCTCCATTTCCCAGAAAATGAAAAGTTTGCTTTTCATCAATCAATACCTGTTTAATATTTCCTTCATCTAATCTTATATTTTATACTCCTGTATGGACTTTTGGCAATTGATTAAAGAAAAAATACAAAAATATTCATGAAGTAGTTTCTTTTAAATTTATTATTGAAGAAAGTAAAAACATCGAGAGGTCGAGATTTTTAGGTAGATTTCGTAAGAAATACTACCTCTTACATTCTCCCTATGATGGAATTTCTGAAAAAGAAGAGCATATTTACGCCGAACATGGCCCCTAGAACCCAAAACCACCCCCAGTTCAAATCTATGTATTTCACCTTTTTATGGAGATGATAACTTCCATAATTCTGCACAAATCTTTTCCAAACTGATACATAAAATCAAGGGTTTGAAAATCTCGGTCAGTTCGTTAACGGTCAAAATCGGACCAAGGAGGTGGGAAATGGGGAGTGTTTTTAAGAAAACAGAAAAAACCCTATAACTTCTTAATTATGAAACACATGGAATAAATCTAAAGTTGTTATTATTCTAGGAAAAGGGCCGAAAATTTATGTATGACATATTTTTGATGTCATTAAAAATGGCTTCAAGGGGCAAAAAAAAAAAAAAATAGGGTTTTAAGAAGAAAAAAATTCCCAATTTCATCAAAGTCACTTAAATGTATTATAAATCTTCTTAGTATTATCTACAACTTTTATTCGGACAAGTTTTTGATAGAGCCAACTATTACAGCAAAAATAAAAATAAATAAATAAAAAATAAAAGGGGGGGGGGGTTAAGAAGAAAAAAATCCATAACTTCGTCAGATCACAAGATATCAAATCCGCTTAAATTTATTATAAACCTTCTTAATATCATCTACAACTTTTATATTGACGAGTTTTTGATAGAACCAATTCTTACAGAAAAAAATAAACAAAATAAAATAAAATAAAAATAAATAAAAAAGCAGGGGAGTTGTAGAAGGAAAAAAAATGACATATCCGTTAATCCTCCACTAAGGCGATAAAAAAAATATCATTGGTGTTATGAAAATTTTTGACAACCCTCAGAGATGCTGTATGTAGATTTGCCTTATTAAACGCACGCGTTTCTCAATAAAAATAATTTATAATATAGTGTGTCGTTCAATTAAGGAAATAATCACCACACGGTTTAAATTTATTGCATAAATATTCTTAATATTATGTATAATTTTTGTAGTAAAAAGTTTTTGATAAGTTGAACTCTACTAAAAATATTTACAAGTGGTGAAAAAAATAGGAGTTGAAGAAAAAATTATTGTTTTAATATATTTCTAATAAAACCAGCTCTTACAGAAAAATGAAATTAAAAATTCGTCAAAAGCGGCCAGATACATTTGTTAAACTGGGTATATCTGGGTTATTTTTGTTTTATTCTTTTGGTTATATTTGTTTGTATATTTTGTATTATACTGGGTTATTTTTTCTGGAGAAATTAGTACTTAACTTCGAAATCTACCAGAGCCTGTAGGCCGAGCCTTCAGGGATTTTTTCTGTAGCGCAACGAAGAATGAAAGGAAAAGAATCTAGTGTTGGCTTACTAAGCAACTCGTTTATCGCAAAAGCATTTACTATGGCGACTCAAGTGACCTCGCGCTGGAGAACTCTTTTTTTAAGCACAGCCTGCGAGATATATTTAAAGCAATGATTCTCACCTGATGTGCTGATTCACAATGGTGCACTGTGACACTTGAGGTGTCTCGCAGAAATCTTAATCCAAGTTGTATCAAGATTTTGACAAGAAGCAGAAATATTGATACTTTTACATCCAACACTTCATGTTAAGCGATTTACTTCGAAATGAGGCTTAGTGTCAAAAAAGTTGCGTTATTTGAACTTTATTGCTTTGTTGTCATAATATTTATAAGAACTAGGGGATCGAACCTAGGCTTCCCGGGTTACAGACAATAAGCCAAAACCATTTTTTTAAAATTGGATTTTTTAAAATTAAACTCTAATAATTTTTTTACGTGCAATATATTCTTTAGAATACCCACTAACACCAATAAAGCAGAGATATATTTAAAAAAAACATCAATTATGCAATCAAAAAAAGTTTAAAATTTATCAAAAGCGATGTTTTCGTATTAGCCGCATGATAAGAGTTAATTTCCCAGGATTTTGCTACTTGCGGTAGTCTTTTTTATTATGATCATTTCAGTGTTTTAAGCGTGTAGTTCAATTATATGTAGGTTAAATTTGTGTTTTATTTACATTGCTTTATTTATGGAGGAAGTTTTAATACTTTTATGAATTTTAGCAGTAAGAAAATACTGAACTCTTTACATTATTTTAAGGGCAAACGGATTAGTCTTTCGCAATCGAGCTCCACGCGATAAATTTAAAAATATTTCACACTTGAAAATTATTTTTCAAACCATAGACAATCAGTAAATTGAGAAGCAGTTTGCAAAAAAAATTTCATTTTAAAGTTTTTTTTTCTTTTTTTCCTCTTTGGCAGTGTAAAAATTTAAACTGTTCGATTACATATATGTTAAATTTGTGTCCTTTTAACATTACTAGGGGGCTCGGCCCCCTACGAGCTACGCTCGCCAACCCCCGTCCAGACACCGCAGACTCTAAATGCACGCTAATTTGATCGGCTTTAAAAAGTTTTCGAAAGATTGAATTATAATTTAAAAAACAGTGGCGATCTCCCTATAAACGAATTTCTATTCATTTCTCTTTGATTGGGGAATTTTAAAGCCAAATCCGCTGCGGTACTAATTGATTATCCTGTCGACCAATTTCGCCAAATTATATAAATCGCCAAACCACTCGCCAAATTATACAAATTGATATAATTTTTATTTTAAATAACGAAAGAACAAATAAATTCGTACAACATTAATAAAAACACAAATAAAACGTTGAAATAAAAATAACTTGATGACGTATACACGTGTAACAACATTTCAAAATAAGGTAATATAAAAGGAATTAAGTAAAGAGAATCTTTGTCTCCTGGTATTTTTTAACAAGGCGAAAAGAAAGTTCTTTTAAATGAGACATTTTAAATTAATTCTCAAAATATCAAATAAATGTCTAGCGCAATTTCTAAATTCTAAATAAACTTTTTTGCAATATTATTTTGTGTTCATTTTATGTAATAAATATAATGTGACGTAAATATGACGTAATTTCTCCTAAGACTTCTAACGCATGTTAATGAATTTATTATTTTACAATATCCTTTCTCTTTTAAAATTCACGTGTATACTTTTTATGACGTAATTTTTAATAAGTTCTTGCTTTTTATACGTAATTATTTAATTCTAATTTGAAAGTTTTTTTCCTGTTTATAATAGTCACGTGTAAATAAATTTTTAATTTGAAGCAAACATTATTGCTTGCGCTTTTTATACAGTTGGCAACAGTTTAAATTAGTACAATTTTCTGAAATCTGTAAAAAATATCTCTAGAAATGCTGAAAATTTGAATTTAAAATAGAAATAAAACCTGAAAAAATGAGTCAAAATAAAAAAATTAATGCAATCTGCACTCCGGCAAATTCTAACGCATAAAATAATCTAAAAATGATTACACTGCCATGTATAGTTTTTGCTGCTATAAAACTTTTTTAGTGGAACGATTTTGTCCAACTTTAGCATTAAATAACTCTTAAAATAATTCTTCGATTTGAAAACTGTCTGCATCAGCGTGTTTATCAAACATTTCTGTATAAAACCATCTATTTTCATATTTTTGTATGCATTATTTTTGTTAATATTAACGAAGAAAGGCCTCCGGTCACAAACAAATCTAAACCGGCGGCGGCGGCGGTGACAGCGGTAGTTACTTTTTTTTAGAATAGAGAGATTATTTTATTTTTGTTTATAGAGGATATTTTAATTTTTTACAGAAAATTAGTCAGAAATAAATGCTGGACAATTTTTATCGCTTCATTTGCAAAATGTTTATCATTATGTAGTACTAGCAGAATTACCCGGCTTTGCCCGTGTTAATCATGGGGGCCTTCCAGGTAAAATAAAGTAAAATGAAATAATATGGCAATCACAATAATGGAGCTTTGTGCATTCTCGTCAATAAAAGATAAAACATATAATAAGAAAATATGACGTTACTATGTCGCAACCATAGTAAAATCCCTCAACTTTAAGCATCAGAATGCGCGTTTACTTTGGCGGGTGTAATAGAATAATATATTATTTTAAAGGCAATCAAAAAAAAAAAAAAAAAATAGATTAACCAAATTGCGTAGCAGTTTTGGTTATAGTTTAGTATTAACAGTTTTGTGAAATTCTCGTTAGCATGCCATCTATCTAAATTTTAAAGCATAAACATATCAGTTAGTACCGCTGAAATCATACTGATGGTGACAACGGCCTAATCCATAAATTATGGTTTTATTGGATTTTTTTTTTTAATTTCTAAAAATTGTCCTATTTCATTTTTTAGCTCACAGGCTATCAAAGCATGAGAGCTAATGTGCCCGCCCGTTCTGTATGTATGTACGTATGTATCTATGTATATATGTATGTACGTAACGCGATAACTCTTGATAGAAACATCCGATTTGCTTCAAAAATTTTTTCTAGGTTCATTGTGATAAGGCGCTTCCCTGATTAGTTTTGGGAGTTCATTGGTTAAAGATAAAGGGGGAAAAACGGGGTTAGTCCACCCCCTTAATTCAGATAAATGGGTTTTTCATGCAGAATCATTCGATTTGCTCCGAATTTGGTATACCGGTTTATTATGATAAGGAACTTTCCTCATTAGTTTTGGGGGTTCATTGGTTAAGGATAAAGGGGGAAAAGGATGGTTAGTCCACCCCTTTTAATTCAGATAAATGGGTTTTTCATGCAGAATGATTCGATTTGCTCCGAATTTGGTATACCGGTTTATTATGTTAAGGAACTTCCCTGATTAGTTTTGGGGGTTCAGTGGTTAAGGATAAAGGGGGAAAAGCGAGGTTATCCCGCCCTTCTTAATTTAGATAAATGCGTTTTTCATGCAAAATGATTCGATTTGCTCCGAAGTTGCTATACCGGTTTATTATGTTAAGGAACTTCCCTGATTAGTTTTGGGGGTTCATTGGTTAAGGATAAAGTGGGAAGGGGGGCTAGTCCACCCCCCTTAATTTATATAAACGGGTTTTTCATGCAGAATTATTCGCTTTGCTCCAAATTTGGTATACCGGTTTTTTATGTTAAGGAGCTTTCCTGATTCGTTTTGGGGATTCATTGGTTAAGCATAAAGGGGGGCTAGTCCACCCCTTAATTTATTTTCAGGATTATTCGATTTGCTCCCAATTTGGTATACCGTTTTATTATGATAAGGAGCTTCCCTGATTAGATTTGGAGGTTCACTGGTTAAGTATAAAGGGGGAAACGGGGGCTAATTCCCCTTCACTTATTTTTTTGAGGGGCATTATTCTTTAAAATAAGAGTATAATATACAATTAGTGTGAATAGCCTGTGAACTCAATGCCATCAGCTTAGCTGGGCACTTTTCTTTTTTATTACATTGTCGAATAGAAAAAAGTACTCTCAAATGAAATTTGTTTGAAAATCGTATCTCATGTTTCTGATTTTTAATGGATTTTAAAGTATTTTTTAGACATGGATATTTTAAAATTTGTGTGCAACCAAATTACGATAGATGAACCCGTTTGCACTTAACGCAGTATTATAAGGTAAAGACATGCCCATGAGTAACGCTGGCATCATATTTATGGTGGCAATGACCTCACCAATAAATTTTGCTTTTACTGCAATTTGTTTAACCTCTAAACATCGCACATTATATTTTTCCGACGTCGAATGATAAACAAAAAGTACTTTCAATGATATTTGTCTGAAAAGTGTACTTCAGTATACTGATTTTATATGTATTTTAAAGTAATTCTTAAGCATGAATATTTTATAAATATCTGTGCAACCCAATTACAAAAGATGAATCCGATTGCTCTTGCAATGTAAATAATTCAGCATTTTTTTTAATATTCCATAACTAAATCGACGAACGAAATTAAAATTTACAATAAATAAATAAATAAATAAAACAAATGAAATCGATTATTCAAAATTTCACATTAATAAAGGTCGCTACAAATAGTAAAAAAAGAAGAAAACCATGATTAACAGCTTGTTAATACTAAAGTACCAAAAATTCTTTTTGGCTTAGCTTTTGGGCATTTTAAAATACATAGTAAATGTAAAAAGTTTTAAGTGTTTTAAATTAAAAGCGATTTTTTTTTCTGCGCTCTGAACGGGCAGTATATAGTCATCTTTAACCGCGTATATTCCAGGGTGGATTGCCTGATTATTTTTAAGCGGAAACGTTCATTCATGAAATTTAAATATACAGCGACTAACTTGAAAATGACGTCAAATTTCATAAGCTTTCATTCCTGATGTCTAATCTGGAAGCTTTCTTTTAACACGTTCACGCCGGCGCGGTGGGTCACACTCGACTGTCTCAGAGTTGTCAAGTCTCCGGCTTTTTTCACACCACTGTCATTTTAGAGAAAATGTTGTTCCTTTAAATCGCCCAATTGTTCTAATTAAATAAAACAACATTTTCTGTATTACAATACTGGTAGCCACAAAGCAGGAGACTTGGCAGCTCTGAGACAGTCGAGTGTGACCCACCGCACCGGCGTGAACGTGTTAAAAGAGAAGGACCTAACTCTTAGAAACATTTGCTAAATTTCATTTTCTATTTAATATAAATCTTAGAAAAATCGTACTTTATGTAATTGTAACAATATAAATCACAGAATGCTCTCATTGCATTTAAGGTATTGAAACAGTTAAATGGGGGTAATTAATGATATAGCATGCCAACAAAATAGGAAATAAAACATAGCAACCGTTTATATTTCAGAAAAATATATCATTTTGATGTAATTACAGTAAAGTATTTCAGCTTTTAGAATCAGAATGCTTGTTTTCTTCAGCAAGTGTGACAGAAAAATACGATTTCCCTGACAATACGCAGAAAAATGCAATAAATACACCCAAATGACTTTGCATTTACTGAAATTTTAGTTCGCGTGGCTTAAAAGTAAAGCCTTCACTTTATGGGTGATAATAATAAGAATTAATTTCAGAAGATCAAGAGATTCCCCCTCAGAATAAAACATTATTAGAAAGTGATGTCATAGCTAGCAAACGATTTTTTTATTGTTATCTTTTTCCTAAATTGATTTAATGAAACGACTTCATTAAAATAGATTTTTTAACTTCAGAAATATTAAATTAAGGTACTACGTCTTTTTAACACATGCTTAGTTAAAATTTTTACATATATACGTACGAAAAATGTGCATTTTCTTCTTTGAATGACGTCAATTTAAAAAACAGCAAAAATACAGTGAGACAATCTGAATTTTTATTGGATTATAAAACAAAGTACTCGAGTTATCATTTTTTTTTTTTTAATTATTAAGCCGTTTTTTAGATGTGTGGCAACAGGAAAGAAACGATTGAATTATAAAATTAAAAAAAGTAGATATTTCTATAATGTTAAATTATGGATGGTGGTATTAAAAAAGGGATAAATAGTGGTCTGATAAGTTTTTAAGTAGGCAGCAATCTTTTCCACGTTCTAAAACGTACATACATTAAGTTTCGTGCAAATCGGTCAAAAATGGAAGATTTGTATAAAGAACATACACTCAGAGAACGACTTATATATATATAGATAGAGCCTGCACGTGATAGAGATAAATTACAAAAATTCATGTTTGAAAATTATTTTTAAAAACATAATAAATCTGTCAATTCAATTAAGATACAATTTTCAAAAAAATTATATTTGAAAGTAGATTGTTTTCCCTATACGATGGTGTAAAGATTGAAAATGTATGATATCTAGAAGTTTAAAAATTTGCTGTAACGAAAATTGAAAAACCGAAATTTGATCGTGAAGTGTTGCCATTTGCAAAATGACGTCAGCGTTACGCACATATATGTTTGTTCTTTATAATATAGATATGCAAGAGAATCATGAAATAGTCTGCTTCAGATAAAATTAATTTATTTAGAAAAAATTGTCTCCTGAAGTAAAATGGTTAAAACATAAAATGCGGTAGAAAGGACCGCAGAAAAATGATCTAAGAGTAGTAACTATTCAAAATTATGTCCTAGAAGAAATAATAAATATATAGATATAAATATAATATAAGGTACTTCAACCAGAATAAGGCCATTCTCTTAATAAGACCATCACCTTATTTCTTATAGGTCATGGTCGGGAAATGACAAATGGCAGTAGAGTAGAGTCCCGATTATCCGAGTTAATATGGACCAAGCTCACCCCCGATAAGCAAAAAACTCGGATAAACCGGATTTACACAAATCGTCCCCAACTAAGGAGATGAAATATAAATTTTCACCTAATTTATTCATTTTTATGGTACTAGTAACATTTCTTTGATGTGCAATTCCGTTACTTTTAAGATAAACAGGGAATGAAATTTGTCATGTTTGTATTTCAATTTAATATTTATAGACGGCAGCACCACAGTTTTCTTTCCTCCTACAATTCATTATCAGAGAATTGTTCTCTAGCTTTATGTCGTGTGACCGACGTTTGTAAGTGATGTTTTTGTTTTGTGAAATATTCAAGTAAATGTTTATATGCTTATGATGCTTCCTCGTCAATTTATAGTTGTGTTAATCATTATTAATTATTTACTAAATATATAAGAAAATTGGTTTATTTGAAGAAGCGCTCGATAGTTTTTTTTTTTTTTTTTTTTTTTTTTTTTTTTTTTTTTTGTTAAATGTCAATTTTGCTGCTTTTTTTTTTTTTTTTTTTTTTTTTTTTTTTTTTTTTTTTGCTGCAGTATTACGCTACTGCATAGCTACCAATTTCTAAGATTTTTTCTTACCGCTAAAACTTACCAGTAAATTTTGCCTTCTTCAATAGCCGAAATCTAACAATTGTCAACGATTAAATATGGCAAAAATTGGCAGCTATGCGATTCTATTAGTCATGAAAATTGCAGGTGTAGTCTCTTCTTTCTGCTCAAAGTATTAAGTACTTTTTTTCAAGCGAACTTATTCCTTTGGAATGGATAATTTTCTTCTGATGAACTGGTGGCTTCTATTATTATGAAACACCCATTATAAATGAAGTGTTAGGTGAAGATGAAAGATCAGCCGTAAAAAGTTAGAACTCTGATTTTCTGGTCAGAATGGGGAGAAAAATGGCCATTTTTTTTTTTTTTTTAAATTATGGCCATTTTTTTCCTTTCTGACCAGAAAATCAGAGTTCTAACTTTTTACGGCTGATCTTTCATCTTCACAAGATTATTGTTCATGGCCGGATGGGATAGATAGCCTAGTAAACGATATTCAGACTCGTCGCTATTAATTATCACATGTAACAAATGTAACAATGCCTTTGGTAATTGAAGTTACTGTTTTTTTTTTTCCTTTTTCATATCAAAATAATTTTTTTTTTTTTTTATTTGAATCTTAATATAAATTATATTTTTGAGTAAATATATTTTATGAGATGGGAAAGATTCACCGATGCTAATAATTTCTTTTTGAATAATTATATTTTCACATATTATTGAGTTGTTTAAGATTATTATTCTCGGCTCGGCCATCACCGGACGGGATAGCTAGTCCAGTTAAGAATATTTAAGCTCGTCGCTATTAATTATTACATACTTGTAACATGTAACCTTTGTCAATTGAATTGACTGTTTTTCCCCTTTTTTACATCAAAATACATTTAATTTTATAATTTGAATCTTAAAACGAATTATATTTCTGATTAAATGTATTTTATGAGGTAGGAAAGTTTCGCCGATGCTAATAATTTCTTTTTAAATAATTGTATTTTCACATATTGTTTAATGAAATACAAATCACTTTATAGAGAAATATGCTAAGCTAACTTCATTTGCAATTTATTAAACCCAATCTCCATTTGCTGTCAGACATATATTACAATATCCATAGCAAACTTATAATCGATAATAATCCATTTTTAAGTGTGTTCGTAATTATATAAATACGTAGCACCTGTAGTCGTCGTTCGGTCCGTCTGTCTGACCATCTGTCCGCATATAACAGGGCCAAAACTACCCAACCGAATGGTCTGAAATTTTAAATATAT
Source organism: Maratus speciosus (assembly GCA_963932465.1). Lineage (NCBI taxonomy): Eukaryota > Metazoa > Arthropoda > Arachnida > Araneae > Salticidae > Maratus > Maratus speciosus. The sequence goes on from OZ010793.1 coordinate 578,376,795, forward strand.
AATTGTCGCAAAATTTTCTCACGTCATTTCCAATTTTATGAAAATCGGATGTGTAGTTTAATGACAGGGACAGTCAAAAGTTTTCCCTTACATGACGGCCAATGGGGAAAAAAAATATTTCAAGTGCATTTTAATGATGTTACAACCTTTCGAACAGAATGAAATTGATATGCACTTATGATGTGCACTAAAATATACATTCAGTACAATATGCGGTGCAAAAAATTGTTATAAAACTAGTTATAGTATGAACGCACCTCATTTGTCACGTTTGACGTGTAATTTCCAACTTGTTTATCGATGAAGCTTTAACACGTGATTGTATACATATTTTTTAAGAATAATTGTAAATGGATTGACATGGGAAAATGTTGCGCTATTAAATACTAGTTTAAGAGAAACAATTAAAATTTTTATTCCTATTTGCTAATTTTCTTTAATTTATCTGGTTTGAAAGATTCTCATTTTATAGATTTCCGATGTTTTCTAATTAAATTCAATAAAAGTCTTGAGAGATTTAATTAAATTCGGTACATTAATTATTTATAATATAATTAAATATACTGCTATGCAATTAATTCTATTTCAGCTTGATTCTTGTTGTGTATTTAAAGGACGTAAAATATTTCTAGAAAATCTAAAAAAATATAAGTCATAGTTTATCTATAGTAGTCGTAGTTCTTCATAGTAACACGTATGTGTCAGATGTTTTTGAAATAAATGTTTATAAAAAGAAGTATTGGCTGCTTGTTTCTTCTTAGCAATATCTTAAAAGGAATTTTTGCAACCATCTTCCGACAATCGCAGTTCTATTTCGCTTACATATTCGAAGCATATGTTTGAGATATATTTCTTAGAGTCAAAAATGGGTTTCGAAAAATATTTTAGTGCCGATTTTATGAAGTTTTCTAAAATACGGTTTTATGGATAATTGGCGTTGTTTAATATTAAAAGTAATAAATAGAAGGGTGTCATTTTAATTATCAGATTTTTTAAGAACTTCTCTTAACATTTTTACAGAAGTAATTAAGATCTATATATTTTTTTATTTACTATATGAACATTTTGTATTCTAAAATATCAAACAATAAAATGCAATAAAAAGAAACTGTAAATTATTTTTTAATTGTCCCAAATGGGTTGACGTAACTTGAAAAAGTCCTTCCGGACTGTACCGGGATTAAAAGGTATTTTTTGTATTTCTTGTTTTTAAATATTCAGCTTATTTTACTCAAACACACGAAATTAAAATGAGTGGAACCCGATTATAGAAGATTGAATCTCAGTTTCCGTCAATACGAAATTTGAATGAAAGTTTCGTGAAATGAGTCAGCTAAAGCAAAGTTGGCTTCCTTCAGATCGATTTATGTTTGGTTGCCGAATTTGGCAATATCGTGAAGTCCCGCCATTTAAAAACAACATGTGGGATGAAGATAAGCAATGTATCCTGTGCAAGATCCTGTAAGCATGCTCAATGACATCGAAATCGAATAATACATACGAGTGCTGTCTCATGACAAAAACCAAGTTGTTTTAAAATGTCAGACAACCTAGAAATTCAAACTGCCATATATCTCAGTCATTTTTTAAGATAAAGACGTAACATAATATGCTCCGGAATCCTTGTATCAAGGTCGTCAATTAAGTAAAATCTCTTTTTCAATTTCGAATTTTTTCGTACCTCTTTTTGAATATTAAACTTAATTTTTAAATAGCCGCCATTTTGAAACACGACGTTGGATGAAGCTGACTAACGAACTCGATCGCGACCTTGGTATGTCCTGTAAACACGCTTAATCGCATCCAGATCGACTGACAAATAACAGTGCTATCGCATTAGAGGTCTGCACGGGCCCGGGGGTTGCCCGAGGCCCGTACCCGGCCCGGCGGAATGAAGGCGAATTTCAAAACGGGCCGGCACAATTAGGACAATTTTTTGAACGGGCCGGGCCGGTAAAAAAATTAACCAGGCCTGTCGGCCCGATATAAGAATTTAAGCGAAGCAGATAAAATACGAGCCATTTTCAATGAATATGATTTTCTCGAGAAGTATAAATGTGGGTCACGAGCCGATGCGAGTTTAACAACATCAATACAGAAATGTAACATGTCCATCGTAGAGATCGGCATCGTACAGTTACAAGGTGTCTGATTCCGAGTTTAATTTTTTTTTTCAGCAGACTCGTGCCGAGACGGAACTGGTCTTAATCGATCTCAGGATGTGTAGAACAGTCATTGTGTTTTGTAGTATTAATAGTGATAATGAACTTCTCTTAACAGTATCTTTGGAAATATACCTTAAGGTGGTTCTCATATTCACTGCTCAACAATGCGAAGCTTCCAGACACATTTTCTGACAAAATGTTTAACTATAAAGGCATAAAATTGACAGGCCTGCCTATTGAAGGCATTTGGAAACGTATAGCTTTTTCCATATTTGATAAATTACTTACAGAGATAACAGAGATTCCTGTCACGTGACTGTACGTTTTTCTCCTTTCCTGTGGTATCGCTTCCGGAAATTCGATTCAAAACGCTGACTTTGACAGTATTTTCAGAAAGATGTATTGCTTTTATCTATGAAAAAAACGACATTTACATAGCTTCTGAATAAGAATACCTGCTAATCTTACGCGTTTCCGAAAAGAAAATAATTCATAAATGTGTCGAAATGTAGCTCCTTTGGATTTGAGAAGAGCCTTAAAAATGAGAGAAATATTTTCGCAAATATACTTTTTATTATACAGCTTCAAAAGTTATCATGTTTTTAATCCTTTATTGTGAACTACATTAATCTGTTAATGAATCCTTATTTCCATTTTGAAATGTCTGTAGACACGATGACTAAAACACTGTAAGTAATCGTTAATGTTTACTATTGTGTGTTTTCTGTTTTGCGAACATCATAGTAATGTAAAATATACTGTAAAATGTTCCCATAAATGTGTATGTAGTATTCATTAAAAGAATTTTAATTGTATGTTGAGAAAAAACGGATTTTTTTTTCTTTTTTGTAGAAATTGTGTCGGGCCGGGCCTGTTTTCACTGATTTTTGTACGGGCCGGGACGGGCTCGGGCCGAACTTCCAATTTTTACACCGGGCCGGGCCAAGATAGCTTTCGTTCGGGCCGGGCCTGGAAATTCCGGCCCGTGCAGACCTCTATATCGCATGACAAAAACAGATTGTTTCAAAATGTCAGCCATCCTAGAAATTCAAATTGCCATATCTAAGCCATTTTTTAGATAAAGACGAAACAAAAAATTCCCAAAATCCTTGTATTAAGGTCAACATTTAAGTAAGAAATCTTTTTGAGTTTCTAATTTTTTTGTATCTATTTTTGAATTTAAAAAAAGGAAAAAAAAAATTAAATGGCCGCCATTTTGAAACAAGATGGCGGATGAAGCTGGTTAACAAACTCGTCGAGACCTTGTTATGTTATATACTGTAAACATGCTTATTCACGTCCAAATCAATTAACAAATAAGAGTGTTATCACATGACAAAAACACATTGTTTGAAAATGTCAGACACCATAGAAATTCAAACTGCTATATCTCAATCATTTTTTAAGATAAAGACGAAAGAAATAATACTCCGAAATCCTTGTATAAAGGTCAACAATTACGTAAAAAATCTTTTAGGTAGCTTTCATTACAAAAACCTACCTATTGCAGCCGTTCGGAGGAAAGCGATTTCAAAAAATTTTGGCATATTTTCATCCATCATGACGCTCAGACACCGAAACCACCCTCCGTTCAAAAGTTGATATATATATATATATATATATATATATACCCTATATATATAAAATCCTAATGAAACGAATTTATGAAACGAATATATGAAACGCCTGAAATGTATCGATTCTTTGAATCGACTGATTAAACAACTGACTTTGTTTCACGGCGATTTCTCCTAAAATATGGAATACTTTGCTATGAAATTAACACCAAAAATCCATGTTGATCCACAGATCTCAAAACTGGTATTAGAATTTTTAAATTCGAATTAGTTTTCAAAATATTAATTTTTTTCTAATTTTACATACACTTTTTCTAATGATGGCAACTCAAATTTTAATCATAACAGAATTTTTTTTTTTCATAATTCAGAAAAGGTTACTATTTTAAATTAATTTGGCGACAGTTTGGCCTCCTTTAAATCTATGCTAAGAACAATGCTTTTTTTGTATTGCGTTATCATTTTATTAAATACAAAACTTTCATTTAAAAATTAAACATTTAAATTGATGGCTTTCACTTGTTTTTTTTTTTAAGAAAAAACAAAACGAAAAGAAAAATATTAGGCACAGATGTCATATACGCACCGGGGTACCTAATTGGCGCACAAATGGCATTATTTTGATAGACATGGTAACCCGGCTATTGTTGTTTATTTAATAATAAATGTATATTTACTTTTATTTCTTTTTTAAATTTATATAAATTATTTTGTTCTATAGTAATTAATTATTTTTTTTTTGCTGTTTCCTTTTGGAAATAATAGAAAATAATTAAAAAATACGGAACAATGTAGTAGTTATTCCGTCACCCAATTTCGCAAATTATATAAATCGCCAAACCACTCGCCAAATTGTACAGATTGACAAAAATTTATTTTAAATAACGAAAGGACAAATAAATTAGTATAACATTAACAAATATAAAAATAAAACGTCGAAATAAAAATCACTTGATGACGTAAACACGTGTAACTTGCTAAAAGTCAAGTGAATGTGACATTTACCATCAACCATTATTGGCATTTAATCTTATAGTTTGGTGATAGATTTTTTGTCGACGGGATAACTAAGTAGTACCAAAATTACGTATGTAACTGGTACTCGAAAACGAGGTTTTCGTCAAATTTTCGTAAAAAAGAAAAAAAAAATCATGCCAAACATGTGGTGCGTATATGACATCTGGCGAAATATTAAATTATGTAACAAACCATGACATCTAATTTCAACTTCAAATCAATGTTTTAATTTACCACTCGAATAATAATAAAAAAAAATGCTAACTGGCGAATTGAAAAAAAGATATTGGCGAGATTTGCACCCTGCATTTTTTTCTTTCGGCACAGATGTCACATACGGCCCCATATTGGCGCGATTTTTTTCTGACGCCAATGTCATATACGCAACGGGTACTTAACTGGCGCCAAAGTATCGCTATTTTGCTTGATATGATAAGCCGGATGTTGTTGTTTATGCTGTTAATGCGTTCCCCAAATTGGCGTTGGAAAAAAATCGCGTCAATATGGGGCGTATATGACATTTGTTCCAAACCTTCATATGAAAGGCGAAGGGATCAGATCGTATTTGTTTATGGCATTTGATGACTTGAAGTATTATAATATAGACGAAATGATGGGGATAGAATAATATTTAGCGACTTATCACCTATGCCTGGATAACATTAAATTATCATAAACTTTTTTACCAAAAATAAACCGACTTCAAAAACTACTACAAAGTAAAAAATAACTTTTTTTTACATAATATAGTTAATAAGAAATTAAATTAAGAGCATTGTATTTGCCATGCGTATTATTATATCTATGTGCCTTAATTTGATTTTTTGGAGTCGGTGCCAGCCAAACGAAGTTAAGTATAATTATCCAACAGACACACATCCAAATATCTACGAGTTTTTTTACGATTTGTTATTTAGTTAAAAAATTTGAATTTTACCATTTTTGAAACATTTCATCTGATTTTATAAAGGTGTATTTTCAAGTGATATTAGCTGTAATTATGTGTGCTAAATTAAGGATTATTGTAAAATTAATGCGTTTATACAGGCTATTATGTAAAAAAATCGTAGCCAAACAGATTTTCAAATGCAGGATGGTGTGAGAGTTGATTGAGAATGGAATTTTTTTCCTAAACTGTTTTGTTGAATATTGTTACGATTTGTATTGGATAAGCAATTTTAATTTTGAACTTGGCTTGGCTGGCACCGACTCCAAAAAATCAAATTAAGGCACATAAATATAATAATACGCATGGTAAATACAATGCTCTTAATTTAATTTCTTATTAACTATATTATGTAAAAAAAAGTTATTTTTTACTTTGTAGTAGTTTTTGAAGTCGGTTTATTTTTGGTAAAAAAGTTTATTTTTCACTTTTTAGTTTTTTTTGAGTTACAATTTTTGCATAATTCTTTTGGAGGAAATTACGGACTTTTAAAGAAACTTTTAAAGATGTTATTTTGATAAGTAAATACTTTAGTCCAGATTTGTGTATACATTAATAATACAGGTTTTTTGTGAAAATTCTTTATATATATATATATATATTACATTTATTCTTCTTCAGATTTAATAGCTTTATTTTTTAATTAAATATTTTTGTTTCTCTATTTGGACATGGGTAGAACGACAAGAGATGCTGCTCGCATGAAAAAATATCGAACTTTGGAAACTGACAATAAAAAGTTCTTCGGCTTACTAAAAATGCTCTATGAAATAGAGAAGCGAGACCCAATGACTTATTTTTCATACTTTCTAACCGATGACCAGGCCTTTATCTTCCGGGTTGCCCTAGATGAACGGGTTTGATACCTGGCATCGGCGTAGGAGACCACCTAATCGCCACGTAGCGGCAATAAACCTGATGAACGCCCGGCAGTGCCTATTTCTTAATTATGAACTTTTTTTGCCAGTTACTTAACATTTATATCTTGTTGTTGAACACCTTTCATTGCTACTCATGTTGATCTCGTAATTTAGAAGCTTAATCAGATAACGAGACCTTCATCTGGCAAGGCACCTCAGAGGTATAATTCATAGGTAAATTCGAGGTTTTCGCAACTATCGACGGAGTTTACATGCACCAGGAGCCATTAGGGTGCATGACAACCGAATAACTTATCAAAAAATGATCGTGAAAAGACTACAGGGCGAAAGTCTTAAATGGCGTTCCCTCAAATGGCTGGTCATAGATGAAATTTCTATGGTGTCAAAAGAGAATTTATATATAATTCATTTGAGGTTTCAAGAATTTAAAAACAATTTATTTTTTGGTGGTATTAATGTTTTCTTATATGGAGATATTATGCAAGTGCCAATATGTAATGTATAATGTATACGTAATGCCAATGTGCTTAAATGTATGCTAAGCATTTCAGCAGAGTACTTTTATTCATAATTTAAATTATTTGCTTAATCTTTCGCCACATCTAAAGATTCTGATAGAGAAATTGAGAACTCATTGCATCATGACGGCATTTTGTTTACTTTTGTTTGTAATCTTTCTTGACAAAATCAGCTTAACTCACTTAGCCATTTATGCTTCTTATTGCATCATCATTTGCAATACGTTGGGCAATGGAGATTTTAAAAATATTAAGTAATCTACCGTTATTGCGTCCACTGCCAATTGTTGTTTCTGAGCTAATATGGTTTGGTGCATTGAAGCGTTTTGCGAATTAAATATTTTATGATACTCACATTTACATTAATCCAATTGCTGCTGCTATTTTTTTTTTTTTTTTTTTTTTTTTGTTTCACGCTAGCCTTAACTGTAGGCTCGATTACGGAAGATTAGAAATTCATCGCCATGCTCATTTAATAGTCTAGGTTAAAGTGTCATTGCTCTGCATAGTTAACTGACGTATTTTAGTGAGTACAGTACTGCAAAACATATAGAACATATAGAACTTTCGGAAGCAACTTATGATATTCGCATTTCCTTTAAACTATGTTTGCTGTTAGTATCGCACACTTTTTGCTTTTATCGGGCAATCTGATTCAAATTTACTTGCTCTCATTTCTTGATACAATTCAAATGTTTTCATGACTGCGTAACTCACTGACTTGCTTTCGCCATTATGCTTATACCTACTGATGTTTAAGTTCTGTGCCATGTAAATACACCGCACCATAACAATGCTGCCTGTAATACTAATTAGAGTGACTCCTTTTATTTCTTTCTATGTTGTTTATCTTGTACTTTAACAGCATAGGGATCTTGGCTCAACTTTTGTTTGCATATAAAAGTAGACATGGTTGTTTACAATAAATTAATTTATAAATATTGAAAAACTTGCTTGTGTACATGAGACAGGGGTACTACTTAGTTATCCCGTCGACCAAAAATCTATCGCCAAACTATAAGATTAAATGCCAATAATGGTTGATCGTAAATGTTACATTCACTTGACTTTAAGCAAGATACATGTGTTTACGTCATCAAGTGATTTTTATTTCGACGTTTTATTAGTATTTTTATTAATGTTATACTAATTTATTTGTTCTTTCGTTATTTAAAATAAAAATTATGTCAATTTGTATAATTTGGTAAGTGGTTTGGCGATTTATATAATCTGGCGAAATTAGTCGACGGGATAACTAAGTAGTACCGAGACAGTTAATAGGTTGTCAGAAAATATGAGTGAAATTTTCATTTTCTCTTCAAGTCCCCTATACAGGAAAGTTATCATTAATGTTGTTTAGTGGAAATATTAAAGGCAATCAAAAAGCATTCATACATATAACTGTTTAATATATTATAATATAGGTATGTATATAATATTATGGTACTTCTTAGTTATCCCGTCGACCAATTTCGACAAATTATATAAATCGCCAAACCACTCGCCAAATTATACAAATTGACATAATTTTTATTTTAAATAACGAAAGAATAAATAAATTAGTAAAACATTAATAAAAATACAAATAAAACGTCGAATTAATGGTTTTATTGGCCATTATTGGCATTTAATCTTACAATTAATTAATTAATGGCAAACCATTATTGGCATTTAATCTTACAATATGGCGACAGTAATTTGGTGGACGGGATAACTAAGAAGTACCTATTATATATATATATATATATATTATGTGCCGCCAGTCCGATGTTATGTGTTTAGTTAAACTAAACTATTGTATACTAAATTATTGTTTTGTATTAAGTTAGTTTGCTTCTGTATTATTTAGCATTTGAAATAATGGTGCATATTTAATTAATGTATATTAAATTACTATTTTGATTGCGATTGCCAATTGAGAATTTTAAATATGACTGTCGATTAGAAAATGCGAAGAAACAGATTGGGGAAGATCCATTACTGAATTTGAATGGGAATATTGCCAAATTAGTCAGTTACAGCCAAGTTGGCTTCATTTATGGCGACTTATTTTGGTCGCCAAATTTGGCGTTAATTCACGTACCTGCGCCAAGTTTTGCAACAACTTGGCGCTAACGTATATGAATACACAGTTTTATGCTTATGATTGAGAAACCGGTTACAACAATGAAAGTTAATTTGGGTGAAATCCTTCATTTTATTGGTTTTTGTTGAATTACTAAAAAACTACTCAACGAATTTCGATTAAACGGAAGTGGTACCAATTCGAGAGTATCCTCTTTCAATTAAAACAAAAATCACATAAATCGGACAAAAAGTTCCGGAGCAATCGGTGAACATACATAAAAAAAAAAAAAAAAAAACAAAAAAAACATACATACGCGTCGAATTGATAACCTCCTCCTTTTTGAAGTCGGAAAAAAATGGCACCTAGAGTATAAAAAGCAAAGTGTTTCGCCCGGAACTGTTGATGATAGTCACATGATTTAGGCTATTGTTATAGAGATTGTTTTAAAATATCGGTTGACAGAGACTCTGAATACTTAATTCATTTTATTTTAGATTCTTTTCAAATGTTTAACTGATCCTCTTTAATCAAAAACGAAAACAACCATTGGATGTCTTAACAGCAACTGATTCTCCGTTAAATTTTTGCAATCAAAGGGAATTGAATGGAAACCCGTTTACATGGAGATCTGCACACCTTTTTCAGTATAATTTAATCTTCTCTAATATTTTTAAAACCAATTAGATTTTTAGATTTTTAGATTCTGCGGTGTCTGAACGGGGGTTGGCGAGCGTAGCTTGCAGGGGGCAGAGCCCCTAGTATATATATATATATATATATCCATATATATATATATATCTGATATTTGTCACACTGTAACTCTCGTATTTATGAACCGATTTGGATGTAACTCGGTGTGTACATAGTACATACCAATGTCTCAACCGAGTTCGTTGGCCAGCTCCATCCGCCATTTTGTTTCAAAATGGCGGCCATTTAATTTTTTTTTTAATTTAAAATTCGAAATACGGTACCAAAAAATTGAAAATGGAAAAATATTTTTTTCTTATGTATTTGACATTTATACAAAGATTCCGGAGCAGTTTTTGTATCGCCTATATCTTAAAAAATGGCTGAGTTATAGCACTTTGAATTTCTAACGTGGTTGATATTTTGAAGCGTCCTGATTTTTGTCACGTGATAACAGGCGTATTTATAAACCGATATTGATGGCCAACGAACTCTCGACCGAGTTCGTTGGCCAGCTTCATCCGCCTTATTGTTTCAAAATGGCGGTCATTTAAAAAAAATTTAAAAATTTAAAATTTAAAATAAGGTATTAAAGAATTGGAAAATGAAAAAGATTTTTTTCTTATGTGTTTGACCTTATTACAAAGATTCCGGAACAGTTTTTGTTTCGTCTATATCTAAAAAAAAATGGCTGAGTTATAACATTTTGAATTTCTATTGTGGCTGACATTTTGAAACGACCTGATTTTTGTCATGCGATAACAGTCGTATTTATGAACCGATTTGGATGTAACTTGGTGTTTACATAGTTCATACCAAAATCTCGACCGAGTTTGTTGGCCAGCTTCATCCGCCATCTTTTTTCAAAATGGCGGCCATTTAAATTAAAAAAAAAAATTTAAATTTAAAATGGGGTGCCAAAAAATTGAAAATGGAAGAATATTTTTTCCTTATGTGTTTGACCTTTATACAAAGATTCTGGAGCACTTTTTGTTTCGTCTATATCTTAGCAAATGGCTGAGTTAAAGCACTTTGAATTTCTAGCATGGCTGACATTTTGAAATGTCCTGATTTTCGTCACGCGATAACAGGCTTATTTATGAACCGATATGGATGTACCTTCGTGTGTACAAAGTACATACCAATGTCTCGACCGAGTTCGTTGGCCAGCTTCGTCCGCCATCTTGTTTCAAAATGGCGGCCATTTAAAAAAATTAAAAAAGATTTTTAATTTAAAATGATGTACCAAAAAATTGAAAAATGAAAAAGATTTTTTTCTTATGTGTTTGACCTTAATACAAAGATTCTGGAACAATTTTTGTTTCGTCTATATCTAAGAAAATGGCTTAGTTATAGCATTTTGAATTTCTATTGCGGCTGACATTTTGAAATGACCTGATTTTTATCACGTGATAACAGGCGTATTTATGAACCGATTTGGATGTAACTTGGTGTGTATTTAATACATACCAATGTCTCGACCGAGTTCGTTGGCCAGCTTCATCCGCCATCTTGTTTCAAAATGGCGGCAATTAAAAAAAAATTAATTTAAAATGAGGTATCAAAAAATTGGAAAATGAAAATGATTTTTTCATGTGTTTGACCTTGATACAAAGATTCCGGAGCTGTTTTTGTTTCGTCTATATCTTAAAAAATGGTTGAGTTATAGCACTTTGAATTTCTAGCATGGTTGACATTTTGAAACGATCTGATATTAGTCCGCTATAACACACGTATTTATTAACCTATTTGGATGTAAAAAGGCATGTGGATAGTATATATCAATGTCTCGACCAAGTTCGCTGGCTAGCTTCATCCACCATCTTGTTTCAAAATTGCGGCCATTAAATTAAAAAAAATTATATTTAATGTGAGGCGCAAAAAATTAGAAATTGAAAAAAGATTTCTTTCTTAAGTATTTGACCTTGACATAAGGATTCCGGAACTTTTTTTGTTTTGTCTTTATCTTAAAAAATAGCTCAGATATAGCAATTTGAATTTCCTTATGTGCGTGACATTTTGAAAAATCTGATTTTTTGCCAGCGACAGCACTCGTATATATCAACCGATTACGATGTGAGTGAGCATGTGCACAGGAATTACTAAGGTCTCGACCAAGTTCACTGGTTAGCCTCATCCACCATGTTGTCTTAAAATGGCAGGCACTTCAAGATATCGCCGAATTTGGCAACCAACTATAAGTTACTTTAAATAAAAGCAGCTTGGATAAAGCTGACTAATTTCGCGAAATTCTCATTCATAAGGATTTAGTATTGATAAAAATTAGTACTGAATCTTCTATAATCGATTTCCACCAAATTGAGTTTCGTGTGTTTCAATAACACAAGCTAGCTTTTTAAAAATAAGGAATATTAAAGCTACATCTTCCTCCCGGCACTGGCCGGAAGGACTTTTTCAATTTCAAATTTTTTCGTACCGCTTTTTGAATTAAAAAAAAAATAGATGGCGGCCATTTTGAAACAAAAGGGTGTATGAAGCTGGCTTACGAACTCGGTCGAGAACTTCCTATGCCCTGTACACATGCCCAGTCACATCGAAACCGGTTCATAAATACGAGATACATAAATTGATATGCACTTATGAAGTGCATTAAAATATACATTCATTAAACTTTGCGGTGCAAAAAATATTTATAAAATTAGTTATAGTACGAACGCACTTCATTTGCCACGTTTGACGAGCAATTTCCAACTTGTTTTTTTTCTCACCGTGTCAGGATTTTTTGAAAATCGCAAGTTTTTTTAAAAAAAGTCGAAATATTGCGAAAATCTAGTACTATAAAATAAATGTAAGACTTTTTTTCATAATAATTTATTCTATTTTTTGGCTTATACTATGCATGACGTAAGTTCCTTTACACTTTCAGCCACGTTTAAGGTTGTCTCTCACGCGGCCAATGAACATCCCCCCCACCGCACCACCTTCCCTCATCAGATTCTTCAGCCGTTTAGTAAATAAAATGGTGTGAGTAAATAGTGTAAAACAGTGTGAATAAAAAATTATTAAACAAACGCTTTACATGTATTTTACAGCATCAGATTTTCGCAATATTTCAACTTTTTAAAAATCTTTAAATTTACGATTTATGAAAAATCCTAACGTGAGGTAAAAAATTATGGTTATTTTCGAATCCGGAGCTAAAAAATATATAATAATCAATTATCAAAAGTTAAAAAACACAACCATCGCAGGCTTGTGTAATCATCCCAATTAGTAAATCTACTAATATAGATTACGTTCTTTTAGCCATTTTTAGTTTCCTATAATTTAGCCGTTGATTTTGAAACTAGAGGAAGTCAATTTTTCATTAAAAAAATTACTTAAAGCTAAATCTTATCATTAAAATAAAATTATATATGCTAAAAGTGATAACAGTTTATTTAAAAATTTGTAAATACCTTTTAATAAAGAGATCAACAAGTTTAGTACACACAATCGGCGACATTCTCAACACCAATACTGATAAAATCAACTATTTTTCCAAAAATTTTGAAAACTGAACTTGATAAACAAAACCACGAGATCACAGGTATATTGAAAGAAGCTGCTTTGATAAAAAGAGTCATTTGTGAAAGTGAATTATTTTATTTATTGTTTTTTAACTTATAAAGCATCTCGCGCCAAATTCTAGATAACTTAAAGGAGGCTGATTCATTCGGTATGTACTCGCTGTATATATAGATTTCTATTGATTCGGGGATCATGGATGGGGAATAAAATATTGATGGATAAATTATTTTTCTATTTTTAAATTAATCTGTAAAGACTTTATGTTATGAAGTCTGCCTAAAGCTGCAGTTCTGTTGTTGTATTTGATATCTTCTATTTGTTTTTCCATCCTCGTTTTCAACACAACTGATAGATAAATAAATAAATAAATGGAATTTAACAAATTACAACGACCATTTGGAAAATGATTTTTTCAAAGACTAAAATTTAAGACATAAAAAGTCACACGGAGTTGATCCTACATTACGTACGCCATGAATTAAACATTAATAGTGTTATTACACGTAAAAATTGCAAGCGACAAAAATCGCCTGCGATTCGTCAAATTTCCTGAAACTTACATATTATCCACCTGAAACTTACGTATTATCCAAGCATTTCATTGGCTGTTCGGGAAAAGGCTTTTCCATCGTCCGATTTTCAAGAAATCTGACGACCCATTTTAAATGAAATTTCATTCTTAAACTTCTAAACATCCCACAATATTACTTTTTACACCGTCGTATAGAGAAAAAAAAATGTACTTTTAAATGCAATTTGTTTGAAAGCTGTATCTCAATTTGTTTCTGAATTATTAATTTTTTATTGTAGTTTTTATTACTTTTTGTCATAGTGGCAACAGAAGTATCCATCTCTGTTGAAAGTAAAGGTTAGTGTATAGACCAATCAGAAAACGAATAAAATGCGGATTAAACCAATAAAACGCTTCAGATATGCTTTTCATTTCCTACCCTGACGAGGACAATAACCATTTTTCCAAATGGTTAATAACAGTATTGTGCTATATCTTTATTCATATGCCACAGATTTACACAAAACGTTTCTCGTTATACCTTTGGGAGTAATTGGACGTATTGAATTGTTCTAATTCTGTTCACTCAACGTCACTGCTATGCTAATTATTACACCTTATTTTGCAAAAACATAATTAGTAGGAGTTAAGAGCTTGAATAAAGATTTCCATTCTATTTTTATTTTTAAAAAATCAAAACTGTAAATTAAAAAATGGTATCTGTTAATACACTATCCAACTTAATCTAAAAGTGTTTTATATCAAATCTTACAAATTTGTATTAATAGGTAAACTGCCTTTTGTGCCACATATGACACGACGGAGAAAAAAATCAAAATTTCGATTAAAAAATAAAAGTGATATTTTAAAATTATTTCTCTTTTTTTATACCCATAAAAAAGGGTCAAGTATGTTTTTCGTAGCAGTGTAGAATATACGAATTGAATATTTCCAGCTAAGGCAAAAAAATGCCCAAGCCGGGACTCGAACCCAGATCCTTGACTTACATTGCCACAGCTCTACCGTTTACTACTTGGGCTGATAACCGACGAGCATATTTCGCTCAGATAAACTTATTGGTAAATAAATAAATACCTTATAATAAATAATATAATAATACCTTACGGTAATATATAATTATACGTACAGTAAATAGATACCTTATTGGTACTTTATTCATATATTTATCAATAAGGTTATCTGAGCGAAATATGCTCGCCGGTTATTAAAAAGGGCTGACTGATTTTAAAATTCAATAACTCGCAAACGGTGACAGATATTTAAAAAATTCTTGCAGGAGGTTTATGTATGACACCAGGAGTTTTTGTTACCGTGATCCTAGAATTTAGCTCGAATTACAAACAATAGATGGCGCAGCAAGCAATAGGCGCTATATTCATGATTGATTTTTGGATCTTTCTCTTCTCTTATAAGGAAAGGGCTGCTGACGTCACTATGGGTCGAATTACCGTGGGTAAGCAAGAAAAACCTGTCCGTTCTTTATGACTCCTACTGTACACATGAGCGAGGGAAATTTGATTGGTTTACGTTTAACAGGTCTCTGATATGATTGGCCTACGTCGCGTCGCCAAGACTATTCCTGCAATGATCGTTATGACAAAAATGCAGTTGGTAGATTGGTTGACGGAAGTGTTTGTAAACATGCCCTTTCCTTAAGCCAAAAAAGGAGATTAAAATGTATTGCCAAGGATGTGGGTCCCGAAGAACCAAAAATCAGGCCTGGATTTAGTGCCTATTGTTCGCAGCGCCATCTATTGTTTGTAATTCTAACTAAATTTGAGAATCACAGTAAAAAACTCCTGGCATCATACATAACGCTCTTGCAAGAATTTTTTAAATATCTGTTACAGTTAGCGCGTTATTGAGTTTTCAAATCAGTGAGCCCTTTTTAGGACACACGGTAGCTTAAGGTTGTTCTTAACTGCTCTGCTGAACAAGCGCAAAACGTTCTGACACATTTACAAATTCATTTTTTAACGGAAAGATATAAAATTGGAAAGCCTGGCCATGGAAACGATTTGGAATCGAACTGTTTTTTCCATTTTTTGATCAATCAATTGCCCATTGAGTTATAAGCGATATCGATCACGTGACAACATTTTTCACCCGCTCTTGAGTGATTTTCTACTTTCGCGCGGAAATTCAGTTCAAAAGGTACAGTTTGACATTATTTTCTGAAAGATCTGTTACGTTTGCAAAAAAAATGGAAGAAACAGCTCGATGTCATAATTTCTGAACAACAACACCAGCTAGTTTCATGCATTTTTGAACAAAAATAAATTAAAACTTATGTCAGGAAGTTGCCCTTTTGGATTTGAGAACAGACTTAAACGGTAGAGCATTGGCAATGTAAGCCAAGGATTTAGGTTCGAGTTCAGGCTTGGGCATTTTTTCGCTCAGTTGGAAAAAAATTAATTCGTATAATAACTTTACCAATCAGTACGATTGTGTTAAAAATAACAATATAGAATATCATAATTATAAATCTTACAATGAGATTTATTATGTGCTTTTGATTAATGTGACCTGTATACATCTTAATAAATCTTTTGACTCAATTTTTACTAGCTTATACATATTTTATTGATCTTATATTTAGCATGTGTACATAATTTGAATAACAGTATACTTTGAGAAGCAAAGAAAAAAAAAGCGGCTCATCTAAGATGGCGGATAAGTCTTATAGTGCGATTCGGCTTTAAGTCGACACCTGGGAATTTATATTCTTTTTCTTCTATTCAAAATAAAGCGTATTTTGCAGACAGCTTGGAAACTCGAAATGCAAATTTCCTTACTATCTTTAACACTTTTGAAACGTGCATGCATGAATTATTCATGTTCCTTTGAAATACAGAAAAAAATTATTCAATGGTTTTCAAACGAGTTTTTAAACTAACAGTTAATAGCCTAGAGAGCATAGTTAATAATTATTGAAAGAAAAATATTTTTTCTAAACAAGGTCGAAAAGTCCTGCGTCCAGCATAGATTATATAACAGTTTCCATCACATTCAGCATACTGTAACAAAATTTCACTGTGTTTTAAGCTGAAATATGATGTCTAAATAAACAACTTGAAAAACTTATACCACACTTCAGGAGCATGGAAGAGAACTCGAAAAATCGATTTTTTTGTTTTTGTTTTTTCCACGTCAGATAGATATAGGCAACAAGTAGGTAAGTCACTTTGCCCTGGTTCGCCCTTAGTATTCTCACAGTGTCAAGTTAAAGAGAGTATTACCATATTCTATTGCAAAACATTGAGCTTGATTTCCCAACACTCCAGTTTCGGGATTCGCCCTTTCTCTTCCAAGGTCCTGATTTGAAAACCCAGTTTCTGCTAATACAATCAAGTAGGATAAATATAATTTTTTTTTGTGCATCCCTGTATACGATCTACAGCTCATATTCAAAATATTAGAATAATTACATTTTCTTTTACAAATTGAAAATATCGTTTGGTAATGTAATGTCTTTTAATGCAAATATGCAAACGATATTTTTATTAAGAACATACTGTTGATTAAACTTATTTATTATCTTAAAATTAATATCATTTTTGAAAAGATTAACTGAAAAAAAATTATTTTGAAAAGTCAAAGTATTACAATATTTATTCAAGTGGTTCAAAATATTAGAATATTTCACATTAATTCCCTTTAATTATCATCAATTCATAACTGGTGGCATCATTGATTAAATTCAGACGATTTTATTTAAAATCAGTATTCTTTTTGTTTTAAGAAGATTTTTTAATTCTTATCTTGTGATATAATCCAGTTTATAGTCAGCCGCTTCGAAAATTCATTCCTGAATTGAAATCAAGAATGAGCACTGCACTTCGCTTGATCGACGTGAACATGCACACAATAAAAGGGAGGAAAGGGACTTTGCACAGTATAAAAAGACAATATTTCTTAATTTAGCTTTTATCTTTCTTAATGTTTACGAAAATGCAGTATAACCGCTTCCGAGCGATTTCGAACAGCATTCTTTTAACTTTAGAAGCCTTCGCAACCAATAGATTTCATAGATTTAAAGAAGCCTGTATGCGTAGTTTTTATTTATTGAAAGAATAAATAAAATATTAATCTATATTTCAGCAAGTCGAAATTTCGAAATAACTTTAATATATTTGTTTTTTCTTGGTAAAAAGGTGATAAAATTGCTGCGCCATACGAATTTCTGAATTCAGTAACACACAAGTTAAATATAACACAACAAATGGTGTCAGAAACAGAAAACGTACATTGCTAGTTCGTATATAAAACTTTATTTAATTATCTAGAAAACACATCAAACGAAATTTCGAATTAATTATTTTTATATGTATCAAAAACAAAAAAATCCTAGATCGTCTTTGATGGAAAAATAGTTTATGGACTCAAAAATGTTCAAAAAGAATATGATAAAATTCACATAATTTTGTATTTTTTTTATTCTGTGTCAAATATTTTGTAATGTAGTTAAACTTTAATTAAAATGTCACTTTAAAGTATAACAGAAAAAGTGTTATGTAATAGACGCGATGAAAAAGAATATTCCCATCTTTTAGATATTTAATGTTGTCACATTTTTTATATATACTTATGATGATGTAATTAACAAATCATCACATATAATTAATTATTCACATTTTAAAGTAAAATTCTCTTTTTTACATATATATCTAGATAAAATTTCCTTCCATTTAAAAATATATTATTCTTTTCACTTATTTTGCATTAATAAATATCATTCTTTTATTATACCAACACAACTTGTTCCATTTACATTACTCAAGGGAAGCAGTACCTTTTAAGCTATTTTTCAATTTTGAATAATACTGTAATATCTGTGGTGGCATTACATTTAATAATAAAGAGCAAATATAATGTTTAAAAAAATCTTGTAGAACAGCGTAATTAACTAAAATTTAAATACAAAATAATTAACTTTTTAAAAATCCCTACTACTTTTTTAAATATGGATATTTCTGTTTCATTTTGTTTCCTCTGTAATGGAGGCCGGTGACGTAAGTTGGTGTGGTAGCGTGTAACTTCAACGGCCGAGTCTTATTAAATACAAAGAAATATTTATTGTATTAAAAACAATTAAATGATGATTCTCTGGATTAGATTAAGATATATACACAACGTTTTAAAAATAGGGTTCGATTACAGCTTTCAATAAATTGTCAATTGATTCAAGTCCAGTCACCGAGTGGCAGATCGCTTTCAATGAAATAGTCTCTATTGACTCAGAGACCGAAGTTTTTCGTCAGGTCGACGAATACGTGAGAGTCTCTTTGGCTCCGAATAATTTTCATTCGGGAGAAGATAGAGTCTTAAGCTGCGTACTGACGCGTATTTTGCCTACTTCTCCAGTTTTCTTGGAAAATCTTTTATTCTGCAGGGTTCTGCGGTTTATTGACAAAAGAATGAGGGGAATCAACAATGGGTCAGGAGATAAGGAGCTCGACTCTACTTGAAGGAAAGGTTCCTCTTTTGCCGGACATCAGTCCCTTTCCTGCTAAAGTAGTTAAAAATCAAAGACACCGCGTTGCCACAAAAACGATGCCGACACTGATAACAGTTAGAAGGATGGTGCGGTCGCAGCCTGAGGCGTTCGACAGAATATCACCTCTCTTGTCGATTCTCAGCCGAGGTTTAGGAACATCCGGGGTTTTCTCCGAAGTGGAGAGACTTCCCAGCCGCCTGGCTTTCGTTCCTACCGTGCTCAGGAAGATGTTCCGAAGTCACTAACCCGTGAGAGAGTTCTCCTCTGCACGGCCAAAATCTGCTTGAAGTCTCAACTTCAAAAAACTCCAGAGAATGCTCTTGCATCTCTCTTTATCAGCTCCGTTCTCTGTCCAGAACAAAAGTCAACCCCATTAGCCACTCAAAATCTGTAGTTCGTGATCTCATAAACAAGATCGCTCTCTATAGGATGCAGTGAGAAACATGACGTCAATGTAAGATGCAGTTTCACTTTCTCGTTCACGCGAAGTGGGTGGGCCAGAGGTGACCGCGTGAGGATGAAAAGAATATTTTCTCTCGCTAAATAAAGGAGTATCCTTCACTTTACTGTCAACAGTGAAGATCGATAGATATTTGTTTCATATTTTGCGATTTTTTCTTGGACTCTGAAGAAATTCTGAGTCTAGATGATTTTACATTAGATTCCCTATACTGGTTTCTGCCTTGTATATTGAGACTTTCAATGTGAGATATTGTCTATTTCTCACACCGCATTGTTTTTAATATACTACATATAACTGTGCATGGATTTTTAGATGTATGGGATATTACGTTTAATATGAATTTTTTTATCTCGAGTATAATAAAAAAAATCAAGGAAATTGAACAAACTCATAATTTAAATCTATAACTAGTTGGATGTGCCAATCCCAAAACTTTCTTCTATCTTATACATCTTAATATTTCAAAACCTAGTTACACATGTTAATACTTCAATATTATTAGTTCAATACTATACCAACTTTGATTTTCATCTTAAATTTCTGCTCAAGTCAATTAAACGGACTAAAAACGAGTTAATCTATATCATGATATTTGTTAAAATTATTAATTTTTCCTTATTCTGTCGTTATCAGCTGTTTGCGAATAGCCGGCATAGCAGGAAGCAAGTTCCCGCCGCTGCATGAGCCGCCGATGCACAATAGAACTACGAAAAATCAAGAAAAGTATACAAAAACCGCTAGCACGGAGCCCCTTTACCGCGCAATATTTCCAAATTCAAGGAGAACCTGTTGGCCAAAGCCAAAAACAAGCACAAACATTTTGGTTCAATTGTATGCATAATTTTATACGCTGTTCGATGGTACAATAATGAAAATGGCACAGAGATCGGAGTTATAGCGCCCCCTTCTTTCGGAATTTTTTCAAGTTCAGGGAGGACTTGTTTGCCATAGCCAGAAACATGCACAAAAAATTTGGTTCAATTATATGGATAACTTCATACACTTTTCGATGGTACAATAATGAAAATGGTACAGGCATCGCAATTATAGTGCCCCCTTCCGGCAGAATTTTTCCGAATTCAGGGAGGACCTTCGTGACATGACCAAAAATAAACACATAAAATTTGGTTCAATTCTATGCATAACTTCATACACTTTTCGGCGGTACAATATTCAAAATGGCACAAAAATTGTACAAAAATCGCTATTACAGCGCCCTCTACGAGCGATTTTTTTACAAATTAAGGGAGGACCTCCTTGCCATAGCCAAGAACTTAAAATTTTTTTTTGATTCAATTCTATGCATAACTTCATACACTTTTCGATGGTGCAATATTCAAAATCGCACAAAAATCGCTATTACAGCGCCCCCTACCGGCGAATTTTTTCCAAATTCAGGGAGGACCTGCTTGCCATAGCCAAAAACTTAAAATAAAAATTTGGTTTAATTTTATGCATAACTTCATACACTTTTGGACGGTACAATATTCAAAATCGCACAAAAATCGCTATTACAGCGCCCCCTACCGGCGATTTTTTTCCAAATTCAGGGAGGACCTGCTTGTCATATCCAAAAACTTAAACTAAAAATTTGGTTCAATTCTATGCATAACTCCATACACTTTTGGATGATACAATATTCAAAATCGCACAAAAACTGTTATATCAGCGCCCCCTACTGGCGAATTTTTTCCAAATTCCGGGAGGACCTGCTTGCCATAGCCAAAAACTTATAATAAAATTTTGGTTTAATTCTATACATAACTTCATACACTTTTTGATGGTACAATGGCGACAGACAGACGGACTGACGGACAGACGGACAGACGGACGGACGGACAGACGGACAGACGGACAGACGGACACACAGACAGACAGACATTTTCTATAAACATGTTTTTTGGAATCTCTGACCCCTAAAACATGCAAATCCGTCGAAAACCGGAAGTCGAAAAAAATTTCGATTACAATACTTTCTTCTATTGAAGATAGAAGAAAGTAAAAAAAATAATTATAAACTTGAATGCTAAATCCATGCACATAAATATTAAATACACCATGGAAAACAAAAAAATTTCAAACTTCTATCTGAATTAGGAAAAAAGCTTCAGCATTTATTGAACAAGCAAGTTACGAAAACATGAACATGAAGAAAAATCAGTTTCAACTTTTCATTTTCAAAAATAACATGTTTTAACTTCTAACTTGTGTGAAGTTCAGGCACAGTTTTATCAAACACGCAAATTAAAGTACATATAAACCCTTGCATATAATTTACTTAAATGTAATAAGTGAGGTAATGTTTTAAAATCAATAATCACCGAAAAGTTTCAAATGAGAAAATTATCTCATTTGAATTATTTATATAAAATATTACTTACTAATAATATGTATCATGAAAAACAAGAATAAGTTTCATATACATCCTTATCTATACTTCTATACTAATATTATAAAGAGGTAAAAATTGTTTATTTGTAGGAGATAAGCTCTGGAACTACCGAACCGATTCCAAATGTAATTGTATCAAAATGATGGTGTTAGTCCAACTTAGAACATAGGCCATATCTTATGTCCGTGCCACGTGCCAAAAAGGGGAGCAGGAGCAAAAAACGTTCTAAAAATGCGATTTTTGTGTTACTGAAGGGCCTAGAAACATGAAATTTGGAATGGTAGTTACTTATAAGATACTAATGATCTCTAAGGACATTTCTTAAAAAAAAAAATCGAATTAAAAAGGGGTGAAAATGCGGGAAAAACGTTCTAAAAATGTTCTAAATGGCAATTTTTGTTCAATTTCAGGAAGTACCAAACCGATTAAAAAAAATAATGGTGTAAAAATTATTATGATAACACTTGCTCCAATATAGGCTACATTTTATGTATGAGCCACTACCCCTAAAGAGGGGCAGGAGAAGAAAAACGTTCGAAATTGCAATATCTGTGTTATTGAAGGGCCCAGATACATGAAATTTGGAATGGCAGTTACTTATAAGATATAAATTATCTTTAAGAACATTTTTTAAAAAATTCGAAATTTAAAAGGGGTGAAGATGAGCGAAAAACATTCTAAAAAACGTTCTAAATTGCGATTTCTATGCAATCTCAAAAAGTACCCAAACGATTTCGAAAGTAATGGTTGGAAATTGATGATGACAGCCCTTGCTCCAATATAGGATCTATTTCATGTCGGCGACACTACCACCTTGCTGTTTCATCGTAAAAAACGTTCTAAATTGTGATTTTTGTGATACTGAAGGGGCTAGCAACTTGAAATTTGGCACGGTAATTACTTATGAGATGTAAATACTCTCTGAGAAAAGTTCCTTAAAAATTTGAAATTTAAAAGGGATGAAAATGGACGAAAAGCGTTCTAAAAATATTCTAAACAAGGATTTCTAAGCAATCTCAGGAAATAAAAACCAATTTCAGAAGTAATGGTTTCAAATTGATGATGACCGCTCCAGCGTAGCCTATATTTTACGTTTTTGTCACTACCACCTGTGTGTTACAGGAGCAAAGGATGTTCTAAATTGCGTTTTTTGTGTTAGTGAGGGGGTCTAACATTTTAAATTTGGAATGGTATTTACTTCAAAGATGCAAATGCTTTCTAAGAATTATCGAAAGAAAATTCCAAATTGAAAAGGATGAAGTGAGCGAAAAACGTTCTATAAGCGTTCTAAATTACGATTTTTATGCAATTGTATGAAATAGGAAACCGATTTTAAACATAATGGTT
Source organism: Maratus speciosus (assembly GCA_963932465.1). NCBI lineage: Eukaryota > Metazoa > Arthropoda > Arachnida > Araneae > Salticidae > Maratus > Maratus speciosus. Next base: position 578,400,419 of record OZ010793.1, read on the forward strand.
GTAAATTGATGGTGGAAGAACCTGCTCAAACATAAGCTATATTTTATGTCGGTGCCACAACCACTAGAGGGTTGCAGGAGCAAAAAAACTTTCTAAATTGCGATTTCTGAGGTACTGAAGAGGCTAGAAACTTTAAATATAGCACGGTAGTTACTTATAAAATATAAATGTCCTCTAAGAACTGTCGAAAGTAAATTCTAAATAAAAAATGTGTGAAGCGAAGGGAAGGAGGGAAAAGCATTCTAAAAGAGTCCTAAATTACGATTTCTATAGAATCTCAGGTAATAATAAACCGATTACAGAAGTTATTGGTTGCGAATCAAGCGTGATAGTCCCTGATCTTATACGGACTATATTTTATGCCGGTGTCACTACCACCTGGTTGGAAGGAACAACAAGAAAGCCTTTAAAAACATCTAAATTCCGTTTTCTATAGAATATTAGGAAATACCAACCGATTTCAAGGTTAATGTTGGCAAATTATTGGTGACAGTCTCTGTTTCAACATTTTTCGAGACATTCTATTTCAACTCTCTTTCGGCATTTTATGTTCGTGCCTCTAACACCAGAGAGGTGGTAGACTGTTAAACAAGAAACTTAGAATTTGACATGATGGTTAATTTTAAGATGTAAATGTGTTAAGATGGTTTTTAAAAAATTCAAAACTTCAAATGAATTCTGAAATGAGCGTATGAAATGAGCATAAAAGTCTCAAAATACTTTCTAAATTATCATTTAACTAGAAAGATAGCGCGTCAAAAATGACGAAAAATGAGATATCAAGATATATATAGTTTTCTCTATTTCACCAAGGCCCCTATACTGGAAAAGTACCGAGAAATTAATTTTTGTATTCGGCTATGTAAAGCACACTAAAATTGGACAGTTATGAGCTCAGTTAGTACAGCGCCTTCAAGTGGCGATCATTTTATTAGTAAAATTGGATTGAAGTTGTAAAGACGTACATTTCCGTACATTACACTTTAAATTTTGACCCATAGATTTTGAAAACAAAAACCTTAAATGCACCCGGTTTAAATTTCGGTGATCTCGATTATGAAAAATTAGGTTTCAATGGGAATTTCGGCAAATTAGCCAGCTGTCGCAAAGTTGGCGTCTTATATAGCAACTTAATTTTGTCGCCAAATTTGGCGATATCATGCCAAGTTGGTCAAAATTTGGCTCTATTGTAGTAAGCTATTGTGGCTGCTATTAGTACTTCTCAACAATTACCCATTGTTGAAGCTCATACCGAGTTTTTTCCATAGGAATCCTAACATGGCCGCGATGATTGATGTTCTCCAACCGGAATTGTGAGGGACACACAGTGACTTGGATTTTATATAAATAGATCGGAATTAGTTTTTGTTCTTCTTATTAATTAAAATCTCATTTCTATATATTGCACTTTTATAATGAAGTTTAGTCAAACTGTCGCTTAATTTGTAATTTTTGAATTATTCCAAATAGTGTTCTTCTAATTAAAAAAAAAAGGGCCTATATCCCTCGTGTTGATAATTGGCCGACAAAAATACAACCAACCAATCTAATAAAAAATAGTCATGCAAATATCACTAGGCCTATTTCAACTATTATGCGAGCAAAGCCGCGGGGTTTGCTAGTAATATTATAAATGTCAATGTGTGTCCGAAAGTTTGAATGAAGTCAACATCAAAAGGGATGAATTAATGTCTTTGTACATTTGCATGTACATAGATTAGAAACCAGAAATGAACATAGGCTATGCTTCATTTATTTTATTCGCTTATTTTCCTTAATATTTCAAAATTTCATTATTTTTCATACAGAGTCAATTGACAATTTTTCTGCAAAATTTAACCATCTCTCTTTTTTCGTTGTCAAAAATAAAAAATCGGAATAATAATTTCTCCTCGGTAATTAATTTTAAATTGAAGGAATTTCACACGAAAAAAATGAAATAAATAAACTTAGAATAGATACTTTCAGTATGATGTTAATCATAACTTTTGCTTGGAAATTGACTCCAAACATTCGGTTGCAACGTTGTATTTTCTATTTGATGTGTATATTTTAGTTATAATTTATAGCTGTATCTCACAGATAAGTTTTGTAATACTTTATAAGCAGTGGTAAGATTTTCTACCAGTTATATTAAATAAGAAATGAAACATAGCAACCGTTTCTTTGGAAGTTTATCGCCTGTGCATAGATAATGAAAAAATTTCAATTTTAATTTAAAATGGAAAAAAAAGGTTTAAAAAAATGTTTGGGAAAAAATGGATAGTAAATGTCAATAATATGTACCGTAAAATTATCTATGATTCCGATAATGATGTCATGATTATCATCAAATCCCTGAATAAAAATTTCTTCTCAACAATTAATTTTTTATTAAAGATTTTTACGTCAAAATGAAAATGAAATAAAACATTAAGAATAAAAAAAAAAGATGAGTATATCGTCATATTGGAAATAAAACAGAAATGTTCAAGCATTTCTAAATAATATAAGTTGCATGAATCTGAATAAGTACAGAAAGCAAAAATATACAAATTTGACACCAAATACCAACTAAAATACACTCTTCTAATAGAATTTTCCCAGCATTGTTTCTTTCGTTTTACGAAGAGAGATTCATCGCGATTTTACTTGGCCCTACTTTTTTCTTTGATTGCAGTTTCCTTTTCGCGAGTGTTTATCATATTTGGCACAAAATTTCACTTTTTTATGACTGAATTATATTAAGGCCCTATAAATAAGAAATACCACAGTATCGTCTGTTATAAAATGTGATAAAGTGTTGGTTTATTACATACGTTTTTCATTATCAGGAGTGAAATGATTTTCTTAATTAATTTATTTATCTTCTTTTTAATGCTACGTGAACGATGTCACGGGTAACGGCTAGTTTAGTATAAAAATTTAAAAACTTATATGTAAGTCCTCATTTTTTAATTTTGAGGCATCTTTGCGTCTGAGAGGAAACTTAATTTTTTCCCGTTAAACTGTACTTGTTTTTCTCCATCTTTGGTACATGCGCCTAGTGTTTCCACAAGGCCAAATTTACCCAAACTGTTACGATTAAATCATACCATGACTTTCTGCCATGGAGGAAATTAAATAATCTGATATGTCGTCTTTTTGTTTGTTCACTAGTGATCTAAATTAACGAGTATTGCTGAGTGGGCGTGGCGTGACTTTAAATCCTGTCATCGCACATAAAATTTTTAATAACTTCTTTATTGTTAAAGAAACACCTTTGAATTTTCACCAGTTTATTTTAAAAGGATATAGTTATACTTTAAGCCAATAATAATAACAAAAAAGAAAAATCATGCGTGAAGCATAGATTATTAAACACTTTCCAACACGTCCTGAATGCTATATAATGGAAAAATTTAGTTTAGCAAGAAAACGCAATACATGCTGAAATTTCTCTTTCAGCAATTTATACTAATAGATAGAAACATGTTTGAGTATTTTCGTTCATCCCTGTATTTTATCTAGTACCTTTATTACACGCCACTATTTAGTTAAAATTTAATTCAAACTAAAACACAGTTAAAACTACTGAAATCATATTTCCGGAAATTATCATTCATAGACGGCCATGTATTCAAATCTTTACGTGACCCTGTATGCCACTTTATCTATATTCTACAAACATTTCTTAGTAAACTAAATGCAGTTCAGCATAAAAATGCATAACTCATTTAAAAACTACCTTTAAGCAATTTGCGCTCATACCCGATAAACCTTAACAATTCTTTTGAATAATCCTGTATATGAATTATAGCATTTATACACACCATATAGTATGCACAAATATAGTGAAACATAAAAGCGCATATCATAATTAAAAATGCATTTCCAGCAGTCATTGCTAATGTACAATACTTCGGATACACTATAGTATCTGAAATATTTTGTGTGTCCCTGTAAATGCTATGCACTTTGTATTATATATGAAATAACTTGTAAAACTCAGCAACGTATATCCATTTCATTATATATGAAATGTATTAGATGTAAATTTCCTACTGGGTGAAAAAAATCCGGACCAGGATTCGAACCAGGTATCTCCTGGCTGAAATCGGCAGTGCTCTACCATCTGATCTATCCCGGACGAATCTGGTGGAAATTTTTTCACCCAGCTAACCTTAATAAAGCTATCATTATCTGGTGGAACTTTTTCACCCAGCTAACCTTAATGAAGCTATATCATTAAGGTTAGCTGGGTGAAAAAGTTCCACCAGATTCGTCCGGAATAGCTCAGATGGTAGAGCACTGATGGCTTCAGGCAGGAAATCCTTGGTTCGAATCCTGGTCCGGACATTTTTTGCCCTGTTGGAAATTTACATCTAATGTGATTTATTTACCAATTAGAATAATTGTGTTAAAATCAATCTAGTATATATGAAATAGTTTAACATAATTAAAACATTCCGCAAATAATACCCCCCCCCCCCTCCCCATATAATTATACAACAGAATTCTTTTGTGTGGCCCTGTAAATGAGTAATAACTATTCTTTGCACCGCATATTTTACAAAATGCATATTTTATTGCACTTCATAAATGCATATCAATTTTATTATGTTTGAAGGCGTGTAACATCTTTAAAAATCATTTGAAACGATTTTTTTTCCATTGGCCGTAATGTCGGAATACTTTTGACTGCCCTGTAAATAAACTAAATATGCTACAAACTTCATTTGAAATAGGGATCATGCTATGGTAAACATCGATAACATCCAGAAATTTCAGTGCAATCCGAGTATATTTACGAGAGTTAGAACGCGGGCAGACGGTCAGACTATAAGCATAGATTAAACTTTGTGCGTAATAAAAAGCTAAAATCTTAAACAACGACTTTTACGTGCAAATAATGTACACAACGATAAAAAATAATCATACGATCGTTTCGAGGATTCTTCGATCACTTTCCTCAGTGAAAGAAAAAAAAAATACGTCAGACGGTCAGGCTGCCAGACAAAACCGAAGTCATAAACACTTTTCAACATCGTTGAAATATGGGACCTTCATTGGAACCTGTTGGTTATACAGAAATACTACTGGCAATCTAGACGCCAGTACTATTTCCGTATTTTAACGGAACATTTTCCCTGTAAATTACAGAAAAATTTCCGTTAAATTCCAAAAAAAAAAACGGAAAATTTTCTGTCATTTACCGGGAAAAAGTTCCGTTAAAATACGGAAATAGTGCTGGCGTCTAGATTACCATTTTAGTCCGTTTTTTTTTTTTTTTTACAGTGTACATTATATTACATGGAGAACATATTATAGTATTAACAAAAACAAAAACAAAAAAAATTAATAGTCCAGGCAATAGAGACCGTATAGGGACTCTACCTAGCAAAATTAATGGTAGTACTGGAAATCGGCTTTCTAGATGTTTTTTGGGTCGCTGAATCCGAATTTGTAACTTCCAACCAAAATTTCCTCCGGCAAACCCCCTCCCCCAAATTTTGGTAAAAAGCCCCCCAAAATAGGTTTTTATTAAAAAATTCCATTTTTTATTGTTTTAGGGGAAAAGTTGCTAGAAATTCAGAAAGTAGACAAAATTTGCAACAAATTAGATGTATGACATTATGACTTAGGATGAAGGGGAAGGGGGGATCTGCCTCGGAACATGCACCGCAGTGCTGCGTGGGCTAAGTTGCACAATTCCACTTAACCACTCACACGTTTATATTCGCCTTCCCATCTTCCCTCCGAACTTTCTCTATAAGGTTTACTTTAAGTTTTTTGGGTCGTTGAATCCGAATTTTTAACTTACCCCCAAAATTCACCCCCCCCGAACCCCCCCAAATAGTTGTTTTTAACTTAAATTTCTTATTGTTTTTGGCGAAAAGCATTACAAAATTCAGAAACTAGACAAAATTTGCAACAAATAGGATACATGACATTATGACGTAGGATAAACGGGGAGAGAGGGGGCTGCCTCGGAACATTCCCCGCGCGCTTTTCTCAAAAACCAATTTTTTTCAAAAAATCAATTTTTTTTTTTTGGGGGGGGGGGGGGTTGCCGGGTGAAATTTTGGTGGGAAGTTACAAATTCGGATTTAGCGACCCAAAAAACATAAAGTGAGTCGAAATCCAGAACTAGTATTAATTTTGCCAGATAAAATCCCCTATTGCCTGGACTTCATAATTTAGTGCACGTAGCGCCGCAGTGCATGTTCAGAGACAGCCCTCACCCTCCCCGTTCATCCTAATTCATAATGTCATATATCCTATTTGTTGCAAATTTTGTCTAGTTGCTGAATTTCGTAATGCTTTTCCCCTAAAATAACAAGAAATTTAAGTTAAAAACAACTATTTGGGGGGGGGGAGAATTTTTGGGGGGAAGTTAAAAATTCGGATTCAGCGACCCAAAAATCTTAAAGTAAACCTTATAGAGAAAGTTCGGAGGGAAGATGGGAGGGCTAATGTAAACGTGTGAGTGGTTAAGTGGAATTGTGCAACTTAGTTTACGCAGCACCGCGCGCATGTTCCGAGGCAGATCTCCCCTTCCCCTTCATCCTAAGTCATAATGTCATATATCTAATTTGTTGGAAATTTTGTCTACTTTCTGAATTTCTAGATACATTTTCTCTAAAACAATAAAAAAATTGATTTTTTTTTTAATAAAAACCTTTTTTTTTGGGGGGGGGGGGTGCTTTTAACCAAAATTTGGGGAGGTTGCCGGGGGAAATTTTGATGGGAAGTTACAAATTCGGATTCAGTGACCCAAAAAACATCTAGCAAGCCGATTTCCAGTACTACCATTAATTTTGCTAGGTAAAATTCCCTATTTCCTGGACTATAAGGTGATTAGTACATAGGGCCACTTTAAATATTTGTCTCCGAAATCAAAATTTTCAGCTGTAAAATGTCGTACGCCCCCTTAATAATGTGTCATTAAACATTTGAACAGTCAATCTGTGCCAAATTTCAATAGGTTTGACATTTTCTTGTGTTGAAATTTTAATATTTATAATTTGTGCAACCAAATTAGGTTCGCTGTTTTTACTCAAAATGCTAGCGACTAAATAAATTATTGTATAAGCAATAAAAGGATACCTACAAAATGGATTTTTAGACCTTAAAAACTTATCATATATATCTATGACAACAAGTATAGAACGAATTTTATAGACATGAAAAAAATCTATTTGATTCACATTTATAAGCGTTAAAATTTTTATTAACTTTTACCTTTTCAATAGCAAAATTCAATTCAAACAAAATAATTTCATTTAATATTTAAATTTATACGTCCGATACCAAAAACTCGTTTGGAGTAAAATTTTTGGATTTTAAATTATTCACATTTTTGACCTTTCTAATGTTAAAACTGTTTTACCTATTTTAATATTTATTTTTCAAGTTTATATTTTCACCAAACTGTTTTTTTTTTTTTTTTTAAGAACGCACTATTTAAAAACTATTGGAAAATTATTGTTCGTATTAATTTAGTGTGAAGGTAGCGCACAAAGAAAAAAAAAGTCAAAAGAGAGAATAAAAGTACAGTAGAATCTCTTTTATCTGAAACTCTTTTAACCGATATCCAGCTTTTTTTTTTACTATCACATTCCTTGTACACAAAATCCATTTCGAAAGATTCCTTTTTTTTTACTATCACATTCCTTATATGCAAAAGATTCTTTTTTTTTTTTTTTTTTTTTTTTTTAACTACTATATTCCTTGTGTGCAAGCGGTCCTTTCCGAACTACGAGTACATATAAATATTTTCGATCCCCTTTCTTAGAGCTTCTTTGAATTTAACTTGAACTCCCGTAAGCTGTGAAGTGGAACGAGGAAAACGGACAAATCAAATTCTGAAGCTTTTAAATGTTTTGAAAAAGGTTTGGAATGTCTGGAGCAGCAGAAAGAATGTGATACTGGTGAAATAATAATATTAAAAATTTCCGTGACAGAGCTTCAAAGCAAAGGCAATCGAAACTGCGATAAACAAACCATTTTTTCAAACCCTTGTGATATATCTAAAAGGTACTTAATTTCAAAATTAAAATTCAGGTAATTTATTCTTGTTTCTATTTTGCTGTTGCTTTATTTTTATTAAGCCATTGTTATCATAATACGAAAGATTGCATATATTTCTCCTTAATCTTAAAATTGAAGCATTCTCGATTACCCGAAAATTTCGATTTTCCGAAAGAGGGTCGGCCCCCAATTACTCCGGGTAATCGAGGTTCTACTGTAGATTTATTTGCATTCAATTAATACTGGTTTAATTTTTATTATTATTATTATTGTTATTTGTAGCAGAATTAGTAGGACGAGAGGGGGTAACTTTTTTTCATATGAGACCACACATATATTTAAATGATAAATAAAATTCTTTTTTGTTAAAAAAAATTAAAGAGAAGGCGTAAAAAAGTTTTTATGATCTAAGAAATGTTTTTATAATATACTTATTAGTTATTATTATGACATCGTCATTGGTTTTAAACAATGGAAAATTTAAAATACCAAAAATTAAGATGATACATATACCAAATAAACATGAAAAAATCAACATTAAAGTATGTACAATAATATTATTCTTTGAATGGCATTGTTAGTCAAGGCAATTGTATTACAGTATCATACCAGAAAGAAATAATCACTTTTCATGGAGGCAACTCAATTTTATATATAAATCAAATATTCAGTTTTTTTAACCCCATAATTCTCGCTCCTGTCATATTCACGGGCTGTAACTTTTTAAAGATTTAATCAGATTAGCTTGATTCCCACCAATTTTATAAAATAGTGTAATTAACTTTATTATGGTATCCTTTTACTTGTCATTAAATAAGGTGAATCTTTCTTTTTCAAAAAAGTGGTGCCAATAAGCAATTTGAATTTTAAACCCGTAATTTAAAGCGACCGTTAAGGGGTTAAGGAAAAAAACAACAACAAAAAAAGCAATTTAACAAATTACAACGACCATTTGGAAAATGATTTTTTCAAAGACTAAAATTTAAGACATAAAAAATCGCACGGAGTTGATCCGACATTACGTACGCCATGAATTAAACGATAACATTCTTGGACCTATCATGAACAAATTTTAAAAGAAATTTCAGTTTTACAATTTTCGGTACTGTAAATTTTTAAACTTCTACGGAGCTGGTCATACATTATACGAACGCCATGAATTAAAGATTAATAGTGTTATTACACGTAAAAATTGCAAGCAAGAAAAATCGCCTGCGACTCGTCAGATTTCTTATGAAACTTAGGTAATAGCCAAGCATTTCATTGGCTGTTCGGGAAAAGGCTTTTCTATCATCAGATTTCCAAAAAATCACACGACCCATTTTAAATAACATTTCATTCTTAAACTTCTAAACATCTGACAATATTACTTTTTATACCGTCGGATATAGAAAAAAATGTACTTTTAAATGCAATTTGTTTGAAAGCTGTATCTCAATTTGTTTCTGATTTATTAATTTTTTTGTAGTTTTTATTACTTTTTTGTCAAAGTGGCAACACTCTGTTGTCCATCGTTGTTGAAACCAAAGGGAAGTACAGATTACTGTATAGACCAATCAGATAACGAATAAATTGCGGATTGAACCAATGAAAACGTTCAGATATGCTTTTGATTTCCTACCCTGACGAGAACAATAACCATTAACCATTTTCCCAAATGGTTAAAAAAAAAAAAAAAAAAAAAAAAAAATCGAAAATTCGCACGTTTTAAAGTATTTAAAACATTTCTCTTTACAAATAGTTCAATTAAATCTCTAGACAGCAAAGAATTCATGCGAGTATTTTTTTTACGAAGAAAAATAATCGGTACATTTAGTTTTCAAATTCAAAATTACATTTTTTAAAACAATAAAAACATCTAGAACTGTTAAACTAACATAAGTAGTTTATTATCCATGGAAATAACAAAACCATAATAAAATGAACTGCATTCATACTTTAAACATCTCTTTAAAAATATTTATGCATTGAAACAAGATGAGAAATCATGCCCATGTTTTCCAAAAATATTTCTTATTTCAAATTTAAGAAATCTATATATTTTGTTTAATAACCATTTTTTTTTACTATCACATTCCTTGTATACAAAATCCATTTCGAAAGATTATTTTTTTTTACTATCACATTCCTTGTATGCAAAATCCATTTTGCATACAAGTACATACATATATATTTTGTTTAATAATCATTTTATTCCGCCCTTTTGATTAGATTACTTGATGGACACTTAGAAAAGTCTAATTAAGCATTTTTCTCATAAACTGCTACGTCACTTAAGAAGCTCTTTTGTCGCTAAATTTATGCACAATGCCAATTAAATTTAATGTGAGTGTGCGGTTAAGATTTATTGATTTACTACATTTTACGAAGTGAATATTTCCAACTGAACAAAAAAATCCCAGTCCGGTAATCGAACCCACATTCTTGGTTTATGTGACCAATGCTCCGTTTAAGCTAACTGGGCCGACAACATGCGAGCATATTTCACCCAGATAACCTTATTGGTAATAAAATCTGGTCTATCGTGTAGGTAGCTCAACAGAATAAACCGCAGATAAAGGAACTCCATATAAACGATGGGAACGTAGATAAACTATTATTTTAACACAATCAAACTGATTGGTAAAGTTGTCATACGAATTGAATATTTCCGACTGAGCGAAAAATGATAACTTTACCAATCAGTTCGATTGTGTTAAAATAATAGTTTATCTACGTTCCCATCGTTTATATGGAGTTCCTTTACATGCGGTTTATTCTGTTGATCTGTCTACGTGACACACCAGATGTTATTACCACTACGGTTATCTGAGCGAAATATGCTCGCCTGTTGTCGTCCCAGTTAGCTTAAACGGTAGCGTAATTGTCCCGTAAGTCAAGGATCTAGATTCGATTCCCGGACTGGGCATTTTTTCGCTCAGTTGGAAATATTCAATTCATATGATAACTTTACCAATCAGTTTGAATGTGTTAAAATAATAGTTTATCTACATTCCCATCGTTTATATGGAGTTCCTTTACATGCGGTTTATTCTGTTGATCTGTCTACGTGACACACCAGATGTTATTACCACTACGGTTACCTGAGCGAAATATGCTCGCCTGTTGTCGTCCCAGTTAGCTTAAACGGTAGCGTAATTGTCCCGTAAGTCAAGGATCTAGATTCGATTCCCAGACTGGGCATTTTTTCGCTCAGTTGGAAATATTCAATTCATATGATAACTTTGCCAATCAGTTTGAATGTGTTAAAATAATAGTTTATCTACGTTCCCATCGTTTATATGGAGTTCCTTTACATGCGGTTTATTCTGTTGATCTGTCTACGTGACACACCAGATGTTATTACCACTACGGTTATCTGAGCGAAATATGCTCGCCTGTTGTCGTCCCAGTTCGCTTAAACGGTAGCGTAATTGTCCCGTAAGTCAAGGATCTAGATTCGATTCCCGGACTGGGCATTTTTTCGCTCAGTTGGAAATATTCAATTCATATGATAACTTTACCAATCAGTTTGAATGTGTTAAAATAATAGTTTATCTACGTTCCCATCGTTTATATGGAGTTCCTTTACATGCGGTTTATTCTGTTGATCTGTCTACGTGACACACCAGATGTTATTACCACTACGGTTACCTGAGCGAAATACGCTCGCCTGTTGTCGTCCCAGTTAGCTTAAACGGTAGCGTATTGGCCCCGTAAGTCAAGTATCTAGATTCGATTCCCGGACTGGGCATTTTTTCGCTCAGTTGGAAATATTCAATTCATATGATAATTTTACCAATCAGTCTGAATGTGTTAAAATAATAGTTTATCTACGTTCCCATCGTTTATATGGAGTTCCTTTACATGCGGTTTATACTGCTGAGCTGTCTACGTGACAGACCAGATGTTATTACCACTAAGGTTATCTGAGCGAAATACGCTCGCCTGTTGTCGGCCCAGTTAGCTTAAACGGTAGCGTATTGGCCCCGTAAGTCAAGGATCTAGATTCGATTCCCGGACTGGGCATTTTTTCGCTCAGTTGGAAATATTCAATTCATATGATAATTTTACCAATCAGTTTGATTGTGTTAAAATAATTGTTGGAGAACAGCTCCGGCTTCCCTGCAAAAATTACACTTATTGTTAACACGATAGCGTCCAAAATATTTGTCGTATCGACACAAAAAACTAAATGGACGTTGGTAGTGCCAAAATCTCGGTGCGTATTGAAAATCATAAATATTCGTCAACCCTAACGGCATGAAATGTCTGCTCAAAATTTTCCCATAGAGATGACATTGCGGGTTTAAGTCTATATATTTGAAAGATAAGGCTTTTTTTTTTTTAGGCATCTACCTTGAGCTTTTTTCTGAACCAATTTTAATAATTCTTTTTTTAAATGAAAGCTGTTTCTTTGTAGATTTGCGGCACTATTTTTTTTTTTTTTTTTTTTTATTCCCATTTTTATATTTAAATTTAAAACTAAAAAATTTTCTGTGATTTTTTTTTTTTTCAAAAGGGTAGCAATCGGAATACTTCCATTGTTGTAAAGAAAAGAAAATTAATAAAGTATGTTTATCTTTATTGATGCCAATTTCTAATAAAATTCAAAATTAACTTTGTAAAAAAGGGGAACAGAAAATGACGTCACGCTTTAAAACAACACAAAATTTTCCCTCAAAAAGTTATTACAATTCAATACATCTTCACTCCACTGAGTTTGAGACGCTATGTGAAATGCTTCAATGAAGGTAAGTGACATCATATTTAAATGAAAACCATCATTTTCTCTGATAAAACGAAATATTTTACTACGAACGCCTCTAAAAGATATAAATTTCAGGAATTTTACTCGCCGATACAGAGATTAGAATCACAAGTCAAGAGGGCGAATGTTCACATACAAAGTCGTAGTTGTCAAACTTGATTTCAAGTTTGGAAATACAGTAGAGCGCCGATTATCCGAATTCCAATTAACTGAACTTCCAATTATCCGAACAGCCTATTTCTCTGAAAAAAAAAAAAGATTTTTTAAATAAACTTCCAGTTATCCGAACATCCTATTTCTCCCAAAATGTTTTTCAACCGAGCTCCCAATTATCCATTGGCTAGGAATAAAATTTTAAATAAAGAAAAAACTGATAGTGGATCAGAAAATATGGATTGTAAAAACAATAAAGGATATGGAAAGAATCCTAAGCTATGAACAAAATGAAATTAACGAGTGGTTAAATAGTGAAGTATACATGACCCTGGATATCAGATTTTAAATGATGATGAGATTGTGAATGATATTCATGATGAAAAAAAATCAAGAAAAGGAAAATGAATGCTCTGAAAAAATAACCCAAATCCATCACATAACGAAGCCTTTGAATGTTTGGAAACAGCTATGAAATAGCTCGAACGGTAGAAGAACGCTGATCCTATGTGGCCTGAGATATAAATTGACTTTCAGAAGTTTTACTTTCTACGTCCGTAACGACCACTTTTTCTTTTTTTTCAGTGCGAACCTTTTATTCTCCATAACCTAATAAATCGATGCAATTCATTTTGAATTTTCAATTAAGAGGAATGAAAAGAAATCGAATACGGGGAACACGATTTTCGGTCTTAGCCGCATGGTAACGGATTTCGTATTAGCCGCATGTCTACGAGTGATAAATCAAAGAAATCGAGAAAAATATAACAGGGTTTTGTACGGATCAGGGTATTTTCCAGGAGAGTTTTCAGTATTTGTTTTATAGAAAAAGAAATCTAGGCTAAACTGGTAAAATTTTGCATTCTTATAAGGATTTTTTGAGAGATTTTTTGTAAGAAAATAGCGGTGCAGAAGAATTTCCTGGTCGCAAAATTCCACGAGTCGTATGAACCCTGATATAATGTCATGCATGTATTACTTATATGTATGTATTCTTATGTATGTATGTTTATATTCAGACGTATGCATGTTTGTATTGGAAAATTTTCGCAATCGGGTTAGTAAACAATTTCATAATTTAGCGAGCGTTGTTTGATGCGGAAATTTAACCATTTGGTGGCGGTCCCAATTACAGAAGGTTACTCATTTTTTTAATTCTCTGTAAATGAATGTGTTGCAACTGAAATGCACATGGACATTCTCCGTAACCTTCCAAATCGGTGCAATTCATTTTGAATTTTAAATAAAGAGAAATGAAAAGAAATCGAATACGGAGAATGCGATTTCGTTTATTAGCCGCATGGTAACGATTTCAGTATTAGCCGCATGGCTACGAATGATAATCGAAGAAATCAAGAAAAATATAATGCCATGTATGTATTACTTATATGTATGTATTCTTAAGTATGTACGGTTGTATTAAAACGTATATATGTTTGTATTGGGAAATTTCCGTAATAGGGTTTGTAGACGATTTCATTATTTAGTGAACGTTGTTTAATGCTCAAATTTAACTATTTGGTAGCGGTCCCAATTTCAGAAGGTTATTAATTTTTCTTTTTCATTCACCGTCAGTGAATGTGCTGCCAGTGAAATGCAAGTGAACATTTTCCGTAACTTACCAAATCGATGCGATTCACTTTGAATTTTAAATTAAGAGAAACAAAAAGAAATCGAATACGGAGAATACGATTTTGGACGTTAGTTGCATGATAACAGATTCAGTATTAACCGCATGGCAACGAATGATAATAAAAGAAGTCGAGAAAAATATAAAGTTATGTATGTATTACTTATATGTATGTATTCCTATGTACGTTTTTATTCAGAGGTATGTATGTTTGTATTAGGAAATTTCCGTAATCTGGTTGGTAGAAAATTTCATAATTTAGTGAGCGCTGTTTTATGCGCAAATATAACCATTTGGTAGTGGTCTCAATCAGAGAAGATTACTCATTTTTTTTTAATTCACCGTAAGTGAATTTGTTGCAACTGAAATGCGAGTGAACATTCTGAAGTGAATTAGATAAGCATTTTTGGCCTAGATGTACATTTGAAAAGTCCTTCCGGCCAGTGCCGGGAGGAAGAGGTAGCTTTCATAATCCTTATTTTAAAAAAGCCAACTTATATCATGCAAACACACGAAGCTCAATTTAGTGGAAACCGAATATAGGAGATTCAATACTAATTTTTATCAATATAATGAATGAGAATTTCGCGAAATTAGTCAGCTTTATCCAAGCTGCTTTTCTTTAAAGTAACTTATATTTGGCTGCCAAATTCGGCAATTTCTTAAAGTGCCTGTCATTTTAAGACAACATGGTGGATGAGGCTAAGCAGTGAACTTGGTCGAGACCTTAGTAATTGCTGTGCACATGCTCACTCACATCGGAATCGGTTAATATATAGGAGTGCTGTCGCATGCAAAAAATCAGATTTTTCAAATTCCACAATAGAAATTGAAACTGCTATATCTGAGCCATTTTTTAAGGTAAAGACAAACAAAAAATGCTCCTGAATCCTTATATCAAGATCAAATACTTAAGAAAGAAACCTTTTTCAATTTCTAATTTTTTTGCACCTCACTTTAAATATATATATATTTTTTTAATTTAATGGCCGCCATTTTGAAACAAGATGGCTGATGAATCTGGCCAGCGAACTTGGTCGAGGTGTTGATGTATACTATCCACATGCCTTCTTACATCGAAATAGGCGAATACGTGTGTTATCGCGTGACAAATACAAGATCGTTTCAAAATGTTAGCCATGCTAGAAATTCAAAGTGCTATAAATCAACCATTTTTTAAGATATCAACAAAAGAACAAATTTTCAGAAACAAAAACTGCTCCGGAATCTTTGTATCAAGGCCAAACACATAAAAAAAATCTTTTTCATTTTCCAATTTTTTAATACCTCATTTTGAATTTTAAATTTAATTTTTTTAAATGGCAACCCTTTTGAAACAAGATGGCGAATGAAGCTGGCCAACGAACTCGGTCGAGACATTGGTATGTACTATGTACAGACCAAGTTACATCCAAATAGGTTCATAAATACGCCTGTTATCGCGTGACAAAAATCAGGTCGTTTTAAAATGTCAGCCACAAGAGAAATTCAAAATGCTATTACTCAGCCATTTTTTTTAGATATAGACGAAAGAAAAACTGTTCCGGAATCTTTGTATTAAGGTCAAACACATACAAAAAAAATCTTTTTCATTTTCCAATTTTTTGGTATCTCATTTAAATTTTTTTATTATTTAATTTTTTTAAATGGCCGCCATTTTGAAACAAGATGGCGGATGAAGCTGGCCAACGAACTCGGTCGAGATATTTGTATGTACTATGTACAAACCAAGGTACATCCAAGTCGGTTCATAAATACGCCTGTTATTACGTGAGAAAAATCAGGACGTTTCAAAATGTCAGCCACGCTAGAAATTCAAAATGCTATAACTCAGCCATTTCTTAAGATATAGACGAAACAAAAACTGCTCCCGAATCTTTTTATCAAGGTCAAACACATAAGAAGAAAATATTTTTTCAATTTTCAATTTTTGGTACCACAATTAAATTTAATTTTTTCTTAAAAATTTAAATGGCCGCCATTTTTAAACAAGATGGCGGGTGAAGCTGGCCAACGAACCCGGTCGAGACATTGGTATGTACTATGCATAAACGAAGTTACATCCAAATCGGTTCATAAATACGCCTTTTATCGCGTGACAAAATTCAGGACGTTTCAAAATGTCAGCCACGCTAGAATTTCAAAATGCTATAACTCAGCCATTTTTTAAGATATAGACGAAACAAAAACTGCTCCGAAATCTTTGTATAAAGGTCAAATACATAAGAAAAAAATATTTTTCCATTTTCAATTTTTTGGTACCACATTTCAAATTTTAAATTTTTAAAAAAATTTTAAATGGCCGCCTTTTTGAAACAAAATGGCGGATGAAGCTGGCCAACAAACTCGGTCGAGAGATTTGTATGTACTATGTACACACCGAATTACATCCAAATCGGTTCATAAATACGCCTTTTATCGCGTGACAAAATTCAGGACGTTTCAAAATGTCAGCCACGCTAGAAATTCAAAATGCTATAACTCAGCCATTTTTTAAGATATAGACGAAACAAAAACTGCTCCGGAATCTTTGTATAAAGGTCAAATACATAAGAAAAAAATATTTTTCCATTTTTAATTTTTTGGTGCCACATTTCAAGTTTTACATTTTTAAAAAAATTTTAAATGGCCGCCATTTTGAAACAAAACGGCGGATGAAGCTGGCCAACGAACCCGGTCGAGACATTGGTATGTACTATGTACACACCGAATTACATCGAAATCGGTTCATAATTACGGGAGTTACAGTGTGACATAGGTCAGATATATATATATATATATATATAAATTTTGAACGGAGGGTGGTTTCGGGGTCTGGGGGTCATAATCGATGAAAATATACCAAAATTTTTTGAAATCGCTTTCCTCCGAACGGCTGCAATAGGTAGCTTTTTTGTAAAGAAAGCTACCTAAAACAGAAATATTTAGATAACAAAATAAAAAAGTCCTAAATACGTAAAGAAAAGGTAGCTTACTTATTTCTTGATTTTAAGATTTTAGCTAATTTTACGATAAAACACTAAGCTAAAATGCGAAGAACTCGATTAGAGAATAATCATCAGTGCTGAATTTCAGTGGAAATTTCGCCAAAATTGGCAGCTACAGTTAAAAGAAAGCAATTGAGATGAAAAGAGTTATTCAGCGTAATTCTATGTGGAAAAGTCACATAAAAATAACCCAGCTGCCTACAAGTAATTGCGCGAATAACGATATAACAATAACTCAGATGAACAAAAGTATCAAGTTTGATAGAGGAGTATAGTAGATTACACATGTGTGCGTGTTACATACGTGTTACAAACCTTTCCTTTATACCATATTAAATAAGTCTGGGCTATGCCAGACGTGCAAGTCTTTGAAGGGGCTTTGAAGTTTTCTGTCGTTAGTTCGAAGGATCCAGTTCCAATTTTTGATTGTCTCAAAGATCGGAGTTATAATAAACAAATCAAAATCGCTCAACACATCCCCGGTGGTTATTCTTTCTCTTTACCGTAGACACTCTTATTCAATGAATTCTCTTTACTTTTAACATTTCTGAATTATTTTAAAGAACAAAAAATCACGCTGCGTGAAAATTTTGATAATTCCGATATCAGATTTACAGTTGCGCAACAGAAAATACTTTAGTTATGCACTGAACAGCATTCGTCATTGCAAACAAAAGTTACAATTTTCCCTAAGTCAACTTTTATTATTGGAAAAGCAAGAGCTGAAAAAAGTAGGATAATCAAAGAAATTAGTAAAACAATCATAGAGCAGTTAGGATCAGAAGCTGTCAATCTTTTGGCACAAACAGTTACTGCTGCGCTTAATGTCGAAGGAAAGTTAATTCACTCAGTGCTTAAAAAGCTACCGTGTTTTAAATAGTTTGCTGATTTAAAAAGTCAGGCAGAAGGAAATCTACAGTCCAGCATGGATACAGTATTATTTATCTTTATTGACGAATTTTCAACTGTCGTCTTATGGCTGAACTTGAACAAAGATGTCGGAAAGGTACTTTGTTTAAATCCTTGGAGGTATTAGGTAGTTACATCGCGTAAAAGACATCCCTCTATATAAGACACATTCTATAAAAGACATTTTGGCTCTTCGCAGACAAAAAATGCTTAGAGCTTTTGAAAATTGCTTCACATTAACAAACTCATTGAGACAAAATGATGATCAGCAAAGACAGTTTCGAAAGACTCTATATCCGCTTTGCGTGGGTCAAGTTTCAGACTACTCTCATTCCTTATGCAACGGCGGAAAGCTACTCTGCTTCCGGCTCAACTTGAATGATTTCAAGATGCTACATGTCTTTTTTCCGAAAAGAAGCAAGCGAAAGAACATAATCAAGAAGTACTTCTTAAATCAAAGTGGTTAATGACAGAATGTTAGCCGACCACAATAATTAAAAGTAAGATGTAGGGAAGATGACCACGTGTTTGGACTTCAGGCTGCAGTTGGATGCAGAGTGATGTTACATACCAATATCTGGATGGAGTGGGGATTGATAAGCGGTGTACTGAGTACAGTAAAGGATACTGTCTATGACTCAAAATTTCAACCTCCAAGCTTGACACAGGCTATAATGGTTCATTTTGTTGATTATCATGCCACAAATTAGAATTTGAGCATTACCTGAGGCAACGGATGACTGAATTAAACACTAGAAAATGAGGATTCAACGGGTGTTATTTCAAATTTAAGTTTGTACTATTAAACAGTAATCATGAAAATTAACCTTTTTTTATTTAAATTTTAAAATGTTATGTGTTAAGTTTATACGACTCCATGCTCCAACATTTCGGCCTGACGGATACTAGTAGTTTATCTACGTTCCCATCGTTTATATGGAGTTCCTTTACATGCGGTTTATTCTGTTGAGCTGTCTACGTGACGCACCAGATGTTATTACCACTAAGGTTATCTGAGCGAAATATGCTCGCCTGTTGTCGTCCCAGTTAGCTTAAACGGTAGCGTAATTGTCCCGTAAGTCAAGGATCTAGATTCGATTCCCGGACTGGGCATTTTTTCGCTCAGTTGGAAATATTCAATTCATATGATAACTTTACCAATCAGTTTGATTGTGTTAAAAAAATAGTTTACTACATTATAATCCAAACTTATCATGAATTTAAGGGCACTTTTACTTTCATGGATTTAAGTGTACTTTTGAATTTGTATTGTTTTTTTATTTTTGTTCTTTATTTTATTTTTAGCTCACAGGCTATCAATGCCTAAGAGCTAATGTGCTCCCAGGTTTTGTATGCACGTATGTATGTACGTAACGCGAAAACTCTTGATAGAAATATCCGATTTGCTTCAGATTTTGTAAATAGGTTCATTCTGATAAGGCGCTTTATTAATTTTTTTTCTTGCAGAATTACCGGATTTGCTTCAAATTTTGTATACCGGTCCATTCTGATAAGGCGCTTCCCTGGTTAGAATTGGATGTTCATTGGTTAAGTATAAAGGGGGGTTAACCACCAACCCTTAATTTAGATAAAAGGGTTTCTCATGCAGAATTATCCGATTTGCTTCAAATTTGGTATACCGGTTTATTCTGATAAGGCACTTTCCTGATTATTTACCGTTTTGCTCAAAAAGAGCGAGTTCTATTTTATGAATAATCGACATAAATAAGAGACATAAATAAAATATATAATTAGTGTGAATAGCCTGTGAGCTCAAAGCCATCAGTTTAACTGAGCACTTTTCTTTTAAACTGTTATTTGTAGCGGAATTAGTCGGAAGAGAGAGAGAGAGAGAGAGAAGGTGTAAAAAAGCTTTTATATCGAAGAAATAGTTTGATAAAATGTTTATTAGTTATTATTACGTGGTTATTGATTTTATACAATGGAAAATTTAAAATAGTAAAAATGTAAAAATCAACATTCAAAGTTATACAATAATATTCTTCTTTGAATAACATTGTTATATGATGTATGCAAGGCAATTTTATTAGTAATTCACCAGAAAGAAATATCATCTTATACTCAAAGTAATGTCAGTTCACTGAATTTCAGCGAGGCGTAATACAATTTTGCATGTAAATCAAATATTCAGTGTTTTGAAAGGAATAAAAGAAAATATATGAAAAATTTATGTTTTATTACATTTACAGGATTTCGTTTGATAAATATTTCTGTTTAATCTCTAAACAGACAGTTAATAATTCTTACGAGTATCTTTTTATACAGAAAAATAATTGTTGCATTTAGTTTCAAATTCAAAATTATTATTTTTAAACAGAAACAACAAATCTAAAGTTGTCTAACTAACATAATATTTTGCCATCCAAGAAAGTAATAAAACCATAATAAATGAACAATATTAACACTTTAATAATCTGTTTAAAAATACTATCTATTCATTTAAATCAGCTGAACAATCCTGCCCACATTTTCCAGAAATATCTCTTTATTTTAAATTTAAGGAATCTGTGTATTTTATTTAATAACCATTTTATTCCACACTTTTGATTAAATTACTTGATGGAAATTTAGAAAAGTTTAATTAAGCGCTTTTCCCATAAACCGCTATGTCACTTAAGAAGTTCTTTTGTCACTCAATTTATGTACGATGCCAATTAAGTTTAATGAGAGTGAGCGGTTAAGATTTATTGATTTACTACATTATAAACTAAACGTATCCTGTATTTAAGTGTACTTTTACTTTCAACACTTAAGTGGAACTAAGTGACACTTTTAGAACTTAAAATACAGGTTGAGCCAAAACGATTGCCCTGGTTACAAAGGCGATGACTTTCTTATAAGTAACGACAGAGAGAAACTTAAGAGGCCACTTCAGTCACGGGAAGAAAGGAAAGCGCTAATGCTAAGTGTATGGGAGCGTTATTTTCAAATATCTCGCTCAAATTTTAATATTTTTGAGTGATTTTTTTGCATAGGATAGCTGAAGACAATCTATAACCAGGGTAGTTTTTACTTTTTCGATATCGGTTTCAGATTATTTTTTTAAAAAGTGCTATTACTTTCGAAATAATATAAATTTCGAAATACGGAAATGCTTTTGTTCACTTACTTGATCACACGACCGGAGCACCAACCAAAGAATGGCATATGATGTAATGCTCCGGTGGAAAATCCCCACAACAATCACCGATGCCGGACATCGGAAAGCACCCAAAATAACAAGGAAAATGGCACATATTCTGACGAATTTTCATAGTAAATCGTAAATTTACAAAACAGTTGATGTTGCTTTCCTCATAATAATAAAAATAAAAAACAATAGTGAAGTGATTTAAATGTATAACAAAAGTTAAGACTATAGATCCTTGTTCAAGATTATGAAATGTAAATGTTCATTAAAGTTCACTGTTCACTAATGTTCATATGAGTTCAGTGTTCGAAAGGAAAGTGTTCATAAAAGTTTTATATAAGAAAAACAACTTGAAAAAAGATCACCATAATGTTCAGACCTCAAGAGAAAATCACCGCCAACAGAAATGCCAGACAAAGGACAGTTACTATAAAGGCACGATGTTGAGCTCGATTTTGATGTAGTGTAAGAAAACAACGTAATGTCCGTAGCGAACCACTGATGAGTATTAACAGTATGATAGAAGTAAATAGTTACAAGTGTAAAAATTATCAAAATTTATACCTAATAAATGAGTATTCCCTATTACGTGTGTTGTGCATAGCACACAGTTTTCTATAGTTTGAACGGGTGATGAGAACGTTTCGAATGTTCCATCTCAGTGTACAATTCCTGTTGAATTTAAATGTACAAAGCATTAACGAACAATGTCCAAACAAATAATGTTGTATACTTCCTACATCACCACAGTTGCACCTGTTATTTGGGCGCTTTCCTATTTTAAACAGATACTGTCGAAATGCTCCATGTGAAGAAAGAAAATAATCTATCACCTGTGATTCACAAAGAAATAAATCGTCAACCTTGTTTAATATCGCATAAGTATCTCTTCCCTTCTCCGAATTTTCCCAAGAAACCTGCCATTGATCATGTAGAAGTGTTTTAAAATGACGTTTTAAAATAGATGTTGGTGCAGGAATGTTTAGAACTTTATCATGAAGATCATTTATAATAACTGATTTTGACAAGATGTCCGCTCTTTCATTTCCTGATATTCCAACATGTGATTTTATCCAGCCAACATATATGACTTTATTATGTAACAGGCGCAAAGAGTTGAAGATATTAAAAAGCTGACCGTTAGATGGAAATAAGCGCTGAAGAGCGTAAATTGATGACAAGCTGTCAGTATAAAGATGAAATGAATCATACTGTGAGCCGATGCACCAACTGATAGCCTCGTCTATCGCAGCCAATTCTGCTTGAGAAACAGAGTTATAGTTATGTAATTTTAATCTCATGTCTAGTATAAAAGAATCCCTATACAAAACCGTAAATGCAGATCCTACACTGTTCATCATCCGAGAACCATCAGTTTACAATATCGGATGATTCACCACTGGTACTGTATCAACCACTGGCTTAGCAAATTTTATATTTAAGTTCTCAAAAAAGTAAGGATAATTATATTTTGTTCACTTACTTAATAAAAGGAAAATTTTCATTCCAATATTCTGGTGCCAATGTGGCATTTAAGAATTAAAATTAAGTGGTCCAAAAATGAACCACCGCCCTTGAAGGGGTTAAAGCAGTAAATTGTAGTAAATTGTATTAAGTCAATCGTTTTATAAAGCTGTTAAAAAATACCGGGAGGCAAATACTCTGTTTACTTAATTCATTTTATTTTAGCTTCTTTTCAAATGTTTAACTGATCTTCTTTAAACAAACACGAAACAACCATTGGATGTCTTAACAGCAATTTATTCGGCCTTAAATTTTCGCAATCAAAGGGAATTGGAGATCATTATAGGTTTTTTCATTAGAATTCAATCTTCGCTAACCTTTTAAAAACCGATCAGATCAGCGTGATTTTAGATTCTGCGGTGTCTGAACGGGGGTTGGCAAGCGTAGCTTGCAGGGGGCATAGCCCCCTAGTATATATATATTTATGAAGCCATTTGTATTTTTGAAAACGATTCCTAAAATAACTGAGCTCATTAAAAAAAAAAAAAAATCTGCCACCAAATTAGAAAGAGTAAAAAAGGGCCCGGTTCGAAATCGACCTCAACTAATCCAGTGGGAAAAAAAAATTAAAGGAAAGTTGTTCGGTTCTTTTTTTTTCTCTGATGCAACCGGGACAAGCAGTAGAAGTTATTTGGATATGTTGAAGATATGCTCCATGCCACAACTTGATATAGATGCCGGCGTCAGCTATTAAGAGCATTGCTCACAATGTCTGGCTTGAAATGCAATATCGTTTGGATAGTATTCGTGTGATAAAGGAAAGGCACAAAGAATATAGTTAAAAAAAGAACGCTGATAAAACTTTGCACTTCCATTTGTATTGGGTTGAAACTGCCTCCTTTTTGTCGTTATTCATAACTAGATTACTCTCATTTGAATTCAGGGCAGTCGTTTTGGTTCACACTGTATTCAGTTTAATCAGGCGAAAGACAACTTTCAGCTTAGAACTACAATAGAGTGCCGATTATCCGAACAATTAGAGACCGACCCTAGTCCAGAGAAGCAAAAGTTCGGATAAATGGACAGATAATTTAAAGGATGTTCCTGACTATGCTAAAACTTTCACACTTTATCCAGACTTAGGAGTGGCAGCACCAGTTAGTGTTAGCGTGTTTAAAAACTGTTTTCTTTTTTTGTTTGCTTTTTTATCATTTAAATATTTTTAAAGTTATTTTCTGAACTGCAGGGATTATAATTTAAGCAAAAAAGCTTTCGATTGTTGCTTGATTCAAAGAAGACATTCTTTTCAATGCTGCCATATCTCGCAATCTTCTTAAACACGTTAGTTGAATAGGATCAGAGTTCTTCTGCCGTTCGAGCCATTTCATAGCTGTTTCCAAACACTCAAAGGCTTCGTCATGTGATGGACCTGGATCCTTTTCAGAGCATTCGTTTTCATTTCTTCAATTTCTTTTTCATCTTAAATTTTATGTACAATCTCATCAGCATTAAAAATTTTTGAGAGAAATACGCTGTTCGGATAATTGGAAGTTCGGTTAATTGAAGTTCTGATAATCGGCGCTCTACTGTATTGGTTTGTCCGAAAAGTTCGTACCTATTCGTGCCCACCGGTAACTATTTTAATATTCTATTCATACCACTATTAAAAAAAAAAAAAAAATACGTTTTATAATATCTTTCTTTTGCAGACGTTGTCAACGGATGTGAAAGGTTTTTATTTTCAAAAAGTGGTGCGAAATGAATTTTAAAATATCACGTGAGTTGAGAAACAAACTTTTGGGAAAAACTTTGACTGCCTGATACAAACTCCATTGCATTCGTTTGAGACATTCTGACCCTCCTTCCCTACTCTCCGGACATTGCTCCGCCCAACTACTCTTTTTCTCTTTTTCTCAAAAATTCTCTTCGCCCGCCAAAAAACGACTATTTGAATAACATGCAAAAGCATCTTTGCAAAGAAAGCATTATGAGACTTCTGGACGGATGGAAAAAGATTGCAGATCAGAATGGCACCTACATAATTTAATAAATGTATACTAAAATTAAAATCGTCTGCGTTTCAATTTTCCTTTACAATCGGTAGGAACTTTCCAAACAACCCAATAAAACATTCGCTTTTAAATCCACTTTATTTTTCAATTTTTAAATGTATATAGAGTTGTAGATCAGCAAAGTGTTGTAATTATTGCAGTGAAACCACCCTGTACAAACACATCCATTAAACGACCACTTCTCTGAACGACCATTTTTTCATGGAACGAAATTTATTCCCATTGGCTCAATACTAATTTTACCTCTATTCAGAGACCACCCCATTTGAACTCTCTCCATGAGCGACCCATTTCTTTGAAGAAAGTGAAAAAAATTCCATTTTTTCCTGGTCGCTTGAAGAGGGTTTTATTAGAATAACAATTCCGGAGAGAACGTTATTCATCAAACTTCTGAACTAAGTTTAGAATTTTTATTCATTCCGGTAACTTTTAAGTGTTTGCCCTTTGTGCCTTTTTAGGCAATGAATTTAACTCTGATGACAAATTAAGGATGGCGATCAGTAAACTCCTCTGCCCTATTCTGTCCGGAAACTCTCAAAGAAATAGACTAGTAAATCTGCAGATCAGGAGCCTCAACGTCAGCTCTGCAAGTCACTGTTTTTAGACACACTTTGGTAATATTCAATTTCCTGCAAACCGCAATTTAAAGTTTTCAAATTATGTAATTATTTATAAGAATAAAAAATACGAAGTTTTCAGACATTAGAAGCATTAAATTAAAAACGTTGTTATGAAGGATATTTTGAAATAATTTTCATGAGCTACTAATTCTGATATTTTTTTAAATAATAAAATAGATTTCTTCAGGGGGGGGGGGCTCCGCCCCCTGAACTCCCCGTGGTCTCATTAATTTACATATGTAACTTTTTATTTACTGCGCTAATGGTTATCGCAAATCTTAAATTTCTTTTTATACTTCCGAGCCTTAATTTTCAATACTGGTGGACAGAAAATGATTCACATTGACGCAATTATATTAAAAGTTTAGGTTTTATGAATAAAAATATAATTTCCTTTTTAAAATAAAATAATTTTCATTCATATTTTCTGAAATGAGGCGGCATTAAGAAGTAACACTCGTCATAAAATATTTTTTTAGGTAATCTATTTAATGCTTGGTTTTTAAGAATGAGAATATTTATTTCCCAATACAATGACGTCATTTTCGACAGCGATAATTCTGCGGTGTAAAATTTTGACATTTACTATATATTTGATTTTCAAAAGTTTTTTTTTTCTTTCTCATTGAAATTTTCGATTAAAAATTAACATTTCTGTTAGCTGTGTGCAGACGATAAACCATGAGATATTAGTAACATTTCTTTTAATAATAAGAATTAATATCATAACGCAAGTAATTTTTATTTCAACCTCAAAGCATATTAGTTTTAATTTTGATATATGAGATCAAATTCACCTTCTTTTCGTATTTTAGTTTTATTTCCAATATGAAGACGTATTCATGTCTATTTATTATTTCATTTTCCTCTTGCACATGAAAATCTTTCAAATCAAAATTAACTGTTTAGGATAAATTATTTTTCTGGGATAGGATTTTCTTGGCAACGGTAAAAAAAAAAAAAAAAGATTGTTAAATTTTATAGCAAAATGTCGATTTATTCCTTATGAAAATAATGAACTTCTTAATTTAAAAGAAAAAATATTTGAACAAAATAAGTAGAATATAGTCTTTCTTTATTTCTGGGGTAAATATCATCTATATCTAAAGTCACAAAGGCATTAATTCGTCCCTTTTGACTTTGATTGACTTCAAACAATTACACATACTTTCACATTTACGATATTTTTAGGTGTAGTTCCGTCGCTAGGCAACAGTTAAAAGAATATAAAACAATGAAATATGTGCTTTGAAAAAAAGTAAATTTATAAAAAGATATATTATTGGAACACATATTTAAAATACCTCCATAAGTTAAACACCAAATTTAAAAACTCTGACAAATGTATACACAAAATTTCAAACTAATATGAATAATGTATGGTTCTAATTAGAAATTACATCATCTATAATTTACTACTTAAATCCTTCAATCACATGAGCCATTTCCTTTCAACAAATAAAAATGGAAAAATCGTCTGAATTGCTATAGGAAAGCATTAAGTCGCAAAATAAAATGTTCTATATATTCCGAACGCATGAACCAAATTTAACCAAAAACTATACAGCTAAATCCGGGGATTTTACCAACATGCATACTTAATTTTAAGCTAATCGGATGCTTTTTACGGCAGTTATCGCGGAACAGACGGACAGACAGACAGACAGACAGACAAACGGAAACCAAAACTTTTCGTGTCTCCACAGTAAGCCTTCACTGACGTTTCGGCAATAAATTGATTAAATTGTCATAATTTGTTCCCGTCCAAAAAATATTGCATTTATTTACTGAACTTTGGAAATAAAAGTTATACAAGATAAAACCGTAAAATCGCAAACTTCAATGTATTCATTTTTTAAACTCTTCACTAATTAACTTTTGTTTTGATATTTAAATTATTATATTTTTTCCTAAAATGAAAAATAAATTTTAGTAACATTAATTGTTACCTTTTTTCAACAATTAAAATTTATATTTAAACATGACCTCCATTAAGAGACCACCTCTCGGAGCGACCAATTTTTATTGGAACGGAGCGTGGTCGCTTTAGGGAGGTTTTACTGTACTCGAAAATGGTCTATGAGCTATTAGTCTATAACTAGCAATGCGAATAATCATTATCAATTTTTCACACACTAGCGGACTCTGCCTCCTATGAGCTACGCTAGCCAACCTCTGTCTAAACCCCCACAGGCTCTAAAAACGCAATAATTTGCTCTGTTTAAAAATAATATTACCTGATCACGGAAGATTGGATGATAATATCATGACCAATGGCGATTTTGTGGATTGCATTCATTTCCCGTCACTGTGGAATTTTTCATTTCAAAGTACGCACCCACCGCTGCAGCCACAGCTGTTTTCGTCATTGATAAGTGAAATCAACTACAAAAGTGGAAATCAGCTTGTATACAAAGGTTAAGTAAAAAATGTCGCTGCCTCCCGGACTTTTATAACGTGTCGAAGAAATGTTTTCTTTTAGACGCTAAAAAGAAAATCGCTTTAAATATGACACAATTTTCTCAATTAAATGCTCTTCGAAAGTAATAATTTAATTGTTTTAAAGTTTTTTCTTTATTTTTCTTTTTTTTTTAAACGTGTAAATTTAGTTTTTATTGAAAGAATTATTATTTGAGCTTTTTTAAAATTAACCAACTATAGATAAAAACGGCTATTTTAAACTATGAATTAAATCTGTGTTCAGAGAGGGAAAATTTAAAAAAAGAACTTAAAAAATTATACAAATTTGAAAAATGATTGGACATTTCACATTACAGCCTAGGTAAGTATATGCCGGCAAAAGATTATTAAATTGTTAAACATAGTTTTTGATCGTATAAAACTTGAACTATATCTGATTTAAACATATAGCGGCTACAATAATTCTTCAGTCTAAGAACTGTCAGCTTGAATGTGCAAATTATACATTTTTTTACTACCGCTTTTCATGGTTTTATATGCAATAGTTTTTGCAGGATAAGCCGAAAAAGAGAAAATGTTTCGATAAATTCAATTACGGCAGCAGCAGCGTTGGCTGCTTTCTCTTAGAATAGACAGATGCATTCTTATTGTTTTTAAAGCCTTTACATACAAGTCCATTGACAAATTTGTTAAAAAAATAATTTAAGATGAACTTTATTTAAATATTTAATTTTGTGCATAAATTTTCTATAACTATTCATAATAATACTCCATAAAAATTACATATATAATAAAAAGTAATCTTAAGACTACTTTTATTCAGTCATCTCTTAAAGAAGAATAATCTTTCAGGTTATTTTTTATTGCTTAAAAATAATATTTTTAGGAAGAAAAATGCTGCGGTTTTTTATCTTTCTGACAAGTTTGAAATTTTTTTATTATCTTTTGAAAGAGATATGTTATTTTGAGGATTTTTTATAGTATTACAACATTTTTTTCTTTTTTGAAAAAGAAAAAGCAGTTTTTAGCTTTTTAGCGCATGTAAACTCGTAGCAGACATAGCATTTTGCATATGAACCTCGTTGATTATGCTTAATAAGCCATATTTAATGCTTGATAACATTACAAAAATAATAAAATATTACATTAAGAGTATTTTTTAGATAATCCTCTAAAAGAAAATAACATTACAGATTATTTTTTATTCCATAAGATTAATATTTTCTGGAAGGAAAAGGCTGACAATTTTTTACCTTTTGACAAAATTCGAAGACAAGAGTTTTATTATCTTTTGAAAGTAAAGCAAAATTGTAAGGTTTTTTTATAGCGTGATAATCTGGACATTAAAAAGTATCGTATTTTTCAGCTTTTTTAAGGGAATCTCTTAAACTGCTAAATCTGTTATAAGTTTCTTCAACATTCTCTCTCTTTTATTCCTTCGAATCGCGGTATTGCAAGTTTGAGATTTAAAATAGAAACGTATTGAAAAAGAGTAAAATTTGCTTTAGTGACTTGAATTCATTCTGGTTTGTTTCTGAAATATGTTCGTTATAAGGAAATCTTAACAATACAGAGGCAAAAGGGAAGGTAAATGAACAATACAATATTATGATATTTTATTATTCTGAAAGCTTATGGCACAAGGAGGAAATGATAACAGAAAACGTGCCTTTGCTTGATATTTATTGTTTCAAACACGTCTCTTTAAAGGGGGGATTTGTCTCTAGAAGGCCGGGTAAAAGGGTTTTCTTAGCACTTTTTTCTAGATTTGTAAGAAAGATTTTAACTCCGGGTTTTTAGCATATTATTTATTATTTGAAGAACACTTCAAAAAATTTTTAATGAAAAATTAATGATGTGTTACAAGTTGTGTGGGTGTATGTCCTAGCATGCGCACTGTGCATTTCCAATGAGGCGGTATCCGATAGATTACCAGAGTCGTTTGCAATCAAATTTCCTTAAGGATTATGAAAGTAGATAGTATTGGCTGGAGTTGCGACACTTTGAGGTCAAAAAGTTAAAAATCGACAAAACGACGGCCATTTTTAAAAAAAGACTATTTCTGACCCTTTTTTTGCACTTTGGCGTCCTTCTAAAAATACTTATTTGTTTTATAACAAGTGTAGAAATTACACGTCAAACGTGGCAAATGAGGTGCGTTCGGACTATAACTAGTTTTATAAATAGTTTTTGTACTGCATATTGTGCTGAATGTCTATATTAGTACACTTCATAAGTGCATATCAATTTTATTCTATTCGAAAGGCTGTCACATCATTAAAATGCACTTGAAATAGTTCCCATCGGCCGTCATGTAACGGAAAACTTTTGACTGTCCCTGTAATTAAACTATACATCCAATTTTCATAAAAATTGAAATGACTCGACAAAATTATGTAACAATAATATATTTTAAATTTCAAACGATTAGGTCAGGTAGTTTTTGCGCTGTTTCTTTCTTTCTTTCTAACCGATGACCAAGCCCCTACCTGCCGGGAAGCTCCAGCTGTACGGGTTTGATTCCTGGTATCGGGGCGGGTGACCACCTAATCACCCCGTAGCGGCAATAAACCTAACGAGCGCCTAGAACGTATCAGCAGTGCCTTTTGCTTAGTTGTGAACGGTGTTATGTCGGTTGCTTAACATTTATAACCTGTTGTTTGGAATCTGCACATTGCTACTCATGTTGATCTCGTAATTTGGAACCTTGGTCAGGCAACGAGACCTTCACCTGGCAAGGCACATCCAGTGGTATAATTCACAGGTAACTCGGAGGACTTTGCACCCACGACGGATTTTACATGCACAAGGCGCCATTAGCGTACATGGCGGATTACAGTCAGCAGTAGGCTCCGATACCGCGGTCTTAGCTGTGGATTCAATGCTCTGTCAACTGGGCCACCGCTGCCCGAACTACTTCTGATTGATCTGGAGTTTTGAAGTCGAATTTTTGGTGCATACTTAAATGCGGACGGATTGAACGACGATTATAGGTGCTACGTAATAATAACGAACGCACCTAAAAATGGCTGAAAGTGGTCCAAGCTCCAATAAATTATATAACCTTTAATTAAAACAAAATCGACCAAGATCGGTTAAATAAATTTCGCGTTCTGATCCCGCTTAGTTTGAAAAAAATCATTTTGCGCAAAACGCCTTTAGAGTGCTCCAAAACAGTGTAAGCCTGCGGACGCGTTGCGCTAAAGCACTCAATAACTACGAAAGAATTTCAAATTCGGCCAAATCATTTTATAAGGATAATCAACAGACTATAAGGAATAGAAAAATGAAAAAAAAAATCTATTTTTTCGACCGAAAAAAAGAAACCCCACCTTAAATTATGTGATTCAACTATAAAAAAGAAATAAGCTAATAAGATTTAAATATATATATATATAATAAAATATTAAACACTACCTAGTAAAAAAAATATCCAGACACGTTACTTTTTAGACTTTTTGTCTGATATCAAAAGAAATATTTGAAAAATAAAAGCATTCCATGCACAAACTGCTATCAGCCGTCTGGTAGCATTTTGAATGATTTATTAACAATACGGTTAATTTTTTATCTCCATTTTTATTTTTAACAGTTTTAAATGTAGTTGAAAATAATTATTAACTCCTTTTTGATGCAAAATATAGTTGATTGAGCCATATACGTATGTGGAAGAAACAAAAGAAAAACTTTTATAACTTTTTCGAAAGTGAAAATAAATTTTTCATAACATTCTTTTCACCACAATTTTTAATCATATTCATCATAGTTATCCATCATACAACCCACAATCAAATATATATATGACATTTTCACTTCGGAAATGTGCTAATAATTGCGATAAGTTGACAGAAGGAATACAAAAAGACCTTGTAATACAGATTGGCAAGCCCAATCCATCCAATTACGCTACAATATATCTGATGAGTTGTATTTAGGTCATTTATCATATCACATTTTATCTGTCTAGACAGAAAAAATATTTCAATATACTGTAATTTCTTATGGAAATGGACTAAGGAAAACGTGCTAGGGACAGCTTTAAATATATATGCATATACATATGCGATAATTAACAGACAATCAAGTGTTATTGAAAATTCATAAATTACCATTATATATTTATCTGTATTTATATATTCATCTATCTATGTATCTTACATTCATATATTTGTGTTTGAAAAAAGATGCCAAACAGATTGAATTTTTTTTTACACTTGCATACTTTAAAGTATATGACAGAATTAAAGGGGGATTTGAGGTTGTTATTTTACATTTTAATTAAAAATTATAAACATAAAGTGTACTTTATATGATATATAGAGGTAGAAATAAAACACAAAAATGAAGAAAGATTTAGAAATCGAGTTCGTACTGCTATAACTGATTATAATGTGTTTTAGTGTGTTCATACTCAGCAGAAACATCAAGTGTTAGAAAATAATCTATTTTAATTGCTATAAATTTACTGTAGTACATTTTTCAATCAACTGTTTCATGAAATAGCAGTTTATATCTCAGCTGTAGGTGGTTCTCTGAGAATACGTATATAAACTTAGTAATTTCTGTGTCCTTGATTTTCCAAATATCAGCTTGCTTGGAAAAAAAAGATTTTTTTGGGGAATTGTACTGAAAGGAATGACTTAATTTAGTTTCAAATTGATCGTTTAACACCTACCGTATATACCGAATTTTGGGGCACTTTTTTGCCCCCAAAGCGCCTTATTCACGAGTCAAATAAAATTTTCCAAATTGATATTTTAAAATAAACAAGAGAGAAAAAAATCATGCGTCAAGCATAGATTATGAAACACTTTCCAACACATTCAGAATGATGTAACAAAGCTGCACCGTTTAAAAAATTAAAATATTACGTCTAATTCAACTCTATGGAAACGCAGAACCCATTTTAAAACCCAATTTCAGCTGTTCCCATTTACAATCGGAAAATTATTCGAAATTTTTCAGAAGCCCTGCATAGGATATATAGATTTGTATCTATTAACTACATTCATGCCAAAATTTAGTTCACTTAAGAAACAAATATACTTCAGTTGAAAATTCCCCTTCAGCAATTTCCTCTAATAATGAAAATAGTACGTGAATACATTTGTGCGGCACTGTATATGAGGTATATAATTTACATATAATGAGTAAAATTCAAAAAATTAATTAAATTTAAAAGTGTATACCGAATTTTACACCGTACACTCCAGCAATTATTACTCAAAGACAGCACTGTAACCGATTTCTTTTGTGTGTCCCTGTAAATGAATAAAAAATACTATGAATGCCCTATTCTAACATGATCGTAGTGAAATTCAGTGATTTATATCAATGTCAATACATCTGAATTAGCGTAATGTCATTAAAATACTCTGCAAACGATTTTTCCCCATATACTAAAATGTAACAGAATACTTGTGAGTGTCCCTGTAAATGAACTATTAATCCTTCATACTTCATATACTACCAAACATGCTTTGGTGACCCTAAATAACCATTATCAATTGCATGAAAATCCGAGTATATTTACGGGAGTTAGAGCGTGGAAAGTCAAACCGAATGCATAAACACTTTTCAACTTTGTTGGAAAGTGTTAAAAAGGTAAATAAAAAACAAAAATTAAAAATATTTTCAAATTTCTAAAAATACTTTTATGCTACAATGCACCAATGTTCATTCGCTATCCAAGTTATCACCAGAACTTTCAAGCAACTAATTTAAATCGCATTCTTTCATTGGTATATCAGGATGAATATCCGTCAGTGTCTGATTCATCATCATCGCCATCTTCTTCAAAACTGGCATCATCCTCAGTGCCATCCATCGCATGCAAGATTTTTTGAAAGATCGGACGATCATTTCTTGTGGTAATTCAAACCATGATTTTTCACTGAGTTATTCGACTGCTCTGCAAAATTGATAACTTTAAATTTCAATCCCGCATTATAAGCCGTGCGCTTTTCTTCAACCATCTTTTTTTCTAGCCAAAGTAACAGTTAGCAGTCACTTGAGGTAGAGAAATGTTTCCACATTTACAAAAAATAGGAGGTTTGGTTTTTATGAACGAGCAAGTCATTACAGGATGAGCGGAAACCAGTTAAACACATATGACAGCGCGCCAAGACAGAATAAGAGATATCATTAATTTCGGAGAGCTCAATTTTTCCCCTATTAGCTGTCTCCCCAAAAAGTGTAAGTTTTCTTAGTTGAATTTTTCATCCCTTTTTCAATTCCTACTATTAGTTCACACTCTCTCTACATATATCTTGTTCAAATTTTCAATCGTTAATAAAATACTTATTATTCATCCACTCAAGTTCAAAGACAGTTTTTTCAACTTGTAGTGGATGACACTTGATGTTAATACAGGTTTTTTAAATATTAATTCATTAATTAAATTTAATTAATCAATTTTAGTTTTATATGGCAGAAAAATGGCGGCCATTGGTTATTGAACAGCATTTAATGTATCTCCATACCTATAAATGGGTTACCATAGGGGGAACCTGTTCTATCGCCAAATACCGCCAAGTTTAGCGCCAACGTTGCAATATATCGCCAAATATGGCGACCAAAATGAGTCGAAAAAAGTGACGCCAACTTGGCGATATCTCTAAATTTCGCCAAATTCCCATAGACTTCCATTGTAAACCTACTTGCTTATAGAAAATCAACAAATTGAGATATTTTAATGCAACAAAAACTAATATTAGCTTGAGGGATTAAATTAATTTTTTCTTTGATGACCTAAGTAGGAATTGACTTTAAAAAAACAAATTTTATATTACTTGTTTAGCATCAGCTTATACACGGGTTTCCGATTTTGGACGATTGTTCACTGAAAAGTCGTATACTCGGCATAGACAAGGAAATATACGGTAATCTAAATACCTCACAGATTTGGATTTGGATTATCTTGAATTGCATATAAGATAAAAAATTTATATAAATTTTATATTGTACCCCACTCAACTTTAAAATAAAAAAATAATCTTTTACACTAAACATCAACTTATATTTATTTACGGTACAAGCACAACACATGGAGTTACAAAAGTATTAATTTCACACAAAGCATGCAGTTAGGAAAGTTATATTAAACGCTCGTCAGAATGCCAGGGTTCGTTCCTGGTAAACCATCGTCTCGACAGATCTTGCCGTACAGAGGGAGAATCCCATCTATGTACTCTCTCGGACGATGGCAACGCAACTTATAGTTTGGTATAAATGACGTTCGAGGCTCAAGGGAATTTTTAAGAGGTTGAAGATGATTTCACGTTTCTGAGAGTTATTACAACCTTAACTTCACTATACTGTCTAGTACTTAGAATTTCTTCAAAAGTTATGGGTTCTGTAATATCAGAAAGAACATTAATAGAAAATAAATAGTCTCTTAAAACTAATTTACGATATTACATCTGGACATTTCTTTCTTGTAACTCAAGTCAGGATATTCTTGGGAGCCACTATGTCTTCCTTATACGATTCCAATCAGTCGTAATTGAATAAAGAACTATGCACAAAACATTACACTATACACTTAAAAGCATGCTCATTCTTTAAACTACATTATTCGAGAAAATGTCAAAATACTTCATTTAGTGTCTCTCTATTCTAAAAAAAAGTAACTAACGCTGTCACCGCCGCCGCCGCTTGGAAAAATAGTTGTTAATTACTGGAACAGATAGGCATTTATTACTGTAGCATTTTATTCTCTGCCAAGAAAAAAAAAATTCTGCGAACATGTTTAAAGCAGAAGTGTTTTCTGCACTGTCATGTACAGAAAAAGTAATTGAGATACGGGGCACGCTGAGTTCGCAGTCGTTAAAACTAAGAACGGTAAGCAAAAAATAGGCAAAAAATGTTCTTAACGTGTCCACTACTGGTACAGTTAGTTGCCTTATATATACAATTAAGAAATAAAATAAATTTTATGTCCTCTGTATTAACCAATCATATGGCACATAGTACATAAGCCTATATATGTATTTTTCTCTCCGTAAATATCATAATAATATGAACAGTTGACAAAAATAATACTAAAATGCTATATGTAGTATAGATTTAAAAGCTTCAATACATCCAATTACGCTACAGTATATCCGAAGGGTTATGTTCCGGTTAGAGCCGGGTTATACCCGAATCCGAATTTTAAAATTCTATATGTCAGCCCTAGACCCGACCCGAACTCAGCACATTTTATACCAAACCCGAAATACAAGAAAATTAATCCATATTTTAATGTAATTATAGTAAAATAGGCTACAATTATATCTCTAATATCTGCTTTATCCTTTATCTTGAAAACTGAACATAAATATAATCATAAAACTTCAAATATGTAGTTTTTCATTTGAAAAAAGATTATTATTATTACTTTTGAAAATTGGGTCAATCCAAACGAGATTCGCATGAGTCAAATCTCAACCTGAAATCAACCCGAACATGAATAAATTAAAGTCAAACCGACCCGAACCTGGCCCACAACGTTATAGTTATGTTTCTTGTTAATATTTTTATTTTGTGTTATATTTCTTGTTTTTTCATATCATTCTTTATTTAGGAGCTATTTTTAATCTCATTAATATATCACTCTACACACACATATAACTTATATATGAAATTTTCCTTTCAGAAATGTCATATTCGTTATGAAAAGTTGACGGAAGGAATACAAAAATGTCATCCAATATATAGATTGACAAGCCACAATCTATCCAATTATGCTGCAATATTTCTGATGAGTAGTATTTGGGTCATTTATCATTTCACATTTTATCTATCTAGACAGGAAAATACTTCATTTTCTATCATTGCGGATGAAATGAAATGAATGAAAATGTACTAGGACCGATTTTAATATGTATTTCAGATCATTTTGTTATATAAATTAAGTTCACAGACACGGCTTAGACGCACGTTAATAGCTTATTTGAAATATTTAACAACTTTAACAAGAGTACATATACATAAGACAAATTCTAGACTTTAATTATTAATGAAAATTCTTGAACTACAATTACAGTAGAACCCTGCTAATGCGAAATAATTGGGACAGGGGGGAGGCGAAATCCCCGTGGTCCAATTTCGCCAAATTATACAAACTTACATAATTTCATTTTAAATAACGATAGAACAAACAAATTAGAAAATCATTAATAAAAATACTAATAAAAAGTAGAATTAAAAATCACTTGATTACGTAACAAACACGTGTATCGTGTTTAAAGTCAAGTGACTGCGACATTTACGATCACCATTATTAGCATTTAATCCTATAGTTTGGCAATAGTTTTTTGGTCGACGGGATAATCAAGCAGTACCATACAAACAATATACATTGTAAAAATAACTTGAAAATATTCATAATGAAGTATTAAAATAGAGAAAAGAATTCATGAATAAGCTATACCTGTTCTTGAAACATCTAAAACTCGATCAAGACATACAATATAAGCTTAAATTTCCAAAACACAATGCTTTTCAATGCGTGGATCTGAAAGCTATTCCCAAACAGACGGAGGTTTTTAACCTCAAACTTAAAGGAAGAATATTCTCCATGCGCCGCTATAAAACTCAGAAAGATAGCGTCATTTTTAACCAAATCATTTTATACACGATAATTATCAAATGTGTAATTGATCTTACTTATCAATCCCAAAAACAGATGTCATTTATTACGACAGCGATGAATGAGGCCATGCTAACCGAAAAATACCCGTTCAAACGGAAAAGTATGGCAACGCGATTGCAGAAGATAGACGCTGTTATACCGATAATATCATCCAATCTTCCGTAACCTGGTGATATTTTTTTAAGGGCACTTTAGTATATATTTTCAGATGTTGCGAAGCCTGAACGGGGGTTGGCGAGCGTAGTTCGCAAAGGGCTGAGCCCCCTATTGTAATGCAATTTTATTAGACACAATATAGTAGACCCATTTTTAAAATGTATTTTACAAGAAGATATCTAAAATGAACTTTTTGTTATATACAGAGTGTATCAGTACAGCTGTTACAAACTTTCAGGACAGATAGAGTACACCTATACGATTGGAAATCACATAGCAATGCATGGTCGGAAACGTTTTCCTGGCGGTAGTGACGGCACAAAACACAAGAAAGACAGGACAAAAATAAGAGGAGAAAACATGTTTATTATCCTTAGTACAGCAAAAAACTAAGAAAAAAGAACAATAAAGAGACAGCGATCGTCATCAAAGTAGGTTTTCGAAATTACGACGCCGGGCCGTGATGCATGGAAGCGCATCTCTGGCGCATAGAAGATCTTATGTTCTCGAAAATACCGGGAATGTCCCGGACTTCTCCAACATCTACCACAATGCGTGCAACAAGTTCCTCAGTACTTTCTAGCATTGTCCCGTTATTTTTGCAGCACTAAGAATAATAAACATGTTCTCTCGCTCTGTTCGTGTCCTTCCTTTCTTGTTTCGTGTCGTCTTTACCGCGCCAGGAAAGCCTTTCCGACCGTGCATTGCTATGTGATTTCCATCATCTAGGTTTACTCTATCTGTCCTGAAAGTTTGTAACCGCTGTACTGGTACACCTTGTATATCTTCGTAAAAAAAGCATTTTATGCCATTTTTCAAAATAAAAAAATATTTTTAGCACTCTTTTTGAAAGCTATTTTTAATTTCATCAATTCATCCTAATCAAAATCATAAAGAAAATATTATATATATTTTTTTCTTTGGAAGTGTCATGATAATTATGAGAAATGGACCAAAATAATACATAAATGCATTCCAATATAGAGTGACAAGCTATGATCCGTTTAATTTATCTGATGACTCTTTGTTTGGGTCATTTATCATTTCAGTCCTTGTTCGTGAAGACAATACTACTATTACAATTTGTGTTATTGTGGATTTAAAGCGATAAAGAAGAACTGCTATAAACCGTTCTAAATATACACTTTTTGAAATAGCTTTAATTTTTAATTAACACAAACTAGCAATGGTTGTGTTTTTTAACACTTAATAATTGATTTTTATGTATTTTTTACGCAATCCGAACATTATCTTTACTTTTAAGCATCCCGTCAGGATTTTTCTCAAATAGTAAATTTCGAAAGCAAAAAGTAAAAAAAAAAAAAAAAAATAGCGAAAATCTTATACTAAAAAATACAGGAGATGATTGTGTTTTTTAACTTTCGATAATTGATTTTTATGTATATTTAGCGCTGAAGCCTAAAATTATTTTCTTTTTTAACCATCATGTCAGGAATTTTTGAAGATCATAAATTTCAAAGTTAAAAAATAGCATAAATCTGATACTACAAAATAGAGGAGATGGTTGTGTTTTTTAGCTTTTGATAATTGTCGAAGCACAGCTCCGGCTTCCCTGCAAAAATTACACTTATTGTTAACACGATAGCGTCCAAAATATTTGACGCATCGACACAAAAAATGAGCTGGACGTTGGTAGGCCCAAAATCTCGGCGCGTATTGAAAATCATAAGTATTCGTCAACCCTAACAGCCTGAAATGTCGGCTAAAATTTTCCCATAGAGATAACATTGCGAGTTTAATTCTATATATTTGAAAGATAAGGCTTTCTTTTCTTAGTCGTATACCTTGAGCTTTTTTTTTTTTTGCACCAATTTTAATAATTGTTTTTTTTAATGAAAGCTGTTTCTTCGCAGATTTGCTCGCACTAGCTATTTTTTTTAATATTCCCATTTTTATATTTAAATTTAAAATTTAAAAAAATTCTGTGAATTTGTTTCAAAATGGTATCAATTGGATTACTTCCATTGTTGTAAAGAAAGGAAAAATAATAAGGTTTGCTTATCTTTATTGATGACATTTTCTCATAAAATTCAAAATAAACTTTCTGAAAAAATTGAACAGAAAATGACGTCATGCTTTAATAAAATACTCATGTTTTCCGCAAAAAGCTGTTATAATTCAATTCTTTTTCATTCATTGAGTTTGAGACGCTTGGTGAAATGCTTCAATGAGGCAAAATGACATCATATTTAAATGAAAACGATCATTTTCTCTGATAAAAATAAATATTTTACCACGAACGCCTCTAAAAGATATAAATTTCTGGAATTTTACTCGCCGATACAGATATTAGAATCACAAGTCAAGAGTCCGAATGTTCACATGCAAAGTCGTAGTTGACAAACTTGATTTCAAGTTTAGAAATATATGTATTAATCACATATTGCGCATTGTAATATTTTTGAAATGGCAAATATAAATATAAGAGATGCAGATGCAAATTATGAGACGGTGAAAATAACATAAAGTTTAGAT
This sequence comes from Maratus speciosus, assembly GCA_963932465.1. Classification (NCBI taxonomy): domain Eukaryota; kingdom Metazoa; phylum Arthropoda; class Arachnida; order Araneae; family Salticidae; genus Maratus; species Maratus speciosus. The sequence goes on from OZ010793.1 coordinate 578,440,857, forward strand.
TTTACGCGAAAAATAATTCCGTGATTAACTTAAGGTGAAATCATATTTTTTAATTTTCAATCGGCAATTTTAAACGGCACAGATGTCATATACGCCCCATATTGGCGCGATTTTTTTCTGACGCCAATGTCATATACGCAACGGGTACGTAGCTGGCGCCAAAGTGTCGTTATTTTGCTTGATATGGTAACCCGGATGTGCTGTTGAAGTTTTCCCCGAATTGGCGTGGAAAAAAAATCCCGCCAATATGATTATATGACAAAAAATTATTTAAATTATCAAAAAATTAATATGTTAAAATGAGTATATGACATCTGTGCCTTTTAAACATAACAGCCTCAATGGGTAATTTCATCAAAATTACATATCTTGATTAGGTATAATAAATAATGCAGTTTAATTTTTTAATATTTTGAACAGTCGAAGTGTATGGAATTAGTATTTTGGTAACTTTAAGTTAAAAATAATATTTGGTTTAAGAGACTAAGTAGTAACCTATGTATGAGTTCGTTTTTTAACAATTTCTTTCGTCGAAATTCGACGAGATTCATCCCGTTATTAATTAAAACATTAGCTCCATTGCTGTAAATTATGCATTTTTACCTCATACGGATCATTATGGAGTCGAATGTTAAAGTCGATGTTCATACATTGGTGACCTGAGATATAAATTGACCCCCCCCCCCTTTCAGAAGTTTTACGTTCTACGTATGTAAAAACCACTATTTTTTTTTAACTTTTCCTTCTTTGTAAGCTTCCAAATTGATGCAATTCATTTTGAATTTTAAATTAAGAGAAACGAAAAGAAAATCGAATACGGAAAATACGATTTTGGGCATTAGTTGAATGGCTACGAGTGATACTCAAAGAAATCGAGAAAAATATAATGTCATGTATGCATTACTTATATGTATGTATTCTTATGTATGTATATTTGTATTCAGACGAATGTATGTTTCTATTGGGAAATTTTCGTAATCGGGTTTGTAGACAAATTCATAATTTACTGAGCATTGTTTAATGCGCAAATTTAACAATTTGGTAGCTGTCCCAATTACTGACGATTACTCTTTTTTTTTTTAATTCATCGTAAGTGAATATATTTCAACTGAAATGCAAGTGAACATTTTGAAGTAAATGAGATAAGCGTTTTTTTTTTTTTTTTTATCAAGATGTACACTAGAAAACAGAAATATGTAGATTACAAAATAAAAAATTTCTGTACGTGTTGGAAAAGGTAGCTTCCCTATTTCTTGGTTTTAAGATTTTAGCTAATTTTACTGGAGAACACGAAGTTAAAATGCGAAGAGCCCGGTTAGAGAAGAATCATCAGTACTGAATTTTCATGGAAATTTCGTCAAATTAGTCAGATACAGCCTGATTGGCTTAATTTGTGACGACATATTTTTGGTCGCCAAATTTGGCTATATTTCGTCCAAATGTCGCGAAGCTTAATGATAAATGCGACGTTAATGTATATGACTATGATCGCTTATGCTTATGATCGGAGAAATGGATACAACAATGAAAGATAATTCAAAAAGAAAGAGAAATCATGTTCACTAAAACTCATAAATTAATCCCTGATTTTTATTAATCTGCTGCCTAGATTTAGTGTACATTTTAAGAAATATACATATTTTATATGTGCAACGTTATAAATAGAAGTTTCGAAAATGACGGTTAAAAGAAAGTAATTCAAATGTATAGAGTTATTCAGCTTAGATCTATGTGGAAAAGTCGCATAAAAATAACCCAAATGCTTCCTAATATTTTCATAATAACGATATAACAACAACTCAGATGAATAAAGGTATCATGTTTGATACAGGAGTATAGCAGGCTATCTATGAGTGTGTGTTACATATGTGTTACAAACCTTTACCTGTTGCCATACTAAATAAGTGTGGGCTGTGCCAGACGAGCAAGTCTTTGAAGGAGCTTTGAAGTTTTCTGCCGCTAACTCGATGGATCGAGTTCTCAAAGATCGGAGCTAAATTTAAAAATTCGAAATCTCTCAAATACATTCGGGGGTAATTCTTTATCTTTGCCGTAGATTCTCTTATCCAATGGTTTCTCTTTACTTTTAAAATTTCTGAATTATTATAAAGAACAACAAAATATGCTGCCTTCAGTTATGCACTGAACAGCTTTTGTCTTTGCAAACAAAGGTTACAAATTTCCCTAAATCAACTTTGATTATTAGAAAAGGAAGAGCTGTAAAATGTACAAAAATCAAAGAAATTTGTAAAACAATCATAGAGCAGTTAGGATAAGAAGCTATCATTCTTTTGGCACTAACAGGTACTGCTGCATTTAATGTCAAAGACAAGGTAACTCACTCAGTGCTTAAAGAACCAACGTGTTTTAAATAGTTCGCTAATTTTAAAAGTCAGCAATATATCTACAGCTCAGAATGGATACAGTGTTATTTCTCATTATTGACGAATTTTCAATGATAGGATGTCGTCTTATGGCTGACCTTGAACAAAGATATCGCGAGGTAAAATAGATAAGATTTAGCCTTTTAGAGGCTTATTTGTTTAAATCCTTGGACGTATTAGGTAGTTACATCGCGTAAAAGACATCCCTCTATATAAGAGACATGCTTTAAAAGTCATTTGGATTCTTCGCGGACAAAAAATGCTTAGAGCTTTTTAAAAATGTTTCACATTAACAAACTCATTGCGACAAAACGACGATCAGCAGACACAGTTCCTAAAGACTCTGAACTCACTTTGCATAAGTCAAGTTTTTGACTACCTCTCACCCCTTATGCAACGACGCAAAGATATACTGCTTTCGGCTAACTTGAATGATTTGAAGGTGCCATATGTTTTCAAAACCAAGCAAGCTAAAGAATATAATCAAGAAGTACTTCTTAAATCAAAGCAAGGACCAATAAACAAGAATTTTAGCAGGTCATAATGATTAAATAGCAAGATGGAGTGAAGATGATTACGCGTCTGGACTTCAGTCTAGACTTTCCTCAGCAGCTGGATGCAGGGTTATGCATTATGCTACATATCAATATCTGAACGGAGTAAGAATTAATAAACGTAAGTACGATGAAAGATATTGCCTATGGCCCACGTTTTCAACCTCGAGGTTTGCCACAGGCCATAATAGTTGATTTTGTTGAGTATCATGAGCCATTTCTAACTGTAATTTTTTTTTTTTATCAAACCTATTTGTAAATATTGGAAAGAAGAAAAAGCCTCATTCACACGAAGTTAGTCACCTTTACCTGTTGCATACCTTGCCACCATACATAGATCCTCGAGTTTAACATTGTCAAAAACTGCTGTGAATATCCATCTAAAGGTGTTGTCACATAAAATAACTTATGTCATTTTTACTGTACTTTGTCATTTAGAGAAAGTTCTAATGGAAGCAATTTTCGCTAAGGACAGGCTTTACCCAAATTAGAAGTATGGAGCACTTGCTGACAGATTAGAATTTGTGCATTACCCGAGACAACTGACGACTATGTTAAACACTTTAAAATGAGGTATCGACGATTGTTATTTCAAACTTACTTTTATATATTAAACTGCAATCTAGAAAAGAAAACATTTTTTTAAATATCTTTTAAGTTTACACGCCTCCATGCTCCGACATTTCGGCCTAACGGATACTAGTTAATTTTTATGTACTTTTTAGCACTGAATCTGAAAGAATCTGAAAGTGACCTTCCTTTTTAACCATCTCGTCAGAATTTTTCTCAAATCGTAAATTTAAAATTAAAAAAAACTCACTGTTATTAAACACTTTAACACTTTATTACTCACTGACAGACATGCTGTGTTTTCCAAGCGCTTTTCATGATGCCATCTCTTTTCACTCAAAGCAAAATAGTTTGTTAGTAATGTCGTTAAAATATCTTCTTGATTGTTAATTTTATGAACAAAAAGCGGTGTTTGGATTAGAGAGAGAGATACTTTGTACTTTTGAGAGAGTAGATGGATTGCGTCCCAAATTCCCATACAAAAATTGTTTGTTATAGTGGTTCTACCTTCCCTTTGATTGAGTACGTGGAGATCCGGAATATTCTGTAAGTCGTTTATGTCTTAAATGTGCCATTTTAGTTGAAAAAAAGCCTGAACCTACGATAGGTTAGTTAGTATAGATGGATACCAAATAGATCAATATCCTGCAAAGGATAATATATGGGAAGGAAATAATTAAAGGAGATTATATAGTCTTTTGTCTCTGAGCGAAAATTTAACTACCAAACCTTATATCAGAGTTTGGCAAATTTGTTATTGCAATTATCTGCAATGTAATTACAATTTAATTGCATGTAATTAATTATAGTTAAAATTACGCACCGTAAAAAATTCTTGCAGCACTGTAGCCGGAATCACCCCCATCCCATTATTTGACGAAATTTCTGCGTTTGAATGTGTGCAACTATAATCAATTACATGCAATTAACTTGTCATTTGATTACGGATAATTGAGATTACAAATTTGACCAACTCTGCCTTATATTTACAATTCCACAGGATGCAATCACAGGATACAATGATCACACAAGTTATTGAAAATTTGGATCATTGTCCTGTAGATCAGATTATGTTAAAAGAAAAGATCGCTTTCATACCGAACGGCTGCCTCTTTCTTAAAAAAATATGTAAAAGAAAAGGGGTGTTTGAGTTCATCTCTATGAGAATTACTCAAACAGATACATGGACAGACGAGGATAATTTTTAGAAAGGTCTCCGGTTCTTTTGTCTGGTGCCAAATACGGGGCACCTATAGTCGTCGTTCGGTCCGTTTGTCTGTTTGTCCGTCCGTCCGCAAAAACTACTCAACCGAATGGTTTGAAATTTTAAATATACAATTGTTGCAAACTTTTGACGAGTCATTTCAAATTTTATGAAAATCATATGTATAGTTTAATGACAAGGACAGTGAAAAGTTTTCGTTACATTACGGCCAATGGGAAAAAATATTTCAAGTACATTTTAATGATGTTGTAGCCTTTTGAATAGAATGAAATTGATATGCACTTATATGCAGTGCACTTATATATAGTGCACTTAAGTGCACTAAATATACATTCAATACAATACTCGGTGCAAAAGATATTTATAAAACTAGTTATAGTACGAATGCACCTCATTTGCAACGTTTGACATGCAATTTCCAAATTGTTTTTTTCTGTGGGGACTGATGATAATCGATAGGTTGCCAGACGCCACATAATTTCATCAAAGAGTTGAAGCAGCGAATTGAGGAAGTCTGTGATAATGTTTCTCCAGGCCACATTTAAAGCAGTCGGAAGTGAAATTCTGCATTTGCTCTATTACCATCAAGAAGTGGAAGAAACTCTATTCAAGTACCAATTGGCTTAAATTGGGCTAGGTAAAATGAAATTTATCTTTTCAGGATATAAAAAGCTAATGCACATACTTATAATTTTGGAAATTTTTGGAGAAAATTTTACACACCTATAATGTAGTGATTTGAAATTTTAATTGCTGAAGTTTTAGTCAACTTTGCTAAGAGACGTAAAACCAACAGTGTGAAAAGGTGTCCAAGTCTAGATTCGAACCACGGTCATTGACATTACACGCCAATGCAATACCACTGAGCTACCTGGACGTTGATATTAACCTGCCAGCAGATAAGAGTGAGCCGGGTGCTAAGCTGGATACCGTCCAGGTAACTCAGTGGTAGAGCATTGAAGCGTAATGTCAATGTCCCTGGTTCGAATCCAGGTTTGAATATTTTTTCGTTTAGTTCAACGCCTGTTAGTTGAATAAAGTTCTTCGATTTAACACGGAAAAAAAAACTTAGCTTCATTAACTTATTATAAATATTTATGTAATAGGGTGATCTAACAGTGAGTCTGTATCTAGAAATTGGCTATTAAATAGTTTTCCTCGATTGGATTTAAACTAATGAACTAAATTAGATCCCACATTATATTTCAACTTTTGAAAACATGGGGAGATGAATTCAGTGGGAAAATAATTACTACGGTTTAAAATAACAGCATCCAAAAAGAAAATTTTTTATGCTCTCGGTAAACAAAACAGATATTTACATTAATCGCTAGTAAAAATGTATTATTCAAATTACTTTGTGCGCATGTGACAACAACGCCGATTACGTCCTTTGAAAATGGATCAAGATCGTTCTGATGAATAATTTCTTTTTAATTTTTGTCTAATCGTACTCAAAAGCAAAATAAGAAAGCTTTGTTATGCCAGAATATAATGCACTTCCCCGCCAGTGATATTGGACAGTGAAATACTAGTTCTTAATAAAGTGGAACAATTGATTTGAATTTTCATAAAATTTCTCCTGAATAAATGAAATCTCTTCAATCGGCTAGTTACAGTAAATTAAAAAACTTAAAGAGCTTTTCGGATTGAATAACATGAACTAATCACTTTTTTGAATAATTTAAAATGTAAAATATGCTATTTTACAATTTTTGATGTAACGTATGCTTCACACATTATTTAGAAAACAATTCAATAAATACTGAAATTGGGTTTTTTTATGGAGAAAATCTATCGTTATTGGTTTAAAATGTCATCGTAAATAGCATATAAAGAAAAGTGTTAAATTCAGAAAGCGGTCCGGGGGGGGGATAATCCCTCCCGGGAGAAATGAGATGTCCCCACCCAAAAGATTTGTGGCTTTGTGTTTTCAATGGTCCAAAAGTGCAATGTCTCCCCCCGCGGAACTCTATAATCACCCCCCCACACACACACACGCACACACACACCGGAGCCAGAGAAATCCCTCCCGGAGAAAAGTGCCTGAATTCAACACTGACAAAGATAGATTTAAAATAGTCAATTATTATTTTTAATACTGTCCCCATTCGCAATAACGAAAATTAATATTGTATCAGTTATAAAAACATTTTTTTGGTACTGAAAAAATTGTTACATACATATTTATAATGTTAATAAACTTAGTCATTGCGCTTTAACTATCCTGTGATGCATTTATAAACATAATTAATGGTAATCTTTTGCATTATTGAATAACTAGCATTAAAACGATAAATCAATGTTTTGTTTAATGTTACTACTTAAAAGTATTATAATATTTCCATTATTTTAATCGCTTGTTAAATAATGAGTTCCCACATGCATCCAACAAACCCATAAATTACATTTTACTGATGTAACGTAAAATGCTATACGAATTTACGTACATTCAAATACTTTTGAAAACAGTTAAAGCGTTTCCGATAATTAATAAATATTTTTGAAAAATTTTATATTTTAAAAATACATTTATCTTTTTAACCTCTTTAAATTACGTTGAAAAGTAATTAAATACTATTTTGGATATTTCTGACCAAACGCCAGTAAAGGTGTGTCAAAAAAAAAGGAAAAGAAAAAATAACCACCGGTATGAAGAGTTAGAGAATAATTTAAGGATTTGTGATAATAAATGAGATTTTACTGAAATCTGAAATAGTTATAAAATCATTAGTACTATTTTTTTTGTATGAAACCATTAAAAGTTTATAGCATTATGACTTACATAAATTTGATGCTTCTAACAAACACTCTAGTTATAGAAACAGTTATGAATAATGCATTTCAGATGAAAAAACAACCAAAATAGGAAATATACTATCTAAATTCAATAATATTTTCAATAATCAAATAGCACCCTTTTTTTAAAAAAAAAGATAACTCAATTTTCAACAAAGGATTTTTAAAATGCAATATTAGCTGAGGAAATGAAATAGATTTCAATTTTTGAGATAATGGGTATATGGGGTTAATATGTACATTACTTTTTATCGTTAAATGGAAGATAGTTTACCAGAACCATTGAAGGGGATGGCTCTTTCAGTTAAAATTTCCATTTCTGATAAATTTCCATTTTATTTAGGATGGATTTTGGATACCAAAAATGCTTTATCGTTCTGTCTGTTAGTTGCAAAGATAAATATAATTTAGTAAATCGGGAGACAGAATAAATGTAAAAATTGGAGTGTTTATTTTCGATTTCTAATTTTTAAATATTTAAAAAAGGACCTTTTAATCTCTTCAAGGACGATTTTTTTATAGTGAGAAAAAAAGGATTTTTTTTTTTTAACGATTTGTTCATTTTATATTAATAGGAATTCAAACAGAAAAAATAAAATAAAAATTCACAACAAATAATTTCCATATTTGTAGCGGCTGAGCTTTAATAGTAATCTATGAGTGAAATGCTTTCTTATAAAATAAAAAATAAGAATCAATTTCTTTCTTACATTTCTACAAATTATTAAAAATTTATATATTTACTATATCTGACATTATTTTTATCAAATATTAACGATTTTATCTTCAAATAATCAAACAACACTGACTGTCGAAAAATGACTTCACACTTTTTTTGTCACCTCTAACACACATCTAACTGTATACATCCGTGGAGCCAAACCACAAAATTTTGACCTCTCTTGTTGAAGGATTCTATAGTAAATACGTTATTATATATTTTTTTTGTTATTTTTATTGTTGGCGAGTTTTTTAATTAGTGTGGTTTCTAGTAACATCCATAATTAAAAGGTTATACAAATATTCCCAAGGAAAATGTTTCGGATTCATTGCAGTATCTTTACCTGCATAATGAACTAAAAGTTAAGTTCAGTAATAAAAGTTGTTTGATTTCAGAAGTCGAAATCATCGATGGTCTGTTTGTCCGAAACAAGAAAAATATAAAAAAGAGCAAAAATTATGCGTACAGCATACATTATGAATTTATATGCATACACTGAAAATTTTTTTTGCCACTGACATCTAAAAAATAAATTGTGCTTCTGGAAAAAATAGTTCCATGTCATCCTTGTAAATTCTAGTTCCCTTTGCTAGAGAGAATTCCCTTCTAGTTCATTGTACATGTAAAAATTCTGAAATGAATGCGAGACATTTTCATTGGGAATATCTGTATAACCTTTTAGTTATGAATGTTACTAGAAACCATACTAATAAAAAAACTGGTCCCCTTCTAGTTATCCCTATGTTTTCCTATAGTATCGTGGTCAAACTTATTTAAAAATTTCTGCAAATAAATGCGAACACAAGAAATGAGTTTTAGTAACCATGATTCTAGTTTAAGAATTAATTCTAGAAATCAAGTGATAATTTCTCGCAATCCAAACGATTCATAATACAATGTATCGTTTCATTGCCTAGAAAACTATAGAGTAGAAATTCTCGATGATGTCGTCTATTTAGTTTATTTGTTTACCTTATTCGCATAACTCGGAAATCTATAGCTCTAGTTGAGGGATTTAGAAAATTATTATTCGTTCTTGATGACAGCGGTATATATATTTTTTTTCAGTGTACTACAGTACTGCCTAGTATACTACTGTATTAGATTTATATGTATTGTATATAGTGTGACAGAGGTTCTGTCACATATCACTTTTTCTTCAAAATTAATTTAAAACATTTTTTTTTTGCATTTAAGAGGTATTGTTCTCCCCCCCCCCCCTCGTTAAACTAAAATTTGTAATTTAATTCAGTGCTTAAATCCATACGGAATTTTACGTGTTTGTTTTTTTTCCCTTTCTCTAACCTCTTTAATTCAATGCATTAGCATGAACTATAGCATTTATACACACTTTACAGTATGCATAAATATAGTGAAAGAGTAGGTAAGTGTGATCTCAGATCGCACAGAGGGTTTCGTTTAATATTCCTTTCAAAACACTTTATCACTATATCAATTTCAGTGCGTTTAAAATAGTGTAATATAATTACAACACACAGCAACCAATTTTTCTCCATAGACAATGATGTATAGAATTTCTTTTGCGTATTTCTGTAATCGAACCGTTAATATCACACCTTTTATTTTAATACCAAGAATGCCAGGTTAAATCTCGGTAAAATATATCAATTTATGTGAATCATTAAATAGTCGATTTTTTTTGTCGAGTTTCTTGAATGAGGATATCTCTTTTTTTGGATTTGTGTATTATTCAGAGATAGTGACGTCCTAAGCGTACTTTACTGTAAATGTTGTTTAATACTGCATCGCAAATGAGGAATTCTTCAGCGGATGCGGATGACGTCATTTTATATGAAATAAAAGAGTGCGTTTTAAGTCTTAGAACGGAAATATATTTTGTACTATTTATATATATATACATATATATATATTTTCATCGGGGGAGGCACTAAATTCTGAAAAAGCAGAATTCCTGTTTTCTAGTGGTAATAATATTTATCATTCTTGTTTTTTCCTGCACACGTAGCTACATAAGTGTTCGGAAAGACTGAAAGACTTCAGATTTTTTGCCCTTTAAATTCGCTTCTTTTTCGCATCGCCCTTCAAATTCGCGTCATTTTGTGTATTATTTTCTAGGGAAGGAGTTTACTTTGTAATTACATTTGTATTACAATTTGTTCAAATTTTACCCACATAATGAATTCTTATCTGTATTATTATTATTATTTGTTAGTATTTGACGTTACTGTTCCCAGTCTTTCAAAATTTTAAACTGCAATGAAACATTGTCGCAGTATTTGTTAAGATGAATTAACATCATGAATCCGATGAACTGGAATGCTGTTTTAAACAATTTAATTCCTTCTTTAACAATCCTTTTGTATTTCGACATTTTAAAATACTACAGGAAAAACATTAAAGATGTTTTACGATGAAAGCCAAATCGTAAATCAGAGTAACACCTTCCATTAAATTTCTAACTGCCGAATAAATGGAACTGTCACGATAAATCAACAGATTTGGTTACCTTCTATTGGTTTGAAACTATCTTATGAAAATATATTATTACGAAGTTTAGGGAATTACATGATATAATGATGACATCTGTGCTATCATTACTGAAAAATAAATATAAATGTAATTAAAAAAGTGCTTTAATTAAAATTCACAAAAATGCAGAATATATATATATATATATATATATATATATATATATATATATATATATATATATATATATATATATTTAAAAAATGCACTAAAAGTAGAAAAGTCTCGAGAAAAACCTTAAATGCGTGGATTTTAAAATAAATTGCGTTGAGCTCGATTATGGAAGGTTAACGGATTTAAATGGGAATTTCGCCAAATTTGTCAGCTATCGCCAAGTTGGCTTCATATATGGCAACTTATTTTTGTCGCTGGCCAAAATTGAGCGCTATTGTGATAACCCTATCATTAGTACTTTTCAACAAATACTTATTACTGAAGCTGATACCGATTTTCCCATGGAAAATCAAACTGTGAGTAATCATTAAATAAATTTGCCCCCTTAGGGATCAAATTACAAAAAATAATGTCTAATTCATGTATTGCCCTCAGGCATACACATTTTTTTTTATTCTGTTTTTTTAATCTGTTAAAGTATAATTTTCGAAAATAAAATCGGTTCGGATTAACTGGAATTTCGGATCAGTGGGGTTCTACTGTAGTCTAAAATAAATGTTCCAACTATTTAAATGTAAAGTGAAATGACAAACATCAACCTGAATACAAGAATGTAGTTTTTAAATGAAATTCTTAAGTTTTCAAACAAATTTATGAGCTAACATGTTTGAACGAATCTCTACATATCGTAAATTATATATCACGCCAAAATGCTGTTCCAAGTATTAAGAGCAAATTTTAGGAATTTATACTTTAATGAACTATACAAATGTACAACCCGCACGCAAAATTAAATCTTACAAAACAAATAAACAATTTCTAATTGTATATTTAATCTCAACATGTAAGACTTAAGTTTCCATGCAAACTTTCTAATTATATGTAATATAAATTCATAAAGTAGAGTTTTCATCAAGATTTAATTGCCAGTTTTCTATTACAAACTCTTGATTAAAAATATTTAAAATGGAGATTTCTGTCATTATTGTAGATAGAATTGTATGAAATAATGAAAGTAAATAAACGAATAATTTATTATGGATAAACAAATATTTAATTACATTGGAAAGCTTATTATTTAGAATGGTTATTCTTAGGAAAAATGAAAATTACGCAGCTCATTAAATTTCTGACATGCGCATTTATGTCAAAACTGAATAAATAGCTTAAAGTTTTTTTGTCTGGTTGGTTTATTAATAAAACAAAGCAATCGTAATATTTATTATATATTCGAGCAGGGCGTAATTTCAAACAAGAGAAGTACTGGAGCCCTAATATTCAGCAGTACAGAAGAACCTCGATTATCCGAAGTAATTGGGACCGACGCTCTTTCGGAAAATCGAAATTTTCGGATAAAGGAGAAATATATGCGCTATTTCTTATTATGGTAACAAGTGCTTAATAAAAATAACGCAATAACAAAATAGAAAGAAGAATAAATTACCTTAATTTTAATTTTGAAATGACAAACCTTTTGCAAAACATTCAAAAGCTCCAGAATTGCTAACTTGTTCGTTTTATTTGTTCCACCCCGCAACTTACGGGAGCTCAAGTTAAATTCAAAGGAACTCTAAGAAACGGGATCGAAAATATTTATATGTACTCATAATTCGGAATGCACTGCTTGCACACAAGGAATATCATAGTTAAAGAAAAGGAAAAAAAAAAAAGCTTTGAAAATGGATTTTGCACACAAGGAATGTGATACTTAAAAAAAAGCTTTAAAAATGGATTTCGGTTAACCGACAGTTTCGGATAAAAGAGTTCTACTGTACCAACAACTGTAGCTGTTCCCCCACCTGTCATTCCAATCCGCATATTTATATTTCATACATTGCTTTCAAAATTTAGAGCATATTTTTTTCCTTTAACAAAAGTTTTCTTTTAATATATCTATCTGCATAGCTGTAAACTATTCCACTTTTTACTTATCACACTTTCTGTATAGAAATCTTTGCCTAATTTTAACGTTAATTAATCTCAGACTTCTACGATTAAATAATGTAAGGATTATGATTCAGAATTAGTGTTAACACATAAAAGGGAATATTTTGCAGCTATGAATATATATATAATGAATGAACATCTGGCAAAAACATTTAAAAAGTAAATTTTTAGAAAATCTTACACGCTAGGATTTTTTTTTTTTTTTTTTTTTTTTTTTTTTTTTTTTTAATATGCAGCAATTTTGTGTTCATTTCATCTATCAAAAGAGAAGTTTGGCATCAAATAAAAATATATTCCATACTTAAAAGGATTCTTAAACTTTTACTCCCTCAACAAGCAAATCTGGTGGACACATTAACGAAGTTACGAAAAACGAGTGAAAAAACGAAAGAAATTTACAGAAATGTACATTTATGTGTTGAAGAATCGAACAAAGTTTTCCAATTTCCCATGAAAATTGCATACCATAAACTACAATCGATTCCTTCCGCATAACAATCTTTCGTGATGAGTCACTGAAAATCAGATTAAATTAAAAATTTGACACCGTTATCAGAAAGATTCGATGATTTTATAAAAAAAGAGGAAAAACAGCTCGATTGCTTTCTATCAAAATAACAATACGTATCAATTAATATATCTGCTTACAAATGAAAGGGACTTCGAAAATGTGCAAAGCAGAACCTTAGCATGGGCTGCGTTCATGAAGAAAAATAAATAGAAAAATCACCAACATTATTTTCATACTCGTACATAATAGAAGATTACAAACCTCAAACAAACAAAACCTCGACCTAATGCTCGTTGACTAAAAACGGAAGAAAATATTCTTTTCAGGTTAGATATCTAAATTAAAAAAATGATCCAAATAAAAAATATCCCACTGTCACAAAACAAAATAGAACCGAAAGCAAATTCCTTGTTTGCTCTCTTGAGTGGCACCGTATCAACACGCCGGCGCCATCAATACCAGATATAAATCTGCAAAAATCGCTAGAATAGAAAACAGGATTTCTGTTCTATACATAAATAAATAACATTTTAAATTAAGACAGATTGAGCTCGAGCACGCACAAGCCCTAAGACCGATATAAAAATTGAGCCCGTTTCATCTCCATCATCTACGGACACATTACGTCACATTATGTTATCATAGAAAGAATGCAAAAGATTGGAGACGGGAGGGAAAGGGAATAGTAATTTAGGCTTCGGTTTTTCGGAAGCACTATTGCACTGGGCTCCGGAGCGCTGTATTTATTAGCTCCTGTGAATTCCGACCAATATTTAAATATTTACTAAAGACAGAGAAATACAGGAGCTGAGGTCCGGTGGGCTCCGACGCAAATTAACCTCTGTATACGAGATGTAACACAAAGATGGTCACAACTTTAAGGACTTATAAAACGAACTTTTTTTTTTTTTTTTTTTTTTTTTTTAATCAGAGACCCGCTTTGCAATAGGATCTATAAAGAAAATAAATAAAACCGCAATACACATGCATTTAACATCTGAATTTTAAAAACCTATATGACTTAATAAAAATAAGTAAAATAAGAGGGCCACTTAAATACAGTTTTTTAAATTCTACACGCCCCCCCCCCCCTCATTTTTTTTCAGCATAGTAAACCAAGTTCTTTTGTTTGCATCCCATATAATAATAACATTTCTCAGAAAGCTTCTGTATTTCTAAAGTCATATAATATTAGTGTTTTTTTTAAACCAATTAATAAACCGGAAACTTCTTCAATAAACATACATATAAATACGATTAATCGAAATTAAAAGGTGTTGTTTATGATATTCCGTGTAAAGATTGTGACAGCATATATATTAGTGAAGTTGGTAGATCAATGAAAATTTAAGAAAATTTGCATGATTTTAGTGTAACATGAAATTATAGCACTTAGCTTTGTATGCAGGAATAAAGACGTGCATAAAAGTGTAAAACCCTTAAGAATGAAGATGTGGGATGAGGTTTGGAGTGTTGGGTAATTTTACCTCCCTACATAATCCACCCCTCTTCTGTGGTCACAAATGGACATATAGCATAATAAAGTGATTTCCGTAAAAGTACACTTATGAAACTGTTTGTGTAGCAAGACGCATCTATGATAGACCTGTTAGTGAAATAAAACGCAAACTGAAGTTTTGCGAGATGTGTCACTTTTCTTGCTGTTGAGCAATATATGTGCATTCAAAAAAGGTAAACTAAATTAAAAAGTTGCCCAGCATTAACTTGTGATGGATCATATCCCGCTGTTTACGTACGTTTCTCATTTGAAGTCGGGAAGCAACAATTTTCACAGTAGATTATCCTCTAGAAGGTTGATTTACTCGTATGCGACCGCCGACGTTGAATGAAGACTGTTCTATTCCTGCTGAATATACTCTGTTTCTGGAAAAATAACTTTCAATTTAACAGTACTTTATTAGTTCTGTTGTTTATTTCTCAATGGTTAGGTTGTACTGGTGAGGCCTTTGCTGTTGCTTGGTAAAAAGTAAACGTGTATTAAAATGTTTTTTATCATTATATATTTACATACGTTTTATGTTAACCCTTAGTATCGCGTTGCATGTCTGCAACATACCCAAATGTCAATGTTACTTATACACATACAGTAGTCTTTTAAAGGCGATTTTATTGATTACTGCCATCTTCTGAGGCGGTAGTTAATATAAATTGTTTAAAGAATTCCCAATAGATGGCGATACTGAGTTAATTTTTCATGCCAAAGTTTTTATTTGTCATTTCAGCAGTTTGAAAACGTTATTGGTAAAATAAATTTAATAAATTTTCTGCAATTAAAAAGGCTGAAGCCAATCCAAAAATAGCAATTTTACAAAGGTAAATCGGTATACTTTACATTTTTGTACTAGAAAATTGACACTATTTATCAGAAGTATGTAATTTTCTGTTTATTGCAGATGTAAAAAAAAAAGAAAAAAAAATGGTGCATCCTAACACCTGAGTACATATTTTTCTGATCGGAGTTGTTGAGTCACAAAGGGTTAAAGTGAATTTAAATCTCTCTTATCTTTATTTTTATCAAGTCATATTAAATAATATATGGGTCGCACAAATGAAAGTAGCATTACCGTAATAACTCTGCCATTTGAAGAGAAAGATGGCTACCCATGCTTCTACAGAGGGCGCAGAGTGCTGGGAATGCATGCGATATCGTCAGATACCACCAGATGTGTGTGTGATAGCGTGGGAGCACATTAAAAGGCATCGTTCGCATCATGGATGCCTCCAAACGGTGTCAAAGCGCGGTCGTGCAATTTCTAAAAGCGGAAAATGTGAGTGCTAGTGAAATCTATCGTCGAATGCAAAATATGTATGGCACGGAGTGTATGTCACGCAGATCGGTAGTCCGATGGTGTAGGCATTTTCGTAGTGGAAGAAGCAGTGTTGACGACAGGTCACGACCTGGTCAAGCGCATGTAGTCTTCTTCCACTACGAAAATGCCTACACCATCGGAATACTGATCTGCGTGACATACACTCCGTGTCATACACATTTTGCATTCGACAATAGATTTCACTAGCACTCACATTTCCCGCTTTTAGAAATTGCACGACCGCGCGTTGACATCGTTTGAAGGCATCCATGATGCGAACGATGCTTTTTAACGTGCTCGCACGCTATCACACACCATCTGGAGGGATCTGACGATATCGCATGAATTCCCAGCACTCTGCGCCCTCTATACGAGTATGCGTAGTCATCTTTCTCTTCGAATGGCGGAATTATTACAGCAATGCCACTTTCATTTGAGCGACCCTCAAAAAAATCAAAACGCTGAAAACTTAGAGATATACGTGGCCTGTCTGTAAAGTGTCCGAACTTTGGCCGAAAGAAATATGTAAGTTACCTGACGGGAGTAGGACCCGGATCCTAATCCCGTTCAAAGTAGGCTCCTTGCGCCTCCACGCACCTAGCTCACCGTTCTTGCCACTACCTAAAACACTTCTGGAAGGCTTCTTTTGGAATGGTGTTTAACTCCTCCATAGCGTCCAGTATATCTCTACTCTCAAAACGAGATACTTTCAATGGTGCCTTCAATTTTGGAAAGAACCAAAAACCACAAAGAGCCATGTCTGGAGAGTAGGGAGATTGGCGAACGACTGAAACTCCATATTTCGCCAAGAAATTCTGAATCAGGTGCAATGAATGCGCTGAAGCATTGATGAATCTTACGAATTGTTTCGGGTTGAGAATCATCAAGCTTTGACAAATTTGATGCAGCACCTTTGTTCAACCCGTTCAGTCATCTTGAATAAAATCAAAATCCGAGGAACACGTATGCCATTTCCTCACTCGGCGCAGAAAGCAACAACTGGCTCACTGGAATAAGAGGAAAAAATTCAAGCATGAGTATTAAGCTGTCTTTATACAATCTCCAACAGTGGTGACGCATTAGAATCACTACTGCATGCGCGAAAAATCAAGGTCGAATAGTTATCAGACAGTATATTTCGTTTCTCTTGAAACAGTAACAAAACACTTTGTGTAAGACCCATTAATATTTCATTCAAACCATTGTCTAGATATTTTAGCTAACATTAAAAGCATTTCGAACAAAAATGAGAATGAGTAGTCGGCATCTGTTTTATTTTTGCCTAAAGCATAAACAATATTGATCAAATAATCAATATTATCTAACTGAATTAAAATAGATTAACTTCAATCATTTACTAAAATAAAATATAAAAAATATTTACGAAAATGAGTTTAGTTTTCTTTTTAAAACAAATATCTACATTTTACGGACATGCAAGAAACATTGAATTATTCTAATATATATTTCTTTTTTTCAGTAAATTCAACATACTTGTCGATACAAAAATTTAAAAAAGAGTAATCTTTGTGTACCACATGAAAAATTTTCAGAACTCTAAAAAATATGTATTTTTCAAACTACATCTGTTATGCCAATATCAAATAGCATACTTTAAGAAAACAATTGCCTTGTTTTAACTGTAATTAACTGTAACTGTTTTGATTCATAGATCAACTCTCTCTGCCAAATTCAGTTGCAAAAATAAAATAAGATAAAATATCTTATAACGACACCTTCTAAATTGTTCAGTTAGAACAAGAGTACGTTAACCCCTTGAAGGGCAGTGATTCATTTTTGGACCACCTAATTTTAATTTCTAAATGCTACATTGACACCAGATTTTTGGAGGGAAATTTTCCTTTTATCAATCCGAGAAGAAAAGCTTTTATTTATTTTCAAATAAATTTGTTTTTAAATTCCGGTATCATTCAATAATTTCAGAATTTTACGAATAGAAGTACCTTTTCCCTGAAAGGGTTAAATCCATTCATAATTTTTCAACGAGATTTTAGTGCTAATCGAACTTATACTGACATCTCTCACAATTTAAAGGATATAAAAAGGTATATTCTATCACTTCAATGCTATACAAAGGCAATTTTTTTTGGAAGAGCTATTTACTGTATAGTTGAATATGATATTCTATTTAAAATTTCCTAAAATGTAACTACATAAAATTTCTACAGTAGAAAAGTGGAGTTATTCATTTATGAAGCGCGAAGTTGTTTCAGAAATATATAAAATAAAGAAAGATTTTCTTTCACTTTTCATGCCATGTGACTTTCTAATAATGAATATTATGATTAAAATGAAATTAAAATATCGTCTTCATTAAAAGATATGAAAAAAGGATTACGTAACATACTTGATGAAAAGCGAATTTCCAAATGCGAAGATTTCTCTACATGTTTAATATTATCAGAGTCTGCTGTTTAAAAATTTAGCATGATTATCGAATAAACATCAACTATTTTATAAGAATGTGAATATATATTTAAATATCTGGAATTTAACATAAGTGTGAAAAAGAATAATTATCTAAAATTTATTAGATATCCTGGTTACTTTATAAATAATAATTTATAAAAAAGTAAAGTTTTATTCTTGGGATTATATTTTGAAAAATATTTTAATTCTCGTTTTTTGCTTTTTTCTATCTTTACAAGAAAAAGTATTGGTTGATGGTTTTTACAAAATGTCTGTCTGTGAGTCTATTTGTGAGTCTGTCTGTATGTATGTGACAAAAATTTTGTGGCCGCTCTATCTCAAGAATTAATGCACGGAATTTCACAAAACTTTAGATCCAGTTACACCTTGAAATAAAGTAATGCCGATTAGTTTTTGGTGTATATCGCCTTACAGGTGGCACTGCTAATGCTGCATTTTTCTCGATTTTGAGCAATAACTCAATCTCAAGAACTATTAACGCATAGATTTTGATCAAACTTCAGATTCAGTTACCAGTTGACTTAAGTTGTTGCTTATTCGTTTTTGGTGTATATCGAAAAAGAGGTAGCGCTGCTATGATGCATTTTTTACGATTTCAGCAATAACTCTATCTCAAGAACTAATGTATGGAATTTGATAAAACATCAGATTCAGTTAGACCTTGATATAAACTGGCGCTGTTTGACTTCTTATGGATACGTGTTTACATTCGCTGATCACTGGCTCTTAATATTTCCGACGCGAAACGCGTCCTATGTGTGCTTTTGTTTTATGGAGATTAATACAAAGTTTTATTATTTAATTGCGAGTTATCACTGGTTTTTCCGCGCTGTTTCACTTATACATATTGTTGAATTGCAACTTTAAATGCAAATTACAGTAGAACCTCGGTTATCCGAAGTAATTGGGACCAACCCTCTTTCGGAAAATCGAAATTTTCGGATAATCGAAAATGCTTTAACTTTGAGATTAAAGAGAAATATATGCAATATTTCTTATTAGGTAACAAGTGCTTAATAAAAATAAAGCAATAACAAAATAGAAACAAGAATAAATTACCCTAATTTTAGTTTTGAAATTAAGTACCTTTTACATATATCACAAGGGTTTGAAAAAAATGTTTCGCTTGTCGCAGTTTCGATTGCTTTTGCTTTGAAGCTCTATCACGGAGTTTTTTAATGTTATTAGTTCACCACTATCACAGTCTTTCTGCTGTTCCAGCCATGTCATACTTTTTGCAAAATATTCAAAAGCTTCAGAATTGCTAATTTGTTCGTTTTCTACGTTCCAGTCCGCAGGTTATGGGGGCTCAAGTTAAATTCAAAGGAACTCTAACAAAAGGGATCGAAAATATTTATATGTACTCGTAGTTCGGAAAGGACCGCTTGCACACAAGGATTATGACAGTTTTTTTAAAAAAGCTTTTAAAATGGATTTTGCATACAAGGAATGTGATAGTAGGGGGGAAAAAGCTTTAAAATACATTTCAGTTAACCTAGAGTTTCGGATAAAAGAAGTTCTACTGTACTTTAAAGCGACCGGCAGTTTTTATTTTCAATCACTAATTTTTTCGGATCCTGCGAAAAAAAATTGTAGCATGGAGAATTCAGCCTGAAGACAATTTTAAAATTCCAAAAATATTTAATAATCTTAAACACGCTGTCATGTAAATAAAATCTACCAATATGGCGGCTTTTTCTTCTACATCCATTAAAATTTTAGGCATCTTATTATAGGAGGTATATTGATAAATTATTCTCATAAAATTGTAACTGAAATGTTCTTAATGAATTACAGCAACTATATAGTATGAATAACAGAAGCATATTTTTCATAGTTTTTCATCAAATAACAGAAGCATATTTTTAAAATAACATAATTCGCAATAAAGATATTAAAGTACATTTTATTACAATGGTCTTAAAAGAATTTTAAACAAAATGAATGAACAACTAATCTGAATCTAACGAGAATCTGAGCTAAAATTAATGAATAGCTATATAGGTAACATCCATGTGATATTTCTACTTTTTGAATTTGAATGTGGTTTAACGTAAATTTCTTTTTTGTAGAATATGTCATACGTATAGAGATTTAGCTTTATAAAAATGAAACAAAGTTCACAGATTTCTCATTATTGACCAAGTTTGTGAATTATTCCTGAGTGAAATGCTTAATAATTGTAAATAGAGTAATGAACTGAATTTAATTAACAATAACAACGAAAATATATGTAGCGTTTCTTGCCTTTCTTTATTATATTCAGTCAAATATAGAATTATATATAAGAGTTATACAACAGAAATAAAATGGAAAAGTTTGAAACAATATACTGATGTATATATTTACTGTAAAAGCTCGAAATCTGGCAAATCGAACGAATTTACAAAGCATTTACCAATATGAGTTGGTAAACTCCCGAAATATTCTTCTAAACGGGCTCTTTCAAAACAATTTTGGTAAAAAAAAATAAATAAATAAAAACATTTAATATCAGATACACTCATTGCCATAAAAATTTGCGCACCAAGAAATAATTGTGGGATCGTAACGAAATTTGGCATGAAGGTACATATAAGGCAGATATGCAAATGATTAGAAATGCAGCCTGATTGCGCATTGCGTAATGCCACTAGAGGGCGTTGAACTTCATCCTCCTTGATGTATAAAACTGGTAAGCAAAACTTGTCTGAGTGTACCTTTTCTTTTGCAAAGGAAATGCTGCGGTAGATATGTCGTTACGCAGTCATCGAAGACAATATGAGCAGTTGTCAGAGTTCGAGAGTGGAAGAATCATCGGGATGGTGGAAGCTGGGTGGTCAGCTCGGCGAGTAACTCGTCAAGTAGGCCGTTCTGATTTTACTGTGAGGAGGCGTTTTGACCAATAGACTGAAGAGACGTCATTTACACGGCAAACAGGCTCGGGACGCCCTCGACAGACTAGACGTCGAGAAGACCGTCATATCACACGAAACGCACGCGTAGAGCCAACTGCCTCATTGGCCGCTATCCAGACACAGGCAGCACCTTCACTACGGACCCCTGTGTCTTCCCGAAACATCGCAAACCGCCTTGCTGAAGGACATCTGGTATCGCGGCGCCCCTTACGTGTGATGCCAATGACATCCACCCACCGACGCCTCTGTTTGGAGTGGTGTCGCGCACGACGGGATTGGACTGCAACGGAGTAGAACCAGGTCATCTTCAGCAACGAGTCTAGATTCAATTTGAGCAGCGATAACAATCGTGTTCGTGTGTGGAGGCCCCGTGGTGAACGCCTCAATCCTGCCTTCGCTTTACAGCGACACACCGCTCCCACTGCTGGTGTGATGGTATGGGGTGCCATTGCTTACGAAACACGGTCACCCCTAATATTGATCCGTGGCACAATGACAACCCAGCGGTACGTCTAGGACATCATTCATCCACATGTGTTGCCACTTGTGACAGGGCTCCTAGGTCCCATTTTTCAGCAAGATAATGCTGGGCCACACATAGCAAGGATGTCACAAGCCTGCCTCCACTACATTACCACCCTTCCCTGGCCTGCTCGTTCTCCAGATTTGTCACCAATCGAGCATATCTGGGATCATTTGTGACGACAAGTTGGACACCCTACGAGTTTGGTTGAATTCGAGGCAGGTTTACAGCAACTGTGGAACGAGATGTCTCAGGACATGATACGGAACTTTTATGAATCAATGCCCGCTCGTATCGCATCGTGTATTCGCGCTAGAGGGGGTCCAACAGACTACTAAAATTTCCGTTCATTTGTACTTTTTTCTGCAATAAATGATCCTTTTTCTTTGGTTTTCTAATCAATTACTTATATCACAGTAGTACTTACGCGTGTAAAATTTCGCTTCATTTGGACGGCTTTTTCTTGGTGCGCAAATTTTTATGGCAATGAGTGTATTTAACAAACTAAAAAACACATTAATATTACAAAATAACATAAATTAATGTAATATTTTCATGCTTTATAAAGCCGGCCTCTTCATTAGTACAAATGTCGATCTAAACCCAAATCAATTGTCTACCCAATATGTTTATTTTTAAAGTCCTTGAGAATTAAAACCAGTCTTCTACAAAATTTTCACGTTAGCGTTGAGAACGTATGCTAGAATTGAATAACACTGATCTGATGGTATGGGTGCCCTACTTTCGATATGTCCATACAGGGAGAAATAGTCACTACAGTCACTTAAAAATCCGCAGTTTTGAAGTTTCTTTCTTTCATTCCGCTAACCAGGTCTCTACCTGCGTTTGAATGCGTTAGAATGCATGGCAACAGGGCGAAATAGTCTGTCCACCACATGGCGGCAGTCTGCTGGACAAGCACCTTTGCCGTCTTAATAACAGCTCATCTTTTCTCTGAGTTCTACTTTGGCGGTTACTTAAAGAGGATTTGCTTGTTTGATTTGAAGCTGCATCGCACAACTCTTCATCATACTGGAGAAATGGAATATCCGGATTTTGGATGTCAAATGGGTGGTGCCAACTTGTAGACAAGACATGTGTAATTCACCAAGGGAGGCTGGCAAAGTAATGGTTCGCGTACACGTTGCAACAAGTTGCGTACGAGTCGCGTACACTGGGTGACGTACAAGTTACACCTGGAAGAGAATCGCGGGGCCGAAATGCGAGGCAAAACTCAGAATTTCAGTTGGGTTACATAAATTAGGGATAGTGAACTTGTGTGGTAACAAGAACTACAATCTGTGCTATGGCTCAGATTTATTGACTGCAGTTCTGAAGATTCACCTAACCACTGAGATAAAATTACAAAGAATAAATTTGTTAACTTACCACACATGCTCTTAAATCATTGTATTTACCGAAAATCTGATTGATGCAATTAATTTCTAAGAATATGCTAGATTCATTTCATGTACAATATGTGCACTTTCTAATACAAACAAGTCGCAAATTGTACGTCAAACGTGGCAAATGAGGTGCGTTCGTACTATAACTAGTTTTATAAATATTCAGATCTTGGTGAAATAGCTGTTACACACTTATGCAAAAAGGCATGAATACACAATTTATTACGATTATATGTATTACATTCAGTAATATGAAAATAATACGTTTCTATTTTAAATAGGACGTCATCACCATGACAACCTAGAATCATGACCTATCATGGGATATCATAGAATTAATTGCGTATGATAGGATTTAGTAGAATGAAGAAAACTTTCATTAATGTCTTTTTAAGCTTCAATCCGATATTCAAAAAATTTGAAATGACTCGACACAATTCTGCAACGATTGTATATATTAAATTTCAAACCATTCGGTTGGGTAATTTTTCCGCTGTTATATGAGGCAGACAGACAGATCTGCATTTTTTATTTTAAAAAGGAATAAATGGCTCACCATGTCATCACCATGGCAAATACCTATCGGGTATCCCCCTATTTGGGATAACATTGAATTCATTACGTATGATAGGATTTAATAGAACGGAGAAACTTTTATTAATATCTTTTTAAGTTTTGATTTGATTTTAATAAAATTTGAAATGACTGCAAATTTCTGCCACGATAATATATATTAAATTTTGAACCATTCGGTTGGGTAGTTTTTGCGCTGTTATATGCGGACAGAAAGACAGACAGACCGACGGACCAGGCGACGACTATAGGTGCTACATATTTATATAATTACGAACGCACCTAAAAATGACTTTGATCTAGCATGGAGGATTTTAACCCTTTATCTACTGACGGTACTTATAAGTACCATTAAAATAGCTTGTTATAAAATTCATTTAATACATCATTTAGTAGTAATACAGTTTAGAATGAGTTATAGATGCATTACTTTATCTTGTTCCAAAAGCATTATGGGTTACACAAAACAAAAATATTTTTAAAAGGATGATTTATTTTGCCTTTGCATCTTTTCAACATTCTTGAAAATTGGGAAAGAGGGAGGGGAGGGGGGCGGATTTTTCAATTCGGAAATAATACTTATATATTTCAATGTCAAGATCATTGTATTTGTACATTTCATAATTCTGCAAAATACTAAGAAAAATATTCAAAATAAAATATTTGAGTGGCGTTATTGCAAAATTCCTATAAATTCAAATTTAATGAATCCTTCAATCTTTCTAAAATTTATTAAATGATTATAAAAATCTTCTAATGTAGTTTCAAAAATTCACGAGAAATGCTTTAGAACATAAAATTTTCATGAATTCATAATTCAGTACATAAAGGGTAACATGGCGGTCATACTTCGGACTTACATCACCTTACACTTTCTTCGCTATGATAATCAGATAGTATTTTTTTTTTCGGTAATAGAATGGCTCTAAATTACTTTTTGACTCACAATATACTACATTTTCTGTAAAAAAAAAAAAAAAAAAAAAAAAAAAAAAAAAAGAAAAGAAAAAACATGATAAAACCATGATATGAAAATGCAGTAAATTATTAATTTTAACTACGTTCAGTCATTAAAATTAATTGGCAGCTATGCTTATTGAGCAAAGAACTTCGTAAATGGTATAGCAGTTTATGAGAAAATTGCTTAATTAAACTTCCCTGGCGGCTCGTCATGATATTTATCAGAAAAGCCGAGTAAACTGGTTATTGGGTAAAGCGTGTGGATTCCTTAAAAATTAAAACAAAAATATAAATCTACAAAACATACCTATAATTATTTTAACTGTTTAATTAAATAAATGTTTTAAATAAAAATTTATTGTTTTTTAAAGATTAACGAAAGTTTGTTTAAATTAAATTCGTTAGGTTATTATTTAGTTGCGAAAAAAAATATAAAAATTTCCTTTCGGCATCTGCCGGGAGGAAAAGGTAACTTTCATATTTCTTAATTTTAAAATTTTGCAAATTTTACTCGAAGCTAATTTTACTGAAATTTTATGAAGCTGCGACAAACCCGATAAGAGAATATTCGTTAATACTGAATTTCAATGAGACTTGCGCCAAATTAGTAAGCTATAGCCAAATTGGCATCATTTATGGTTACTTATTTTTGGTCGCCAAATTCAGCGATATTTCGCCAACTGTCGCCAAACTTGGCGAGAATTTGAAGCTAACGGATATTAATAATATGTAAGCATTGCGCGCCAATAAATGCTTTTTTAATGGCCACCATTTTGAAACAAGATGACGGATGAAACTGACCAACGAACTCGGTCGACACATTGATATTTACTATGCACACAATTAATTTCATCCAAATCAGTTTATAAATACCAGAGTTATCGCATGACAAAAAGCTGGAATATTTACATATATGTCACATTTGAACGGAGGCTGGTTTCGGGGTCGGGGGGGGGGGGGGGTCGTGATCGGTGAAAATATACCAAAATTTTCCTGAAGTGCTTTCCTCCGGACGGCAGCAATAGGTAGTTTTTTACTTTTCGTAATGAAAGCTACCTAAAAGAATTATTAATTTGAAGTCCTAAACGCAGTAGTTAGCCTTTTTTGAAATATATATAATGCTCTCATGTATATCTAGTAAATATTTGGAGATTTCACAGAAATGTGAATAAAACAAATGTTACAACGGTTCTACTTTTTATTTAATATATATAGATTTTACATCGGTAGTTTCCTGTTTTATTTTGAAGAAACCAATCAATGATCATCTACCATCATAGTACAGGTACGATACACCAAAAATTAAGTAAAATACACCAACTGATTGCCACAAAAGGAAAATTTAGGAAAAGCTTCGTTCTGGCACTAAAAATGTAGATCCAATGAGTTCTACTAAAAATAAATTTATTTACTCTGTTTTTTTGGGGGTGGGGGAGGGCAAAAGGGGAGAATTTTATCTCAGGGAAAAGGGAAAAATCAATTTTTTAAGTAGGTGAAATGGGGTATCGTTTATTATGTATTTTTTAATTCTGAATCGAATGAAATCGTCCGCAAGTCGATACGATCATTTTTTACAAAGTTACGGCAAGTTTTCTCAATAAAAAGTTGAAAATTACACTTTATCCCTTTAAGACCTGGAGAGTTTTTATAGACATTAAAAGTCTGGGTGAATTCCCCTAATTAATAGGATCATATTTGATTGAAAAAAAATACTTAAAAAATACTCGATGTTAGGTTATGCAGAGGGAGGACCCACACGAGTGTGTGGGTGCGGGCTCGACGCTAAATCGCACACAAAGAGGGAATTGTTATTTATTTTTCTTTAAGATCACCTACACAATTGTGTAGGTCAGGTCTTAAAAGGCTAAGTGGATAAAAAGAGGTTTGTAGAGTAACAACTGATGGCCGTTCAAGAAAATTTGGAAAGAATATCGTTTTGGCTCTAAAAATGAAGATCCGATGAGACTTCAAAAAATAAAGTTGTTTTACCGTGTTTTAGGGGGAAAAGGTTGGGGGGGGGGTATTTTAACTCGTGTGTGTGTGAGGGGGAGGGTAATTCAATTTTTTTAATTAGGTCAACTAGGGTATCGTTTATTATGTATTTTTAAATTTTGAATCGAATGACACCATCCGCATGTCGATACGATTATTCGTTACAAAGTTAAGAAGGTTTTATGTATCCAAAGTCGTGAATTGTTTTATGAATACAATGATTTTGGCAACTTTAATAACCTTGTTGATTATTGCTATTTTGAGGACATTTAATAAGTTTGACATTGTTTGATACGATATAAAGAAAATGTTTTAAACGTAAAATAAACGTGACAAAGATGTGTTCAATAGTAAAGTATCATTTTCAAATGCTATTATGTACCACACAGCAAATATTTGTAGATTTTGCAGAAATTTCAATAAAAAGAAAAGTTACTCGAGTTCGGCACATTATTTTATTTAAAAATAAATAAATAAATAATATTCTATTCACATACGTAGTTTCCTGTTTTGTTTTCATAAAATAAATCAAAGATTATCCAACACCTTTATTTAAAACGAATTAGGCCTATCAGCATCTGATGAGAACTTTGAGTAATCGTTACTAATTTTTCAGAATTTTCAAAATATCATTTTCATACTTTAACTTAAACGCATTAAATAAAAATAAACAAGGCAAACTCCTTTCTATACGACTTAAACAAATTACAAAACTCTGAACCAGTGACTCCTGAACTAGTGCAGGCGTTTTTTTTTTTTTTTTTTTTTTTTTTTTTTTTTTTTTTTTGCCATTGCGCAACCGTACATATTACCATGAATACGTAATGCGTTAAAGGCTCTTATCCAATGGCAATACCTGTCGGGAATGGAACTTATTGGCACTTAGCCGTAATTGGATCCTGAATTTTCGCGAAAATGAGCGAACAATATCAGACAACGGCATCATGAATGAAATCAGTAGAGGAACAAAAAATGAATGGAATGCTTTTGGGAAGAACAGTATTATTCTGAACAGCGACATGCCATTTTGCCTGACAAGTAAAGTTTTTAACCAATATGTTTTGTCTGCATTTATATAAAGAGCGAAATATGAAAGTTTACAAAGCGGATGGTACGAAGACTTTTAAAAAACACGAAGTAGAAATAGATGTATGCTAGGTATAATGAAAAAGAATATCGGGGATAAGACGCCAGACGAAAGTTTTAGACACCATCGCGAGAATTAAACGGTTAAAATGAAAATGGGCTGAATGAAAAGATTGCAAGAACACAAGACAGTCGATGAAGAACAAACACATTTCAGTGCTATCTCAGAAATCCAAAACGATCAAGAAGACGGCATGAGATAAGATGGAGCGACGAAATGAGAAAAGCAGCTGGATTTAACGGGATCACTAAAGCACTGAACAAGAAACAATGGGAAAATCTGGAGGAAACATACATACAACTGTAAATTGAAAACGGTTGATAATGACGATGATATATATATATGTATATATGTAGAGAGATGAAGTTCAGATATTATGGTATGCTCGGGCAATATGGAATACTTCCATATCTAGCCCGTACGGTGCTGCATCCAAGCGTAAAACTGCCAAACGACTTCATAGTACTCCCATGATGCACTGTTGGATGTCTGCTTGGATACCTGTCTTTGGAGTGACGCGGGGAAATCAAATCTTGTTCTCTATTGTTTCAGTTTTTTGCCGGTAAGTTTTATAAAATTCGCATCAATTGTAAGATCTCTTCTTCAGTGACGTTAACCAAGTTCAGTATAAAGTTGAAAGTTATATTTATTGTTGTGTTAGTCAGTTTATGCTGACTTGTTGATAAATGAAGAGGTTATTTTTTCAATATGGTGTGTCGAATAATGTGGAATATCAGTTAAACAACGGTTTCAAGACGAGTCTAGTGAAAATGAGCAATCATTACACTCCGACGTATCATCTGACAAGTAAAGGTACTATAGTCTGTGTCGGCGAATTTCGATTTTTATAGCTCATTCGATTCGTCTCATCAAGCTTAGTGATTTTATATTTCGCATATCGATTATTGAGTTTGTATAATGACAGGTGGCCGGGTCAAAGTTCAAAATTTAGTTCATTGAAAAACAGATGCCTTCAAAGAAATCAGTGCGATTTACAGTTTACTAATTGTTTTTACAGTGTCATACATTGCCAATAACTACTATAAAATTATATTATTGCTGTTATTATAAGAAAATAAAGACGAAAACTACGTCTCCCCTGCAGACTACTGTTTTAACTCTTTGCATTCGTATGTCCAGTCTGACCAGTCATCATCTTTCTTTACAAAATTTGTTTTTGGCACCAGTAATAAAGGAAAATAAAATTTGCCTTATTTAATTAGAGCATTTTTGAAATTGTGTACTTCAAGGAAACTTTCTTTTTAAAAAAGTGGTGTCAACTGAATAAAACTTGTGTAAGAGACACCCGAGTCGAAAGTGTTAAAATTCACGGAATAAAGCAGAGCTGTTTTGAATGTGTGGTCGAGTCACCTGAAAAACCCTTTGCTCGTTGTGTGGACTGTGAGAAATATATTCGTTTTACTCACTTCTTCGGAATGAACAATGTGTCAAAAATTGACTATCATTCTATGCATGTCAGTGTAAGAACCATCAATGAATTTAAATCTTACTTATTTCTTTGACAACAACTGTTTTTCAATGAACGAAATTTTGAACTTTGACCCGGCCCCCTGTCATTATTAAAACTCATTTGCTGATATGCGAGGTAGCAAATTAATTAGCTCGATGAGACGAATCGAATGAGCTATAAAAATCGAAATTCGCCGCCCCAGACTATTGTAGCTTTACTTGTGAGATGGGCTTTTTATCAGATTGTACACCAGATGAGGAACATGCAGTGTGCCTGTTTTACAATGGAAAATATTCAGAGGATGGAAGATGGGAGGAGTGGATAAAATTCCTGATGTACACGTGGGCCTATGTGGATTGTAATGGGACCGAATCAACAGACCACATTTGTGAATTTCCTAAAGATCAAAACAATTTATCAAAGAATGTAATGATTTGTAGATAATGTTTATTCATTAAATAATCTTGGTTACTAACTGTTTAACCCATTCTACGCACGGGAGTTCAGTAATTTAATTCTAAAACCAGTATTAAAAATAACAATTCGATTTAGAAATACATTTTTTTACTACTTGTTTTTTAATTAAGTTTAATTTATCATGATACTATGGCAGCAGACGATAAAGAGATATCTTTGAAATAATGGAATAAATAGAATAAAAAGTTTTGTTGATGTTTATGATAAAATGTTTCTCTTTATTTTTTTTTTTAAGTAATAATTAAGCGCAATTAAATAATCTCCAATTATTTGCTTGTGAGATAAAAGAATTATCGTAATACCCGCTAGAGTTTCTTAGTATTGCAGAGTGGCGTACGCAATATGTATATCTCACATTGGTTAGAACTCGCACGATTACGGGTTAAACATAAAAAAAGGCAAACATTCGTCAAAAACATAATATATATATATATATTTAAAATTTTCGAATTTTTTGCCCCAATCGTTCATAGGCCCCCTATCAACATCCCGTGTGCTAAATTTCGTAGCCCTGCACTGTAAAAAAAATCACTGTATCTTTACAGCAAAAAATGCTGGCAATATGGGTGCCAGCAAATATTGCTGTCAAATTACAGCAACTTTGTTTTTCACGGGTAAACAGCAAACATGTAAATTTACAGCACTTTTACAATTAATTTTACAGTAATTTTGTTTTTTAGATTTTACGAAAAAATGTATTTTTTCAGCATATTTTGCTGTTAATTTTACAGTAATTTTGTTTTTTAGATTTTACAAGAAAAATGTATTTTTTCAGCATATTTTGCTGTTAATTTTACAGCACTTTTAACAAGATAACAGTAATTTTTTAGCCTTTATTATTTATTTTATATCGAAATAAAATTAAAACTTGCTAAAAAGGTGGATTTAATGTCACAAATATAAAAAGTTATTAATAAGTTGTTGTTACATAATGAAATAGCTTTTAAAAACGTAAAAACTTCTAAGATTTCATGCCGAGCGCTTTCGATCACTATCGCTATTCGATCATTAGGTGATCGAAAGCGCCCGGCATGAAATCTAGGAAGTTTTCAAGGTGAATGCGACATTCCAACGGTATATGTTTTTGTTTCCATATATACATTTTGTATTTATTTTATTTTATTTATTATTATTATTATTTGTAGATATGCATTTGCCCCCCACCCCACCCCACCCCCACCCCCGCCCTGCAATTATTATTTACTTTGAATTTTTCTTTTTTGTATACTGTGAGACATCTTTTAAAAACTAAGAGTACTATAAGTGTTATCTTTCTGTCTACTTATATCCTTGTTTTAATAACATTATTATATAATATACATGTGTAAGATACAAATTTAGCACCATAAAGCAAAATAATAAATAAAATAATAAAATACACCGAAAAAAGCAATAAATCGGAAATTTTAAACTATTATAACTCATTGTAAAGAACCTTCCTTATGTGAATTTCAAATATACTGCGTATAACATACATTGAGAATATTCAAAATATCTAATTTCAGCATCTAATGCTAAGTACTTTATATTGTTCGATATTTATAAAAAGCAAAATACGATCTGCTGCTTTTGAATGCTGCGATAGTAGTAAGCAAACTCTTGGAATATTTTATGGATTAATAAAGAAGTGTATCCAGCTTACACATAATAAATTATTTCAAAATTACATATAAACAAGTAATATAAAAATTTTGTTTTTAAAGCCAATTCCTACTTAGGTCATCAAAGAAAAATCTAATATAATCCCTTAAGTTAATATTAGTTTTTGTTGCATTAAAATATCTCAATTTGTTGATTTTCTATAAGCAAGTAGGTTTACAATGGAAGTCTATGGGAATTTGGCGAAATATTAGAGGTATCGCCAAGTTGGCGTCACTTTTGACGACTCCTTTTGGTCGCCAAATTTGGCGATATATCGCCAGGTTGGCGACAAATTTGGCTGTATTTGGCGACAGGGTCCCCCCTATGGTAACCCCCTCCTTATAGATATGAAGATGCATTAAATGCTGTTCAATAACCAATGGTCGCCATTTTGTCTCCCATATAAAACTAAAATTAATTAATTAAAATTTAATCAATTAATTAATATTTGAAAAATCTGTATTAACATCAATTGTCATCCAGTACAAATTAAAAAAAAATTATTTCAACTTGATAGGATGAATAATAAGTATTTTATTAACGGTCAAAAATTTGAACAAGATATATAAATAAATAAATACAAGGAGTGCGTGAACTAATAGTAGGAATTGAAAAATGAAAAGAAATGCGCGTAAAAAACTAGCATCTATAAAATATGAATACCTCCGACGGAAAATTGGACCATAGGTCGTAAGATTGTTTTTCGAAATTTTAATAAAATATAATAATACATTAAATAAATAAAAATATTTAAATTAGTACAAAAAGCGAACTTGTACAGTGAAAAAATATTGTATAATTTAGATTAGTAAGGTATATTAAAATACAAACGGAAAAAATGGAATTGCAAAAAATATATAATAGCAAAGCAAAACATATCTAAAGAATAAGGATTTTCTTTTTAAATCTGGTACTTTGACACATAAGTAAATAATAACTAAGTCCTATGATGAAAATAAAAGAAAAATAATAATTTGTTTCAAATCTAAATTAGAAATATTATCTTTTGTTATAATTTAAGACAAAATATTTAATCCTTATACAAATGATTCAAAAGCTATTGTCAGTCAACGTTTATATATATGTGCTCAAATACAAAATTTGTATCTTACATTATATAAGAGAACTGCCCTATTTGATACAGTTATTAAATCAATGATATGAATAAATATAAAAATAAAACTTACCCTGAATTTTTAAAATATATAATCCAGAACTGTATTTAAGTATCCAAAATCGCCATTTTGAATTCAATAATAAGCACATGTTCAGACCGACGCACAGTGGACTATTTTACAAATCTGGGCGGCCAAAAGTCGATTTCATAAAGTACAACGCAGGATCGAATGGATGGATATAAGTTGAAACTGAATCATTGGGGAATCACGTGATGCGATTTTTATATCCTTTAAGTGAACGATGACCTCCTGTTATCAGTTGAAACTGGAGTGTTGCGTTAAGTGCATGAGTGCCAAATCGTTCTTCATTGTGACTTTCTATTTTTGAATTTGAATAACTATAGTTTTGGAAGTATTTAAAATATAATCGTTATGGATAGTGACGAGGTAGGTATGTATCATTATTTTTTTAAACTTTGAATTGAGAAAGAAATAGTTTTAGTATTTACAAAATTAATTTAAAATAACGCATATTTTTCTATTATTTTTTCCCTTGTTTCCCAATTCACGAAGGGTTTAGTTATATTTCCAAACATTTCCAAGCAAAGTTACTTGTTGTACCAATAAATATACACCCTTCTATTTGTGTTTTCGTTTAAAGTAGTTCCACCTTTGTCCCCTTTTTAAAATGAATGCGATATAAATATGCTCTTCCAAAATTCTGAGTAAGCATACAGAATTACTATATATTGATTTTTAACTGATATTTATCATATAAATTTTAATATGAAAAAAATTGTTATGATTCAATAGAAAGTGATCAGATTTGTTTATTTTGCAGTTATTCTGATTGAAATTAAATTTATATAATTTAAAAAAAAATTGCTTTAAAGTAATGTGCTCATTCCCTTTTATCTCTTTTTAAGCTCTTTTCAGATAATTGAAATAATTTATTGCTCGTTATTAACATTTGTTTATCTAAAAAATAAGTCGAGGCAATTTTCATATGTTTTTGTTAAAAGTTTGCGAAAGATTGTGAGATTTTTTTAAAAATAAGGGATAAAATGATGTTATCTATCTAAATTGCATATAATTATTATGCATTCTTTTTTGTTCATATTTTGTATTTATTTTTATTTAGGGCCTTCGAATGTCAGAGTAATGAC
Organism: Maratus speciosus; assembly: GCA_963932465.1. NCBI lineage: Eukaryota > Metazoa > Arthropoda > Arachnida > Araneae > Salticidae > Maratus > Maratus speciosus. The sequence continues at coordinate 578,474,846 of OZ010793.1, forward strand.
TCGAAAAGAATTTTTAAACATTATGCAACAGCAGAATTTGCCAAACATTAATCATACATTAAATTTCCTTGAAAATTACCTTCTTAATGGCGATAATTTTGATGATGATGAAATTAAAAACCTCAAGCACAATTTCTCCCAATTAAAATCTCAGTTCAAGAGCAAATGGATCGAAGCCCATTATATGTTAGATAAATTTGTGAAAAATAATAAAGAATGGCTTGTAGGTACAGTAGAAATTTCAAGAAAAATAAATCGACCAGGAAGGCCAGCAAAAGCTTTCACTGAATCAAGTTAAAGGTCAAAGTGGAGAAAGTCTGAAAGTTTGAAGAGCTCGACTGATGTGGAGGTACTTACGCATACTTTACACAGAAGATTCTTTACTGACCCATCTCTAGCAGCGGAAATTACCAGCATTGATGAAAATTTAGTGTATCGATTTAAAGTTATTCTTGAAACTATATCTAGTGGCCACAAAATTCACCTTGATAAATTTAAGAATATACAGAAAAAACAGCAGAGCTCTACGTCCAGTTATATGGTATCCAATGTCACCCACAATGCATAAAATATTAATCCATGGACGCATTGTGATAGAGAAAGCTTTAGCAATAGGTCAATTGTCTGAAGAAGTAACCGAAGCACGGAACAAACATTTTCGATTATTTCGCCAAAATCTATCGCGTAAATTTTCAAGAATTTCTTGTAACCGTGATGTTCTCAACAGATTGCTTTTGAGTTCAGATCCAGTTTTAACTGAAATAAGACCCACGATAAGGAAAAAATCAAAATTGTTCCGTAAAGAAACTCTAGAAATGTTATTGCCTGCAGAGGTTCCCAAAGTGTACTCCGCGGAGCCCTTGGGGCTCCGCCTATACATTTCAGGGGCTCCGCGACGTTCAAGGAAAATAAACAAGACATGAAAGAAATAGCATATTGCAAGGGAAAATTTTTCGAAAGTATGTAGTAATTTGTGTGTGTGTGTCAAAAATAAATAAATCTATCACTAGCTTGAAAAATACTCTAATATATCCTTGAAAATCATATAAAATTTTCATTATATATGTACTTATTTTCTATATAATATTTTTGGTTTCAACTACTTTATTTTATGTTTCTGCATTTAATGTGTTTTAAAATTTCGATTCAAAATAAGCTACAAGAAATAGTATTTTGAATCGAATGCAAAGCGTGAATCGAAAGAGTAAAGGAGCACCAGTGCTGTTATCTCTGCTTGTTGAACAAAAGATAGAAAATGTTATTTGTATTAATTTTTAGTTATTTTAATTTTCTATTCTGTTTTTCATACTAAAACAATGTTTGTCCCTTAAAACGTCTCTTTTTTTTATGTAAAATCTTGTATCATTTAAATCCCCTTATTAGATTCATTTTACATTTGTGTATATTGTGTATATATATTTCTTTTTTTTTTTACATAACTTTAATTTCTTTTATGTGTTTATGTTATTTGTATATTTAAATTTTCTATACTGTTTTTCATAGTGAAACAATGTTCGTCGATTAAAACGCATCTTTTTTGTAACATCTTGTATCATTTAATAAAACACTTAGTAGATTCATTTAATATTTGTATACGTTGTGTATATTGTTTAATTTTTCTTTTTTTCTTTTTGTAACTTTAATTCCTTTAATCTATTTATTTTATTTTTATTAATTCTTAGTTACTTAATTTTTCTATGCTGTTTTACATAATTGTACTTAATTTTTAAAGCAATGTATGTTGCTGATAACACATTTTTAACACCTTGTATCACTTAACAACCTCTCTTTAAAATTTTGTTTTAATTATTCGCGGCATTGGCTAATATTCTTATGTTATGATGCCACATTTTCTTATCAGAAATAAGCTGTAGTAATTTTAAAAATATATATTGGTTCTTTACATTTTCCATCACACTAGCAATCTAAACTTTTGTTCAGCTCCATCTTTTTGCTTAGACATTTCGTCAATGAGTACCCCCCCCCCCCCACCCCTAATAAAAAATTAACCCCCACATGTATATCCCGTTTTGTTAGTAAAGTTTTTCTTACTAGCTGCAGTTCTTTTAACATGTGTAGTTTTTTAATGTAGGGGAGAGTTGTAAAAAACCGGGTAGCGCAGATTCCTCCTTGATTTTAACTTTTGTCTATCGGCCAACACGAGGAATTGCTTGTTGAACATCATTACGGCATTTGTAGCTGAACGAAACCCTACTGTGTGAGGTTATTTTTTGTGTGAAGGATTTTGTTTGAATTACTTTTAAAAATTGTTTCCTTTGATTCTATGTTTTACGCATATATTAATTGTTTATCAGCATATTAAATAGTGGTAATTACTATTTCAAATTCTTTGCTTTTCTACTAATATTTTGACAGTATTATTGATCTTTTACTATAGGACTGAGAATAAAGTTGCCATGTTTTTAAATCTGTGTCATGTTGGGGTAAAACAGGGTACTTAAGAGTAGGTCAGAACCGGGTGTACCCAGTTTTGTCCTACACTCATGGAATGATATTTTTTAGGTTAGTTAAAAAAATTAGCGTAAAGTTGTAATTTGCAATTCAGTGCTGTTAAGTACTGTTAACCCCTTGATGTGTCATTCATTTCACATCAAGGGGTTGTTCTTCCAGGCCAGCTTTTTCTCCTTCGGAAATGACAGGGAAACACATAAAAGTCAGTGATAACACACCTTGGTCTACGCAGCCATAGGCTGGAATTGCTGCAGCAATAAATATTTCTGAAACATCACACAATAATGAAGCTTTTCCTTCTACGTCTAAAAGTGTTGACATCACATATCCAGCATTGACAACATCTAGCCTTTTCCATCGACATCTCAGATTGTGTAACCCAGCAATTTGCATTTCCAATTTCGCCTAAAATGTTATTACCCGCTCCCCAGGAAGACTTTAGAATTGTGAGAAGAGCTGGCAAAAGAAGGGGAAAACTCTTATTTTGATTTCTTCGCCCTATAAATTAGAGCTGGAAATATATATTAAGGAGAAACAAGCCCAACAGATACAAAACGAATATAGGAGATTCATAAAAATAAAAAAGAAATTAAGAATCAACCGAAAAAGAAACAAGAAAAGGTTAAGGAAAATCCTCAGAAGATGAAGAAGATAATGAAGCCTGGATGTTTTCAATGAAATTTACTCCAATTTCAAAATCCATAAAAGGTTAGATACAATGTTTGAAATACCATGGATGGGCACATGAAGTATGTACTATAAAGAAGAATATGATAACAAATTCACTTGCGATTTTAGCAGTTAAAATAACTCTAAGACTTCCAGTGTAAAATAGGTAGGCATAAACGATGTAGAAAATTTGCCACAGATTTATTTTTGACACATGGAAGAACACGTTTGCAATTTCATTGTGTTAAAAATAACAAAGATGTATTTCTTTCTTACATTAATCAAGAATTTTCTTGACAAAAATGAGTTTTCCAGGAGCTTTAAATGAATACCCGGTTTTACCCAACCAGTAGTGTAAAGCAGGAATTTTGCTAATGTCTGAAAAAAGCTATTTTAGGTAGATTTCGTAAGAAATACTACCTATTGCAGTCATTACCATGGTGCGACTTTTGAAAAATTCCTTCATAACTTTTCATTATAGGACCCAGGAACCCAAAACCACCCCCCACCTAAAAAGTTTATATATATATATATATATATATGTATGTATGTATGTATGTATGTACTAAATTTTGTCCGCACGATAAAAGTCGCAATTATGCACGGATCGTCTTCAAACTCGCCAACAACTTTGAGATGGCTAATATTTCGGCGGGATTGAAAATGGGTAAAATCGGACCAAGGGAATGGAAATGGCGAGGGTTCAAAAATTTGAATACCATCTTAACATGATTCCGATAAAATCAGCTCTTACACAACAATAACAGAAAAAAAATAAATATTTTTCATTATTGCAGTTGCCAACAATTAAAAAAAAAGCAATAAAATTCTCACCACAACAATTGCTTTTCTTTTGCGAGAATTTCACGTGAAAAATTAAATAAAATAAATAGTTTGACGAATTGAAAACAAATTGAATATTACGTCATAAGTTTCCTAGAGCAAGATTTTCGCATGAAAACTCAAAAGGAAATAAATAGTTTGACGAATTAAAAAACAACAACAAAATATTGCGTCATATTGGAAATAAAATGGACCTCAGCAGGTGAATATGTAACGTCATGTGAGTTTGAAGAAACGTATTAAAACATGATAAAAACCCGACTATGGAAATATTAACTTATTTATCACTTTGAGGTTCTCTGAATTTGCTTTAGCTATTTTTTAAACCTATTCCATATGCATGCGTGTGTGTATTCGTGTATATTAGAATTTTCACAAAATGTTTAGCTCCCTAGAGCTCATTCTTAGTGGAAGAACTGGGTTTATCTCTAATCTTGATTTAAATTTTGTTGGTTAATTTAGTACTTAACTTCGAAATCTACCTCCGCCTGTAGGCCCGAGCCGGCAGGGATTTTTTTATATATAATCAGTTACATTTTTTATCGAAAAAAATATGTTTTATTATAGTTTTATTATAGTTTTATTATAATTGCTGTATTTGGCGGACATATCTCGATTATACAAGGCAGATATTTTAATACAAAAATGTGTTTTTTGTCTTTATTTTTAATTTATTGTGTCCAATAATAGTAATATTAAATAAAACTGTGGGGTTGAATAATAGAAAATTTGATTTTCAAAATTTCTAGTATGAATTCAGAATTTCTGTTTCAAGAAAAGCACCAAACTGAGAACCTTGGCTCCATGTTTGAAATTACTGGTTCAGACTCATATCCAGCAGAGCTTTCTCTGCTCCATAGGCATAAAAAACATTAAATTGTTAACGTAGAGTATCGTGGGGTTAAGGGGCTAAGCCTTAGAAAATTTTCCCAAAAAGGGCTCCGCGAGCCCAAAAGTTTGGGAACCACTGGCCTATGGAATCTTCTGAAGCTCGTGATCCAGAGGATTCTGATTATGAAGAAACAGATTGCGATTCTGAATTATCATCTGATTAAAAGATCCCACCTTGGTGATTTACAAACATATTGTTCTTATCATTAATAATCTGTTTTTATAATTTATTCAATATATTATTCCATTTTTTTTTTAATCATGATTATCATTTATTTTATAATAATATTTATCATGATTATCATTTATTTTATAATACTATTTATCATAATTATCATTTATTTTATAATACTATTTATCATAATTATAATTTATTTTATGATACTATTTATCATATTATCATTTATTTTATAATACTGCTTATCATAAATATCATTTATTTTATAATACTAATTTTGATCAATAAATATCAATACGAAGTTGCAAAACATCCATGATTTTCAAGTTATTAAACAATATTTATTTCAAAAAGTGCATTTATTTACTGCTTTAAACGTTTAAATTAGTTTAAAAGAAAAAAATAATTTTGGCCGCCCAGATTTGTAAAATACCCCACTGTGCGACGGTAACACTCGTACGACACTACTAACGCTAATAATAACCTGCTTCGGCTTGACACTGTGCCTGTGGATATATATCTCTTATGGAACGTTGCCCGGGCGGTTTTGAAATAACAGCAGTTTACTGTAAATCAATAGTGAAGTTAAAAAAAAAAAAAAAAAAAAAAAAAAAAAAAAAAAAAAAAAAAAAAAAACGCTGTATTTTAGCGATTCACAGCCAAATCAGCTGTAATTTTTCCCGTCTTTTTTTACTGTGTGCGCCCTATGGTTTCCGGATTTTTGAGACTACATAGATACGCGCATGGATTTTAATAGCGTAGATTCTTCAAAATCATATTTTTTTCTTGCAATTTTAATGTTTCTTATAACCCTATTTTACATTACCCGATTTCGTTTTAAATTTAGAGATTTCACAAGTTTTCCTTAACAGGCATTTTATTCTGCTATTTGCATGAATATTTAATGCGTAGCCTTATAAGTTTAATTAAGTGCTTCATAAATCGTTATGTAAGTTTCCCAACTTTGGTAAGACGCCAATTAATTTAAATGAGAGTAAGTAGTTAAGATTGTTTACTACATTATAATATAAAATGGCGTGATTTTAATCAGACCTAAACAAAACCATTAGTACTACAAGGTTCGAAATATTTAATATGTTCATATTAAATATATTTTCCCTCAGAGTACTTTTAAAAATATCAAAATAAATAAATTTTCAGTTTAAAATGTAGTTATTTAGTGTAGCTTAAGAAATACTTTGGGAAAATTATTTATTTAATGTTCTGTTTTGATTAATATAAAAATTTAATCTAAAAATAACAATGCAAAACTGTGTGGGAACTTCAAACGACTTTCTACCTGCAGAACATAACATCCAGACTTGAAGAAAAATGTATAGTCACGAAATTATGTCTTACCGTAATTACTAACCGAATAATTATATGAAGAAAAGAGTTTAAATAGTTTAAAATTTAAGTAAAAATTAGAGTATTGTATAATAAAATTAAAAATATAAAATAAAATAAATAGGAAGAATAGAAAAGTAGTTTGGTTTGGCTTGTGTTTATGACGGCCAATTATCTACACGTGGGATATAGGCCCTGGAGGGGGAGTGCCCTTCGTGGGGTCTTTCTAAGGGAACCTAACCCGTATTTACGCATGGGAATCCACGGTTTCGAAGAAAACCCGAAAACTGCGAAACAGTTAGGACGACGGGCGCGATGGGTTCGAACCCAGCACTTCCTGTCTACCAGCTTCGAGAGCAGAACCTCTCAGCCATTGGTGGGGCAAATAGAAAATTTTGATTCTACGAACGTTCATAGAGAGCGGAAGAAATTAAGCCAAGCAGAGCAAAAGCCAAAGTAAAGTCAGTTTACAAAGCCTTTGTTTTCTTTTCATTTTGTAGTAACATAATTTTACAATATAAAATAATAAGAAAAAAAAATGCGTTAAGTATGGATTATGAAACACTTCCAGACTTCTGTAACAGAACGCAACTCTTAAAAAAAAATCCCTGCCGGCCCGGCCTACAGGCAGAGGTAGGTTTCGAAGTTAAGTATACTAATTTCACCAACAAAAACTAAGTCATTATTAGATATAAATCCACTTTAACAGTTTTATCTGTCTACTTTTGACGAGTTTTTATTTCCTTTTATAAAATAGCTGGTTTTATCAGAATCATGTTAAAGCGATATTAAAAAAAATATTTTTCCATGCTCAAACGCTCAACAACTCGAAATTTTCTGGCACATTTTCAGATTCATTTTTAATTAAAAAAAAAAATATGAAACATGTTGACGTGATTTTTGAAAAGATTTATAAGCGACCTGTGTTTTTATTTTTCTTTCAATTAATTAAAACTTGATTAGTAAACAATTATTTTCTCAGTAGGGCAATATTTTTCGTTTCTAACACAATCGCTTCGGGAAATTCTGTTCAAAATGCCCACTTTGACGTCATTTTTTGAAATACATTCTGCCTCTATCAAAAAATCGATCATTACTGTACATTAGAGATGTGTCATTTGTTGAGGAACGACTCCAAAGGAACGATTCCGGCAGTGAAACTCAAGGAACGATTCCAATCTGTAAAAAGGAATCGGTCCTTTTCGGAACGATTCCGAAAAGGAACGACTCCTAGGAATCGGTCCTTTTTGGAACGGTTCCTCGGATTCGGTCCTTTTCGGAACGGTTCCTCGGATTCGGTCCTTTTTGGAACGGTTCCTCGGAATCGGTCCTTCTCGGAACGGTTCCTCGGAGTCGGTCCTTTTCGGAACGGTTCCTCGGATTCGGTCCTTTTTGGAACCGTTCCTCGGAATCGGTCCTTTTCGGAACGATTCCTCGGAATCGGTCCAAAATGTACAGACTCCGAAAAGGAACGAATCCTCGGAGTCGTTCCGAAATGTACCGACTCCGAAAAGGACCGAATCCTTGGAGTCGTTCCGAAATGTACCGACTCCGAAAAGGACCGATTCCTCTGAGTCGTTCTGAAAAGGACCGATTCTTCGGAGTCGGTCCGTAGTGTACCGACTCCAAAAAGGAACGATTCCTTGGGAATCGGTTCTTTTCTTGTAGACTGGCCAGTTTTAATAAATTAAAATACGCTATTTTATTTCAAAATAACAGATTTTGTTTCTATTAAAGCTGACTTTATTTCCAAAATATCATTCTAATGTGTGCCCCCCCCCCCTCCTCAAAAAAAAGAAAAAAGAAAAGAAAAGAAAAGAAAGACAGAAAAAAGAAATTGAAGTGCGGGGCGGAGTAGGTCGTTTAACAAACATTACTATTTGATCTTCTTGTGCTAAATTAATCTGAAAGAAGTAATTAAAAAAAATATTTTATACGAATTGGATTTTTTTCCACCTGAGTGAAAAAGTGCCCGAGATGGGATTCGAACCCAGAAACTTTACGGGCTTTACCGATTGAGTACCTGGACCCCGAAGGTAATGGAACACCATGTGTACTTTAATACACTAATACTTTTCTAATTGGTAAATGTATCATAAGAAATGATTTTTTTCTAAATGAATTCTTAAAGCTGTTCTCAAATCCAAAAGGATAACTTTGTGACAAAAGTTTTAATTTATTTTTATTCGGAAATGCATGAAACGAGCAGGTGTTGTTCAGAAACTATGTAATCTAGCTGTTTTTTCCGTTTTTTTTTTTTTTTTTTTTTTTTTTTTTTTTTTTTTTTGCAAACGCAATAGATCTTTCAGAAAATAGTGTCAAAGTGGACGTTTTGAACGAATTTCCGCGCGAAAGAGGCATAATCGCTCAAAAATGGGTGAAAAACATGTTTGTCACGTGATCAAAATCGATTATAACTCAATAGGTAATTTATTTATCAAAAGATGGAAAACACAGTTCGATTCCAAATCGCTTCCATGGTCAAACTTTCCAATTTTATAACTTTCCGTTAAAAAATGAATTTGTAAATGTGTCAAAACGTTTTAGGCTTGTTGAGCAGATCACTTAAGAACAGCTTTAAGAAAAACAAAGAAAATGCTTGTTTAATTAATAGTGAAAAATATTTTTTTTAAATCTGATTAGAAACAGTTTTGAATAACATAAGAAATATATGTCACTAGGCCTGTTGCCCCGGTCTGGTATGCGGAAGGTTAATATTGCATTTAAAAAGTTTTACAATATACGAATTTAATTATTGGTTTCCAAAGAATGCACGTTGTGATTTTGTATAGTTTTTCCATTTGTTATTTTATTTCTATTTCTTGCTAAATAAATAGAATTCAAATAACTGTGACTTTGTTTTAATTCAACGTAAAATAAAAGCAAAAATAAAATCGTTTATCGTAATAATTTCTTATAATAATTCAGATTTCTTGATCGTTATTGATACTCACAAATCCCGAAATCAATGCCACGATTAATGCCTGTTACTGTGGTGATGGATAATACATATATCAGTTTAATTTCGATCAAAGCAAGGCTCCCTTCATGCCAAACTAAATTTAATGTTTCAAGCCTAATACCAAACTTCCGTTTTTATTGAGGTAAAACTTACTGCAAATACGATACTAAATTTTATGTATTTTCCTTTCTTATTGTTATTCTTTTCACTTAGAAGATTTATTATTATTTTTTTTTAATTACATAAAGTTTTCTGAAAAGTTCGAATCTAACAAAATGTTTTATCTATTTTAAATAGTTTTGACAGTAAAAAGTTTAACTCCGAATAAAAAATAGTCAAATTCTCAAAAAAAATAAGGTTGGTATTATCTATAACACGTTTACAACATATGTCTGTCATTCAACGGCCGAAACATCGTCAAAAGGATAGTTCTTTATATAGTACTACACTCTGTAATAATAATGGACATACTTTTAATTTGTTTAATTTAATTAAACCAATAAACCGTTTTTCAGTTAAAATGCTAGCAAATTTCAAATTTAAAGAAACTAGGAGATTGAACCCGGGCTTCCCGGGTTAAAAATATAGGTGAAAACATTTTTTTAAATCGGAAACTAATATTTTTTGTATATGCAATAAATTTTTTAGATTGCCCACTTACATTAAAAAAGCATTTTTCATATGGAAAATACGAATTATACAATCAAATAAATTTTTGAAATTTATCAAAAGCGATATTTTCTTATTAGCCGCATGCTAAGAGTTATTTGACCAAGATTTTGCTGATAATTTCAGAGCTTATACATGTATGTTAAATTTGTATTTTATTTTTATTATTTTATTTATTTATTCATTGGGAAGTTTTTTTTAAAAAAATGGATATTATCTGTAAGAAAAGGATGAACTCTTTATTTTGTTTTAAGGGCAAACGGATTAATCTTTCGTATTCGAGCTCCGCGCGATATAAATAAATTAACACGTTAAGCGCCACGTCAGCCACCGGTGGCTGACAGCGAAATTTCCGTTTAAAACGCGCCAGTCACTGATGGCTGACGTCTAGAATATGATACAAAACTGAAAAAATATACATTGTTTTAAATAATTACTGAACAAATATTTAAAATTTACCTACCTTTTATTTATTACAGGATTATACTTTCTTAAAAATTACTTTAAACGTTATAAATTTTCAGCGCTTCAGTGTCAGTCATCGTGGCACTCAACGTGTTAAAAAATGTTTCATGCTTTAAAATATTTTTTAAAACCATAGACAATCAGTAAACTGAGATGAACTTTGCAAATTCCATTTGAAAAAAAAAATCCAATTTGGTGATCTAAAAATTTCAATTGCACTTTTACAAATTTATTAGATTTGTGTTTTTTCAATATTATTCTTTTATTTGTTTATAAAAGAAGTATTAATTTCGTTAATTTGTCTTTTACAAATATGTTAGACTGGTGTTTTTTTTTTTAAATATTATTCTTTTATTTGTTTATAAAGGAAGTATTAATTTCTTTATGTAAAAATAGTCAGAAACAAATGCTGAAAAATGTTTGTTGCTTTATGTGCAAAATGGTTATTATTATTATGTATTGAAACTGGCACGTGATAAGATAAATTAAAAAAAAATCATGCTTAAAAATTATTTTAGAAAATATAAATACATCAGTCAATTATGATACAGTTTTTAAACAAATTGCATTTGAAAATAAATTTTTTTCCTGAGCGACGAAAATTGAAAATGTACGATGGTCAGAAGATTAAAAAATTGCAATAACGAAAATTTCAAGACCGAAATTTGATCGTGAAGTGTTGCCATTCGCAAAATGACGTCAGCGTTACGCACAGATACGTTTGTTCTTTACAATATAGATACTTAATCAGTAAAATATAATAAAAATCTATTATTAGGATATGGTTATCAATTGAGGCTCTTATGCTTGGTATTCCGGAATAAAAAACAGCAATTTTCACCTTAGCAAAATTTGCATACGCACTTCTCATATCTATATTCATCATTAAAAAAAAAAAAAAAACTGTATTTTGTTTGATCATTTAAAAATAATTTTAACTCAAAATTTGAAGTCACGATTGTCAGCAACATCTTTTATGGGAACAGACGCACTCTTTACTTGAGATTCTAATCTCAATTCCTGAGAGTAAAAATTTCCGTAATTTATGTTTTTTAGACGAATTTGTGTTAAAATGGTTAGTTTTATCTAAGAAAATGATCGTTTTCTTTTAACTATGACTTCATTTTCCCTTAAATAAGCATTTCTCCTTGTGTCTGAAACTTAGTATCAGTACACATGCTGGAGGAAAAACAATATAGAAAATTTATGAGGAAAAATGCGTGTTTTCAAAAGCAGTATGTCATTTTTCGTTATTATTCCCCTAATATAATATTATGCTCCTAATGGTATTTTGCGCTGCTAAACCCTATACAACACTTTTTATAAACAATTTTTAATTTTTATCAGAAAATGGCGTGAATAAAGATAAAAATACCTCATTTTTTTTTCTCTCTTGTACTGCAATAATGAAAGCTATCTAATTTTCATTATTTTGGAGAAATTTCATAAAATCCTTTTAAAATTAAAATATAAAAGTAGGGATATTAAAAGAAAAAGATAGTGCGATCACATCTACAAATGAACGGCTTTCAGTTGAAAAAAAAAATAGTAAAATTGGTTCAGCAGAAAGATCAGGGCAGATGAGTAAAAAACACACGTGTGTTTTAAATATATAGATTATAAAATTGTGAAAAATTAAATTAAGCAAATTACGTTATTTTGATAAAATTGTAGTAGAATGTCCTAAAGAATAGCATTAAAGTTTTATTATTCGAGAGAATTTTGGACAATGAGTTCAGGAACATGATATTATTTTAAACCTCGTGTTATTTGTTTGCATGTCTAACTCGGCGAAGCATATCCATCCAGGCGAGAATCATCAATTTCTATAACATAAATCGCTATTATTTGCATGTTACCTCTCTTTTATAAAGACACTCTAATTTTTTGTAAAACATTGCGTTTTATCAGTGTTTGATTTCGATTACATTATCTTTAAAAGTGAAGCATTTTCCCCTGTGAAGAATTTGAAAGTAGCTGGGCTGTGAAAATGACGCACTTCTACAAAACATAATTCAGTTTTAAAATTAAAATACACGCTGTTTTATAAAATGACGTCATTTGCATCCGCTAAAGCAATCCACTTTTACAATCCAATCTTAAACTTCGTCTATAGAAAAGTATGCATATGACATCATTATCGCGGAATAACAGACAATACTCTTGACATTGCCCGTATTTTAATTTAAACTTTTTTTTCAGATTTTATGAGAAAATGGCAACAAAAAGATAATAATCTCCCATTTTCGACTATTTTCCGCTTACTTTCAATGACTTTCAATAAAAAGGGGGTACTTTTGTTGCCACGATTGGAAAAATGGTATTAAAAAGTACAAAAAAATTAATATCTCAAAAATAAATTGAGATACAGCTTTCAAACAAATTGCATTTAAAAGAGCATTTTTTTCCTTATACGACGGTGTAAAAATTTAAAATGTGCGATGTTTAGAAGTTTAAAAATTTGCAGTAAAGAAAATTGCAAAATAAAAATTTTATTTAAAATTTCAATGTGTTGCCATTTGCAAAATGACGTATGCGTTACGCACAGATATGTTTGTCCTTTATAATATAGATAGAACTTTGAAGTTTAGTGAATCATTATATCTTTTGGCGGAGGTAATATGTACTATATATGTATAAAATCATTATTACTATATATATACATATTATAGTATTAATATATATATAATATTATCTTATAAATACCACTAGCCATAGCCATGCTGCTAATGAATCTGTTTACAAATCATCTGAAGGAACTTTTACCCTTTCGTGTAACACAAGTGTTCCATGACTTCATGAGTTATGAAGCTCCAAAGATCCCTATTCAAACAAACATATTAGCATCGCAATTCACTTACACCGAACTGAAGTTCAGTATAAGTAGAGAGGGTGACGGCGGATGAGGGTGTGAAATTAGAGAAATTCCTGTTGGTTCTCGTGAAATTGGAGATTCAAAAAGAGTTGTAAGTTTATTGAAATTCTACGTAGTTAACAGCATTTCACAAATAGCGATGTTAGGGTATAAGACAAGACATACATCAGTCACTCAGGAAAGACTGTGTACAAAAACGTGCTTTACTTTTTAACCCTTTCCAATAAAGTTATTGTTTATGAATGCGGTTTGTCTGTCCGTCAGACTGTCTGTTCACGCTCTAAGGCAAGTCACACACTAAGGCGACACATAAGACATGTCGCTTGAATTCGCTAGAAAAACTGGTTTAAAACAAGTTTGTAACAACTTCATTCTTTGTTTCGACCGGTTTTTGCACTTCATGTTGCGCTTTATGTCGTTCTGTCGCCTCAGTGTGTGGTATGCCTAACTCCCGTAAATATACTCGGATTCCCATGCAATTGATACATGTTAATGATGTTTACCATGGGATGTTTGGTATTCAATATGAAGAGTGTAGCATTAATAGTTCATTTACAGGGGCACTGAAACAAAACGAACTCTACTTTAACAAGTTACATATCCAAACCAGTAGGGCCATCCAAATGAAAAATGAGATTCAGAATGAAAAATGAAATTAAGATTACCTAGAGGTAGATTTTGAAGAGGAGTCTATGAGACTAAAAATTCCTAGACCCTGGTGACAAATATCAGAGCAATAATAAAATTTCCTATGCAGGATGTCCACTCTCAACGATGTCCAATGGCTAATTCCTAAACCGTTAGTCATAGCCATATAGTTCCAATTACAAAAATGTTTTAAATGGGGGTAAAGAAGTATTTAAAATGTGATTTGGGTCAATAGAATCATTTCCTGAAAAATTACGAAATTTAATTTTTTATACGGTGTCCCGGTCTTTCAAGTTATAGTTAGTAAAACTTTCCTATTACACTTACAAGTAAGACAAATAAAAGTCCTATTATTCTACGATTAAAACTGACACAAGTAATGGCTGTTTAAAGTTGGAGCATATTTTTTGCTGCAAAATAGGGGTCATTTACAAATTTACTAGAAATATAAATAATCTTCAGATATATAAAAATATAGTTGATAGTAAAATTAACATTGTATTATAAATTTGAAATCTATAATCATTCTGAAATATTAATGCGAAATATACAGCTTGTACTAAACATATAACAGGGAAAAAAATAATAGAATTTTCGTTAAATAAAATGTTGAAAAGCAACAGCCTCGATTCTTTACAAAATGACACATATTTTGAAATGTTATTAGATTATACTAGGATGCAAATTTGTATTGTGTCATGTGTTTTAGCTTTTGATAATTAGTTCTTACGTATTTTGTAGCACTGAATCCAAAAATGGCCTTCATTTTTTATCACAAAGTACAGATTTTTTGCAAATCGTAAATTTGAAAGCTAAAAAGTGAAAAATTTACGGAAATCTGATAGTATAAAATAGACGTGATTGTTATTTCTTGAACTTTTGATAATTGATTTTTATGTATTTTTTACTATTGAATCCGAAAATGACCTTCATTTTTAACCATCACGTCAGGATTTTTTGCAAATTGTAAATTTCAAAGTTTAAAAGTTCAAAGTTTTAATTGAACCTCCCACATCATCGGATCCCCGAGCTGTTTAGCTGTAAGAATCCCAGTATAAGCCAAAAATTGAATAAAGTCTTGAATTAAATAAATTAAATTGAATAAAAGAAGTTTTACATCCTTTTTATAGTATCAGATTTTCGCTATTTTTTAACTTTGAAATTTACCATTTGCAAAAATGTCTAACATGATGGTTAAATATGAAGGTAATTTTTACATTCATTGCTAAAAAGCACATACAAATCAATCGTAAAAGTTAAAAAATACAACCATCGACTCTATTTTATAGTATTAGCTATTTTTTCTCAATTTTGAAATTTACTATTTGCGAAAAATCCTGACATGATGGTTAAAAATGAAGATAATTTTCTGATTCAGTGCTAAAAAATACATAAAACTCATAATTTTAAAAATACATAATTTAAAAAATAAAAAAAACACAATCATCGCAGTCTTGTGTTATCTAATCTAAAACTTTTTAGTAAACTTCTTGGCAGTAATCTATCCGAAATTTTTTGTGCTATCCTGTAAAATAAGTACATATGGTAAGCACTGAAAATCATAATAATATTACATTGTCATGTGATTTACGTCAATATGTAAAATTTAACATCGATCGCATATTTTAAAGTGAGTTGAATTTCGAGTACCAATTTTGAACTGGAAAAACATACATACTATTATTTCAAGTTACCCCATTACCCGCTGGTGTTGCGTTCACGCAACGGTCAAAATAATTGCTCATGCTTAAATTAATTACTTTGTCACCACTATTTTACAATTAAAAAAATTGCCTTATTTATTGGCAGAAATTTTGATATTTTAATAAAGCGAAAATTACCTTTCTGAATTTGTGGTGACAAGCGACTTTCAACAACAAATTTGAAAATTCCTACCTTATAGTTTTGGCGGTTAATAGGTTAAATAAAAGCTTATAAAAATAGCATAATTTTTGTTAAAAAAATCATGAAAAGAAACAGCTTCAAATCCTTACAAAAATCTGTCGTAATGCGATTTCTTTCAAAGCGCAGCTATACATGAAATAAATCCTTCAAATACTTTAAGCACTTTCTTTACGACCCCTAGAAGCATGGCTAAAATCATGTGTATTCCGATGCAGAAAAGTGGCATAAGCCTTGCATTTCAAAGTTTCGTATAACTTCATGAATTTTAGTGTTAGATGAATGGGACTTTTTTTTGTCTTTCTTTTAAGAGAACAGGAAATTTTTACTAAATATCACTTATAGGGCCGGGGGACCGTATAAAAAATTAAATTTCGTAACATTTTTAGAAATATTTTTATTAATCCAAACGACTTTCAGAATAATTTTTTACCTTATTTAAAAGATTTTTGTATCTGGAACTATAGGTCTATGACTAACGGTTTAGGAATTAGCCATTGAACATCGTTGAGAGTAAAGACACACTGTATAAAATAATAATATAAATGGACGGTCATTTGACGACACATTTTCAAGAGAAACCAATGATTACACTGGAAATTGAATAGACTTTGCGCCGCCCTTAAATTTCCAAGAGGAATTATGCTTTATATCATAAATCATAAAGTTAGAAATAACTGCAAATTAATTGCACACACTGATCAATGAAATGAACCTTTAAAAACAAAATCATCTGTCCAAAACATTACAAAATTAAGGCGACTGGATGCGTAAGAAAATGGATGGGTACATAAGAAAATAAATTAGTAAAAAATATTATGGATTGCATGTGGTTCTCTTTATCTCGGAAGTGTTTTTTCCCCTTGGAATCCTTTATTTTTCAAAATCGTTCTTTTTTTCTCGGAATCGTTCCTTTTTTCTCGGAATCGTTTCTTTTTCTCGGAATCTTTCCTTTTTCTCGGAATTGTTCTTTTTTTTCGGAACGATTCCGAAAGGAACGACTCCAAAGAACTCGTTCCTTTCGGTGAACGATTCCGGCTGGAACGATTCCTTAAAAGGAACGATGTTGCCCATCTCTACTGTACATTAAATAGTTTCTGAATAAGAGAATCTAGCAATTGGATGCGTTTCAGAGCAAAAATGATTTTAAAAATAAGTAAGAAAACAGACAGTTTGGATTTGAATGCACCCTTAATAAGATGATTTTTTTCTTCAACCGCTATGTATTTTTAATTTGTTTTTGCTGTAAGAATTTTCCCTATCAAAAACTTGTCTATATAAATGTTGAAGACAATATTAAGAAGATATATGATAAATTCATGGGGATTTTATATCTTTTGAATTGACGGAGTTAAGGATTTTTTACTTCTTCAACCCCCCTTTTTGTTTTGGTTTTTAATTTTTTTTTGCGGTACGAATTGGTCCTATCAAAAACTTGTGAATATAAAAGTTGTAAATAATATTAAGGAGATGTATAATAAAATTAATTGGATTTGATATCTTCAGAATCGACGAAGTAAGGAATTTTTTTCTCCCCAAAACCCTATTTTTGCGCCCTTTGAGCCTATTTTTAATTTTATCAAAAATCTGTAATGCATGAATTTGTGGCATTATTTTTAGAAGTAATAAAAAACTTTAAACTGATTTGATATGTAAAAAAATTAAGAGGTTATGGGTTTTTTTTCGGTTTTCACAAAACCCCTCCCTATTTCCATCCCCTTTGTCCGCTTTTGCCCATTAACGAACTTGACCGAGATTTGATGTCCCTTGATTTTATGTATCAGTTTGGAAGAGATTTGTGCAGAATTGCGGAAGTTATCGTGTCCAGAAGAAATTGATAACAGAATTGCTTCGTGAAATTCCGTTCAAAATGCCCACTTTGACATCATTTTTTGAAATATAATCTGCCTCTATCAAAAAATCGATCATTACTGTACATTATATAGTTTCTGAGTAAGAGAATCTAGCAATTGGATGCATTTGAGAGCAAAAATGAATTTAAAAATGAGCAAAAAATAAGCAGTTTGGATTTGAATGCACCTTTAATAAGATGATTTTTTTCTTCAACCGCTATGTATTTTTAATTTGTTTTTGCTGTAAAAATTGGCCCTATCGAAAACTTGTCTATATAAAGGTTGAAGACAATATTAAGAAGATATATGATAAATTCATGGAGATTTTATATCTTGTGAATTGACGGAGTTATGAAATTTTTTCTTCTTCAACCCCCCCCCCCTTTTTTTGTTTTCATTTTTAATTTTTATTTATTTATTTATTTTTATTTTATTTTATTTTTTTTTTTTTTGCGGTACGAATTGGTCCTATCAAAAACTTATTAATTGGATTTCATATCTTGAGACTTGACGAAGTAAGAAATTTTTTTCTCCCAAAAATGCTATTTTTTGCGCCCCTTGAGCCTATTTTAAATTTTATCAAAAATCTGTGATGCATGAATTTTGGCATGAATTTTCGTTCAAAATGCCCAATTTGACAACATTTTTTGAAATATATTCTGCCTCTATCAAAAAATCGATCATTGCGGTACATTATATAGTTTCTGAATAAGCGAATCTACCAGTTAAATGCGTTTGAGAGCAAAAATGAATTTAAAAATGAGTCAGAAAATAAGCAGTTTGGATTTGAGTGCATCCTTACTTCAATGATTTTTCCCACACAATCCGCATCGGGAAATTCGGTTCAAAATGCCCACTTTAACAGCATTTTTTTTTAACCCTAGAACTACCGGAAATTTTACTCAAGTTTTATAGAAACATTCTACACCAGAATTTTTACTTAAAACTATTTAATTTGTTTATTTAACTTATTATTGTCTGATTTATACATTTAGTTTGTTTTGAAGAAATTTCTGGTTTGAATAAATATTTTGAATGTACATGTCGGGTCCAATGGACCCGTCTGGTAGACGGAAGGTTAAATATATTCTGCCTCTATCAAGAAATTGACCATTACGGTACATTATATAGTTTCTGAGTAAGAAAACGTACCTATTGGAAGCCTTTGAGAGTAAAAATGAATTGTAAAATGAGTCAGAAAATAAGCAGTTTGGATTTGAATACACCCTTACTTAGATGATTTTTTTCTTCAACAGCTATGTATTTTTAATTTGTTTTTGCTGTAAAAATTGGTCCTATCCAAAATTTGTCTATATAGATGTTGTAGACAATATTAAGAAGATATATGATAAATTCATGGGGATTTTATATCTTTTGAATTGACGGAGTTAAGGATTTTTTACTTCTTCAAACCCCCTTTTTGTTTTCGTTTTTAATTTTTTTTTGCGGTACGAATTGGTCCTATCAAAAACTTGTGAATATAAAAGTTGTAGATAATAAAGGAGATTTATAATAAAATTAATTGGAATTGAGATCATGAGAATTGACGAAGTTATGAATTTTTTTCTCCCAAAAACCCTATTTTTTGCACCCTTTGAGCCCATTTTTAACTTTATCAAAAATCTGTGATACATAAAATTTTAACCCTATTTTTAGAAGTAATAAAAACTTTAAACTGATTTGATATGTACAAAAATTAAGAAGTTATGGGGGGTTTTCGGTTTTCACAAAACCCCTCCCTATTTCCATCCCCTTGGTCCGATTTTGCCCATTAACGAACTTGACCGAGATTTTATGCCCATTGATTTTATGTATAAGTTTGGAAGAGATTGGTGCAGAATTACGAAAGTTGTCTTGTCCAGAAGAAAGTGATATATATAGATAGACAGATATATATATATATATATATTTATATATATATAATGTTTTTTACTGATGGTGGTTTTGGGTTCTAGGGGTGATGATTGGTGTAGATCTGCAAAAATTTTTCAGAAATTCCAACATAGGAACGATCCCAATAGGTAGTATTTCATACGAAATCTACCTGAAAGGTAGAAGAAGGCACTAGGTAAACAACCTAAAACACTCATAAGACATAAAAAACATATTTCAACAACTACCATTCACAGCTGGAAAGGTACTCGAATTCTTTTGTGCATTCCTGTATATGAGGTATTGATTTGTATATACATTGCATAGTATGCTATTAAAAAGTAAGAAAATGCATAACACAGTTGAAAATTCACCTTTATTTACAAATTTTTATACACACCACATATTAAGCTAAATTTTAATTCAGGCAAAGAAAAAGGTACAACACTACTAACAAGTTGGAAATTGCTCGTCAAGCATGGTAAATAAGGTGCGTTGTTACTATAATTAGTTTTATAAATATTTTTTGCACCGCATATTGTACTGAATGTATAGTTTTAGTTAACTTCATAAGTGCATACCAATTTCATTCTGTTCGAAAGGCTGTAACATTCTTAAAATGCACTTGAAATAATTTTTTTCCTATTGGCTGTAATGTAACGAAAAAATTTGACTGTCCCTGTCATTAAACTAGGGATGCACAACCTGTGGCCCGCGGTGGGTAAACAAGTGGCCCGCGAATTTCGTCAATTTATAATTGGCAAAAATTGCAATTTTTGTCCATAGGTTGCAGGAAAAAATTGTGAATTTCGTCAATTTGCCGCGGAAAACAATTTTGTCAGTCAGTAAAAATCACGAATTTCATTAATCGCCCAGCCGATACCATTTGTATCAATATACGAAATTCCCGAGTTGCTAATTTCGTCAGTCGCTAGTCGAAAAATACCTCGAATTTCATCGATCGGACGCGGAAAAATCGCGTGTTTCGTCGATCGGGCACAAGAAAGTCTCAAATTTTGTTGACGAGATAATCGTGAGTTTCGTCAGTTTATCGCGAGAGAAAGTCGTGAATTTCGCCAATTTGCCGCGGGAAAATTGCAAGTTTCGTCAGACAATTAAGAATTGCGAATTTCATTGACTAAGCGCAGAAAAATCGAGTTTCGTCGATCGGGCCGAAAAATCGCGAGTTTTTTTTCGATCGGATGCCGTAAAATCAAGAGTTTCGTCGATCAGGTACGAGAAAAGCGTGAGTTTTATCGATCCGGCGTGGGAAAACAAGCGCTTTGTCGATCGCGCGGAAAAGTCGAATGTTTCGTCGACCGCGCGCGGATATGTCGCGAGTTTCGTCAGTTTATCGCAAGAAAAAGTCGTGAACTTCGCCAAATTGCAGCGAAAAAAATGTAAATTTCGTCAGTCATTTAAGATATGCTAATTTCGCCAATCGGGCGCGGAAAAATCGCGAGTTTTGTTGATCGTGTGTGGGAAAACTGCGAATTTCGTTGATCGGGAACGGGAAAATCTCGAATTGCGTTGATCGGTTGCGGAAAAATCGTGACTTTCGTCAGTTTATAGCGAGAACATGTCGCAAATTTTCCAAATTTGCTAAGGGTTTTAGTCAGTTAAGAATCGCGAATTTCGTTGACTGTGCACGGAAAAATCGCGAATTTCGTCGCCCGGGCACGAAAAAATTGCGAGTTCTGTCGATCGGGGGCGGAAAAATCGTGAATTTTTTCTATCGAGCGCGGAAAAATTAGGAATTTCTTTAATTGGACAGAGGAAAAATCATGAATTTTGTCGATTAAGTGCAAAAAAATTGCAAATTTCATCGATCAGCTTCGGTAAAATTGCGAGTTTCGGCAGTTTATTGCGAGAAAAAATTGTGAATTTTGGCAATTCGCCACGGGAAAAAATTGAAAATTTCGTCAGTCAGTTAACAATCGTGAATTTCGGTAACTCGGTGCGGAAAAATCGCGAATTGCGTAGATAAGGTGTGGAAATATCGCGAATTTTGTCGATCTGGCGCGGAAAAATCTAAAATTTTGTTGATCGGCTGCAGAAAAATTGAGAGTTTCGTCAATGTAACTTCGCTCATAAATTTCACATTTTTATCGAAACTTGCCACTTTCATGCATATGTTTGTTTTTTAGCACTTTTAATAAAACAAAATTTAATCCCCCGAATAAAGTCAAGGAATATTTTCACTCCTGAAAATATTCTTTGCTATATTTCTGTTGTATATACAAACACAAACTGTTGATATATCCTTACCAACTGAATTGGGTATGTATGTTGACTAGGTAGGGGAACTAAAGGGGTAAAACTGACACTCCTCTGAAACCATGTTTTTTATAGGCCACAGATCTACCCGCCTCCCCGAAATAGAATTATCTCTGTGTTACGGATGTGGCCCTCGACAACCCAGGCATTTTTGTAAGTGGCCCTTCTCTTAAAAAAGGTTGTGCACCTCTACATTAAGGGATCTCAGGACTCTTAAAGGTTTAAAATTTTCGAAATTTTAATTTTTTTAGATGTTAAACTCCTATTTTTCTGAACATTTTGATATAATTGTTTCCTTGAAATTCCTATTAGAACTGAAGTTATGGCTTTTACATTTATACACGTTCAATAGCTGAAGCGTCGTTTCGGAAACTTTGAAGCCATTTTTCTCCAAATGACGTTTTTGGGCATAACGCGCACGATATCTCAAAAACTTATGAATATTTTTTCATGAAAATTTCAAAACATAGGTTTCATGTTAGTCTGTATAAACTGAACCTACAATTAATTTCCTCTTTATTGTTCAAAACAATATTTTTTAGGTGATTATGCTGTTGAAATTTTCTTAATTTTGCATTAGCTAAATACAACTTTGTATTAAAAATATAAAAAAGCTGTAAATACAAATTTATTTAGGTTCAGGGTAATTATTACAATCTGAAGTATAAGTAGGTACCAAAATTTTCATTCTAGTTGCAACACTTATTTTGTAATCGTGCGCGTAAGCTGTTATGCCGATTTTTTGCTCGAAAAATATCTAACTGTTTGGATCCCCCTGTAAATGCTAATTCTGCATCTTATAATTTTTTAAATACATGAAATGAAAGAACATACTAATATATTTTATTCCAATTAAAATTATGTCTTAAAGTCAAATACATTTTAAGATATTAAATATTGAAAATGGTCTTTTTTTTTTCATTTTTTCCCAGTCCTGAGACCCCTTAAACTATAAATCCGATTTTCATAAAAATTGAAATGGTTCGACAAAATTTTGCAACAATTATATATTTAAAATTTCAGACAATTCGGAAGGCTGTAAAATCATTAAAATGCACTTGGAATATTTTTTCCCCCATTGGCCTTAATTTAACGGAAAATTTTGACTGTCTCTGTCATTAAACTATGCATCCGATTTTCATAAAATTTGAAATGACTCGACAAAATTTTGCAACAATTATATATTTAAAATTTCAGACAATTCGGAAGGGTGTAAAATCATTAAAATGCACTTGGAATATTTTTTTCCCCATTGGCCTTAATTTAACGGAAAACTTTTGACTGTCCCTGTCATTAAACTATGCATCCGATTTTCATAAAATTTGAAATGACTCGACAAAATTTTGCAACAATTATATATTTAAAATTTCAGACCATTCGGTTGGGTGGTTTTTGCTCTGCTATATGCGGACAGACGGACAGACGGACCGAACGACGACTATAGGTGCTACGTATTTATATACTTACGAACATAGCTAAAATCCAGGGTTGTGGAGTCGATGGAAAAAATGGTACACTCCAACTCCGACACCGACTCCAGAAATTTTAACGACTTCGGCTCAGACTCCGACGCCTACTGCGGGTTGTCTAATATGCTAATGTTGACTGTTGACTAAAATTATGAGGGAACGTAAGAAAAATAAAGCGAAAATTTCATTATTTCGGTATTAATTCTGTTTTTATGGGCTTCAAAAGAAGAAAGGAAAAAAATATATTTTCCGATTTATTAATTTTACAAAAGGTTCCGTTAACTGAAATGTTTTATTAGTATTACTATTTGTAGCAAACAAATTGTGTCCGACATGTCCTGGAATAACTAAGTCCTTTTATGGTTCAGCCCGAGTCTACCGGAAAAATTAAACTCGGGCTCAGACACAATCGAAAGAAAAAAGGAAAAAAAATATATTTTCCGCTTTTTTAATTTTACAAAAGATTCCGTTAACTGAAATTTTTTATTACTATTACTATTTTTAGAAAACGAATTGTGTCCGGCACGTCCTGGAATAATTAAGTCCTCTTATGGCTCGGCCTGAGTCTGCTGAAAAAATTAAACTTGGGCTCAGACACAATCGAAAGAAAAAAGGAAAAAAATATATTTTCCGCTTTTTTAATTTTACAAAAGATTCCGTTAACTGAAATTTTCTATTACTATTACTATTTACAGAAAACGAATTGTGTCCGTCACGTCCTGGAATAATTAAGTCCTTTTATGGTTCGGCCGGAGTCTGCTGGAAAAATTAAACTCGGGTTCAGACACAATCGAAAGAAAAAAGAAAAAAATATATATTTCCGCTTTTTTAATTTTACAAAAGATTCCGTTAACTGAAATTTTTTATTACTATTACTATTTACAGAAAACGAATTGTGTCCGTCACGTCCCGGAATAATCAAGTCTTTTTATGGTTCGGCCCGAGTCTGCTGGAAAAATTAAACTCGGGATCAGACACAATCGAAAGAAAAAAGGAAAAAAAATATATTTTCCGCTTTTTTAATTTTACAAAAGATTCCGTTAACTGAAATTTTTTATTACTATTACTATTTTTAGAAAACGAATTGTGTCCGGCACGTCCTGGAATAATTAAGTCCTCTTATGGCTCGGCCTGAGTCTGCTGAAAAAATTAAACTTGGGCTCAGACACAATCGAAAGAAAAAAGGAAAAAAATATATTTTCCGCTTTTTTAATTTTACAAAAGATTCCGTTAACTGAAATTTTCTATTACTATTACTATTTACAGAAAACGAATTGTGTCCGTCACGTCCTGGAATAATTAAGTCCTTTTATGGTTCGGCCGGAGTCTGCTGGAAAAATTAAACTCGGGTTCAGACACAATCGAAAGAAAAAAGAAAAAAATATATATTTTCCGCTTTTTTAATTTTACAAAAGATTCCGTTAACTGAAATTTTTTATTACTATTACTATTTACAGAAAACGAATTGTGTCCGTCACGTCCCGGAATAATCAAGTCTTTTTATGGTTCGGCCCGAGTCTGCTGGAAAAATTAAACTCGGGATCAGACACAATCGAAAGAAAAAAGGAAAAAAAAATATATTTTCCGCTTTCTTAATTTTACAAAAGATTCCGTTAACTGAAATTTTTTATTACTATTGCTATTTTCAGAAAACGAATTGTGTCCGACACGTGCTGGAATAATTAAGTCCTTTTATGGTTCGGCCCGAGTCTGCTGGAAAAATTAAACTCGGGATCAGACACAATCGAAAGAAAAAAGAAAAAAAATATATATTTTCCGCTTTTTTAATTTTACAAAAGATTCCGTTAACTGAAATTTTTTATTACTATTACTATTTACAGAAAACGAATTGTGTCCGACACGTCCTGGAATAATTAAGTCCTTTTATGGTTCGGCCGGAGTCTGCTGGAAAAATTAAACTCGGGATCAGACACAATCGAAAGAAAAAAGGAAAAAAAATATATATTTTCCGCTTTCTTAATTTTACAAAAGATTCCGTTAACTGAAATTTTTTATTACTATTACTATTTTCAGAAAACGAATTGTGTCCGACACGTCCTGGAATAATTAAGTCCCTTTATGGTTCGGCCCGAGTCTGCTGGAAAAATTAAACTCGGGATCAGACACAATCGAAAGAAAAAAGGGAAAAAAATATATTTTCCGCTTTCTTAATTTTACAAAAGATTCCGTTAACTGAAATTTTTTATTACTATTACTATTTACAGAAAACGAATTGTGTCCGTCACGTCCCGGAATAATTAAGTCTTTTTATGGTTTGGCCCGAGTCTGCTGGAAAAATTAAACTCGGGCTCAGACACAATCGAAAGAAAAAGAGAAAAAATATATATTTTCCTCTTTCTTAATTTTACAAAAGATTCCGTTAACTGAATTTTTTTTTTTAATACTATTACTATTTTTAGAAAACAAATTGTGTCCCACACGTCCTGGAATAATTGAGTCATTTTAAGGCTCAGCCCGAGTCCGCTGAAAAAATTAAACTCGGGCTCAGACACAATCTAGCCGTCCGGTGCCGATCTCTAAATTGGACATTATTAACCATTTGGAAAAATGGTTATTGTCCTCGTCAGGGTAGGAAATCAAAAGCATATCTGAAGGTTTTTATTGGTTTAATCACCATTTTATTCGTTTTCTTATTGGTCTATACAGTAATCTGTATTTCCCTTTACTTTCAACAGAGATGGACAACAGAGTGTTGCCACTATGACAAAAAAGTAATAAAAACTACAAAAAAAAATTAATAACCCAGAAACAAATTGAGATACAGCTTTCAAACAAATTTAATTTAAAAGTACATTTTTTTTTTTTTTTTTTTTTTTTTTTTTTTTTTTTTTTGCATAGGACAGCTGAGGACGATCTATAACTGGGCTAGCTTTTACTTTTTCGATTTTCATTTCAGATAAAAAAAAAAAAAATACTTTTACTTTCGAAATCGGTTGGAACCGGTTCTGAAATTGAAACTGTCCTAATTAAAAGAAAAAAAAATACTGTAACGAAAGTCGAAAAGTAAAAACTGATTAGAGATGGACCTCAGCTATCTTATGAAAAAAAAAATCATTCAAAAATATTAAAATACAAGCTAGATATTTGAAAATAACGCTCCCGCAGTCTTAACATTAGCTTTTTCGTTTCTTCCAGTGACTAGTGTGGTCTCTTAATTAATGTGACAGGTGCACAGTCACAAAATGCGGGACAGGGAGACAAAAAAAGCGGGACAACAACTTCTAAATTGAGGCAAAAAAATACAGTAAATCCTATCAAATTGGAACCTGTCTTTAACGGAATTCTGTCTTAAACGTAAAAAAAATTATTGTCATTGCGGAAGAAATAGCATACAATTATACCTGCTAAGACGAAAATCTATCTAAAACGGAATGCTATTCTGGTTACTTGAGATTCCGTCTGAGTAGGTTTTAATATCCTAAATAAGCACAATAATCTGTACAGTAAATGGTTCTGTACCGAAACAAAATTCTGTTTGGGGAGATTTCTGTTTGAGCTGTTACAACTGCATGGTAACCCTTCCTGGAGGAACTATAACATTTTTAAGTTTAACAGGATTCCAGTATAAACAGGATTCGTTTTCACAGGTTTTATTGAACAAGTACTGTAAAAACAGAATAATTAGGAACCGAAAAGATATTCCGTCTTAGCGGTATTCTTTTCGGGAATCATAAAAGTTTGCCGTTATAGAGAGTTTTGTTTTCACAAGTTTTACGATATTAAGTTCCAGTCTATCAGACTAATACATAGCATGATACTAAAAAAAATTTAAAATAATTTGTGCATCACGAAAAATCGGGAGTTTAGGCGTCCCGCACAGTGGTTCTGCGGGATGGGTTTAGAAACCCCTGAAAATCGGGACGTGTGAAACAACACTCTTAACGCAATACAATTTTAAAAATATGTTTTAGAATTCAGTATAAACTGGTATTCTCTTTTTAATAAATTAAGCATATATTTTGTTATACTTTTTGTACATAGAATTATTAATCAAACTCTTTATTATGTAACTAGGGGGCTCTGCTCCCTGCAAGCTACGCTCGCCAACCCTCGTTCAGACACCGCAGAATCTAAAAACACGCTAATCTGATGGGTTTTAAAAATATTAGAGAAGATTGAATTATACTGAAAAAAGCTGTGCAGATCTCCCTGTAAACGGGTTTCCATTCAATTTTCTTTGATTGCAAAAATTTAAGGGCGAATCAGTTGCTGTTAAGACATCCAATGGTTGTTTTCGTTTTTGATTAAAGAGGTTCAGTTAAACATTTGAAAAGAAGCTAAAATAAAATAAATTAAGTATACAGAGTCTTTGTCTCCTGGTATTTTAAAGCAATCTTTATGACAATAGCCTAAGTCATGTGACTATCATCAACAGTTCCAGGCGGACCACTTCGCTTTTTATACTCTAGGTGCCATTGTGATACTTTAATGTTAACCAGGCACAGATGATAAGTCTCCAAATATTATTCTATCGCTATCATTTCATCTATATTATAATACACTGCTCAAAACAATTAAAGGATATTTGAAGTTTTATATAAAATAAAGATATAAACGAAATTTTTTTTGCCGAAAATTGAAGAAGAGAATCACAAATGCAAATTTTTCTGGTTTTCAAACTGTGGAGTATGCAAATTTTGAGTTCGACGTCAAAAACGTCGCTTCAGCGGCAGCGAATGAAATTTGACTTTCAACTGGATAAAAGAGAATGAAGACAAGGATGATCGGCATTCAGTGATTGCTTTGTTTCGATGAGTACGATGTCTCAGCGAAGTCATTTGACAGATTCAGAAGCTTTGAGAATTGTTGGTAGGTTAGAAGGGGGCCAAACTCAAGCCGAAGTAGCGCAAGCCATTGGAGTGTCACAAAGTGTCATTTCCAGGATCTGGAACCTTTTTTTGGAGAGTGGATGTGCAGGCCGAAGACCAGGGCAAGGTCGTAGACGGGCAACAACGCCCAATGAAGATCGGTATTTAGCGTTAACAGCTCGGAGATACCGAACCACGAACGCTACTCTTCTCCAACAACACCTTCGCTCGGCTACAGGCACCACGATTTCAACTCAGACTGTCCGAAACCGGCTCCATGCTGTAGGTCTGTATGCTCGCCGACCGATGGTATGTGTTAGATTAACATCAAGACATCGTCGCGACCGCAGGGAGTGGGCAACCGAGCCTGTCAACTGGAGGAGAAATGAATGGAGCAATATTCTGTTTTCTGACGAGTCCCGTTTTTCTGTGCATCCGGATAATAGGCGTATTTTCATCTGGAGGGACCGTGGCAGTAGGAATAATCCTGCGTTCGTGCACGAAAGTGTCAGATTTGGCGGTGGAGGAGTGTTGGTGTATGGTGGCATCTCCATTGACGGGCGCACTGACCTCTACATCATTCGAGATGGAGCTCTGATTGGTCGCCGATATAGGGATGAGATCCTCAGACCTATTGTAGTCCATTACGCTGCAGCAATCGGAGATAACTTCATTTTAATGGACGATAACTGCAGGCCACATCGTGCAAACCTGGTGGAGGATTTCCTTTTCGAGGAAGGAATCTTTCGAATGGAATGGCCAGCGTGTTCTCCAGACATGAATCCAATCGAGCACGTTTGGGACGCTCTAGGAATACGAGTTTCTGGCCGCCAACAACCCCCACAAACTCTCCAAGAACTGGGAAGAGCTCTTCTGGAAGAGTGGGGCAGAATACCCCAACTCGTCATTAATAGCCTCATTGAGTCCATGCCTCAAAGGTGTTCAACGTTTCTGGCCGTCCGTGGAAACCATACCTCCTACTGAAAATGATTTTCTTTGAAGAAAACACCTTTTCTTATTCTTTTTTTCTCATATGCACAAATTGTGCTTTTTTCCTTTAGTACACAAATGCGCAATAAAATGCATTTTTTCTGCCAAACATGTGTAATTTATTCTCATATAACCTACTATGTCTGTCGACCATGTATCAATCAGCTAAACAGTTTACCAGATACAAAATCCACCTAAAACTGCAATATCCTTTAATTGTTTTGAGCAGTGTAGTTCAAGTCATAAACTGCCATAAACAAATACAGTCTGATCCCTTCGCCGTTCATATGAAAGTTTGGCACAGATGTCATATACGTCCCATATTGGCGCGATTTTTTAACGACGCCAATTTGGGGAACGTATCAACAGCATAAACAACAACATCCGGCTTACCATATCAAGCAAAATAACAATAATTTGGCGCCAGTTAAATGCCCGTTCCGTATATGATATTGGCGTGAGAAAAAATCGTGCCAATATGGGACCGTAAGTTTTCCATTTTGATTAAAAAATCATTTTTTTTTCGAATAAAACTACATAAAAGTTGCCATGGTCGCAAAGAATTCTTGGTACTGTTACGCTAGCCGGATGAAAATCTCTCCAATAACTTTTTTTCAACTCGCCAGCTAGCATTTTTTTTTTCGAGTGGTAATATTTGGACAGATGTCATATACGCACAGCAGGTTTGGCGTGATTTTTTTTTTACGTTTCTGTATTGATGTTGTCAAACTATCATCAGATCATTTAGCACATTTATACTTATTCTCACTCAAGTCCAGCCATGTCTTTTGTAAATCCTATTTTATCAGCGTAGATTGATTCTTTCAAATTAATTATATTGGGTGCCCGTTTAAAAAATTGCCTTCATTTTGCGGGTCCTTGTAGACTACCTCTGTACCTCGGTTTCAATTTTATAGACATCTACATTACATGTCTTTAAGTAATAATAAAATAGTTTTCTTAATGGTAAGTTAAATTACAATTAATAGAAATAATATGAACTCTTTTGACAATACTATATTCAATAGTTATACTCTGTATGTAAAAATCTCAAGTCTAATACTAATTTCTGTATATTGTTAAAGTAATTTGTAGTAATTGTAAATTGTTATACGTTTTTACACAGATATTTGCTGAAGCACAAATGTACTTTTTGTCACTTTTAGGTAGATTTCGTATGAAATACTACCTATTACATTCTCCCCTATGTTGGAATTTCTGAAAAATTTTTGAAGATCTACACCGATCATGACCCCTAGAACCCAAAACCACCATCAGTAAAAAACTATATATATATATATATATATATATATATATGTGTGTGTGTGTGTGTGTGTGTGTGTGTGTATCCATCTCTATCAGTGGCGTGGCGTCCGGTCATCGCTGGATGCGGCGATGACCAAGCAATATTTTAAAACTCTTAATAAGCTTTTAAAACTCTACGATCCAGTTTTAGCAGAACATTTGGAGTTCATGTATAAGTGAAGGTAAGAATTAAAGTTTTTTTTATGAACATTCAGCCATTGAATTTTAGAGTTAATAATTTTTCACCACAAACTTAAATAATTGCGATGACCACCGAAAATTTTCACGCCACGTTACTGATCTCTCTATATATATCACTTTCTTGTGGACACGATAACTTCCACAATTCTGCACAAATCTCTTCCAAACTGATACATAAAATCAAGGGGTATAAAATCTCGGTCAAGTTCGTGAATGGGCAAAATCGG
Organism: Maratus speciosus; assembly: GCA_963932465.1. Taxonomy (NCBI): domain Eukaryota; kingdom Metazoa; phylum Arthropoda; class Arachnida; order Araneae; family Salticidae; genus Maratus; species Maratus speciosus. The sequence continues at coordinate 578,505,790 of OZ010793.1, forward strand.
ACCAAGCGGATGGAAATAGGGAGGGGTTTTGTGAAAACAGAAAAAAACCACCTAACTTCTTAATTTTTGTACATATCAAATCAGCTTAAAGTTTTTATTACTTCTAAAAATAAGACCAAAAATTTATGCATCACGATTGAATGGATTGGATTGGATTGATTGTTGACGGCCGATTATCTACTCGAGGGATATAGGCCCTAGGGAGAGTGCCCTTCGTGGGGGTCTTTCTAAGGGAACCTAACCCGTATTTACGCATGGAAATCCAAGGTTTCGAAGAAAACCACGAAAACTTTGAAACGGTTAGGCCGACGGGCGCCCAGGAATGATGCATAAATTGCTGGGTTCGAACCCAGCAATTTATGCATCACAGATTTTGGATAAAATTAAAAATGGGCTCAAGGTGCGCAAAAAATAGGGTTTTTGGTAAAAAAAAAAATTCATAACTTCGCCAATTCTCAAGATATCAAATCTAATAAATTTTATTATACATCTCCTTAATATTATCTACAACTTTTGTATTCAAAAGTTTTTGATAGTACCAATTCGTACCGCAAAAAAAAATTAAAAACGAAAGCAAAAAAGGGGGGTGAAAAAGAAAAAATTCTATAACTCCGTCAATTCACAAGATATAAAATCCCCACGAATTTATCATATATCTTCTTAATATTGTCTTCAACATTTATATAACAAGTTTTTGATAGGACCCATTCTTACAGCAGAAACAAATTAAAAATGCATAGCGGTTGAAGAAAAAAATCATCTTATTAAGAATGTATTCAAATCCAAACTGCTTATTTTCTTGCTCATTTTAAAATCATTTTTGCTCTTAAACGCGTCCAATTGATAGATTCTCTTCTTCAGAAACTATATAATGTACCGTAATGATCGATTTTTTGATAGAGGCAGAATATATTTCAAAAAATGATGTCAAAGTGGGCATTTTGATCAGAATTTCACGAAGCGATTGTGTTAGAAACGAAAAATATTGCCCTACTGAGAAAATAATTGTTTACTAATCAAGTTTCAATTAATTGAAAGAAAAATAAAAACACATGTCGCTTATAAATCTTTTCAAAAATCACGTCAGCAAGTTTCTTATTTTTTCTATTAAAAATTAATCTGAAAATGTGCCAGAAAATTTTGAGTTGTTGAGCATGGAAAAGTATTTTTTTTTCTTTTAATACCGCCTTAAAATGATTCTGATAAAACCAGCTATTATATAAAAATGAAATAAAAATTCGTCAAAAGCGGCCAGATAAAACTGTTAAAGTGGATTTATATGTAATCATGATTTAGTTTTTGTTGGTGCAATTAATATACTTAACTTCGAAATCTACCTCCGCCAGTAGGCCGGGCCGGCAGGGATTTTTTATATTTTAACAGACATATGTGCAAATGTCTATAATTCTATGCAGTTCTTTTTTCATTTGCTGTTGCTGGGGTAACATCGTTTTATGTATTTATTTTCAATTATATGCTCTTGTTCAACCGGGTTGGTTGCCTTGGATAGGGCTTTGCTGGAGGTGGAAGGAATTCTCACCTGGTTATTCGGCCTTTGCCATTTTTGGTTGGCTATACCAGGTGGAGTGATCCTGTATCCTACACTGTAAAAAAAAAAAAAAAAAAAAAAAAAAAAAAAATTGTAGATTTGCCAGCACAAACTGCTGGCGTCCGAATTGCCAGCCCATTGTGCTGTTAATTTTATGCAACTACTGTATTTTTCATGTTTATATAGTCAAGAAACCAAAGAAAGCTACAGCAGATTCGACTGTGATCGAGTTTGAGCGTAAGATGAACAGTACTTTGTACTGTAAAAATGTCGTTTTTTTTTTCAGTGTATTCTGTACCTCGGTTTCAGCAAACGCAAAAAATCTGAAGTAAAGTACTCTTATACTAAAAGTAAAATATCCACTAGAGTTTTCAATTGAAAACTGTATAAACCGCATCTTTAACTTGGACATCTTTTACTTTGGCAGCCTGGTATAGTCCAAAAATGGCAATAATAATTCATTTTATAGATTTAAAATTACATATAATTGGTTTAATTTTACTTTAAACTATCAAATAAAAAAAGCTGGAGTCGGAGTTAGAGTCGGCTTTTTTTAGCGACTTCGAGTCCGACTCTTTTGCTCAAATATGGACCTGATACCGACTCCGCAGCCCTGCTAAAAATGCATTTCCAGATATTACTGTATAATATTGTTCTGTTTTGGATCTGAAAAATGAATTCTCTAGAAAATTTTCAGTTGTCTGTGTGCACGTAAATAGTATTAGTTTGCAGCTGGTGACCATGCCGAAAATAAAAGAAGAGGGGTTTTTTTGTTGTTTTTTTTTACTTTGCTAATATATATTCTATAACAATTTTGACAATTTAATGACGTTATGAATTGTTTTCTGTGGAGCATTTTCATTTTTTAACGTCAAGTTTTGTCGGGTACTGGTCTAGTGTTTTTAAAAAATTGATTTTTTAAAGTTAAATTTATCTTCTTGAATATTAAAAATCTTATTTTGTGTGTCTGCAAATTTATTCAACATCAAAATTTAGCATTAATAATGAGCCACACACACTAATCTAGCAAGAACAAAGAAAAAATATCATAATACATTTGTTACTTTAAATATAATTATATATTTATGTGGAAAGGAGAATGAACAGCAGTGTTCATACGAAAATTAGCAACTCATTGAAATGTAACAGTCACGGGCAAGATGAAATTCATGAATAAATACAAGTTCACGATACGAGAGAATGGAATTGGTTGAGATGTAGAAAGTCATCGGCAGACATCTTTTGGTGAAAGGTGAAAAGCAAGTTTTAAAAGCTTGCGAAGTTTAAGTATAGATTAATTATTAAAGGCGCTTATTATTCTTTGGTAATAATCCATTAATGTATTGAACTCCTATCTGTATATTCTAAGTCTCATTTGTGTTTGTCTTCATATCGATTCTTTTTATCGTAAAGTTTTGACTTATCAGTCTTAATTCTATATGTATATATATATACACTGGGTTTCAAAATGATATGAACACCCAGTTTTTCAAGCATAAAAAGGAAGAAAATGTTACATAAACAATTAAATTTAAAAAATCAAAATACCCGACTGCGTAAAAAGCGAACTAATTAATTATTTCTCACCAATGTAAAACTATTTTCTTTTCAATTCCTACTATTAGCTCACACTCTCGCTATATATATCTTGTTCAAATTTTCAATCGTTAATAAAATACTTATTATTCATCCAATCAAGCTCAAATAATTTTTTTAAACTTGTAGTGGATGACACTTGACGTTAATTCAGTTTTTTTTCAAATATTAATTCATTAATTAAATTAAATTAATTAATTTTCAATAATCGAGTGAGCCCTCTTCTTGATCAAGGCATTTTAAGTTCTACTCAAGAGGGAAGAAGAATGAGAGAAAAAAAATTCTCTTATTGACCTTAGTAGCAATTGACTTAATTTTTTTTTTTTTATATTACTTACCTATTTTTTTTTATTTACTTGAATTGATGACTTTTAAGTTGTGTTTAATTGTTAGTTCCTATCTATAAACACTGTTCTGATGAGGTCTATAGATGTCTATGATGGTTAGAGTTGCAGTAAAGCTAGAGATCCACAATACATACACAACTTCCAGGTTGTATTATATTTTAACGGAGCTTCTGACTGTAAAATAGTCAATGAAACATCGTCTTCATTTTGAAAGACCTATCCAATAATATGCCACTCAATAGGGTGCCCAATTTTTTTTTCGTCTCTACCACCATTTTGTATTTTACGGCCGCCATTTTGAATTTATAAAAACAAAACCTAGCCTATAACCATCGGGTCGTTAAGACCAATTGATAGAGATCCTCATATATTAAAATCCATCCAGCAATTGGGATGTTTCGAGGGTATAAATAAATCCACACGCACAGATACGCGTGAAACACATAACCCTTCTTTTCAATCGGGTAAAAACAAACTGGAGTCTAATCAATGTTAGAAATAGAACAAATCGTTTTATTTTATAACAAAATATAATTGAAACAGAGATTTATAAATAAAAGAAACTGCATTTTTCCATTTTGAGGTGTTTCATAATGATATGAACATTGGCCATAAATATAGATTAATAGCCAGTGTATGCACCAGATCTTTTAATTAATGTAAAAACGCTATCAGACATGGAGTGGACCAAGCTTTTTAATATATTTTGATTGATTTCATTCCAGTGGAAGATGACAGTAGCTTTTAATTCTGAAATTGTGGCATAATGTTTTTCATTTGCGTAAACAGCTCTAACCAGTAGGCTCCATGCATTTTCCATTGGATTTAAATCAGGAGAAACAGATGGCCATGGAATTATATTGGGCACCATTATCAAGAAACTATTCCCAAATGCTGTTTTCCGAGTGTAGGGATGCATTGTCTTGTTCGAACATCCAGAAAAGTTCGCCAATTTCCTCAGAAATGGTAGCAAGTTTTCTTCAAGTAGATCAGGGGTGGCAAACTGTAGACCGCGGTATACCACTAAAATTTTATAGTTATCTTTGCCTTATCTAATCGTTGAATTTCTGCGATTCAATTTGTAGACAATTTCTTTAAAATTTTAGTGGTATTTGGCGGCCACAGTTTGACACCCCTTAAGTAGATCTTGGTAGGTTAATGCACTCATTCTGCCAGAGGGAAACGCAACGTTGATCTTACCATGAAATCCAAACGCAGCCAAAACCATGAGTGAACCTCTACCCTGCTGCCATTTTGAAAACGTTTCTGGTTTCTTGAGCAGATCGTACCAGTAGTAATAAAAACCGTTCGGACCATCCAAATTGAATTTTTTTCATCGAAAAATATTACTCTTACATATTCTAACTTCCTGGACATGTGATCTTTTGCCAAATTCGGGCGATTCTGTTGATGCATTTTAGTCATACGTAGTTGGGGCTTTCTTTTCTTGTACCTCATAATCTTCGACCTCTTGACTACCCTGGACAAGGTAATTTTCGACACTGCTATCAGTGGATCTCTTGAAAGTTTACCTAAAGTTGTTTTCCCATTGCTCATTCTTTTTGTAATGGCTTTTTTTCTCTTTTTTGGATAGCTTTGGCGGACGTTCCTTCTTTGCTCCACAATACTCTTTTAATCGAAGAAAATTCAATATTACAGATGGAGATCTTTTCAATTTTTTTTTTGCGATAGCTCTGGCTGAAAGTCCTTGATTCTTAAAAGCCATAATTTTCCCTTTCTCAAAATCATGTAAGCGCTTTTACGACCCATACTTCTAGAACTCACTTTGCGATCAGGTTTGGAAATTTCCTAGTCTGAAAAGTATCTTTATATGCTAAACTAATTTAAATATTTTGGTTTCTTCTTCTCGGAGTGGCATTCAATATTCCTGTACAGTTTCCATGATCGTTAGTGATGATTTCGATCAATGTTCATATCATTTTGCAACACCAATTTTTTTTTAAATAATTCATATTTTCAATGAATTTATAGTTTGACATTTCTTTTACAGCTATGTATTATGTATAATTACTGTATTTATCTCGAGAATGGAGTTTTCTGTTAATTATTTATGAATTTTTGCCAGGATATCACAAAATTACTAGGTGTTCATATCATTATAAAACCCAGTGCATATATCAGGACGTGAGTTTCAAAACTCGCCTTATTCAAAATTTAAAAAATCGAGTTTTCTCTATCAATCTAATCTATTGGTGAACCTGCATCGAAAAAATACTACAATCTGCAAAAAAAAACTAGTTTTATTGTGTATTTCTGGTACTGTAAAATCTTGGTTTACAATGAAAACCAATGGACACAGTCAGAGGTTTTTCGCGATTTCCCAAAATTTCAGTTTTTAGATAAGGCGAGTTTGAAACTCACGTCCTCATATATATATATATATATATATATTAAACAGAAACATAATTTGAAGAACAAATTAAAAAAAAAAAAAAAAATTTATTTCCTACATTGTTTAAGCCCGAGAAGGGACAGATATTAAGTTAATTCATTCAATTAGTTCTACATTTAATGTTAAATTTTTGTAACAAATTAATTAAGCCAATTGAAGAATAAAAAATAAAAATAAAATACATACAATATGATACTTAAAACACCCTAAAAAATTAGATTCCGTTCAAATGAAATCGAAATAAATCTTAGATTTCTTCCATTTTTAATTGAAAATATTCGTATTGCAGATTTTGTATTATGTTTATGACAATTGTGTATAAAATGATAAGATGCATGCAAAATACAAAACTTAAAAAAAGGTCTAAGATTTATTTCGATTTCGTTTGAACGGCATCTAATTTTTTAGGGTGTTTTAAGTATCATATTGTATGAATTTTATTTTTATTTTTTAATCTTCAATTGGCTTAACTAATTTGTTACAAAAATTTAACATTAAATGTAGAACTAATTGAATGAAATAACTCAATACCTGTCCCTTCTCAGGCTTAAACAATGTAGGAAATAATTTTTTTTTTTTTTTTTATTTGTTCTTCAAATTATGTTTTTGTTTAATATATCAAGTTTTTTTAATAACTACTGCACTCAGACGAACGCATTTCAAAATTAATAGAGAGTATCAACATCAGGCTTTGATGTATGCGTTATTGCATGACAATGTGGGATGCAGTTTACCAATGTGTAATTCAAAATATTTCACCACTGTAGTATTGCAGGTTGTGGTAGTTTGGCAAAAAAATTCTAATCTGAATTTAAAAATCTATAATCAAAACATAAAAAATTAACATCACTTAAATTTAGATACCTTATTTCCCACTCAGGAACGCTATGAATGTAAATGTAAGTTGTGTTGAATCCTTACTGCTAATATTTAACAATATTATAGCTGTAATACAGAAAAAAATAAAAAATAAAAGTTTTACTTAAATTTTAGGTAGCTTTCTTTACAAAAAAGCTACCTATTGCAGCCGTTCGGAGGAAAGCGATTTCAAAAAATTTTGGTATATTTTCATCGATCATGACCCCCAGACCCCGAAACCACCCTCCGTTCAAAATTGATATATATATATATATATCAATTATATATATATATATTATATATATATATATATATATATATATATATAATATATATAATATATATATATATATATATATATATATTATATTATATATATATATATATATATATATATTATATATATATTATATATATATATATTATATTATATATATTATTATATATATATATATATATATATTATATACTAGCAAACCCCGCGGCTTTGCTCGCGTAATATTTGAAATATGCCAAGTGATATTTATATGTCTAATTTTTATCAAAAGGTACTAACTAAATTTTTATTTTATTAAAAGGTACTTATTACTTTTAGGACTAATTCAAAAATTACTATTTAAAACACAGTTTCAATAAACATCATTATTACACTGTATTAGGCAGAAATGAGACTTAAATTAATAAAATGAAATAAAACTAAATAAATGATAATTTAGAAAATATTTTGAAACTTTTATGCTCAATTAATACGCTCATTTCAGTATTCCTTTGAAGTTTTGAATTTTTTAGAAACCATCTTCTTACATCTTAAAATTAACCATCATGTCGAATTCCAAGTCCTGCCACCTCTCTCAACATAAAGGGCTATGTTGAAACAGGAACTGTCACCATTAATTTGCCAACATTAATTTTGAAATCGGTTTGTTATTTCCTAATATTCCACAGAAACGTAATTTAAAAAGCTTTTAAAACCCTTTTTTAGAACGTTTGTTGTTCCTGTGAACCCCAGGTGGTAGAATCACCGGCATAAAATATAGCCTGTGTAGGATCAGAGATTGTTACCACTGATTCGCAACTATTACTTTTATAATCGGTTTATATTCCTGAAATTGCATAGAATCGTAATTTTGAACTTATTTAGAATGTTTTTCGCACCTCCCCTTCGCTTCACCCCTTTTTAATTCGAATTTATTTTCGACAGTACTTCGAGGGCATTTATATTTTATAAGTAACTACCATGTCATATTTAAAGTTTCTAGCCTTTTCAGTATCACAGAAATCGCAATTTAGAAAGTTTTTAGCTCCTGCAACACTCTAGTGGTAGTGGAACAGACATAAAATATACCTTATGTTTGAGCCACAGACTTCTAATATAAGTAGGCTCCAAATCGGCAACCTTTTCTTGTCTCCGACATCTCTGCCCTGATTTAGCGCGCTAAACCGGTTTTTCTCCTCGGAATCTCTCTCCAGATTCCCGCCGAAACATCGTCTGTCATGAGTTGACCGCACTTTTGCTTTGCCAATAAAGGGACTACCACCAAAATACGGCACCCTTTTGGCGATGAAAGCAAAAGATGTTGGAGTCAAAACCTTCCCGAAAGAACAATAGAATTGGGAGTCTACTTATATTAGAAGTCTGTGGTTTGAGCAGGTTCTATCACCAAAATTTGTCATCATTATTTTTTTAATCGGTTTGGTAATTTATAAGTTTGCTTAAAAATTGTAATTTATAAAGCTTTTCACTCACTTCATTTTTTTTAAAATTTGGAATTTTCTTTCGACTGTTCTTAGAAAGCAGTTGCATAAGTAAATACCATGCCATACTTCAAAGTGTTAGAATCCTCAGTTGCGCAAAAAATGCAAATTAGAACATGTTTTGCTTTTGCAACCCTCAGATGGTAGTGACAGCAACATAAAATATAACCTATGTTATAGCAGGGTCTGTCACCATTGATTTGCAACCATTACTTTTGAAATAGCTTTGGTATTTCCTTAGATTGAGTAGAAATCGCAATTTAGAACGTTTTTAGGACGCTTTTCGCGCATTTTCACCGCTTTTTAAATTTCCAATTTTATCGAAACTGTTTTTAAAGATCATTTATAGCTAATAAATATGTACCTTGCCTAATTTTAAGTTGCTAGCCCCTACCGATCACAAAAATCGAAATTTAGAACGCTTTTTTGCTCCTGCAACGTCTTGGTGATAGTGATACCGACATAAAATAGCGTCTATGTTAGAGCAGAGGCTGTCAGCATTAATTTCCTACCATTACGTTTGAAACCAGATTCATTCTTCCTGAGATATTGCCGACAAATCGGCATCTAGAACGTTTTTAGAACGCTTTTCGCGCATTTTGCTCCTGCATCTCCTCTGGGGTACTGGAAACAGATATAAAATATAGCCTATCTTGGAGCAAGATCTGTCACCATCATTTTTATACCATTATATTTGAAATCGGTCCAGTACTTCCTGAGATTGCATAGAAATCGCAATTTAGAAAGTTTTTTATAGCGCTTTTTGACCCCCTTTTAAATTTCGATTTTTTTTAGGAAATGTCCTTAGAGATCATTGATATCTTATAACTAACTACCATTCCAAATTTCACGATTCTAGGCCCTTCCGTAACGCAAAAGCCGCAATTTAGAACGTTTATTGCTCCTGCACCCCCTTTGGGGTAGTGGCACCGACATAAAACATCGCCTATGTTGGAGCAAGGGTTTTCACCATCATTTTGACGACATTATTTTTTAGATCGGTTTAATATTTCCTGAGATTGTGTAGAAACCACCATTAGAACGTTTTTTAGAACGCTTTTCGCGCATTTTCACTCCTTTTAAATTTCGAATTGTTTAAGAACTGTTCTTAGAAATCCTTTATATCTAATAAGTAGCTAATATTTCAAATTTCATATTTCTAGGCCCTACGGTAACGCAAAAATTGGATTTTTAGAACGTTTTTTGCTCCTGCACCCCCTTTGGGTAGTGGCACCGGCATAAAACATAGCCTATGTTGGAGCAAGGGTTGTCACCGTCATTTTGACACCCTTATTTAGACACCATTATTTTTTAAATCGGTTTGATATTTCCTGAGATTGTGTAGAAACCACCATTTAGAACGTTTTTTAGAACGATTTTCGCGCATTTTCACCCCTTTCAAATTTCGAATTGCTTAAGAACTGTTCTTAGAAATCCTTTATATCTAATAAGTAGCTAATATTTCAAATTTCATATTTCTAGGCCATTCAGTAACACATAAATCGCCTTTTTAGAACGTTTTTTGCTCCTGCACCCCCTTTGGGTAGTGACACCGACATAAAACATAGCCTATCTTGGAGCAAGCGTTGTCACCATCATTTTGACATCAATATTTTTAGGTAGCTTTCTTTACAAAAAGCTACCTATTGCAGCCGTTCGGAGGAAAGCGATTTCAAAAAATTTTGGTATATTTTCATCGATCATGACCCCCAGACCCCGAAACCAACCTCCGTTCAAAATTGATATATATATATATATATATATATATATATATATATATATCAATATATATATATATATATATATATATATATCTGACCTATGTCATACTGTAACTCTCGTATTTATGAACCGATTTGGATGTAATTCGGTGTGTACATAGTACATACCAATGTCTCGACCGAGTTCGTTGGCCAGCTTCATCCGCCATTTTGTTTCAAAATGGCGGCCATTTAAATTTTTTTTAAAAATTTAAAATTTGAAATGTGGTACCAAAAAATTGAAAATGGAAAAATATTTTTTTCTTATGTATTTGACCTTTATACAAAGACTCCGTAGCAGTTTTCGTTTCGTCTATATCTTAAAAAATGGCTGAGTTATAGCATTTTGAATTTCTAGCGAAGGTGATATTTTGAAACGTCCTGAATTTTGTCACGCGATAAAAGGCGTATTTATGAACCGATTTGGATGTAACTTCGTTTATACATAGTAAAGACCAATGTCTCGACCGAGTTCGTTGGCCAGCTTCATCCGCCATTTTGTTTAAAAATGGCGGCCATTTAAAATTTTAAGAAAAATTTAAATTGGAAATGTTGTACCAAAAAATTGAAAATTGAAAAAATATTTTTTTCTTATGTGTTTGACCTTGATAAAAAGATTCGGGAGCAGTTTTTGATTCGTTTATATCTTAAAAAATGGCTGAGTTATAGCATTTTGAATTTCTAGCGTGGCTGACATTTTGAAACGCCCTGATTTTTGCCACGTGATAACAGACCTATTTATGAACTGATTTGGATGTACCTTGGTGTGTACATAGTACATACAAATAATTCAACGGAGTTCGTTGGCCAGCTTCATCCGCCATCTTGTTTCAGAATGGCGGCCATTTAAAAAAATTAAAAAAAATTTAAATTTAAAATGAGATGCCAAAAAATTGGAAAATGAAAAAGATTTTTTCGTATGTGTTTGACCTTAATACAAAGATTCCGGAACAGGTTTTGTTTCGTCTATATCTAAAAAAATGGCTGAGTTATAACATTTTGAATTTCTATTGTGGCTGACATTTTAAAACGACCTGATTTTTGTCTTTCGATAACAGGCGTATTTATGAACCGATTTGGATATTACTTGGTCTGTACATAGTGCATACCAATGTCTCGACCGAGTTCGTTGGCCAGTTTCATTCGCCGTCTTGTTTCAAAAGGGTTGCGATTTTTTTTAAATGTATTTTAAAATTTAAAATGAGGTATTAAAAAATTGGAAAATGAAAAAGATTTTTTTTATGTGTTTGGCCTTGATACAAAGATTCGGAGCAGTTTTTGTTTCTGAAAATTTGTTCTTTTGTTTATATCTTAAAAAGTGGTTGAATTATAGCACTTTGAATTTCTATCATGGCTAACACTTTGAAACGATCTTGATTTGTCACGCGATACCACACGTATTCGCCTATTTCGATGGGAGAAGGCATGTGGATAGTATACATCAATATCTCGACCAAGTTCGCTGGCCAGCTTCATCAGCCATCTTGTTTCAAAATGGCGGTCATTAAATTAAAAAAATATATATTTAAAGTGAGGTGCAAAAAAATTAGAAATTGAAAAAGGTTTCTTTCTTAAGTATTTGACCTTGATATAAGGATTCAGGAGCATTTTTTGTGGGCCTTTATCTTAAAAAATGGCTCAGATATAGTAGTTTCAATTCCTAACGTGGGTGACATTTTGAAAAATCTGATTTTTTGCCTGCGACAGCACTCGTATATATCAACCGATTCCGATGTGAGTGAGCATGTGCACAGCAATTACTAAGGTCTCGACCAAGCTCACAGGTTAGCCTCATCCACCACGTTGTCTTAAAATGGCAGGCACTTTAAGAAATCGCCGAATTTGGCAGCCAAATATAAGTTAATTTAATTAAAAGCAGCTTGGATAAAGCTGACTAATTTCGCGAAATTCTCATTCATAATGATTTAGTATTGATAAAAATTAGTATTGAATCTCCTACATTCGGTTTCCACTTAATTGAGCTTCGTGTGTTTGAATAATATAAGTTGGCTTTTTTAAAATAAGGAATATGAAAGCTACCTCTTCCTCACGGCACTGGCCGGAAGGACTTTTTAAATCGGTTTGGTATTTCCTGAGATTGTGTAGAACCTACCATTTAGAACGTTTTTTAGAACGCTTTTTGTGCATTTTCACCCCTTTTAAATTTCGAATTGTTTAAGAACTGTTCTTAGATATCATTTATATCTTATAAGTAACTAATATTCAAAATTTCATATTTATAGGCCCTTCAGTAACGCTAAAATCGCATTTTTGGAACGTTTTTTGCTCCTACACCCCCTTTGGGGTAGTGGCACCGACATAAAACATAGCCTATCTTGGAGCAAGCGTTGTCACCGTCATTTTGACACCAATACTTTTTAAATCGGTTTGGTATTTCCTGAGATTGTGTAGAAACTACCATTTAGAACGTTTTTTAGAACGCTTTTTGTGCATTTTCACCCCTTTTAATTTTAGAATTGTTTAAGAACTGTTCTTAGACATCATTTATATCTTATAAGTAATTAATACTCAAAATTTCATATTTCTAAGCCCTTCAGTAACGCTAAAATCGCATTTTTAGAACGTTTTTTGCTCCTACACCCTCTTTGGGGTAGTGGCACCGACATAAGATATAGCCTATGTTCTAAGTTGGAGTAACACCATCATTTTGATACCATTACTTTTGGAATCGGTTCGGTAGTTCCAGAGCTTATCTCCGACAAATAAACAATTTTTTCCTCTTTATAATAGGAGTATAGATATATTATTTTATATATATTATTATATACATATATATCTGACCTATGTCACACTGTAACTCCCGTAATTATGAACCGATTTCGATTTAATTCGGTGTGTACATAGTACATACCAATGTCTCGACCGAGTTCGTTGGCCAGCTTCATCCGCCGTTTTGTTTCAAAATGGCGGCCATTTAAAATTTTTAAAAAAATTTAAAACTTGAAATGTGGTACCAAAAATTAAAAATGGAAAAATATTTTTTTCTTATGTATTTGACCTTAATACAAAGATTCCGGAGAAGTTTTTGTTTCGTCTATATCTTAAAAAATGGCTGAGTTATAGCATTTTGAATTTCTAGCGTAGCTGACATTTTGAAACGTCCTGAATTTTGTCACGCGATAAAAGGCGTATTTATGAACCGATTTGGATGTAATTCGGTGTGTACATAGTACATACCAATCTCTCGACCGAGTTCGTTGGCCAGCTTCATCCGCCATTTTGTTTCAAAATGGCGGCCATTTAAAATTTTTAAAAAAATTTTAAATTTGAAATGTGGTACCAAAAAATTGAAAATGGAAAAATATTTTTTTCTTATGTATTTGACCTTTATACAAAGATTTCGGAGCAGTTTTTGTTTCGTCTATATCTTAAAAAATGGCTGAGTTATAGCATTTTGAATTTCTAGCGTGGCTGACATTTTGAAACGTCCTGAAATTTGTCACGCGATAAAAGGCGTATTTATGAACCGATTTGGATGTAACTTCGTTTATACATAGTACATACTAATGTCTCGACCGGGTTCGTTGGCCAGCTTCACCCGCCATCTTGTTTAAAAATGGCGGCCATTTAAATTTTTAAGAAAAATTTAAATTTGAAATGTGGTACCAAAAATTGAAAATTGAAAAAATATTTTCTTCTTATGTGTTTGACCTTGATAGAAAGATTCGGGAGCAGTTTTTGTTTCGTCTATATCTTAAGAAATGGCTGAGTTATAGCATTTTGAATTTCTATCGTGGCTCACATTTTGAAACGTCCTGATTTTTCTCACGTAATAACAGGAGTGTTTATGAACCGACTTGGATGTACCTTGGTGTGTACATAGTACATACAAATATCTCGACCGAGTTCGTTGGCCAGCTTCATCCGCCATCTTGTTTCAAAATGGCGGCCATTTAAAAAAATTAAAAAATAAAAAAAATTAAATGAGATACCAAAAAATTGGAAAATGAAAAAGTTTTTTTTTTGTATGTGTTTGACCTTAACCCTCCGACTGTCTTGGAAAAGGGCAAAACTGTAATGTTGTTTTCTCTGCATTTTGTTTTAAATGCTGAAAAAAAAGATTCTTTGAACATTTTATAAAAAAAAACTTAATAACGAATATGAATGCAATCATTGGAAGTATTAATCATTGTTCAATGTATTAAAAATACATTAAATCAATAGAATTATATTACTTTAAATATTGCTTGTATTGCAGTGAAACCTGGAGCTTAGTGAACGTATTAACACGGGCTTGTCAGTGAGGGGGTTAATACAAAGATTCCGGAACAGTTTTTCTTTCGTCTATATCTAAAAAAAAATGGCTGAGTAATAGCATTTTGAATTTCTCTTGTGGCTGACATTAACGACCTGATTTTTGTCACGCGATAACAGGCGTATTTATGAACCTATTTGGATGTAACTTGGTCTGTACATAGTACATACCAATGTCTCGACCGAGTGCGTTGGCCAGCTTCATTCGCCATCTTGTTTCAAAAGGGTTGCCATTAAAAAAAATTAAATTTAAAATTCAAAATGAGGTATTAAAAAATTGGAAAATGAAAAAGATTTTTTTTATGTGTTTGGCCTTGATACAAAGATTCCGGAGCAGTTTTTGTTTCTGAAAATTTGTTCTTTTGTTGATATCTTAAAAAATGGTTGATTTATAGCACTTTGAATTTCTAGCATGGCTAACATTTTGAAACAATCTTGTATTTGTCACGCGATAACATACATATTCGCCTATTTCGATGTAAGAAGGCATGTGGATAGTATACATCAACACCTCGACCAAGTTCGCTGGCCAGATTCATCAGCCATCTTGTTTCAAAATGGCGGCCATTAAATTAAAAAATATATATATATGAAAAAGGTTTCTTTCTTAAGTATTTGATCTTGATATAAGGATTCAGGAGCATTTTTTGTTTGTCTTTACCTTAAAAAATGGCTCAGATATAGCAGTTTCAATTTCTATTGTGGGTGACATTTTGAAAAATCTGATTTTTTGCACGCGACAGCACTCCTATATATTAACCGATTCCGATGTGCGTGAGCCTGTGCACAGCAATTACTAAGGTCTCGACCAAGTTCACTGCTTAACCTCATTCACTATACTGTCTTAAAATGACAGGCACTTTAAGAAATTGCCGAATTTGGCAGCAAAATATAAGTTACTTTAAAGAAAAGCAGCTTGGATAAAGCTGACTAATTTCGCGAAATTCTCATTCATTATATTGATAAAAATTAGTATTGAATCTCCTATATTCGGTTTCCACTAAATTGAGCTTCGTGTGTTTGCATGATATAAGTTGGCTTTTTTTAAATAAGGATTATGAAATCTACCTCTTCCTCCCGGCACTGGCCGGAAGGACTTTTTAAACCTTATTCTCTCCCAAAAGGTGATGTAAACACATCAGAAAGTTATTACCTAAGTTTAACTTGTGGTATAAACAGTTCTCATCTCGTAAAAAAACAAATACATTTTAAAATTTAAGTTATGTAATTCCCCACTAAGTTCGCTACCTGCACAAAAATAGCTATCCATTAGAAACTTTTTACTAAAATGTAACACTTGACTAAAGCAAAAACTTATTCTGAAAATATCCTTTTTATTTCCACTATGACGCCATATTCACCTTTTATATTTTGAAAAAAAAAAAAAAAAAACTAGCTCAATTTTATATTTCACGTGAAAATCTTTCAACTAAAAAGAAATAAATTATTATTACGGCTTTTGAAATTTTTGGAACAATGAAGTAAAAATGTTACATTTTCTATGAATAATGTCCGTTGATTTTCAATCAAAAAAGCGGAAATTGGATTTATTAAGAAAAATATTTGAATAATTAAAAAAAAAATTGGCCAATGTTTCTCTCTGGGTTCTAATTCACCCATATGCAAAAACATTTTATCATTTGTTTTGGCCCTGACGTCAGGCAAACGTTTTTACACTTTAAATTTATAATATCATTAGAATTAGTGAAGAATAAAAAATGAGTGGCATCAGGGACAAAAAGGTGGGAAGAAAAAATGAAAAAGTTATGATCTCCATAGGCTTTTCCATGTTAAATTAACATTGAGAAGTGACACTGGAAATAAATAAGTATTGCGCTGCCGTGCAATACTTAAATATAATAGTAAAAGAAAAAAGCCAGGATAAATAAGCAGATTTTTAAAATTATTCAATGTTTTATACATTAATACTCAAATTATCATGGATTAGTCTCATGCGTTACTGCATCAAATATTGAAATTGATATTCTTTAATTAGCATTCTTGTACGAAATATTTCACAACAGAGAGAACATTTGAAAGAAATTTCGAAAGAGTAATCTAATCCCAACAAACTCGCATTCATTCAAAATAAATTACCTTCAAAGATTCAAGACAGTACAAGCTATTGATCCATCAATCGTTTTCCTGATCATGTGCCACTTATAACTTCTGAGTTAACATTCGTTTTCACCAGGAAAATAATTTGATACGTTGGTCTCCGAGGAATTTCTGTTAGATCACGAAGCGTTACTTTAGTGAACATATGACGAAACCATATCTCTCTAAGGAACTGCCACAAGTAAAAATCAAGCGCTTATATGCTAAACAAATTTATTGTTGAAGATTTCGCGATGGAAGACTAATGTTAAATGTATTACAGTATTAGGATGTGGTAAAGGCGTCTGTCATAAAATGCACTTACACAGTTCTTTAATTTTATTTATTGTAATGATATAACTAAATTCAATATTAAATTAAATTTTTTAAACATTAGGATTCAATGGACGTATCCCGATTGCCACCAATATGAAGAAATTTCACAAAGGACTTTTTAACCCTTAAATGCCTGAATTTTCAAAAATCATTGTAATAATGTTTTTCGGATTTCATTTTTTAAATAAATCATGGGAAAAATACTTTAAAAAATCATATTTTGTTTTAAGTATGGTTTACGGCTGAAAAAACAGTTTGTTACTATTCGGCAATACTGGTCATTAATTGAAAAAATAATTTTCCTTGGTAAAATTCTATAACATTAAAAACACAAGAATTTTAGGAACTATAATAAGAAATAAATTTTACTTGCTCACAGCAGAACAAAATACGGTATTTCGCAAGCTTCCAAACAAAACAAAAAGAACACGTAGCAACAATTGAAAAAATAAATCTATCTTTATTCTTAAACAGCACAAGAGTTGCCATCTGCATGTTGAAAATCGATTTAATAATATCTTCAGAATGTATTTTATTGGCAACATTAGGCCTTATAGCTTCAATATTATTCTAATAGTATTTTAGAGCCTAAATTGGGTATGTTGCCGAAAAGCAACACCAGGCATTTAAGGGTTAAATTAAAATTAAAAGATAAAAATGGGATTATTTAAAAAAACAGCGAGTGCAGGCATATCTGCAATTAAACTGCTTTCATTTTAAAAGATAGAATTGTCAAATTCGGTTCAGTAGAATGCTCAGGACTGATGACTAAAAAAACACCCTAGTAAACAGTAGTAAAAATTTCTATTAATTTTATTTTCTGCCAATAGAAGGAAATGCACTGGAATTATTTTGTACAGCCAAGTATATTATTTAGAGATTTTTATACGCACCACATAGTAAAATAAAAATTTTTTTAGGCAACAAAAAAAAGCATAACACCACTAAAAACACATTTCCAGAAATTACTCTTCAATCTTGTTCTGTTTTGAATATGAAAAAAGAATTCTCTAGAAAATGTTGTTTTTTCTGTATTGGCGTAAATGGAGTGAGTATGCTACCTGTGACCATCCCGTTATAAAAGGGGAGGTTTTTATTTTATTTTTTCACTTTGCTACGAAATATTCTGCAAAAATTTCTGATAATTTAATGAAGTTGTGACCTTTTTTTCTGTGGAACCTTTAAGTTGTTTAACATCAAGTTTTGACGGGTACCATATAGATTTTGCTTCAACTGATTTTTTGTAGTTCTTTTTATCTTTTTGAATATTAAAAATCATACTGTGTGAGCAGATTTATTCAACATAGAAATTTAACATTAATAACAACCACACATAATCAGTGGTGTAGTCGAAAAAAAAAAACAAAAAAAACAACAACAACAACAAAAAAAAAACAGAGGGTATACGCTCAAGGCAGAGGATATACCCTAGTGCATATATACTACCATCGAGTTCACGGCTGAAATTCCAAAATTAGTTAAAACTCTATTTGCATATTATAACGCAATCGGTCTGCCAAGTCACATCTTGGTGGAAAACACTTGAAAATCCGATTTTAGAAGTTGACTCGTACGTTTACCATTGTGTTCTCCTGCTCCCAGTCCTCCATGTTTTTATAACTTTGAGTGCAGGAAAACAGAATGGTAAACATACGAGTCAGTGGCGTGGCGTCCGGTCATCGCTGGATGCGGCGATGACCAAGCAATATTTTAAAACTCTTAATAAGCTTTTAAAACTCTACGATCCAGTTTTAGCAGAACATTTGGAGTTCATGTATAAGTGAAGGTAAGATTTAAAGTTTCTTTTTTGAACATTCAACCATTGAATTTTAGAGTTAATAATTTTTCACCACAAACTTAAATAATTGCGATGACCACCGAAAATTTTCACGCCACGCCACTGATACGAGTCAACCGTTAAAATCGGGTTTTCAGGTGTTTTCCACCAAGACAGGACTTGGCAGACCGATTGCATTTTAATATGCGAATCAAGGTTCAACTAATCCTGGAATTTCATCCGTGAACGCGATGAGGTTTGGGCTGCTGCCCTCCCGGTCTATAACAAGCACACACACACACAAAAATCATGGTACATTTAGTACTCATACTATTAGTAATTTTTCACAAATGAGTAAAAATGTCTTTAGGCCGGATTCGATCCCATAACCTTTGGCTTTAATTGTCAATGCTCTTCCAATTGAGTTATTTGGACGACATCCCAGACCACATAATATTCGCTCAACTAATCATTTGGAAAAGACACCTGGTCTTTTATTTTAAACAGCTCAACAGAATAAAATCATGGGTAAAGAAACTCCAATAAACTATGGATGTGTAGTTATACTTTCAATTATATTAGCACAATCGACTGATTAGTAAATAAATCAGACAGTTATAATTTTTTCAACTGAGTGAAAAAAGTGTCCAGGCTGGGACTCGAATACAGAACTTTTGGCTTTAATTGCCAATGCACTTCCTATTGAAAATCACTAATCGTACAATTTATTTATTAATTATTGTGTGTGTTAAAATAATTAAAGTGACATTTACTTCATGTGTGTAAGGAACCCGGGGGCAAATTTCACGCGGGCTCGGTCGACGACGGAGCTTTTTAGCATAGCGGCCTGCTCAAGAATTCCGGTACGGGGCAGTTGCGTTGGCGATCCTTTGCTGGTTCGTTGAACGGCATTACATTTCAGGTAAAGGTGGCATGTTCACTGTGGGTCGATATGAGCCAAATAAAATGAGAGAAAGTTCGTTGAGACCTGGTTTTATTTTTCTTTATGTACATGTGGACTTTTTTTGAAAAACCAGGTCTATTCATCTTAAGAGTGGTCGCGGCCTGAGTTCCAAAAGCGCTGGCCAGTGGCGATAGTTACTTTAGCAATTCATTGTCGTAAAAAGCCACGGATATTTCGCTGTCCCGTCTTAAATATAGAATACTTCCGTTAGAGTGCGACACTAAAGAAACGGGATGTGATCTCATTTAAATAGGCTAAAAAGTATCCAGGCACTGTGACGTTTTTATGGGTTCGGCAACTGTGTTTTTAGCTCTGCCCATAAAAGGGATCAGTTTTGAAGCGTGAAAGTGATAAATGTTGGGTTGGAAAACAATGTTAACAGGAGCAAATCAGATTTAGACTACGGCCTTTCAAAAGTTGGATAAAATTTAGGAATTTTAAATTTTGAACTTTTACATTTAAACTTTTACATTTAAACTTTAAATTTAAAAAAAAGATTTAAATTTACAAAAAAGATTTAATCATTATCCTTTCACACACACGCTCAAATATATATATAATATTCATTACTTTTCATGAAAAAGAAATATCCAGCGTAAATGAATAGATTTTTTAAACCTTTAATATATTTTATATATAATTGCTCAAATTATTTATCATAAATAAATTTCAAACGTTAGTGCACTAAACATTTAAATTAGTCACTTGATTAATTTTAACTCAATTATTCTAATTGGTAACTAAATCATATTAGATGTAAATTTCCAATTGGGCGAAAAATGTCCGGAGCAGGATTCGAACCATCTCATCCAGCTAACCTTATTGATTCTAGCATCTGGTCTGAAATCTGGTTCAGCTGAACAGAATAAATCGCAGATAATGGAATCGCTGGTTCGAATCCCGGTTCGAGCATTTTTTGCCCAGTTGGAAATTTATATCTAACATGATTTAGTTACCAATTAGAATAATTGTGTTAAAATTCATCAAGTGTAATTACGTATCCAGACCATTTCTGGAGTTCCATTACCTACGATTTATTCTGTTGAGTTGAACCAGCCCAGCAAACACATACCTTTCGGCACACGATCGGACCGCCGCCGACAGTGTCAGTTAAGTGTCGGTATGGACACAGTGGTTTCGGTGAAGTGTCGGCAGCATGTCGGCAACTGAACCTCAAGAATCTGCTTTTTTCGGCTGCCGGTTACCGTAATCGGTCCCCTTATGGTTATGTATCGGCAAGCGACTTACACCGGCAAGTGACGCAGGACCGATATGTGATTTCTGATAGTGGCCCGATTAGATTTGTAAACATCGGTCCGAATTCGGAATTTTTAGTTGTAGCCGACATTTTTTTTTTACTTTTTCTTAATTTTGTTTGAGTTTGAGTTTTGATAAGATATGTATATTTCATATATTTCATATAAAATTCTAACAGTGATAAACAAAAAAAATGTCAAAAATAGCCTACATTTATTTATTTTTAAAAAGTTGTTATTGAATTTATTTTAAAAGGACTTACAATTATTTGAATCATCAAAAGAGTTTTTTAAATTGCTCCTTAAAATTACTATTCATTGTAAACTTAATCGTAGAAAAAAAGTAGCTATGTTTCTTATTTTATTTAAAAATCAAATTATTAAAACGTGTTTAAAATTATTTTACAAGCTATAAAAAAACCCCAACTTTTTAGCATTAAAATTTAAAAGAAAGATTCAGAAATCTTCCACTTTAAAAAAATTATTAATCGCCCCCCCCCCCCGAAAAAAAAGATAAATTACTATTTCTATTTAATTTGATGATTAAAAAATGTTGATAAGTAAAAGAATCATTATGGCTACATAATCACTTAAAATATATTCTACATTAAATCACCCAATGACAAAAAATGAACTCTTATTCTAATTAAAAGTGATTAATTACCAACTTATTTTTTTATTAAAATTAGTTTTTCTATGTTAGAAATATACATTTCTTGAATTAACAGATTTAATTACATTATAATTCCCAAAGAGAAAATTGTATTAACAGAAAAACCTCTGAAATTCACTTATTTTATTTAATAAGCATTCTTAAATTAATAAGAAAATTCAGAAATATCTCCCATTTAAAAATCATTTTCCAAAAGAAAAAAAAAATGTAAATTAATATTTTTATTTTATTTTTAAATTAAAAATATTGATAAGTAACAAATTAATATTGCAACATACTCATTAAATATATGTTCCACTTTAAATCATCAAAACGACATAAAATGAATTCCTATTCTAATTTAAAATTATTAATTATCAACTTTTTATTTATTAAAATAAATTTTCCCACGTTAAAAATATATTTTTTATAAATTAACGCAACGCATGTAATTGCATTATAATTCCTAATAAGAAAAACAATTCATTTGCTTTAACGAATTAGCTAAGATATTTATTTCATTCAATTAAATATTAAATTAACTTTTAAATACACGCGCGTAAGACAATTACAAATAAAAAAATAAAAAAAATAAAATAAAAACGCTTCAAAATTGTAATTTTCCCATCTACCAATTACCTTCAACGACAAACAAATACTTCTTCCCCTTATAACCTTGTAATCCTCCCCTGATCAAGTCTCTGTGGCCAAGTGGTAGGCATCTACTAGGTGGGTGTAGGGCATCTACTTCCTGTCCTGGGGTTCATAGGATCAAACCCCGCCTCCTCTATCGCCGAAACACCTTTGGGCGTTCCTTTCAAATATACATTCGATGGTGGCTCATAGATGGCGCCATCAAAACAGTTTTTTTTCAATTTATACTGGTGTCGGGCTGCGGCCGGTGTTCATATGGATAGCTATCGGTGTGCTGTCGGCATAGTGTTTTGCCGATACCGGACCGGATGCGTGCCTCATGAATCGGGCCGCATTCGCGCGGCGTATCAAAAAAGATACGGAACCGATAGCGGCTACCGGTATCGTGCCAATACCGCCGGTAGTGGCAAGCGGCTGTCGGCCGATTGCTTGCCGATAGCTCTGTGTTTGCTGGGAGATTTCAGACCAGATGCTAAAATCAATAAGGTTAGCTGGGTGAAAAAGTTCCACCAGATTCGTCCGGGATAGCTCAGATGGGAGAGCATTGGCGGCTTCAGCCAAGAGATCCCTGGTTCGAATCCTGGTCCGAACATTTTTCGCCCAGTTGGAAATTGACATCTAATATGATTTAAATTAGTGTTCACTAATTAGAATTCGTGTACTAAATACTTCATAGATCTCGAACATTTGAATGCGATTTCGAAAGAATGCTCAAATCACGACGATCTAGTATTTATTCAAAATAAATCAGCTCGAAGGTTCAAGGGTATAAAAGCTATTGATCCATCAATCCTTTTCCTGAACATGTTCCACTTATAACTTCTGAGTAACATTCCTTTTAACCAGGAAAATAATTTGATGAGTTAGTCACAGAGGAATTCAATTATATCCTGAAGCATTACTTTAGTGAGCATATGTTGAAACTATTTTTTCAAGAACTGCGACAGAAGAGTATCAAGCGTTCTTATGTTGAGCAAATTTATTGTTGAGTATTCATCGATCGAAAACTAAAGTAAAATTTATTACAGTTTCGGGATATGATAAAGGTATCTGTTGTAAAATGAACTTAAACAAGTCTTTAACTTTATTTATTGTAATGATATTGATGTAGATTAAAATCCCATCGTCCAATCGAGAAGACAAGGCTATAAAATGGAATATAATTACTAAATAATATGAAATAAAAAGCTAAAAAACGAGATAGAAGAAACGAAAAACAGACCAACCTGGACAGAACAAACCAACCTGAAATAAATTTGTGGAATAATTTGTAAATCTATCGGGGAAATAAATCTCTGAAATGGAAATTATATGGTAAAACAATAATTTACGACGTGCCAAGCAGAAGATGAGTTTCACAAGACCTGACACCTGACGATAAAAATAAAAATTAAATTAGTACAGCCTGTAAGGCGACATGATTTTCAGAGGAGAGGAGCCACATACTCCAATCATTGCCATTAAAATAATCTGATTCTGCATAATTTCAGAACGTCTACTAAAAGTCAGGGAGAGAAAATAGTAGGCGAGTAAAAGACTCGTTCCGAGTGGTCAGAAAGAAAAATACAGCAAAAACTGTTAGAAATAGATTATATCTAAAAAATGTTAGAATATTTCCTCTTGGCTGAAAAGTCAGTATAAAAAAATGCTGATACCGTATAGTTAACTCTCTGGAGTCTATAATTTTGGTTTGTGCCCCAGTGAATGAGTGCGTTCTTCAAAATGTGGATTTAACCCCCCCCCCCCAAAAAAAAAAAAAAAGTCTCTAGCGATGCTCCTGAGGTTTCTTCTTCTATTTGAAAAAATTATAACTTTTTATATTCCCCAATCTGCCTTTATGAACATAGAAATTAATTGATTGAGTTAAGACCCTTGCATGTCAATGGATCTTGTTGCATACTTATTTTGCATATGTGTAAAACGAGATTAATTAAGTAAAACATGTTGATTAACATTGTAAGGAAAAGTAATTCAAAGGAAATATTTGTAAAATAAGAAATGCAGCAACTTCTATGTGTCATTAAAACTAATTAGCCTCAATCTAAATATTTATGTATGATATATTGATCAATTTTTGTGTTTTGTGTTTTTTTTTATATACTTTTGTAAATAAACTATATTTTGTAATTTACTCTAAAGAATGGTGTAATCAATGGCATTATGTGTTATTTTATTTTAATCGTAGCAGAAAAGGACATCGATAGGTTAACAGCTTTATAAGGTATCTTGATGAGTCAAAATACACAGCGCAATATTATAAATATCGAAATTATAAAAGTTTTCTAATTAAGCTCTCTTTTAAACAGTTATAAAAAAAGGTTAATTTAGATAGCA
This sequence comes from Maratus speciosus, assembly GCA_963932465.1. NCBI lineage: Eukaryota > Metazoa > Arthropoda > Arachnida > Araneae > Salticidae > Maratus > Maratus speciosus. Next base: position 578,530,413 of record OZ010793.1, read on the forward strand.
TTTAGATGTTAATTGATGATTTGTTTCTTCAATCCAAGATTCGTAGAAACAAGGGTACGATCACAAATCGTTATTAAATAATTTACTTTTATTCATGGTTAACTCTATTGATGCATAACGGTATTGGGTAGTTGAGATAGACAAAAGCATTTATGAGAGCATATGATATATTTACGTTTTGTTGAGTGCAAAAAATCTTTCCATTATCTCCCCATATACCTTCTTGGTGCATGATCCAGTTCCTTAATAATTTAACTTAAGTAATTTGATTTAGATATTAAAATTTCGGATTGGTACCTTACTAATGTTTGTTTACTGCAGCGCTCAATTATATATTAGAAAATTAAAAGAAATTCTGAAATAATAACTTACATTGAATTTAATAATTTTGTTTGAATAAAACATTGCATATAATTATAATATTTTGACAGGTTGGATATTTAATTTCTAAACATTCTGCTAATATACACATAATTTGAATGTATACTTGATTAAGAAACTTAATAAATATTTTATTACGGTGGAATAGTCCACCGATACTTATAAAATTGGTTTAAAAAGCAACTTTAAGAATTTTACTTTGTGTTGAACACAACCGTTTCAATGGCAGGCAAATGATGAATTTCAGATGAAAATTGGCGTATTTTTCAGAAAAAAATTATGTTCTCAGAACATCATTTGGTACTTTTCGGTTAGCCGGGCGCCAGTATTTTATATACATATTTATATACATACATATATGTAAATACACATATATATTTACATATATATATGTGTGTATATAGACAATATTTGTATATGCAAATATATGTATATTTACATATATGTATGTATATAAATATGTATATAAAACACTGGCGCCCGGCTAACCGAAAAATACCCATCATTTTTTTGTTCTGCTTATTGTTCATTATCACAAGGTATTCAGTTAGATAAAATGATATATGAAATGTTATTTTGGTGTGCATTTGAATATGCAAATGAGTTTAAATAAATAAATATATATATATATATATATACTTGCAGACATATGTGGGCATTAAACCATAAATAATAATAAAAAAATAAATAAAACTAATAGAAGCTACTATTGTTTACTTGCATATATATTATGATTATTATATTAACGTCCAGCACAGAATATTAAAAAAAAACAAAAAACATATAGATATATTTTTCTATACTGATATTATAAAAAAGTAAAGTTTGTTTGTTAATTTGTTTCTTTGTTTGAGGTAATCTCTGGAACTACCGAACCGATTTCAAAAGTAATGGTATCAAAATGATGGTGTTAGTCCCTGTTTTAAAATAGGATACCTCTTGTATCCATGCCATTACTCTAAAGCGGGTGCAGGAACAAAAAAGTTTTAAAAATGTACCTACCGAGCTCTTCTCCCCAATTTGCCTCCTTCAAAGGGCACTCTTTTAACTTTTGCAGACCCCTCTCAGGCCCCCCAGGAGGAAAAATTGGGGCTTGGCTCGAAAGGTGCATAACATGAATAAGTGCTCACAGGGCTTTCCAACAATAGGTCACTTGAGGGGGTCATCAAAAGTTAGTAAAGTGCCCCAGTCCACCGCCTTTTGGTCTACTATCGCGCCTCCTGGATTACACCCTCCGCCCTCTCTTTAAAATACCGTTTTCAAAAACGTGTTACTATGCACGCTGACTATTAATTTCACTCAATTATTCCTATGTGAGGACAAAAACTTATTAATTTACTTTCTGCTAAATAAGAATGCATTACAAAATGTACTATAATGAGGGTGCTCGCGAACTTTTGACCAATGTTAGCAATTTGGATAATCAAAAATGAAAAACTGTAGACAAATACGAGCGGATCAGGGAAGTAATGACTCCAAAAACTGCATATGCGTCAGATGAGGCCAGTACTCGGTTCAGATCTAGCGCCGTTCTGAGTGCCTCGTCCAGTTTTGACCATGGTGACTTTTAATGTCTATGAAGCAGAGATCGACTGCATTATGCAAACCGTATTTTCGCTGCACACAAATTGATTATAACACAATTTTACGATGATTCTGAATAATTAAAAAAAACTTACTTCGATAATTTACATTTATTTATCAAATAGTTTGTTCAGTATTGACAAACGCAATAAATCAAATTTTGCGTAAACCATAAATGGGTTGACTAAATCGTTGTATTGAAATCTCTAAAGCAACTCACAACCACAAATTCGTCAATAAATCCGCTTTTAAGTTTATCAATAACTCTTTTAACAATTTATTTGATTATTTTTTTTTATAACTTAAATAAATATTGAAAAACAGAATCCTTCCACCTATTTTAAATTTCCCTTTCCTGGGATCGAACGGAAGATCTCAGGTTTAGAGTCAAACGGTATAACACTACGCTAGAAAGCACACTTTCGGAAACAGCTTAGAACGAAATTTTAATTAATCAACTATATCACAGCTTGTAAGACATTGAAAAGAAGTATGGTCTTCGTCATCCAACGCATGCGCTGTGTGTGGAATCATTACTCCTTTGATCCGCTTTTAGGCAAATTAAAAAAAAAAAAAAAAAAAAAAAAAAAAAAGCAAAATTGATTCGCCGCAAAACAAAGAAAAAACTTTCTTTGACCCCTTAGAGTAAGTACCCCTTTTATTAATATGTTCTAAAATAACCTGTTTATTTAACAGCTGATAGATCAGTTATTCATCTAAATTCATTTATCTGGAACAGAAATTAATAGAAAATTTCAAACGAATTGAATATTTCCAACTGAGCGAAAAAATGCCCAATCTGGGAATCGAACCCAGATCCTTGGCTTACAAGGCCAATTCTTTTCCGATTAAGCTAACTGGGCCGACAACCAGCCAGCATATTTCGCTCAGATAACCTTATTGGTAGTAACATCTGGTCTGTTATGTAGACAGCTCAACAGAATAAACCGCAGGTAAAGAACTCTATATAAACGATGGATACGTAGATGAACTATTATTTTAACACAATCAAACTGATTGGTAAAGTTATCATACGAATTGAATATTTCCAACTGAGCGAAAAAATGCCCAGGCTGGGAATCGAACCCAGATCCTTGGCTTACAAGGCCACCCACTACCAATTACTACCAATTATTATTGTTACTACTAATAAGGTTATCTGAGCGAAATATGCTGGCTGGTTGTCGGCCCAATTAGCTTAAACGGAAAAGCATTGGCCTCGTAAGCCAAGGATCTGGCTTCGATTCCCAGCCTGAGCATTTTTTAGCTTAGTTGGAAATATTCAATTCGTATGATAACTTTACCAATCAGTTTGATTGTGTTAAAATAATAGTTCAGAAAATTTCAAATCCGATATTTAAACCATTAAAATGATATGAAATGAAACTTTTCAGCTCAAGTTAACTCAAAATTTTAAGATATTACATTCCATGAATTCTGAAATATTCAAAATATAAACAACAAAATATATAGTCACGTTTTGAAAGTAAAAAAGAAACTTTTGGAATTCTCCTGATTTTCAAAGAAGCCCATACTTAGGCAATTTCAAAATTGTAATGCTGCATTTTTGGCCCGTTAACAAATACTGAATTGCGTTATTGACATTTCGTATTCACATTCAAATTCTCAATTTGGTTTTTATTGCGTCCGTCACACTGAAGGCTTTTTCATAGTATACTGAATGTAGTGTCAAGATTGCAGCATGTTGTAGGATGTTCCATGGTATCTCTTAATCTATGGTATCTCCTAAATCCATGGTTCTGAAAGGTTAAAAATTGACTCGATTTCCTTTACACCACAGTTTTAGAAATAGGCCTTATCGCTTACTAACTGGAGTTTCTGTGGACAAAACACGTTAAACATTTCTAGTTAGTCTGAACCAGAGGCCTGCATGGGCCCAGGCCAATCACAAAACACGGGCCGGGACTTATTTTTTTAAACAGATTCGCGCTGGGTTAGCAAAGACATTTTTATCGGGCAGGACTTGACAGTGTTTTCCAACAAGATGGGCCATCCATCCATCCGCCACATCATCGAAAACCTGGTTTGGGCAAAACAATATCACACTATTAGACTGACCAGCGCTTAGTCCAGATTTGAATACAATGGAGAAAATATAGGGGGTCTTATCTCGTAAAATATATGAAAATGGAAAGTAATATACATGTGTAAATGATTTAAAAATTACAATTGACAAAGCGTGGTATGAAATACCTTCTTCTGTAATGCAATGTTTAGTTAATTCTATGGAACAACGTGTATTTGATGTTATGAAATGTCGTGGCAATACAATTAAATATTAAAAGTAAGTCTTTAGTTATTTTTATAAATGTAAAACCAAAAAAAATTACAGGTTTCTGTACTTTTGGGACAGCAATTTTTATATAATTTAATGTATATTTTATAATTTCAAACCTTTGATCATAATTTATATGTGTATATCAGCAAAACTGCTTTTATTTATTACCTATCTCACTAATTTTAATTGTACCTTATTACTTTTTATGTTATTGCAAATTTTATTGATTGTCTAAACTTTTGGGACGCGGTGTATACATAAAAAAGTAACGCTTTGGAAATGGGCCAATGAAAATCTGCGTAGATACCGCGAAACGCATCTGATTGGTCAGAACTTTCTGACTCTATAAGGGAGGTTACCAAAAGAGGGACCCGTCTCTGTCGCCAAACGTCGCCAAGTTTGTCGCCAAGTTGGCGATATATCGATAATATCGAAATACAATAGGGTTTACTTGCTTGCAGAAAATCAACAAATTGAGATATTTCAATGAAACGAAAACTAATATTATCTTGTAAATAGAGCTTAATTGAACTATTTACATTATTTTTAAGCACAAACAATAATCTGGGGTTCGCTAGAAAATAGGGATTGCTTCGCCATACCGAATGGAATCGCGAAGCGATTACGCGGGGGGTTGGTGAGCATAGCGAGCAGGATAGCGGAGCCTCCCTAGCATTTCTAAAAGAAAAGAAAAAAGAAAGATACTATGAAAATTGTGAGACGGAATTTTGTGTTAAGTGGTAAAATATCTTGATTCGTACAAAATGAATATAATATTCCGTGCGAAAAGACTATAACACATTTACAACAGACAAACTGCTAAGAAGAGAACCTGCCTATAACGGATTTTTCTTCTGTCTTATGTAATTCCGCCTTAAAAATTTTTATTGTGTAGCATTTTTCATATTTTCAAGTCTTTAAGCCATGAAATATGGATTAACTATATTAATGATAATTCTGACAATTAGATGCAAGTAGGGATTCGTTAAAAAATCAATGTGGTTTATGAGAACATGCAGAAAGAAATCTAGGGAGAGACAATATTTTGGAACGGTTGTGCTTCTACTTAACCAGCTCATGGCGCTATTCTCAAAATGAAGAATATAAAGATTGAAAAAAGCTATACCAAGTATGTTTTCGTCAGAATTCCTCTTGCAACACAATTTTTAAACATATCAGTGTAAAAATCTACACCGAACAATTAAGAAGGATCTGCCTCTTTAGAGGGCTTAACCTTCTGAAATCTCTCTTTAAGATGAATTTGAAATACATGCACGTAACAAAAAAACAAAAACAAAAAAAAAAACATACTTTAAAATTGTCTAACATGGGGGTTCAGGAGCTGAGGTTCATATCGAAAATGTCTTAGTTCTTGCTTCTCTTAGTGTTTAATTCCTTATTTCATTTACGACAAACAAATTTTACTATTTTCTCAAGAGGTAAAGGAAATTTAGTTATTTTAACTTCAAAATCCGACGAGGAGTAATGACACTATACTTCCCTTTGCCGGCTCATATAATAGTTCATTTAAAATTTTTTTTAAAGATGATACCAAACATTATGATCTTGAATCTCTACAAATATGAAGTAGTAAATAAAAAATTTCCCCGTAAAATATTAAACAAAAATTAAATTCAAATATAGCAAAGTACTGTTATTCAAAAGTTTCTTTAAAGAATTACAGAATATCACAAATTTTAGCTTTTATTTTTATGGTATAATTTTTTAATGATATCTTACACAGCCCGGAAATAATTAAATCTGGGCTTTGTCCAGCTTGAATCTATAATAAAATAAACCTCACTACCTTTTCCTTCCGCTATATACCGGAATGACTTTTTTTATTCTAGAGATTGCAAAAAAAAAATTCTTCATTTTAGTGCATAGACGAACATTATATTCTAAATTAGCAGCAAACCTATACGTATTAGAATTTTATTTATTAATCATAAATTACATTTCAGACACTGAATGATAATATTAATTACACTGGCCTCCAAAAGTTAAGGTACAGGGACCGGATACTTTCGATTGCACACGGTTTGTCGAATATCTACCAACATTATTGACGAATTGCTCTTGAACATCTGGGATGTAAAGAAAATGTTTGATTTCATATTGCTCGGTGAATATTTAGTCGGGCCGACAATTAGGGGACTAATAATAAATTTAATAATAAAATAATATTTGCGATCAGCTATGCAACAGAAAATGCTGGAAATGGTTTGTCACTGCATTAAATGATTATTTGGGTCCTGTTCAACGTTTGTGTGCATTTGTGTAAGCATAGCACTCATATTCGTAAAGATGTTAACGTTTTTGTGAAAAATTCAAAAGTTTTTTGTTTATAGCATACAGAGTTTTCGACCAAATTTAACACAACTTTCCGAAAACTTGACAAAGAACAGTAGCAACAGTACACTTCAATTAAAACATGAATATATTGAATATTTGATGAGATATGGGCACATGCATGAAATAATTTTTAACTGCGCATGCGTGGACGATTTCGAAATTTTTATTTCATAACTTGGTAGCCAGCTAGTTAGGGCAACTTATCTAAAATGTCCAGTCAAATATAGAGAAATTTCACAAAGATAGGGGCGATATAGGGAGTTGCTCTCAAAAAATAGCTTTATTATAAGGGTTTTTCCACAACTTTTCAATCAACTCACTATATCTTTCTGAGTTTTCACAATATTTGACTGGACTTTTTACAGAAGTTACCCAAAATAGCTGGCTACCAAATTATGAATTAAAAATTTTGAAATCTTACACGCATGCGCAGTAAAAAATTATTTCATACAAGTGCCCATATCTCGTCAAATATTCAATATATTCATGTTTTAATCGCAGTATACTGTTGCTACTGTTCTTTGTCAGGTTTTTGGAAAGTTGTGTTAAATTTGGTTGAAAACTCTGTATTCTATAAACAAAAACTTTTGAATTTTTTACAAAAACGTTAACATATTCACGAATATGAGTGCTATGCTTACACAAATGCATTACAAACGTTGAACAGGACCCAAATAGTCATTTACCACAGTGACAAACCATTTCCTACCTTTTTTGTTACATAGGTGATCTCAAATATTATTTTATTATTAAATTTATTATTAGCCCCTTAATTGCACCCTGATGAATCTTCACCGAGAAATATGAAATAAAACATGTCCTTTACATACTAGAATTTCAAGACTAATTCGTCAATAATGTTGGTAGATATTCGACAAACCGTGTACAATCGAAAGCATCCAGTCCCTGTACCTTGACTTTTGGAGGCCAGTGTATTAAAACATATGCACAATACGTTTCATACAACAAAACATTAGAACGAGATTTCAAAAGAGCTATTGAAGACTTATTTAATTAAAAATAAAGATAGCATTTATTCCAGTGAAATCAGTTGCAAACATTTCAGACAGTAGAAAGTATTGATTTATCAACCATTTTCCTGATCATGTACCACATATAACATCTTGGCAACATTTCTTCTTTTTTCGGAAAGTAATTTGATAAGGTGGTCTCGGAAGAATTTCAATTATATCTGGGAATTTCTGCACTTTGTGGGAATATATATGACGGAACTATCTTTGTAAGAAACTGTCACAAATAAATATCAACCATTTCTATGTTGAATATGTTTATTGTTGAATATTTTGCTGCCGAAAACAACAGTAAAAAGTATTAACAGTAATTACATGTAAAATAACTATCCATCATATAATATACATATAAAATTATTGAATATATTTCTTATAATGATAAAACTCTATACGAGACTAATAATAATAATAAAAAAATACTAGTATTTTTCCAACAGCATCTTTTTACCAATTATCTCTTTAGTTTCCACATATAATAAGGAATTTGCCTAAAAAACAAAATAGTGTTTTGGTGTTACATCTATATTATAAAGGGCAAACGTGTTCGCGCGTAACAATGACATCATTTTGACGTTGGCAATATCAGACGATTAAATTTCGCTTTTACTGCAATTTTTTAAATTTCTAAATATTGCACATTTTCAATTTTTACTCTGTCAAATAGGAGAAAAATGTATTTCCAAATGCAATTTATATTGTCTAGGACAAACGTGTCCATGTGTAACGCTGACTTCACTTTGACGTTGGCAACAACTTAAATTAAGGTAACTAATTCAGCAATTGTTTCCGGTTAATATTTCATAACGTAAATTAAACTTCATCAATCAATAAATAATAAAATAGAAATTTAAGACATGTAATCGAACTACGTGTTTAAATCACAGAAATGATCAGAATTAAAAAGGCTGCTGTAAGTAAAGAAATCTTTGGCGATTGTTTCGGCTGTTAACTCCTAGCACGAGGCCAGTTGCAAAATTATAGCTTTTAATAAATTTTAAAAATTTATTAGAATGCTTAATTGCTATTTTTCTGATAAAAATGATTTTTGGTATTGTTAGAGGGCAATCTAAAAAAATATATTAAATGCAAAAAAACTATGAGAGATTTCAATTAAAAAAAATAGTTTTCAGTTATACCCTGTAACACAGGAAGCCCTGGTTGAATTCCCTAGTTAAAATAATAACCACACATTTTATAGAAATCTTGAGTATTTTATTCGGTAGTCCGAAAGGATGTTCTACTCATAATGAAGAGAACGAATGTTTTTTTCACCTGGATTAATTCATATTCAAGGCTGGAGTAGCACAGTTGAAGTTTATTCCAACAGAGCGAAAAATGTTTAGACCAGGAATCGAACCTGGATACTTGGCGTGCCGTGCGAATGCTTTGGCTGTTAAGCTATCCGGACGATACCTGGCTGGCATAATTCACTCTTATTTGTTGGACGTGGCTGCGAACTGCAGCACTAGTTTCATTCATCCGAGCTATAATGTAGCATTTACATGAAGGAAGTGTGTTTTAACACTGTGAATTTTTTGCTCTGTTGGAATAAACTGCAACTGTGCTACTCCAGCCTTGAATATGATTTAATCCAGTTGGAAAATATATTCGTTCGTTTCATTATGACCTAATTACATTGTATACAAGAGTTTCCGTGCTAACCCTCTGACTGCCTATTTTTTTTTTCAAAATCCTTTCGACCAATATGTAATGGACGAATATGTCCTCTATTATTACATATTTCAAATAATCATGTATTTGAAATATATAGTAGGGGAGAGTAGTACACAGTGAGACATGGTACACAATGCGGCAGCAGCCTCTTTGACATATAGTTGTAACTTTTCCTCCAAGCTGGCACACACACATAACGACCTCATGTTATGCAACACGTGGATGTAGTTTCGGCACTTCAGTTACTCGTCCGACAAAATAATAAATAATTATTTATTTTATAATGGTTAAAGTTACATAAACGTCTATTTTAGAGTTTATTTCCTTCAATATGACATATATTTACTTAACCAAACATAGCTATATCTAATAATAGACTATTTCGACAAAACGACATAAAGTTTTTAAAGCGATGAAACTGATGTCACAGATGTGGCACACAGTGAGACGTGTCTCATTCTGTACTTATTATGTGGTTCTGATAAAAAAAAAAGTTATTTATTAGTAAAAGAAGGTTTCTCTCTCTCTCTCTCTTTCTGTGTGTGTGTGTTGTGGGGGGGGGGGGGGGGGGGGCTGCGATGGTTAGGGAAATCTACTAAACGTAAGAGGCTGAAAATTTGCATGAAGGTAGCCCAAGATCAGCCATTCCCCACCCGAGGCTCATATTTTTAATATTTTGAAAATCTAGAAATATTAATTAGAAATAATAAACTGCAGAAAATTATTGATAGAGTGTAAAAATGTATGATTTATGAAAATATATACTTTGTCTCACTGTGTACCACTTATGGTACAAAGTGAGACAATTTTCGATACTCCGTTATGCTGCTTCTGTGCTTTTATAAATAACTTTTTTAAAACCATTTATACATTAATGTGTAGCGTATTTGTGTAGCTTAAAGATGTAGCATTTTTTTTTTCCAAAAGAATAAATCTTAGACTTTTTCCATTTTTAAGTTGTAAATATTTGTACTGCAGATTTTGCATTATGTTTATGACGATTGTACATAATATGATAAGATACATGCAAAATACAAAACTTTAAAAAAGTCTAAGATTTATTTCGATTTCATTTGAACGGAATCTAAGTATATAGGTGTTTAAAGTATTATATTGTATGAATTTCATTTTTATTTTTTAATGTTCAATTAATTTAACTTGTTTGTTACAAAAATTTAACATTAAATGTAGAACGAATTGAATGAAATATCTTAATATCTGCCCCTTCTCGGGCTTAAACAATTTAGGAAATAAATTTTGTTTTTTTTAATTTGTTCTGCAAATTAGGTTTTTGTTTAATTTATAATTGTGCATTTTATATGGACATAGAAAAAGGGATAATGACAACAGAAATAACAATTCTAATGATTCTTAATCTAAAAGTATATCGCAAATTCAATATGCTATGTCAATTGTTAACAAAAAATCGTATTTAATGATACCTCAATCATCTTTCTACGCTACTTATTAGATGAGAAAAAGGGATGTTGTCAACAGAAATAATATATATGATGAGAAACAAAATATTTCTTCAAGAACATATAGAAATATTAATAATTTAATAGACCTTTAAATGTCAAAACGATGAATTTCAAAGTATATAAGACCATTGTTGTTTTTTTCATTATTTAATGTTGATTATATTATATTTTAAAACCTCGTATATGTTAATTAAATATACCTGTAGAAATATCTCATCTACGAAGAATAATTTATTTTTCCAGATAAGCGGATTTAGTAGGTATTATTAAAATTTGCCGCTGACAGATGCAGAAAACAGTCTATAGCAAACGTGAGATTATTTTGACAAATATTGTTCTCTAGCGTTCAGCAGTCGATATCACAACTGAAATTATTTCAAAAGAGGTTTTAAGATTCAGAGAGAAAGAAAAAGAAGGAAATAATATATATTGAAAGTGATTAATGAAATATGACCTTTCATAATACATAAGTTTCAAAATACCTAAGTTTAATCGAAGGCCTGTAGTATTGTTATTTTATAGAGTGCCGGAAAAGAGTTTAAGACCACATGTTGATTTCGAGGTTTCGAAAAAAATTCTGAAAAGAATTATGTATATTGAATTCAGACACATATATCTGATATAATAAGCAAAGTTAATTTAATTGCAAATGTAAACTAGTCGTTGGGGCCCACCAAAATGACTCACCCATCATGGATATGCATAATATAAAATATTAAAATAAAACATGTGTAAACTATTTATAAAATACATTGCAATTCCAAAATATAATTTAAACATATATTTAAATATTTTTAATACATGGTAATGCTCTATTGCTGAATTGAGGGTACTACTTGATTATCCTGTCGACCCATTTCGACAAATTGTATAAATCGCCAAATTACTCGCCAAATTATACAAACTAGCCGCCCTTGGCGACCCGTTTGGTCTCTCTTAAAATTTATGTTTGGGAAACCATGCTATGCATTGTATCATGTTACTTTAATTCATAATTTAATTTACTTGGACAAACACGTGTAACGTGTTTAATGTCAAGTGAATGTGACATTTACGATAAGCCACTATTGGCATTTAATCTTATAGTTTGGCGATAGTTTTAGGTTCAACGGGATAATCGAGTAGTACCGAATTGCGTAAAAGAAACATCCTTATAACTCCAAAAATGATAATCATATCAACCAACAGTTTACTGCGTCGGATTAAGCGTCTCATTTCCAAATAAAATACATCTTTGAATTGAAATTTGAATGAAATACAGGGTCATGAAAAATCGAAGAGTGTGAAAAATAGGATTAAAAATACCTCGGCAACTCCTTATCCGATCGACTTCCTTCTTTATGCGAAATTTATGTTTCTTTTTATCATCTTTTATATTCACTCCTTCAAATAAACAATTTCGAAAATTTTTGTATACCTTTTATCAAAATGAATATTTCGAGAATCCGAAAAAATAGTTCCGAATAATCGAGGTTACTGATATTCAAAAGGCTTCTTCCAATTATTACATACTAAGCAGACACCAAATTTCAAGTCTCTATCTGAATTTGTTCGGGAAATAGAACGTTTACAGACACACACACAGACACACAGGCAGTCGGACGGAATTTTTTTTTCTTTCTACAAATATGTTTTTTTTTTTTTTATCTCCAGTGTCTGAAACATGTAAATCCGTCCAGAAATTTTTTTCGATTTTTAAAACGATTACAAGACTTACCCTATACTATGTATGATGGGTAAGTAAAAAGTGATTTTTTCTACAAATGTTAAAATCTTGTAATATTAACAAATGGAAAGAAATTTAGGGCCAGTAGTTTCTCTTAAATTGTGAACAATAAGATGACGCTGTAGCATTTTATGCAGAATTGATCTGTTTTGATGCTTATAGATGTGTAAGGCTCCTATAATCCGCACTGACTCACGCTGCCATCTAATTGTCGGTAGGAGAAGAACGGTTAATTGACTAGAAAACGAATTCCTTTTTGTTCTCTAGTCAAAATTTAAGTCAGTTCTCTAGTCAAAAGAGTATAGTAGTTCTCTAGGAAGCCAAATGAGTTCTCTAGACTAAGTTTGTCCTCTAGTCAAAACTCAGCCTCTAGTCGGCAGTGATCAAAATTTTGTTAATTGTCGGTAGGAGAAGAACGGTTAATTGACTAGAGAACGAATCCCCTTGTTCTATCTAGCGAAACTTGAAGCTTACATGTATGAGATTTTATTGCCAAAGGATGTCGTTTTTTGGCGGTGATCCCTTTGTTGGCAAATTTCTGTTTCTGCTATCAAGCTCCGGATGCACACAGATGACATACCGGTCTCGGTGGGAGCGGCGGTTCCAATGACAGTTTTTGGAGAGAAAACTGGGTTAGATGCGCAATCCTCCCACCATCACGTGATGGTGGGAAGCATGCTTAGAGACCAAATCCCAATTGTTCTTTCAGCCATATTTTGAATCCAATATGTTTTCGCTCTTTCATCGCCAAAAGGATGTCTTTTTCGGCAGTGATCCCTTCATTGGCAATGTTCGGATTTCATTCTCTGTCAATTCAAGATTCCGGAGAAACTTTTGCAGGAGTAAAACCGGTTTGGCACGCATCTGTGCCCTCCATCACGTGACGGAAGGCAGAGATGTAGGCTTCGGGAAAAGGTTACCAAATTGTGGTCTACAAAAGATGCTATCAGATTCACCAACATTTCAAGCAATTTTTGAGCTAACTCTTGATTTCCTCAACTTTTCGCGAAATATTGTCTCAACACCCACTGTGATAGCAAACAGCAACATCCCCAAGTTTTTATCCACAGCTCTAAAAAAGTCCGCGCTAGCTGTGACTTCTCCCCCCAACTTTCAACATTTCAGCCAATCAGAGATAAGCGATTGATACAAATAGGCGATAAATATTAATGGCTGTACTAGTAGTACTGGTTTTCCTCAAACTTTAGCAACGAGAATTGAAACCTTTTTCTCCCTTTGAACGGAAAAAAGTTGGGGTTAAAATCGGCTGAAAAATTGGTGAATCTGATAGCAGCTTATGAGAAGTCTGTAGAAGCATAATATCTGCTTCAAGGAAAAGTTACCATTTCTGCGTCCAGTTATATTAGACGTCTATGGGTTGGCCACGCTTCGTAGGCAACGATCACTGAATGGTCTAAGCGGGAAACAAAATGTTTGACGACTCAGCCTGTTATATAGTAGACCTGAGATTAGTAGTCGCTAGATTTGAAGTTTTGGGATCTGAAACTGCTGCTTTGAGAATGGGGCGCGGGAAATCTTTGACTGAAGAAGAAAAGGGAAAAAACAGGGCTGTTTTAGATTGCGGGATGAGTGAACAGCGAATTTATATAAAAATAAATAAATTTAAAACTGTTTTGCATACTTTTCTTTGTGATCCGATGGAGGATGCAAGAAATAAAAGAACCGGACGGTCATCAACTCTCAGCTCGGTGTAAACGGACCGTTATTAGAATGACGGTTCAAGATTGTGGCTATTCGTTTACTATAAAATATGCTCTAGAACGCTCAATAACGTCCAGAACTGTTATAGATATATTAATAAAAAGAAAAGTGCCCAGTTTAACTGATGGCATTGAGCTCACAAGCTATTCACACTAATTGTATATTATACTCTTATTTCAAAGAATAATGCACCTCAAAAAATAAATGATGACGGATTAGCCGCCCGTTCCCCCCCCCCCCCCCCCTTTATACTTAACCAATGATCCTTCAAATCTAATAAGGGAAGCTCCTTAACGTAATAAACCGGTATACCAAATTTGAAGCAAATGAGATAATTCTGCATGAAAAACCATTCTTCTAAATTAAGGGGGGTATTAGCTCCCCCATTTTCCCCTTTATGCGTAACCAATGAACCTTCAATTTTAATCGGGAAAGCTCCTTATCAGAATGAAACTAGAAAAATTTTTTCAAGTAAATTGGATAATTCTGCATGAAAACCCATTTATCTAAATTAAGGGGAGGGTACTTTCCCCCCTTTCCTCCTTTTATACTTAACCAATGTACCTCCAAATCCAATGAAGGAAGCGCCATATCGGAATAAACCGGTATATCAAATTTGAAGCAAATCGAATAATTCTTTATGAAAAACCGATTTATCTAAATTATGGGGGGGACTAGCCCCCATCCCTCCATTATACTTAACCAATAAACCTCCAAATCTCATCAAGACAGCTCCGTAATATAATAAACCGGTATACCAAATTTGGAGCAAATCGAATAATTCTGCACGAAAAACCCATTTATCTAAATTAAAGGGGAGGGGGACTAGCCCCCCTTTATGCTTAACCAATGAACCTCCAAAACTAATAAGGGAAGCGCCTTATCAGAATGAACCTAGAAAAAAAAATTTTGGATGTTTCTATCAAGAGTTATCGTGATACGTACATACGTACATACATACAGAAATGGCGGGCACATTAGCTCTCAGGCTTTGATAGCCTGTGGGCTAAAAAGTTTCAAATGCTTGAAATGTGCTTAATTCAAAGCCAGGCCAAAACTACAAAAGCATCACATTGATGCAAGTCTAAAATTCACATTATCCAATATATTAAAATTCAATCTATGGTGAAAATTGGTTTTTACCAATGAAAAAAAGATAATCAACTTTGATGGATCAAATAGTTTAAGATATGATTGGCACGATTTACGAAGTGAGCCATATCTGCTTTGCAGACATGTGCAACTGGTGGCTAAGTGATAATTTGGGCAGGTTTAAATCTAAAAGTAATAATAAAGAAAAAATAAGTTTAATTTTCACCAAGTCAAAGATGAGTTTCCTTGACTATCAAAATACTCTTGGTAATATTTTTTTTTCCACTTAAAGATGAACTTAGGGATCAGAATTCGATTTTTCTTCAAGATAACGCTTCTATTCATAAGTTTGTGTCAACTTCAGATTGGTTATTTGAAAACAACATTAAAATTTTGAAATTTCCAGTTAAAAGCCGTGACCTACAAGGGGTTGGACAAAACAATGCGAACACCTGTGAAAAGATAAATTTTTTTTGGTTTTGAAATAGCCGCTCTACCACTGTAGTTGTGTGTTCATCTCAGATGTTATCTGGGACGCTGTTGTCTTGTTTTTTTTTTTTTTTTTTTTTTTTTTTTTTTCCACAATCCGCTTCAAAATCTTTCGATTACTGTTGTGATTTTAAATGACGTTTTTTCCGTGTTTCAAAAATGCTGACATTACAGTCGACACTGTACTTCTCCCAACACATAGAAGGGTTGCCGTTATCGTTAGTGAGGCTCCAGCAAGACCGGCGCTCCAACCAGTGTTGCCAGTGGGCTACTTTTTTAATATTCAGATTTCTTGATTGTCACCACTTTTCTGAAATGGTAAAATTCCCCTTGTTTTCTTCTTAATTAATATGTTATTAAATAAGGATAATTTTACTATTTCAAAAAAAGGTGTGCTAATCAAGAAATCTGAATTTTAAAAAAGTAGCCTACTGGCAACACTGGCCACAACAGTTATGCCTCTTTCGAAACCAGAGAGGTCAGCCATAACGCAATTTTAACACAGAAATATATTTCGCATCCGACTTCTATCACTGCTAGAAGCAAAATGATATGTGTACTTTCTCATCCGCTAGGTGGCATCCTTCACCGCTAGAGGTCAGGAGTATACGAGAGGTTTCTTTCAAGTGCTATTTTTTCACAAGTGTTCATATTATTTTGTCCAACCCCTGTAAATCTCATAAACATTTTGTCGAAAATCTTGGTCCGTTAAGTTTATGCCAACGAAAAGCAGTTTGGTTCGAATGTTCAACTGTAAGTTGCCATTTTGGAAACATGAAACCATATACGCATTTCCGTATACAAAAACGTGGGCAAATCCTTGCAAAAGCGTCTTTTGGAAGTCATCCATGTTAAGGGGTAGCACACAAAATACTGCAAATTAATGTACAAACCTATAGAATTTTAATTAATTTTTCAATTAATTTTCAACAGTGAATTTAAGCTCGAAATTTTTGAATGTAGAATACGTGATTTATCAAATTGCTAACGAAGCGTAGAACCAACAATGTGAAAAATGTCCAAGCCTGGAATCGTACCCGGAACCCTAGGAATAGCGCTCCAAGTGCTACGTACCATTTAAGCTACGAGGACGATGCCCAGCTTAGCACTTCCCACATATGTTGGTAAGCCTGCAACTGCAGCACAAGATCAAGCAGTCTTCATGAGCACAAAATCCTGCGGGGAAACATGAGACACAAACATACCCAGCATCGGTGAACACATATACAATTTTAATTAATTTTTCAATTAATTTTCAGCAGTGAAATTGCGCTCGAAATTCTTGAATATATAATACGTGAATTATCACATCGCTAACGAAGCGTTGAACCAAACATGTTAATTCCACGCTTCGTTAGCAATGTGATAATTCACGTATTATATACAGTAGAACCCCGGTTATTCGAAAATAGGCTTAACCGAAACCCTTTAAAATTCCTCAAAGTCCTTTTTAAATGTGAAAAATTTTATTGTCAACACTATTTTGACCGATGTCAAATGACACCTTTTAACATATTTTGATTTATGATTAATGTTTTATTTGTAAGTTTTAGATCAAAATAATTCCGAATCATTTTTAGTACATTGAAGAGTTGTTTTAATACTTATTATCTTTAAAAATTTAAAGGAAAAAAAAAATAAAAACTTTGAAAGGTGTTATTAGACACGGGTAGAAATAGTGTTAAAAAAGCATGTTCTTTATGAAACTAATAAACAGAGTCAACTTACTTATTTGGTCCATTGCGTAATTTCGGGCACTTTATTAGATAGACACGTACGACACTTCATCTTTTTTACAAAATATGTTCTGATTTTCTTTTGTTTTTTAACTTTGCATCGTTTTAATGCTGCTTTATGACGCCACCTTTTAAATAACAACACATCTGATGTTGTTGCATCTTCTTGTACTTCAACATATCGGTCACAGTTTTTCATCAAACAATTTTTCACCAAAAGCCTCCCAGTTATTCGAAAATTCTTATGGAACCCCGGTTATCCGAAAATTCCTATGGAAACTCGGTTAACCGAAAATGCTTTGGTCCCATGCTTTTCGGATAACCGGGGATTTACTGTATTTAATGTTCAAACCTTTTACATGTGCAATTTAAATATTAAATATACTGTTCGTCAACTTTGTTCCACCAAGTTGTGTTGTGCAGATTTTTTTTTTTTTTTTTGCTTTTATTTAAAAGACATATTATTGTAATTTAAAGCAAATAACAAAATTTGTATAACTTTATGTGTATAATTTTGTAAAGATATTCGAATTTCATTAAAACAAGTAAGAGCTTTACTGGTTTTACTTGGTGGCTCTAACCTTTTTTCAAGCACAGTATATTGCTTTCTATAAAAATGAAGTAGATTATGAAGAAAATTGCTTTTTTCTGTATTTAATTTCGAGAAAAATGGTTGAAAGTTAATTAATACTTTTTAATTAGTAACTTGATATCATGTTCAATACACTGTAAAACAACAACGAAAAATCATGCGTCCAAAATAAATTATGACATATTCCAACACATTCAGATTACTGTAACGAAACTTCGCCGTTTAATAAGCTAAAATATAAAGTAAATATACAGGGTGTCCACTCTCAACGATATCTAATGGCTAATTCCTAAGCCGTTAGTCATAGACATATAGTTGAAATTGCAAAAATGGTTTAAATGAGGTAAAGAAATATTTTAAAAGCGGTTTGGGTCAATAAAAACATTTCTTGAAATTAACGAAATTTAAATTTTTATACGGTACCCCGGTCCTATAATTTATATTTTGTAAAATTTCCCTGTTACACTGACAAGTAGGACAAAAAAAGTCCCATTACTCTACGATTAAAATTGACCGAGTAATAGCTGTTTAAATTAGGGGTCATTCTCAAATTTAATAGAAATATAATTTCGTGAGATATATTTAAAAAAATGGTTGAGAATAAAATTAACGTTGCTATATAAATTTGAAATCTTTAATCATTCCGATATATTAATGCAAACTATATGGTTCGTAATAAATGTATAAGGAAAAAAAAACAATTTTTGTTAAATAAAATAGTGAAAATTAGCAGCCTCAATTCTTTAAAAAATGATGCATAGTATAAAATGTTATCAGATTACACGACCCTGTAAAAGTTGGGTTATGTCATGTTTTTTTTAATTTTTCATAATTGATTCTTATGTATTTATTCTGTACCGCTGAATCCAAATTGACCTTCATTTTTTACCATCACGTAAAGATTTTTTTGCAAATCGTAAATTTTAGAGTTAAAAAAAGAAAAAAAATAGCGAAAATTTGATACTATAAAATAGATATGATTGTTGTGTTTTTAACTTTTGATAATTTGTTTGTATTTTTTACCGCTGAATCCGAAAATGACCTTCATTTTTAGACATCGCGTCAGGATTTTTAGCAAATTGTAAATTTTAAAGTTCAAAGTTAAAACTGAACCTCCTCCCCCACCTCATCGGACCCTTCAGCTGTTTAGCTGTAAGAATCCCAGTATATGCCAAAAAATTGAATAAATTATTGGATTAAACAAAATTAAATAAAATAAAAAAAAATACGTCTGTTTTATAGTATCTGATTTTAGCTATATTTTAACTTTGACATTTACGATTTTGCAAAAATATTCTAACGTGACGGTTAAAAATGAAGGTCATTTTCGGATACAGTTCTAAGAAGTACATAAAAATCAATTATCAAAAGTTAACAAGTAAAAATTAAATTTTAAAAATCAAAAAACCCGACTGCGTAAAAAGCGAACTAATTAATTATTTCTCATCAATGTGAAACTATTTTTTATATTACATAACTATTTTTTTTTATTTACTTGTATTCATGGCTTTTAAGTTGTGTTTAATTGTTAGTTCCTATCTATAAACACTGTTTTGATGAGGCCTGTAGATGTCTATGAAGGTTAGAGCTGCCGTAAAGCTAGAGATCCTACCTACACATCTTCCAGGTTGTGTAATATTTAAACGAGCTTCTGACTATAAAATAGTCAATGAAACACCGTCTTCATTTTGAAAGACCTATACAATGATATGTCACTCAATAGGGTGCGTAAAAAAATGTTTCGTTTCTACCGCCATTCTGTATTTTACGGCCACCATTTTGAATTTATAAAAACAAAACCTTGCCTATAACAATCGGACGGTTCAGACGAATCGATAGAGATCTCATTCATTAAAATCCATCCAGCCGTTGGGATGTGTCGAGGGTATAAAGAAATCCACATACTCGTGAAACATCTAACCCTTCTTGGCAGTCGGGTAAAAAACGCAGCGACCTCCTCTATTTTATAGTATCTGATTTTTGTTATTTTTTTAACTTTGACAATTTGTGATTTGAGAAAAATCCTGACATGATGGTTAAAAATGAAGATAATTTTCGGATTCAGTACTGAAAAATACATAACAGTTAAAAAACAAAACCATCGCAGTCTTGTGTTATCTAATCTAAAACTTTTTCTTAAACTTCCTGGCGGTAATCTATCCGAATTTTTTTGCGTTATCTTATAAAATAAGTATAAATGTTAACCACGGAAAATCATAATAATATTAGATTGTCATCGGATTTACTTCAGTATATAAAATTTAATCTCGATCGGATATATAAAAATGAGTTGAAGTTCGATTACAAATTTTGAACTGGAAAAACATACAAATGATCGTTGAAGTTAAATAAAAACTTATAAAAATAATATAATTTTTGTTAAAAGAAATCATGAAAAGAAACAGCCTCAAATCCTTATAAAATAAAACATATGTTAAAATACAATTATTTTAGATAATTTCAAACTTAATAAAAGTTAACTCAATCGCAATACTCGTACGATTTGTTTCAAAGCGCAGAAAATAACACATGAAATAAGTTCTTCGAATACTTTAAGCACTTGGTATGTGACCCCTCAAAACATGGCCGAACTCATTTGTGTGCAGGTGTAGAAAAGTGGGATAAGTCACGCATTTTTAAAGTTTCATAACTCGGTCAATTTCAGTGTTATATGAACGGAACTTTTTTTTGTCTTACTTGTCAGTGTAATAGGAAAATTTTACGAAATATAACTTATAGGACCTGGGGACCGTATAAAAATTTAAATTTCGTAATTTTTAAAAAAATGTTTTTATTGACCCAAATCGCTTTTAAAATATTTCTTTACCTTATTTAAAACATTTTTGTAATTGGAACTACATGTCTATGACTAACGGTTTAGGATTTAGCCATTGGACACCGTTGAGAGTGGACACCCTGTATAAAATGTAAGTGAGAAAATTTTTTATGTCCAAAAATAACAAATAAGTATAACATAATAAGTTATGATATTTTGATTTTTATCAATTTTTAGTATTTTCGGCGCTAAAAAAGCATGTTTCTGATTTTAGTATATAATATTTTCCAGTATATTTCCCGTGGAAAAAAATGATATAAATTTGCAATTAACAGATTGTTCGTAATATTGAGTTAAACAATAATGCCTAATAAATCAGCTATAGTAAATTTATCCGTAAATATAAATTTATTACTTTTGAAAACCATATCTAAAAGATATCTCAGAAAATACCGTCGAGTAAGATAAAATGTAATACAATGTTTTATAGATAATAAAATCATATCTATTCCTTCAAAATGTTTCATTCAAGAGAATGTAAAAAACCACTGGATTTAATATAATTCATTTTTCTTTAAATATAGATAGTTTAGAAAAGAAATATTTCTTTTATGAGATTTTCAAAAAAAAAAAAGAAAAAAAAAAGAAACTATTTTTTAGACGTTTTCACCCTAAAGCTACGTCTGAACTTTATTAATCCACCGTACCACACACAAAATGTTATATATGTAATCTTCCTTCGGAAATGTCATTATGATCAAAAGAAGTTGACAAAAAAAAAAATGCAACAAAGGCAAAAAAAAAAAAAAAAAAAATCAAGTAATAATGATTGACAAGGCTCACTCCATCCAACTGGTTTGTAATTCTTATGATGAGTTATGTTTGTACCATCAATTATTTCACATTTTACCTTTGTACAGGGTAAACTCGCAACGTCGCGGGGACCCCAGTATAGAAGGTTCAAATATAAAGCTATATATATTATTTGATATAAAAAGTATTACATTTAAGGTATTATGGTACGATTTCGTGAGAAAGTATGACGATTATTGATAGATACATTTTATATTAACAATGCGATGTATTTAGAAGTATAAATCAAGTAAAGTTACAAATGAAACAATTAAAATAGCTTTTAATCATGTGATGACTGCGACAAAATTTTCGACCTCGAAGTGATATATGCGCTACTGATGGGTCGGGCTCAACCCGCGACTGCGAGCGTGAGCTCAGGCCCGAACAGCGCTCGGGCTCTATCTTTTACCAGCCTTCGAGCTCGGCGAGTGCGGGCTCAAAGTGAAAATTTTATTTAATTACAAACTGAAAAAAAAATGACAAAAAGAAACTGTTATTTGTGACAAAAGAATGTATTTTAATTAAAAGGCAGAAAACCAATGTTTAGAAATGTGCAAATAATACACAAAACAGAAGCAGCAAACAGCTGTTTCGAGTACGCAAGCGAGATTCTTCTTCAGTGCGACAGAGAGCAAGGCACAGCGTGCTAGAAAAAGCAAGACTGTCTCGAATCCACAAGCGAGATTCTTCTTCATTGCGACAGATAGCAAGGCAGAGCGTGCTAGAAAAAGCAAGACTGTCTCGAAACCACAAGCGAGATTCTTCTTCAGTGCGACAGAGAGCAAGGCACAGCGTGCTAGAAAAGCAAGACTGTTTGGCTTTTTTCAGTCTTGCTTTTTCTAGCACGCTGTGTCTTGCTCTCGGTCGCAGTGAAGAAGAATCTCGCTTGTGAATTCGAAACAGCTGTTTGCTGCTTTCTTTCATTGTGTATTATTTGTGCATTTTTAAACGTTGTTTGTCTGTCTTTTAATATTCTTGCACAAAGGTTTTATTTGCTATTTTACTATTGTATTTTTAGTTTCTTAAATTTTCTTACAAACCTTTAAAATATTTTTAACCCTTTGAGAGGCGGTGGGATATATTATATGTCATCAAATTTTAATCAAGATTCCCACCAGAAGCTTTTAGTTAAATTTTATTTTTATAACTTTGGTGGAAAAATGTTGTAAAACGGCTTTTCCTTATTTTTAAACAGACTTTTTCAAAAATTCCGACGTGAATTCAATATTACAGATACGCAATTACTTGCCCCTGAAAGGGTTAAGAGGGAATGGAATTGTTATTGATGGGATGGATATAAGGAGAAATATTGTATGTGATTTTGAATGTCAGTTTTAGCAACATAAAGAAATCGTAAGATATCCCTTGTCTATCCTCTTTTTCTGTTTCAAGTCCTTTCCAGAATTATTGGGAAACATAATTCATATCTTTCTGCTGTAGTTGTAGCATAATATTTTAAAAGAATAAGAAATGTGACTTTTGGCAGATTTCTGCAGAGGTTGGGTATAAATAATCACTTTGTTATTTTAAACAGATTTTTAGGGACATGGATATCACGAAATGTTTTCCTGAAGGTGTATTTCGTATTCATAATTCTTTTTAAGTTAGTAGAGATTTTGAAAATTAACCTTGAAACAATTTTAAAATGCTAATGTCTAATAACCAATTGAAGAGCTAAGTGGAAGAACATGTTAAGTAACAAAAATTACATTTCAAGAAATTTGAGGTGAAAGTTTTTGCTGTAAATTTTAATGATTTATTTTTTGTTTGATACCATGTGTTTAAAATATTAACAGGTATGGTACTAAACTCTCTCAGAAAACTTATTCATATTTAATTTTCAAATATTAAAAATTATTAATATTATTGACATTATTAAATATTAAAATATTAAATATTAAAATATTAAATATTAATGAATAATATCTTAAATTTTCAAGACTAAATAGAACTTTGATATTTTAGCTTTACCATGTGATAGAATACCTAACACCTTCGTCCAAACGGTAAGGAAAATTACCACCTATTTTTGGCAAATCATGTTAAGACTAAGTGATAGCCACAATGTTCATTGATTTTTAGAAACAGTTGTTAATATTGGATTAAATTAATTTTTTTTAATTTACCTCGAAAAGTGCAGAAATAAACCTTGGGGACGGTAAGACTACCAATAAAGCCACGATCTTGAAAATGATATTTAAATGCTGATTTAAATTCTGCAGTAAATTTCCTGTCAAAGAATTTTAGACATTCTTTCTCTAGCTTACTTCTGCATGAGCAAAAACTTGAAAAAAATTCTGTGGCTGCATCTGAAGTGATTTTCTGTATAAGTTTAGCAAGAGGGACGGTAAGGATGAAAAACCCAGGAACAGAGTTAAAAAAATAATATCAACCGTAAAAATGCTTGCAGGTTAATTTTTTGCTACATATTTATATAAAACGATTGTCCCAGTTTCGGAAAAAAATTACATTGAATTACTTTTATTGAAACAATTTTATACAGACAGCTCCAAACTGAAAAATCAGCATCAGGGACATCGGACGGTATAGGTGTTTTCCTGGTATTTGGACCCCAACATCGTTCAAAACTTCACTGTTAAAAATTTTGCAGCATTCTGGCAGGTCATTTGACCGTTTTTTGAAAAAACGGTTTCATAACCATAATTTAACTGTATTCTGACCATAAAATGGCCAATAATATGGTCAGAATTGTGTTAAATTACGGTTGTGTAACCGTTTTCGGAAAAAACGGTCAATTGACCTGCCAAAATGCTGCAAATTTTTAACAGTGTTATGTATCTCGTTAATATTGTTATGCAGTCATGAAATAGGATGTTCCCCAGTATATGAAATAAAAAAAAAACACAAAAAGTGTATTAAAATAAAAAATATTACTCAGGGACATGAAAGTCAAAAGATTGTGAGAATGCCCCATATATATATATATATATATATATATATATATATATATATATATATATGAGAAAATATTCATTCTTCCTTTATTATTAACGGTCTGTACTGTTACATTACATTTTGTTTCAAGTATAATTTATCATAAATAAAAATTACCAGAATTAATGTATCTAATAATTAACAATTTTTAAAAATGTGGTACTGCTAAAAACATTGAAGCAATTTTGATATTTAAAAAACAATTTAATTATTGTTAGAAGTACATACACTACGCATAAAATCTTTAATATGAAAAAAGAACCTTTCACTGGGACAAAGTATGCAATATTTTATGAGTCATTAGCATTATGTTTTGTGTGAAATCTTTAAAAGTATTATGACTTTGCATGTTACGCAAATTTTACCTTAGGAGTATAAAATCAATTGTTACTCGTTTTCTTTCTTTTATGCCCAGCTGGAAAAAATTGATTTTAGCTCGAAGGAAAAAACATTCCAAACAGGCATGTATGCAATAGAGAGCATGAGAATGTGTTTATTTAAAGAATACAAGAAGCATGGTCATTTAAAAAGTTATTTAGATATTACACCATTCATCTAAAATAATTTATGAGAATAAATGAAGTTTTATTGAGAATAACGCTAACCGTTTTAGCACACTTTTATTTAAAACCTCGTTTTTAACACTTTCCAACACGTGGTTGAAAAGTGTTTATGAATTCGGATTGTCTGTCCGTCCGTGCTATAAATCATCTAAATAAACTCAGATTGTCATGAAATTCACATATGTTATTAGGGTTTACCGTGGTATGTTCGGTCTTGAAAATGAAGTATGTAGCATGCATGGTTCATTTAAAGGGGCATTCAAAATAATTTCGCTACATTACGGCCTATGGGGAAATATGTTTTGTGGTGTATTTTAATGATATTACATTGAAATTTATGTATATCACTGCGGTGTATTACAAAGCGCTTACTGTAGCATGTGGTGTGCGTGAAATTTATCGTTCATTGTCAAAGACACACAAAAGTATATTTGGTTACGTTACGGGCCTATGAAGAATAAATGCTGGAAGTGCTTTATAAGTTGTGGTACGCCATTTTAGGTGCGTTCGTAATTATATAAATACGTAACACCTACAGTCGTCGTTCCGTCCGTCTGTCTGTCCGTCAGCATTTAACCGAGAAAAAACTGCCCAACCGTATGGTCTGAAATTTAAAATATATAATTGTTGTATAATTTTGTCGAGTCATTTCAAATTTTATGGAAATCGGATGTATAGTTTAATGACAAGGACAGTCAAAATTTTTCCGTTACATTACTGTCAATGGGAAAAAATTATTTCCAGTGCATTTTAAAGATGTTCCAGCATTTCGAACAGAATGAAATTGATATGCACGTATGAAGTACACTAAAATATGCATTCAGTACACTATGCGGTGCAAAAACTATTTATAAAACTAGTTATAGTAAGAACGCACCTTGTTTGCCACGTTTGACGTGCAAATTCCAACTTGTTAAATTTTGCTATTTGTTTCGCATATTATTTGGTGTATATAAATTCTATAGATCAAATACGGGACTACTCAAAAGGTCTCCAGTACATTTATTTCCATTCATTGACTGAAATTACTGAATAGAAATTTTCAACTTTGCTATGCGTTTAATTGAACTAACTTTTAGCATACTACGTAGCATACTTACAAATCTATAGATAATATACAGGGCTGTAGAAAATATTTGAATATATTCCCGACTAGTAATTGCAATAATTAGTTTTACAACAGCGTTATGCATTTTCTAATTCTTTATTTAGTCACCTTTATAAACTGTGAAGTTCTGAATGTATTGGAAAATGTGGTAATCTATGTTGGACGCATATTTTGGTCCTTGTTGTATGTACAATGAAGTTTTGTAATCAATTTTTTTCACCACTTCTTGATATGCAAGAATTACAAAAGTTATTAGCATAGGTGCATATATGGTTGGTTGGTTGTTTGTGTTTATGACGGCCAATTATCAACACGAGGGATATGGGCCGTAAGGGGGGGGGGAATGCCCTTCGTGGGAGTCTTTCTAAGGGAACCTAACCCGTATTTACGCTTGGAAATCCAAGGTTTCGAAGAAAACCACGAAAACTCCGAAACGATTAGGCCGACGGGCGCGATTGGGTTCGAACCCAGCACCTCTCGTCTACCAGCTTCGAGAGCAGAACCTCACGACCACTGGTGGGACCAGGTGCATATATGATGACAATAAAACATTTTAATATTTTTAGAATATAATTATAAACTAGTATATAACCCAGTCAAAACTGACGGAATGTGAAGGAAAAATCTTCTAAAGAGTGTTTAGATGTTTACATGAAGAGTAAAATGAGACAGAATATAGAGAAGAAGGATGAAGATAGGCTTTCAATCACAGGACTTATACCCCAAAATAGTACTCGGTTCCCTGAGCTGGTGCTCTCAATTTAAGCATCACCTGATTTAGACGTAGTTTCAATTTTTGATTATAGATGGCAGCATCAAATATCATTAGGTATTTCATTATTTTATTTCTGGTATTTGAAAAATTATGCATGATCAATAAATATGAATGAAAATAGGAAAAAATGCTCGTTGACAAAGGTATAGGCCCTGTTTTTTTCTTTTTAATTTTAAGTTCATAGCAAAAAAAACTTCAATCAAAATAGCAATATTTTCTGATAACATATAATCATGAAAAATAAAGATGCATCATTTTATGATTTTTGTATTTTGTTAATAAAAAATTTTTATCCGTTGATTTGTGTGACTAAAACAAAGATATTATGTTAACTACAATTTAAAATAATATTTAAAATACAAAAATTTTAAATGAAAAATTCACCTTTGAAAATATCAGAATTATATCCCAAAATTTAAATATTATAGTATAAAAATAGCATTGCATTTGTATATATATTGTAGGAAAACTTACGTTTAATTCTTGTAAAACTTTTTATAAAGTATACTAATTGAATTATTCTGTAATACACTGAAAAGCAAATTTGTAATTATTTTAATCTATATAAAAATCTATATGTATCTTTTATAAAAAATACTACTGATCACGGAAATATTGATGCTCTTTCACGACTTCC
Organism: Maratus speciosus; assembly: GCA_963932465.1. Classification (NCBI taxonomy): domain Eukaryota; kingdom Metazoa; phylum Arthropoda; class Arachnida; order Araneae; family Salticidae; genus Maratus; species Maratus speciosus. The sequence continues at coordinate 578,558,244 of OZ010793.1, forward strand.
TTTACGTAGTGAAGATTTACCTCAACAATTTAATTCAAATGATGCAATTGATGAATCTGAAATTCTTCAAATTAACCAACTCTCTATCTTACCATTAACTTCGAAATCTATTGCTTCAGCCACAAAATCTGATCCCCTTTTACGTCAAATTTATCCTCACCTCATTTCTGGTTCTGAAATTCCTAAAAATTTCCTTTTTGGTGATAAACAAGAAGAATTCACTCTTTAACATAGTTGTATTTTAAAAGCATGTAGGGTAGTTAACCCTAAAATTCATAGAAACCAAATCTTAAAAGAATTACACTTTGGTCATTTTGGTATAGTTAAAATGAAGTCTTTAGCCTGTAGTTTTGTATGGGGGCCAGATATAGGCCAAGATATTGAAGATCTTGCACGAAATTGCACTACTTGTGTAAATTTGAAAAATAATCCTTCCAAAGTTGATACACATCATTAGGAATGGCCTACAGCTCCATTGCAAAGAATTCATATCGATTATTTTGGTACTGTTATGGGAAAGATGCTTCTTTTAGTGGTTGATGCCCATAGCAAATGGCCAGAAGTTTTTGATTGTTTCTAGTACAACTTCAGAAAATACAATTACTTGTCTCTCTTCACTTTTTACATGATACGGTTTTCCATAATGCTAAACAGTTTACATCTGAAGAATTTGAGACATTTTTGAGAAATCATGGTGTAAAACATAAGTGCAGTGTTCTATATCATCCAGCTATAAATGGGCAGGCGGAGAGATATGTGCAAATTATCAAATGGCGATTAAAAGCCTTAGCTTCCGAACCTGGCACTTTACAAATGAAATTAAATAGATTCCTTTTGCAATATAGGAAGATGCCTCATGTTACAGCGGGGAAGAGTCCTGCATCTCTATTTCTTAAACGTCGTATAAGAACAAAAATAGATTTGATAGTACCAAATGTTGCAAATTTCGTTATGATAAACAAGATGCGAAAAAGTCCAAAGTTAAAATAAAAGAATTTGAAATTAACCAGAAAGTAGCTCTAAGAAATTATACTCCAGAAGTAAAGGGGAAAATTGGTCGAATAATAGCACGAGAAAGAAAATTACATTATAGAGTTTAAGTTTGTTCGAATATCTGTAAAAAGCATGTTTATCAAATATCTAATGTAGGTTCAGAGATTTCTTTAGTTAATGATACAAATTCTGAAGAAATTGATGCAGGAAATTTCAGGGATGACCGCCCCGGGAACCCAGCTTTCGCTTTAGAGTATAAGTGCAATCCCGGGGGACAGGAAATTTCAGAAGGGAAAATGCAATTGTGAAACAAGGTGATTTTCCAACAATACAGCCTAGTATCGCAGATCCACAACCAGTTAATTCTCATGAGCCAGGTACTCCAGGTCCTACACCAACTGACTTTCATCCTGATTCCCCAAAACCTTCTGTTCCCACTAGTTCAATAGATGATGCTGCTGAACTTGTAAAATCTAATTCTTCTTCTCCTTCTCCACAAGTACTGAGAAGATCCGGTCGATACAGTAGACCTCCTGGCCCATTCGCATATTAGGTGGGGGAGAGCTGTCATGTTTGAGCTTCAATTTAATGCATGTAGATGGCAGCACCAAAGTTTATTTCCTCCCACAATTCATTTTCAGTGAATTCTGTTCTGTTTATTTTTGTGTCATGTGACCGACGTTTGTAAGTGTTGTGATATGTTTGTGAAATGATTATTAAATGTTTATCTGTATACGATATGCCTTGTCAGTTAAGAGTTATGTTAATTATTATAAGTTAATTACTAAATATACAAAAATTCCTAAGTGAGGTAATATGGTGATAACGAATTTTCCTCTGAAAACCTCATTTTTCGATTATTTGAGAGCAGATGAGAACGTTTCATATATTTTCCATTGTAAAAGAACTTTGTAAAAATTACTAATATCATTTTCAGCTTTCAATCCATTTACTGAATTAAGGAAAAATTTTGAAAGCTTAAACTCGTCGGCTTATCACCGTCTCCCGGATTTACGAGGGAGTATCAATGAGTTTTTGCCCCCACATAAAAATAATTGAGTGAAATTTATGAAATTGCTACATTTTATGAGTCCTTTTCTATATAGTCAGTGTGCACAGTAATACATTTGCGCAACCGGTATTTAAAAGAGGGGGGGGAGGATGTATTCCAGGAGGCGCGATAGTACACTGTAAAAAAAAATCTGTAAAGTTACTAAAGTTTTTCTAGGAAACTGGGATTCCTAGAACTTTTTATGTAACGGCAACAACAAATATTCATGTAACAGACACACTTTTGCGCCGAAAATCAAAAAATCTGTAAGGTTACTAAGAATTTTTTAGGAAACTGGGATGCCTAGAACTTTTCATGTAACTACAGCCAGGTTTACAGATAAAATTTTAGTAAGATTACTGCAATTTTAATAAATTCATTTGTAAAGTTACAGATTTCTGTAGCTTTACAAAAACTAGTTTTGTAGATTTGCAGCTTTTTTAGTACAGTTATAGATGACAGTTTAGTAAGCATTTGATTTTACATCTGTAGAGCTACAGAATTTTTTTTACAGTGTAGACACAAAGGGGGGGGCATTTTCTAACTTTTACCGACCCCACATGTGACATATTGTTGGTAAGGCCTGTGACCACTTATCCATGCTATACACCTCCCGAGCCCCTCTCTCCAAATTTGCCTTCCGGGGGGGGGGGGGTATTTTTCTAAATTTTGCGGACATCATTCATGCCTCCCGGAAAGCAAATTTGGGGGGAGGGGCTCGGGAGGTGCATAGGATGAATAAGTGATCACAGGCCTTTCCAACAATATGTCACATATGGGGGTCGGCAAAAGTTAGAAAAATGACCCCCTTTGGTTCTACTACCGTGCCTCATGGAATACATCCTCCCCACCCCCCTCTTTTAAATACCGGTTGCAAAAATGTGTAACTGTGGTGTGCACGGTGACTATAAAGAAAAGGACTCATAAAACGCAGCAATTTCATAAATTTCACTGAATTATTTCTATGTGAGGGCAAAAATTTATTGATACACCTTCGTCGTGCTAGATTTATAACTTGATTTGAAATTAAATGATAAAATCGAAATTTTAATTTTAATTTTTAGGATTCCGTATTTGAAAAGTATAAAAGTAACCATTATACGATAACTCGTGTGTCTGTCTGTCCATCTGTCACAGCCACTTATCTCGAAAACTAATAGAACGTGGAAAGTTGAAACTTGGTATAGTTACAAAGGCTATCGACCATAATTATAGATTATTAACCATTCACGAATATTTTTATGAATAATATAGGAAGGTCCTAATTAAGCTACTTGAAAACAAGTATGTCTATCGTGTGGGGCATCGTTCGAAAGCTCGTAACACTGAACTCATAAATGTGCTTATTTTAATTTTATGTATTTCTTTTTTCAGAGGTATCGTCGAAAATGTGCAGCAAAAACATGTCCCCCTTCCCCTCTTATATCCAAACCTACTTTAACTAAAATGATGAAAAAAATAAGGGTACTAGGAGTTTATTTAAACCTTGCTTGAAAACTACGGCGTTTATCCTACGTCACATAGGTTTTGAGAAATCGCATTTTTCCATTACACACAAATTTTACTTTGCGGGTTCTCAACAGGGAAGTTCAGGGAGTTCGAATTACTTATCGACGGAGAATCATACAATAATTGTTGATTATGTTTTAAAAAATATATCGGTTATTATCTAGGATATTAAATAAAAACCTATCTAGAAAAACAAGCACGGACCAAGGCAACATTACAACCTCCTTTCGTTTAGAACAATGCCGAGTTTGAACTTTGCACAAGGTCATTATTTTCGAAAAGGCGAATCATAGTGAGAAATACTCAACGCACCCTGAGAAACCCTTTGTGCGTGAGTAAATCTTATACTTTTTTGATTTATTAGAAATACAGTAAACTTCCGGCTATCCGTCACTCATGTAAACGACAGGGTGGTGGATAATCGAAAGACATTACTAGATCATTATTAAAATCACATTTTTATTTGTTGTTTTATAAATAACAATATTTAAACGCCTGTTTTATTCGCTGTGTATTTCTTGAATAAGAAGCACAATTAATAATAATAAATGAATTTATGAGACAAATTTTACAGAGAAAATATGTAGTACCTATTATCATCCATCCGTAATACTTTTTTATATGCGTTTTGCTTGTGCTTTTACTGCAGCAAGATTATGAATTTTACATAATAAAAGTATTTGGGTTGCATCTGCTTCTTCTTGCATCTCAAACAAATTTAATGCACTTCGAGAGAGCATTGTCTCCACTTCTGCATGACTGGCTCATGGATCATCATTCCCCAATTGCTCACAATCATCCACTTCAGGCTCCTCTGCATTCAAAACATTTTGGATAATTTCGCCATCCATAAATTCTTCATAACCAATATCATTCTTATCACAATTAAGCTAGTCTGTGATTTCATCTGCAGAAATATTTTTTAAAGTGGTACGTTTGACACCAAGGACAATATCTCCGATTCATCATCAGGTGCTTCAGCATCTTCTGCGCTAGCAACAGTGTTGGGCTACAATTTTCTCCTGCTTCTCTGCAAAGTCTGTTCCGACAAATCATTCTAGACATCGGCCAAGTTGTACTCGTATATGGCAGAAATCGAAAGGGGTGGGCTGGCAGTTGATCAAAAGGTGGATAATCGGAAGTTTACTGTAATCACATTAAAAGTTGTGTATTTACTACTGAGTTTTAAAATGAGCATGACGCAGAAATTTATTTTGAAGAATACTGCTTATTGATTATTAGAAGAGTCTTCAAAATTTAATTCTGCTTCAGTTTTTGAGCTATTCACCTTTTATCCCTTCTTTCTTAAATGCATTTCTAATAGTTCATTAAATTAAATATGGTATTTCATTGTAATATCTTTCAAAAATAAGTAATTTATGAACAAAACTCTGATAGGAGATAATGTAACTAAGGAATAATCTTCTTATAAAGTTTAATAAAAGTTATGAATTGGTATGCTTAATGAAATACAACTTAGGTGTAGGAGACTAAAATGTAGGAGAAGCGCATAAAATAGGACATGGGAAGACCACATGGGAAAGTTCACATATTCCATAATTTTACATCAATTGGCATACAGTAATACCTCGACTTACGTCAGCAATTCTTGCCAAGACTGGCAGCGTAAGTCGAAAACGACGTAAGTCGAGGTATAGTTAAATAAGGAAAAAAGGGTAAGCAATAAAAATTCAAGTGACACATCTCGCAAAAATTCCTTTTGCGTTTTATTCTACCAATGGATCAGTCATAGCGTCTTACTACATATAACAGTTTCATAAGTGTAATCATACAGAAAATACCTTTCTTACGCTATATGTCCATTTGAGACCAGAGAAGTGGGATGGATTGTGTGGGGAGAATAAAATTACTCAACCCTCCAAATCTCATCCCTTGCCTTCATTCTTAAGGGTTTTATGCTTTTATGCACATTTTTATTCCTGTATGCAGAGCTAAGTGCTGCAATTTCATCTTATAGTAAAATTTGTACATTTCCTTTTGCCTCTTCCGTGAAATTTACTTTTGTCGAGATGTGTTACTTTTCTTGCTGGTGAGCGATATCGTATTGTATTTAGGGATTAAATTACAGACATTTAACATTAGCAAAAAAAATGCGTTTGCAATACAAGAACATGGAATAAATCAATAAGTTGTTAACTTGCAATTTATTGTTTTTCTAGCTGCCCTGTTCGAGTCTTTGAGGATGCAAAAAAGAAAAATCTTGCAATGAAGTTTGAAACGACACATTTTTCTTTTTTACTTTTAGAAACTCCTTGTATCAGCAGAGTGAGTTTTTAAGCTTTTTTTATTTGTTTGTCACTATCACTTGACTGTCGCGGGAAAGTTTCCCTTCATAGAACCAAAAGTCTTCAAAAAAGTTCAAACTGTGTCTTAGTTAAGGAGTTTTTTTCCAGACCAGACGGCGTAAATGCGGGGTGACGTAAGTCGGGGTAGTAAAATTAATAGTAGTTCTAAATTATTAAAACAAAAGATCACTTTTTAATTGAAAGTGATAGCTATATTAAAAAATAATAGATTAAGAGGAAATTCTACTTTTTTAGGTGAAAATTTTTGATTTTTTTTTTTTTTGCATTTTTCTTATCCCCAAGTGTGTAGTTTGTCGAAGAAAAGCGGTTTTGTGATGTATCATTTCCTTCTTTCTCATTGAATGTAACGCTGATAATTGAACGCAACGCTATTGTAAAATTTTAAACTTGTTTTTCTCAAAACTCTGTTTTTCTTACTGCGACCCTTTTCTCGAGAACCCTTACTTTAGTTTTTATTTTAAAATTAGATTTACTTCAGTTTTTATTTTTAAAAATCTAACCGTTTTTGCTGGGGCTTAATACTACCGAAAAGTATAATTTACATTGATTAAATATTTTTAGAGCTCGCAAAACGTTTAAAAAAATTCCGAAAAAAGGAATTTTTTTATTCTGACTCCTATTTTGTCAAAAATCAACTTTTTAAGAGGTCTCTTAACATTGGAAACAAGTTGGAAATTGCTCGTCAAACGTGGCAAATGAGGTGCGTTCGTACTATAACTAGTTTTATAATTATTTTTTGCACCCCATATTGTACTGAATGTATAATTTTTTGCACTTCATAAAGTGCATAGTCTGATACATCATTAAAATGCACTTGCAATAATTTTTCCCATTGGCCGTAATGTAAAGAAAAACTTTTGACTGTCCCTGTAATTAAACTATGCATCCGATTTTCCTAAAATTTGAAATGGCTCGACAAAATTTTGCAACAATTATATCTTTAAAATTTCAGATCATTCGGAAGGCTCTAATATCATTAAAATGCACTTGCAATAATTTTTCCCATTGGCCGTAATGTAAAGAAAAACTTTTGACTGTCCCTGTAATTAAACTATACATCCGATTTTCCTAAAATTTGAAATGGCTCGACAAAATTTTGCAACAATTATATCTTTAAAATTTCAGATCATTCGGAAGGCTCTAATATCATTAAAATGCACTTGCAATAATTTTTCCCATTGGCCGTAATGTAAAGAAAAACTTTTGACTGTCCCTGTAATTAAACTATACATCCGATTTTCATAAAATTTGAAATGGCTCGACAAAATTTTGCAACAATCATATATTTGAAATTTCAGACCATTCGGTTGGGTAGTTTTTGCTCTGTTACATGCGGACAGACGGACAGACGGACAGACGGACGGACAGACGGACGGACTGAACGACGACTATAGGTGCTACGTATTTATATAATTACGAACGCACCTAAAAATGCAAAACCATGACATTTTCAACGTTTAATATCTTAAAATATATATGATTAAAAAACAAAATTTTAATTGAGATGAAAGATACAAGCATGTTCTTTCATTTCATACACTTACAAAATTGCAAGATGCAGAATTAGTATTTACAGGGGGCTCCAAACTGTCAGATATTTTTCAAGCAGAAAATTGGTATGACAGCTTACGCGCATGATTACAAAATAAATTTTGCAACTAGAATGAAATTTCTTGTGCCAAATTATACTTCAGATTTTAATAACTACCCTGAACCTAAATAAATTTGTATTGGAAGCGTTTTTATATTTTTAATACAAAGTTGTATTTATTAAATACAGCATTTCGAAAATTTCAACAGTCTTAATCACATAAAAAAATATTTTTTTAAGAATAAAAATGAAATTTTAGGTTCAGTTTATACAGACTAATATAAAATATATGTTTTAAAAATTTTATGAAAAAACATTCAGAAATTGTTGAGATATCGTGCGCGTTATGCCCAAAAACGTCATTTGGAGCGAAATGACTTCAAAGTTTCGGAAATGCGTTTCAGCTATTGCGCGGGTGTAATTCTAAAAGCCTTAACTTCTGTTCTAATGGAAATTTCAAGGAAATAATTATATCAAAATGTTGAGAAAAGAACACAAAATTTTCGAAAATTCTGAAGCTTTAAGTGTCTTAAGACACCTTAAACTAAATGTTGGTATAAGCTCCCGAAAATTGCATTCTTTTTAATAATGGGGCGACTCAATTTATTTGAGGTGATTGTGACCGGAAAAAAAACGATCACTCATTCGGAAGTTTAACTTTATAACGCGTATCTGCAGTAGCGCAAGACATAATATTCAAAGCAGTCGAACGGTGAGACGTTGGATTGTAAGTTTTAAGGATCAAGAGCAAGACTTCGCTAATAACTTTCGTTACTTTAATGAAATGTATAGGTTAAATATCAGTTATGTACACTAACTGAATTATAAAGTTACAGGATTGTTAGGCTAATGTAATGGCTCGTCATCATCTCAGAGCTGTGTTTAGCTCGACTTTTAGATTACAACTCTACTCATTTAATAATGACTTAATATTTCTACATCTCAATTTAGATAGCGACAATCGCTGAGTTATTTACATTGTTCACAAAGTATATTTGGCTCTTAAGAACTTATGTTGAGTGGGATCCAAACTGCTGACAAGGAAGTTCTCCATAGGGGCATACTCCAAAAAATTTGAAAAAAATATAGAATGTTTTACTCGTGAGGATAGATAAGTTTATTTAAAAAAAAAAAAAAAAAAAAAAAAAAAAAAAAAAAAATCGGCTGAAACTCGATAGAGCGTCCGTAAAATAATAATGAAAATTTCGATATTTGACGATTTATCACCAGTTGGGGATGGAATAAAGTTTGAAAAAATACTTTTTTATGTCGAGTACTCTTTAAGATAAAAATGTTTCATATTCAACTTGTTTAAATAAATAATAAATTTAGTTTTGTCAGTTTTAGTTTGATTTAACTATAGTTTTGTCATATATATATATATATATATATATATATATATATATATATTTATAATAAAAATTAACTATCAAATTTTATGAATTAAAACAAAATTTAAATTAATTAAAATTGTTTCAATCTCAAAATTAAGTCTAATTGAGCACTGTCGATTCAATTTTGTTGCTATGGAAACAACGACTTCTTTCATATTGAAATGAATAACTGGAGCATTCTTCATCTTGCCTTTATTTTAGAATACGCTTAAATGTAGGAAAATATTTCTTATATATGAAATTATTTTTAAAGTAATAAAATTAAACAACAAGTAACATAGATATGTAATAAAACATGTATTTATTAAACTCTCTCATTGTTTAAGTTTAAATTCATTAAATACCATTTACACGCATTCTAAAAATCGATTAACAAGCAATTTTCAGGTGCATTAAAATCGTTTGCTTTTGGCGAGGAAAGGTACTGTTCACCAAATCGCGGGACGCTTCCGTCTTTTCGCGCCAAATACTTGAAAGTATTTTATATTTTTACAGACTTTCTACTGTAATTCCGCCGCTAAATTTGACTGAACCTTTATTACATGCATAAGTAATTTAATTAGTTTTTTTTTTTCAAAATATTCTGAGTATGCCCGATAAGGAGACCTTCTTTGTGAGTTAGATTGCTGCTGTGCGATGTTTATCTTATTGCTGTTGCTATGCATCGTTACTTCCCATCCTGTGCAATACCCACATTCATTTTTTACATAAAAAATTAAAATATATAATAAAAAGTCAATAAATATAATGTAAATGCAAAAATCGAATACAAAATGCACATAAATATAATGCAAATTAATTATAAATCAAGTACTAAAAGTCCGACGTTTCGATTCTTTGTAACCGGACAAAAATCATAAAAAGCACGTACATTTTAGAACAAACAAATATAACCTCCCTTAAAATGAATTTAAAAAAATGCAGGAAATACAGTGGACTCTCGTTAATGCGTCTCCGGTTAACACGTACAACTCCCGTTCGTGCGGATTTCCAAGGGCAGCCATTTTTCGTTCGTACTAACCGAAGCTCGTATTAACCGATGCACTTACAATTAATTGGAATGTGATGGGGGAAATGAAATTATCCACGTTAACCGTAAGTATTCGTTAAGAGGAGACACATTAACGAGAGTCCACTGTATAAACAGCACTCTTTTTACTGAAATATCAAAATTTAGATACTAATTGTTCACAGAGAAACCAAATTTATAAAAAATTATGTTTGCATTATTTTGAGTTGTTATTATTATTAAAGAAAATATTAATAAAGCACCAATTAACAGAACAAAGTTATTTGATATAACAAATACTTTTTAATTAAATGATAGAACTCCGAAAATTCCTTTTAACATTAACTAAAGTTTAGAGAAAGTCGAAAAGTATGTCCCGCGAAATTTTTAATTTGATTCTATAACTAATGGGTTAACGAACGATGAACATAACTCTTACTTTAAAAGTTAAACGAGTTTGCACCATAAACAGATTTTCCTTCATCTAAAATGCATATTTGTTTCAAATATGTATTAAAAGATTTTCCTCTTGCACCACTGCGTTCAGATAACATTAAACGTTTAATCCTGCCTTCAAAATTTATAAGACATTTTTCATTTTTTATGTTCTTCTGTACGTTAGAAACGATAAGTTAAAGTTTTAGTCAATACTTTTCAAGTTGTTCCATGTCACGGTGCACTGGAATCTGTAATTCCATGAAATACCTGATTTTAATGTTTAGTTCGAATAGCTCATTTTTCAGCAATTTTTAACTAGCATACTGTTAAGATTATATCAATAACCAAATTTTGGTTTTAATTTTATTCATTGGAAAAAATGCCTATATCACAAATATCACATGAAGAACATAATAAATATTTCTATGACTATATTTTTGTATTATTTGAAAGGGTGTAGCCGCTTGGGAGGAAAAGTAAAACTGCCTGTCTACGATCAATTCTAGAACGACCGTCGTAAAAGTAAAACTGACAAGGAAGGTCTCCATGCGGGCATATTCAGAAAAATCTGAAAAAAATTACAGAGTGTTCTTCTCATGTGGATGATGTTTATAAAATTTTTTTTGGCGGAACCTCGATAAAACGTTCGTAAAAAATAATGAAAATTTCGTTTATTTGGCGATTTATCGCCGGTTGGCGATGAAATGAAATTTCGAAAAATACTTTTTCATGTCGAATACTCTTTAGATAAAAATGTTTCATATTAAACTTGTGTAAATAAATTTAACGTAAATAACTTTAGTTTTGTCAGGTTTCGCTTGATTTAACTGTAGTTTTGTCATACATATACTTATTTATAATGAAAGTTAACTATCAAATTTTATGAATTAAAACAAAATTTAAATTAATTAAAATTGTTTCAATATCTCAAAATTAAGTCCAACTGAGCCCTGTCGATTCAATTTTGTTGCTATGTAAACGACGAATTCTTTGATATTGAAATTAATAACTGCAAAATGAATCTTGCCTTTATTTTGGAATACGCTTAAATATATGATAGTATTTTTTATATATGAAATTGTTTTTAAAGTAATAAAATTAAATAACAATCAACATAAATATGTAATACGAAAAAATGTATTTATTAAACCCTCAAATATGTTTATGTTTAAATTCATTAAATACTTTTTACACGCATTCTAAAAATCAGTTAGCAAACAATTTTCAGGTGCATTAAAAATCGTTTGCTATTGGCGAGGAAAAGTACTGCTCGCTAAATCGAGTGACGCTTTCGTCTTTTCTCGCCAAATACTCGAAAGAATTTTATTTTTTACAGACTTTCTACTGCAATTCCGACGCTCAATTTGACTGATCCTTTATTACATACATAAATAGTTTAATTGGTATTTCTTCCAAAATATTCAGAGTATGCCCAGTAAGGAGACTTTCCTTGCGAGTTCGTCGCTCGTTCCAGCGTTCAAGCATCGTTTCAGAGTTCGTCGTTCGTTTAAAAGTTCCAGCGTCGTTCCAGAGTTTGTTATTTAACCCTTTATCTACCGACGGTACTTATAAGTATTATTAAAATATCTTGTTATAAAATTCATGCAATGCATAGATTAGTTGTAATACAGTTTAGAATGAGTTATAGGTACGGTCGTGGAAAAAAAAAGTAAACACCCCCTATTAACTCGTCAACAAATTATCGTAGAAGAAAGTTACTGGTACCGAACGATTGGAAATAAAATCTACTTTTAAATGATGCATATAAAATTTACTTAAGGGGGCATCTACATATTAAAATGAACCCAAACTTCATTTTTTTTCAATGGCAATACCAACTTTTGACAGCATAAATAAACTCACACCCTTCAATTAGACCCAAAACAAATTTTTATGCAGTTCGTACCATAAGTTTCCGAGAAATTAATTATTTTAAAACAAGCGTATTTTAAGGGGTGTATCCAAATTGAAATTCGGCATACGATTGTTAACCGAGAGAGTCTCCTTCTTGATCAAGGCACCTTAAGGGCCACTCAAGCAGTCAATGAAGCCTGCTAGATTACAGGAGAGCAGAAGAAATTTCAACTTCTATTATAGACGACCCCTTAAACGATCATTTTGCCGTTTTTTAAGCATAATTTGAAAACTACTTGGAAGAAAAATGTGAAATTTTGGATTTCCATAAAGTAAGACTTAATAAATCTAAATCCGTCAAAAAAATTGTAGCTTGCAATTCATAATTTTTCCGAATATTAATTTCATAATTCATAATTCATATCATAAAATTACAAAAATTGCAAATTCAGCGTATTTACGTTTGGATATATTAATATTATTGCTACACAAAATATTAGCACATTAGGAGCATAATTTCAGGAGATATAAATAAAAATATGAAAATGTAATTTAACATCAGAAGCACTCAATTTTGAATGTTTATAATTCAAAAACGTATCATTCAAATGACCTGAAATTTGGTACCTAGGCATAGTTTGAACCGAAGTTTTGAAATATCTTGTTAAAATTGGGTATTACCATTGAAAATATGAAGTTTGGATTCGTTTTAATATGTAGATGGCTCCCTAAGAAAATTTCATATACAGCATTTAAAAGTTGACTTTATTTCCAATCGTTCGGTACCAGTAACTTTCGTCTACGATAATTTGTTGAGGAGTTAGTAGGTTGTGTTTACTTTTTTTTCCACGACTGTACATTACTTTACCTTATTCCAAAAGCATTATGTGTTACACAAAACAAAAATATTTTTAAAAGGATGATTTATTTTGCCTTTGCATCTTTTCAGCTTTCTTTGCTTTGAGGGGGGGGGGGGAGATTTTTCAATTCGGAAATATTTCTGTATTTACTTTTGTACATTTCCAAATTCTACGAAGTACTAAGAAAAATATTTAAAATGAAAGATTTGAGTGGGGTTATAAATATTTCAAAAAATCCCTATAAATTCAAATTTAATTAATCCTTCTAAATCCTTCAATCCTTCTAAAATTTATTAAATGATTATGTCTTTTAATCTAATAAATCTTTTAATATAGTTTAAACAATTTGCGAAAAATGCTTTAGAAGATAAAATTCTCATGAATTCATAATTCGGTACATAAAAAGTTATCTCAGAATTTGTTATTTGTTCCAGAGTTCGTTGTTCATTCAACAAGTCGTCGTTAGTTCAGGAGTTCGATCGGGGTTCCAGAATTCGTTGTTTGTTCAAGTGTTTGAGCATCATTCCAAAATTCGCCATTTGTTCCAGAATATTTGATTCTGTGGTTAAAGATTTAGTTTTTTCAAGTTATTATTATGCCTTTATGCACTAAGTTGAAAGTCACTCGCGTAAATTGTGCTTTTTTACCGTTTTTAAAATATGCACATAGAAAAAAAAAAGATTCTTGAGATTTATTTTATTTTGACCTTTTTACCCGACTGAAAAGAAGGGTTATGTGTTTCACGCGTATCTGGGTATGTGGATTTCTTTATACCCTCCAAACATCAAAACGCCTGGATGGATTTTAATGAATGAGGTCTCTATCAATTCGTCTTAACAGCCTGATGGTTATAGGATAGGTTTTGTTTTTATAAATCCAAAATGGCGGCCATAAAATACAAAATGGTGGTAGAGACGAAAAAAAATTTTTACGCACCCTATTGAGTGGCATATCATTGGATAGGTCTTTCAAAATGAAGACGATGTTTTATGGACTATTTTACAGTCAGAAGCTCCGTTTAAATATTTCACAAGCTGGAAGTTGTGTAGGTAGGATCTCTAGCTTTACTGCAACTCTAACCATCATCAATATCTATAGACCTCATCAAAACAGTGTTTATAAATAGGAACTAACAATTAAGCGCAACTTAAAAGTCATCAATACAAGTAAATAAAAAAAAATAGGTATGTAAGTAATATAAAAAATAGTTTCACATTGATGAGAAATAATTAATTAGTTCGCTTTTTACGCAGTCGGGATTTTTGATTTTTTAAATTTAATTTGATATCCATTTTTAAATACCGCATTTAAATATCTGCATGCCTTTTAGTCTAATAGACACGAAGAAAAATTACACTGTTTCTATTCTTAAATTTTATAAATCAAATAAACAGTAAAATATTTTACCCGTGTTTGAGAAGTTTTCATCTATAAAAAATCTTCAAAATAGAAATATCGTTTAATATTATTAGCATTTATCGGTAACTTTGATATCTTCAATAATGTTCCCAGGAGCTTAAATTTAGTTAAGCTGCATTTTAGCAAATTTGATAACAAAAGTGAGAAGTGCCTTACAATTAAATCGGCTGACATCTAGTTATGGAGTGGTTCAATGATAGTACTTTTCGGGATACGAAAAGAGCCGTACCTTAAGAAAAAACTGTGGTTCGAGGGTCCTACGTTTCTCACTGACCGAGAGCATCCCAATCACAAAATTCCTACGTCCGTCATTAGAGATGAGTTTACATGTGAAATTAGACATCCAGAACATAATAACTTAACTATACTTACTGTAACTAATCCTAATTTAATAATAATCCTTTTTTTTATGAAAGATGTTCAGAGTCAAGAATTCCCAGAGGAAATAAAATGTTTAATTCGTAAAACAGATGTCTCCGAGTAAAACAAAATAAAATCTTTAAACCTTTTTTTTAAAAAAAAAAAACAGGGAGGGAATAATAAGGGTGAACAGCAGAATAAAGCATGCTAACGTAAGTTTCAACAGTAGATTCTAAATTATTCTGCCCAAGGGTCATAAATTAATTAAGCTACTTTTAGAATCATATCATAAGCGATACTTTCATTTAGGACCTCCTGTTTTGGTATATTATGTTAGGCAAACAATTTGGCCAGTTCAGAGTAAGGCAATGTGTATGAAAGTCGTGACGACTGCATTAAGTGTTTTAGAGTTAAACCCATAGGAGTTGAATAATTAATCAGATATTTAACAAAAGAGAGGGTGACTCCTGACTTCCCATTTAATTGTTCGGGAGTGGATTTTTGTGGCTCATTCCTTGTTAAATATAAACATAAAAATGGGAATTCATCATAAAATTTATGTGTGCATTTTGGTATGCTTAGTCACAAAACCCCTTCACCTTGAAATTGTAACTGATTTGATATCGCAGGCTTTTGTAACGTGCTTAAAAAATTTATGGCTCGCAGATATTTGTGTTCGAAATTATATTCGGAAAACGCCTCAAATTTTATAGGAACGAATAAAGAACTTTTTAAGTTAACTTAGTTTTAAACCAGATGAGGGCCTTGCTAGTTTATATAAAATAAGGGAATTGATTGGATCTTCCTTCCACCAAGAACACCTAATTTTGGTGGCCTCTGGGCATTTAAATATCATTTCAAAAGAGTTTTAGGCAATTTTATGTTGACATATGAAGAATTCCTAAATGTCATCACCCAAATAGAAGATTATTCTGAATTCAAGACCGTTTGTACCTCTGTTATCAGATACTGATTTGTGTGATGTGTTAACCCCTGCCCATTTCTTAATGGGCAGACCCTTAAATGCTGTTGTAGCACCAAATTTAATTGCGGTTAAAGACAATCGGTTATGTAACTGGAAAATACTGACAAAAACAATTTTTTTTTTTTGAAGAAATGAATATTCAGTATCTTAATAATTTGCAACAAAGGTCCAAGTGGATGGTAGAAAAAGATAATGTGAAAGTCAACGAGTTACTGCTTCTTAAGAATGAAAATTTGGCATTAAGTAGAATAACTGAGCTTTATTTTGGTGAAGATAAACGGTCAGAGTTGTTAAAATAAAAACTCAATCTCGAGTTTACAAACGACCCATTTCAAAGATCTGTATTTTACCTATTAATGTGTAGCTTATATTAGTACTTTTTTTTATATGTAATATAATATTATCAATGCATTGTGCTCATTTAATATTTACATTAGAAATGACTGTATAGTTTAATGATAGAATATAACCATTGCAACGTGGGGTGGAACGTTCCGTGGGGCGGCGCAATTTCTTATGCTATTTCATCTTATATTTTCCAAAATCTTTTCACATGACATGCCTGGATGTGCGTTGAGCAGTTAAGTAACCAGTGAGACACGAGTAGAATATCTTATGAATGAAATGTCGAAATTCTGGATCTTTTTATAGGTAAAATCCAGAGAAGAACCGTACCATGATCGACGTCGACCTTGGGCGAAGCCGAGCCGAAACAGGCGGACAAACCTGCCGCCGGACGTCAGGGACACCGCCCAGGAAACAGCGAAGGAACAAGATACCACTCGCTAACGTCCAGTAGTGGTCCACTACAAGAATCGACCACAAGCACACATCACAATTGTATACAATGACAGGCATGGCCAACACCCATACCACAAAGTATAGTATGCTTTCAGGAAGTATTATGAAAAGTGGTTCAAATTCTTATTATACACAACAAAAATAATCTGCACGGTCACCCCGCCTGAAGCACACCGCGACGGTGACCTCGGACTACTCGTGTAGCAACAGCAACCAAGGAGACGCAGCGTCTCTTGGTCGACTCTTCTCCCGGTCATCTTCTACAATCAAGTGGCCGAGTCAGGATCACAGAATAGGATGGTCACTCCCTTCGGTGAGTAGTTGCATTCGAAAATAAATACACAAGAAAGTCATTTGTGCTCAGCTCGTCCGAAACACGTAAACGACGGCATCGGACTACTCGTGTAGTACACAACAGGTGGCAAAAGGTAAAAAAAAAGGTTGGTGCTTCTTAAAAGTATAAAAATGGAGCTAAAATATCAAACATAATTTCGGTTACTTACATCATTGCGATGATGGTACGATCAGTTCGAAGTAAATTCATATTTGGCACCACTTCAAGTCCGGAATGAGCTATTCTCCTGGAATGAAAAAAAATATAATGATTATTTTCAAAAAATATTTAATTAATTATTATTTTGAATTTGTTCAAAATTTTATAAAAGACGGATGGATTCTAAAATGAGTTATGAAAACCAATACGCACATTAGTTTACATAATATTTTCCTTTAAATTCTTCCCAGCAAAGAAAGAAACAGTGGGCCATCAACTGGAAAAAAGATGGCAGTCAGAACTGCCATCATCGGTAAAGTGTAATGGTGGCATTACTTAAACCAGTACAAAAGTATCCATGCAGAATGTAACTGGCCCATCCGTGATGGCCAACAGCAGGCCAGCATTGGTATGCCATCACATTACTTCAATCCGGCACTTTTCCTGCAGTGCTAGCACCTATCCTACTGCCATTCCTTTGCTGGGACAGCGCTTTCCCTTACAATTTTTTACTTTCTTCTATGTATCTTTACAAGAAGAAAGTATTGGATTCGTGAAAAATTTCGACTTCCGGTTTTCGACGGATTTATACGTTTTAGAATGCCCAGATCACGATTTGATGGTTTTTAGAAAATGTCTGTCTGTGAGTCTGTCTATCACTCTGTCACTCTCTCAGTCTGTATGTGACAAAAATTTTGTGGGCGCTCTATCTCAAGAACTAATGCACGAAATTTCACAAAACTGTATATTTAGTTAGACCTTCATATAAACTGGACTTGATTAGTTTTTGGTGAAAACCGCCCAATAGGTGGCGCTGCTATGCGGCATTTTTCACGATTTCTGAAATAGCTATATCTCAAGAACTACTGCACGGATCTTTATAAAACTTCAGATTTAGTTAGTCCAGGACGTAGTTTGGTGCTGATTAGTTTTTTGTGAAAATCGCCCAACAGGTGGCGCTGCTATGCTGCATTATTCATGATTATTGCAATAGCTCTAACTCAAGAAAAAATGCCCGAATTTTCATCAAACATCAGATTCAGTTAGTCGCTGATATAAATTAGAGCTGTTTCATTTTTGGTGTAAATCTCCCAATAGGTGGCGCTGCTGTGCTGCATTTTTCACGATTCCCGCAAGAGAAGTATCTCAAGAACTATTGCACGGATTTTCATCAAACTTCAGATTTAATAACTTTTAGTCCTTGACATGAATTGACGTATAAATTAGTTCTGTTTAATTTTTGGTGTAAATCGCTCAACAGGTGGCAGTGCTATGGTAATTTTTTCAGAAATTCCGCTAGAGCTCTATCTCAAGAACTAATGCACGAATTTTCATCCAACTTCAAATTCAGATTACTTTGATAAGAATTGGTGCTAAATCGTTATTATTTCTTGTACTATTTAAATGATTTAATTGACGTGATTTACATAGAAGAAAGTTTTGTGATGGCCACACCATACTAGTTTTTATAGAATTCTATTAAAAAAAATTATAGAAAAAGTATTATAGAATTATGGTCCGTTTTCCTGTAAGCTAGTTTCACCAAAACCTATAGAAATATCTGTAGAAGTGTCTATAATAGCAATATTTCAACTTGCAGCGGTTTCCATGTGGTCACCCTCCCAAGTACTAACCGCGCTCGGTGCTGTTTGGTTTCCGTGATCGGACATGAACGAGTACATTCACCGTATTCTACGACCGCTCGTAGTTTTGAAGCTCTCATTACACTTTTTAAGTTTGTTTCTTTTGGGATTTGCGTTCCCAATCATTAAACGTGTATAGAAATTATTGTATAGAAATCCTGTATATTTTATACGCTGATTAATACTCAACTGCGTAAATTATGAAAACGGAAATCCGAAAAAAACCGAAAACCGAAAAAAAATTTCTAACGAATCTTCAAAACTCTGGAAACAGTATTCTAAGAAAGGCGATTCTATAGAGCTTGTAAAGAATTCTATAGAGTTCTATTCAGCTCTATGAACTATTTTCATAAAGTTTTAATCAAGCACCATCAGTTATCCTGCAGTGTTTATACAGTGGTAACCATCAGACAGCTTTTTTTTTTTACTACGAGCAGACATCCACCCAGCAGTGTTTATAAAGCGGTAGGCCATCATCTAGTGTATGTGCTGCTGGATTGCGATGAATTCCGAAATACCCAATATCTTCGATATTCGCAACGCCACTTAGCATAAGGGTTCCCAGCAAAAATACTGCGAAAGTTCGCGCACTTCCATGGTGTGGTGGGCCAATGCATGAGATAAAATGGAGGCCGATCAGAATTTTATCTGATGATTTCCAACAGCAAAGTTGACTGAAGCTGTCCAGCAGTGGTCAGGCAGAGGTAGCCCATTAGCCAGTACTTCTCCATCATTGCCAGCACCTATCTTGCTGCTGGCCAGCAATTTCTTTTTTGCTGAGTTGTAACCGTCGTAGAATCTATACACCTTTCAGAAATATATTAGTAAAAAATCATTAAAGATGGATATTATATAAGCAATAATTGAGGTTGTAAAACTCAATGCACTCAGAAAATTCCCCTATAAACTCCATAAAATGAGAAGACACAGAGCATTAAAGAGCAGTTTGAGAAAACTTCCTTCAGAGACATGACGAGCTGACACTTTAAGAGTTAGAGCGACTGAAAAGAAGTACAAGGAAATTGGTTTAAAACAGTTAAATGATCTAAAACATAATATTTCTTTAATTTAGAGAATTTTCTAGAAAATCTCGTTAATTTTTCTCTCATTTTACCTGTATAGATTATTTCGCATTAATATTATTTTAAATTAATTTTGATTTAATTTTTTAAAATTTTTATATTTTTAAGATTAAAAAATGCATACATATTTTGAGATAAAACAAATCTGAAAGACAAATATCGCCTTTTTAGTAAAAAAAAGTTTTACATATTGATAAAAGTTTGTAACTAATGATTCTGTCTCACTACCGCCAAACATGTATGTATTATGAAACATACTTTACTTTTATGTATGTTAATTTTTTTTTTTATTTGAGTTCCATATGAATAAAACATCATGCTTAATGGTGCTTCATTCGTAATGTTTTTCTTTTTCCTACTGTCTTTTCCTTCAATAAATAACAAGTTATCAAGTACTAGTCTTTGAAAGTCCGAGTCAAAGAAGTATTTAGATATTTGCCATGAGGTAATAAAAACATGAAAGAGAATAAAAATGAATGAATACGGCAGACTTAAAGATTTGTTCGCATGTTGTTAATGCCGCTTTTAAAACATTCTTTTAATGTTATGATAATTTATAAAAAAAACTTTGAGGTTCTTTCTGAGATTTTTAAACATAGTTAAATAATAGAAATATTTTATGCAAAAAAAAAAACTTTATGGTGCCGCTTATTAAATCGGTTTTTTTAATTTGCTTTTATAGATTCATAAAATGCAGCTAGATAGTACCCGTCAAGATTTGACAGAAAATAACTTGAATATTTCTTCAGAAAAACTCTTGAATTTTTAATTAGTTGCTTTAAAACTAATTATTGAAATCGTGACGAATTTCTATATTGCATAAGTGATTCCTCTTTCTTTAAGGCGATAGATGGTGCTGTCAGTCTAACCTATTCAATTAAGTGAAAGAATTTTAAGTTTGTAATTTACGACCAATTTTGCTTGCATTTCATCAGAAATTTACCTAAAAATACTGGGTTGAGCATTTATTTTTGCTTACCACGATCTCATTAAAAATAATAATAATAATATTTATTTTTATTTATTTATTTATTTTAACTACACGAACTTTAAAAGCTGCCATATATTTTATTTTTATCAGTCTCATTCGCTAAAAGCCTAAATTTGAAACTTGATGCAGATAACGATTTATGCTATACATTTTTTATTACTTCAATTTTATTTTAAATTTTTATGCATTTTTTAAATATCAAAACATGGATATCAAGTTCTTTTATAATTCTTACGTGAATATTTCTCTTTCCTTCCGTTTTATATATTACTTTTTACGGAAAAGAATGGCAAACTTTTCCTTCTGACACACACATATACATATTCTTGATAATGGCCAGAAAATATAGCAAAAGTTGTAGATGCTTCAAATTATTTAATTGACATTTACCTGCAAAATATTTTAGCTTAAATATTTTAAATATACAATTAATATATTTTTTAAATATTGTAGAGTGTTACATTTTATTTAATTATAAAGCATCCAAATAATAAAAATAATAAACTTAAAATTATATAATTACTCCTCCTAATAAAATAAGTCATTATTGAAATGAATTATCGCCAAAAATATTAAAGAAATCATTTTCCCAGGCGTTGGTTTCGAATCTGCGTCCTCTACAAAAAATCAGAGCTTTAAACTGCTGCTTTATACCGCTGTGCCAACAAGAACCCGTTCTTTGTTCCTCTAAATTGAAGAGGTTCGAAAAAAAGTTGACGCACGGGCAAATGTGTCGATTTCGATCTACTTAAATTTTTACCTTTTGCGTTTTAATATAATATTATTATTAGTGGGGAGAAAAAAAAACATTTTGTTTGCCGCTTAGAGAAGGTTTAAATGTAAAAGATAACCCGCCACTTTTCTCTGTGAAAATTTCCAATCTTTGAAAAAGAGCGCACCTGTGGAATAAATTTCATATATTTGTACTGAATGATAGTTTTATATACGACACTATTTTATTACCTTTCTTTTCATAATTTAATAAAACTTATCTCTAAATGAAGAAGTAGTATATTCATTTAATTATTCATTCTTATTTACTAATCCTTTACATTGTATTCAAATTATTAAACCTATTACAAAGTTTCCAGTAGGCAAATTCTATGCTGGCGTTTCCCACGAGTTTCCAGAAGGCACATTTTGTGAAAAGGGTGTACATAATTTTTCATTACTACATTTTATATAGTCATTAACTTTTTCGTAGCTATATTAAAGCAGTCATATGATTTAAATTCAAATTTCTAACAAAATTTCATTTCTTATTTAACTTAAATAAATCACTGAACGTTAATCTAGGTTTTAAATTTATATTATTTCAATTTACTTGATAAATAGGAGCAAAATAAGTATTTTTTGATGAGACATATCAGTATTAGAAATACCATGAAAATTCTTAATAACCACTTCATAATACATGACATTTTTACATATTGATAAAAGTATGTAACTAATGATTCTGTCTTACTACCGTTAAAAATCTACGCATTACGAAGCATACTTTACTTTTGTTTATGGTAAAAATTTTGTCTTTTTATTTGGTTTTCATATGAATAAAACATAAGGTTTAATGGTTCATCATTCTTAATGTTTTTCCTTTTACTACTGTCTATTTCCTCTATAAGTAAAAAGTTATAAATTACGTGATTACGTGTCATTGGACAAGGAAGTCTCTAGGAATTTGTCATGAGGTAAAAAGTATATTAAAGAAATAGCGAAAAAATAAAAATAAGTAAACAAATACGGTAGACTTAAAAAAAAAAAAGTTAATGCAGCTTTAAAAACATTAGTTTAATACCATGTTAATTTATAAAAACTTTCAGCTTTTTTCTTAGTTTTTTAAACATATAATTAAAATATTTTTATGAATCCACTGTAATCCACTGTAAACTGGTGTTAACGTAATATATTTTTTAAATATTTACTGTAAAAGATTTACAAAATGTAATTATTAGTTAAAAAAAAATTCTTACCGATTACATGAGGTTTAAATGTAAATGATATACCCTACTTTTCTCTGCGAAAATTTTCCATCTTTGAAAATGTGCCAACCTGTGATGTAATTTTTATATTTTTTTTAAAATTCGACGCCTGAAGAATAGTTTTTATTATGGCGCTATTTAATTACCTTTATTTTCGCAAATTAATAAAACTAAATTTTAAATTAAGCAGAAATATATTCATTTAAATAGCAGGCTATGTCCGCTACGCTAGTCTGTTTATCCAAACAAACCTTGAATAATAATAAAAGAAAAAAAAAATGTATAAATGAATTTGACATTGTGATTTAAAGCAATATAGAACCTTATCTGGAAAATCCTTTCGCACTGCGAAAAACGATATGAATGCCATTGTGCTATTATATTTTCTAATGTGCAGACAGATTTTCAGCTATTAAGGTCTTAAAACTTTTTGTTGGTCAATCATAGTAGGATTTGGTAAGGAATGATAGTACAATATGCAATATAATAAAATAAACCTTGAAAAATTATTTAACTAAAATGCAAACAAACAAACTGAAAAAATCCATCCAGTAAAACTTTTTTTAAAGACTGATCTTTCATATTGGGGTCCATCTGATTATTAAACTTTCCCCCATAATTCTATAAATAAGCAACGTAGAATGTTATGCAATAAACTAAAACCTCCCCAAACATTGTTTAATCAACAAAGCAAGTATTATCAATATCCGCCATTTAGAACTTTTTGAAAAGTCTAATCTTTCATAATCGGTTTCACAATATTATGGAACTTTCCGCCTTTACTTTATGACAAAGCTACATAGAACAATATGCAAAATAATAAAACCATATCTGAATAGATATGTAACTAACAATGGAATTCCTATCAAAATCCGTTCTGTAGAATTTTTTTTAAAGTCTAAACTTTCATAATCCGGTTCAACTGATTATAGAAATTTCCACCACATCTCTATTATTAGGCAATGCAGAAGGGTATAGTATATACTAAAACTCTGAGTAAAAAATTATCTAACTAACAGTGCAAATTCAATCGAAATCCAATCGGCTGAATCTTTTAAAAAGGCTAATCTTTCATAATCGAGTTCGTATGATTACATAACTTTAAAACATAATTATATGTATAAGCAACGTGCAACAATATGTTATATGCTAAGATCTTCCCTGAAAAATTATCCAACTATCATTTCGATTCTCATCAAAATCCAGTCAGGTGAGCTCTAGTTATATGCAGCCGGGACGAATTTCCCATTTACATTTTATTCTCGTATATATAGTAGAAGCAGAAATAGATAGATCGATAAGAATATTGATTCTTAAAATTTATAAAACTGTAAGTTATTTCTCGTTGTCTCTGCTGAATAATTTTAAAGACTTTTCAATCGGCGAGTATTGAGATTTACGATCATGTTTACAACAAATGTATTTCATTTTGTACCAAAACATTCTCGATAAAATGAGCCAATTTGGTGTTTGTTCTGATATTATAAAATGTTTTTTGTTTGAAAATCGCCATTTAAACTACGCACATGAAATTCTAAGTGTCTCTTAGCATTGCAGTAAACATCAGCGAAAAATGAAGTTATAACTTAATTTTACTTACTATTAAAAATACTTTCAATTAGAAAAAAATAGTAAATTAATATTTTTTGCATGGTTACGATTACATAATAATTAAAGCCAAAAGAAATTCGCGTTCAATAATTCGCGTTCAATAAACATCAAGCCACATAGTTTGGCACTGTTTGCAAAAAAAATTTGGTACTTTCCCAATATAGGCGCCTTGGCGTTTCATTAAAAAGCTTGGCGCAATTCGGGCATCAGAAAGTGAGATTTGTTGCCAATTGATATTAACAGTTAAGAAAACAAATTTGATGAAATTTTTTGTTTGTTTATATATGTATATTATCTGGGAGCACGGCAGTGCGTCCGCCAAGTTCGCACAAGCCGTAATCTACCTTTTCCTGAACCATTTTAGCATACTTTTCACCCCTTCATAATGTCGTTTTAGGGAGAGATGTAGAAATTTTTCTTTTATACACATATTCATATGATCAAACTGAACTAAGGTTCCACGATTTCATGTTTCTATATTTAGTAGTTTTCGAAATATTAAATCCGAAAAAGCGCTTTTTTGTCACTGACTCACTTCGCATCATCAAATAACTAATGTACTTCTAAAAGTCGTAGAATCTTGAAATTTCACAAGCAAGTCGGGTTTGTAGCACAATTAACCAGAAAAATCTGAAAACACAGAATTTCCGCCTCTAAACCCTTCAAACAGGGGGTGTTGATTTGGCCGTAAACAGTTCCTTAACACATTCAATTGTGCCAATGTTGGTCACCAACACTCGATTACAGAGTTTTGAAGGGGTCACGTAATTTCAAGCAGAATAAAATTTTATGTATATGCTTTTCCAAAGATGTTTGTTAAATAGAAAAATGAATATACCTAAAAATTTTAATCAGTACAGGTTATGATATATTTGCGATATTAAAACAACAAAACATTGAACAAAATATAACCGCAATTCGGTACGTTTACGATATAATAGCCTTGGCGAAATAGCGAAAATAGCCTTGACGACAAAATAAATTTGATAATAACGTATTTTCTGGCAACCTATTTACTGTGTCATATACACAAGCAATTTTTTCAATATGTATACAATTTATTTAATCTAAGGAACCCGTTTATTTATTCTTATATACCAATATAAATAATTTGTATATAAAAAAATATTTTATACATGTATAAATAAAATGTTTACATGTATATATAGATACATATGTAAATAGCATAAAAGTTCATCAGATTTGTTTTCGTAGTTGTTTATATCATTTGGCAACATATCTTAGTTTCTGAAGTCCGAATTGCGCCAAGATTTTTTTTAAATGCCAAGTTCCCTATAGTGGAAAAATATCCTAATTCCATGTGAAAGTTTAAAAATCTCCTTTTAATTAAATGAAATGTGTAACTAATAAACTGTCTTTAACGATGTGCGACAGATGCGGCGTCCGAAGTCCGCTGCTAATGTTATTATATTGTATTATTAGCCTACTCATTGTTAATTTATTGTTAATTTTAAACCTGTAAAAGAAAGATTATTGTTATAGATAAGATATGTTGGTCGCCAAAACCGATTACAGAAAATTAGCCTGAGTTATAAAGGTGTTACATGATTTCAAGCTGAATGAATTTTTATATGCTTTTACAAAAATCTTAATAAGGCAAATCTTTCAGTTTATCTGTCCATCTTTCTATCTTTTACTTCGTTAAAACAAATTTTATTAAAGACCGGAAGGCGTCTGCACAGATCATCACCCCATCGAGTTGACTGCTGAAAATTTAGGATTAGTTAAAAATTGATTAGCGTATTAAAATGTAACTCGCCTCCCAAGCCATATCTTTGTGGAAACCATCTACAGACCCGATTTTACCAGTTAATTGATGGATTTTGCATTGTGTTTTCCTGCACCCATTCCTTCATGTTTCCATACTTTTGGATGCAGGAAAATGCAATAGTAAACCTATCAGTCAACCACTAAAACTAGGTCTTCAGGTGGTTTCTACTTTCTACCAAGATATGACTTAACAGGCCAGTTGCATTTTAATATGCTAATCTAGTTTTAACTAATCCTAAAATTTCAAGTGTAAACTCGATGAGGTTATGGTGTGTGCAGACGCCTCCCGGCCTGATGTAAATGTCGGAATCAATCTCAATAGCACTCTGATCAATCTGGCAAATATCCATACTATTTATGGAACACTATTCCGTTAAGTGCGCTTTAGTGATGTTATGAACTTTATGCATATGCATCATACATATTATACATATGCATATAATACGTAATACATTTGCATCATACATATTATAAGTATGTGTATAATACATAATACATATGCAAATATGCATCATTATGATGTCAGAATAAAGAAAACATTTTTGTCGCCAAATTTGAGAATTGACATGATATATTACCAAGTTTGGCGACACTTCGCTAAATGTCGCCAAGCTTTGCGAGTATTTGACGCTAGTGGCTATTTTTCAATGAGTTAATTATTAATGCAAGCCATCTATTTTTATTTTTCCGCATATCATCTGAAAAGTTAAATGATATAACGTATTAATATTTCCAAAGTGCTAATAGTTTCGTCACTGCCCAAAACCTCTGCTATTGTTATTATATTGTACTGTTATTACACTTACTGTGACTATGTTGTTAATCTTTACTCTTCTAAAACTTCTGTATTATATAAAGAGAATTTACGGCAACTATTAAAGCACCGAAACTGCCAGTTCTCCGTAATGATTATTATAATTCTGTAATATGTAACCTGTTAATCGGTATGTATGTTAGAATGAATCTTCCATAATCCGGTTCTTCGCATTTTAGTTTTCAGGTTTCGAATAAAATTAGCTAAAATCTTAAAACCATGGCACATTATTGGCTAATTCTTCAGCACGATCAGATGAGAAGAATGATAGATTTTCAAATGGATCATGGCAGTGAGCCCGTAGACCTTCTATTCTTCCGTAATCGAGTCTATTGAAAAGGTTAACGTGAAACAAAAAGATATTAGCATCGATATGGTTTAATGTAAATGCAGATATTGTCAAAGGATTTCATAAGAACCATTTCACTTGTACCCAATCGTATCAGTTAAAATACATCAATTGGCAGTGATCCCAACTAGAAAAGATTTCTTAATAGGATTAAAAATTTCCGCATTAGATAACGAATCGTAACTGATAAGAAAACATGCACAAGTGAGTTAAGAGATATTTGTCACGAAAGATGAAATACATAACAGCACAAAATACAGTGAAACTCGTTTAAGATACGCTCGCTTAAGATACGATCCCGCTTATGATACGAATTGTCTTCGATCCCTTGAAAAATGCCTATTAAACGTGTGTAAAATTACCCGCTTAATATACGTACGCATAAGATACGATCCCGCTTAATATACGAAGAAAATGTGTCCCTTGATGACAAAAAACCCGCTTAATATACGAAATGGTGCTTATGTAATCCGTTTATCACGTGTCTTTAGGGCAGAATAAGTAAAAAGAGCAACGGAATTGCGCTATTGAAAAAGTACTCAAGATGCGATATTTACAATGTCGAAGAGATGGGGCTTTTTTATTAAATTAATGCCTGATAAAACAATGGCTTTTAAGGGTGAGAAATATTCTGGAGGCAAACTGAGCAAAGAGCGTATCACTGTTTTCGTTAGATCAAATATGAGCGGGATGGATAAATTAAAACTCCTCGTCATCGGCAAGGCGCGGAAGCCTCGCTGCTTTAAAAATACTAGAAATCTGTTCTACAATTATAAAAGTCAAGCCAAAACATGGATGACAAGACAAGCGATATATTCGATAAGTGGATTCTCAAGTTCAATGAACGAATGAAAAAAAGAGTCCAGGAAAGTACTGTGTCATGCCGAAAACTGTCCCACCCATCCCAAGGATATCCTTGGTTTACAAAACATGGAACTAGTCTTTTTACCACCCAATGCGACTAGCGTGGTTCAACTGATGTATCAGGGCATGATTCATGTTCTCAAAATGAAATACCAAGCCTTATGAAATACAAAAATCGTGTCGTTGTACGTCATCTATTTACCTCTTGCACGCATGCACTTCTTGAGTGCGTCGTGGAAGACGTAACATGAACCACAATTGAGAACTGCTTCTGTAAAGCCTTTGACGCCGATGGCACTTTGCAAAACGCTGAAATCCCAGACGAGGAGTACCATCAAGAAGAATGCAAATATTAGGACTCATTTGTCAAAACTGACGATCAGGTTGTAGCAAATGAAGTTCGTTCTATCGCGGATATAATCGCGGACGTCAAAAGGTCCGATGAACCTTTTATAGGCCTTCAGAAGAATCAAAAGACAACGCGGATGAAGAAACTGATGTACCATCCATACCATCATTCGCATCTGTAATGATCTCGTTCAGCTTGCTTCAACAGTACGCCATCAACTTATACTGTACAACCAATACGAATCTATTTATGATGGATGCTGGTCCCTCCGTCGAAGATTTTTTCTACCACATCAACATGGCAGAAAACTTCGTGATAAAATCTCGCCCTACGTTGCACCAAATCAAGGTAAACGACTGTTTTTCAACAAACTAAAACTATTTCACTTACTTTAATTTTGATAATGTATCAAATAATTATTGTTCCTTGCATACATTTAGTTTGTCTCTAAAAATAATTATGAAAATTTATTATTTTTCCTCTTTAAATATGTAGTCTATTTTGGCTTCTGTTATCTAAACATTAACAAACATTTTGTTTTATGGTCCTTTTTACTTTCTTCTATCTTTACAAGAAGAAAGTATTGGACTCGTGAAAAATTTCGACTTTCGGTTTTCGACGGATTTATACGTTTTAGAATGCCCAGAACACGATTTGATGGTTTTTAGAAAATGTCTGTCTGTGAGTCTGTCTGTCACTCTGTCACTCTGTCTGTGAGTCTGTGACAAAAATTTTGTGGGCGCTCTATCTCAAGAACTAATGCACGGAATTTCACAAAACTTCATATTTAGTTAGACCTCGATATAAACTGGACCTGATTAGTTTTTGGTGAAAATCGCCCAACAGGTGGCGCTGCTATGCGGCATTTTTCACGATTTCTGCAATAGCTATATCTCAAGAACTACTGCACGGATTTTCATAAAACTTCAGATTCACTTAGTCCAAGATATAGTTTGGTGCTGATTACTTTTTTGTGAAAATCGCCCAACAGGTGACGCTGGTATGCTGCATTATTCATAATTATCGCAATAGCTCTAACTCAAGAAAAAATGCACGAATTTTCATCAATCTTCAGATTCAGTTAGTCCCTAATATAAATTAGTGCTGTTTAATTTTTGGTGCAAATCGCCCAGCAGGTGGCGCTGCTGTGCTGCTTTTTTCACGAATTCCACAAGAGCTGTATCTCAAGAACTATTGCACGGATTTTCATCAAACTTCAGATTTAGTTAGCCCTTGACATGAATTGACGTATAAATTAGTGCTGTTTAATTTTTGGTGTAAATCGCTCAACAGGTGGCGCTGCTATGCTGTGTTTTTTGCGATTTCCGCAATAGCTTTATCTCAAGAACTAATGCTTGGATTTACAAAAAAATTTCAGATTCAGGTATACCTTGATATCGTTTAGTGCTGTTTACTTTTGGTGTAAATCGTTGAACAGGTGGCGCTGCTATACTACATTTTTTCAGAATTTCCGCTATAGCTCTATCTCAAGAACTAATACACGAATTTTCATCCAACTTCAAATACAGATATACTTTCATATGAATTGGTGCTAAATCGTTGTTATTTCTTGTACTATTTAAATGATTTAATTGCCGTGATTTATATAGAAGAAAGTTTTGTGATGGCCACAACATACTAGTTTAATTTGGCAGAGAGTATTGCATAAAGGCATTTTAATTTTGTTATTGTACAAACGACTCAATAAAATTTTGGAGAAAAATAAAGTTATTCTTTATTTCAAAATCTTAAACTCAAATTTTCTAGAATATTTAAAACTTGTTAGAAATGTTTAAAATAAGAGTTATAAATTGCTAAAATACGTTCATAACAATGTACACTGACTTTATATGCATTATTACTCGAGAATCTATGGAATCCGGATAAGATACGATCCCGCTTAAGATACGAAATGCTCTCGGTCCCTTGATTCGTATCTTAAACGAGTTTCACTGTATATGATGTGCTTCCATGATCGTAAAGAGTTCTTGCTATCTCTATCAAAAGCTTCCGACTTGGCGAAAGAATGGGCAGTTAAATTAAATTATGAATAACAGTAACATGATGCAACGTTTAACATGCAATTAATAGAGTAAATACTGCTTGCTATAGGCGGCTAGTACTTTAATTTAAAATGAAATAAAGTATAAATTTGTAAAGCTCAATAAAATAAATTTAGGTATTTTTACGTTAGCCGGGCACAAGTGGCAAATCGCCAAATACTGCTTCCAACTCCATTAATCATATTGCATTCATTTCATTTAAAAATATGTACTTTTCAGTCATCTTATTCAAAATAGATGCATTTCCCTCATTTTATTTAATAGAATATTTAACATAGAAATAAATAAATGAATAAATAAGAAATAATAACATAAACCAAAATATTTAATTGGAAAATCAAAGCATTATTTCTAATTTTTCACATGTGAAAAATGAAAACTGCTATTGCCGAAAAAACAAAATGCTAATGAGGAGATTTGCTCCCGTCTAACATAAAAGTACCGAAATTTAAGTTTTTTTTTATATTAATATTGTTTAGAAAATCAAACTTGAAAAAACATACAAAAAGTAGTGATATCCCAACAAAAAGTTTTCGGTAAAAAAAAAAGCACCAAGTTCTCCTTGATGTTTCGGCCAGAAAAAGTAGTGATATCTGAAGTTCGCACAAGTTAAAAGCCAAACATCCCAAATCTTTCATTGAAAATGGCTTCCTGCGACTTGGCCGTTAATGCCTTCGAGAGGATTTTTTGAAATTTTAAATTTATGTACAAATGAGCTACATGCGAACAACATTTTTTGATTATTTTAGGCATTTTGTGGCACAAAGTACAGAAATAAAATACACATTTAAAAAATGCATTTAAAGCACTTCAGTCTATTTACATGCTTAGAAGTTAAAAATAACAAAACACTTGTATTCAGAAGATAATATCCGTAATTGCTAAAACATAATTAGTATCAGCTTTTAACAGTTTATAAATCGAATACCTCTTAATGTCTGCAAACAAACTATAAAATAAAATCTCTTTCGTCAATGCACAAGATTTCAATATTATACAATAAAATATAATTAAGATATTGTGAGATTTGAAGTGAGTAAATTTTGTTTTATTTCTTGGGTTTTATGTTAATGAGTTTAGCTTTAGATCGTACAAAATGGCAATTAAACCACAAGTGGACTAAATGATCTATAATTAAAAATAATGTTTGTTGTAACTGAATGGTACTTATCAGAAATCTTTTACTTATAATGTCTTTATGTGAATTTGCCTCTTTGCATTTTAATATTACTTTTAATATTTAAATAATTCATAAATGCGTAATTTCTAATCATTAATTTTCAAATGCTGTAGAAGGCATTAACGGCCAAGTCGCAGGAAGCCATTTTCAATGAAAGATTTGGGATGTTTGGCTTTTAACTTCTGCGAACTTCAGATATCACTACTTTTTTCTGGCCGAAACATTAAGGAGAACTTGGTCCTTTTTTTTTTTACCGAAAACTTTTTGTTGGGATTAATGTTTTTTATATAGAAATTACTTCTGTTTCTATATAAAATTAGACAAATAGCATTTTTATGTTGAATATCTAATTTAAATTTAAATTTCTTAAGATTTTCATTTCTTATTTATTTTGAATAGATTATTTTCTGTTAATCTCGATTTAGTTAGATGATTTAAATTTAAATTTCTTATAAATTTCATTTCTTATTTAATTTGAATGGATTATTTTATGTCAATCTCGGTTTTAAATTTATTGCGCTTTAAATTTTTGACCAACTACATAAAATAAACTAGTTAGATGTGGCAATCCCAAAACTTTCTTCGAACTCATACATGTTAATATTTCCTGAAAAATGAAGCATATCAGTGCTATCGGTTAGGTGATTTACACCAAAATCTAATCAATAATATCTGATGCCAAGTTGTAGCTGAACCTGAAGTTTGACGAAAATCCGTGCTTTAGATTTTGAGGTAGAACTATTGCGGAAATCATAAAAAAATCTACATAGCACATATTTGTCGATTTGCTCTAAAAACTAATCAGGACCAATTTATATCAGAGACTAACAGAATCTGAAGTTCGATGAAAATTCATGCATTAGTCCTTGAGATACAATTATTGCGGAAATCGAAATAAATTCAGCCTAGCAGGGCCACCTTTTGGTCGATTTACACTAAAACCTAAACAGCACTAATTTATATCAAGGACTAACTGAATCTGAAGTTTGATGAAAATTCGTGCATTAGTTCTAGAGATAGAGATATTGCGATAATCATGAATAATGCCGCATAGCAGCGCCACCTATTGGGCGATTTACACTAAAAAGTAATCAGCACCAAACTATATCAAGGACTAACGGAATCTGAAGTTTTATAAAAAAATCCGTGCATTAGTTCTTGAAATATAGCTATTGCGGAAATCGTGAAAAATGCTGCATAGCAGCTCCATCTGCCGGTCGATTTACACTAAAAAGTAATCAGCACCAATTTATATTAGGTACTAACTGAATCTAAAGTTTTATTAAATTCCGTTCATTAGTTCTTGAGAAACACACATACATACAGACAGAGAGACAGACAGATTCACAGACAGACGGACAGACATGCAAACTCATAGACAGACATTTTGTAAAAACATGTTTTTCGGGCTCTCTGACACCTAAAACGTGTAAATTCGTCAGAAACCAGAATTCGAAAATTTTCATGAGTCCAATACTTTCTTCTTGCAAAGTTAGAAGAAAGTAAAAATATTTTGAGACAATCAAATTTGCAGGACTAATTTCGCCATACATAGTACATGGAAGTTTTACATATTGGTAAAAGTGCGTAACTAATGGTTCTGTCTTAAAACAGATAAAAACGTATTCATTATGAAGCATACTTCAGTTTTATTTAAGGTAAAAATTTTATTTTTATTTCGCTTCCATATGAATAAAACGTTATTCCTAATGATGTTTCATTTTTAATGTAGTATTTCTTTTCCTACCGTCTATTCCCTCAATAAATGACAAGTTATCGAATACGAGTCATTGAACAAAGATTTCTCTAGATATGTCATGAGAAAAAAATATGTGAAGGAGAAAGGGAAAAAAAGAAAAAAATACTGTAGTCTTAAAGATTTGTTTGCATGTTGTTGATGCGGCTTTCAATAAAAAAAAAAATTTAATATTAGGCGAACGTAAAAAAATTTTCGGCTTCTCTCAGATGTTTAAACGAAATTAAATAGTTGAAATATTTTTATGGGAAAAACCTTGAAAGTTTAAGTATATAAACATTAAAGTAATAAAATTTTTGTATATATACTTTTATAGAATTACATAATGCAATTATTAGTAAGAAAATGAATTTCGTGAAAAAAATAAAACAACTCTCTTACCGAGTAGAAAATGCTTAAAAATACAAGATAGGGGAGAGTAGCCATATTTGGACCCCCGCTTTAATTGGACCGTTGCCATTCTGCCGTTAATTACAGGAAGAGATGCCATCTACCTCTGAAATTCTACTCATCAGAATGACGTCATTTATGATTTGAAGAAGCTCTCGCCTACCACGTGCTGTTTTCAGACAATTTAAAAAAACCTAAAGTTAGCTGTTTTGATCTAACTTTTTCCTACTAAACTTAAGTGAATACTTTAAAACTAAGGTAAGTTGTTATGTTTTCATATACATATCTAAATTCATCTGTTTATTGCGTATATTTTTCACGCTGATTTGTTTGATTTCGTTTTTGTTCTTAATCTTGAGATTACCTGTTTTAAAAAATAGCGCAGTTTCCTTAATTGGGCCAATTTAAGCTGCTTAAATTGGACCAAATATACGGTCATAAATTTGAAAAGTAAGTAATAAATTTCGAGGGCGGTACGCTTTGTACACTTTTTTTTAATAATGTATTACTATCTCCATGCAATTTTTTTTTCTTTTGTACATCTGGATAAATTTCTTTATACAGTTTAGGCCTATATAAACATAAAAATATTTTTACACGTTTGTGCAATACATTTTGTTTGCAACTTCTTTTATCTTGTATGTATTTATATTCATTTTATTTGAATTCTTTATTCCTACGACCTATTTGGTTTAGAGAGTTGAATTCAAGCATTTATCTCCTGGAGAATATTTGCGATTCCGCGAGGGGAGAGGGGGGGCAGACTTATTACAGTTCTGGAGGGTGGAATTACACTTCTTGCCATTAAAACGCATAAAATCTCAAACCGTCCTGTGAGATTGGCTATTTCACCGCTCCGGGGGGGG
This sequence comes from Maratus speciosus, assembly GCA_963932465.1. NCBI lineage: Eukaryota > Metazoa > Arthropoda > Arachnida > Araneae > Salticidae > Maratus > Maratus speciosus. The sequence goes on from OZ010793.1 coordinate 578,593,056, forward strand.
GGGGGGGGGGGCACCTGAATTCAACACTGTTTGAATACCTAAAGTTTGCGTTTGATTAATCATAGCGGTTTTTTTTTTCAATAGAGCATAAAGAAAAATTTAATATAATGATGAAAATGTTGAAAACGACACAGACAAACTGTCTGGAAGAAAAACACCCGTGAGTGCAAAAGCTGTTAAAGGTATAAGAAATGAAAAGGAGGGTGTAAGCTATGAAGAAATTGACCCGCAAGAAGGCTACAGCTACAAATCCCTCCCCCTCCAAAAAAAAAAAAAAAAAAGCTCTCCCTTGAAAAATTCAGTTAAATCAAAGTACAGGGGGAGCCAAAAAACAGTTGTGTTAACATCTTCGCCATATAAAGTAAACCTTGAAATGTATAAATAAATAAATAAATAACGACAAAAGAGAATTTATTTTGTTGGTAGTTTTATTAATCGCAAACTTTGCTTTTAATAAAATTAGTTATAATCCCTAGTCATTAAAACAGCCTGAAGTTGTTTGGTCCAATTTAGAAGACTGGGGGTCCAATTTACGCGACCACTTGCTGAATTTGGACCACATTTGACAATTTTTTCAAATTAAAATAAAATTTAAGATTTTCAAAAAGAAATTGATCTAAAGATTTATTTATTTAGTAGACAAATAGATTGGCTCTGTGTAGTGAAGTTTTTTAGATATTCCAAAAATTAAGTGAGTTACACTTGAAAATAAGTGAAGTGGTCGAAATTCGGTTACTCTCCCCTATCTCCACTTTTTTCAGCGGGAAAATTCTCAATCTTTTGTTGTCTTTATCTTCGTAACTCAGTAAAACCACCCTTCAAATGAAATACGAGGGCATTTCGAAAAGTAAAGATACATCGGACGCCGGAGGAAAAGAAAAGTTTTGGCAAGTAAGTTGGCAACACAGGTGTTAACTTTGAACCGTTAGCTTTCTCCTCGCGGTCGTTCGGCATTTCAACATTGATTCTGGCTGGAGTAGGTCGTGTTTAAAATGGTTCCGCCGATTCAGAATCCCGCCAAATGCGAGGTGCGCTCCGTCATACGTTTTCTTCATGCAAGAGGTCAGCGACCAGCGGATATTCAAAAAGAAATTGTTTCTGTTTATGGGAACATTATGAATCGACAAAATGTAACGAAATGGTGTCGTCATTTCTCTGAAGGTAGGACCGATGTTCATGACGAACAAAGAACAAGTTGGTCATCTGTGATCTCTAATGCCCTTCTTCAGAGAACGGAGGAAGCAATTCGTGCGAATAAACGTCTCCGGTTACCTGAAGTCACATCTTGGATGAAAATCAATCCACGACGATGATGAGATCAAAGATGAAGTTGAAATGTGGCTCCGACAACAAGCGGAAACCTTCTATGACTGTGGAATACAAAAGCTTGTGCCCCGACTTAACAAATGTTTGGATAACGGGGGTGATTATGTCGAAAAATAATAAATAATCCAGTTAATAAGATGTGATTTACGTTTTCTAAATAAATGTGTTTTTTTTTTTTTTAAGGAATGCGAGCCATTGTATCTTTACCTTTCGAAATGCCCTCGTATATTTACTTAATTATTCATTTTTATTTACTAATTCCTTAATTTTTTTTTTATCCCTTAAATATTTATTTAACTGAAAACTTTGTGTGATAGATTATTAACTATCACACAAGTGAATGTTTCCAGTAGACATATTTGTGAAAAAGTGGTACATAATTTTTCCTAAATACATTTTATATGATTACTAGCTGACCCACCCGGCATTGCCAGGGCCCGTTATAATATTCTTAAGTGAACCTTAAATGTGTATGATTTTATATCTTTAACCCGATTTTGTCTGAAATACATACCCGCTCACTGTGTGAAAATGGGGGAGAAGCTGAAGATTTGTTATGTAAATCTTTTTCATAATTTTCTGAAAATTGTATGGAGTAGTAATGAACAAATTAAAATTTTAAAAGGCCCTCTAGTGAGGAAAAAATGAGTTAAGAGAGAGAGAGAGGGGGAGGGTAGCGGCGGCTTAGTAATCTACACGCCAACTGCTTTCTAATGATATGTCACATGAAAAAAAGCATTTCCGCCTAAGCCCCAGGGGCAAAGAAACAGCGAAGCTTTTCTGATAGACGGATCTAGTGAAACCGTTTACAGTGCGAGTGACAAGGATATCAAAAAATTGGAGAGAACTATTATTTTCAGTTTCATAAGTGAATTGAATATTGCTATCAATAGAGTTCATAGTGTTAAGAATATTATCAATATTGTGAAGAGAGGTGTCAATTAAGGTGAATGTGTCATCAACATAGCGAATCCAGAAAGGGAAAGATAATTTATTGAAAAGGGAGCATTCAAAATAATGCATATAGATGTCTGTGAGTATGGGTGAGGGGGGGGGGGAGCCCATAGCTAAACCGTCAGATTGTTTGTAAAAATTTCCTTGGAATGAAAATGTTGTTTGAGATAGACATATGCGAGTAAGGGATATAAGTTCTTGGATTTCAAAACATGAATAATGAAATTCACGAAGTCTCTGTTCAAGGCAAGAGAGGGCACCACTTATAGGGACAATCGTGAATAGAGATTTGGCGTCAAAGGAGACCATAGTAAATTTAGTTGGGGATAAATTCTGAATCATTTTAGCAAAGGTGATGGAATTCTTTACAGTGTATAAATTTTTGGAGAGGAGAGGAGAAGATATAGTTGTTAGATATTTCGCTAGGCGGTAAGAGGCCGTGCCAATATTTGAAACTATGGGACGAAAAGGTATATTGGGTTTATGAACTTTCGGAAGAGCATAAAATCTTGCGCAGTTAGCGACTGAAGGGCAAATATAGGTATGTGTAGACTTAGGTAGAAGAGGACAAGACTTAACAATGGGTTTAATTTGTGATAATTCTTTTTCGGAAGGGTCCCGAGATAAAAGTTTATATGGCCCGTTTTTAATAAGATTTTTCACTCCGTCAATATATTGCTTTTTATCAAGGATGACAATCTGACCACCCTTATCAGCTTTCGTAATTACAATATTATCATTTGCAATTTCTAAAAAAGCTTCTTTCCCTGAGCTAATTGCTCCGGTTGAAAAAGCATTAAAAAATAGTCGTCTAACTGAAATACGAAAAGAAAATTTACGTCATCTCATTATGGCCAATGTTAATTTTAATTCCAATACTAAATCTAATCTCACATCTCTTGAAAAAACTGCCTTGAAAGATCTTAAATCAAATGATAATATTGTAATTACGAAAGCTGATAAGGGTGGCCAGATTGTTATCCTTGATAAAAAGCAATATATTGACGGAGTGGAAAATCTTATTAGAAACGGTCCATATAAACTTCTATCTCGGGACCCTTCCGAAAAAGAATTATCACAAATTAAATCCATTGTTAAGTCTTGTCCTCTTCTACCTAAGTCTACACATACCTATATTTGACCTTCAGTCGCTAACTGCGCAAGATTTTATGCTCTTCCGAAAGTTCATAAACCTAATATACCTTTTCGTCCCATAGTTTCAAATATTGGCACGGCCTCTTACCGCCTAGCGAAATATCTAACAACTATATTTTCTCCTCTCCTGTCCGAAAATTTATACACTGTAAAGAATTCCATCACCTTTGCTAAAATGATTCAGAATTTATCCCCAACTAAATTTACTATGGTCTCCTTTGACGTCAAATCTCTATTCACGAATGTCCCGATAAGTGGTGCTTTCTCTTGTCTTGAACAGAGACTTCGTGAATTTCATTATTCATATTTTGAAATCCAAGAAATTATATCCCTTACTCGCATATGTCTACCTCAAACTACATTATCATTCCAAGGAAATTTTTACAAACAATCTGACAGTTTAGCCATGGGCTCCTCCCTCTCACCCATCCTCGCAGACATCTATATGCATTATTTTGAATGCTCCCTTTTCAATAAATTATCTTTCCCTTTCTGGATTCGCAATGTTGATGACACATTCACCTTAATTGACACCTCTCTTCACAATATTGATAATATTCTTAACACTATGAACTCTATTGATAGCAATATTCATTTCACTTATGAAACTGAAAATAAAAGTTCTCTACCATTTTTGGATATCCTTGTCACTCGCACTGTAAACGGTTTCACTACATCCGTCTATCGGAAAAGCTTCGCTGTTTCTTTGCCACCCCATGCTCGTTCTTTTCATCCCCCAAGCCAAAAAATGACAGCCTTTTATACCTTTATAAATCGTGCCATACATGTTTGCTCTGATTCTCAGTCATTTAATAGTGAAATTCATGACATTAAATCCATTGCGATTGACAGAGGTTACAACCCTTCTATAATTGATACTGCTCTATTTATACTGCAGCATCCTCGTTCCTTAAAATCTCCTCGGTCTTCTACTCTTTCCAATATTAGCATTGTGTTACCCTTCTTTCCTAAATCAAGCTTTCCCATTGCTAAAATTCTTAAATAATATGACTTCAAAATAATTTTTGCCCCTACCAATAAACTCACCCTCTCCAAACTCAAAGACCCTATTGAATTATCCAATTCATGAGATATCTACCGTATTAATTGCCAGTGTAGCCTTTCCTATATTGGACAAACCAAACGCTGTTTAAAATTTCGTATCAAATAACATCAACAATATATTAAAAAACAAGAAATCAATAAATCCTGTATTGCAAAACATTGCTGGGAGATGAATCATACTTTTGACTTCAATTCTGCAAAAATAATCTCTAAACCTACTTCTATACACGAATTTAACTTTCTTGAAGCATTTCATATTTATAAAAATATAAAAAATATTGCTAATTGTGAATTCGCTATTCCCCATTATCAGATTGTTGGAAATATTACATAAAAACTTATTTCTCTTATTTTTTTTTCTCACTACTTCGGTTCCATTTCCCATCTATTTTCCTATTGGTTGTTGCCTGCAATCCTCTGTTTTCCTATTGGTCAATAAACCTTTAACTGGAATTTCCATCTCTCCTATATATGTGAGCAAATTTCCGCCATCCTTGGCACTGAGGAAGGTGTGCTATATGCTACCGAAACGGTATGCGTAAAATTAAAAATTTTTGTGCTTTTAACGTTGCTATTTTTTACGCTTTTATAAAATTAGGTGGTCCAAAAATGAGCCCCGCCCTTCAAGGGGTTAAAGCAGTCAGATGATTCAAAAGTTTAATTTCTTATAAAATTTCATTTCTTATTTAACCTGAATAGACAGTTTAACGTTAATATCGGTATTAAATTTATTTTGTTACAATTTATTGGATAAATAGAAAGGAAAAAGAAATACAGGGTGGGCAAATAAAAGTGACCCAGATCAGTGGATACGATTGGACGTGGATGATTGTCGCGCACACCACGTGATCGAAACCGGTTCAGATCTTAAAGCGGGCTGTGTCAGTGTAAGTGTGATCAGTGCAAAGGTGAAGATCAGGGTGGTTAGTGGTCAGGAAAAAATACAGTAAAAAAAAAACCTTCACTCTTGACAGAGTTGTTAGCAGAGGTCAGTCTGGTCTCGGTCTTAATTGGCCACCCAGGTCACCTGATCTGTCAGAGTGCGATTACTTTTTGTGGGGAACCCTAAAGTCTAAGGTGTATCGCAACAACCTTAATAGTCTTCAAGAACTGCAGCAGAACATTTCTGATGAAATTGCAGCAATTCCGCAAGTCCAGCTTCTATCTGCCTTCCGCGATTTGCTGACCAGGGCCCAAAAGTGCTAAGAGATGAATGGTGCTCATATTCAACATCTGCTATAGGTAGGTTAGCTAGCTAGTATTTCCTTTCCTTTGCTGTGTTTCTTTGTAACCTGGAATTCTGATCTCCGGGCCACTTTTATTTGCCTAGCCATGTACTTCCAGATAATACATAGGGACGATTCTCAAAAGGTGGGTACTGGACACAAGTCATAACTTTAAGTCTTTCAAACATAACTTTAATTATCATTGACTTTATTATTTTTTTTACACTGAGTTTTTAATTCTATTCAGAGATAGAAAATGGCAATTTATTGTAAAAGCTTTGTATAAATATCTTAAAATTTTATTATTTTATGCTAAAAAGGCCAATTTCGGACATTCATGACGTTAACTGCTCCAATGCACCACCAAGAAAAAGAGTTTTAACTTTTTTCCAGGTGGTTCTAATGGTAAACAACGAATGCATAAAGGAAACGGATGATTTTTTGATACTTTCGTTAAGAGATGGCAGGCTGATTTATTGCTTTTTTGAAGATAGAATGACTTTTCTATAAAGCATTTTTCTGTATTTTGTTATGTCCGAAAGTAACGTACGTAACAAAGCATTTGATTTTATTATTATTATTACTGGATAACAAAAAGTTAATTATGCATATATATATGTATACAGACACATTTACTACATTCTTAGTCTTAAGAATTTTTTAAATACTAAGAGCAACGTCCAAAATCTTTAAGTCCAGAATCTGCAAATGTCTAAAATTTGTAACGTACACAACTGCTAATTAAATGCTTTAATCATTAATTTTCCAGAATAGTTGCTGTCTTTTAATGTTTGTGTATAATTTTGTAGACATACTATTAAAATATTTATATATTATATTTATAGACAAAATACTATACTATTAAAAAATTTTGGCCTTAAATTTGAAAATTTTAAAAATTACATTAACGTTTAATGATCCCACTTTTTGAGAATCTCCCATATCAGTGTTAGAAATACCATCGTTCATGATACATGAGATTTTTACGTATTGACAAAAGTATATAACTAATGATTCTGTCTTACTACCGATAAAAATGCATGCATTATGAAACACTCTATAGTTTTATTTATGATAAAAAATTTCTTTTTTATTTCGCTTCCATATGAAGAAAACATTATGTCTAATGATGTTTCATTTTTAATGTAGTATTTCCTTTCCTACCGTCTGTTCCCCCAATAAATAACAAATCAAGTACGAGACATTAAACAAAGAGGTCTCCAGATTTTTGACATGGGGCAAAAAATATATGAAAGAGAAAAGGAAACAATTTAAAAATAAATACGGTAAAATAAAGATTTGTTCTCATCTTCTTAATGCAGATTCAAAAACATTCCTTTAATATTATGTTAATTTATAAAAACTTTCAGCTGGTTTCGAAAATTTTTAAACATAGTTAAATATAGCAAATATTTTTATGCAAAAAAAAAAAAAAAAACTTTAAAGTGTCGTCTACGTAATGAATGCTATTTATTTTTATTTTATAGATTTGCAAACTGCAATTAATTAGTGGGGGTGGGGGAAACATTTACATTGGTGCTTTGAGAAGGTTTAAATGTAAAAGATAACCCACCACTTTTCTCTGTAAAAATTCTCAATCTTTGAAAATGAGAAAACGTGTGGTATAAATTTCATACATTTTTAAAAATTAAACTCATGAAGGATAGTTTTATATATGACAATATTTTATTGCCTTTATTTTTGTAATTTAATAAAACAGGTCTTTAAATACAGAAGATATCTTTACTTAATTATTCCTTTTTATCCACCACTCCTTTTCTTCGTATTCAAATTATTAATCACCTTACAAAAATTCCAGTAAGCAACTTCTATTTTGGCATTTCCAACGAGTTAAAGTTTCAGAAGGCATATTTTCTAAAAAGATTATACATAATTTTTCCTAAGTATATTTCATATGAACATTAGATTCTTCTTGTGTGTATTAGAGCAGGCAGAAAATTTAAATTTCTTATACATTTAATTTCTTATTTAACTTGAAAATGTTATTTATTGTTAATCTCTGTTTTCAATTTATTTTGTTTTAAAATTTTAACCAAATACATAAAAGAAAAAAATGTTTTGAGATAAAACAAATTTACAGCACAAATTTCGCCCTTTATAGTACATGGTAGGTTTACATATTGATAAAAGTATGTAACTAATGTCTTACAACCGCTAAAAATGTATGCAATATGAAATATACTTTAGTTTTATTCATGGCAAAATTTGTTTTGTTATTTCGCTTGCAAATGAATAAAACAATACGTCTAAACTTGTTTCATTCTTATTGTTTTCCATTTCCTACTGTCTATACCCTAAATAAATAAAAAAATTATCAAATACAGGTCATCGAACAAAAGAGATTTCTAGATATTGCTCATGAGGAAGAAAAAGGGGAAAAATGAAAAAAAAAAAAACTAGTTGGATGTGCCAATCCCAAAACTTTCTTCTATCATATACATCTTAATATTTCAAAAACTAGTTACATATGTTAATACTTCAATATTATTAGTTCCATACTATACCAACTTTGATTTTCATCTTAAATTTCTGCTTCAGGACTAAAAACTGACCAAAAACGAGTTAATCTATATAATGATATTTGCTAAAATTAATTGTTTTTCCTTATTCTGTTGTTATCAGCTTTTGCGAACAGACGGCTTAGAATGAAGCGAGTTCCTGCCGCTGCACGAGCCGCCGATGGACAATAGAACTACGAAAAATCAAGAAAAGTATGCAAAAATCGCTATCAATGATCCCTTTACCGCATAATAGTTCAAGATTCAAGGAGGACCTGTTGGCCAAAGCCAAAAACATGCACAAAAAATTTGGCTTAATTGTATGCATAATTTTATACATTTTTCGATGGTACAATAAGAAAATGGCACAAACATCGCTATTACAGTGCCTCCCTTCCGGCAGATTTTTTTCAAATACAGAGAGGACTTGCTTGCCATAGCCAAAAACACACAAAAAATTGGTTAATTCTTTGAATAACTTCATACACTTTTCGATGGTACAATAATGAAAATGGCACAGAGATCGCGATTATAGCGCCCCCTTCTGGTGGATTTTTTTCAAGTTCATGGAGGACTTGCTTGCCATAGCCAGAAAAATACACAAAAAATTTGGTTCAATTATATGCATAACTTCATACACTTTTCGATGGTACAATAATGAAAATGGTAAAGACATCGAAATTATAGCGCCCCCCTCAGGCGGAATTTTTCTAAATTCAGGGATGACCTTCGTGCCATGACCAAAAACAAACACAAAAAATTTTGTTCAATTCTATGGATAACTCCATACGCTTTTCAATGGTACAATATTCAAAATGGCGCAAAAATCGCTATTACAGCGCCCGCGAATTTTTTCCAAATTAAGGAAGGACCTGCTTGCCATGGCCAAGAACTTAAAAGATTTTTTTTGGTTTAATTCTATGCATAACTTCATACACTTTTTGATGGTAAAATATTCAAAATCGCACAAAAATGAGCTATTACAGCGCCCCCTACAGGCGAATTTATTCCAAATTCAGGGAGGACCTGCTTGCCATAGCTAAAAACTTAAAATAAAAATTTGGTTCAATTCTATGCATAACTTCATACACTTTTTGATGGTACAATGGCGACAGACGGACGGACGGACAGACAGACATTTTCTATAAAGATGTTTTTTGGAATCTCTGACCCCTAAAACGTGTAAATCCGTCGAAAACCGGAAGTCGAAAAAAATTTCGATAACAATACTCTCTTCTAAGATAGAAGAAAGTAAAACTAGTTGGATGTGCCAATCCCAAAACTTTCTTCTATCTTATATATCCTAATATTTCAAAACCTAATTACATATGTTAATACTCAATATTATTAGTTCAATACTATACCAAGTTTGATTTTCATCTTAAATTTCTGCTCCAGTCAATTAAACAGACTAAAATCGAGTTAATCTATATCATGATATTTGTTAAAATTTTTAAATTTTCCTTATTCTGTTGTTATCAGGTGTTTGCGAATGGCCGGCTTAGCAGGAAGCGAATTCTCGCCGCTGCACGAGCCGCCGATGCACAACAGAACTACGAAAAATCAAGAAAAGTATACAAAAATCCGGTTCACAGAGCCCCTTTAACGCGCAATATTTCCAAATTCAAGGAGGACCTGTTGGCCAAAGCCAAGGTTCAATTGTATGCAAAATTTTATACAATGTTCGATGGTACAATAATGAAAATGGCACGTAGATCGCAATGTTTTTCAAGTTGAGGGAGGACTTGCTTGCCATAGCCAGAAACATACCCAAAAAATTTGGTTCAATTCTATGCGTAAATTCATACACTTTTTGATGGTACAATGATGAAAATGGTACAAACATCGCAATTATAGAGCCCCCTACCGGCCGAAGTTTTCCAAATTCAGGGACGACCTTCGTGCCATGACCAAAAACAAACACCAAAAAAAAATTGTTTCAATTCTATGCATAACTTCATACACTTTTCGATGGTAAAATAATGAAAATGGTACAGACATCGCAATTATAGCACCCCCTACCGGCAGAATTTTTCCAAATTCAGGGAGGACCTTTGTTCCATGACCAAAAACAAACACAAAAAATTTGGTTCAATTCTATGCATAACTTCATACAATTTTCGATGGTATAATATTCAAAATGGCACAAAAATCGAAGAAAAATCGCTATTACAGCGACCCTACCGGCGATTTTTTTACAGATTAAGGGAGGACCTCCTTGCCATAGCCAAGAACTTAAAAAAAAATTTTGGTTCAATTCTATGCATAACTTCATAGACTTTTCGATGGTACAATATTGAAAATCGCACAAAAATCGCCATTACAGCTTCCCCTACCGGCGATTTTTTTCCAAATTCAGGGAGGACCCACTTCCATATCCAAAAACTTAAAATAAAAATTTGGTTCAATTATATGCATAACTTCATACACTTTTGGATGGTACAATATTGAAAAATCACACAAATCGCTATTACAGCGCCTCCTTCCGGCGAATTTTTTCCAAATTTAGTGAGGATCTGCTTGCCATAGCCAAAAACTTAAAATAAAAATTTGGTTCAATTCTATGCATAACTTCATACACTTTTGGATGGTACAATATTAAAAATCGCACAAAAATCGCTATTACACCGCCCCCTACCGGCGAATTTTCTCCAAAATCAGGGAGGACCAGCTTGCCATAGCCAAAAACTTAAAATAAAAATTTGGTTCAATTCTATGCGTAACTTCATACACTTTTTGATGGTACAATGGCGACAGACAGACGGACACACGGACAGACAGACATTTTCTATAAACATGCTTTTTTGGATCTCTGACCCATAAAACGTGAAAATCCGTCGAAAACGAGAAGTCAAAAAAATTTCGATTACAATACTTTCTGCTATTGAAGATAGAAGAAAGTAAAATTGTTCAGCTTTAAATATACGTCTGCATGTCCTTAACATGGCTTTAAAAAGCATTTTTACTCTCTTCTAGCTTCAACAGAAGAAAGTATTGTAATCGAAATTTTTTTCGACTTCCTGTTTTAAACGGATTTACACGTTTTAGGGGTCATAGATCCCAAAAAACAAGTTCATAGAAAATGTCTGTCTGACCGTGTGTCCGTCTATCCGTCTGTCTGTCGCCTTTGTACCATCAAAAAGTGTGTGAAGTTAAGCATAGAATTGAACCAAATTTTTATTTTAAGTTTTTGGCTATGGCAAGCAGATCCTCCCTGAATTTGTAAAAAATTCGCCAGTAGGGGGCGCTGTAATAGTGATTTTTGTGCGATTTTGAATATTGTACCATCCAAAAGTGTATGAAGTTATGCATAGAATTGAACCAAATTTTTATTTTAAATTTTTGACTATAGGAAGCAGATCCTCCCTGAATTTGGAAAAACATCGCCGGTAGAGGGCGCTGTAATAGCTATTTTTGTGCGACTTTGAATATTGTACCATCCAAAAGTGTATGAAGTTATGCACAGAATTGAACCAAATTTTTATTTTAAGTTTTTGACTATGGCAAGCAGGTCCTCCCTGAATTTGGGAAAAAATCGCCGCTAGGGGGCGTGGTTATAGCGATTTTTGTGCAAATTTGAATATTGTACCACGAAAAGTGTATGAAGTTATGCATAGAATTGAACCAAAAATTTTTTTTTAAGTTCTTATCTGTAGCAAGCAGGTCCTTCCTTAATTTGGAAAAAAATCGCCGGTAGGGGGCGCTGTAATAGCGATTTTTGTGCTATTTTAAATATTGTACCATCGAAAAGTGTATGAAGTTATTCATAGAATTGAGACAAATATTTTGTGTTTGTTTTTGGTCGTGGCACGAAGGTCCTCCCTGAATTTAGAAAAATTCCTCCTTAAGGGGGCGCTCTAACTGCGATGTCTGTACCATTGTCATTATTGTACCATCGAAAAGTGTATGATGTTATGCATAGAATTGAACCAAATTTTTGTGTACGTTTCTGGCTATGGCAAACAAGTCCTACCTGGATTTGAAAAAATTCTGCCAGAAGCGGGTCATTGTAATAGCGATGTTTGTGCCATTTTCTTTATTGTACCATCGAAAAGTATATAAAATTATGCATACAATTGAACCAATATTTTTCCTGCATGTTTTTGGCTTTGGCCAACAGGTCCTCCTTGAATTTGAAAATATTGTGCGGTAAAGGGGCTCTGTGATAGCGATTTTTGTATGCTTTTCTTGATTTTTCGTAGTTCTGTTGTCCATCAGAGGCTCGTGCAGAGGTGGGAACTCGCTTTTTGCTAAGCCGGCTATTCGCAAACATCTGATAACAACAGAATTAGGAAAACTATTAATTTTAACAAATGTCATGATATTGATTAACTCGTTTTTAGTCCGTTTAATTGCCTGAAGCAGAAATTTAAGATGAAGATCAAAGTTGGTATAGTATTGAACTAATAATATTGAAGTATTAACATGTGTAACTAGTGTTTGAAATATTATGTATAAGATAGAAGAAAGTCTTGAGATTGTCACATCCAACTAGTTTAAATATAATACTAAGGTATGAAAACTTTGAGATTTTAAAATATAAATAAATAGTTCGACATTTTTTTGTGAAAAAAAACCTTTTAAGAGACGTTAAATGGAATTTTTGTATATTTACTTTTATAGATTTACAAAATGAACTTAATTTCGTGATAAAAATAAAACAATTTGCTTGCCGACTACAAGAAGTTTAAAAATAAAATATATCTCTACATTTTTCACCCGGAAAATTCTCAATCTGTTGAAAATGAGATCAAATATGATATAAATTTCCTACATTTTAAGAGATGGGGGTTTGGAAATTAGTTTTACATATAGCCCTACTATAATGTCTTTATTTTCCTTACTTAATAAAATTGATCTTCAAATAAAGAATAAATATGGTTACTTAATTATTCATTTTTATTTTCTAATTCTTTACTTTTTATTCAAATTATTAAACATCACACAAAATTTTCAATAGGCACATTTCATGTAGCTATTTCCAGAAGTCAATGTTTCCATAAGACCTATTTGTAAAATAGTTGTACATAGTTTCTCCTAAGTACATTTTTATACGCTCATTAGATTTTTCGTATATGCCTTCACCTCTTCGCTACCTGGGTCCACATATGTGAACCTCTATTCTTTTCCCCATAAAAACTAAACTGTTTGAGTTTTTGACATTTTGACTTCATTTCTTAATAGCTGAATGTTTTTTGTTTTAAAAGCAAATAAATAAATGGCAAAATCTATGCTGATTTCCTCATAAAATAGATGTTATTTTCTCCCGAGTTTGTAAAACTTCTTCAAGAGGGTGTGGCCAAGAAATTGAGAAATTTTCATACTTACTTAACTTCAATCCTTTACTATAAAATGTTTTGAGAATTTTGTATATCATTCTTTTGATCAAAGGTCTTAAATTTGTTACTGTACGAATTTGGGTTAGTGATAATTAATTTGATATTTTAACGGAATTTGTAATTTTAGATCCCTATTTGTAAACCAAAATTACTAGTCCCCTAAAGTATCAATTTCCGAAAAGTTCTTTTTTCTGTCATCTATGATGTCATTTTATTTGTTTAAAACCAATGAATGAGTATTTGTAGTATTATTTTAGCTTTGGGAACGAAGAGTTTAAAGCAGTCAGATGCTTCAAATTTAAATTTCTTATTTAACCTGAATTAATTATTTAACATTAACCTCGGTTTGAAATTTATTTTGTTGCAATTTACTGGATAAATAGGAAGAAAAAATAAATATTTTCAGATAAGACATATCAGTATTAAGAAAAATATCGTTCATAATACAGGAGATTTTTACGTATTGACAAAAGTATCTATGTAATGATTCTGTCTTACTACCGATAAAAATGCATGCATTATGAAACATACTATAGTTTTATTTATGGTAAAATTTTCTTTTTCATTTCGTTTCCATATAAACAAAACACTACGTCTAATGATGTTTGATTCGTAATCTAGTATTTCATTTCCTATCTTCTATTCGCTCAATAAATAAAAAATCCAGTACGAGTCATTGAACAAAAAGGTCACTAGATATTTGTCATGGGGTAAAAAATATCTGATAGAAAAAGGAAAAAAATTCAAAAATAAATAAATACGGTAGAATTAAAGATGTGTTTGCATGTTTTGAATGCAGAAACTAAATATTAATCTAAACATCAATTACTAATTTATTATTAATTACTAATTAATTACTCATTTTAAAAGTATTAATTAAAATCTGATTAAAAACATCCTTTTAATGTTATGTTAAATTATACAGACTTTTAGCTTCTTTCTAAAATTTTTAAACATGGTTTTATGTATGTGAAATATTTTCAAGGGAAAAAAAATAATAAAGTGGCATTTACATAAGGAATTTTTTAATATTTATTTTATCGATTTGAAAAATGCAATTATTAGAAAAAAAAAAACAACATTTGTACGCCGATTAGAAGAGGTTTAAATGCAAAAGATATCCTCCCCCCCCCCCTTTTCTCTTGAAAATCTTGTCGAAAAAAATTCTCACTCTTTGAAAAGGATGCAACCTGTGATATAAAATTCATGTACTTTAAAAATTGGATGCACGAAGGATAGTTTTATATATGACACTACCCTATTACCGTTCTTTTCATAACTTAATACATCTGACCTTTAAAAGAAGAAGAAATATATTCATTTAATTATTAATTTGTATTTACCGATCCTTTATATTTTATTCAGATTATTAAACATCACACAAAGTTTTCAGTAGGCAAATTTCATCTAAGTATTTTCCAGAAGTCAATATTTTCTGTATATATGATTGTGAGAAAGTTGTACATAATTTTTGCTACGCACATTTTATTTGGTCATTAGAATTTTCTTATTGTATTAAAACAGTCAGATGCTTCAAAGTGAAATTTCGTATTAAATATCCTTGCTTATTTAACCTGAATAGATTATTTCACGTTAATCTCGGTTTAAATTTATTTTGTTACAATTTACTGGAAAAATAGCAAGGCAAAATAAATATTTTCAGATAAAACATATCAGTATTAGAAATACCGTTCATAATACATAAGATTTTTACATATTGACAAAAGTATCTACACAGTAAAAAAAAATTCTCAAATTGACAGAAAAAAAATGTCAATTTTGGGGACAGAGGGAAACCGTTTAATTTACAGATAATATCTGTAATTTTCCATTAAAACAGTTTTTTTGTAAAAAATATAGATGTTTTCTGTAAAAATTATAAAATCCAACTTTTCAGAGAGAAAAAAAATGTTTTTCTCTAAAACAGTTTTTTCGTTAAAAAATACAATTTTTTTCCGAAAAATTACAGTTTCTTTCTAACAGTGTAACTAATGTTTCTGTCTTACTACCGATAAAAATGTAGCATTATGAAACATACTTTAGCCGTACTTTAGTTTTTTTTGTGCGGTAAAATTTTTGTTTTTTATTTGACTTCTATATCATCAAGACATTGTGCTTAATGGTGCTTCATATTTGATGTTTTTCCGTTTCCTACTGTCTATTCCCTCAATAATATAACCTCAATAAGTCCTAACAAGGCATATTTGGGAAAAGTTTGTATACAGTTTTTCCTAAATACATTTAATACGATTATTAGATTTTTTTTTTATATGTATTAAATCAGTCAGATGATTCAAAGTTAAATTTCTTTTCTTATTTAACCTGAAACTCAGACGGCTTTAAATATGGCAGAGAAACTGCTTGTTACAAGAATGATTTATAGGTTGAAAAAAAAAGTAATCTTCAAGTCATTTTAGCAAACTTGAAAATTGTAATATATTAATCTTTGACTATTACAATTTTCAAGTTTGCTAAAATGCCGTGAAAATGATATATTTTTTTTCCATCTTTACGTAAATAAAAGAGTGTAAAAAACATGCAAATATTACTGATTTTTCGGAAGCATCCTTTTCGGAAGCATTATTTTTTTAAAGCTAGTAACAGGAAACCTTCGGAGAGCTAATGAAAGCTTCTAAAGGCAACCCTTGTGTAGATAAAGACGCCTTGTATAAATTATAAAACAGGAGAAAAAATGTCGGAAGATTATGATAATAAAGATTTTGTATACTTATAAACATAATTATCTTCTATTTTAATTGAAATTTGATGCTTCACATTTTTTTTTTCGATTTAGTACTAACATTGCTGATTAACTGTGTTTTTAACAAAAATCTTAAACAGATTTAAACAATCAAACTTATTGTATAAACTTAATTATATTGAATTTTAATTTTTTTAAATAAAAAAGATACATTGTATCTTTTAATTAAAAACGTATTTTGAATTAATTTAAATGATTTTGTTTAATAACTGATATTTTTATAAAAAAAGTAATTTCATTTTTATTAAAAAAGGGAATCAATAGATTAAATATTTTCCGCAAGAAATTATTAGTGTTTTTTAATAACTTATGTTTGTTGGCTGTGAAAAATTTGATGCTATGTACAGGACAGAATTGAATTCTAAATTATTTGTGAGGAATATTAAATTTATTGATTTTTTAAAATTACTTCTCGAGGTTATTAAAATTTCCACTAGAAATGATATGCCTTTTCATATGATATGAATACGTCGAAATATAAAACAAAAAAGAAGAAATCATGCGTCAAGCATACATTATGAAACACATTCCAACACATTCACAATACTATAATAAAACTTCATAGTTTAATAAAGAGAAAAAAAGGATGCCTAAGATAGACGATTTGTAAAACGCATAACACATTTGAAAACCCAATTTCAGCCATCCTCAACAAAAGGTAAAAAAAATCTGACCTTTTTGTGCAGCTCTGTATATGAACTACCGTCAACTACTTTGTTCCTTGCGATGTTACTTTGGTCCATCCCATAAAACAAGTTTTTATTCTTTGTGTTGAACAAACAATACAAGATAATTTGGAGTTTTTGCCCTTGGAAAACATTTTATACTTTACTATAGAGAGGGTATTTGAATAGTTAATAGGGGGTAATTTAAAAATTTTTAGTGACAACACTGGATGTGTTTGTAAACAACTGTTTTCGTGTGTAAATTTTAACTCTCCAAACTTTCTATAGCGAAACAATCTGGGTAAGAGTTACAAATAAGTTAAGTGTCAAAATGTTATCTTTAGTAACATGTAACACATGTGTGATCACAGTTTTTCCTTTAACTTTATATTTTGAGAGGAAATGTTTGCATTTTCATAAAGCTAACATGAAAACTAGTGTTTCGGGGCTACTTTGTGCCAGACCATTTTTGGTCCGAAAATAGCCCCAATTACTTAATATTTTGAGAGGAAATGTTTGCATTTTCATAAAGTTAACATGAAAACTAGTGTTTCTGGGCTACTTTGTGCCAGACCATTTTTGGTCCGAAAATAGCCCCAATTACTTAATATTTTGAGAGGAAATGTTTGCATTTTCATAAAGCTAACATGAAAACTAGTGTTTCAGGGCTACTTTGTGCCAGACCATTTTTGGTCCGAAAATAGCCCCAATTACTTAATATTTTGAGAGGAAATGTTTGCATTTTCATAAAGCTAACATGAAAACTAGTGTTTCGGGGCTACTTTGTGCCAGACCATTTTTGGTCCGAAAATAGCCCCAATTACTTAATATTTTGAGAGGAAATGTTTGCATTTTCATAAAGCTAACATGAAAACTAGTGTTTCGGGGCTACTTTGTGCCAGACCATTTTTGGTCCGAAAATAGCCCCAATTACTTAATATTTTGAGAGGAAATGTTTGCATTTTCATAAAGCTAACATGAAAACTAGTGTTTCGGGGCTACTTTGAACCAGACCATTTTTGGTCCGAAAATAGCCCCAATTACTTAATATTTTGAGAGGAAATGTTTGCATTTTCATAAAACTAACATGAAAACTAGTGTTTCGGGGCTACTTTGTGCCAGACCATTTTTGGTCCGAAAATAGCCCCAATTACTTAATATTTTGAGAGGAAATGTTTGCATCTTCATAAAGCTAACATGAAAACTAGTGTTTCGGGGCTACTTTGTGCCAGACCATTTTTGGTCCGAAAATAGCCCCAATTACTTAATATTTTGAGAGGAAATGTTTGCATTTTCATAAAGCTAACATGAAAACTAGTGTTTCGGGGCTACTTTGTGCCAGACCATTTTTGGTCCGAAAATAGCCCCAATTACTTAATATTTTGAGAGGAAATGTTTGCATTTTCATAAAGCTAACATGAAAACTAGTGTTTCGGGGCTACTTTGTGCCAGACCATTTTTGGTCCGAAAATAGCCCCAATTACTTAAAAATGCCTTTTACACAACTAAATCTCTTAAAACATGTTTTAAGTTGCATTGTTTTCCAGTGTTACGGTAGCAAAGTGTTACATTAATTGTTTTTGTTCCAGTTGCTGGGGATAACATGAAGAAAACTGTTTCTCGTTGCTTTAATATTAACAATTGGTTTATAGCGTTTAAATGTTAAAAAAAGAACATTTGTTTATCGAGTTTGCACTGTTCATTTATTAGCAAATGCTATTGCAAGGGAGTTTCAATAAAAATGTATTCATTTACATATGGAATGTCTTCATTTTATATAAAACTAAGTGAATGGACCAAAGAAACCCCCAGCAAGGGCTACTTTGTTCCAAAATTTTAAAAATAGTTAATAAATAAAAAAAAAAAAAAATCCTCTTTAAAACCATACAGTTTGCTCCATTGTTTCATGTTAATTATTTACAACTCCATTTCGACGTTGAAAACCCACATATAATATTTTTTAATAATGGAAATGTGAGTGAAACCAGGAAAAAAGTGGCACAAAGTAGCCTTGGTTGACGGTATAGGTTTATCATATAATGCATAGTATGCTAAATTTAGTTCAGTTATGACACTTATTAAATTTCCCCATCGGCAACTTCCAACAATAAACGAAAATGTACTTCAGATGTTTTGTGTATATGATCTATAGAATTTATACACACTATGCAAAACACAATTTAGTTTAAAAACGCGCATCGCAGAAGAAAACGCTCTTCCAACTATTATTGTTCATAGAGAGTACTGTAATCTAATTATTTTGTGTATGATGATGAACGATGAACGCTATGTACAGTCGTGGAAAAAAAAAAAAAAATTAAACGTTCACTGCTAACTCAGCAACACATTATCGTAGAAGAAAGTTACAAATACCAAACGATTGGAAATAAAGTCTACTACTAAATAATGTAAATAGAATTTTCTTAGGGGGACATGTACACATATCAAAACGAACCATAACTTTGTTTTTTTTTCATTACCAATACCCAAGTTTGACACCATAAATAAATTCTACACCCTTCAATGAGCCTAAATCCAAATTTTCGTACGATTAGTTTCAGAGAAATTAACTATTTTAAAATGAGCATGTTTTAGTGACTGTATCCAAATTCAAGATCGGTACTCGATTGTTGAAATGCTATAGAATGACTATGTCACTTCCATTTGTATAGTATTTCTTGCTAATATGACCATTTCACACGCTTAATATGTTTCAACTATTGTCAGTCCAAATATTTGAATAAAATGAGTAAAACATATTTTTTCAAATTATGTTTTTCTGCACATCATAACCGGCCCCATAAACCATCATTTAGACATTTTTAAAGGATAATTCAAAAACTACTTGAAAGAAAATTTTGAAATTGAGAATTCGCATAAAGCAGGGCATAATAAATATAAATTTATCAAAAATAATGCAGGTTGCAATTCATATTTTTTTCGAATATTAATTTCATAATTAATAATACAATTTTTTTTAAATTACAAATTCAATGTATTTATGTTTTTTTTTTCTTTTTTTAGTATTATAACCACATAGAAAATTATCACATTAGGATTATAATTTCAGGAGATATTAATAAAATTGTGGGAATGTAAATTAACATTAGAACCTCTAAATTTTGAATGTTTATAATTCAAAAACTTATCATTCAAATGACTAGAAATTTCGTTTCTAGGCATAACTTGAGTCAACGATTTAAAATATATCGTGAAAATTGAGTGTTGCCATTGAAAAAAACAATGTTTGGTCTGGTTTTTATTTGTAGATGGTCCCCTAAGCAAATTTGATATACATCATTTAAAAGCAGATTTTATTTCCAATCCGATGGTACCAGTAACTTTCTTCTATTATAGTTAGTTGCAGAGTTAATAGGGGGGGGGGGGGTGATATATTTTTTCCACGATTGAAAACCATATTCTATAGTACCTTGCAGTGAACTCAGAGATATATATCAATTTCGATTTGTTTGAATTAGTCTAACATGAATAAAATACAGCGCAAACGATTCCCTCCCCCCCCCCTCTCATAACCGTCATGTAATGGAACTCTTTTGAGTGTCCCTGTAAATGAACCATGAATGCTATCCATACCCTATTCTATAGTAAGCATCGTGTAGTGAACTTCAGACACATGTATATTTCAATGTGCTTGACATTGGGAAACATTATTAAAAACCACTGCAAACCATTTCCCTCCATCGTCTGTACTATAACGGTATTCTTTTGAATGTCCTGTAAAGAAACTATCAATACAAAAACCCTTAACGGGTTAAAAGTTTGTGACGCAGCACTTTATCTTATGCTCTAAGAATTTTAAATATGGAACTTAAAAATAATGATATCAAATTTTGAGTGAAGCTATACTATTAATTATAATCTCTCTATATATTATTTATTTCATCTTTTTATTTTTTTATAATCGCATGTGCAAAAATTATGTTCAATTTAAAAAAAAATGTATAAAAGTTTATTCATTGATGCTTTAACATTTACACCTCTCATAAATTCCAATTATGAGTTTTAAAAGATATGATATCAAAATTTTAGTGACGCTTTGATGTGGCTTTAAACGATTTGTTTTAAAATTAAATTTAAATTATTTTTTGTTTTGGTTAAGATATATTCACACATCTAAATAATAGTTTTAATTTTCCAATATACTTTAAATATGTCACTTTCACTGAATTTATATAATGCATTTAAATGTATTTATTTGAATAAATTGATTTATCCTTTGTCCAATGCAATTAAAAATTTAAAATAAGGTTTACGTTAATAATTTTTTTGCCTCATAGTATCCATTTGAATACATTTCACTTAGTTTGGATACAATGACGCAAAAAAAATATTTACGTAAATCTTATTTTAAATTTTTAGTAGCATTGGACAAAGGATAAATCAATTTATTCAAATAACTACATTTAAATACATCATATAAATAGTACAAAACATATTTCAATTTTAAGACTTAAAGCACACACTTTTATTTTATGTAAAATGACGTCATTCGCAACCGCTTAAGAATTCCACATTTACGATCCACTCTTAAACATCTACAGTAAAGCATGTATAAGGATGTTACTATCGCAAAATAATATACAAATGCAGCAAAAAGATGCCGCCATTAAAGAAACTCGACAGAAAAAAACCCGGCTATCTAATGATTCATAGGCATTCATTTGTTTGTAACATTAATATAGACAAGTTTAGTCATGACGATTTGGTTGGAAACTGACCCCAAACAAACGGTTGCTATGTTGTATTTTCTATTTTGTTTGTGTGTTGCAGCTATATCTTATATCTATATCTCACATCTAAGTGTTTTAATACTTGATATGTACTGGTAACATTTTCCACGATTTATATTTAAAAAGAAATGACGCATAGCAACCGTTTGTTTGGTTCAATTTCCAACCAAAACGTCATGACTGACGTCACACTGAAGCATCTACAGATACTTAAAATTAAATATAGTTTATAATAGCTCCATGTTCTAACAGAAATTATTCGTTTATATTTTTTCAAAATATCACTTATTTTAATTACATTTTCTTTCGGTTGTTATGAGAAAATGGCAACAAAAAGATATAATTGCCATTTTTCAACTATTTTCCCTTTACTTTCTATATAAATGGAGTACCTGAGTTGCCAAAAATTAAACAAATGGTGCTAAAAACTACAAAAAAAATTAATATTTCAAAAATAAATGGAGATACAGTTTTCAAACAAATTGCATTTAAAAGTACTTTTTTTTCCCAATACGATGGTACAAAAAGTGAAAATGTGCGATGTTTACAAATTTAAAAAATTGCTATAGAGCATTTAATCGTAGAATGATACATCTGCTTTGTTTATTTCTAGCTTCTGTAAGGTAACGTTATTTTTTAGAGACAAAATAAGCTGGGAGAAAGAAACAGCATACCGTATGGTGGCTAATAAATAAAAATAAATCAATAAGAGTATGCATAGTAAAGCTAAAAGCACCTATGCTCAAGTTTGGATGGAATGTTTCATGCAAGGTCAACTTCGACTGCAATTTCGTCGTTCTTACAAGTCTGTAATTTTAAATGCTAATAAAATTAGTGTGAATACAGAAAAACGTAATGTGTTTGTAAATATTGATTGTTTTGCAGATAATAGAATTTTTGCCCACAATAGGATATGAATGTGATTCTAATATGTATAGTGATGCGTATATATTTATGAATGTAAATATGACTATGTAGTAGCCATTCTATCGCTTAAAAAATGGATTCCCTCCCATGCCAACGGGATGCTGAAAAATGTAGCGAGATGTTTACGTGCTCTCCGGATGAAGTAAGGTTTTATTCCGTTTTTTTAGTTAGGTTATTATAAATGATTCATGTCTGATGTAGTGTGAATTAGATCTAGACACACGGCAGTGTGTCAGCCAAGTTCGCCTGACATAGCCGTGTGTTATTTACACGAACCATTTCGAGCTGTTTTCGTCAAATTTCAATGCTCTACTACTGAAAATCTATGAGACCTACGTACTTGTTATACGAAATGTGTAGTAAGGCCACCCTAATTACCTAAAATCCAAAATTTTATAAATAACGCATAATTAGTTTCCGAGATAATGACATTTGAAAATGTCTGATAATCGATAATTTTACCACTGACTGACTGACTGACTGACTCACTCATCAAAAAGATCTCGTATATCTACTGCAGCTACAGACTTCAAATTTGGTGCGAAGTTTGTTTACACTACAAAACTAAGGAAAAAAATAAAAAAAATTGTGAAAATCGATGAATTACCCACCTGGGGGTGCCCATTTTTACTTTAACATTACGTCTATTAGGCGAAATTTTAATTTGCCGTAGGAGGGGACTCTGTTCTGTCGCCAAATACCGCCAAGTTTCTCGCCAACATGGCGATATATCGCCAAATTTGGCGACCAAAATTAGTCGCCAAAAGTGACGCCACCTTGGCGATATCTCTAATATTTCGCCAAATTCCCATAGACTTCTATTGTAAAACTATCTACTTACTGGGTGTTTATCTGGGTTTACTTGCTTACAGAAAATCAACAAATTGAGATATTCTGTTCGTCACAGAGCCCGTTCTCAGAAACTATACATGTTGGATACTTGAAATTTTGCATACTTATGGCTGAACACCACACATCATACGACAAATCATAAAAATTTTTAGAAAGTCGTACATTTAACCCTTTGGCTCCCACATGTTTATTTTAAACAACTCTTTCTAAGTGAGCCCCTAATTAGGTTGGAGGCATGAAATTTTACAGACACAGCAGAAATTTTACAGCTGAACACCTCACATCAAATGACAAATTATAAAATTCTGAAAAAGTTGTAAATTTAACCCTTTGGGGTTTCACATGTGTATTTTAAATAATCCTTTCTAAGTGAGCCCCTAATTAGGTTGGAGGCGTAAAATTGTACATACTTATAAATGAACACATCACATCAAACGAAAATCTATAAAATTTTGAAAAAGTCGTACATTTAACCCTTTGGGCTCCCACATGTGTGTTTTAATCAATTATTTCTAAGTGAGCCCCTAATTAGGTTGGAGGCGTGGAATTTAGCATACATATAGCTGAATACTTCACATCAAACGAGAAATCATAAAATTTTGAAAAAGTCGCACATTTAACCCTTTGGGCTCCCCCATGTGTATTTTAAACAATTCTTTCAAAGGGAGCCTCTAATTATGTTGGAAGCGTGAAATTTTGCATACTTATAGCTGAACACCTCACATCAAACGACAAATCATAACATTTTCTTAAAGTCGTACATTTAACCCTTTGGGCTCCCGCATGTGTATTTTAAACAATTCTTTCTAAGTGAGCCCCTAATTAGGTTGGAGACTTGAAATTTTGGATACTTATAGCTGAGCACCTCACATCAAACGAGAAATCATAAAATTTTGAAAAAGTCGTACATTTAACCCTTTGGGCTCTCACATGTGTATTTTAAACAATATTTTCAAAGTGAGACCCTAATTATGTTGGAGGCGTGAAAATTTGCATACTTATAGCTGAACACCTCACATCAAACGACAAATCATAACATTTTCAAAAAGTCTTACATTTAACCCTTTGGGCTCCCGCATGTGTATTTTAAACAATTCTTTCTAAGTGAGCCCCTAATTAGGTTGGAGGCTTGAAATTTTGGATACTTATAGCTGAGCACCTCACATCAAACGAGAAATCATAAAATTTTTAAAAAGTCGTACATTTAACCCTTTGGGCTCTCACGTGTGTATTTTAAACAATATTTTCTAAGTGAGCCCCTAATTATGTTGGAGGCGTGAATATTTGCATACTTATAGCTGAACACACATCAAATGACAAATCATAAAATTTTGAAAAAGTCGTACATTTAACCCTTTGGGCTTCCACATGCGTATTTTAAGCAATTCTTTCTAACTGAGCCCCTTATTAAACTGCAGATTTGAAATTTTGCATACTTATAGCAGAACACCTGAGGCCAGGTGAATCTTGAAAAATTCTTATGCTTAACTCTTTGAGCTACCACATATGTATTTTAAGCAATTCTTTCTAAGGGAGCCCCTAATTAAGTTGGAGACATGACTTTTTTCATACGTATAGCTGAATACCTTAGACCACACGACAAATCATAAAAATTTGAAAAAGTCTTATATTATTTACTCCTCCGGGCTCTCACTTGTGTATTTTAAGTAATTTTTCTAACCTCCGTCCTTTTCACCCGGGGAGCACTTTTCCAACTTTTGCCGATACCCCTTTGACCATTCTTTCATATTATGCACCATAGCCTTACATATTTTAGCTCCACATTTTACCGCTAGGGGCGCCGACTTATCTCGGGTGCTATGGGTTCAATCCCCTCGACTAATATATCTACGGATAGTATGTAAAACAGAGTTTCGTTCGGATAGAGGTTTGTTTAGAATAGAGTGCGCCCGTGGTTACGAAATGTGGAACTAACAGATTTTTCAAAAGGATAAAGTGTTTTGAAAGGAATATTAAACGAAACCCTCTGTGTGATCTGTGATCACACTTACCCACTTGTTATTTTGAAAATCATCAGAGAAAAGGATATTTAATTAGTTAAATTTGAAAATCCAGGGAGAGGCAATGTGCTTCCTCTGCAGTGCCTCTTTTCCGGCACCAGTGTGGCATAAGCACATAACTTTATTTTTCACTTTCAGTACAAAAAAGCAGGCCCAGCTATAGGATATTTAATTGGAAAATTTAATATAGGAATTTAATAGGAATTATTGTTTCAGAAACAATAAAAATTTCGAATCAATACATTTCGTTTCAAAACATGCATTCAATGTAGCAGTATTAAAATATAGATTTCAGCCGCAAATTGACAGCCAAATAGTTTGTTGTTGGAAATTTAAATTAAAATTGAATGTTACTTGGTGAATAAAATAGCCACATGTAAACACATTAAAAAGCATTAAGTAAAGTGTCTAAATATATTGTAACTTTACAAAAAGTAATGATATCTAACAAAAACATAGCTGTGAAAAAAGGGAGCCAAGTTCTGTAAAGACAATGGCAAGAAAAGAAGTGATATCTAAGTGGGTGCCAAGTTCAAATAAAATTCACTCAAACTTACCTACAGAAGTATTATAGCATTTTTTAAATTGTTTAGAAATAAAAATTATTGATAGCATATTAATAATAAATCTAGAACTTGGCAAGTTTTTGATAAATGTTATGCCCATCAATTTCATGTCTTAATAAAATGATGATGTTAATATTAACAACACTGTCATTATAAAAAAATTAATATAGTTATTATTATAAACAAATGACACATGTTAAAGATTTGATAAACCAATAAATACACAGATACACTCCCGCTCGTCTTTGGTTATTACTCTAGCACCCACCCTCCAGAAACCTCAATGCAAACAGACTAAAAGGCCTGAGAAAGAGACAGATACCCTTACGCTTCTTCTTGGTCATCCCTTTAGAGACTGCACCCCTTTAACTTTCAGGGGTAAAGAGCTATTATTCGTGACATGCTGAAATGATTGAATCACACCAGAATTTAAAAACAAATTTATTTCAAAATGGGTAAAAGCTTCTTTTCACATATTTAATAAAATTAAACTTTTTAGTCCTGAATTCTAGTTGTCAATGTGGCATTTTGCAGTTAAAATTAGGTGGGATATATTTTATCCTACCACCCTTCAAAAGAAAGGAGCTTACTCAAATGAAGGCTTCCAAACATGAAATAACATGTTTTAATATAATAATGTCATTAATAAAAATAAATGACTCGTAGGTAAAAACTTGCCAAGTGCTAGATTTATTATTAATATGTTATCAATAATTTTTATTTCTAAACAATTTAAAAAATGCTATAATACTTCTGTAGGTAAGTTTGAGTGAATTTTATTTGAACTTGGCACCCACTTAGATATCACTTCTTTTCTTGCCATTGTCTTTACAGAACTTGGCTGCCTTTTTTCACAGCTATGTTTTTGTTAGATATATAATAAAATATCGAAGTTTAAATAGATGTAAATAAAAAAAATATATATAAGCACTTCTTCCGTCATAAAAAATAATAAAATAAAGCTTTCAGATAATGTGATAAGACGAAACGCAATATTTCACCTTGATTCAAACATAAAATATATTATATGAAATTTAAAAAGTTCACTGTTAAAACTGGATACTTAAAAATAAGCACAATGTACTCATTTTTGAGTACTTTCCGATCTTATAATAGCTCCGAGTACTTAACTCTTAAATTTGAGAAACGCATGTACTCATTTTTTTTTTTTTTTTGTACACACAGGGACTCGAAAATAAGTATGTATAGAAACACACATACGCTATAAGAAAAAAAAAGCGAAATTACAGAGAACCGGTTCATGACATAGTTCGCCTGACATAGCCGTGTGTTATTTACACGAACCATTTCGAGCTGTTTTCGTCAAATTTCAATGCTCTACTACTGAAAATCTATGAGACCTACGTACTTGTTATACGAAATGTGTAGTAAGGCCACCCTAATTACCTAAAATCCAAAATTTTATAAATAACGCATAATTAGTTTCCGAGATAATGACATTTGAAAATGTCTGATAATCGATAATTTTACCACTGACTGACTGACTGACTGACTCACTCATCAAAAAGATCTCGTATATCTACTGCAGCTACAGACTTCAAATTTGGTGCGAAGTTTGTTTACACTACAAAACTAAGGAAAAAAATAAAAAAAATTGTGAAAATCGATGAATTACCCACCTGGGGGTGCCCATTTTTACTTTAACATTACGTCTATTAGGCGAAATTTTAATTTGCCGTAGGAGGGGACTCTGTTCTGTCGCCAAATACCGCCAAGTTTCTCGCCAACATGGCGATATATCGCCAAATTTGGCGACCAAAATTAGTCGCCAAAAGTGACGCCACCTTGGCGATATCTCTAATATTTCGCCAAATTCCCATAGACTTCTATTGTAAACCTATCTACTTACTGGGTGTTTATCTGGGTTTACTTGCTTACAGAAAATCAACAAATTGAGATATTCTGTTCGTCACAGAGCCCGTTCTCAGAAACTATACATGTTGGATACTTGAAATTTTGCATACTTATGGCTGAACACCACACATCATACGACAAATCATAAAAATTTTTAGAAAGTCGTACATTTAACCCTTTGGCTCCCACATGTTTATTTTAAACAACTCTTTCTAAGTGAGCCCCTAATTAGGTTGGAGGCATGAAATTTTACAGACACAGCAGAAATTTTACAGCTGAACACCTCACATCAAATGACAAATTATAAAATTCTGAAAAAGTTGTAAATTTAACCCTTTGGGGTTTCACATGTGTATTTTAAATAATCCTTTCTAAGTGAGCCCCTAATTAGGTTGGAGGCGTAAAATTGTACATACTTATAGATGAACACATCACATCAAACGAAAATCTATAAAATTTTGAAAAAGTCGTACATTTAACCCTTTGGGCTCCCACATGTGTGTTTTAATCAATTATTTCTAAGTGAGCCCCTAATTAGGTTGGAGGCGTGGAATTTAGCATACATATAGCTGAATACTTCACATCAAACGAGAAATCATAAAATTTTGAAAAAGTCGCACATTTAACCCTTTGGGCTCCCCCATGTGTATTTTAAACAATTCTTTCAAAGGGAGCCTCTAATTATGTTGGAAGCGTGAAATTTTGCATACTTATAGCTGAACACCTCACATCAAACGACAAATCATAACATTTTCTTAAAGTCGTACATTTAACCCTTTGGGCTCCCGCATGTGTATTTTAAACAATTCTTTCTAAGTGAGCCCCTAATTAGGTTGGAGACTTGAAATTTTGGATACTTATAGCTGAGCACCTCACATCAAACGAGAAATCATAAAATTTTGAAAAAGTCGTACATTTAACCCTTTGGGCTCTCACATGTGTATTTTAAACAATATTTTCAAAGTGAGACCCTAATTATGTTGGAGGCGTGAAAATTTGCATACTTATAGCTGAACACCTCACATCAAACGACAAATCATAACATTTTCAAAAAGTCTTACATTTAACCCTTTGGGCTCCCGCATGTGTATTTTAAACAATTCTTTCTAAGTGAGCCCCTAATTAGGTTGGAGGCTTGAAATTTTGGATACTTATAGCTGAGCACCTCACATCAAACGAGAAATCATAAAATTTTTAAAAAGTCGTACATTTAACCCTTTGGGCTCTCACGTGTGTATTTTAAACAATATTTTCTAAGTGAGCCCCTAATTATGTTGGAGGCGTGAATATTTGCATACTTATAGCTGAACACACATCAAATGACAAATCATAAAATTTTGAAAAAGTCGTACATTTAACCCTTTGGGCTTCCACATGCGTATTTTAAGCAATTCTTTCTAACTGAGCCCCTTATTAAACTGCAGATTTGAAATTTTGCATACTTATAGCAGAACACCTGAGGCCAGGTGAATCTTGAAAAATTCTTATGCTTAACTCTTTGAGCTACCACATATGTATTTTAAGCAATTCTTTCTAAGGGAGCCCCTAATTAAGTTGGAGACATGACTTTTTTCATACGTATAGCTGAATACCTTAGACCACACGACAAATCATAAAAATTTGAAAAAGTCTTATATTATTTACTCCTCCGGGCTCTCACTTGTGTATTTTAAGTAATTTTTCTAACCTCCGTCCTTTTCACCCGGGGAGCACTTTTCCAACTTTTGCCGATACCCCTTTGACCATTCTTTCATATTATGCACCATAGCCTTACATATTTTAGCTCCACATTTTACCGCTAGGGGCGCCGACTTATCTCGGGTGCTATGGGTTCAATCCCCTCGACTAATATATCTACGGATAGTATGTAAAACAGAGTTTCGTTCGGATAGAGGTTTGTTTAGAATAGAGTGCGCCCGTGGTTACGAAATGTGGAACTAACAGATTTTTCAAAAGGATAAAGTGTTTTGAAAGGAATATTAAACGAAACCCTCTGTGTGATCTGTGATCACACTTACCCACTTGTTATTTTGAAAATCATCAGAGAAAAGGATATTTAATTAGTTAAATTTGAAAATCCAGGGAGAGGCAATGTGCTTCCTCTGCAGTGCCTCTTTTCCGGCACCAGTGTGGCATAAGCACATAACTTTATTTTTCACTTTCAGTACAAAAAAGCAGGCCCAGCTATAGGATATTTAATTGGAAAATTTAATATAGGAATTTAATAGGAATTATTGTTTCAGAAACAATAAAAATTTCGAATCAATACATTTCGTTTCAAAACATGCATTCAATGTAGCAGTATTAAAATATAGATTTCAGCCGCAAATTGACAGCCAAATAGTTTGTTGTTGGAAATTTAAATTAAAATTGAATGTTGCTTGGTGAATAAAATAGCCACATGTAAACACATTAAAAAGCATTAAGTAAAGTGTCTAAATATATTGTAACTTTACAAAAAGTAATGATATCTAACAAAAACATAGCTGTGAAAAAAGGGAGCCAAGTTCTGTAAAGACAATGGCAAGAAAAGAAGTGATATCTAAGTGGGTGCCAAGTTCAAATAAAATTCACTCAAACTTACCTACAGAAGTATTATAGCATTTTTTAAATTGTTTAGAAATAAAAATTATTGATAGCATATTAATAATAAATCTAGAACTTGGCAAGTTTTTGATAAATGTTATGCCCATCAATTTCATGTCTTAATAAAATGATGATGTTAATATTAACAACACTGTCATTATAAAAAAATTAATATAGTTATTATTATAAACAAATGACACATGTTAAAGATTTGATAAACCAATAAATACACAGATACACTCCCGCTCGTCTTTGGTTATTACTCTAGCACCCACCCTCCAGAAACCTCAATGCAAACAGACTAAAAGGCCTGAGAAAGAGACAGATACCCTTACGCTTCTTCTTGGTCATCCCTTTAGAGACTGCACCCCTTTAACCCTTCAGGGGTAAAGAGCTATTATTCGTGACATGCTGAAATGATTGAATCACACCAGAATTTAAAAACAAATTTATTTCAAAATGGGTAAAAGCTTCTTTTCACATATTTAATAAAATTAAACTTTTTAGTCCTGAATTCTAGTTGTCAATGTGGCATTTTGCAGTTAAAATTAGGTGGGATATATTTTATCCTACCACCCTTCAAAAGAAAGGAGCTTACTCAAATGAAGGCTTCCAAACATGAAATAACATGTTTTAATATAATAATGTCATTAATAAAAATAAATGACTCGTAGGTAAAAACTTGCCAAGTGCTAGATTTATTATTAATATGCTATCAATAATTTTTATTTCTAAACAATTTAAAAAATGCTATAATACTTCTGTAGGTAAGTTTGAGTGAATTTTATTTGAACTTGGCACCCACATAGATATCACTTCTTTTCTTGCCATTGTCTTTACAGAACTTGGCTCCCTTTTTTCACAGCTATGTTTTTGTTAGATATATAATAAAATATCGAAGTTTAAATAGATGTAAATAAAAAAAATATATATAAGCACTTCTTCCGTCATAAAAAATAATAAAATAAAGCTTTCAGATAATGTGATAAGACGAAACGCAATATTTCACCTTGATTCAAACATAAAATATATTATATGAAATTTAAAAAGTTCACTGTTAAAACTGGATACTTAAAAATAAGCACAATGTACTCATTTTTGAGTACTTTCCGATCTTATAATAGCTCCGAGTACTTAACTCTTAAATTTGAGAAACGCATGTACTCATTTTTTTTTTTTTTTTTGTACACACAGGGACTCGAAAATAAGTATGTATAGAAACACACATACGCTATAAGAAAAAAAAAGCGAAATTACAGAGAACCGGTTCATGACATAGTTCGCCTGACATAGCCGTGTGTTATTTACACGAACCATTTCGAGCTGTTTTCGTCAAATTTCAATGCTCTACTACTGAAAATCTATGAGACCTACGTACTTGTTATACGAAATGTGTAGTAAGGCCACCCTAATTACCTAAAATCCAAAATTTTATAAATAACGCATAATTAGTTTCCGAGATAATGACATTTGAAAATGTCTGATAATCGATAATTTTACCACTGACTGACTGACTGACTGACTGACTCACTCATCAAAAAGATCTCGTATATCTACTGCAGCTACAGACTTCAAATTTGGTGCGAAGTTTGTTTACACTACAAAACTAAGGAAAAAAATAAAAAAAATTGTGAAAATCGATGAATTACCCACCTGGGGGTGCCCATTTTTACTTTAACATTACGTCTATTAGGCGAAATTTTAATTTGCCGTAGGAGGGGACTCTGTTCTGTCGCCAAATACCGCCAAGTTTCTCGCCAACATGGCGATATATCGCCAAATTTGGCGACCAAAATTAGTCGCCAAAAGTGACGCCACCTTGGCGATATCTCTAATATTTCGCCAAATTCCCATAGACTTCTATTGTAAACCTATCTACTTACTGGGTGTTTATCTGGGTTTACTTGCTTACAGAAAATCAACAAATTGAGATATTCTGTTCGTCACAGAGCCCGTTCTCAGAAACTATACATGTTGGATACTTGAAATTTTGCATACTTATGGCTGAACACCACACATCATACGACAAATCATAAAAATTTTTAGAAAGTCGTACATTTAACCCTTTGGCTCCCACATGTTTATTTTAAACAACTCTTTCTAAGTGAGCCCCTAATTAGGTTGGAGGCATGAAATTTTACAGACACAGCAGAAATTTTACAGCTGAACACCTCACATCAAATGACAAATTATAAAATTCTGAAAAAGTTGTAAATTTAACCCTTTGGGGTTTCACATGTGTATTTTAAATAATCCTTTCTAAGTGAGCCCCTAATTAGGTTGGAGGCGTAAAATTGTACATACTTATAGATGAACACATCACATCAAACGAAAATCTATAAAATTTTGAAAAAGTCGTACATTTAACCCTTTGGGCTCCCACATGTGTGTTTTAATCAATTATTTCTAAGTGAGCCCCTAATTAGGTTGGAGGCGTGGAATTTAGCATACATATAGCTGAATACTTCACATCAAACGAGAAATCATAAAATTTTGAAAAAGTCGCACATTTAACCCTTTGGGCTCCCCCATGTGTATTTTAAACAATTCTTTCAAAGGGAGCCTCTAATTATGTTGGAAGCGTGAAATTTTGCATACTTATAGCTGAACACCTCACATCAAACGACAAATCATAACATTTTCTTAAAGTCGTACATTTAACCCTTTGGGCTCCCGCATGTGTATTTTAAACAATTCTTTCTAAGTGAGCCCCTAATTAGGTTGGAGACTTGAAATTTTGGATACTTATAGCTGAGCACCTCACATCAAACGAGAAATCATAAAATTTTGAAAAAGTCGTACATTTAACCCTTTGGGCTCTCACATGTGTATTTTAAACAATATTTTCAAAGTGAGACCCTAATTATGTTGGAGGCGTGAAAATTTGCATACTTATAGCTGAACACCTCACATCAAACGACAAATCATAACATTTTCAAAAAGTCTTACATTTAACCCTTTGGGCTCCCGCATGTGTATTTTAAACAATTCTTTCTAAGTGAGCCCCTAATTAGGTTGGAGGCTTGAAATTTTGGATACTTATAGCTGAGCACCTCACATCAAACGAGAAATCATAAAATTTTTAAAAAGTCGTACATTTAACCCTTTGGGCTCTCACGTGTGTATTTTAAACAATATTTTCTAAGTGAGCCCCTAATTATGTTGGAGGCGTGAATATTTGCATACTTATAGCTGAACACACATCAAATGACAAATCATAAAATTTTGAAAAAGTCGTACATTTAACCCTTTGGGCTTCCACATGCGTATTTTAAGCAATTCTTTCTAACTGAGCCCCTTATTAAACTGCAGATTTGAAATTTTGCATACTTATAGCAGAACACCTGAGGCCAGGTGAATCTTGAAAAATTCTTATGCTTAACTCTTTGAGCTACCACATATGTATTTTAAGCAATTCTTTCTAAGGGAGCCCCTAATTAAGTTGGAGACATGACTTTTTTCATACGTATAGCTGAATACCTTAGACCACACGACAAATCATAAAAATTTGAAAAAGTCTTATATTATTTACTCCTCCGGGCTCT
The DNA here is from genome assembly GCA_963932465.1 of Maratus speciosus. Taxonomy (NCBI): domain Eukaryota; kingdom Metazoa; phylum Arthropoda; class Arachnida; order Araneae; family Salticidae; genus Maratus; species Maratus speciosus. The sequence continues at coordinate 578,627,189 of OZ010793.1, forward strand.
CACTTGTGTATTTTAAGTAATTTTTCTAACCTCCGTCCTTTTCACCCGGGGAGCACTTTTCCAACTTTTGCCGATACCCCTTTGACCATTCTTTCATATTATGCACCATAGCCTTACATATTTTAGCTCCACATTTTACCGCTAGGGGCGCCGACTTATCTCGGGTGCTATGGGTTCAATCCCCTCGACTAATATATCTACGGATAGTATGTAAAACAGAGTTTCGTTCGGATAGAGGTTTGTTTAGAATAGAGTGCGCCCGTGGTTACGAAATGTGGAACTAACAGATTTTTCAAAAGGATAAAGTGTTTTGAAAGGAATATTAAACGAAACCCTCTGTGTGATCTGTGATCACACTTACCCACTTGTTATTTTGAAAATCATCAGAGAAAAGGATATTTAATTAGTTAAATTTGAAAATCCAGGGAGAGGCAATGTGCTTCCTCTGCAGTGCCTCTTTTCCGGCACCAGTGTGGCATAAGCACATAACTTTATTTTTCACTTTCAGTACAAAAAAGCAGGCCCAGCTATAGGATATTTAATTGGAAAATTTAATATAGGAATTTAATAGGAATTATTGTTTCAGAAACAATAAAAATTTCGAATCAATACATTTCGTTTCAAAACATGCATTCAATGTAGCAGTATTAAAATATAGATTTCAGCCGCAAATTGACAGCCAAATAGTTTGTTGTTGGAAATTTAAATTAAAATTGAATGTTGCTTGGTGAATAAAATAGCCACATGTAAACACATTAAAAAGCATTAAGTAAAGTGTCTAAATATATTGTAACTTTACAAAAAGTAATGATATCTAACAAAAACATAGCTGTGAAAAAAGGGAGCCAAGTTCTGTAAAGACAATGGCAAGAAAAGAAGTGATATCTAAGTGGGTGCCAAGTTCAAATAAAATTCACTCAAACTTACCTACAGAAGTATTATAGCATTTTTTAAATTGTTTAGAAATAAAAATTATTGATAGCATATTAATAATAAATCTAGAACTTGGCAAGTTTTTGATAAATGTTATGCCCATCAATTTCATGTCTTAATAAAATGATGATGTTAATATTAACAACACTGTCATTATAAAAAAATTAATATAGTTATTATTATAAACAAATGACACATGTTAAAGATTTGATAAACCAATAAATACACAGATACACTCCCGCTCGTCTTTGGTTATTACTCTAGCACCCACCCTCCAGAAACCTCAATGCAAACAGACTAAAAGGCCTGAGAAAGAGACAGATACCCTTACGCTTCTTCTTGGTCATCCCTTTAGAGACTGCACCCCTTTAACCCTTCAGGGGTAAAGAGCTATTATTCGTGACATGCTGAAATGATTGAATCACACCAGAATTTAAAAACAAATTTATTTCAAAATGGGTAAAAGCTTCTTTTCACATATTTAATAAAATTAAACTTTTTAGTCCTGAATTCTAGTTGTCAATGTGGCATTTTGCAGTTAAAATTAGGTGGGATATATTTTATCCTACCACCCTTCAAAAGAAAGGAGCTTACTCAAATGAAGGCTTCCAAACATGAAATAACATGTTTTAATATAATAATGTCATTAATAAAAATAAATGACTCGTAGGTAAAAACTTGCCAAGTGCTAGATTTATTATTAATATGCTATCAATAATTTTTATTTCTAAACAATTTAAAAAATGCTATAATACTTCTGTAGGTAAGTTTGAGTGAATTTTATTTGAACTTGGCACCCACATAGATATCACTTCTTTTCTTGCCATTGTCTTTACAGAACTTGGCTCCCTTTTTTCACAGCTATGTTTTTGTTAGATATATAATAAAATATCGAAGTTTAAATAGATGTAAATAAAAAAAATATATATAAGCACTTCTTCCGTCATAAAAAATAATAAAATAAAGCTTTCAGATAATGTGATAAGACGAAACGCAATATTTCACCTTGATTCAAACATAAAATATATTATATGAAATTTAAAAAGTTCACTGTTAAAACTGGATACTTAAAAATAAGCACAATGTACTCATTTTTGAGTACTTTCCGATCTTATAATAGCTCCGAGTACTTAACTCTTAAATTTGAGAAACGCATGTACTCATTTTTTTTTTTTTTGTACACACAGGGACTCGAAAATAAGTATGTATAGAAACACACATACGCTATAAGAAAAAAAAAGCGAAATTACAGAGAACCGACAAACCACCGTTTTTAATTGCGAAGAACTACAATTTTTAGAGTAAAGAACAACGAATTTACTATTTTAATTCTTGTAGTTTTGTGTAGGAGCCGCCCCGTGATTTGAACCCGAGTCCTCTAGGTGGGAGATCAGTACTGTACTGACTGTGCTTGTTACCAGCTTCTCCCAAATGACACCTTTTATGAATCAGCGACGGAAGATCGTTAACAGCAGAGATGAATTTTCCCTTTCTTAAATATTCTAATTTCTAATAAAACAATTTTTAAACTAAATTTTCTTCTTTAACATTTCTAATGAAATTGTAAATAAATTTGAAAAGTGTGTATTATAAATAAAAAATTATAACAAAGATAGACATATCTTTAAATAAAAACTTGGAAATCCCTACTGTCAATTCGGTATAAGAAAAGGGTTTATCAGAAAACTCATATTTTTGAGCACATAGGATTTAAACATGAATATTAAGAATTTAAAATACAAAATATATGTATTCATTTCTGCATACATTTATAAATCAAGTATAAGTATACACAACTTCAAAATATCATGTACTCCTTTCTGAATTAATTGTACTACTCAAAAAAATCGAGTACAAAGAAATTTTCATTTTTAAGTAGATTAATGCTCCTTTTTGAAGCAATTGTACTTAAAAAATATGAGTACATAGAAATGCTCATTTTTAAGAAGATTATTTTAACAATGTACTTCTTTTTGAAACAATTGTACTTAAAAAAATACGAGTACAGGGAAGTTCTCATTTTAAGTAAATTATTTTTGACAGTGTTCACTGTTTTACTGAAAAGGTGACTAAAATAATAAAAGAGATAAGTTCTCATTTTTAAGTAAATTATTTTTGACAGTGTTCACTGTTTTACTGAAAAGGAGACTAAAATAATAAAAGAGATGTTACAAGTTAAAAATATACATTTTATTTAAAACTTTTTAGTACTTTCAAGCTTTTTCATGCTCTTCATCAGAGAATATTTTAACTATTTCTGTTTATTTATACAAATACGTCACTTCGTTTTGAAAAGAAGAGCTATTTCTACTTTCAAATCTAATTATTATTGGCTCTTTCATTTTCAAAACGAAGTGACGTATTTGTATAAATAAACAGCAATTAGTTATTAAGAAGTTCTCTGATGAAGAGATTGGAAAAGCTTGACAGTAATAAGAAGTTTTAAATAAAATGTATATTTTTAACTTTTTTCTCTCATTTATTATCTCTATATTCATCTCTTTTATTATTTTAGTCACCTTTTGTGTAAAACAGTCAACTTTTTAATGTTCATCTATTTATATAAAATCCAAGTCTCTGTGTGTCCCTCTCAATTCCGGTAGGACCACCTCATTGTAATGTAATTGTTGAAAATTACTCATGTAGGGTTACCACAGAAGCGCCAAATGTTGACCAACTTGGCGATAACTTGCTAATTTGGCGAAATTCCCATTTAACACCATTAATATTTCATAATCGAGGTCACTGCAATTTAATTTAAACTCAGCGCTTTTAAGTTTTTTTCTTCAAAATCTATGTGTGAGAATTTAAAGTGTAATATACGAAAATGTAGTTCATCTTTACATCTTCGTCCCGATGCTACTAATAACATAACCGCCAATAGACCTCTCTGTACAGTCTCCGATTTTAGTGTGCTTTAGGTACTTTTCCAGTATAGAGGCCTTAGCGAGATAGAGAAAATTAAATTCGGCAACCTATTTTCTAGCAACATATTCACTGTTTCATATACACAAGTAATTTTTCAATATTTATACAATTTATTTAATATAAAGACGAACTTTTTTTGTGTACAAACTGAAGTAAATTGTATATAAAAAAATAACAATAATATAGGTATAGATAAAATGTTTATAGATTATTTAAATAAACTTAAAAGTTCATTAATTTTATTTTGATAGCTGTTTATATCATTTGGCAATAAATATCACTTCTGAAGCCCAAATTATGACAAAAAGTACGCCAAGGCCGTTATACTGGAAAACTACCGCGCTTTATATAGTCAGATACAAAAGTTACATTCTCGGTACTTTTCCACTTTAGGGGTCATGGCGAGGAAGGAAAATTGACAACATATTTTCTGGCAACCAATTCGCTGTTCCATTTCATATACACACGCATTTTTTTTTCAATATTTATACAGTTTATTTAGCATAAAGAAGCCATATATCTAACTTATAATATAGACATGACATGTAATCCGCAAAAAACCTCAAATCCGCACGACACTTGGAACCAAGATGTGCAGATTAGTGGTCTTCTATTGTATTACAGATTTTCATAAATGAGTTTCCTTTTTAAAATCTGTTATTTCCATCTATCACTGCGGAACAAGCGAGGAAAACCCGTATTCTTGCAAATGTGTTGTATATGCAGTAGAGCACCGATTATCGGAACTCCAATTAACCGAACAGCCTATTTCTCTCAAAAACTTTTTTTTAACCGAACTTCTATTTTTTCGAACATCCCATTCCTCTCAAAAAAAAATTTTTTTTTAATGATGATGAGATTGTGGATGAGATTTAAGATAAAAAATAATTTGGAGAAATTGAAGAAATGAAAACGAATGCTCTGAAAATGATCCAGGTCCATCCCATAACGAAGCCTTTGAGTGTTAGGAAAAAACTATGAAATGGCTCGATCAGCAGAAGAATTCTGATCCTATTCAACTAACATATTTAAGAAGAATTCGATATATGGCAGCATTGGAAAGAACGTCTTCTTTGAAGCAAGCAACAATCGAAAGCTTTTTTGCTTACATTATAATCTCTGGCGTTCAGAAAATGATAAAAAGAAAAAAAGAAAATTTTAAATGATTTAAAAAAAAAGTTTTTAAACACGCTAGCACTAACTGGTGCTGCCAGTCCTAAGCCTGGATAAAGTGTGAAGGTTTTAGTATAGTCAGGAACATCCCTTAAATTGCCTGTCTATTTATCAGAACTTTTGCTTATTCGAACTAGGATCGGTCCCGACTTGTTCGGATAATCGGTGCTCTGCTGTATCTTTATATCTCATATTCAGTCATTTTTGACGTACTATCTTTCTAGTATAATACATTTTAAAGATTTCATTTATTTTCTATTTTATCCTTGCTTTATCATTCTTATTCTTTTCATTATATCTATTGAACATCCAATATACTGCAAAGCGTATGTATCTTCCATGAGAGGCCATTATCCTCTCCTTTGCAAACAGAGATTCAAGTAAAGTGTTTCGACCAACAGAACTGTTTGTATTAAATTGTAGTTAGATTACATTGGCATTATAGAAATCCAGTAAGTAGAAATATATTGCACTGAAATACCCGACAGAGAAATCTCATTCCTTTTATGTGTCTGGAAATATGACTCTTTTATGCAGATTAATCTCTGATAGACGTGATTTGAATAATGGACATTTCAATATCTACAGAGAAGATATTATATACTGTTAAAGAAATTTTTCGAAATCCGTCGGTGATAGAATTCCTGTTACTTAAATAGATTCTCTTGATATAAATTTAATATTGATTTTTTTTTCTTGGATGGATTAGAAAATATCCTTAGATATAGACGGGTTTAAATTTCAAAATTTAGTTATAGACATCCTCGCTGGCTGAATTTCTTAGAAAATGATGCTTAGAATATGTTATAAATAGAAGAGCCCCCACTTTCTACACAAAGTTCCTTTTAATTAAAACACATATAAAGCACAAATAATTGTACAAAAGTTACTTTCAGGTGCATAAATATAATATAAAGATCCCTCCCACCTTTCCAGCGTACAAAATCAAATGTTTATGCAAGCATTCCTTATTATAGCTGCATTTCTGAAAAGATTTCGCATTATTTGAAATCAGTTGGTATTCATACATCTCTTATTCCCCAAAATCCTCTTAAGAATCTGTTATGTAATTTTAAACATAGATATTCCATCCTGCAGTTTAAAGACATCGTTTACGGAATTCCGTGTAAGCAGTGTGAAGCGGTTTACATTGGTGAATCTAGCAGGACACTTGAAATACGGCTTAACCCTTAAATGCCTGAATTTTCAAAAATCATTGTAATAATGTTTTTCGGTTTGCATATTTTAAATAAATCATGGGAAAAATACTTTAAAAAATCATATTTTGTTTTAAGTATGATTTACGGCTAAAAAACAGTTTGTTACTAGTCGGCAATACTGGTCTTTAATTGAAAAAATAATTTTCCTTCATAAAATTCTATATTATTAAACACACAAGAATTTTAGGAGCTATAATAAGAAATAAATTTTACTTGCTCACTGCAGAACAAAATAGGGCATTTCGCAAGCTTCCAAACAAAACAAAAAGAACAAGTCGCAGCAATTGAAAAAATAAATCTATCTTTATTCTTAAACAGCACAAGTGTTGCCATCTACATGTTGAAAATCAATTTAATAATATTTTGAGAATGTATTTTATTGGCAACATTAGGCATTATAGCTTCAATATTATTCTAATAGTATTTTTGAGCCTAAATTGGGTATGTTGCCGAAAAGCAACACCAGGCATTTAAGGGTTAAAGAGCATAAACAGGCATTTAGATGTAGAAAATTAAATTCAAAGATCGTTCAGCATACTATTGCAACCGACCATTTTCCAGATTTTAATAAAGCTTTTGTGATCCGATCCGGCTGCAACAATTACGCAGGGAGTTTTTAGAGGCCTGGTATACTAAAACCAAGGATTTAGCAATTAACGAAGCTGCATCTGTGCCGGCCGAGTATTCTATTTTATTTTAACTGTAACCTGAAACTGATGACTTTCTGTTGTGTTTTTCTTGTAACTGTTGATAGTGTTGACTCAACGTTTATAATTGGCTGAGGAGGGATCGTGATGATCCGAAACGTCCCAATTTTTAATGTGTTTTTAGTGTTTTTATGTAATAATTTTGATTGTTTAATGTATTGTCTGTGATTTTAATGTAAATATTTTAAAGATGGAATTCAGACGTAATATTTTTGCTTATATAATTAATATAAAAATATTTAAAATACAAATTAAAAATATCTTTAAACACATCAGAAAAACCTAGAACGCTTTCAACCATTACAAGTCCGTCATCAGTAGGATTTAAATGTTGTTATTATTTTCTTTGCGCTTATTCGAGAATTGTCCAGAAGAAAAACATTGTAATTTAAAGTGCAATGTTTTTCTCGAATAATCGCAAAGAAAATAATGACAACATTTAAATTCTACTGATGACGGACTTGTAATGGTTGAAAGCGCTCTAGGTTTTTCTGATGTATTTAAAGATATTTTAAATTTGCATTTCAAATATCTTTATATTATATTTATGCACCCGAAAGTAATTTTTGTACAATTATTTGTGCTTTTATATGTATTTTAATTATTTAACTCAAGGTGGATATAGCACTGGAATTGTAATTTTCATTTATTAAAGTTTTTTTTTGTTTCATTTTATTTATGTGTTTTTAATCAGTGATTTTCGTGCTCCATTTCATTTTTAATGAAAAATCCATAATTTACGAAATAACACAAATGATAATGAGTCTTTTTTTTTTCATGTGGATTTAAAAATTTGTTTAGATATTTTAAAGCTTTAATTCGAAAACTTGGTCTCAAAAATCAACGGTGACTGATTTTTTTTAGAAATGATGTGTAGAAGTTTCCATAAGGACGTAATATAGTCTTTATTTTTCCAAAAAGGCTTCGTTTGCTTAGTTTTATTTATGACTAGCTGAACCTCCCGGCGTTGCCCGGGCCCTTGATGATAACCATAAATATACCAAAAATTGAAATGTAATTTCATCGAGTACTTGAATTCATGTGAAATTTTTCCAAAGATCGAAACTCGAACCGAACGAACCTCTGCCTACGGCACCGAATGCCGGGCTGTTGCGCATGCGTTGGAAAATCTTGTATTTCAGTATTCCACCGACAATGGGACGAACGAACCTCTAACCGTGACTCCGCTGTCTGCGGTACAGCATAGAAGGATTGCTATAGAAATATTTTAGTTCCATCTTCCACCACCAGGAGGCGCAAATCAAATCACCTTCCGAACGAAACTCCTTTATTTAGCCTATCTGGAGTTATATTAGTTGAGGGGGTGGGGCCTCAAATAAGAGAAAAACCTCTCATGGACTATTGGAATGTAGAGGGCTGGAGTACATAAAAAGGAAAAGTTTTCGAAGGGCTATCCAATGATATATCACGTGATGAGGGTCAGAAAAAGTTATAAAAGTGCAGGGGAAGTTAAGCTCCTAATTGCTAGGGGGAACCGAAGGCAGAAACTGTCGCTCCGTGCTGATTTACCCCATTGGTCAAGTTTTCAAGAAGATGCTATATAAGGGGCTCAAGTAATTAGGGACTAATTGACTTAACCAATGATTTAAAATTGAAACATGGGGCAAGTTGGGGGCAAGAGTCGGTGGATACATAATATGAAAGAGTGCTCAAAGTGCTGTCCAACAATATATCGCATATGTGGATCGGAAAAAATTAGAAAAGTGACCCCCCCGGGGGGGAAAGTAAACACTTAATTTTCGGGGTGGTAAAGCAAGGGCAGAATTGATCTGCCCTTAAGGTTACTCATTTGGTAAAGATTTCAAGCAGAGGTGATATAAGGGCTGAGATAAATAGAGGCTAAGATAGTCAAGCGCTTGGTCACGCTTTCAAATCTTGTGTTGCCCTGTATCGGAGTATCTCGCCCATGGAATCACTTCCCCTCTTTAAAATTTTTATATTTTTATGTTATAAAAAATATGTATACGAGTGCTGACTTAAAATACTGATATTTGTTGCAGAAAACACTACGATTTGAATAATTTTCGGTATAATTACCCTTTACACGGGGGTTCGGACAGCACCTGTCCGAGAATAGATGCTAAAGCCGGACAGATATTGTTCAAGCCACCGTATAAGGGTTAAATGCAGAATAAATTTCTTTTTCCGTAGGGATTCAGTTTTCTTTATTAATTCGATGCATTATCAATATTCGTCGCCCCTTACTCTTCCGTACTCACTTTTAAGATTTACATCCCTTAACCTTCAAGTTTTAACAATTTTGAAATCTATATCTTAGTTATTTTATTTTCCTTCATTAGTTCGCAATTGTTTCCTTTCATTTTTGTCCAATGAGTTAGTTCTGAATCACCATGTAGTTTAGTTAAGAATCACAGGTTCTTTTATGACTAATAACGTCAAGGTGAATAAAATAGTAATTGTAGATATTTTTATAATTTCTTTAAAGAGCAAAGATCACCTCATTATCTGGTCAGATACTTGTCCAAACCAAAATAAGAAATTTACCTCATTATTCCTTTATTAACCCTTCATCTACTGACGGTACTTATAAGTACCACTCACTTTAAATTTTCATCCCATAGTGAATATTACTAATATTCTATTAGTACTTTGCAAAAACACACTTTTAACTCTACTTTATTCGGATACATGGCAACGTAGTTCTAGGTTTGTTATTTTAGTGAGGAAGGAGGCTATCTTTAAAACAGTCGATGTGTTTTGTGCCGACATTTTGTACAGATTGTCACGCTCGTCTTTTTATTGCTCTAAACACAGTAAAGGATATAAGATAAGTGTTGGATTTATTTTATGTGTTCATTATGATCTTAGAATACTATTTGATTAGCTATTTTAAGTGAACGATGTATGTATTTGATTTAACAGTTGAATCACTCGGTGGTACTTATAAGTAACGTCAGTACGCTGGGTGTTGGAGAAAAACCTTTTGTTTCTTTTCGTCTGTGTAGTTATCAACCGTTTTCATCAGCTTTAAACTGTAATTACTAAATGTAGTGCAGTAATAATTTTCCTAGTATTTCTTTTCTGATTCATTATTATTTTTTATAGGAAATCGAAAAAGTTGTGGCACCGGCTCTTTTCTGCTATGCTAAAAATGACATATGCAAATTCATATATTGTATATGTGGAGATGCGAGAGAACATGTTGTCCATAGGATATAGACGTCGCATAACTAAAGGACTGCTAACAAGATCGAAACCTAAAAAATAAAAAAAATAGTCTTTTTTTAATCCTTTTAGGGGCAAAACATTTTCAATGCTAAAGTGTTAAAATAAATGATTGGCACTGGAATTTGTCGAAAAAAGTTATTTATAAATAAGAAAAATGCTATATTTCACATACTTATTAAATTCAAAATATTTTACCACAATTCGTGTGCCATTTGAAATACCTTGTGGGTTTTCTGTTACGATATTTCAGTCATAGTGTACTCACCGTACTTTAAAGTACCACTTTAATTAATTACCTCTAAGATATTAAATTTTTCACACGTGAGTATTTTTTTATGTTTATCCTTTAACTTTCGTTGTAGTAACTGAAAAAAAAAATGACATGAAAAAAATTGCAGTACATCATAATGCAGTAGATAAAGGGTTAATGCCTCAATCTTAACGGATATTTTAAAGGAGATTTAACGTAAGTTTCATAGTTAGGGCATTAGTATCTTAATATCGATCTAAATTTTTGGAAGGATTGATGAAAAAATACAAAGAGGAACTTCAGACCATATTCGCCTGAGCAATAGGAAAGAGCGGCAGAAAACTGTTAGGTAACCACTCTTCATATCCTAAATAAATTCAAGCTTATCAATCGAAAAAAGAACCCCCTGGATGGAAAAGCGTTTTTCAAAATGTGTTAAAATGGATTATGTCGTAGGAAATAAATAAATAGAAGCGCTTAATTCATTTTTAAATGTTAAAAGTTAAATTTTAAAAAGTTAAATTATTTTAATACCTTAGAATACCTACAACATACCCAGAATTTGGCTCAATTTACTTAAAGATTGATAAAACGAATAATTTTCCACTTCCCTACCTCCATGTTTTATTTTCCCAATGTTTCCGGATCTATAAATTAACTTCCACTTTCACTCCTTTCGTTGCCATCTACGTGGATTTTGAAAATTTGGCGTCAATAACTGTTGTATTTCTCATATTCCTCTGAAGAAGACTATGTTTTTTATAGTTGAAATTTCTAAGGTATTAAAATAATTTAACATTTTTAAATACTGTGTCATCTTTTAAGTAATATTTGCACATAGTGTAAGTTTAAGTTTATGTCGTAGGATTTGCGTTTTTAACACTTTTCAACTTTGTTGAAAAGTGTTTATGAATTCGGCTTTTCTGTCTGTCTGGCCGTCTGTTTGTATATTCACGCTCTAACTCGCGTAAAGAGACTCGGATTTTCATGCAATTAATATTTGTTAATGATGTTTACCATCGCATGTTCAGTATTGAATATGAAATGTGTAGATTTAATAGTTCATTTACAGGGACACTCAAAATAATTCCGTTACATTAGGGTCAATGGGGAAAAATCGATTACAGTGATTTTTAATGACATTACGCTATTTTAAATGTATTGAGATTGCTATAAATCACTGAATTTAAGTACAAGATGACTCCTGTAGAATAGGCCATTCATAGCATTTATCGTTCATTTACAAGGACATACACAAAAAAATCGGTTACAATACTTTCTTTGACCAGATATTGCCGGAAGTGCGTTTTTAGGTGCGTTCGTAATTATATAAATACGTAGCACCTATAGTCGTCGTTCAGTCCGTCTGTCCGTCCGTCCGCATATAACAGAGCCAAAACTACCCAACCGAATGGTCTGAAATTTTAAATATATGATTGTTGCAAAATTTTGTCGAGCCATTTCAAATTTTATGAAAATCGGATGTATAGTTTAATGACAGGGATAATCAAAAGTTTTTCTTTACATTACGGAAAATGGGAAAAATTATTGCAAGTGCATTTTAATGATGTTACAGCCTTCCGAATGGTCTAAAATTTTAAATACATAATTGTTGCAATATTTTGCCGAGCCATTTCAAATTTCATGAAAATCGGATGTACAGTTTAATTACAGGAACAGTCAAAATTTTTCCGTTTCATTACGGGGAATGGGAAAAAAATATTGCAGTGCATTTTAATGATGTTACAGACTATGCACTTATGAAGTGCAAAAAAATATACATTCAGTAGAAGATGGGGTGCAAAAAATAATTATAAAACTAGCTATAGTACGAACGCACCTCATTGCCACGTTTGACGAGCAATTTCCAACTTGTTAATTTCGGTAAGCACTTTTAAATTTAATTAATTTTTTAAATGTTGCTCGTTGTGTATATATTCTATACCTCGTATACAGGGTTACACAAAAGAATCCACGTACTATTTTCCTTATGACTGGAAATTGCTGAAGGGGAATTTTCATCTGTGGTATGTATTTCCTAATTAAACTATATTTCTGTATGCATGTAGTTTATAGATATAAATCTATATGTAATATACAGGGCTGATCAAAGAATTCGGATAAATTTCCGACTGTTGATGGCAATTGCTGAAATAACGTTTTCAAATGTGTTATGCGTTTCCAAACGGTTCCATTAGACAACTTATTTCAAATTATTAAACGGTGCAGTTTTGTTACATTATTCTGAATGCTGGAAAATGTTTCATAATCTATGCTTGGTGCATGGTTTTTCTTTCTTGTTATATGTACAACGAATGTTATGATTCTAATAGAGCTTCCAAGGAAATTGATGTACAAAACCGGAATTAGGGTGAAGGATGATCCGTTCGGGTTCAAGATTTTGAGTTAGAAAGACACCGCCTATAGGGTAAGGTGGTTCAAGAGTCCGCGGTGTACAGGAGGAAGCAGAGCGATTATCTAATCCCAAAACAGAGTTTTGGATATGTAAACGATGTAACGACATGATAAGTTTATGTGAAAAAAACTGTGTATTTTGTTCAAATTTATTATGATTTAGAAGAGAAAAAGCAACTTTGATCTTCTCTCGTTAATATTTGTGGGTTTTGAAAACAGGATCATAGTAATGATTAGAAAGCTAATTTACTTTTTTTGGTTTTTATGGATTAGGTTATGATTGGGCTCCCTTTCAACTAAGTGATTAGGATTTGTTTATCAATAGATGGCATTACTGATGTTTCAAATATATTTCAAATGAAAATCAAATTTCTTGAAAAATTTTCTCGACAGAAACATTCGCCTTGCATACAATATTTCAAATGAAAATCAAATTTCAAAGTGATTGCTTAAAAGGCGCAAAGGCCAACATAGTGAAAAAGATTCCAAGCCGGGGCTCGAACCCGGGCCATCAGTATAGCGCACTGACGTTCTACCGACTAAACCACTTGGAACGATACCTAGCTCGGAAAATTTCTCACCATTATATGTTGGCAAGGCTACAAACGTAGCACAAGATGTAATATTTATAGTGAGCCACCGACCTGGGGCGAGCACGAAACATAATTAAATCCAGCATCGATAGAATCTATATTAATACATTATTACATCTATACATACATTAATACATCTATATTAATACATTATGTATTAATATAGATTCTATCGATGCTGGATTTAATTATGTTTCGTACTCGCCCCAGGTCGGTGGCTCACTATAAATATTCCATCTTGTGCTACGTTTGTAGCCTTGCCAACATATAATGGTGAGAAATTTTCCAAGCTAGGTATCGTTCCAAGTGGTTTAGTCGGTAGAACGTCAGTGCGCTATACTGATGGCCCGGGTTCGAGCCCCGGCTTGGAATCTTTTTCACTATGTTGGCCTTTGCGCCTTTTAAGCAATCACTTTGAAATTTGATTTTCATTTGAAATATTGTATGCAAGGCGAATGTTTCTCTCTGGAATAATTTCCATGTTTCAAATATATTTAGTGATGATAGCTCAAGTATGCATAGCGCTGAAAAAATGCAAGGGTGTGCACCTGTTTTTTGAAAACTGCTACCTTTGCTAAAGCAGGATTTACGGTAACGGATCTATAGCGTTTCAAAAATTACCTTCTCTTATACACTAACTTTTCAACAAGCAGCGTCACTGACAGACAATTAGAATCTGAACTTGTTAAACCACATACGTTAGTTGAACCACAGAACACTGAAAATGAGGAGGAAGGAGGAATTGCTTTCGATAAAAAAGGATATTTCGAAAAAGGCAGAAAAGCTATGTAAAGAAAACACGCATGTTCAATGTGAAATAAACCAAACTTCGGTTTCGAAAGGTATTGCTCGAACTTTTTACTACATTTAACAGTTTTTAATGTATCCAGAAACATTTGTGGTGCAGTACTATAATAAAAGGAACATAGTCTGAAATTTTAAACAGTTCACCGCACAAAAGAAAGCTTGAAGGTGACGCAGCGGAAGAAAGCCAAAATCCTTTATCGAAAAAAAAAGTAAAAGCAAACACAAGAAGCCAAAAATTGCACCAAAGAAAAAACTGTGGATATGTTAAGAATTCTAAGTAATCTTTAGAGAACCAATTGTAGAGGATTGAATCGAGTGCATTTCTTGCAGAGACGGGTGACACGAAGAGTGCACAGACTACGCATGTCATAGTAACTACAATGGGTACTTCTTAGTTATCCCGTCGACCAAATTACTGTCGCCAAATTGTAAGATTAAATGCCAATAATGGTTGCCATTTAATAATTAATTGTAAGATTAAATGCCAATAATGACCAATAAAACCATTAATTCGACGTTTTATTTGTATTTTTATTAATGTTTTACTAACTTATTTGTTATTTCGTTATTTAAAATAAAAATTATGTCAATGACTATAATTTGGCGATTTATATAATTTGGTGAAATTGGTCGACGGGGTAACTAAGAAGTACCCTACAATGTGACGTTTCTAAGTGATATGATTCCTTTTATATATTGCGCACTCGAGCACACTTGATTGCATATGGAAATTTCCAACTACGAGTAACTTCAACATCTAATTAAAAACGAACAGATCCCAGTTACCAAACTAATAAAAAAGAAAAGTGCCCAGTTAAACTGATGGCATTGAGTTCATAGGCTATTGACACAAATTTTATATTAGTCTTATTTCAAAGTAAATGCTCCCCGAGAAATAAATTAAAAGGGGGGGATTAGCCTCTCCCTTTCCGCTCTTTACACTTAACCAATAAGCCTCCAAATGTCATCAGGGAAGCGCCTTATCGAAATAAACCAGTGTACCAAATGTGCAGCAAATCGGATAGAGAAACCCATTTATCTAAATTAAGGGAGGTATTAGCCCCCCGTTCCCCCCTTTAGACTTAAACAGTGAACCTTCAAATCTAATCAGGGTAGCGCGTTATCGAAATAAACTGGTGTACCAAATGTGCAGCAAATCGGATAGAAAAACCCATTTATCTAAATTAAGGGAGGTATTAGCCCCCCCCGTTCCCACCTTTAGACTTAAACAGTGAACCTTCAAATCTATTCAGGGTAGCGCCTTATCAGAATAAGCCCTTATTCGAAATAAGAAGAAAATCTGATAATTCTGCATGAAAACCCAATTAAGTTAAGGGGGGGGGGATTATTCCCCGTTCCTTCCCCTGTATACTTAGCCAACGAATCCCCAAAACAAATCAGGGAAGCACCTTATCAGAATGAACCTAGGAAAAAAATTGAAGTAAATCGGATATTTCTATCAAGAGTTATCGCGTTACGTACATACGTTAGTACGTACATACATTAATTAGTACGTACACACATACATACAGAACAGGCGGGCACATTAGCTCTTCAGCTTTGATAGCCTTCGAGCTAAAAGCACTCTAATGAACTGTTGTACATCTTTTTCCCTCTACTCTAATGACGGACTATTGCACCATAGCATAATGACTTTCGAACCATATGACTTTTATGATCAAAAACAGACTTTCCTTATTATGTACATTTTAACTCGAAGATGTTCTGTGATTTTTCACCCACTTCACCCGCATCTCTCACTTTCTAAAATGTAACTGCTTAAAATAGACGGAGTTTTTTGAGCGCTCCCAAGTATTATTGTATAAATATAACTAATTGCAAACCAAAATGAATTGTTCATTAACACGAAAAAAAATACACCAACTTAATACTGCATTACTTTTCAGAAGACATGAAATAATACAATATATTCTAGCGGAATCTAGCAAATGAATAAATAAATTAAATGGATAAATCGATTTTCTACTCAGAAGATGATGAGCGACTGTTCTACAAAAATCTCTGACCAGAGGGGACTCCCGACCCGATATGAACAGGTAAGAGTCTTTTACTTACCTATCTTTTCGCATGTGCAGCAGAAATTTCCCTTGATAAAGTTACGAAAGCCACTTAGATGTATTTTTCTTTTGCGTTTATTCATGAGAGAGCGCATTTTTACGTGCGTTCGTAATTATATAAATACGTAGCACCTATAGCCGTCGTTCAGTCCGTCTGTCCGCATATAACAGCGCAAAAACTATCCGACCGAATCGTTTGAAATTTTAAATATATAATTTATGCACAATTTTGTCGAGTCGTTTCAAATTTTATAAAAATCGGATGTACAGTTTAATGACAGGGACAGTCAAAAGTTTTCCGTTACATGGCGGCCAATGGGAAAAAATTATTTCAAGTGCATTTTAATGATGTTACAGCCCTTCGAACAGAATGAAAGGAATATATTATGGGTATTTATTTATTGTATTTATTGTATGTGCCGGGTGTCCCAAAAATGACTGATGGATTTTAAAATTCAGTAACTTGTAAACGGTGACAGATATTAAAGAATTTTTTGCAGGAGGGTTATGTAAGATGCCAGGAGTTTTTATTCTACGTTTTCCAGTTTTAGTTACAAATATCAGCGATAGATGGCGCTGCAAGAAATAGGTGCTAAATCCATGTTCGATTTTTCGGCCTCCCTCTTCTTCCATGCGAAAAAAGGAGATAAAATGTTTTGAATGGATCCTGAAGTACCAAACCGGGGTCTGGAATTAGCACTTATTTCTCGCAGCGCCATCTATTGTTTGAAATTCGAACAAAAATCAAGAATCACAGTAAAAAAACTCCTGACATCATACATAACCCTCCTGCAAGAATTTTTTTAATATCTGTCACCGTTCGCAAGTTATTGAATTTTAAAATCTATCAGTCATTTTTGAGACTCCCGGTATGTCTGTATAATATTTATATATACTGTTAACTGTTGAATGCAGGCGTTGTTTGTATATGTTATATTGTTTATTGTAGTATGTGTGTTTTAACGCCATGAATTTCTTCAGACAGATTGCGCACTCTTGCCCTCAATGGTTGCAGAAGATTGCGCATTCAGGAGGATAATATTTTTTCAAAACAATACCGAAAGTGTTTCTTATAGGTTAATGGATGATTTTTTTTTAGCTTAATAATCTAAGATTACAAATAAAGTATAACATCATCCCTTAAATTTGTTCATTTATTATTTTTTGGGGTATCTGAACACCTTTAAAACGCAATTTTCGATCAATATATCGATTTTTCACATTTGCAATAATATTAAAATCGAATATTTTATCTATCAAAATCTGCTTAAATTTTGTCTGTATCTAAAATAGAACGCGAGTTACAGTCGTTTAAAGTTACAGCCATTACAGCTTTTGAATTGTGTTTAAAAGTTATTTTTAGCTTTTTCTCAAAATGAAGTTTTTCTGATTTTTACTATACGCGAAACATCCCAAAACAAAAGCATATGCATGAAATGCCACGAAATTTTCCGCACTTCTTTTTAAAATATCTTTTGAGAGAATAGACTACACTCATGATAATATATATAAAATAGTTTTAGATTTACACTGGTATAAATGACAAACTTGAGACAAATTTTGCGAATTTTTCATTACATTATTAGTACTTTAACTGCCATATCATTTGACATAGAGTGCGATTAAAATGTGTGTAGTCTAAGTCCTAGAGAAAGTTATTTTGTTTATTTTGAAATTTACAAAATGTCGATACATTGTTTCATTTTTGGATTATCACGTTTTGCGGAACTGTCAATTTTCGACATAATTTTGACTATTTTTCTCTTTAAAAAAGTTATTTCTGGGTAATTGCTAAAATTTTTATATTTTTTCAAAGTTTTAAAGTAAATGTCATTATAAAAAATGGATAAGAAGAGAAAAATTTAAAAATTAAAAAAAATCCCTGTTGAAGATGTGCGGATACCTTAATGAAATAGCTAAAATATGCATTCCTTCACCACCTTAGCCTAAGATTGAAAATTTAAAACAACAGTTTTGTTATACGAGTCTTAAAATGAATATAAATTTTTATGAGACATTAATTAAAAAATAAAAATATCAGCTCATTATTGATTTCAATTTTATTGTTTCAAATGCACTATTTGGGACTTTTTGTGATATCACAACATTGAATGTGTTTATTTTTTCTGATCTAAGTGGATCTGAAAATATATATTGTTTTGTAGTTATACGACTTTGATTATTAATTACTATCCCTGTAGTATTTCATTCGCGATTATGTTGATATTGGATGTTCATAAAGCATTTTTTCCAAGAATAAGAAACAAGTTTCTCAATACATAAATAGAAGGGTACGTTGTTTGCAAAATATCTATAAAATCACCCATGGTTAAAAAAAGTAGTAGCCATGTTTGTTCCGGCTAATTCTCAAAACAACTAATTAGCCAGCGCATGCTCTCTTTGAACCGTCTACTTTTGAACTGAAACGAATTAATTTTTTTGTTGACGTTAGAATTCTTTAGATGTAACATGTCGTATGTCAGTTAATAGATTTTTTTATGTTCCGTTTTGTAATTAAATATTTGTTTTGTGCCTTAAAGAATGTTGTCTATTCGTAGAAATAAGTTACACTGAACCACCTTGATGCTAGATTTATTTTGAAATGAATGTTTATATTAAGTAGAAAAGAAATTGATTATTGGTGGTGCATCGCGCCGTCAAGTCTAGATTACTGCATAATATTTTTGTTTTGTTTCGATTTGGAACTGGTGAGTGCTGATTTTTGTTATTATATTTTATTTTTTGAAAATGAATGCAAATAAAGAGCGAAAAATGCGTGATACGCATCGAAATGTATTAAATAAGTTATTTGAAGAAATTTAACAGTATTTCGCTAGTAATGAATATTCTTTAGAAAATTTACAAGAATTAGTCGATAAGTTAAACGTTAAATGTAAGACTATTAAGGATCATGATAATAACATTTTAAGCCTAATAAATCGGAAAAATGTCGAAAATGAAATATTGAATATTGATGAATATGACCAGAAAATAATAAGTTACAGAAATAAATTAAACTTTTAAATTAAAAGTTTATCTTCTAATGCAGATATTACACATAGTAATAACACTGATTCAGTGCGAACATGTCATGCTGCTACTGAACAAAAAAGAGTAAAATTACCAACGCTACAAATAAACCGATTTTTGGGGAAACAAGACAAATTTTTAGAATTTTGGAACCAGTTTGAGTTAGCGATAGATAAAAACCCAAATCTAACAGAAATCGAAAAATTTACGTATTTGAAAAGTTTGGTTGCAGAAGCCGCTGCAAACACGATTAATGGTTTTGGATTAACTGAAAATAATTATGCAGCGGCCGTATCGCTTTTGAAGCAAAGGTATGGTAGACATGACAGGCTCGTACACGCTCACTTAAACAATTTATTAAATATGAAAGGTTTGAAAAGTTCTTCTGACACTGGTGGATTAAGAAATTTATACGATAAATGTCTGGTGCAAATTCGAAACTTAGAGTCGTTAGGTGTAAAACGTGATACATACAGAGGGTTACTTTGCCCAATTTTACTGAAGTTAATACCCCCAGATTTGACCTTGGAATTTAATAGAAATCTAAAAGACAGAGAAATGTAGGATATAGAAAAACTTATGAGTTTTCTTAAAGATGAAGTTGAAAGTAGAGAACGGATATCAACTATCCATGACTTAGATGGTAAGAAATCATTTTCCAATGACAATAAATTTGAATATAGACCAAAATTTACAGATAAACAATTGAAATGTAAGCCGAGATATCAATATAATACGAAAGGATATAAACAAAATAGTGTTCCAGCTACTGAATTAATGGCTTCAGTAAATAAGAATTCGTGTTTATTTTGTAATAGTGTTGATTATAATAGTGAAGTGTGTAATTATTTAACCATTGATCAGAAGAAAGAAATACTAAAAAAGCAGGGAAGATGCTTTTTATGTTTATAGTGCAAACACAGAATTAAAGACTGTGGAAATACCAAAATGTGCGGTATTTGGGGTAAGAAACATAATAGGGCTATTTGTTTTCAATTTGAAAATGATTCCGAAATAAGCGTTGATAAAAGTGCAGTATCTATTGCCCATTGTGGTAACAATTCCACTAGTAATGTACAGAATGAAAACACGCATTGCAACGTATTTTTGCAGACTCTTTCTGTTATAATAAAAGATTCTAAAAATTATAATAATGAACCAGTTCGTGTCTTACTGGATAATGGTAGCATGAGAACATTTATAATTCGCGACATTTCACAAAAATTACAATTGCCGGTTATAAGAAAAGAAACCTTATCTGTTTATGCTTTTGGAGCCGAAAGGGCAACTGAGAAAACTTATAATGTAGTAAAGGTAAAACTTGCAAATAGAGAACATCCCTCTTTACACATTGAAGTTGAAGCTCTGTAAACAGATCAAATTTCCGCTGCTTGCTTACCCACTCCTGATAAATACATTAGGAAAACTTATAATAAATTAAAAGGTTTACAACTTGCTGATAGTTATGAATGTACTAGTAAACAAATTACAGTTTTAATCGGCACTAATAATTATTATAATACTGTAACTGGCAGAATCAAAAGACTAAAGAATAATCTCGTAGCTACCAAAATCCTTTTTGGCTGGTGCTTACAGGGTTATACGGAGTCACCCAATGAATTGTTCAGTATGAAAATTATCGTTGAAAAAAAGGATATATCCGATCAAATCGGAAATTTTTGGAAATTGGAAAGTCTAGGAATTGAATCCGAAACTCAAGATGTTAGTAATGTGGACGATGACATTACCCAGTAAACACAGAGCTATCGGTAAACAATCGGCCGACCGCCGCTTTGCCGTTACCGACGGTATCGGCACGATACCGGCTGCCGTACCGGTTCCGTATCTTTTTCGACACGCCGGGCGAGTGACGCCCGACACATAGGCGCACAGCCGGTCCAGTATCGGTAAAACACTATGCCGACAGCACGCCGATAGCTATCCATACGAATGCCGGTCGCAGCCCGACACAAGCATCAATTGAAAAAAGAAATCTGTTTTGATGGCGCCATCTATGAGCCATCGCGGAATGCATATTTGAAAAGACCGTGTTTCGACGCTGGATGAGGCTGGGTTTGATCCAACGATCCCAAGGACAGGAAGTAGATGCCTTAACCACTTGACCACTCAGACTTGAACAAGTCAGGATTGTATGAGGTAATAAGGGAAGACTTATCGATACGTAATGGTTTGTCATTAAAGGTGAATGGTAGATTGGAAAATTAGAATATTGAAGTGTTTGAATTTTATTTTTTATTATTTATTTATAATTGTCTTACGCGCGTTTATTTAAAAGTTAATTTAATATTTAAATGAATGAAATAAATATCTCAGCGAATTCGTTAAAGCAAAGGAATTTAAGAATAATTTTAAGTTTAATTAAGATATAGATATAATTAAGAATAATTAAGAATAGATATAAATTTAAGAATAATTAAGAATAGATATAAATTTAAGAATAATTAAGAATTAAAAAAATATTTTTAGAGGTTTTGTTCAATTAATCAAATTTTATTATTAGGATTATAATGTAATTACATGCGTTGCGTTAATTTATAAAATATATATTTTTAACATGGAAAAATTTATTTTAATAAATAAAAGGTAGTAATTATTAACTTTTAATTAGAATAAGAATTCATTTTATGTCGTTTTGATGATTTAAAGTAGAACATATATTTAATGAGTATGTTGCAATATTAATTTGTTATTTATCAATATTTTTTATTTAAAAATAAAATAAAAATATTAATTTACATTTTTTTTTCTTTTGAAAGATAATTTTTAAATAGGGGATATTTAAGAATTTTTCATATAAATTTAAGAATGCTTGTTAAATAAAATAAGTGACTTTCAGAGGTTTTTCTCTTAATAAAATTTTCTCTTTAGGAATTATAATGTAATTAAATGCGTTAATTCAAGAAATATATATTTGTAACATAGAAAAGGTAATTATAATAAAAAGAGGTTGGTAATTAATCACTTTTAATTACAATAAGAGTTCATTTTTTATCATTTGAGGATTTAATGTAGAATATATTTTTAGTGATTAAGTAGCAAAAATAATTCTTTTACTTATCAACATTTTTTAATCATCAAATAAAATAGAAATATTAATTTATCTTTTTTTTTTTTGTTTTTTTTTGTTTTGTTTTTGGTAAATAATTTTTTAGAAGTGGGAGATTTCTGAATCTTTCTTTTAAATTTTAATGCTAAAAAGTTGGGTATTTTTTGTATATTTTTACAGCTTGTAAAATAATTTTAAGCATTTTTTTAATAATTTGATTTTTAAATAAAATAAGAAACATAGCTATTACTTTTAAAGTGAATATATAGTTAGAAAGTAATTAATTTATGATTTTTTTTTTCTACGATTAAGTTTATAACGAATAATAAATTTAAGAGGCGATTTAAGAAACTCTTTTGATGATTCAAATAATTGTAACCCTTTAAAAAGGAATTCAATAACAGCTTTAAATATATATATATATATAAGCTATTTTTGAATTTTTTTGTTGTTGTTGTTGTTTATCACTGTTAAAATTTCATACGAAATACATGAAAAAAACATATCTTATCAAAACTCAAATTCAAACAAAATTAAGAAAAAGAAAAAAAAATGTCGGCTAAGACTAAAAATTCCAAATTCGGACCGATGTTGGCAAATCTAATCGGGCCACTATCAGAAATCACATGTCGGTCCTGCGTCACTTGCCGGTGTAAGTCGCTTGCTGATATATAACCATAAGAGGACCAATTACGGTAACCAACTGTCGAAAAAGCAGATAGTTATGTTTCAGTTGCCGACATGCTGCCGACACTTCACCAAAATAACTGTACCCATGCCGACACTTAACCGACACTGCCGGCTGCAGTCCGATAGTGTGCCGAAAGGTATGTGTTTGCTGGGTATGGCTGATTTTCAGTCTAATATTGTTTTTAAGGATAACCGGTATAAAGTAAAATTTCCACGGAAGGCAAATTTGAAAATGTCTCTTAATAACAATCGCGAAGTCGCATACAGAAGATTTTTGAAATTGAAAACAACCTTGAGAAATGACCCTTTGTTATTCTCAGAATATAAGGCTATTTTAGATAGTTATTTAGCAGACAATATTATCGAACCTGTTGACAATACATCTGATGTAAATTCATTTTACTTACCACATAGAGCAATAATTCGTGAAGATAAGTCCACCACTAAACTTCGCATTGTCTTTGACGGAAGTGCCCATGCTAAGGGTGAACTGTCACTTAATGATTGTTTACATACGGGATCTAATCTCATTCCCGAATTGTTCAGCCTTTTAATCAAATTCAGAAACTTTCCCATAGCAATTACTGCAGACATTAAACAAGCTTTTTTGCAGATCGAGATTGATGAACCAGATAGGGACTTCACCAGATTTTTTTGGGACGATGAACCATGGATTGATGATCCAGGTAAGGAATTTAAAATATTCAGACTAAAGAGAGTGCTTTTCGTTGTGAAATCGAGTCCCTTTCTTCTGGCTGCTACCGTCAAGCATCATCTACGAAGGTATGTAGAAACATTTCCTGAATCTTTTGAAATTTTAAATTTATCGTTGTACGTTGACGATTTCATTACAAGTCTTCCAAATCTTGATTACGCATTTAAAACTAGTAAGGAAGCCTATGAAATATTTCAAGAGGCGAATATGACTTTTAGAAAATGGAAAACTAGCTCGCATGAACTGCGTGATAAATGGAAAGAATATGGTTTACATATTGATGAAATTTCTGATAACTTAAATCTCACTAATAAGAATTTGATACCTTCCAATGTTTTAGGGGTTGCTTGGGACCTGTTAAAACCCCCTTTCTTTCTGTTTGACTTGTCGAAAATTAATCATCGCCAAGAGTTGTGGTAACCCTATTTTTTACTTTGCTATTTTTCAGTTTGTTTATTAAGGTAGATGAAATTTAAATTCTGAAGCGAACGATCTCTGCTATATGAGATCTGAACCAGGATTGCCTGGTAATAATAATAAATGTATTAATATTCAATTCTTCGAGCTTTTAATTATTTGAGTGCTGATTTACTTCCAATGAGTAAAAATCGTTCTGTTGATTTATTAAATTGATGTGAAATATGAATGATTCGAAGTAAAGTTCTTTTTATTCGACTGTGTTCTCTGAAATCCCTCATGTTGGCGAACCGCGTCAGGATGTCTGGACTGACGATTGAATATTATTTCTTCTGATTCTGAAAGCTTGAGGTAAGCTATATTTTTATTGTTGATTCAGTGAAAAATAAATATGTCGAACATTGAAACTTTAAAAAAGAAAAGATCTGGCTTACGTACACAAACGACAAAATTGTGTACAAAAATAAGCACAACTCTTGAAGATGATTCTATTACATTAGAAAATAAATTCGATTTATTAAACATTTGTAAGGACCAACTGAATGACAAATATGAATTATTAAAAAAATTAAACTCTGATATCCAGGATATTATTGCCGATGACGATTTTGAGAAAGAAATCGAAAGTTCCGAAACCTATAGTGAGAAAATAATTGAATCTCGTTATAAAATAACGAAGTTCTTAAATGAACATAACTCCCAAAATCAAAGTAATACTTTTCAAAATTTTATAAAAAATGATCCCGGTTCTCAAAACGGAAATATAGAGAGATCTATGAAATTGCCAAAGCTCACTATAAATAAATTTTTTGGTGACAGCAGTTCCTGGTTAGAATTTTGGGGGCAATATTCTAATGCAATTGAAAAGAATTCCAATTTAACTCCGATTGACAAATTTGTCTATTTGAAATCTCTGCTTGGAGGTAGTGCATATAATGCTGTTGCAGGATTTTCGCTTTCGGAAGAAAACTTTAAAGCTGCAGTTGATTTGTTAAAGGCTCGCTACGGTCGTGACGACCTTGTCATCAATGCCCATATGAGTAAATTATTAAATTTAAGACAGGTAAAGAATGCTTCTAATGTTAGAGAACTTCGGGAACTGTATGACAGTTGTGAAATACAAATTCGAAATTTAAATTCTCTCGGAGTTATAGCAGGAAGTTATGGTCATCTCCTATGCCCTATTTTATTAAAGTTGATACCTGCTGAAATGGCGTTAGATTTTAATCGTAAAAGAACCGATGGTAAAAAAATGGAAGTCAAAGAGCTTCTTTCTTTCATTAAAAACGAAGTACAATCGCGAGAATCTACTATGGCACTCCAGAGCTCTGAAAATAGTTTTAGTGCTAAAAAAGAAAAAAATAAATATAATAACAGTTATAAACATTTTAGCAATTATAAACGTGACATTCCTTCAGCCTCTGCATTGATTACCAATCTAAAAAATGTTTGTTTATTTTGTGATAATGATCACGATTCAAAATTGTGTAACGTGTGTGCTATTCCTCAAAAACGGGATAAGTTACGTATGCAAGGACGTTGTTTCACCTGTTTCAAAAAATTCCACGTCTCGTCTAAATGTAAATCTAATTTAGAACCATGTAAATTTTGTAATGGAAATTTTCATCATTATTCGATTTGTTTAAAAAAATCTCAATCAACGATTCCCAAAGAAATCGAATCAGCTGACACAGTTATTAGTTCGATTTTTCATTGTGATACTCAAAATGAAAATTCCTTTAAGGAGGTTATACTTCAAACATCTTGCGTAAATGTGGAATCTGTTAAAAACTCTGAGCTTGCATTATGCTTATATGATTTGGGGAGTCAAAGGTCATTCGTTACAGAGCAATTAGTATCAAAATTAAATCCCCGAATTATTCGTCAAGAAAAACTTCAAATTTATTCTTTTACAGCTGTTAAACCACAAATAAAAACATTTGATGTTGTGCAATTAAAATTATCCCATGTTGAAAACAAATCGCGTTTCATATTTATCGAGGCTTTAGTCACAGATGCAATTTCAAACGTTAGGATTTCCCCCCCCCCCCTTCTCTCCAGACAGATAAAAAATAAACTGGCACCTTTTAAATTAACAAATGCTGTTGCATCATCCCATTCTAATGTAAATGTTCTTATTGGAGCGGATTATTTTTATCAAATCTGTTACAATAGAGAAATAAAAAAAATAACTAAATCTCTCTTTTTATGTGATAGTTTATTTGGATATTCACTTTGTGGTTTTTATGAAGATGAAAAAAGAAAAAAATGGAAAGCGCTTCTGTTTTAAATCTGTGTGTTTCAACTTCAGTTGGGGAAGATTTGAATTTTTTATGGGAAATCGAATCTTTGGGTATTACGCAATCAAATGATAATATTTCTGATGCAGAGAAGGAAATTGTGAATAAATTTGAGAAGAACTTAAAATTCGTAAATCATAGGTATGAAACGGGTTTATTGTGGAAGTATGAGGAAAATAAAGTCGGGAATAATTTTAGAATAGCTAGAAGTCGCTTTGAGGAATTAAATCGTAAACTCGAGAAGGATAATGACTTATGTAAAAATTATAAAGATATTATATTAGAACAATTAACTGCTGGAATTGTAGAAGAATGTCCTGATAAAATAACTGAAAGTGGTTATTTTATGCCGCACAGACCGGTTTTAAGAGATGATAAATTAACTACTAAGGTAAGAATGGTTTTCGATGCTTCTTCTAAAGAAAAACATTTAAATTCTCTAAATGATTGTTTATATCCAGGACCTAACCTTAACCCGAACATTCTTAATGTAATATTTAACTTCAGAAAATTTAATGTTGCATTTAGCGCTGACTTAGAGAAAGCGTTTTTGCAAATTGGGATAACAGAGGAAGATCGGGATGATTTAAAATTTTTGTGGTTTGGTGACGAAAAGGATGATTTAAAATTTTTGAGATTTACACGAACTGCTTTTGGGGTAACTTGCAGTCCCTTTCTTTTGGCTGCAACGATTAAATCCCATATACGTAAATATGTTGATCATCCTGAAGGTGTTAAGATTTTGGACTCTTCTTTTTATGTAGATGATTTGATTACGGGATCAAAATCTGATGAAGACGCTTATTATCTATCCTCAACAGCTTCGCATATTTTTAAAGAAGCTAGCATGATTTTGCGAAAATTCAATACTAATTCTGTCAAACTTAGAAAATTATGGAAGGAAAATAAATTATGTGACTCAGAAGAAAAATTGAATAATTCTTTAAAAATTTTGGGATTATTATGGGATACTAATTGGGATATTTTACGTTTTGACGTTCAATCCTTCCCTGATGATTGGAAATTTTATCCATCGAAACGCGTTGTTCTTAAAGCCATGTTAAAATTCTTTGATCCTATTGGATTCATTGCACCATTTTCTGTTCGTATGAAAAGTTTGCTAGAGGAAACATGGAAAAGGGGTTTGGAATGGGATGAGAAATTCCCTAATGATTTAAAAATTGAATGGGAAAATTGGTGTGCAGAAATCGAACATTTACATAAATTTTAGGTACCCGCAATATTTTCCACAGGGTTTAGACTTTTCGGACCCAATCGAAATTCATATATTTTCAGATGCTAGTCCTAAGGCTTATGGGGCCGTAGCTTATTTTCGAAGTACCACAAGTGATAATAAAATTATGACTAGTCTTATTTGGGCAAAAGTCGAGTCGCCCCGATTAAATGTTTGACAATTCCTCGGCTTGAATTAATGGGGGCATTAATAGCTGCAAGGATGTCTAAATATCTGAAAAGTGCATTTAATTTTCAAAATTTGGAAATTCATATCTGGTCAGATTCCACAATTACGTTACATTGGATCAAGGGATCAGCCATGGATTGGAAGCCCTTTGTGGCTAATAGGGTTGTAGAAATACAATCTTTAACTGATCCTGGAATATGGAAATATATCCCGGGTAAGTATAATCCTAGTGATCTTCTTACTCGAGGCGAAAATTTACATAACCTCATAGAAAATAAATTATGGTATTACGGTCCTGAATGGTTGTCATTACCAAAGGACAGTTGGCCGAAACCTGAAAAGATAACTTTTAATGAAAATATTTTGAACGAAAGAAAATCAACAAATTTGAGTTCTTCTCAGTTATCTTGTACAGTAGGTGTTGTACCTCCAGAGTCTTTGTTAAAATTAGAAAATTTTAGTTCTCTTTCCAAATTACTTAATATCACACCCTGGATCTTAAGATTTATAAATAATATCAATAAATCGAAAACTAAAATTTCAGGTGAGCTCACAGCTCAAGAAATTGAAAAGGCAGAATTTTATTGGTTAAAACAAACCCAGTTATCTGTTTTCAATCGTGAAATTGAGTTACTAAAAAAGGGAAAGCCCATCGATAAAGATTCAACCTTGTATAGTCTCAATCCAAAATTGGATGAGAATGATTTGTTAATTTTATCTGGAAGATTACAATTTTCAGAATTATCTCAAAGGGAAAAGCACCCTTTTATACTTCCATATGGGAGTGCTTACCCCAAATTGTTGATTCGAAATGCCCATGAAAAGGTTTTCCATTATGGAATTGCAACAACTTTAGCACACTTACGAGAAAATTATTTTATAATTAGAGGACGAAAAATGATAAAATCTGTACTGAAAAACTGTCTTATTTGCACAAAATTTAAAGCTTCTCCTGGGAAGCAAGAAATTGCACCATTACCTAAAGATCGTATTACTGAATCACCACCCTTCTATACCTGTGCTGTAGATTTTGCAGGGCCTATTTATGTCAAAGCAAAAACTGGCTATGAAAAGGCCTATATAGTTCTTTTCACGTGCGCAGTCACTAGAGCTGTGCACCTCGAATTATGTACCAATTTAACTACAGAAACTTTCCTTTTGTCATTTAAAAAATTTATCTCTCGTAGAGGAATTTGTCGAACGATCTACAGTGATAATGCGAAAACATTTATCAAAGCTGATAATTTTCTTAGAGAAGTTTGGAGCCGAATAACGAAAGAGGAAGTTTTACGATATTTTAATAAAAATAGAATCATATGGAAATTCATTATTCCAAGAGCCAGTTGGTGGGGCGGTTTTTGGGAACGCATGGTACGTTCGGTGAAAACTCCTTTGAAGAAAGTTCTCGGAAGATCTTGTCTCTCATATTAAGAAATACAAACCACTTTAACTGAAATCGAAGCTATGATTAATGGTCGCCCACTAACGTATGTTTATGTAGAAAACAGTGAAGCGCTTCCACTAACTCCTTCACATTTCCTGATCGGCAAACGAATAAATTCTCTATCTGATTTTCACTGTGTTACTGAACCTAAATCGAATAGAATAACGTTAACAAAAATATTGAAATATCGAGATCAAGTTTTAAACCATTTCTGGAAACGTTGGAGGCAGGAATGTTTGCTAGAACTGCGTTCTGCCAATTTTTCAGTTCCTGTCAAAGCTCCGACTAAATTTGAAATTGGTGACGTTGTATTAATTAATGAAGATAAAACTCCAATCACATGTGGAAATGCGGCAGAATTACAGAGCTCTTTTTAGGAAGAGATTCGAAAGTTAGATCTTGTGCAATACAAACTGAATCTGGTGTAATAAAGGGACCAGTTCAACTGCTACATAAATTAAAACTTGACATTATGGACTGATTTTTTGAACATTTCACTTTTAAGAACATTTTGTTTATATTTTCATTTTTTAAACTTTTTCTAATTCATTATTTTGTATATTTTAGTTTCAGTAGTTGTTCCTGTGAAAATAGATAATTGTATGTCTCGTTATTGTAAGTATGTTCTAACATTTAATTGTCTTATTAATGTAATTTGAAATTTTAGATAAAAATTTAGTTTGAATGATGAACAATAGTAATTGTTCATCCGGGGGCAGTGTGTTAAAACCCCCTTTCTTTCTGTTTGACTTGGCGAAAATTAATCATCGCCAAGAATTGTGGTAACCCTATTTTTTACTTTGCTATTTTTCAGTTAGTTTAAAAAGGTAGATGTAACTTAAACTCTGAAGCGAGCGATCTCCGCTATATGAGATCTGAACCAGGATTGCCTGCTAATAATAATAAATGTATTAATATTTAATTCTTCGAGCTTTTAATTATTTGAGTGCTGATTTACTTCCAATGAGTAAAAATCGTTCTGTTGATTTAGTAAATTGATGTGAAATATGAATGATTCGAAGTAAAGTTCTTTTTATTCGACTGTGTTCTTTGAAAACCCTTAGGACCCAAATAGTGACATGTTTTCATTTACGACTCAAAATCTAGAAAATTTCCTCTCGAATAAACTTAGTACTAAACGTTATTTATTGCAAACTGTTGGCCGAATTTTTGACCCAATTGGATTTATAAGTCCTTATACTATTAGAATTAAATGTTTAATTCAAGAAATTTGGTGTTTAGGACTTGATTGGGATGAAAACCTACCCAAACATTTAGACAATTTATGGAATGAATGGTTTGAAGAAATAAAAGAACTAAATAGCATTAGCATTCCCAGATATTATTTGGCTGATATTGCCCTTGATGAAGTTGATTATTTTGAATTACATAGTTTTCAGATGCTTCAAAGAAGGCATATGGTACGGTAGTGTACCTTAGAGCAGTGTTAAAGAATAAGAACATTGTTACTAGTTTTGTGGCAGCAAAAAGTCGAGTCGCCCCTTTAAAAACTGTCTCTATACCTCGTCTGGAACTTTTAGGAGCCCTTTTGTCTGCTAGACTTTGTAATAAAATTGCTAAAGAATTAGCTTTTCCTGCAACTTGCTACTGTTGGACCGACTCTACTATTACTTTCTTTTGGATTAGAGGTGAGCTAGAACGATTTAAAATGTTTGTCAGAACCCGGATAAGGGAAATCAGAAATCTTACTGATCCATTAAATTGGTTACACTGTCCTGGAAAAGATAATCCTGCCGATCTAGTTACTAGGGGTTTGAAAGTTTCAGAGTTGAAAAATAAGCATCTTTGGTGGGAAGGTCCCCAGTGGTTAAAGCAAGACAGATCTCTTTGGCCAAATTTGGATAACACATTCGATAAATTAGATATTTCTGAAGTTAAAGATCAGTTAGAACTAAAGAAAAACACTGTTTTAAAATCAACTATTCTAAATGAAAATCAGTTAAACATTGATTTGATTAATCGATATTCTTCTTTTATGAAGTTAATAAGAATTGCTTCATGGTGTTTAAGATTTCTGAAAAACTGTAAATTGAAATCAGGAATTAGAAAATATGATTATTCAGATACTTCTGAGTTACAGAATGCGACCAAGAAGCTGATAAAGATTGTTCAAAATTCCGCATTCCAAACTGAAATTCGATGTTTAAAGGAAAAACGTCCACTCCCAAATAACAGTAAGATTTTGATCTTAAATGTATTTCTAGATGCAGATGGACTGTTAAGAGTCGGTGGAAGACTGAAATTTTCTAATTTATCAGAATCGCAGAAACATCAAATTCTTTTAATAAAGTCTCACTATTTTACTGAACTTTTAATTGATTATTACCATAAAAAATTCCTACATTCAGGTAATCAGACAACTCTATCTTTATTAATACAATTTTATTGGATACCACCTGGTCAAAGTCAAGTAAAGAAAATTATAAATAGGTGTGTGACTTGTCTTCGAACAAAATACCAAACTTTTCAACAATTGATGGGTGACTTGCCCCGTGATAGAATTGTACCATCTAGACCGTTTAAGAAAACACCCGCTGATCTAGCAGGTCCTGTTGTAACAAAACCTAATTTAAGACGTTCAAAGATAACCCTAAAATCATATATTGCTATATTCATTTGTTTTTCTACCAAAGCCGTTCATCTAGAAGTTGTTTCGGACTTGACCAGAGAAGCATTTTTAGCCTGTTTGAGAAGATTCATTGCTCGAAGATCTAAACCCTCTGTCATATGGAGTGATAATGCCACAAATTTTAACGGTACTTGTGCTCTTTTGAAATCGTTCTATCAAATCTGTTCTTCGGAAGAAATTCGGCGATTTAGTGCTGAAGAACGAATTCAATGGAATTTCATACCCACTGCATCCCCACATTTCGGCGGATTATGGGAATCAAACATAAAAACCATGAAGCGAATTCTCTTGAAGGTAACTAAATCATCTATCTTAAATTTTGAAGAGCTGCCAACACTTGTGACGCAAATTGAAGCAGTTATAAATTCACGTCCGTTGACACCATTGTCTGCAGATGTTAATGATCTACAACCACTGACACCTGGTTACCTCCTCATTGGAGGTCCTCTTTTGAATGTTCCTGAAAATAATGCCATTTTATGATGACGTTGGACAACCGTCCAACGCCGGGCGGGATGTTCCGGCTAATTCTCAAAACAGCTAATTAGCCAGCGCATGCTCTCTTTGAACTGTCTACTTTTGAACTGAAACGAATGAATCTTCTTGTTGACGTTAGAATTCTTTAGATGTAACATGTCGAATGTCAATTAATAGATTTTTTTATGTTCCGTTTTGTAATTAAATGTTTGTTTTGTACCTTAAAGAATGTTGATTATTCGTAGAAATAAGTTACACTGAACCACCTTGATGCTAGATTTATTTTGAAATGAATGTTTAGATTAAGTAGAAAAGAAATCGATTAATGTTAATAAATCCTTATCATTTTTAATGCTATTTCTTCTGAAGAGTATCAGAATGGCAGCATTTGAGTGAAGTAAGAAGCAAAAACGAAAAATCATACATCAGGCGTACTTTTATGAAATACTTTCAAACACTAACAGAATATTATTAAAAAATTTAATTTTTTATACATTGAAATTGGATATCTAAATAAGATAGTTGAAAACACATAACAGCAAAAATCCTTTTATAGCAATTGCTATCCTTATACTCACAGATATTTTTAAAATAATTATTGTATTATATGTATTTAAAATAATTATGTGTAAATAAAAAAAAACGTAATTGATGTAAGCAGTGTGAAGTTTTCTCCATTTAACCACTAATGAATAAACGCATTTTTCTGTGACAGAGATCAAATATCTCCTTCCCTCTCAAGACGTACAGAAAATGAAGAGCTGACGTAAGTGTTTCATAATAATCGCTGGTATAATTCCAGTCAAGAGCACTTCACGTGACGTTACAGAAGCAATAAATTGTCATAAAATTCTGAGGAGTGACATTATTCTAACAGTAACGATGCAATAAATTTTTTATACTTATAAACCCTTACGACCACTTGAGAACCCACTTAAAGAAACCTATTACCCATTTACACGCAGCATAGAGGCCAAAACAAGGACTTGATTTCGAGCTAGCGGGGTGAAGTGATCTCTCTGAACTCCACTGCTAAAATGCAGGTGAAACAGCGGGTTGATCTTGCCAAAGGTTTTAGTTGATCTCTGAAGGAGCCGCTAAAGAAGACCGGATCTTGACCCGCAGAAAGTGGCGGGAAATCCCGCTAGTGTGTTAAGTTAACGTAAATACGTCGACGCTGTTTTAAAACCCTTAAACCACTCTTTAAAACGTTAATTTAATGTCCGAGATTGCACCTTGTCTGCACCTGTGAATGCACAAGTGTCCGTTAATAAAATAGCTGTTTGGTAAATACCATTCCAGTTTATATTAACGTCACAGCTCTAAAAATCTTGCTGTTAAAACTGAGCAACCAAAGCTGTATAATCAAAGAAAGAAACTTTTCTACCTTCATATATTTAGTATTCTTTCATTATGACTTCGTTACCACAAAAACGCTGATTTTTCTTCGATTTGGATTTAAAACATAACTCCATATACAGTAATTATTTAAAAAAAATACAAGCTGAATTTACAAAAGTCAAAATAAATTGGCAGAAAACGTACTTTAGTAAATTGGTTATTCACCTTAAAACATGCAAATAATGTCACAGAATATTTAATCGAAAAATATTTGTAATTGAAAAGTTATTATAATGAAATATGTGTTGTAGTATAAATGAACAATACATGCAAATAATAAAAATATATAAA
Source organism: Maratus speciosus (assembly GCA_963932465.1). Taxonomy (NCBI): domain Eukaryota; kingdom Metazoa; phylum Arthropoda; class Arachnida; order Araneae; family Salticidae; genus Maratus; species Maratus speciosus. The sequence goes on from OZ010793.1 coordinate 578,661,408, forward strand.
TTTTACATATAAATAATGTATTTACAGATCCTGGTAAGCCATGTCCGTAACTTTGCAGAGCTCTAGTTTGTATCACTTACCAGGTGAGAAAATTTGATTTAAAACTTTTTTTCACGATGCATTATTCAATTTTAATTCAGTAATTTATAAAGAATATTTGGGATTCAATTTAAAAGATAATCTTTTATTCATACTTATCTTTGATTTAACAAGTAATATAAAAATTTTATTTTTTAAAGACAATTCTTACTGTCATCAAAGAAAAATTTAATATAATCCCTTAAGCTAATATTAGTTTTTGTTGCATTAAAATATCTCAATTTGTTGATTTTCTATAAGCAAGTAGGTTTACAATGGAAGTCTATGGGAATTTGGCGAAATATTAGAGATATCGCCAAGTTGGCGTCACTTTTGGCGATATTTCGCCAAGTTGGCGACAAACTTGGCGGTATTTGGTGACAGAACAGGGTCCCTCCCCCTATGGTAACACCCCTTATAGATATGAAGATGCATTAAATACTGTTCAATAACCAATGGCCGCCATTTTGTCCCCCATAAAAATTAAAATTTAATTAATGAATTTTGAAAAATCTGTATTAACATCAAGTGTCATCCAGTACAAGTTGAAAAAAATTTATTTCAACATGATAGGATGAATAATAAGTATTTTATTAACGATTGAAAATTTGAACTAGATATATAAATAAAAATATATAGGGAGAGTGAGAACTAATAGGAAAAATTGAAAAAAAAATCTACTGTCATAAGAACTGATATCATACGAACTGAATTCTTCCAACTGAGGGAGAAAATGTCCAGGCCAGCATTCGAACCCAATACCTTTGACCTAAATTGCAAACGCTCTACCTTGCCTGGGCCTAGAAATCGGCGAGAAAATCAAATTTGTCGGTCCAAGTAGCTCAACAGGTAGCAATTAATTGAAATTTACCCTGGGCATTTTTTCACTCATTTGGAAAGTTCAGTTCGTATGATATGTTTACCAATCAGTTTAATTGAGTTAAAAATAAAATAATATATGAAATTGGGTCATGTCCGTGGACAGAAAATTAATATCTTCGAAAAAGGTCAAAAGATGACAGCAACGAAAAATTTTAGTGTGAAAGGAAACTAAGAGAGCCTTCCTTGTCATTTTAAACATAGTAAAAGTGTTATCTGTGTAAAATATTGTTTTAATAACTGTGAAAAAAATCATGAAATTAAAGATCACACCATCCGTTCTGTTGACAAAACAGAAATAGGTAAAGATAAGGAAGGTAATAGGTAAGGAAGAAACTAGTAAACTAAAAAATAAAAAATAGAATAATATGCAATATTAATCACACAACTAAATCCAGCTGCATCATTCGATTCAGTCTAGTTCTCATGGTTGCAAGAAGTTTACGAAAAAAAGTCAGGTCTATTGATTACATTACATCAACATGAAGTAAAATGAACATCACATCAACATGAAGTAAAAAGGCAATTTTTATTAAACTATTTCTGAGGACTTTCGAAAATAATGACGTGATATTTAAAAACATGAAAATATTTGCTTATCTTATTATAATTTTTTAGAAAATTTAGCACTAAATACGTAAGTTTTAGTAAGAATTACCCATAAAAAAATCTTCCTTTTAGCCTTGTTTTAATTTAAAGGGCTGATGTACAGAAAATAGTCTTTCTTTCTTCTCGGTATTGCATAATTATATTACTAAACAGATTACACTTTCAAGACAATGAGGGTTCATAATTACAATGAAAGAATTAAATTATGCTCCTGTTTTTCTTTTAGCTTCCAAAAAGCTTCTATCCGAATGGTATGTGATAAAACTATGTAAACCTTTTTTTAGTATTAAACTAAATTAAATATATTCGTTATTTTTTTAGCTGTTTTGGAAGAGAAGTTAAATATATAAGTTTGGACAGAACTCTTATTTTTATCTCTAGCATGATTGCTTAGAAACAAAACGTGCTTCTAAATGGTTTTCATAACACAGATGTTCTTTGAAAAGAGAAATATCCTAATTAGGAATATTGGATTACACTTAATATGAAAGTAAAAATATATGGTTTGCAATTTAGATTTTGCTGATTGCAACATAATAAACAATATCTCATTTCAAGAGATAACAAATAACATTATCTTTTGAAATCCAGTAGCACGTTATAAAAGAGCTGGGATGTTTTCAGCGTTCTATTTTTCGTATGTTTACTTGACTGAAGAAATTTTGTTTTGCTATCTGCTACAGGAAATTAAATTGCGCCATTTGAAATCTTCTTTTGAGAACAGCCGAATGCCTGAAAGAAATTTAAAACCATGGACTCAAAAGTTTCCCTGTGTATTTGCATTTTATCTCTATCTAAAACAGCTTTCGCCTTGTTATATAATTGTACGCGTCGCTTAAATAAAAGCTGAAAAACATTTGTATCTATTTCTTTTTAATGAAATACGTTTCTTTCATGAAATGTAGTATATCGTGTCGGAGTAATTTTAGCTATAGTGAAATAATTTGAGTATAAATTTATTTTTATAAAAAAATCATTATATTTCAAGAATTATTTATTTTGTACCATATGTTTATACCATATTTCTCATCACTGAAAGGAGAAAAAGGTTTTAGATAACCAATTTTACTCTCTGTAAAACAATATATATATATATATATACATATTTTTAAATGGTAGTTCCTTACAAGTCTGTGAGCAGAAGCATCAATTTCAAAAGCATATTGTTACAAAACCACCTTATCTACACATTCTAATTAAGGTATGTTTATATTACTTTTGTTTACAGTAATTGCTTTCAAAATTCGCCTATATTCGCCTAATATTTTTGCTTTTAAAAGAAAATCATTAATATCTTCTTCATTATGATACTTTATCATCGTCTTTGACAAGATAAATACTTATTTTGCTATCTTGTGACGGTGTTCTTGAAAACATTCTAAAAAGCAGGTATTAAGGAAGTTCTGTTTACTAAGACGAACAGAATAGCTACTCCCTTCTGCGAAATCTGTAAAATATCTGCTTGTGTTTCAGTGTAAATTTTCACGTAAACTGTTTTGGGTTCTTTTGGGGAAGGGAGGAAGGGGCCGTCAGATTTTCCTGCTATTAATTAGTCCTTGTTCGCACTGGTTATTTTCGTTACTTGGAGGTACAGTAAAGATATAAATTTCACACTTTACTGTTACGGCAATCTAAATGTTTGGGAACTCCTACTCTAAAATGTCGGATGTGTCAAACCCGAAACTTTAATTCTGCATTAATATTATTTTTTAGCTTACTTACCATTAGATTATTTTCTTAAACATTATATAATTTGATTTAAAACTTGTTGTAGTGCAAATTGATATTACTTCAAACTTATATACATTTTAATTTATTTAAGCAAAAACTCATGAATTGCCAATTGCACAGATTTTTCTTCTTTTGGAACTCATCTTGGAATCTGCATGTATAATACGCTATCGTACGTGGCACAGAAATCGCGATTATTTGTTAATTGTTTAATGGCAACGCCCGAATGAAATGCATCTCATTGGTTATTGAACAGCATTTAAGGCATCTCCATACCTATAAGGGGGAGTTACCGTAGGGGGGACCCTGTTCTGCCGCCAAATACAACCAAGTTTGTCGCTAACTTGGCAATATATCGCCAAATTTGGCGTCCAAAATGAGTCGTCAAATGTGACGACAACTTCGCGATGTCTCTAATATTTCGACAAATTCCCATAGTTTCCATTGTAAACCAATAGGGTTTACTTGCTTACAGAAAATCAACAAATTGAGATATTTTAATGCAACAAAAACTAATATTAGCTTAAGGGGTTATATTAATCATATTTAAGGGAGTCCAAGTAAATTAAATTATGAATAAAAATAACATGATACAATGCTTAGCATGCTTTCCCAAACATAAATTTTAAGGGAGACCAAACTGGTTGTCAAGGGCGGTTAGTAACAGAAAATTTTAATTTCTAATTCTTAGTGCTCTTTCTTACTTCTACTGATGTCTGGTCTATATCTGTTAAATGCTGTCTGAGGAATTTCAGTTTTTGAAAAGCTGTTTAGAATTCTTTTAATATTATTTGTTTTGCAGCATTTTCTGCAAATTTCATTTTCAAAAATATGCCACCTTACTGGGGGGGGGGGGGGAGGAGGAGATCAGCCATTTCGTGCTTTGAGCACTAATCGAAATTTTACTCGTACCAAACAAGGGATCATTAAAAAAAATTACCACACAAAGCGCCGGACACTTGCATATATAATGTTCGTACTTTATAGACCATATTGGTAGGAACATCCAAAAAAGTTCAAGAGATAAACGTAGTTTTCCAAAATTCAAAATCACGTTATAAGAAACAATTTTCAAAATTCTGTTTTTTTTCGTCTCTTTTCGACAAAAGGCATCTTCTTTCCAATCTACTTCAGGAAATTAAATTGGACTATTTGAGATGTTCCTTTGAGAATAGTCGAATGGCAAAAGAAATTTTAAACCGCAAACTCAAAATTTACGCTTTATTTCTATCTAAAACTACTTCTTCCTAAACCGATTATATTCATCCTTTTTTTTTCTGTCGGATTATGTTTGCTATTTTAGGTTAACCACAAGACATGATACTTATATATTAATGATGAGAAAAGTAAATACAATTACAGATGTAATTAAACTGATAACATGTGAAAAAATAGTATAGCTAAGTAATAAATATAAAGTAAAAATTCGTTTATTTTAAGAAAAATGGCGAAATCAAATATTAGGCGTACAAATGTGTTTTAAAGAGTTTTAAGAACGCAACTTAAATGCTTGTAATCCTGAGCCTTAATCCCTATCTATACTAATATTATAAAAAGGTAAAAAATGTTTATTTGTAGGAAGTAAGCTCTGTAACTACCGAACCGATTCCAAAAGTAATGGTATCAAAATGATGGTGTTAGTCCAACTTAGAACATAGGCTATATCTTATGTCCGTGCCACTGGCCAAAAGGGGAAGTAAGAGCAAAAAACGTTCTAAAAGTCCGATTTTTGTGTTACTGAAGGGCTTAGAAAAATGAAATTTGGAATGGTAGTTACTTATTAGATACTAATTATCTCTAAGGACATTTCTTAAAAAAATCGAAATTAAAAAGTCCTTCCGGCCAGTGCCGGGAGGAAGAGGTAGCTTTCATAATCCTTATTTAAAAAAAGCCAAATTATATCATGCAAACACACGAAGCTCAATTTAGTGGAAACCGAATATAGGAGATTCAATACTAAATTTTATCAATATAATGAATGAGAATTTCGCGAAATTAGTCAGCTTTATCAAAGCTGCTTTTCTTTAAAGTAACTTATATTTGGCTGCCAAATTCGGCAATTTCTTAAAGTGCCTGTCATTTTAAGACAAAATGGTGGATGAGGCTAAGCAGTGAACTTGGTCGAGACCTTAGTAATTGCTGTGCACATGCTCACTCACATCGGAATCGGTTAATATATAGGAGTGCTGTCGCATGCAAAAAATCAGATTTTTCAAAATGTCACCCACAATAGAAATTGAAACTGCTATATCTGAGACATTTTTTAAGGTAAAGACAAACAAAAAATGCTCCTGAATCCTTATATCAAGATCAAATACTTAAGAAAGAAAGCTTTTTCAATTTCTAATTTTTTTGCACCTCATTTTAAATATATATATATTTTTTAATTTAATGGCCGCCATTTTGAAACAAGATGGCTGATGAATCTGGCCAGCGAACTTGGTCGAGGTGTTGATGTATACTATCCACATGCCTTCTTACATCGAAATAGGCGAATACGTGTGTTATCGCGTGACAAATACAAGATCGTTTCAAAATGTTAGCCATGCTAGAAATTCAAAGTGCTATAAATCAACCATTTTTTAAGATATCAACAAAAGAACAAATTTTCAGAAACAAAACTGCTCCGGAATCTTTGTATCAAGGCCAAACACATAAAAAAACCTTTTTCATTTTCCAATTTTTTAATACCTCATTTTGAATTTTAAATTTAATTTTTTTAAATGTCAACCCTTTTGAAACAACATGGCGAATGAAGCTGGCCAACAAACTCGGTCGAGACATTGGTATGTACTATGTACAGACCAAGTTACATCCAAATAGGTTCATAAATAGGCCTGTTATCGCGTGACAAAAATCAGGTCGTTTTAAAATGTCAGCCACAAGAGAAATTCAAAATGCTATTACTCAGACATTTTTTTTTAGATATAGACGAAAGAAAAACTGTTCCGGAATCTTTGTATTAAGGTCAAACACATACAAAAAATCTTTTTCATTTTCCAATTTTTTGGTATCTCATTTAAATTTTTTTATTTTTTTATTTTTTTAAATGGCCGCCATTTTGAAACAAGATGGCGGATGAAGCTGGCCAACCAACTCGGTCGAGATATTTGTATGTACTATGTACACACCAAGGTACATCCAAGTCGGTTCATAAATACGCCTGTTATTACGTGAGAAAAATCAGGACGTTTCAAAATGTCAGCCACGCTAGAAATTCAAAATGCTATAACTCAGCCATTTCTTAAGATATAGACGAAACAAAAACTGCTCCCGAATCTTTTTATCAAGGCCAAACACATAAGAAGAAAATATTTTTTCAATTTTCAATTTTTGGTACCACATTTCAAATTTAAATTTTTCTTAAAAATTTAAATAGCCGCCATTTTTAAACAAGATGGCGGGTGAAGCTGGCCAATGAACCCGGTCGAGACATTGGTATGTACTATGTATAAACGAAGTTACATCTAAATCGGTTCATAAATACGCCTTTTATCGCGTGACAAATTTCAGGACGTTTCAAAATGTCAGCCACGCTAGAAATTCAAAATGCTATAATTCAGCCATTTTTTAAGATATAGACGAAACAAAAACTGCTCCGGAATCTTTGTATAAAGGTCAAATACATAAGAAAAAAATATTTTTCCATTTTCAATTTTTTGGTACCACATTTCAAATTTTAAATTTTTAAAAAAAATTTAAATGGCCGCCATTTTGAAACAAAATGGCGGATGAAGCTGGCCAACGAACTCGGTCGAGAGATTGGTATGTACTATGTACACACCGAATTACATCCAAATCGGTTCATAAATACGCCTTTTATCGCGTGACAAAATTCAGGACATCTCAAAATGTCAGCCACGCTAGAAATTCAAAATGCTATAACTCAGTCATTTTTTAAGATATAGACGAAACAAAAACTGCTCCGGAATCTTTGTATAAAGGTCAAATACATAAGAAAAAAATATTTTTCCATTTTTAATTTTTTGGTACCACATTTCAAGTTTTAATTTTTTTTTTAAATTTTAAATGGCCGCCATTTTGAAACAAAACGACGGATGAAGCTGGCCAACGAACTCGGTCGAGACATTGGTATGTACTATGTACACACCGAATTTCATCGAAATCGGTTCATAATTACGGGAGTTACAGTGTGACATAGGTCAGATATATATATATATATATATATATATATATATATCAATTTTGAACAGAGGGTGGTTTCGGGGTCTGGGGGTCATGATCGATGAAAATATACCAAAATTTTTTGAAATCGCTTTCCTCCGAACGGCTGCAATAGGTAGCTTTTTTGTAAAGAAAGCTACCTAAAAGGTGTAAAAATGCGCGAAAAGCCTTCTAAAAAACGTTCTAAATGGCGATTTTTACGCAATTTCAGGAAGTACTAAACCGATTTAAAAAATAATGGTGTTAAAATGATGATGACAACCCTTGCTCCAACATAGCGTACATTTTATGTCGGTACCACTACCCCTAAAGGGGTGCAGGGGCAGAAAAATGTTCGAAATTACGATTTTTGCGTTACTGAAGGGTCCAGATACGTGGAATTTGGCATGGTAGTTACTTATTAGATATAAATGATCTCTAAGAACATTTCTTAAAAAATTCGAAATTTAAAAGGAGTGAAAATGCGTAAAAAGTGTTCTAAAAAACGTTCTAAATGGCGATTTTTACGCAATCTCAAGAAGTACTAAACTGTTTTAAAAAATAATGGGGTCAAAATGATGGTGACAACCCTTGCTCCAATATAGGCTACATTTTATGTCGGTGCCACTACCCCTAAAGGGGGTGCAGGAGAACTGCGATTTTTGTGTTACTGAAGGGCCTAAAATTCTGAAATTAGGCAGAGCAGTTATTTATAAGATACAAATGATCTCTAAGAATATTTCCTAAAAAATCGAAATTTAAAAAGGGTGAAAATGAGGGAAAAGCGTTCTAAAAAACTTTCTAAATTGCGATTTCTACGCAATCTCAGGAAGTACCGAACCGATTAAAAAAATATTGGTGTGAAAACGATGTTGACAGCCCTCGCTCCAACATAGGCTGTATTTCATGTCGGTGCCACTACCCCAAAGGGGGTGAAGGAGCAAAAACCGATCTAAATTGCGTATTTTGTAATACTGAAGGGGCTCTCTCAGAAAGTACCCAACTGATTTGAAAAATAATGATTGGAAATTAATGATGACAGCCCTTGCTCCAATATAGGAACTATTTCATGTCGGCGTCTCTACCACCTTGCGGTTGCATTTTAAAAAACTTTCTAAATTGTGTTTTTGTGATACTGAAGGGGCTAGCAACTTGAAATTTTGCATGGTTATTACTTATGAGATGTAAATATTCTCTGCGAAGAATTCCTTAAAAAAATGAAATTTAAAAGGGGTGAAAATGAACGAAAAGCGTTCTAAAAACGTTCTAAATAGCGATTTCTACGCAATCTTAGGAAATATAAATTGATTTAAGAAGTAATTGTTTCAAACTGATGCTGATAATCCCCGCTTCAACATGGCCTATATTTTACGTTGTTGTCATTACCACCTTGTGGTTACAGGAGCAAAAAATGTTCTAAATTGCGTTTTTTGTAACATTCTGTTCTAACATTTTAAATTTGAAATGGTAATTACTTCAAAGAAGCAAATGCTTTCTAAGAATTGTCGAAAGAAAATTCCAAATTTAAAAGGATGAAGTGAGCGGAAAGCGTTCTATAAGCGTTCTAAATTAAGATTTTTATGCAGTCGTATGAAATATTAAACCGATTTTAAGCATAATGATTGCAAATTGATGGTGATAGAACCTGCTAAACATAAGCTATATTTTACGTCGAGGGTTGCAGGAGCAAAAAACTTTCTAAATTGCGATTTCTGCGGTACTGAAGAGGCTAGAAACTTTAAATATAGCACGGTAGTTACTTATAAAATATAAATGTCCTCTAAAAACTTTTGAAAATACATTCGAAATTAAAAAAGGGTGAAGCGAAGAGAAGGAGCGAAAAGCATTCTAAAAGTGTCCTAAATTACGATTTCTATGGAATCTCAGGAAATAATAAACCGATTACAGTAGTTTTTGGTTGCGAATCAAGTCCCTGATCCTATACGGGCTATATTTTATGCCGGTGTCACTACCGCCTGGTTGGTAGGAACAACAAGAAAGCCTTTAAAAACATCTAAATTCCGTTTTCAATAGAATATTAGGAAATATCAACCGATTTCAAGTTTAATGTTGGCAAATTAACGGTGACAGTCTCTGTTTCAACATTTTTCGAGACATTCTATTTCAACTCTGTTTCGGCATTTTATGTTAGTGCCACTAACACCAGAGGGGTGGTAGACTGTTAGACAAGAAGCTTGGAATTTGACATGATGGTTAATTTTAAGATATAAATGTGTTGAGATGGTTTTTAAAAACTTCAAAACTTCAAATGAATACTGTAATTAGTTTTAGTTTTTCTTATTAATTAAAATCTCATTTCTGTCTATTGCTCTTTTATAATTAAATTTAGTCAAACTGTGACTTAATTTGTAATTTTTGAATTATTTCAAAAAGTGTTCTTCTAATAAAAAATAGTCATGCAAATATCACTTGGCATATTTCAACTATTACGCGAGCAAAGCCGCGGGGTTTGCTAGTAATATTATAAATGCGAAATTTCGTATGAATGTTTGAGCCAAGTCAACGTCCAAAGAGATTAATCAATGTTTTTGTATATTTTCATATAGATGGATTATAATCCGGAAATGAACAAAGGCTATGTTTTATTTATTTTATTCAAGTATTTCTCTTAATAATTTAAAATTTTATTATTTTCTTAGGGAATAAATTGACATTTTTCCAATAAAATTTAACTATATTTTTCATTTCGTTGCCAAAAAATGAAAACCAGAAATTCTCCCAAACAATTAATTTTCAATTGAAAGATTTTCGCGGGAAAAAGAAAAAGAAAATAAAGAGGATTATGAATATGACGTCATAATAGAAATAAAACGAATATTTTCAAGTATTTCTTAATAATACAAGGTGCATGAATATGTGTAAGTATGGAAAGCTGGCAGTTATGGCGTGATATAGGGAAAATAAAACGGATATTGTTTGATGTTGTCTTTGGTTATGGTGTTATTTCTTATTATTTTCTTTCTTCCTTTTTTCTTTTCTTTCTTACATCTCTTTGTATTTCACACGAAATGAGTGTATTTTAAATGTATGTAATATATGTACAGTGAAACCTCCCTGTGCGACCACCTCCATTAAGCGACCACCTCCCTGAACGACCATTTTTACAGAACGAAATTTATTCCCATAGGCTCAATACTAATTTTACCTCCATTCAGAGACCATCCCAGTTGAACTCCCTCCATAAGCGACCCATTTCTTTGAAGAAAATGAAACAAATTCCGTTTTTTCCTGATCGCTTGAAGAAGGTTTTATTAGAAAAATAATTCCGGATAGCGCATTATTCATCAAAATTCTAAACTAAGTTTAGCTTTTTTTTTATTCCTCTAACTTTTAAGTGTTTAATCCTCTTTGTGCCTTTTTAGGCAATGAATTTAACTCTGATGAGAAATTAAGAATGACAGTCAACTCCCCTGCTCTATTCTGTCCGGAAGCTCTGAAAGAAATAGATAACTTAATGAAATCGTCATTATTTGTTTCCGCCCAAAAAAATTGCATTTATTTACTGAACTTCGAAAGGAATTGGAAATAAAAGTTATAAAAGAGAAAACTGTAAAATCAAAGCAAACATCAATGTATTCATTTTTTAAACGCTGCAGTAATTAAGTTATGTAATTAACTTTTGTTTTGATACTTAAATTTTTGTATTTTTTCCTAATCTGACAAATCAATTTTAGTAACATTAATTGTTACCTTCTTTCAACAATTAAAATCTAGATGTAAACATGACTTTCATTAAAAGACCATCCCTCGGAGCGACCAATTTTTATTTGAAAGGAACGTGGTCGTTTTAGGGAGGTTTTACTGTATTTTAAATGCAGGTGTTTAAAATTAAAATTTTGTATTTTAAATTAAATGAGTGAAATAATTGTATTTTAAATGACATTATTCCAATACGAATGATGGTCATGGGAATAATACTTGGCGGTTAACCGTCGAACATAAATACAGTGAAACCTCTCTGTGCGACCACCCCCATTAAGAGACCACCTCCCTGAACGACCCTTTTTTCAAGGAACGAAATTTATTCCCATAGGCTCAATACTAATTTTACCACCATTCAGGAACCACCCCAGTTGAACTCCCTCCATGAGTGACCCATTTCTTTGAAGAAAATTAAACAAATTCCGTTTTTTCTTGGTCGCTTGAAGAGGGTTTTATTAGAAAAATAATTCCGGAGATCGCATTATTCATCAAACTTCTAAAATAGGTTTAGAATTTTTATTTATTCCGGTAACTTAAGTGTTTAAACCCCTTTGTGCCTTTTTAGGCATTGAATTTAACTCTCATGACAAATTAAGGATGACGGTCAATAAACTTCCCCGCCCTATCCTGTCAGGCAACTCTCAAAGAAATAGATAAATCGACGACATAATATGAAATCGTCATTATTTGTTCCCGTCCAAACAAATATTGCATTTATTTACTGAACATCATAAGGACTTGGAAATAAAAGTTATAAAAGATAAAACAGTAAAATCGAAGCAAACGTCAATGTATTCATTTTTTAAACTCTGCAGTAATTAACTTGTGTAACTAACTTTTGTTTTGATACTTAAATTTTCATATTTTTTCCTAATGTGGAAAATTATTTTAGTAACATTAATTGTTACCTTTTTCAACAATTAAAATCTAGATTTAAGCAGGACCTCCATTAAGGGACCACCTCTCGTAGCGACCAATTTTTATTGGAACGGAACATGGTCGCTTTAGGGAGGTTTTACTGTATAGTGTATTTTTTATTTAAATTTTAAAAAATAAAAAAGGTTTGAAAAGAAAATGGATTGTAAAGGCAATAGCATGAACTACAAAATTATCCATGGCGAAAATAACGTCATATTTAGCGTAAATTGTTATTTTCCTTCTCAAAAACTAAAAAAAAAAAAAAAAAATCAACTTGATTGCCTAAAATAAAAACAATTTTTAACGAGTGTTAATTATTGAAGCCCTTCATCTCAGAAAATGTTAATAAAAGTTCTTTTTTAAAAAAGATAGTTGCATGTTCGTTCATAAAACGTAAAGCTCTGATATGATTGCGTAACACTATTTCCCCTCTGCCAGTGTTGAAATTAAGGCTCGAGGACTTGAAGTATATCGGTGCAATCCAGACACGTTTGTAAATCGTGGTTTGGCAACCAGATATTAATTCCGCATTTTTTTTAGCTTCAAAAGAGTAAGAACATGTTGTCATTTTAAAAAATAGCTTTTTTAAATGTTTTTTACTTTCTTCTATCTTTACAAGAAGAAAGTATTGGATTCATGAAAATTTTCGAATTCCGGTTTTCGACGGATTTACACGTTTTAGGGGTCAGAGATTCCAAAAAACATGTTTTTACAAAATGTCTGTCTGTGACTCTGTGAGTCTGTCTGTCTGTCTGTCTGTGTGTATGTGACACAAATTTTGTGGGCGCTCTATCTCAAGAACTAATGCACGGAATTTAATAAAAATTCATATTCAGTTAGTCCCTAATACAAATTGATGCTGATTAGTTTTTGGTGTAAATCGCTCAACAGGTGGCGCTGCTATGCTGCATTTTTCACGATTTTTGCAATAGCTCTATCTCACGAACTAATGCACGGATTTTGATAAAACTTCAGATTTAGTTAGTCCTTGATATGAATTGATGCTGATTACGTTTTGGTGTAAATCGCCCAACAGGTGGCGCTGCTATGCTGCATTTTGCAGGATTTACACTATTTTCGCAGTAGCTCTATCTCAAGAACTAATGCACACATTTTCATCAAACTTCGGATTTAGTTAGTCCCTCATATGAAATGATGCTGACTACGTGTTGGTGTAAATAGCCCAATAGGTGGCGTTGCTGTGCTGCACTTTGAACTATTTCCTCAATAGCTCTATCTTAAGAACTAATGCACGAATTGTCATCAAACTTCAGATTTAAGTATAACTTGGTTAATATTGCTGCTGATTATGTGTTGTTGCAAATCGCTCAACAGGTGGCGCTCCTATGCTGCATTTGTCATGATTTGCGCAATACATCTATCTCAAGAACTAATGCACGAATTTTCCTCAAATTTCATATTCAGTTAGACGTTGACATAAGTTGGTGATAATTAGGTTGTGGTGTAAATAACCCAATAGGTGGCGATGCTATGCTGCATTTTGCGGGATTTACACGATTTCAGCAACAGTCATACCTCGAGAACTAATGCACGGAATTTCATATTTTTAGAATTCTCATGATGAACACAGATTGCCATTTAATTTGGCACTGAGATAGTGAATTTTGAAGTATTGACATGTATGAGATAGAAGAAAGTTTTGTGATGGCCACAACATACTAGTTTTTTCATAAAGTCTTAAACAATGCAAGGATGATTATATATGTTTTTACAGATACAAATTTCACACCAAATACCACCTAAAATACATTGTTGTAGTAGAATTCTCCAAATGTTCTTTTTTCATTTTAAGAAGAGAGATTCGTCAATTTCCACGATTTTACTTGACCCTCTTTTTTTCACTGGTTGTAGTTTCATTTTCGAGATTGTTTAAATTATTTTGCATAAAATTCCACTTTTTTATGACTGAGTTATGTCAAGGTCCATATAAATCAGAAAATCCGCATTGTCTTCTATAAAATCATTTTCTCTCAGCCAGTATAGAAATTAAGGCTCAAGGGCTTGAAGTATATTGGTAGAAGGTATAATCGAGACACGTTTGTAAATCGTGATTTGGCAACCAGATTTTAATTCCACATTTCTTTTAGCTTCAAAAGAGTAAAAATATGTTGTCATTTAAAAAAAAATAGCTTTTTTAAATGTTCTTTTCATAAAGTCGTATAGGATGCAATGCATACATATACAAATTTCACACCAAATACCACATAAAATACAGATACATTGTTGTAGTAGAATTCTCCAAGTGTTCTTTTTACATTTTAAGAAGAGAGATTCATCAATTTCCACGATTTTACTTGACCCTCTTTTTTTCACTGGTTGTAGTTTCATTTTCGAGATTGTTTATATTATTTGGCACAAAATTTCCCTTTTTTATGACTGAGTTATGTCAAGGTCCGTATAAATGAGAAATTCCGTATTGTCTTCTATAAAATGTGATAATGAGTTGGTTAATTATACATGTTTTAACTATCAGGAGTGAAATGTTTTGCTTAATTAATGCATTTATCTTTCTTCTAATGCTATGTGAACGATGTCACGGGTAACAGCTAGTTAAATCATAAAAACGAAAAAATTTGTCGATACTTGTACGAGCTGAGTTTGTTTAGTATTTATTCTATGAAAATTTTACTTTTTGCAATTGATTCATGGTTTCCAGCTATTACGTCTTTTTAAAGTCGAGTAAAACCATTTGAACCAGAAATTATCTTACATTAATACAATGAAATATGTATAATGGTTTATTTAATATAAACAGCACACATTTTATTAAATAATTAATTTTGTTCAAAACAGGATTAAAAAAGAGTAGAAGCTGGCAGATATGTTGATTTCCGCAGTAAACTATTTTCAGTCGTTTATATAAACGTTCGTTTTTAAAGCCCTTTGAAACTTGCTTCTACACTTAATATTATACTTAAGAGATATCCCGCTACTTTCTAATTATAATTACCTCACAATTGCAGTTTTTATTACTCTTCTTGCCCTTGATATTTAAAAATTTTTTGTAATAGTTAAAAATTTAGTTTTGTAAATATGACATTTAATTACGAAATATTCAGCATTTTAACTTATTATGTTAAACGAAGAGCGAGATAAATACCTTGATATGCTTTGAAATATCTTGAAAGCTGAAAACAAAACTGCCATCTCCTGTCTTTAGTTTTTTTTTTCTACCTGGCACACTATATATGAATTTTATGCATAAAATATGAATGAAGTTCAAAATGCTTATGAAAGCCCTCTTTAAACAAACGAATGCTTCCAAATCTTTAAATAAATAAATAAGATCCAATTTATTTTTACGAAGAAATATTAAAGCATATAAATTACAGTCATAGTTTTTAGAAAATTACAGCTTTTGTTTATTTTAAGATAGTAGTTGACATTGAAATAAAAACCAATGTGTAGCTACCGTAAATAAATACTAAAGAGTGATGAAATTCAACAGTTTATGCATTGCTAGGTTTTCTGTTTTTATTAACTTCAGAAATCAAATTCATAATACATAAAACACTTTTTTTGAAAGTAGCCCATTTTTTACATTTTTTCATTTTCATATACCTGGTGTCCTAAAATGGACTGACAGATTTTAAAATTCAGTAACTTGCGAATGGGGACAGTTATTAAAAAAATTCTTGCAGGAGGGTTAAGTAAAATGTCAGCAGTTTTTTCACTGCGATTCTCTATTTTAGTTTAAAGTAGCAGCAATAGATGGTGCTGCAAGCAATAAGCGCTAAATCGGGGCCTTATTTTGCACCTCTATCTTTTCTCAGTATTGATGCGAAAGAAGTACGTTAGATATATGGAGTAGGCCCCTAAGAACAAAATTGCACTGGGAACTGACAACCACTCCATATATCTAATTTACTTCTTTCCCACCAATACTGAGAGAAGAGAAAGACAAAAAATCGTGCCCGATTTAGCACCTAATGGTTTGCTGCGACTATGGCTTCTATTTTAAACTAAAACCGAGAATCGCAGTGAAAAAACTCCTGACACCATACATTACTCTGAATTTTTTTTATTTTTTAATAGCTGTCACCATTTTCAGGTTATTGAATTTTAAAATCGGTCAATCCATTTTAAGACACCCGGTATGTAGGGAGTCAGGAGGGAAGGGTGGAGGGGCACAGATATAATCGTATCCCTAAACGTTTTGTGAATCTGACGAATAATTTTCTAATTTATTAATTCATGAAGAAATAAGTGCATTATTTATGATAGCCTGTACTGTTAAACAAAATTTTATTAATAATTAAAAAAAAGAAAAATGAGTTTTATCTAGATAATAGCACGCTTTTTCCGATGCGCTGGTCGGTTTTTCTAAACGAAACTCAAATCAAACGAAATATACCGATGAACTTGACATTCAGTTTTAAAACAAATGTAGACAGGACTTGTAGGTATAATTGATAAGTATGATGAAGATATCTACTGTTAGTTCACATTCTCCCTATTATATATCTTGTTCAAATTTTCAATCGTTCATAAAATACTTATTATTCATCCTATCAAGTTGAAATAATTTTTTAAAAACTTGTACTGGATGACACTTGATGTTAATACAGATTTTTCAAATATTAATTCATTAATTAAATTTTAATTAATTAATTTTAGTTTTGTATGGGGGACAAAATATCGGCCATTGGTTATTGAACAGCATTTAATGGATCCTAATATCTATAAGAGGGATTACCATAGGGGGGACCCTGTTCTGTCTCCAAATACCGCCAAGCTTGTCGCCAAAAGTGACGTTAACTTGGCAATATCTCTAATATTTCGCCAAATTCCCATAGAGTTCCATTGTAAACCTACTTGCTTATAGAAAATCAACAAATTGAGATATTTTAATGCAACAAAAACTATTATTAGCTTAAGGGATTATATTAAATTTTTCTTTGATGACCTAAGTAGGAATTGACTTTAAAAACAAAATTTTTATATCACATGTTTTCTTTTAAATTTCAAATGTGTTATGAGGCATTAGGTATTATCAATAAAAAATGCAGTAAAAAATAATGATGGTGAATTATTCCTCCTTTTAAACTTTATAATTTAAAGTTTGAATTTATCTGATTTGAATGCATTTATAATACAGGGTGTCTACAAATTAGTTGGGCAAAAATAATGGTTTATTCAATGGAATTGACATGATAAAAAAAAGTACATATTGCTGTAAGATAAAAAAAAAAAAAAAAAAATAGTTCAAGTTTACTAACTCAAGTTACTTCAAGTTTCGAACAAAATGTTGGCGTACTTGCATAGCAGAATCAGTTTTATTAAACCAAAGACAACATTTCGCTTTTTCAGTACTATTGTACGTCTCCATCATCGTAATGCCGAACAAGAATGATTACCGCTTGCTAAACGATAGCATCAGTTATGACACCTAACGCCATCTATGAATAAACTTCGGCAATATTACTACTAGTCTGACTTTCAACTAGTTAATTTCCTTTAATATTTCGGAAGTTCTTAACTTACGAAATTACTTAACTAATTTGTGTGTATTATTATTTATGTGTATTATTATTGTGTGTATTATTATGTAACCCTGTATTATTAATTTTAAAAAAATAAATGATAACAATTGAAAAAAATGATCTATGTTTTACATATGCACACACACACACACAAATATATATATATATATATATTTGTGTGTGTGTGTATTACTGTTGTGAATTTTGAACATTTTCATTTTAAATTTATGTACTGCAATATATAATTCTTTCCATACTTTTAATGTGGCTCATTCCGAAAGTAGGCACATAAACATTTTCTAGTTTTAATTTCGTTTTTGCTTTTTTTCCTCCATCCGGATTATTTTTTTTCTTTCCTTTTCCCCAACATTTACTTTTAACTGATTTGAATCCTTCCACCGGTTTCAATTAAGTATATATTCTTTATTTCTTCTTGCATCCTTCTGTAAAATTTTATTTGGGGTATGCGATTCCCTTTTCCTTATCTTAAGAAGATGAAGGGAACTCTTAAACTTGAATCTTTTAAATGAAAGAAAACCAAATACTGAATTGAAACTGTAGTTACATTATTCAAGTTATTTTACCTATAGTAGTTTTCTTAAATATGTCATATTTGTTGAAAATTTTTTCAATTTTCCTTAAATACGATAAATTCACATGAAACATTTTTGAACAAATAAAAGTATTAATTGACTAATAAGATATCTACCACAACCCTGATTCACAACAAAACAAATGCTGCGAGATTTTACTCCATGATCACAGATTTTACTCCATGTTGACGGCACAACGTCCTTTCTGCAATTGAAAGACGGATTAACAGAAATTAAACAGCTCTGTCGCATAAAAATGAAAGAAAGAAAAGGAACGAAAGCGAGAAAAGATATTTTTCTTTTTATTAATAAAATATCCACCGACTCAACTCAGGGAGATGTCGAATGGCATAAATTTGGGTATGATTCCTGGTCGACCCTCTTCAATTTTGATGCAACTTCAAAAGAACATTACATATACGTCGAAAATAGACAGGCATCTGCAAACTATCAGAGTCAGAAATAATATAGATGAGTCATCTGGGGTCCCTCTGTAACAGATTAAAAAGCACCGAAAAAGTGGCTATAAAACACATTTTAATAACTAGAGAACAGGAATTCTTTTTTTCAGAATTTAGTGTCGCCCCCGACATTTCGATTACTTCATTTTCTTCTGGTGGACTGGTGGTTCCTATTATTATGAAACAGACATTATAAATGAAGCGTTTAGGTGATGATGAAAGAGCAGTCGTAAAAAGTTAGAACTCAGATTTTTTGGTCAGAATGGGGGGGGGGGGGAATGACCATTTTTTTTATTAACCATATAATTAAACCATATAATTTAATTTATTAAAAGTCACCAGTCCATCAGAAGAAAATAACTCGGTTAAGCGGGACTCGGATGGGACTCTACTGTAGTGCAAAACATATTTCAATTTTAAGACTTAAAGCACACGCTTTTATTTTATGTAAAATGACGTCATTTGCATTAATATAGATACTTAAAATTAAATATAGTTTATAACAGCTCCCTGTTTTATCATAAATCATTCATTAATATTTTTTCTCAAAATAGCACGTATTTTAATTACATTTTTTCAGTTTTTATGGGAAAATGGCAACAAGAAGATAAAATTGCTATTTTTCAACTATTTTTTCTTTACTTTCTACAGAAATGGAGTACTTGAGTTGCCAAAATGAAACAAATGGTGTTATATCTCAAAAATAAATGGAGATGCAGTTTTCAAACAAATTGCATTAAAAAGTACTTTTTTCCCCCAATACAACGGTATAAACATTGAAAATGTGCGATGCTTAGAAGTTTTAAAAAATGCTGCAGAGAATTTAATCGCACAATGAAACATCGGCTTTTGTTTTACGGCTGGCTTATACAAGGTAACGTTATTTATTGGAGACGACACAAAATAAGCTGGGAGAAAGAAATAGCTTACCGGGGGCTACCAAAAATTTTGTATGAATCACCATATAAATACAAAAACACACATGACGCGTTTCAAGTCAAATTTTAACAGCCCATTATCAGTCAAATTAAGCACATGTCCGTAAGGGGACAAGGTCTGTTCATTTGTGACCCTCTCTCCTTACGGACGGGTGTTTAATTTGGCTGATGACGGGCTATTAAAATTTCCAACTTCAAACGCGTCATGTGTGCTTTTGTATTTTTATGGTGATTCTTACAAAATTTTATTATTAAATTGTCCTTCTGTAAAGTTCATCGTTTCACAGTCGCAGAAAAACGATCAAATTACAAAGTTTGCCATCTCATTGCTCATGATACAAGAAACCTTATTTATTGAATATAGGTGATCTAGTACAACGTTTTGTGCTAAAAATCATAATTGCAGTATTAAATATCACAAATCAATACCTTCGTCATTAGTTGGCCTCAAAGTAGGCCAAACGACCCGTCGCGATGAATCTTATCCTTACCTTAATAAGTTGTAACTGATGAAAAAATTATTTTAAGATTCTGTTTCACTTTACTAATTAATTACCTATGAATATGTTATTATCTATTAAGGTATAGGGCTGCTGAACTTGTTTCCCACTTGATTAAATATCAATTTATTCATCTTTGAAATTCTTTCAAAACAATTTCAAAAGTCCATTTCATTTTCAAAAGACCGTATCTCATAAGGCACACTTTTGATTTTATTATCATTTGTACCACTGAAAGAGAAACAAAACTTAATTTATAAGAAAACTCTTGTTCCATTTTAGGTATCTTCAATATAAGGCTAAAAAAGCAAAATTCAAAACATCTACTTTCTGTGAGATTCGCAACTGTATCCGCTGTACAAATTGACTCTAAAAAGGTCTCTGGAAGTCTCTGGATGACTGAGAACACGGCAATATCGAAAGAATAACAGAAAATTATCTATAATAACAAAGAAAGAAGTGTGTGAGTGTGTGAGTTTGTCGACGGTGTTCTGAAGAGACCGCTGCACGTAGAGCTACAAAATTTGGGGGGAAGTTTTGCACCTCGAAGCACCTCGATTTTTTTATTAGATTTTTTTATTTAATCTTTTATGCGATTTTTAGCGTTTTTTTTATGTTTCGAAGCGATTTTTTCCGATTAGTGAAAAGAATACGGTTTCATTCTTTTAATCCAATTTAGTAAATTTTGTCCTCTTTTCAACGAAGTTTATTTGGAATTCGTACAGCGATTTTTGAATTTTTAGCGAATTTTTTAATGCGATTGTTAGCGTTTTTTCGTCTTCTGCAGCTATTTTTTGACATTGGTAAAAGAAATTTTGTTTCAAACTTTTAACCTAATGTACTAAATTTTGTCTGCTACAATTTTCGAATTTCAGCAATTTTCAATGCGATTTTTAGCGATTTTTCGCGTTCAGAGTCGATTTTTTGTCATTCATGAAATATTTACGATTACAATGTTTTATCCCATTAGAGCAAATTTGGACCCCTGCAATTTTTCAATATTTAGTGATTTTTAATGCATTTTTCAATGCGATTTTTAGCGTTTTTTCGAGTTCTACTGCAGTTGTTTGAGATTCGGAAATAAAATTTTGTTTCAAACTTTTAGCCTAATACATTAAATTTCTCCCATTACGATTTTGAATTTTAGCGATTTTTCAAGATTTTTTACGTGCCGTGTTGATTTTTTATCATTCACGAAAGATTTCCGATTACAGTGTTTTACTCATTAGAGGAAATTTTGACTCTTGGGTTAATTTTATATTTAGCGATTTTTAATGCATTTTTCAATGCGGTTTTTGGCGGTTTTTCGAGTCCCACGGCGATTTTATGACATTTGGAAAAGGAATTTGGTTTTAAACTTTTAGCTGTATATAGTAAATTTTGCCATCTACGAATTTTGAACTTTAGCGATTTCTAATGCGAGTTTTAGTAATTTTGCGATTTTTAATGCATTTTTCAATGCGATTTTAGAATTCTACTGCGTTTGTTTGATATTCGGAAATAAAATTTTGTTTCAAACATTTAGCTTAATATAGTAAATTTTGCCATATACGATTTTGAGTTTTAAAGACTTTAATGAGATTTTCAATGTTATTCTTAACGATTTTTCGGGGCTAACTGAATCTAAAGTTTTATTAAATTTCGTTCATTAATAAAAGAGGTGGACACTTACACCATAAAAAGTTACATATAAACGTGAAAGTAAATATCACAAGTTTACTAAACGGTGTATAAACTGTTGCAAAATCTAAAAACTATACAAATATTAAAATTCAGTTAAGATATTCAACGTTTCGGTCATCATCTGTGACCTTCATCAGGAAAACATTGTCGTAATGTCTTCCAAAAACAGAGCAAAACCGTCGTGAATCAAAAAGGTTCGTTATATATCCAGTCAAAAAACGCTTTAACCAATTACAAGCTAAAAAACGTCCAATGGCACCATCTATTAGACCGAAAATAAAATAAAATTTCGAATGATTTAAAGAATGGCGCCCTCTATTAGGTGATAAATGAATGAAAGAAAATCGAATGAACAATGTGGCATGCAGTGGCTACATCTACTGTAAGGCGATGCAAACATATGCAGAACTGAAAATGAAAGAGACAAACTTTTCTAAAATCAAAAACAGCAGTGCATACTTGACGTTGAAAAATAAGAGATGAATAAAATGAGTTGCAAAAGATTATTTTAACATTTGCATCCAAAGTTTAGGGATATTAAATGAGATGTTATCGTTACAAACTTCCTCTTTTCTAACCATAATTTCTATTGATTCTTTCTGAAGGCCATCTATAGCAGTATTACACGGAATCTTTGCATTATTAAAGTCTATGTAACTATGAGGGTTGTTGAAATAAAATCTAGCAATTTTATTTTTTGTTTAATAGATGGGGCCATTGCATGTTTTCTAGCTTGTAATTGGTTAAAGCGTTTTTTGACTGGAAATATAACGAACCTTTTTGATTCAAGACGGTTTTGCTCTGTTTTTAGAAAACATGACAACGTTTTCCTGAAGAAGATCACAGATGATGACCGAAACGTTGAATATCTTAACTGTATTTTAATGTTTGTATAGTTTTTAGACTTTGCAACAGTTTATACACCGTTTAGTAAACTTGTGATCTTTATTTTCACGTTTATATGTTTCGTTCATTAGTTCTTGAGATAGAGCGCCCACAAAATTTGTGTCACACACAGACAGACTCATAGACAGACATTTTGTAAAAACATGTTTTTCGTGTTTTCTGACTCCTAAAACGTGTAAATCCGTCAAAAATCGGAATCCAATACTTTCTTCTTGTAAAGATAGAAGAAAGTAAAAATTCGAGTAAAAAATATCTATAAATAACTATAAAAAGTTTTGTTTTCCTTATATAGTTTAATTGAATTTTTTTTTTAATTTTTAGTATCATACTTAACTGAATCTCATAACTTTTATAAATTCATTTCAGTTAAAACAAATTATTAAATTTTACATCTGCATTGCATTTGATGGACTACGAACAAATAGTTAAAACATGGAGAAAAGACATCTGAGAATTTAATGATTACGTTATTTTTTGATTAATTTGTCTTCATTATGACTATGAAAGAACGCATTGAAAGTAACCTACGTGCAACTAATCCAATTTTCTGCGCTCGTATTCTTGAATTAAGTTGATTTAATATTCTTAATCCTTGTTTATTCATTAGCTAAACATTTTCTTTGAGATAACAACGAAAGATTAAGCAAAAATTAATTGAAAATAAAATATTATTTTCAGCATGAGGACATCTAGTTTCCGTAACTTAAGAGAAGGTTCCTCTTTGGCCTAATTCCTGTGATTTTTGCGATTTTTTTTTTCTATTACAAAAATAAAATAAAAAGGACAGAGATATCAACTTATATTTATTGCATTATATTTATTGACATTTCACTTATATATATATACATATATATATATATAAAATTTTATATTTAAAAACAGAGGGGGGAGGGAGAATAATACACAGTGTGTGATGGTGAATACCTGCAAGTTCACACCATAAACTTCTAATCGGACGACCGTTTTTCTCCAGTTACACTTTTTACAGCTAAATTATGAAAGGTCGTTAAATTCTCCAGAACTTATACCAACTGTGAGTTTATAAAGTTGACTTTTAACAAAATGCCGGTCATTTGAACAAAACCGGCCATTTTTTCGCCTTTTTTTTTTACTTTCTTCTATCTTTACAAGAAGAAAGCATTGTATTCGTGAACATTTTCGACGGATTTACACGTTTTAGGGGTCAGAGTTCCCCCAAAAAATGTAAATCTCGAGAACTAATGCACGGAATTTAATAAAAAAATATATTCAGGTAATCCCTGATATAGATTGGTGCTTATTAGTTTTTGGTGTAAATCGCCCAACAGGTGGCGCTGCTATGCTGCATTTTGCAGGATTTCCACAATAGACGTATCTCAAGAACTAATGCGCGGATTTTTATAAAACTTCAGATTCAGTTAGTCCACGATATGAGTTGGTGCTGTTTAACGTTTGGTGTAAATCGCCCAACAGGAGGCGCTTCTATGCTGCATTTTGCAGGATTTACACGATTTCCGCAACAGCTCTAACTCAAGAACTAACGCACACATTTTCATCAAACTTCAGATTAAGATAGTCCTTGATATGAAATGATGCTGACTACGTGTTGGTGTAAGTCGTCCAATAGGTGGCGCTACTGTGCTGTATTTTGCACTATTTCCTCAATAGCTATATCTGAAGAACTAATGCACGAATTTTCCTCAAACTTGAGATTCAAGTATACCTTAATTAATATTGCTGCTGGTTATATGTTGGTGTAAATCGCTCAACATGTGACGCTGCTATGCTGCATTTGTCATGATTTGCGCAATAGCTCTATCTCAAGAACTAATGCACGAATTTTTCCCCAAATTTCATATTCTGTTAGACGTTGACATAAATTGATGATGATTAGTTTCTGGTGTAAATCACCCTCTATAGGTGGCGCTGCTATAGTGCTTTTTTATGGATTTACACGGTTTCAGTAATAGCCATATCTCAAGAACTAATGCACGGAATTTCATCTTTTTAGTATCCTCATGATGAGCATAGGTTGCCATTAAATTTGGCACTGTGATAACGAATTCTGAAATATTGACATGTATGAGATAGAAAAAAGTTTTGGAATTGGTACATCCGACTAGTTTTAGATTTGCGGGCCCGGAAAAATAATTAATCATTGAAAATTATACTTTTCTTTGATATAAGCTTCAAAGACTTGAACAGTACACTCCAGTAATTATTAGAGTCAAAGACAGTACTATAACCGATTTCTTTTGTGCGTCCCTGTAAATGAATAAAATATGCTATGAATGCCCTGCTCTAACGTGATCGTAGTGAAATTTAGTGATTTATATCAGTATCAATACATTTGAAATAGCATAACGTCATTAAAATACTCTGCAAACGATTTTGCCCCCTATACTATAATGTAATGGAATACTTTTGAGTGCCCCTATAAATGAAAGATTAATCCTACATACTTCATATACAATACCAAACATGCTTTGATGACCCTAAATAACCTTTATCAATTGCATGAAAATCCGGGTATATTTACGGGAGTTAGAGCGTGGACAGACGGCCAGAAAAACCGAATGCATAAACACTTTTTAACTCTGTTGGAAAGTATTAAAAATGAAAAATCTGTACCTCATGTGCACTAGACTTGCGTTGAATTACCTTCATCCAAATTTTAAAACCTCTACGCGAGATTTTCATAACCTTCTCCAGCAAACAGTCACACATACAAACTCGCTTCTTTTATTAGCATATATTTAAAACGTTTACATGATAATGACATGTGGGAGCTTGCTTAAAAATTTAGAATATATTGTTTCTATTATGTCGAATGTAGAAACGATAGATGGAAAATATCGTTCGTTAATCAAAGCCGAAAATCCCGAGATTTAGCACAGGATTTTTGGGAATATAAATCATCCAAGATTCGACTCAATCCAGCAAACCCTTTCGTGTATTAATCGCATTTGGAGTTGATTAGAAATATTTGTAGGGTACGTACTTGAAAAGTTAAAACGGATCCATTATAAGATCACTCGTTTCTCTGTCTATATGCCACAGCTGTTTTCTCGTAAAGTATGGAACATGAAAAGTGCAAATTTAGCAGAAGTAATAAAGGCTATTGACCCTCATATTTATAGATTATTAACCATTTACAAAAATACGTGCAAAAATGTAGGGGGGGGGGGGGGGACAATTAAGTAACTTAAAAATAAAAATATTTATTTATTTTTGTTTATATCGTGTGAAAGCTCTCGTAATACCGAACTCAAAAATTCATTTTTTATAATTTTAGGTATTAAATGTCCAGAGATGTCGTAAATGTAATGCAAAAATATGCTCCCGCCTCTCTATTTCCCAATCTACTGAAACTAAAATTATGAAAGGATTAGAAGTACACTGTTAAAAATTTGCAGCATTCTGGCAGGTCATTTGACCGTTTTTTCCGAAAACGTTTACACAACCGTAAATTTAACACTATTCTGACCATATTATTGGCCATTTTATGGTCAGAATATAGTTAAATTATGGTTATGAAACCGTTTTTTCAAAAAACGGTCGAATGACCTGCCAGAATGCTGCAAAATTTTTAACAGTGTAGTAGAAGTTTATTTACACCTTGCAGGAAAACTATAGCGATTACCCTAGGTCTCATAATTTTTGAGAAAATCACATTTTTCCGTTTCACATAAATTTCCCTTTCCGGGCGCTCAGCAAAGCAGTTGGTGCGCGCTTGAAGTTTTTATCGTCACAGAAGTATAAAAGGACTAGATGTAAATTTCCAACTGGGCGAAAAATGTCCGGACCAGGATTCGAACCCGGGACCTCCTGGCTGAAGCCGCCAGTGCTCTGCCATCTGAGCTATCCCGGACGATTCTGGTCGATGCTGTAATCATCAAGGTTAGCTGGGTGAAAATGTTCGATCAGAATCGTCCGGGATAGCTCAGATGGCAGAGCACTGGCGGCTTCAGCCAGGAGGTCCCGGGTTCGAATCCTGGTCCGGACATTTTTCGCCCAGTTGGAAATTTACATCTAATATCATTTGTTTACCAATTAGAATAATTGTGTTAATATTAATCTAGTATAAAAGGACTGTTGAAAATAATTTTCGAAAACAATTGTAGGTAATTAGCAGAGATATTAACCTTTAAAGACACGGACTGTTTGGACGGACAACTTTTAATGATATATTTGTGTATTATAATGCTCAGTAGTACACTGGCCTCCAAAAGTTAAGGAGCAGGGACTGGATGCTTTCGATTGTACACGGTTTGTCGAATATCTACAAAAATTATGGGCGAATTATTCTGGAATTTCTGGGATGTAAATAACATGTTTAGTTTCATATTTATCGGTGAAGATTTAGTCGGGGGGGAAATTAGGGGGTTAATGTTAAACTTTATATTAAAATAATATTTGCGATCACCTATGTAACAGAAAATGTTGAAAATAGTTTGTCACTGTGTTAAATGACTATTTGGGTCCCTTTCAAAGTTTGGGTGCACTTTTGTAAGCATAGCACTCATATTCGTAAAAATGCTATTGTGTCTGTGAAAAAATTAATTTTTTTTTGTTTTAGCATGAAGATTTTTCAACCAAATTTAACACAACTTTCCAAAAACCTGACAAAAAACAGTAGCAACAGTATACTGCAGTTAAAACAGGGATATATTGAATATTTGATGAGATATGGGTATTTGCATGAAATAATTTTTAACTGCGCACGCATGGAAGATTTCAAATTTTTTATTTCATAATTTGGTAGTCAGCTATCTGGGGTAACTTCTATAAAAAGTCCAGTCAAATATTGTGGAAACTCAGAAAGATATAGTATTAGCTTATTGAAAAGTTAAGGAAAATCCCTTATAATAAAGCTATTTTTAGAAAGCAGCTCACTATATCGCCCCTATTTTTGTTAATTTCCTCGATATTTGACTGGACGTTTTTTATATAAGTTGCCCTAAATAGCTGACTACCAAATTATAAAATAAAAAATTTTGAATCTTCCACGCATTCGCAGTTAAAAATTATTTCATACAAATGCACATATCTCCTCAAATATTCAATATATTTATGTTTTAATTGCAGTATGTTGTTGCTACTATTCTTTGTCAGGTTTTCGGAAAGTTGTGTTAAATTTGGGTGAAAAATCTGCAAGCTAAAACAAAAAACTTTTGGATTTTTCACAGACACAATAACATCTTCACGAATATGAGTGCTATACTTACACAAATGCACCCAAACATTGAACAGGACTCAAATAGTCATTTAACGCTGTGACAAACCATTTTAAGCATTTTCTGTTACATAAGTGATCGGAAATATTATTTTATTATTAAATTTATTATTAGCCCACCAATTGTCCTCCCGACTAAATCTTCACCGAGAAATATGAAATCAAACATGCTCTTTACATTCCAGAAGTTCAAGAACAATCCGCCAATAATTTAGGTAGATATTCGACAAACCGTGTTCAATCGAAAGCATCAAGTCCCTGTTCCTTAATTTTTGGAGGCCAGTGTAGTATAAAAGCAATAAACATCAAATTGTTTAAAACAGACTAATTTAATTAGAATCTACTTTGTATAGTTTTTTACAAAGTCTTATTATTACGACGCAACGACTTTTAACACAGGTTTTTTGTAATTTTGCAGTTACTAATTCATATATTTATTGTACGGAACCTTCCGTACGCGACTAATACTCGCACTTGACCGATTATTTCATTTTTAAATTCAATAGTTATCTAAACACAATCTTCCATCGCATTTTTGTAATGTATGATAATAACATCTATGCTGATATTTAGATAAATCAGCGTAGTCGATATCGTCATTTATTACAAACATATAATGGAAGACAGTTTTTAGATAAATATCGAATTTTTCAATAAAAACTACTTCTATGAGGAAAAAAAATCATTCACTATAAAAGGAAAATCTTGATATTTAAATGTCTGACAATTTCTTTGCACTTCTTGCTCAAAAAATATTTCTAATTCTCCATTTAAAGAAAAAAGGGGGTATCAAATGTCTTCAAGCAATTTAAATAGTTAAAGCAATTTCCCTATTCCTTTCAATTTTATTTATTTTGAATAAATCAATAATAGAATGTTTTGGGACTTTAATTTATCCAGAAAAAGTCACTAGTATACATTACAGGCAATTTGTTCTCAAATTACCAACGAACTTTCCTTTTGAAGCAACAACAAGTTTTTTATCGTTGCGTAATTTCAATGTATCAAGAAACAGCAACACTGTAGCAGGAGAAACCAATTTCTATTTTTTATTTAATCTACAGCTTTTTAAGACTAGAATAAAAATTCCTCGCTTTGATTCATGCTCGGCAGAAAGCACGCACAAGTGAATTAAAAAATACGGATAATTTTTGCTGTGTTTGTTTTTTAGGTGCGTTCGTACTTATATAAACACATAGAACCTATAGTCGTCGTTCGGTCCGTCTGTCTGTCTGCCCGTCCGTCCCTCCGCATATAACAGAGCAAAAACTACCCAACCGAATTGTTTAAAATTTTAAATACAGTGAAACCTCTCTGTTCGACCACCTCCCTGAACGACCATTTTTTCATGGAACGGAATTTATTCCCATAGGCTTAATACTAATTTTACCTCTATTCAGAGACCATCCCATTTGAACTCCCTCCAAGAGCGACCAATTTCTTTGAAGAAAATGAAACAAATTCCGTTTTTTCCTGGTCGTTCAAAGAAGTTTTTATTAGAAAAATAATTTCGGAGGGCGCATTATTTATCAAATTTCTAAACAAAGTTTGAATTTTTTAAAATCCGGTAAGTTTTGTTTAAACCCCTTTGTGCCTTTTTAGGCAATGAATTTAACTCTGATGACAAATTAAGAATGATAGCCAATAAACCCCCCTGCCCTATTCTGTCAGGAAACTCACAAAGAAATAGATAAATTGATGATATCGTCATTATTATTTCCGTTTATTTACTGAACTTCGAAAGGGCTGGGAAATAAAAGTTATAAAAGATAAAACCGTAAAATCAAAGCAAACGTCAATGTATTCATTATTTAAACTCTGCAGTAATTAACTTATGTAATTAACTTTTATTTTGATACTTAAATTTTCATATTTTTTCCTAATGCGAAAATAAATTTTAATAACGTTAATTGTTACTTTTTCCAACAATTAACGTCTAGATTTAAACATGAACTCCATTAAGAGACCACCTCTCGGAGCAACCAGTTTTTATTGGAACGGAACGTGGTCGCTTTAGGGAGGTTTTACTGTACATAATTGGAGTGCACTAAAATATACATTCAGTACAGTATGCGGTGCAAAAAATATTTATAAAATTAGTTATAGTACGAACGCATCGCATTTGCCACGTTTGACGTGCAATTTACAACCTGTTAAGATAGGGCAGTGAAAAGGAAAAAAAAGTATTATTTTATTTATTTACCCTTATTTATCCTTACGTATAAGTACCATTAAAATAACTTGTTATAAAATTGATTAAATACATCGATTAGTTGTAATACAGTTTTGATTGAGTTATAGATACATTAATTTATCTTGTTCCAAAAGCATTATGGGTTATACAAAACAAACATATTTTTAAAAGGATGGTTTCTTTTGCCATTTCATCTTTTGAGCTTTCTTCGCGTTGGGGGGTGGGGGGGAGGCGAATTTTTCAATTCGGAAATGTTTCTATACTTCTATTGTAAGATCTTCTGTAGAATCTCCATGATGGGCATAGATTGCCATTTAATTTCGGCACGGTGATAGCGAATTTTGAAGTGTTAACATGTATGTGATAGAAGAAAGTTTTGGGATTGGCACACCCGACTAGTTTATTTATACTTTTAATTGATAAATAAGTAATGTCACTAATATCGAGTCATGTTCGTGGTTAGAAAATTGATAGCTTCAACATCGTCGATCAACACATAGCAGGTAAATACTCTGGTGTGAAAAAAAATCTTTTTAGATATTTTAAACGAAGCAATACGTTACAAGAGAAATCGGTCTAAAACATCTATCATTTTTTTTTTAACTACTGTGCAAAAAATCAACAGTTACATGGACGAGATGAAAATATAGGTAAGAATTGTGAAATAATAAAATTAAGCGAAGTAGCATGTAATATTTTCTACACAAAATTAAATTCAAATTTTAATTCAGTCTAATATTTAGCGTGTTAGAAGTAATTTACCTGTAAAAACGTCAGATCTGATAACATCATGGTTACAAAAATAGCTTTCCATGATATAAAAATGCAAATTTAATAACATGCACTAGCGAAACAAAATAAAGAAGCAAGTAAAAAAAAATTTGCAATTCAAAACATGGAATTTGCATAAGAACTATGGATTTTGACAAGTAATACATACACTATATGGGCAAAGGTGACCGGCCACTTGCGATTTAAGATGTTTTGTTAAATATCTAGAAAAATACATGAGGAATTAACCTGAAACTCTAAGTAAGTAAACGCTATAGTATAGGTCATATACACTATATTGCCATTAATGACCGGCAATTTTCAATTTCAGACATTTTGTCGAATATTTAGAAATATACTTGTCAGATTCTTTTGGAATTTCAGGATTAAAAAGAACAGGTATGACCTCATATTTAGCAATGTCGATTTGATAAGGAAGACAATTAGGGGCCAAGAAAAAATCAAAGAAAAAAAATTACTTGGAATCACCCTGTAAATCAAAATGCACGAAATGATATATCGCTACCGAATATAAATAAACAGACATTGTGCAATATGTGTATTCTTTTGTGTAAGAATAGCACTTATATTAACAGAAATATAGCGATTTATTAAAAAAAAATTAAAAATTCTGGCATGTTTTTTGCTTATAACATATAGGGTTTTCAACCAAATTTAACGCCGATTTCAGAAAAATTGACAAAATATAGTAGAAACAATATAGTGCAATTGGAATATAAATATATTAAATATTTTAGGAAATATGGGCATTTGTATGAAATAATTTTTATCTGCGCATGCGCGAACGATAACAAGGATCATTTTACATAATTTAACAGTCAACTCTATGGAGCAACTTATTAAAAAACATCTAGTCAAATATCGTAAAAATTCAGAAAGATATCGGCGTTAGAGTGAGCAAATTTTTAGTTGTTCTCTAAAAGCAGCTGAATGATAAGGGATTTTACACAAATTGTCATTTTTTATTAACTGACTTTTAGAAAAAAGTTAATATTTAGTGACTATCAACGAGTAGATTTGGAGAAAATGCTTCGATTTTGATACTTCTTTTGATCATGGTGTAGGCTCGTTCTGGTGGTTATCAGAGAAGAACTAAAGCATCAATAAAAAATAAAAAATTAAAATTAAAATTAAAATTAAAAATGACAATTTGTGTAAAATCCCTTATCATTCAGCTGCTTTAAGAGAACAACTAAAAATTTTCTCACTCTAACGCCGATATCTTTCTGAATTTTTACGATATTTGACTAGATTTTTTTTAATAAGTTGCTCCATAGAGTTGACTATTAAATTATGTAAAATGATCCTTGATATCGCTCGCGCATGCGCAGATAACAATTATTTCATACAACTGGTCATATTTCCTAAAGAAATTAATATATTTATATTCCAATTGCACTATATTGTTGCTATTATATTTTGTCAATTTTTCTGAAATCGGCGTTAAATTTGGTTGAAAACCCTGTATGTTATAAGCAAAAAACATGCATTTTTTTTTTTTTAAATAAATCGCTATATCTCTATTAATATACGTGCTATTCTTACACAAAAGAATACACATATTGCACAATGTCTGTTTATTTATATTCTGTAGCGCTCGATCATTTCGTGCATTTTATTTTACAGGGTGATTCCAAATATTATTTTTTTTTCTTTGATTTTTTGTTGGCCCCCTAGTTGTCCCCCTTATCAAATCGACATTGCTAAATATGAGGTCATACCTGTTCTTTTTAATCCTGAAATTCCAGAAGAATCTGACAAGTATATTTCTAAATATTCGACAAAATGTCTAAAATTGAAAATTGCCGGTCATTAATGGCAATATAGTGCATTTGCGCGAAGATTTTTTTCCCGAAACCCCACAGGGGACCGTCAACAAACTGAAAAAGAACGAATATCTTTTGGATAACCCTGTCAAAACTGATGTAGCAAAAGCGTTCAAACTCTAGATCAGGGTTGGCGAACCTATGGCACGCGTGCCGAAATGGGCACGTAAAACAATTTCACTGGCACGCGAGAAAATAAATTTTATAATCATTATACAAAATAACACATTCTTTTTTTTCCCTATTATAATCAATAAAATTTTGTTTCACAGAGACAGACTATCACAAAAAATACAACTATTTTTGCATGATTAACACATCAAAAGAATTTTTTTTTTCTGGGATATTATGCAGTATTTATAACATGTATTTTGCCTTTGTATACGAATTTATAAAGTTGCATTTTTCAGACTATTTTTTTAGACAGTCAGTGAATAAGATGGCAAATGGGTATTATAGTTATAAAGAAATCTCCACCGAACGCTCCATCGAACATCAGCAAAAATATCGTAAATAAATTATTGATACATTGCTTAATGCAACTTGGATAATTATAACCAGATGTTGCATTAATAATAAAGTCAAAAATTACTAAAATATTTTTTTTTCTTGTTACAGTTAAAATACATAAATAAATCATATTTACGAATTAAAATTTCATTAGTTTAATAGCTTATTCTAAAATACATAGAAATCGCATTTTAATGTTTAATATTTTTAAACTATTAATTATTAATGCGTGAAAGTAATTGATTTTTAACTAGTGTTTTGTATAAACATCGAACACTGCAAAATTATTAATTTGGCACGTTATTTTGTTGATAGATATTGTTTGTGAAATTTTGGCACGCGCGCATAAAAAGGTTCGCCGACCCTGCTCTAGATTATGATTTAGTGGTTTATTGTATTAATTTGTGTTCATTTTTAAGAGGATAGCATGTACACTCGAAGAGAAATTCAAGTTTTCATAAAAACAGTCTCAAATTTTGCCATGTTTTTAAAACTTTCCAACAAAGTTGAAAAGTGTTTATGCATTCGGTTTGTCTGCCCGTCTGTCCGTATGGTCGTCTGTCCACGCTCTAACTCCCGTAAATATACTCGGATTTTCATGCAATTGATAATCCATATTTAGAGTAACCTAACCATGTTTGGTATTGCATATGAAGTATGCGGGATTAATATTTCATTTACAGGGCTACCCAAAGGAATTCCATTATGTTATGGTATATGGTGAAAAATCGTTTGCAGAGTATTTTAATGAAATTGCGCTGTTTCAATTGTATTTAAACTGATATAAATCACTGAATTTCACTCCGATCACGTTAGAACATGGCATTCATAGCATTTTTTATTCATTTACAGGAACACACAAAAGAAATCAGTTACAGTACTGTCTTTGAGTAATAATTGCTGGAGTGTGCAGTTTCAAATTCGGTATGCGCTTTTAAATTTAGATAATCTTTTGCACGTTACTCGTTATATATCAACTATATACCTCATATACAGGGCTGCACAAAAGTATTCAGGTACCATTCTCGTTATTAGAGGAACTTGCTGAAAGGGAATTTTCAATTGAAGTATATGTATTTCTTAAGTGAACATAATTTTGGCATGCATGTAGTTAATAGATTCAAATCTATATATCATATACAGAGCTGCTAAAACAATTCAGATAATTTTCCGATTGTAGATGAGAACAGCTGATATTGGGTTTTGAAATGTGTTATGCGTTTCCTTATGACTGAATTAGACTTAATATTATAATTTTTTAAACGGTTGAGTTTTGTTACACTATTCTGAATGTGTTGGAAAGTGTTTCATAATCTATGCTGAACGCATGATTTTTCTTTCTTGTTTAATCAGAAAAACGTACTGGTGAAAATAGTACTGGCGTTTAGATTTCCAGTAGAATCTCCGTTTTTTAGTCCTTTTTTTTTTTACAGTGTATGTTGTGGGTGTGATGTTGCCGGAAGTAAATTGCAATCCGATTACTGATGATCTCTCCGATTCGGGATAACATCAGTAATCGGGTTGTCACTCATTTTACATTGTAGTAAGCCGTGCAATGCTGTTTTGATCACACCCTCTGCTGGTGCACCGTGTGGTTGGCAAATTCGTTATCTGCACCATGTAATATATCATGTATACCAAAATCTTCGGCACTAAAATTGTTTGCCACAGTGTGACGCTGCTACACTGGCTGTAGGTATATATTTATATTATATACTTTTAATAACCCTTTTTGTGTATTTTTTAAAGTAATCAATTTGCAAAGAAAATCTATAATTTTAAATTTTATTTAATTTTAACGGACTTCCAACAAAAAAGGTTATACAATTCATTTATATTATAAAGAGAGAAGAAGTTTGGGTATTATGGAATGGTCGGATAATATGGAGTACTTCAATATCTAGCGCATACGGGATTGCAGTCAGGCGTAAATCTGCCATACGACTTCGTATTACTCCCATGAGGCACTGCACTGAGTTCTGTTTGAATACTGGTTGTTGGAGCGACAAGGTAAATTAAAAACATATTTTCAATTTTTGGAGTTTTTTCCAGGTAGATTTTATAAAATTCGTATTAATTATAAAATCTCCTTGTCAGTGATGTTGAACAGTTATATTTATTGCTGTTTCAGTCAATTTTCCTCTATATGTTAAATTGTTGAAGAGATTATTATTTTCAAAATAGTGTTTCGATCTGATGATTTATAGATGATTTTCTAAGATTTATTTATTAAATAATTTTGGTTATTCTTCTAAATCGTAGTTTTTCCTGCAATTTTAATATTCCGTATGTCCCAGTTCCATATTACCCGAGTGATTACCATAAACTAAAAAAGTGCAACTTTTTATTTTTTTATTTTTTAGGGTTCCGTACTTAAAAAGTAAAAACGGAACCATTACAAGATCACTCCTGTGTCTGTCTGTCACAGCCCTTTTACTCGTAAACTATGCAATGTGGAATGTTCAAATTGGGGGAAGTAATAAAGGTTATTGACCCACATATTTACAGATTAATAAATATTCATAAATATATTTAGGAAAAATGTAGAGGGGCTAATTAAGTTACTTGAAAAAAAAAATATTTTCTTTGTATATCGTGTGGGGTAGGGTAGGTAGGAGAGGTTTGATACATAGGGAGGGTTGATACATTGACAATTTTTCTCAACAAATGGCATTAACAGCCATTCTAACACATGTGAAGGCTTCTTTTATTTTCTGAAGCCATCATTAGCTGGACTAATCAGTGAAGAACTGACAACTTTTCTTTTCTTTTAATTTTGAAGGTTTTTGGAATGTCAGTGTACATTTTTTCACTGACTGATTTCCTTTCATAACTCTTTTTATTATGAAGATAACATCTTGTAATTTTTTTTATTTATAAAGCACATTGTTAGGATTAGTTTTATTAGAAAGTAGATTACCATTTTACAACTGCATTTGTACAACGTGATTGAAAATCCAATAAGGCATATTAGGGAGAAATGATACATTAGTACTGGGGATAATAATACACTTGTATATTTGAAATTTAATAGTTTTTTTTAAGTTTGCAAACAAATATAGGACTGTAATATTCATTATTGTTTTACAGCAAGAGCTACTGAAATTGGTAAGGAAGAACAAAGAGACTATTCATATACATTATGTAGGTTACATAGAAAAGCAGTGCGATGATAGATGGTTAGTTCGCTTTGCTCGTCATGTAGAAGGGAAAATGTTTAAATGGCCTGAAAGGGAAAATGTTTCTATAATTTACGAAGAGCAAATTGAAGAAAACGTTATATCTACCCGATTTTACTTATCAAAATGATAGAGTTATTAGATTTTCTTTTAAACATTTCAGGGGTGGTGGTATGTTTATGAAAGCACTTAATTTTAATTCCCAAACGCCACATTGGCACCAGCATTTTAGTAAAATATTATCCATTTAGTATGAAAGTGAAATATATCCCTTTTCTTATTTCTAATTAAATTTGTTGGTAAATTCCGGTGCCATTCATTTATTCAATACTTTAGAATTGAAAATGCTTTGCCTCTGAAAGGGTTAAAGGAATCTTAAATGTGCTAAATTTATGTTAAATTGTTTGCAAATTAGCAATGTTCACTTCATTTTTCCTTGCCGCTAGATATCTAGGGGTTTTTTTTCATTATTTATTTTCTAGAAAGTGTGTTAATGGGATTGTTTAAATAATAGCAATAGTTTAAATATTTTTGTGAAAAACATTTCTGAAACAAAAATATGTCAATGTCATTTCGTTTCAAATTTTACTTAAATATTTCTAGATTTATCATAAAAAATTGTATGACGGATAAATTGAATTGTCTGCATTTTTTTTTATCAATTTACATAACAATGTATCAAACCTCCCTTGCTACTATATCAATCCTCCCCAGTAATGGGGAGATTTGATACAATAGTAACCATTCAAAATAATTGGGATATATTTTTTGAATGACTATTTTTTAAATTCACAATATTTTTAATAAATGAATAAAAGGTCACTTTAAAAGAAAACACGAAAAATTTGTTTAAAAATAGCTTTCTAAGGGTTGAAAAAAATTAGTAAAAAAAATGGTATCATACCTCCCCTACCTCCCCTATCTTGTGAAAGCTTCCGTAACGCTGAAATCAAAAATATATTTTAGATATTATACTTTCAAAGTTATGGTGGAAAATGTGGTGCAAAAATATGTTTCCCCCCATCTAATTCCAAATCTATTGAAACTAAAATTATGAAAAAATTAGAGGTAGTAGACATTAATTTAAACCTTGCAGGAAAATTATAGCGATTACCCTAAGTCACATAGTTTTTGAGAAAATCGCATTTTTCCGTTACACTCAAATTTCGATTTACGGGCTTCAGCAAAAGTGTTGAGCAGAGCTGGAGGTACCTATTGTAGCAGAAGTATAAAGGCATTGTTGATCACGAATTTCGGAAAAAACAGTCGGTAATTAGCCGAGATATCAACCCTTAAAGACATGGACGGTTTGGACATACATAATGACAGGGACGGCGTACTCTATGCTCCATCGGCTTTTAAAGCGTAGATAACAAATTTTAAGGATATATTTATGTAATGGAATGCCCAGTAGCAGTATAAAAGCAATAGACGTCAAATTGTTAAAAACAGATTAATTTAATGAGAATTAATCACATAAATACTATGGGATTCGCGACTAGTTTCCATTGAGTGGCTCTCTCAATACACCTACGATGTCTTATAGGTTAACTAAAAATTATATGGAATAACAAATATACAGAATAGCTATATTTGCCATTATTTAGGTTCCACATATCTTCGAACTTTCATGGTACATCCATTTATACTTTTCTAGTATACAGGGTGCAAAGGAAAGTCCCTTTATCCTGAAAATACTAGTGAACGGAGAGAGCTACAGCTATGCAATTGAGGTAACGGTATAGTAAAGCGACTACGCCCGATTCATTGAAAACTACAGTAGCGCCCCCTAGTGGCAAAATTTGGAAGATAGCCACTGCAAATCGAAAACGAAAAGAGATAGAGCAAAATTTCGAGTTAAAAAGTTTTAGAGCATCAATTAATTAGTAGAATGCGACATTTGTTTTACATGGATAAGATAAATCTTCGCCTGTTTACCCAAAAATGTCCGAAATCGATGCGCTCCATTTTGTGTAAACGTTTGAATGAATAGTCAGAAGTATGAAGAAATACACACAATTTATGCTATAAATACGTACTTATCTCAATACATTTTGATAACATCACACAAAAAAAGAAGACAAATCGTCTCACAGTGATAAAAAGTTAATATTCAGTATGTTCGAAAAGTTCGCCATTGCTCACGATACACGTTTTTATTCGTGAGAGTAATTCTGCATGTACATTTGTCAGCATGGAACGTCTATGGCAATCCTCTTCAATACGACGACATAGATTTAACCCTTTCAAGGGTGGTGACTAGACAGTCTAGCCTTCTAATTTTAATTCCAAAACTGACAAATGGCACCAAGAATATTTTAATAAAATTTTGCTTTTGTAATGAAAGTGCAAATTATCGGGTTTTTGTTTTTTGAGAAATTCGTTTGAATAGTTTGGTGTCAGTCAATTATTTGATCAGTTTACAAATAGAATTCTTCTGGCCCTGAAAGGGTTATTCTAAAATTTTAAATACATTGGAAATTAAATCTTTACAGACATTACAGCACAGTACAGCGTCACAATCTGTAATTGTTTACTGCTACATTTCCGGAATGTGAATAGGCAAAGTAGAATCGTCGCTCGTCGATTTCGGACATTTTTGGGTATGCAGGCGACGATTTATCTTATCCGTGTTAACCAAATGTCGTTTCGTACTAATTAATTGATGCTCTAAAACTTTCTAATTGAAAAATTTGCTCTACTTCTTTTCGTTTTTGATTTGCAATGGTTATCCTCTAAATTTCGCCACAAGGGTGCTGCTGTCGTTTGCATTAGTTTGGGCGTAGTCGCTTTACTGTACCGTTACCTCACTTGTATAGCGGTAGCTCTCTCCGTTTGCAAGTATTTTGAGGTTAAAGGTGCTTTCCTTTGCACCCTGTATACTATACAGCTACACTTAACCCTACGTTGTATAGTTTTTACAAAGTCTTAGTATTCTTTTAGCAACGGTATTTTTTTAATAATACACTTACTAATCCATATATTATTGTACGGAACCCTCTGTGCGCGATTAATACTCGCACTTAACCGTTTATTTAGGCTAAATATTGATATGTATTTTTTTCTTTCACTTTAAACTGATTAAAAATATGTTACGAAATAGTCAAAGCTTGTTCTTTATTACCTGTTAATGTATCTCAATTATTTTATGTTGACTTACAAATACAAATGCGAATGGTATTCCATTATACCCGAGCTTCTCCACTCTCTATATATTAGAGCTTGTCTTTATATGTCATATTATTATCTGTCTGTATGTTTTCTTATCGTTTTCTGTGTCCATAATGTCGTCTATAATGTTTGAAATAATTATTTATTCGTTGAGTTTATTTCTCACATCTTTTGAATGCATTATAATCTTAAGAGATATTTTACCTTGTAGGGTGAAATTTCTTTATATTTCTAAAAAAAAGAGTTTCAACTTTATTGTATTTTTTGTTAACAAAACTTTAAAAAGAAAAAAAAATCTTTGAAAATTAATTTTTTAACTTAAAAATGTTTAGCAGAAAGAAAAATATTGACATATAAAATAAAGCCATTGGGTGACCGTACGCTGTAAAAAAATTATGCAACGTTACTCTATAAATTTAGTGGCAGCCTTGCTGCCTCCATTTTAGTGAGTAATTTAACCGATATAATTAGTGTTACGTTACATTAATGTGTAATATTACACATACCAGTTTAAATAACACCATTGTATAAGTTAAATTACTTCATAAAATTGGAGGCAGCACGTTGCCGCCAATTTTATGGAGTAACGTTACACACTTTTTTTACAGTGTACTAAAGAAACACTTTTTAGAAAAATACACTGAAACACACAAAAAAATTGCTCATGGAAAAGTTATTAATATATACAGAAAATGACTTTGAAGATAGTAATTGCATAACGAATTTCCTGAATCTAAACACACATTTTTTTTCTTTTACTAAAGATTATTTTCTTCTGTGAAACATCCAGTATTAACTCCTTTTACTAAATCCTTTCACAATTTTATGCTAATACAGAAAGCTCCAATTTCCAGAACTATCTATTGAATAAAAAATGTTTTTCCTTTGAAAAACCACTTTACTTACAGCATTTTGAATCTAGGAAGATGAGCTGTAAAGACTCCCTCTGAAAGTTTTTTCAAGTTAGGAGCTTGAGTAATGTATCTGGAAGAGAGAGAAAAAACCGCAGATTATTATCTTATTCAGAAAAAAATGCATCACAAAAAATATTTTAAACCGTAATAGAAAGAAAATTTCTCTAATGAAAATGAATGGATAATTAATGTGAGCTTTGAATACACAGATGCAAATGGAAATTATTTATGTCAAGTTTCATTTTAAATTAATTTTTGGTTTAAAGAAACGTTGCACTCAAAGTTGTGTTTAAAAATATAACTAAATCAAATAAACTTAGTGATTTATATTTGTAGAGCGATTAAGATAATTTTTTTGTAGTTTACAGTAATATAAAACATTAATAATGTTTTGTGACTATTTAATAATCATGTTCCATTAAATGGTATTTTTCGTCTTCAAGTTGAATTAGAAACAACACAAGTAAACGGCAAAAGTTACATATAAAGAAGATAAAAGTATAGATAGTACGTGCACCCTAAAACAATGTGTTAATTTTACATCAAAAACCTACCGGACAGAGTGCCAGCAAAAATTTATTTTACGAATAAGTTTGTTTTTAACCCTTTATGTACTGAATTAAGAAGTCACGAAAATTTCACCTTCTAATGCATTTTTCGTGAATTGTTTAAACTACATTAGAAGATTGACATAATCATTCAATAAATTTTAGAAGGATTTTAGAAGGATTGGAGGATTTATAAGGTTTCATTAAATTTGAATTTAGAGGGATTTTGTGCAATATTTATAACCCCACTCAAATCTTCTATTTTAAATATTTTTCTTAGTATTTTTTAGAATTAGGAAATGTACAAATATAATGATCTTACAATAGAGATATAGAAACATTTCCATAAAGAAAAATCCCCCCCCCCCCCGTAACGCCAAGAAAGCTGAAAAGGCAAAAGAAATCATCCTTTTAAAAATATTTTTGTCTTGTGTAACCAATAATGCTTTTGGTCCAAGATAAAGTAATGCATCTATAACTCATTCTAAACTGTATTACAACTAATCAGTGTATTAAATGAATTTTATAACATGTTATTTTAATAGTACTTATAAGTACCGTCATTAGATAAATGGTTAATAGTAATACATTTAACTCTTAAAATAAATAATATTCGTAAAAAAATAATAATAACAAGAATATATTAATAATAATAATAATACAATAATTAAAAAATAATAATAATACAATTTTTACCATAAAATAAAGTTTTTTATTGTCAGATAGAATGAAAGTGCTTTTGTAAAATAAACTGGCTCTTTTTTAATTAATTGCCGAAATGTCAGTGAAGGCTTACTGTGGAGACACGAAAAGTTTTGGTTTCTGTTAGTCTG
This sequence comes from Maratus speciosus, assembly GCA_963932465.1. Taxonomy (NCBI): domain Eukaryota; kingdom Metazoa; phylum Arthropoda; class Arachnida; order Araneae; family Salticidae; genus Maratus; species Maratus speciosus. Next base: position 578,703,277 of record OZ010793.1, read on the forward strand.
TCTGTCTGTTAGTCTGTCTGTCTGTTCCGCGATAACTGCCGCAAACAGCATCCGATCGGCTTGAAATTCACTGGGCATGTTGATGAGGTACCCGGACTTAGCTGTATAGTTTTTGGTTAAATTTGGTTCATTCGTTCGGGAAATATGGAACATTTTATTTTGCTCTATAATGCTTTTCAATGGCAAGTCAGACGATTTTCAGATTTTCATTTGTTGAAAGAAATGGCTCATATGAAAAATGGATTTAAATGGTAAATTTTTGATGCTGAAATTTTTAAATAACATTATTAGACTATTCCAATAAATTATGTCAATATATTTGCGAGATTTTTTTAATTAGGTTTATAATATTGGGGGGAATTTTATGCATGTTTTCCAATAATATAAAGGATTTTGTTTTATCAAATTGACATAATGTATATTTCATTTTTTTCCTTTTCTTTCTCTGTTGCATAGCAACGTATTTAGTCCTAATAATATTAGTATAATTGCGTGTATAATGCTTGAATAAAGCCAACGTCAAAACAGATGAATTAATGCATTTGTATCTTTGCATATAGAAGGATTTTAGCCCAGAAATAAAAATAGGCAATATTTCATTTATTTTATTGAAATATTTTGCTTAAAAATACAAAAGTTCATTATTTTCATAGAGAATAACGTAACATTTTCCCATAACATTTACCAATATTTCTTTAATTGTTGCCAAGAAAATCAAAACCCGGAATAATATTTTCTTTTAAACAATTTTCAATTGAAATGTTTTGTCGTGAAACAGGAAAATGAAAAATAAAATTAAGAATAGAAAAATTAATATGGCGGCATATTAAAAATAAAAAGAAAACTCTCGAGTATTTCTTAATATAACAAGATGAAAAATTTTGAGTAAGTACGCATAGCAGGTGAATTAGACGTCAGTTATCGAAAACAAAGATGCTGGAATAAAAAGATCTTGGGTAAAATAAAATTAACTATTATTGACGGAGGAAAGAGATAGATGGAGATGCAGTATGCCGTAAAAACAGTTTGCAATACGATGTGCGTTATCGCTCAGATTTAAATGCTCTCATTCGGCCCAAACAAAACAAGCACGTGGAACAGGGACCAGATTCTTTGACTTCATCCCTTTTTTTTTTTTTTTTTTTTTTTTTTTTTTAAGCACGTCGTTGTGTTGTGCCGAATGTAGCGGATTTTAGGGTTACATTTTTGGCGTCACTTCAAGATTTATTGTCTGTATACGGTTAACATGAATATTTTATTTTAAATTTAAATTTTATTAATTTATAAAAAAAACTTATGCTTATCCTTATAAATCACAGCGTAAAAAAATCTAAGATATACTATAACCATCCACACAATCAATAAAAAATTACGAATGTAAATTTAAATAGACTACGGGGGGGGGGGCAGGGGGGCAGAGCCCCCCTGAAGAAATGCAATTTTTGATTTAAAAAGTTACCAGAATAAGTAGCTCATCAGAATTTCAGAACATCAATGTACAACCACTTGATTAACACTTTTAATTTCTGAAACTTTACGAAGTATCTTGTATGCTCATAAATATTTATGTAATTTGAAAACTTTAAAAAGCGATTTGTAGGAAGTTGAATATTATGCAATGAGTGTTAAAAAACAATGACTTGCAAAGATGACGTTGAGGCTCCTGATCTGCAGATTTACTAGTTAAATAATTAATTTTGTAGCAGATTGGTAATAGGTTCAGTTAAAAAAGAAAGCTACTATAGAAGACAACTTCGAACTAATTTAATATTTATTTCACTTATACATGCTATGCATTTTTGTTTAACGTCTCATCGTTTAACTGCTAAAACACACATCTCATATTTTATCATTTCAGTATCGGAAAGCGTGATTAATTGCCGAAACGTCAGTGAAGGCTTACTGTGGAGACACGAAAAGTTTTGGTTTCTGTTTCTCTGTCTGTTAGTCTGTCTGTTCCGCGATAACTGCCGCAAATAGCATCCGATCGGCTTGAAGTTCAGTGAGCATGTTTGTGAGGTACTCGGACTTAGCTGTATAGTTTTTGGTTAAATTTGGTTCATTCGTTCGAGAAATATAGAACATTTTATTTTGCTCTATAATGCTTTTCTATGGCAAGTCAGACGATTTTCAAATTAACATGTGTTGAAAGAAATGACTCATTTGAAAAATGGATTTAAATGGTAAATTTTGGATGTTGAAATTTTTAACAAAGATTATTAAATTATTCCTATCAGTTTGTAATTTTGTAACGATATTTGTCAGAGTTTTTAAATTAGGTGTATAACTTATGATGGAATTTTATACATGTGTTCGAATAATATAAACCATTTTATTTAATAAATTTACTGATTTTAAATGTAGGTATTTCATTTTTTTTCTTTTAACTGTTGCGTAGCAACTGCATCTCATTTAAAAGTATCGTAAATATGAAAGTATGTAAGGTTTTTTTAAATCAAAGTGAATGAATTAATGAATGCCTTTGTATAGATGTTTGGATATAGATGGATTTTAACCCAGTATTTATATACTATATCGAATAATATTTTTATTTATTTATTCAACTATTTTGCTTATATATGAAAAATTTCATTATTGACATACAGAATAAACTGACATTATTCTATTAATTTTTGTAAACTTTATTATTGCCAAAAAACAAAACAAAAACAATACCAAAAAAGAAAACGGAATAATAATTTCTTCCAATAAGTCAATTTTAATTTGTTAGATTTTCACGTGCTAAAGAAAAATGGAATAAAGAAATTAAAAATTTAAAAAAAAGGTAAATAGTACAGGAATGAATACATATAAATATTTCACACCAAATACTACCTAAAATAATTTTTGTAGTAGTATTTTCCCAGCAGTACGAAGAAAAATACCTTGATTTACACGATTTTGCTTGGCTTTCCTTTTTTCATTGGTTGCGATTTCATTTTCGCAATTGTGTATATTAATTGGCACAACGTTTTACATTTTTATGATTGAGGTATATCTAACACCATACAAATAAGAAATTCCGTATTATCTCCTATAAAATGTGATAAAGTGTTGGTTAATTATATATATATGTTTTTATTAAGAGGAATAGAGCTGCCAAGCCTCCGCCGTTCTGGATACCAATATTTTAATACAGAAAATGTTACTTTATTTTATTGAAACATTTGCTCGATTTAAAAGAATAACATTTTCTCTAAGATAACAGTGATGTGCAAAAATCCTGAGACTTAGTATGTCTTGTGGGGAGTGAAATGTTTTACTTAATTAATGCATTTATTTCTATTTTAATGCTACATGAACGACGTCACGTGTAACAGCTTGTAGAGTATAAAATAAATTATTAAAATAATGCCTATTACGAAACATGAAGCGGAAAATCTGGCTAAGGCAAACAAAAGGTTAGTTAACCTTTCGTAATTTGATTGGAAACATAGGTTTGCATCAAATATAAACGGTATAAGTAACATCACGATTTTAAATTAAATGTGGATACTACTAAAAAGTTATCACAAAAAATACTTTACGGCACCAAATCCGTATGTATTTAGCCAATTGGAAGTGGATACGAGGATGAATTATTAACCGTTAGGTTTAGAAGTCTCGGGTTGATTTTAGTAAGTTAATGCTATCGAGTACATTTTTAGATATTTAGATTAGATATTAGATATAAATATTGTAAAATGGCAATCAAAACTATTTTTTGAGAACAAAAATTATAAAGGCATTAGATATCTCAGTTTACACTTCCAAACGTTCCTTATTCATTTGATACTGATATTTGTGGTTGGCAGGCAGGCAAGTAAATACAGCTGTAAGGATATTAGGATAACGTAAAATGCTTGCCCAAACTGTTGTTTATCCTTATAAATCGCAGTGTAAAAAGAAATCTAAGATATACGATAATCATTAACACAATCAATAAAAAATTACAAATGTAAAATAAATTACACTACGGGGGGTTCAGGGAGGCAAAGCCCCCTGAAGAAATTTACTTCATTATCTAAAAATTACCAGAATAAGTAGATCGTGAGAATTTCAGAATATCATTACATAACAACGTGTTTAACTCTTCTAATGTCTGAAACCTTCGAAATATTTTTTTTTACTTTTATAAATGTTTACGGGATTTAAAAACTTCAAATTGCGTTTTTGTAGAAAGATTAATAATACGCAAAGTGTGCTAAAAATAATGAGTTGCAGAGATGACGTTGAGGCTCCTGATCTGCAGATTTACTAGTATAATAAAAATGCATATAATAAATTTAAAAACTAGCACATATAGATAAAACACACGCACACACACAAAAAAAAGATAAGAAAAAAGCCCCCATAGATTTAAGAAGCCTCAAACATAGAGTTTAATTACTATATACGAAATTTAAAACAGCGTATCATTAAATGAAAATATCATACAGTAAAATAATAATAATAACATAATAATCTACATTATGTAGCCCCCAAAAATCCCCTCTCCCTTTCTAACTCGAGAACCTGTCAAAATTCCCGAAAAATGTAGATCGCAAATCAATTTGAGGGCGAATTCTTCTGGCTAAAAAAATTGGGATAAAAGGGATCTACAAACGGCTAAACTAAAATTTTCAATACTCAGACGTAATTTTGATACCATGTTTGGATTCATTGATTAAATGTTAATCTTAGGATACCATACGATAAGTTTTCGGGTCAAGTATTATTTTCGTTAAAGAAACTTTTTGCTTTAAAAAAATGTTCATACTTTATATGCAATCAGGCAATGCTAGTTTCAGTGACCAATGTTTATCAGTTTTCAATCAATGTTTATAGAACGTTTAAATAGAAAGAGAAAATTTTTAATTCCAATGTCTTATAACTTTAAGATGAAGTTAAAGAATTCACTTAAGTCAGTAAGAACACCTCCCCATCCTAACAACAAAAAAATTAAATTAAATAATGGAATTACTGAGAACCACTAAGCTTCAAAGTAAATATTTTCCAGAGCAACAGAGAAAGGATTAAATAATTATCAGGAAAACCTAAAAGAAGGAAAGACAATAAAAATAAAATATTTTCATGTCTCATTTTTTATTCTGGGAAAATAGTTTCATAATGGATTCACATGTGTAGATTATAATAGTAGTAAGAAAACCGTTTTTATAGAGGGTACCAATAATGCTTCTTTCTTTTCATTGTATGTATGTTTAATTTATTTTTAAGCATCATTTAATCACCTTAATATAATTCACATTAGGCTTCTTTCATTCCCTCATCTAAGTATTAAGTGTTCTATGTTTATAATTATATAATTAAAATGACATTAATTACGATTACTTTTAATAAAATGAATTGCTCAAAGAATATACCACAATAACCATTGATTATTTTAAACAATCAATTTTCAATATTCTATATTAAACTTTGAATTATTTATTTTTTCTTTAAATTTAATTATACTAATATTTCTTAAACCAAACTAAATACATGTGTAGTGATGGGCGATAACGAGATGTTTTTCTCGATTGTCTCGATTGTATGGACATCTCGATATTTTTCGATTGTGTAAATTTTTTCTCGATGACTCCAGTTTGTATACATCATATATTATAAATTATATACGTCATACATTTTATCAAGAATCGTCTGCGAGTAAACTGGAATGAGTCGGTGTTAATAAAGACAAGGGGACTTCACCCGCTAGTGGGCCCCTCCTTTAATCGGGGACCCTAAGTTATACGTAATCTTGTAATATGAAATCACGAACAGGTTACCCGCTATATACGACACCGTATAGCAGGCGTGGTGTGCACGCTCTACAAAATCTTGTAAAAAATATATAATCTCGAAACGAACGAATCTCGGGGGGAGGGGTCAAAGTGAGCGGAGGGGCAAAGTAACTGCATGATACGAATAAGTCGTCACAAGTCTTCAGGCCTTTCGAACCATCACACGAGGGGTCTGGATCTGAATTTATAAAAATGCCCTTCCCGTGGGGGCAAAGTGTGGGGAGGGTTGCGGGAGGTGGATAACATGAGTAAGTGGTCACAGACCATTCCAACGATATATCACATGTGGGGTCTTGGCTAAATTTGTAAAAGTGTCTCCCGGGGGGGGAAGTGGGGGGGACAGACACCGGAGGAGCATAACATCAATAAGTAGTCATAGACCTTTCCAACGATATCTCACATTTGGGGTCTTGGCTAAATTTGAAAAGTGTCTCCGGGGGGAGGGGGGGCAAAATGGGGGGACGGACACCGGAGGAGCATAACATCAATAAGTAGTCACAGACCTTTCCAACGATATCTCACATGAGGGGTCTTGGCTAAATTTCAAAAAGTGTCTCCCGGGGGGGGGGGCAAAGTGGGGGGACGAACACCATAGGTGCATAACATCAATAAGTAGTCACAAACCTTTCCAACGATATCTTACATGAGGGATCTTGGCTAAATTTGAAAAAGTGTCCTCCGGGAGGGGGGGGCTGTCACCGGAGGTGCATAACATCAATAAGTAGTCACAGACCTTTCCACCGATATCTCACATGAGGGGTCTTGGCTAAATTTGGAAAAGTGTCCCCCGGGGGGGGCAAAGTTGTGGGGACGAACACCATAGGGACATAACATCAATGAGTAGTCACAGACCTTTCCAACGATATCTCACATGAAGGGTCTTGATTAAATTTGGAAAAATGTCCCCCCGGGGGGGGCAAAGTGTGGGGGACTGTCACCGGAGGTACATAACATCAATAAGTAGTCACAGACCTTTCCAATGATACCTCACATGAGGGGTCTTGGCTAAATTTGGAAAAGTGTCCCCCGGGGGGCAAAGTGGGGGACGGCCACCGGAAGTGCATAACATCAATAAGTAGTCACAAACCTTTCGAACGATATGCCACATGAGGGGTCTTGGCTAAATTTAGAAAAGTGTCCTGAAATGTCATATATTTTAAGTAATATTTATCGGAGGGCTCCATAAAAAAAAATCCGATCTAAAATGATAAAACAAAAAAACTACCCCCCGAAGTGGGGGCCAAATTGGGGAGGGGAGGAAGAAAGTCTCATAATATGAAAGAGTCATACGAGAGCTTTCCGATAACATATCACATGACCGGTCCAAAAAAACTTTGAAAACTGCTCCCCCTCCCCCCTTGGGCCCACTCTTTCGCAACGGAATTCACGCAGCCCCCACTTTAAAATTTTTATCTTCAATAAATAATATTTATTGGAAGACTTCATAAAAAACTCGCATCTAAAATGTTATTTAAATTTATCATAGAAATCGGCTACGGTTTTAAAAATTTGTTCGCCCCCTCACTACCTCCCGAATTTCACCTTCGGGGGAAGAAAGGTTCATAATATGAAAGAGTTGCGAAAGGGCTTTTCGATAATATGTCACAGGAAGAGTTCGGTAAAATGTTTTAAATTGCGCCCCGCCCACTCTCACGTCCTCGGAATTCACCCGACCCACCTTCCTCTTTGAAATTTTTATATTTAATAAATAATATTTATCGGAGGGCTCCAGGTATGTGACAGCTTGGTAGGGCTAAAATAAGAAAAGCATTGAAAATTAAAGCTTCATTTCACAGCTCATTGTCATGCCCATTTCTTTCTCCAGCTTGCCCCTCGATATCTCTTCTCGGCCCTTCTTGGCCAAGAGTGAAATGACAACCATCGAGAGTAACATTTCGAGAAAGGACGAAAACTGATTTCTCATTCTCGACAATGTCATATGAAATGTTGAACAGAGACCGAGAGCGAGAAACGAGAAGTGACGAAGGAAGCAATGAGTTACAATCGGTGAGATACCTCGAAGTAAGCGAAAGGTTTGCCCTCGAGCAAAATGTCTTCTCGAGATAAACGAGCGGTTTGCGTCCAGAAAATAGATCTCGAAGTGCGAGAGCTCTCTCTCGCACTTCGAGAGAAAGGAAGCTTTCAGAAGAGTCAAACTTACCGCGCTTCTGGTGTAAGTCATGATTTCCCAAAGGAGTACACGTTCTTTTTTCCATTCGCTATTGTTATTAAGCGATATGGGTTAGGAGGCATAGTGGTTTATGTTATCAGTTCGGGTTTCAGTTGTTGATATAGAAGTTTTCTAATGAATTTGGCGCCAGTTTGTTTTTGATTTTCAATGTTTCTCTTAAATTTAGCCCTCCTAAGCTGTCCCATATCTCTTAATGTTAAAATGCTATTGTTAAAACAAAACTGCACTGCAAATTATGTGTTTTCAAGATTTTAAGTGTCGCCTCAGGAAAGAGGATTTTTTTAAATTATTTTACCCCACTCATGTAACATATTAAAATAAGGGTAATCTCATAACCTTTCTAAATCTACCTTTCTTTTGTCAATCCACCGAATTTTAGACCCCTGCGCTTAAAATGCTCTAAAGGAATATACTTAAAGGCGGTTTTTTCCGTACTCTGGTACGGTATCTTCCACTCATAGGGAAATTATAAGACTAACATCAAATTGTGTCTAAAATCGAATAAAAAATATGGACATATGTTTCTTAATTTTAACTCCTTTCTTCGCCTCAAGAGGGAGCTTTAACATTTTGTTTCTTCAAACCTTTAGTATACTGTTTGTCCAAAAATTATAAAATTCACAAAATAAAGTCTTTTCACTCTTCCCTATCTTCTCGTATCAATTTTATTTTTACTACCACCAGGGGACACCGCCCAGTGAGACATTTTACTTTTAGCCTCAGGCTATTGGTATTTTTCATCTGTTTTTCATAATATTTTGTCTCATTGTTTTTCTTCATTGTAGATACTATTCTCCAAGATCTTGATCCATTCTGACTACTTGGGCACTCATTCTGGACCAGCTGTGGCCTATCGGGCCCCTCTTCATTTGTCTGGCTCTAATCACACGCTTCACTTGTTCTTTTTTTTTTCTTATTCAATGGTTTGGTTTTTTTACCATTCTCAACTTCTCCTAGTCCTCTCTTACATGAAGTTGTTGGTTTCATCCTTGGTCTGCCCTACTGTCAATTTGGGGCTTAATGCCCCTGCGGTGGGGGGGGGGGGAGGGGGCGTTCCTTCTACTTTTTCCAGACTTATCATCTAATACCACGTTGGTAAGGATTGGAAGATTAAAATTATCCAAAATACCAAAAATGAAGTCCACTGAAGTTTTATTTTAGTTATAGAATTCCCTATTAGCGGATATATTTGTCTGTTTATCTTTCTATTTTTTGATAATACTCCTTTGTTTTCGATAAACGGAGAAATTCAACAGCATTAGACACACTTTAGATATTTAGGGAACTTTAACTTGTACCAAACCTTCTGCCTTTATCGAAAAGAAGAAAATGCTAATCGATTCTAGCTAATGCGCCTAAAATAAAAAAGAAGCTAGCAAATGTGTCAGAAACTAGCTACTTTGGATTTCGATACAGACTTGAAGAGTCATATTGGAATCGCTAGGCACTGGAAAACAATTTCCGTGTTAGACAGGTTTCCTCTTAGCAGTTATATTTGTCTGGTTATTCTTATGTTTCTTGATAAACGGAGAAATTCCACAGCATTAGACACACTTTAGACATTTAGGGAACTTTAATTTGTATCAAACCTTTTGCCTTTATCGAAAAGAGGGAAATGCTAATCGATTCTAGCTAATGCGTTTAAAATAAAAAATGAGTTTTTAAATGTGTCATAAAGTAGCTACTTTGGATTTCGATACAGACTTAAAGAGTCATGTTCGAATCGCTAGGTACTGGAAAACAGTTTCCGTGTTAGACAGGTTCCCTTTTGGCAGGTATCTTTATCTTACTATCCTTACGTTTTTCGAAAGAAACTTTTATTTTCGATCAATGGGGAAATTCCACAGCATTTGACATTTAGGGGAACTTTAAACTGTATCAAACTTTTTGGAGTTATCTAAAAAGTAGAAGGGTTATTTGATTCAAAGGCGCAATAGTTACGCGATTTGGACATTGCAGTTTCATAAAGAAGAAAGGGGAATTTATTCCAATGCAAACAAAATCATTTTAAAATACTGAAATTCAAATGAGATAGCTTTATAAATTTCTTCCATAAGATTAGCATTAGCGAGCAGGTCTTTTCACTTGACTGAAGTAACCCCTTCAGCATAAATCAGGAGCAAATAATTGCGATAGCAGAATTATCGGGCAAACCCTATCACTACTATGAAATTTTCGGCCAGAATAATAGCTAAATTTTCCAACAATTGTTTTTAGCTTCTCTCGTTATAATCGATTGTAAAACATCTCGATTGTAGATTCTAGGAATTAATCGATGGCTGTATCGATTGTGATTTTTTACGATGACGATTTTTCTCGATTGTCGAATTTTCGAGAATCGCCCATCACTAATGTGAGCAAGAAGTCGCATATTGCAAAACTGCCGTTACCAAGCGTAGCAAATTTAACAATTTGCCTGACTGTTTGCATTAATTTGGTAAGTCACTGTATAACCCCTCCCCACCACACACACACACACACATAAAAAAAGCTTAGTATAAAAATATTTAGTTTAATAAATTAAACAAAATATTTATTAATTTTGATGCGCATGATTATTGAAATAGTTATATATCAAAGTAAGTTTTAGTTTTCAAAATAATAAAAAAATAATTTGATTAATTTTCTAATGCATTAGCGTATAATTGTCTAATTTTACAATGTCATAAAAATGGACAAGTGCTTGGAAAATGTTTTCAAATTGTTAGTGAGATCCATATTATAATAGAACAATGAATTAAATATATATATATATATATATATATATATAATTATATTTAGGTTATATATAGAAAAAAAATATTTTTATATTCTAATTAGATTGAATCTCATGATTTTTAAGATTATCACATAATGAAGCACTATTTTAATATTTCTTTTGATTAAGAAAGAAAGGTCTTATACTTCAATGGGTCACTAATTTAATTTAAAGCATAAAATTAAAAGGAATAGAATAATGATTGGATTTACTTTAAGCAATTCCGCTGTTACCATAATACTGCTATTTTTTAGAAATTCTGATTGTATTTTTTTTTCTACGTTCTAATTTATATCTGAATATTCTTTAAAAGAAAAAAAAACTATTTCAATGTAAATCATTCAAACCAAGTACTTTTCAGATGAAAGAGAATTTGAGCAAAAAGAAGAAAATCTGCATTAATTAAATTCTGATACTAGTATATCCATGCGAAGCTTTCGCATCGAAATCTTTGAGATGATTTGCTATTACGTTTTTTCATTAATTTTTAATTAAGTGCATTTTAAAAAAAACAATCTACGTATTTTAACGAAATTGAATGTATTATGTTAAAAGGCTATTAGAATATTTCCCGATTCATCATTGACCCTTTGGCTTGTACATTCAAAAAAGGATTTTTTTCTGAAAAGTGAAAAAAAAAGTTTTCTGAAAGATTTTTGCATTTTTTAAAAACCAGAAAACGATACACGATTTCGTAGTTTCTCAATAAGAGCATCTGCTAAATTCCTGCGTCATTTAAAAATAATTTCGTGAATGGATCAGAAAACTGCCAATTTAGGTTCCAGAAAAACTTTAAGGAGAAACCTGTAAAAAAAGGAAAAAGAATTTATTAAAATAAAGTGCAAAGAATAGTAAACGATCACTGGAAATTCAAATAAATTGTTCGGGTTCCTCAGGTCATTGGCAGAGAGAGATTATGAAAAGTTCTCAGATCTCTCCAATTTTTTAGTAAGCGAGGGCTCATCTCATCAAGTGGCAAATAATGAAGATTAAGTACCATTATTCACTCGGCTTGAAACATAGAACGATTTTATCTCACTACAGTAGGGTACAGTGGTACACAAATGTCTTATAAGGTTCATACTCTGAGCCACAAACCCGTAGTACGTAGAGTTCTGTGTAAAAATTAATTAAAAAATATATACAGGGTGTTTGGACCAAAGGTATCCGAAAGTGATGGCTTATTTTTGCGGAACAACTCATTAGAATTAAAAAAATAAATATTTATATAGAAAGACCATCTCACCAAGTCTTAATATCAGTAAATGTTGACGTGTGGAGATTTTTAAGTTTGGATGTTTGGCAGTTTCAGATACCAAAGTTCCGTCTTCCTTCCCCCCTTCTGCCTATCCCATTGGTGGATGGATTTAGAACATTCCATTGTGTTTGAACCCGTCGCTGAACACGCGTCACAGATTTAAATTCCGTTAACCAAACCACGCAGTGCACTTTTTGCTGTGGCGCCCACATCATTACTAATTAAACTCATGGAATAGGTTTTTGGGCTTTGTGCCAATTGCCGACAACTATATCCATGCATGGCTGGAAAACATCCCATTCATCTCCACACATCGAATTCTATTGATATTAAAACTTAGTGAAATGCCCTTTCTATCTAAATATATATTTTTAAATTCTAATGAGTAGTTCCGTAAAAATAAGTCATAACTTTTGGATACCTTTAGCCCAGACACCCTGTATATATGTTACCGACCAAACCCGATTTCAGGCCAAACTAGTTTATCCTAATGCACATAGGATAAAATAGTTTCTCCTAGGGCAAACTAGTTTGGCCTAACGCACATATGATAAACTAGTTTAGCCTGCTATTCATTGGTCTGAACTAGTTTATCCCAGGCCGATCTAGGCCAATTCAATTTGGTGTGCTTTTATTGATCCCAAAGACCTCTCCGGCACCACCCTTCTAGTTTATCCTAGGCCGATCCAGATTATTCTAGGCCAATTCAATTTGACACGCTTTTATTGATCCCAACGATCATCTGTGGCGCCAGCCTTGTGCAAACTAGTATTGCCGCCACTCCTGTATAATATATTTTTTTCGATGGGGAGAAGAATACTGTCCTCTTATCTTCCTTATTCCACTGCCATCGGTAGGTATAAAATATGTTTCATATGACAAACTATACAATACGAACTTTAAAAAGTTCTCCGTTTTACTTGAAAAGTGACAGGTAATAATAACACAGATGTTACAAGTTTAAAAGATACATTTTATTTTAATTTCCTAGTACTTTCTGTCTGCAATTGCGCAGCCATCATCGGGGAAGGAATGTAAGGGCGCTTTTCCACTTACCGACACGACAACGACTAAACCGGACGATAAATTAGTACGATATCGTGTCGTCCAGTAAACTGCTTTTCCACTTTACCGATATCGTTTCCCGACAACCTGAATTTTCATCGTCATTTCATTCCAAGATAGCGGCACAATCGCACGCATTTTGCTATGGCTCCTCAGTTTAATGGTGGGCGTGGCACACATACTTGTTTTGCCAACTATTTCACCAGTACTGAAGCTGAAGAGGGCTTACCTTGGCAATTATTCCAAATTTAAAAAACTTTTATTCTTATACAATTGTAATTATTTCTCTACTATTAGAAATTACATTCTTTTTTAATCTTTCATTTGAACTGAAAGCAAAACATGAATGATTTAAAAGTTTCAGTTTTACAAGCATTACAATGTACAATATTATAGTGAAGTTGCAGTCAAAAAATAATTGTATAGTAATTAATAATTTTACGGATTACCTTAAAATAAGAATTGTGACAGCCCTTATTAATGTTTAAAAAACTTTTTGTAATAAATTTATAATTGATGGATTTTTTTTTTTTTTTTGAGAAAAGCATTATCTACAGAATATTTAAATTCAGCTATATACTCAGGAAAAGAATGCACAGCATGATTACTGCAGAGGCAATGTTGATTCCTATTTCAAAAATGAATTGTACACATACCTGCCAAGTTCCCATATTTTGAGAGCTATTATTTTTAAATTCACTTTTATTTATCTAACAAAAATTCTAAAAAATAATTACATAGATTACTATTCAAAAATAAAGGTACTTAAAATATGGTAAACTTTAATCTATACATTATACAAGTTGATACATCTTTTTGGAAGGTTTTTTATTACAGATTTTACATTACTAGCACTGTGAAATAAACAAATCTGGTGAAAAATAATTATTACTCTGCTGTATGTGATTATAAAAGTCCTAATATGCAATTAATCTTTGGTAAAGGTGGGAGATCTTTCAGGAAATTTTGTAAATTGGCATTTTAAACCAAATTACCAGACACGACAGCATGGAAAATCACTTTTATAATGCAATAAGTAATTCCTTTATATATACAGGGTGATTCATAAAAGATGGGCAGAACTTTAAAGGGTTATAGTACACTTAAAGACAAATAATATTAAATAGGAGACTAAGGGTCCCAGACGTATTCCCAAGGAGATAGGGGGCATTAAAGTTTAGGGTCCGAAATTTCAAATGATTATAAAACATGGAAAAATTGGTCGATTCGTTTGCGGTTTTTGCAAAAAATTTTCTTTATGCCAGTATTTTCTTGAAATAAAATTTTAAAGTTCAATTTCAAAAAATGCCGATAGGGGGCGCTTTAGACTTTGGAGTAACAAACAACTATTTTTTAACGTTATTTTTTGTATTTCTTTAAATGATTTCGAAAGCTTAGACTTAAACTTAAATTTTGATCTAAAAATCTGAGTCCTAACGAGTAGTTAAGTAGCATAAACTGAAATTTGAAACCCTTCTCCCCCCAGAACAAAAATCAGTTATTCCCGATCTTTGTGTCGTAGATTAGGCTCTAACTACTGCCGCGTTTTGCTAAAATTATTCTTTATGTCAGTATTTTCTTGAAAATAAATTTTAAAGAAAATTTTCAAAAAATTCCGATAGAGGGCGCTTTAGACTTTGGAGTAACGAACAACTATTTTATACCGTTATTTTTGTGTCTCATTAAATGCTTTCTAAAGCTTAGACTTAAATTTTCAGCCCAAAATCTGAATCGTTAGACGTGGTTAAGTTTCTGGGGAGAGGGGTTTGAAATTTCTACTCCTGAGCACAGTTCAGTTTACCATGTCCACACATTGTGTGCTGTGATACGAGGTAAAAAGACACAAATTAGGATTATGTTACCAAAGCATATTTATTAACATGTAATTACAATAAATGTTCAAAATTGTGACCACCAGAGGTTATGCACGCAGAACAACGGCGAAGAATGGAACGGCGAACATTCGCGAAAACATCAGGCTTTTCGAGCACTTCCCCTACAGCGGCGGAAAGTCTGGCGACCAGTTCCTCGGGGGATTCAATGGGTGTCTCATACATAAGAGCCTTCAATCGTCCCCAAAAAAAGAAATCGAGGGGTGAAAGATCTGGCGAGCGAGCAGGCCAAGCAACAGGACCACCTCGACCAATCCATCTGTTCGGAAATGTGATGTCCAGATAGTTGCGGACGTCTCGTACGTAATGGGCTGGCGCTCCATCGTGCTGGAACCACATTACCCGCCAGATGCGTGGAGGAACAACGTTTAACAGGTCTGGCAGCACATGTTGCAGAAATGTGAGGTATGTTTTATCGTTGAGGCGTTCAGGAAGAAGGTACGGTCCGATTAGGTGGTCTCCGAGGATTCCTGCCCAAACATTGATGGAAAAGCGTCTCTGATGAGTATGTGGATACGTAGCATGTGGATTGACATCCGCCCATACATGTGCATTGTGTGTGTTAAATGTACCTTCACGTGTGAAGGTACATTCATCGGTGAAAAGCACAGTTCGTCCAAAATGTGGATTTAGCGCGTTCTGCTGCAGAAACCAGCGGGCAATTCAATACGATTTGGATAATCCCCTGGAGACAGTTTCTGGACTCGTTGCACATGAAACGGGAGCAAATGTTCATCCTTCAGTACCCTCCAAGTCATGGACTGTGAGGTATCCACCTGCCTAGCCACTGTTCGTGTACTTGTACTTGGCTGCGCCGCTACTACATCCAGAATGGCTTCTGCAACAACTACTGATTCGTCCTTTTTTGCACGACCTGCATTCGACCGAGAAGCGAAAAATGATCCCGTCTCACACAACTGTCTGTGCAAGCACTCGAAAGTTTTGCGGTTAGGCAACCGCCTGTTGGGAAATCGCTCTCCGTACATTCGTTGTGCCTCTGCACCATTTCCATCTGCCGCTCCGTAAATTAAATGCATCTCAGCCTTTTCCTTATTCGTGAAGGGCACCATCTTCCGATTCATTACTACAGCGACTTACACTTGACTCACCGTTCAGTGGTTTTTATGCCTGAATCGTGTCGAAATTTTGCATACGTGTTCTTCTTCCCCATTTGACATTTGCATACTTTCTGTTTCCTTCTTCACCCGGTGACTAGCGTCAGGAATGGAGCTTTAACGTTTGCATGAGCGACGTTTCCAACTGTGCCAGCGCCTTTATGAGTGAATTCCGACTATGCAGTCCTTGACGAAAGTTGTATTTTTGCCTCGTATCACAGCACAGAATCGTTGGGCATGGTTAAGTAGTGCAAACTGAACTATGTTCAGAAGTTGAAATTTGAACCCCCTCCCCTCGCTACTGAACCACGCTCAGCGATTCAGATTTTGAGCTGAAAATTTAAGTTTAAGTCTAAGCTTTAGAAAGCATTTAATGAGACACAAAAAATAACGGTATAAAATAGTTGTTCGTTACTCCAAAGTCTAAAGCGCCCTCTATCGGAATTTTTTGAAAATTTTCTTTAAAATTTATTTTCAAGAAAATACTGACATAAAGAATAATTTTAGCAAAACGCGGCAGTAGTTAGAGCCTAATCTACGACACAAAGATCGGGAATAACTGATTTTTGTTCTGGGGGGAGAAGGGTTTCAAATTTCAGTTTATGCTACTTAACTACTCGTTAGGACTCAGATTTTTAGATCAAAATTTAAGTTTAAGTCTAAGCTTTCGAAATCATTTAAAGAAATACAAAAAATAACGTTAAAAAATAGTTGTTTGTTACTCCAAAGTCTAAAGCGCCCCCTATCGGCATTTTTTGAAATTGAACTTTAAAATTTTATTTCAAGAAAATACTGGCATAAAGAAAATTTTTTGCAAAAACCGCAAACGAATCGACCAATTTTTCCATGTTTTATAATCATTTGAAATTTCGGACCCTAAACTTTAATGCCCCCTATCTCCTTGGGAATACGTCTGGGACCCTTAGTCTCCTATTTAATATTATTTGTCTTTAAGTGTACTATAACCCCTTAAAGTTCTGCCCATCTTTTATGAATCACCCTGTATATATATATATATATATATATATATATTAAATGGAAAAAGGCATTCAATTCCATATCGCTTCGATGGTCAGGACTGCAATGGTATTTTTAACTGCAGGCAGTACTTGCAATTAAATATGAGCCTATAAATGTGACAAAGTTTTACATTGTTGAGCAGCAAAAAATATTTTTCTTGAGAAAAGTCTTAACCCTTAAATGCCTAATTTTTCAAAAATCATTGTAATAATGTTTTTCGGCTTTCATTTTTTAAATAAATCATGGGAAAAATACTTTAAAAAATCCTATTTTGTTTTAAGTGTGCTTTACGACTAAAAAACAGTTTGTTACTAATCGGCAATACTGGTCTTTAATTGAAAGAATAATTTTCCTTGATAAAATTCTATAATATTAAACACACAAGAATTTTAGGAACTATAATAAGAAATAAATTTTACTTGCTCACTGCAGAACAAAATGGGGTATTTCGCAAGCTTCCAAACATAAAAAGAACAAGTAGCAACAATTGAAAAAATAAATCTATCTTTATTCTTAAACAGCACAAGTGTTGCCATCTACATGTTGCAAATTGATTTAATAATATTTTCAGAATGTATTTTATTGCCAACATTAGGCATTATAGCTTCAATATTATTCTAATAGTATTTTAGAGCCTAAATTGGGTATGTTGCCAAAAAGCAACACCCGACATTTAAGGGTTAACGTTAACATATCTTTATAAGAAAGCAACAGATATGTCAGGAACATGTTTGATCAGCTGAAAAAAACTAGTGGTGGATGACATCCTTTTATAACAAAATGATCAGACATTTTTAGATTTTTAAAAATAAATTCAGAGCCTAACCCTCTTTAAAAAATCAACCGTAAGCATACTCCCTGTGCGTTCATGTATTTTGAATATTTCCATTTTGAAAAGAATTAGTCTTTCAGTTTTTCCATAGAAGATCCTTTTTTAGCGCACAGGCTATCAAAACCTGAGAGCTAATGTGCTCGCCCGTTCTGTCTGTATGTATGTACGTACGTACGTATGTATGTACGTAACGTGATAACTCTTGATAGAAACATCCGATTTGCTTCAAAAAATTTTCTAGGTTCATTGTGATAAGGCGCTTCCCTGATTAGTTTTGGGAGTTTATTGGTTAAGGATAAAGAGGGAAAAAGGGGGTTAGCCCACCCCCCTTAATTCAGAGAAATGGGGTTTTCATGCAGAATGATTCGATTTGCTCCGAATTTGGTATACCGGTTTATTATGTTAAGGAACTTCCCTGATTAGTTTTGGGGGTTCATTGGTTAAGAATACAGGGGGAAAAGGGGGGATAGTCCAACCCTCTTAATTCAGATAAATGGGTTTTTCATGCAGAATTATTCGATTTGCTCCGAATTTGGTATACCGGTTTATTATGTGAAGGAACTTCCCTGATTAGTTTTGGGGGTTCATTGGTTAAGGATAAAGGGGGGCTAGTCCACCCCCTTAATTTAGAAAAATGTTTTTTTTTGCAGGATTATTCAATTTGCTCCAAATTTGGTATACCGGTTTATTATGTTAAGGAGCTTCCCTTATTAGATTTGGAGGTTCACTGGGTAAGTATAAAGGGGGAAACGTGGGGCTAATTCCCCTTCACTTATTTTTTTTTAGAGGCATTATTCTTTAAAATAAGAGTATAATATACAATTAGTGTGAATAGCCTGTGAGCTCAATGACATGAGTTTAGCTGGGCACTTTGCTTTTTTATAAAGTTCACTGCTCAAAAAGCGTGAAATTTTCTAACATATTTTTAAACGTAAAGAGGCCTGATTTTTGAAGCAATTTAGAATCAAAATGAGTTTTCCATTTTTTTATAAATAATTTTTAGAGTTGTAAGCAATTTTGGTGACATGAAAACAAGTTTTTTTCCTCTCGTCTAGTTATTTTGTTCAAACTGCCAACACCGACAGTATTTTTTGAAATAAATCTGGAAAGTCACTTTAAGTAACATCATTTACATTTATAATTAGCATCATAAACAAAACTGATGAAAATAAAAATTGCTTTTGGCTACGTTTTCAGTAAAAGAATGCACAGCATAATTACTGCAGGGATTATTATCCAGAAATAGGGGTTAGAGCTTTATTAAAATACATTGAAACAGGCTTATTAAGTATTTGTAGCCATGATTTTTTTTAAATGAATTTAGAGCTTTTTAAAAATCAGCTACAGATAACACTGATTTTATTTTATTTTTTATCTAAATTTGCCCCCCCTCCCAATGTTGCAGTCGTAGAAAAAGCAGAGAGTTCACGAGTAGGCAGAGAGTATACGCTGACGTTACAAACTTTCATAGATAGGGTATACGTTGATGCTTTATTTGAGAAACAGAGGGCATACGGAGCTTTTAAAAAAAATCCAG
The DNA here is from genome assembly GCA_963932465.1 of Maratus speciosus. NCBI lineage: Eukaryota > Metazoa > Arthropoda > Arachnida > Araneae > Salticidae > Maratus > Maratus speciosus. The sequence continues at coordinate 578,722,707 of OZ010793.1, forward strand.
AAGGTACTTGGCGTATACCCTCCACTACATTCCTGCCCCCCCCCCCCTCCACATACAGAGAGAAGAGAGATACTTGCTCTTCGGGTTGTAATAGGAATTACTTTCCTGCTTTTATACAAACTTTGAAATAACGTTTTCTCGAAACTGAAAGAAAAAAAAGAAAAGAAAAGGATGGAATAAAAGATTTTTGTATTGAACCATAGTTGACTACAGCAAACTATTATATTCGTTTCACACACTGGCTGCCATAGATTGTAATAAAGTGCTGTTTTTTTTTTTGTTTTTTTTTTTTTTTGTAGACATTGACAAAGTGGTTTTTAATGCTTATTATTTGGCCCCGCCCCCTAGGTGCACATACCCCAAGTTGGGAACCACTGCTCTAGAATATTATTTGTATGCAATTTATATATATTCTAAAAACCCAGAAATAATCTAAAAGTATATATATTAACTTTACTCATAATTTAAAAAAATATGGTGGAATAAACGTCTGTTGAGTATAAAAATTTTTATTATTATTATTCCTATTTCTGATGCTTTCTTTATTTAAACATAAACAGTTTGGAAATGACAAATTATTTATCACTTATTAGTTGTTAGTGTTTTAAAATGTTTATTTGTTAGTGTGTTAGTAATTTTACGTTATTTAAGTTGAAAAATTTTAAATTTCTTGTGTTAAATCTTGAATTTAAATGCATTTTTTTTTCTTATGTATGTTGCATAAATTTCTTTAAATAATGGCTTTAAAGTTTCGTGTGGGTGTTTTCATTCATTAGTAGAAACAAGGCCCTGTTTTTTTTTTTTTGTTGTTGTTGTTTTTTTGTTAAAAGAGGCATAAATTATAAAAAAAAAAAAGTGATTCGTAGAAGATGTTGGAAAGAAATATTGAAATTTCTAGACTATGAAGTTAAGAAAAAAAAAAGAAACAGGTAAATAAATATTTTATGAAACTCATTATTAAACTATTATTAAAAAGTATAAGCCACTTCTTTTTTTTAAAAATGCTATTGCTTAAGTTTGGTAAACAAATTATTTAATTAACAAAGTTTAATAAGTGCTTGTAAACTCTAAAATTATCAAAATATATTAAGATTTTTATTTAACTATTTTAGATGTCGAATAACCTTTCATAATATAAACATGGATTTTCAAAATTATTAACGGTATAACAGGATGCATGAAGCAACAGCAGTCAATAATGCGTAGTATATATGAGTTCTGTGCGCACATGAAATTACTGGATGCAGCAAACTTATGCGACGATCTCTAAAATGCACAAAATTTGTTAAAAGCCGCAGTCACATGTATGAGCACTGCACGCACATGAAAACAAACAACAAAAATTCATGGATGCAGCAAACTGTGCAGATTCCCAAAAGTTGGAAAAAGCCAGTGGCTCCTAAATCCAAACAATCCTGTGACAACATTGTGAAACAAATGCATTAAAACAATAGTGTTTATATCAGAAAAAAGTAAAAACCCTAAAACTCTCAATGTCTAAAATGAAACTCATTAAAGCCCAGTGTTGAATTCAAGAGGTGGCCCAGGAGGGAATCCACCTCTCCCCATGGAGCAATGGAATGCCCCCCCCCCCCCCGAGAAGATTTCAGATTTCGTGTTTTCAATGGTCAAAAAGTGCAATCCCCCCTCATCCCCGGAGCCACAGAAATCCCTCCCAAAGAAAAGTGTCTGAATTAAACACTGTAAAGCCGTCGTGACCAAAGCATGTATGAGCACTGTGTGCACATGAAATCAAAGCAAAAACAAAACGCCACAGGTTGCAGCAAACTCGAACGCACAAAATTCGTTAAAGCCGCAGTCACTAATGCATGTTGTATAAACACTGTACGTACATGGAGGGAAAAAAACGCTGAATGCAACAAGCTCGCTTTTTTGCAATCTCTAAAATCTTTCAAGCCACGGTCACTAATGCATGTATCTTACCCCCCCCCCCCCATCCCCTTCTAAAAAAATCATTCAATAAACTTATGTAAATTGTAAATATATTAAAACATTTAACGGAAACAACTTCAACAAATTGTCACAGGTGTCCTTGCCAATTAATAAACAAAAAAAAAAAAAAAAAAAAAAAAAAAACCCTCAAAAAAAGAACTTTTAACACCTGTACTCGATGATCTTTCCACAAAACCATTTCAAGAAACCCCATGAAATGATAAGAGAAAAAGAAAAATTCCTCGAACATACCAGAATACATGTTATCAAAAATATTGAATAAAGTAATAATGTAAGTGGAAGCAATTTATTGTCTGGCCAAATTCAATGTCGCCAAGTGCTTCACTTGTTCTAGGATACCTACTCAAAACAACCTTATACATTCCTTTTTATAGGAAGCAAGTGTGCGGACATACAACACCCCTGATAAGGACCTTGGCACGATAGCAAATGTAAAATGAGATTGAATTTAGCGGGAAAACCAAAATTTCCAAAAGCACTGGCTAGCAAATCTTAATTTACATTTTGAAACCCCAAATTACTGGTATATTCTTGGAACAGATAAAAATGGATTTAATTAATGGAACATACTTCAATACTTTCTTTTAAATTATGAAAATACTACTGTAATTTCTTAATAAATACTAGCTTGTTCACAATTCCCAATAATTGCACTTGTTTGTTTAAAAAATTGTTTAAATCCTGCATTTAATGGCCTTTAAGCTTAACTAAAATAGGCGCAGTTTGAAAATGAAAATAATAGTGACAAAAATGCATGGGGAAATGTAATACATGCATCTTTGAAAAACATCTTTCAAGCAATTTTAACTCAAATATTAACACACTGAATTATTAACTGTAGAAATCAATAAATGAAATATAAAAGCCCAATTTTTACAGCGCTTTAAACTTAGTATTGCTAATTAATTCATAATATAACATTGATAATCAGCACATGTAAAAAGGCAGTAAGAATCTTAATATATTTTGAGAATTTTAGAGTTTACAAGCAATTGCTATACTACATTGGTTAATTAAATAATAGTTTGTTTACGAAAATTAAGCAATAGCGTTGGTTTAAAAACAAGTGAACATAGCTAACTAGCGTACAACACTTATACTTTTTAATAATGAGTTTCAAAAAATATTTATTTACCTTTCTTTTTCCCCACAGACATTTTGGCTTCATGTTAGTCTTCTGGAAATTTTATTATTTCTTTCCAACATCTTACACGAATCACTTTGTTTTGATAACTGATGTTTATTTTATCCAAAAAAATAGGGCCTTTTGTACACTCACACCAAATTTTAAAGCCGTTATTTAAACAAGTTACACAATATACACGAGAAAAACAAAAGAATCACGGCAACTTCTAGACTCAAAAATCAAAACACTGCGAGTGAATTATCGGAACGACTTTTGAGGGAGGTTGGCTGTTCCACGACAAATTTTATCGGCGGCCGATATCGTGCAATCGATGACGACAAAAATTTCATCGTATCGTTCAGTGGAAAAGCGGGTAGGAGAAATGAATGCATTTTGCGTGCAGCGATGTCGGACAACGACAATCGTGGACGATTTATCGGTGTCGTGTCGGCAAGTGGAAAAGCGCTCTAACGGCAATTAATAAAATATTCCGTGACGATAACTTTGGGATTGCACATCGATAGCACTAGGAAATTTAGATAAAATGCATATTTTAAATTTGTAACACCTGTATTATTCTAGATTAATTTTAACGCAATTATTCTAATTAGCAAATAAATCATATGAGGTGTAAATTTACAACTGGGCGAAAAATGTTCGAGCCAGGGATCTCTTGGCTGAAGCCGCCAACACTCTACCATCTGAGCTATCCCGGGCGAATCTGGTGGAACTTTTTCACCCAGCTAACCTTACTGATGCCCCCAGATTAACCCAGATGCTATAATCAATAAGGTTAGCTGGGTGAGAAAGTTCCACCAGATTCGTCCGGGATAGCTCAGATGGTAGAGCGTTGGCGGCTTCAGCCAAGAGATCCCGGGTTCGAATCCTGGTCCGGACATTTTTCGCCCAGTTGGAAATTTACATCTCACCTGTATTATTATCTGCCACCTTTTAAGTAAAACGGAGATCTTTTTGAAGTTCATATTGTGCAGTTAGTGATTGATTCAAGGCGAAGCATTGCACTTCGTTTTATGATTTTATGTCCCATATGGTTAATATTAGTTTTGAAAATATTATGAGCTTTAAGAATATTTCAATACTTACATAGAACATATTTTATTAAAAGCAGTTACAAAATATGTTTCACATGGTTAATATTAATTTTGAAAATACAGTACTATGAGCACTATGAGCTTTAAAATTATTTTAATACTTATATAGAACATATTTCATTAAAAATAGTCACATTACGTTAAAAAAAATTTCTCTTTTTGTGGATCAGTCTATTACGTCTTATGTAACGTAGCATGTAACTACGAGTTTTAGGATAATGCTTATTAACTTTGACATATGTGTAAGCTTATGTCTAATAAGAGCGAACAACTTCAAATTTTCTTTCAAAACTGAAAACTGATCATTACCTATTAGTGCAATCTTTTAAGGGGTCCTCCAGATTCGGAATTCTTCTCCGTAATGTTATGTCTATGGACTTTTGATGCATTCGTATATTTAAAATATCTGGAAATTCATATTTTTAACATCCTTTTCGTGTGTACTCTTCCTAAAAGATGTCTCTTTTTACTTTCTTCTATCTTCAACAGAAGAAAGTATTGTAATCGAAATTTTTTTTGACTTCCGGTTTTCGACGGATTTCCATGTTTTAGGAGTCAGAGATCACAAAAAACATATTTATAAAAAATGTCCTGTCTGTCTGTCCGTGTGTCTGTGTGTCGCCATTGTACAATCAAAAATTGTATGAAGTTATGCATAGAATTGAACCAAATTTTCATTTTAAGTTTTTGACTATGGCAAGCAGATCCTCCATTAATTTGGAAAAAATCCGCCGGTAGGGGGCGATGTAATAGCAATTTTTTGCGATTTTTGTGCAATAGGACTATTGTATCATCGAAAAGTGTATGAAGTTATGCATAGAATTGAACCAAATTTTTTGTGTATGTTTGTGGACATGGCAAGACGGTCCTCCCTGAATTTGGAAAAATCCCGCCGGTAGAGGGCGCTGTAATAGCGATTTTTGTGCATTTTGAATATTGTACCATCGAAAAGTGTATGAAGTTATGCATGGAATTGAACCATTTTTTTGTGTATGTTTTTGACCATTCCAAGAAGGTCCTCCCTGAATTGGAAAAAAATCCGCCGGTAGAGGGCGCTGTAATAACGATTTTTGTGAGATTTTTGTGCATTTTGAATATCGTACCATCGGAAAGTGTATGAAGTTATATATAGAATTGAACCAAATTTTTTGTGTATGTTTTTGGTCATGGCAAGAAAGTCCTCCCTGAATTTGGAAAAATTACGCCGGAAGGAGGCGCTGTAATAGCGATTTTTTTTTCAATTTTCAATATTGTTCCATCGAAAAGTGTATGCAGTTATGCTTAATTCTAATAAAAATATACTACTAAAACTAATTAAAATGAAATATTGACATGAGAAAGAAGAAAGTTTTGGGATTGGCACATCCAACTAGTTAGAAATATAAAGAAATTAGACTCTACAAGGTAAAATATCTGTTAAGATTATAATACATTCAATAAATGGGAAAATACACTCAACGAATAAATAATTATCTCAAACATTATAGACGACATTATGAACACAGAAAACGACAAGAAAACATACAGACAGATAATAATATGACATATAAAGACCAGCTCTATTATATATAGAGAGGAAGTTCGGGTATAATGGAATACCATTCGCAATTGTATTCGTAAGTCAACATAAAATAGATGAGATACATTAACGGGTAATAAAGAACAAACTTTGACTATTTCGTAACATATTTTTAATCAGTTTAAAGTGGAAGAAAAAAATACATATCAATATTTAGCTTAAATAAACGGTCAAGTGCGAGTATTACTCGCGCACAGAGGGTTCCGTACAATAATATATGGATTAGTAAGTACATTATTAAAAAAATACCGTTGCTAAAAGAATACTAAGACTTTGTAAAAACTATACAATGTAGGGTTAATTGTAGCTGTATAGTATACAGGGTGCAAAGGAAAGCCCCTTTAACCTGAAAATACTTGCAAACGGAGAGAGCTACAGCTATACAAGTGAGGTAACGGTACAGTAAAGCGACTACGCCCAACCTAATGCAAACGACAGCAGCACCCCTTGTGGCGAAATTTAGAGGGCTGTCAACATCGTTTTCACACCAATATTTTTTTAATCTGTTCGGTCCTTCCTGAGATTGCGTAGAAATCGCAATTTACAAAGTTTTTTAGAACGCTCTTCGCTCATTTTCAACCCTTTTAACTTTCGAATTTTTAGGAAACGTTCTTAGAGATAATTTGTATCTTATAAATAACTGCCCTGCCTAATTTCAGGATTCTAGACCCTTCAGTAACACAAACATCGCAATTTAGAACGTTTTTTGCTTCTGTAACTCCTAGGTGCTAGAAACACCGACATGAAATAGAGCCTATGTAGGAGCAAGGTCTGTCATCATCAATTTCTAACCATTAATTTTGAAATAGGTTGAGTACGTTCTGAGATTGCATAGAAATCGCCATTTAGAACGTTTTTAGAACTCTTTTTGCGCATTTTTACCGCTTTCAAATTTCATTTTTTTTTTAAGAAATGTTCTTAGAGATTATTTATATCTTAGAAGTAACTACTATTCCAAATTTAATGTTTCTAGGCCCTTCAGTAACACAAAAATCGCATTTTCTAACGTTTTTTTGCTCCCGCACACCTTTTGGAGGTAATCGCACCGACATAAAATGTAGCCTATTTCGGAGCAAAAGTTGTCACCATCACTTCGACACCATTACTTTTTAAATCGGTTTAGTACTTTTTGAGATTGCGTAAAAATCACCATTTAGAACGTTTTTAGAACGCTTTTTACGTATTTTCACCCCTTTTAAATTTCGAATTTTTTTAAAAATATTCTTAAAATCATTTATATCTTATAAGTATCTACCATTCCAAATTTCATGTTTCTAGGCCCTTCAGTAACACAAAAAATCGCATTTTCGAACCTTTTTTGCTCCTGCACACACTTTGGGGGTAATGACACCGACATAAAATGTAGCCTGTGTTGAAGCAAGGGTTGTTACCATCATTTTGACACCATTATTTTTTAAATCTGTTTGGTACATATTGAGATTGCGTAAAAATCGCCATTTAGAACGTTTTTTAGAACGCTTATTGCGCATTTTCACCACTTTTAAATTTCGAATTTTTTAAGAAATGTCCTTAGAGATCATTTATATCTTATAAGTTACAACCATTCCAAATTTCATGTTTCTAGGCCCTTCAGTAACACAAAAATCGCATTTTTAGAACGTTTTTTGCTACCCTGCACCCTCTTTTGGCCAGTGGCACGGACATGAGATATAGCCTATGTTCTAAAGTTGGACTAACACCATCATTTTAATACCATTACTTTTGGAATCGGTTCGGTATTTCCAAAGCTTACCTCCTACAAATAAACAATTTTTACCTCTTTATAATATTAGTATAGATTAGTACAGAATAGATAGATTATTAGATATGTTGTTAGAACTCTTCACGTATTACTAAGAACCACTAGTGTTGTCAGGCGTCCCGATTTTCAGAAACTCCGAAACCTGTTCGCGTAACCACTGTGCATGAAAAAAGAAAGTCCTGATTTTTTATGGTACATAAATTATTTTAAATTTCTTTAAATTCCATATTATACGTTATAGTTCAAGTACTACACGACCAAAATAAGGTGAAAACTGCAAATCGTGATAAGAATATACCGATTGGTCAGTATGTACTTTGTATTAATACAATGCATTTCAGAGGGGGAGGCATCGCGTAAAGTCATGGGAATTCAAGATGGCGGCTGTTATTCAAAATGGCGTCATTTTCTGAATTATCTCTCTATCCATGATATAAATGTATGTTTCAGGTCGATTTTGATGTTTTTAACGTCAGAAATTTCGTTTTTAATACTTTTCGCTATAGTTGAATGAGTTTATGAATTCAGTTTGCCTGTTTGTTTGTCTGTCTGCCTGCTTGCCATTCCATGCCCTAACTCGCTTAAATATCGCTACTTGCTAAAATTCACTCAGATAGTCGTGTAACTTATGTATGTTATTGAAGTTTACAATAACATGTTCCGAGTAAAAAGGAAGTGTATAGGTTTTACAGTCCGTTTACTGGGCCCTCAAAAGAATTCATTACGTTATTATCTATTAGTGCGGGTGCTACGGTTGAGAAAACTGCAAATCGTGAGAAGAATATATCGATTGGTGAGTATCTACTTACAATGCATATAAGAGGTCTAGGCATCGCGTAAAGTCGTAGGAATTCAAGATGGCGGCTGTTATTGAAAATGGCGTCATTTTCTGAATTATCTTACTATCCATCATATAAATGTGTGTTTCAGGTTGATTTCGATGTTTTTAACGTCAGAAATTTCGTTTTTAAAACTTTCCGTCATAGTTGAATGAGTTTATGAAGTCAGTTGTCTGTTTGTTTGTCTGTCTGTCTGCTGGCCATTCCATGCTCTAACTCGCTTAAATATCGCTGCTAGCTTAAATTCAAATAGTCGTGTAATTTATATATGTTATTAAAGTTTACAATAACATGTTCCGAATAAAAATTGAAGTGTATAGCTTTTACAGTCCGTTTACAGGGCCCTCAAAAGAATTCCATTACATTATTGTCTATTAATCCGGGTGCTACCGTTGAGAAAACTGCAAATCGTGAGAAGAATATACCGATTGGTGAGTGCCTACTTTATATTAATACTATCCATATAAGAGGGGTAGGCATCGCGTCATGTCGTAGGAATTCATGATGGCGGCTGTTATTCAAAATGGCGTCATTTTCTGGAATTCTTGCAATTTTCAAACTATTCATCGTATAAAGTGTGTTTGATGTAAAATGTATGTGCATAATCTGCAAAAATAAGTGTGGCTGTTGAAAGGTTGGACTTTCTTATACATTGTTTTCCAACTGCAAAAACGAATGTGAGAAATATGATGATACAAAGTGAAGTTTTTATATTCTCCAACTTTAAATGTAACATGCAATTTTTTAATATCTTGTATAATAAAATCTTGTACTAATAAAAATGCATTTTTGTTATTTATTTATTCTTTTTATTTTCCTCACTATAAAATACAAAAATACTTTAATAATTGTCCTATGTTCATTTTAAGCGTATTTCCGATATTAAAAAAGGAATTTTTCAGTTTAAAAATATCGAAATTGACATCATAGACTCTTTTATATGATGTATAGCAATAAAAATGCAAACAATTTTGAATAACAGTCGCCATCTTGAATTCCAATGAATTTGCACGATGCCTCAACTTCTTATATGCATTGTACTAATATGAAATAAATACTGACCATTCGGGATATCTTTATCACAAAATGCAGTTTTTTCATAACTAGCAGCTCCACTAATAACAGTTGATTTAACTGATGATCTTTATTGAATTAATACACGAGTTACAAACGCACGTATTCTTTTTTTGGATGCGATTTTTTTTTTTTGGTAAATAAACGACAAATACTATGCACATCTTATTATATAGTAAGTATCTTGTAGCGCACCTCACTGATGTATGTCAATTTGAATGTGTTTCAGAGAGTATAACATGATTAAAACATATTGCAAACCATCCCCTCTCCCCATGGACAATAACGTAATGGAATACTTTTGAGGGCCCTGTAAACGGACTATAAAAGCTATACACTTCAATTTTTATTCGGAACATGTTATTGTAAACTTCAATAACATATATAAATTACATGGCAATCTGAGTGAATTTAAGCGAGTAGCGATATTTAAGCAAGTTAGAGCATGGAATGGCAAGCAGGCAGACAGACAAATAAACAGGCAAACTGAATTCATAAATTCATTCAACTATAACGGAAAGTATTAAGAACGAAATTTTTGACGTTAAAAACATCGAAATCGACCTAAAACACACATTTATATGATGGATAAAAAAGAAAATTCACGAAATGACGAAATTTGAATAACAGCCGCCATCTTGAATTCCCACGACTTTACGCAATGCCTCCCCCTCTGAAATGTATTATATTAATATAAAATAGATACTCACCAATCGGTATATTCTTATCACGATTTACAGTTTTCTCAACCGTAGCACCCGTACTATTAGTGTTCATCAATTGGAACTTAATACAGTAAAATCTGTGAAGACAGAACATTTCTATAATGGAAAAAATTTAGTCCCATCCAAAGAAACACCTTACATTTCTACCTACTTAGACAGTAACCTGTATAAAATAGAATATATTTTGGTTTTTAGGTGTTATGTTTTTAGAAGTTTTACTGTACTTTGGTCAGTAAATCCTGAGTAAACGGAACCTGTTTATAATGAAATTCTGTTTTAAAAGTAAATATTTCACTGTCCCAACTACAGGAATAATACATTTTTTAAGCCGGCTAAATTAGAAATTTGTATGATTCGTTATTGATTCCGCTTTCAAAGATTTTACTGTACTGGATTTCTTTTCAGTCTAATAAAACCTGTTAAGACGGAGTAGCAAGGAACTGGAGACAAATTCTGTTTTAAACAAGCTTTCGTCTAAGTATAATTGTATGATAGTTCTATGACAATGAAGATTTCACGTTAAAGACAGTTTTCCGTTATAGGAAGGTTCTGTTTTTATCTGTATTACTGTAGTTTTAAGTCCCGATTTAGAAGCCGCTGTCCCGCAGTTTTGTGTCTCCTTGTCCCACTTTTTGGGACATACGACTTAGTCACACAAACAAGGTACCCCACTCTGGGAAACCCTAATCACCGGTATATTTTTATGCTAAAAATTTAATTTATGTTAAGCTTTATGTTAAGTGTTATTTCAGTTAAAATTAAGTTTAATTTTTGCACATACGGAATTCACATTATCTTATTATGCGCAATAAATAACTTATTTTATTTCTTAACTGTACTAAACATATTATGAATAGTTTTAAATGACTTCCTATAAATCTAGACTAATCGATTACAATAAACGAACTTACAAATTTAATTACTGGAGAAATAATTAAAGTAGCAAATTCATTAATTATAATCAATTTACTTAATTAATTTCCAGAAAATGGAGATTACAGATCAGGTGCTTACTTTAGGAAATCAACAAAAAATCTTAACAATCAAGCAAATGAAATAAATTGCTATCTTCCCTAAAGATAAACATTAATTAACTAATAAACTCAATTGAAAAGAAAATTAAGCATGAATTAACGCGTTTTAAAATGTCCAGTTGCAGGGTGAAAATTAAAGTTATAATTCAAACTCGTTTAAAATAATTCTATCGAATTTTCTAAAAATTCGGGCATTCTATGTATATTGTGAATACACAGTTTTTGTTTGCTTTTAATTAAGAATGTTGTGTTTTTTTCCGCATTACGTTAAATATAATCAGTGAAGGTTTACTTAAAATGTTGTTTACTTATTTATTTAATTGCTAATTAGTTTAATTACGATTCGAAGCGAATTTAATACCAATAATAAAAAAAATCTCAGTAACAATTTCTCTCATTTACTCTATTGCATTTCCTTTGCATATTTAATAGCTGTTTTCCAATATACCGCTTATGTGTAATCTTAAGGAAGGGTGATGTTTTTATTCACTTTGCAATTTAGATAAAAAAATCTGAATTTGTTTTGCACGAAATGCATTTCTTTATTAAAACAAACAAGTAAATCGTTTCATGATTAATGAATTTGTTTATCTAATATTTAAAAATTGGGAAAAAAATATTTTTTAGAAATAAAGTTCGAAATGTCAATTAATGCATATAATTTTATAAATTTTATCTTTATGTACTCTCTTTATTACTAAACTTTATGTACTTTATATTATATTCATGAACATTTTATTACTCAGGTCGTTGTGAAATTTTGTGAAAGACATAATAAAGGGGTGGGAATTTGTTTAAGCGAAAACATAGTTCAAGATATCGCCACCAGAGTACGTTTTTTATCAATTACACATTTAGCCTACGTTTACCATAGGTTAGCCATTTTATTTTGTTCTTATCATTTCCCAGAACACACTGCGGCCAACTGTGGAACATGCCATCTTACACTGAAAGAAAAAATGTATCGCCTCCATCTAGAACAATTAGGTAGTCATTTTCTAAATCCCTAAACAAGGAATATAGATTTCTGAGTTACGCGAATAAGGTTAACAAATAAACTGAATAGACGAAATGATCGAGAATTTCCTTTCTATAGTTTTCTAGGAGATGAAGAGATATATTATATTATGAATCGTTTGAATTGCGAGAAATTATCACTTAATTTCTAGAATTAATTCATAAACTAGAATTAGAGTTACTAAAACTCACTTGTTGTGTTCGCATTTATTTGCAGAGACTTTAAAATAATTTTGACCACGATACTATAAGAAAACGCCCTTGAATTTTAATAGGGATAACTAGAACACTCTAGCAAAGGAAACTTGAATTTATATGGATTACATGGAACTATCTATCTATATTATAAAGGACAAACATATCTGTGTGTAACGCATACGTCATTTTGCGAATGGCAACACTTTGAAATTTGAAATAAAATTTTGGTTTTGCAATTTTCTCTACTGCAAATTTTTACACTTCTAAACATCGCACATTTTAAATCTTTACACCGTCGTATAAAGAAAAAAATGCGCTTTTAAATGCAATTTATTTCAAAGCTGCATCCCAATTTATTTTTGAGATATTCATTTTTTTGTAGTTTTTATTACCATTTTTCTTATTGTGGCAACAAAAGTACCTCCTTTCTATTGAAAGTCATTGAAAGTAAACGGAAAATAGTCGAAAATAGAAGATATTGTATCTTTTTGTTACCATTTTCTCATAAAACCTGAAAAAAAAGTTGAAATTAAAATATGGGCTATGTCAAGAATATTGTCTTTTATTCCGTGATAATGACGTCATATGCACACTTTTCTATAGACGAAGTTTAAGACCGGATTGTAAACGTGAATTGCTTTAGCGGACCCAATGACGTCATTTTATAAAAAAATGCGTGCAGTATTTTAATTCTTAAACCTGAATTATGTTTTGTAGAAGTGCGTCATTTTCACAGCCCAGCTGCTTTGAAATTCTTCACAGGTGAAAATGCTTCACTTTTAAAAATAATGTAATCGAAATCACACACTGATAAAAAGCGATGTTTTACAAAAATTTAGAGTGTCTTTATAAAAGAGAGGTGACATGCAAATAATAGCGATTTATATTACAGAAATTGATGATTTTCGCCTGGATGGATTTGCTTCGCCGAGTTAGACAAGCAAACAAATAATTCGTGGTTTAAAATAATATCGTGTTCCTGAAGTTTTTGTCAAAACTTTTCTCGAATAATAAAATTTTAATGCTATTCTTTAAGGCATCCTATTATAATTTTATCAAAGTAACATAATTTGCTTAATTTACTTGTTCCTAATTTTATATAATCTATATATTCAAAACACAAGTGTGTTTTTAATCATCTGCCCTGATCTTTCTTCCGAACAAATTTTACTAATGTTTTTTTTTTTGTTGTTGTTGTTTTTTTTTTTTAACTGAAAGCTCTTTTTTTGTAGATGTGATCGCACTTTTTTTTTTTTTTTTTTTTTTTTTTTTTTTTTTTTTTTTTTTCTTGTTAAATATCCCCACTTTTATATTTTAATTTAAAAAGTATTTTACGAAATTTCTTCAAAATGATGAAAATTAGATAGCTTTCATTATTGCAGACAAGAGAAAAATAATGAGATATTTTTAACTTTATTTTGAAAACACGCGTTTTTCCTCATAAATTTTCTATATTGTTTTTCCTTCTGCCTGTGTACTGTTACTAAGCTTCAGACACTAGGCGAAATGCTTATTTAAGTGAAAATGAAGTCATATTTAAAAGAAAACGATCATTTTCTTCGATAAAACTAAACATTTTAACGCAAATATGTCCAAAAAACATAACTTACGGAAATTTTTACTCTCCGTAATGGAGATTAGAATCTCAAGTAAAGAGTGCGTCTGTTCACATAAAAGATGTTGCTGACAATCGTGACTTCAAGTTTTGAGTTAAAATGATTTTTAAATGATCAAACAAAATACAAAATTTTTAAAAATGATGAATATGAATATGAGAAATACGTATGCAAATTTTGAGAAAGTGAAAATTGCAGTTTTCATTCCGGAAATCCAAGCATAAGAGCCTCGATAACCACATCCTAATAACTGATCTTTATTACATTTTACTGATTTATTATTACTTTATTATATTTTACTATTTTACTGACTTTTATTCAGTATCTATATTATAAAGAACAAACTTATCTGTGCGTAACGCTAACGTCATTTTGCGAATGGCAACACTTTACGATCAAATTTCGGTCTTTAAATTTTCGCTACTGCAATTTTTTAATCTTCTGACCATCGTACATTTTCAATTTTTGTCGCATACGGAAAAAAAATTACTTTCAAATGCAATTTGATTAAAACTGTATTCATTGACTGATGTATTATATTAGATGTAAATTTCCAACTGGGCGAATAATGTCCGGACCAGGATTCGAACCAGGATTTTGTTTACCAATTAGAATAATTGTGTTAATATTAATCTAGTGTGATGTATTATATTTTCACAAATAATTTTTAAGCATGATTTTTTAAAGTTTATCTTATCACGTGCCGGTTTCAATACATAATAATAATAAATATTTTGCACATAAAGCAACAAAATATTTTTCAGCATTTGTTTCTGACTATTTTTGTATAACGAAATTAATACCTTCCTTTATAAACAAATAAAAGAATAATATTAAAAAAACACCAATCTAACATATTTGTGAAAGACAAATTAACAAAATTAATACTTTTATAAAAAAATAAAAGAATAATATTGAAAAAAACACAAATCTAACATATTTGTAATCGTGCAATTTAAATTTTTAGATCACTAAATAGGATTTTTTCAAATGGAATTTGTTTGCAAAGTTCATCTCAGTTTACTGATTGTCTAGGGTTTTAAAAACAATTTTAAAGCATGAAATATTTTTTAATTTATCTATATCGCGTGGAGCTCGATTACGAAAGATTAATTCGTTTTCCCTCAAAAAAAAAATAAATAAATAAAGAGTTCATCATTTTCTTACGGCTAATATTCATTAAAAAAACCTTCCTATGAATAAATAAATAAAATAATGTAAATAAAACACAAATTTACCAGACATGTATAAGCTATGAAATTTTTAGAATATAAAAGGATGCCATAAGTAGTAAAATCTTGGCAAAAAATTTTAGCATGCGGCCAATAAGAAAATATCGCTTTTGATAAACTTCAAAAAAAAAAAAAAATATTGTATAATTTGTATTTTTCATATGAAAAATACTTTTTTAATGTAAGTGGTCAATCTAAAAAAATTATTGCATGTAAAAAAATTATTAGTTTTCAATTAAAAAAAAAGGTTTCACCCATATTCTTTAACCCGGGAAGCCCGGGTACGATCCCCTAGTTTTTTCTAGAGGCACAATTTATGTTTTAGATACCAGTGACAGATTTTTTTTCAGTGTACGATTCCGAATATTATCTGAAAAGGTTGACCGTTATGTGGAACATGTTCGGTTTTAATAAAATTTGTAAATTATCGTAAATGTACTCTAAATGTGTAATTCGTTAAAAGACATCCTCTGGCGGCGAAATTTTGAACAATTTGCCATTCAAACAAATTGTCATATCTTTATAAGCACAGATAATGTGAGAATTTTAATAAAAAAGCTAAAATCTTTAACAACGATTTTACGCACAAATAACGTACAGACACGACAAAAAATTCCCATACGATCGTTTCGAGGATTCCTGGGTCACCTTCCTCAGTGAGAGACAAAAAAAAAAAAAAAAAAAAAAAAAAAAAAAAGAGAGAGAGAGAGAGAATTAAAATGGGTTCGAAGAACCCCTTGGTTATAGCCCCGAGTACTGGCTTATGGACTGATTGAAAAGGACAAAAACAAGAGTTGATATATCTTACAGAAATGACGTAATGGACCAGAACCAACTGAAAAAGAGTCACTGCGCAGGATCCCTCCGCACTGGCGAAAGAAAAGGGGTGCTGGTCATATCATTCACTAAGGAGGAAGTATGTTTATAAATATAGTGAGCTTCGTAAAAGTCTAGATCAAAAACTGAGTTACATTTTTTAATAATTTTAGCCTCTCGAGGATTAAACTGGTGGTTGGAATTCCAACAATGTTTCGCTATTGTAGATTTCTCAAATTCCTTCTTTCTAACTTAATTCTGATGTTCTTTCAACCTAATTCTTCGTCTGCCCAATGTAAGAGAAGTCGCACTCACAAAAAATTCTGTAAATGCCCCAGGTATTATGGTCGTCAATAGGATCTTTAAGATTGGAGAAAGAAATTTTATTGGTTGGAGAGAAAACAACTTTAAAACTAAACCTATTGAGAATACGAGAAATTTGTGTACTGATTTGAGGAAAATAAAGTTAAGACAATAACATTTTTAAATTCTTTATTTGCTGGAAGAGAATCAGTGATTATCGGAAGTTTAGATAAAATACGGTTAATGATATTCAAACTAAATCCACGATCGATGGCAACTGCTTTTATATAGTTAATTTCACTATTAAATAATTTAGAATTTGAACAAATTTTACGTGCACGGAAAATAAGAGTATTGAACGCTGCAAGTTTTTGATGTGGGGCATGACTGGACGTATAATGAGGGGGTAAACTGCAAAAGATTTTCGGTAATCTGTCGTCAAAAACTCAGAATCATTACGAATTACCAGGACAACCAGAAAAGCTAGACGTTGTTGAGTTTCAATTTCAAAAGTAAACTGTATACATGGATCAATTGAATTAAATAAATCAAGAACAGCGTTAATATTATGTTTAGACAAATCAAGTAAAGCAAAGGAATCATCTACGTAACGTGTATAAAATGGAAACTGTATTAATTTAAATAATTTAACTTCAAAATAATGCATATAAATGTCAATCAAAACTGGACTTAAAGGGTTACCCATAGCTAAACCTTCCGACATTTTATAAAACTTTCCTTAAAACAGAAAAGTATTTTCAGACAAACAAACGCTGGTTAAAGAAATCAGGTTCTAAATTTTATATTGAAAATAGTGAAACTCATTTAATCCTTTACTCAAACAATTTAAAGCACCCTGTACAGGAACATTTGGAAAAAGAGATTTGACATCGAACGAAACCATAGTATAGCCTGTTGGATTGAAGTTACGAATTCTATTAGCAAATTGAACTGAGTTTTTTACCCGACTGAAAAGAAGGGTTATGTGTTTCACGCGTATCTGTGTATGTGGATTTCTTTATACCCTCGAAACATCCCAACGGCTGGATGGATTTTAATGAATGAGGTCTTTATCGATTCGTCTTAACGGCCCGATGGTTATAGGCTAATTTTTGTTTTTATAAATTCAAAATGGCGGCCGTAAAATACAAAATGGCGGTAGAGACGAAAAAAAATTACGCACCCTATTGAGTGGCATATCATTGTATAGGTCTTTCAAAATGAAGACGATGTTTCATTGACTATTTTACAGTCAGAAGCTCCGTTTAAATATTATACAACCTGAAAGTTGTGTATGTATTGTAGATCTCTAGCTTTACTGCAACTCTAACCATCATAGACATCTATAGACCTCATCAAAACAGTATTTATAAATAGGAACTAACAATTAAACACAACTTAAAAGTCATCAGTACAAGTAAATAAAAGAAAATAGGTATGTAATATAAACAAGTAATATAAAAAAAAATAATTTAAATCAATTCCTACTTATGTCAATAAGAGACTTTTTTTTTTCCATTCTTTCCTCCTGAGTGGCGCTTTAAATGCCTTGATCAAGAAGAGGGCTCTCTCGATTATTGAAAATTAATTAATTTAATTTAATTAATGAATTAATATTTGAAAAAAACTGGATTAACATCAAGTGTCATCCACTACAAGTTAAAAAAAAAAAAAATTCATTTGAGCTTGATTGGATGAATAATAAGTATTTTATTAACGATTGAAAATTTGAACAAGATATATATAGCGAGAGTGTGAGCTAATAATAGGAATTAAAAAAAAAAAATAGTTTCACATTGATGAGAGATAATTAATTAGTTCGCTTTCTACGCTGTCGGTTTTTTTTATTTTTAAAATTTAATTGTTTATTGACGTATAAATATTGTTAACCATGAGATGGGAAAACGTAGAAACTAAATGTTTTGCAAGCTTATAGGAGGCATTACCAATATTGGAAACGATGGGGCGTAGCGGAATATCAGGTATATGGACCTTAGGTAAAGCATATAAACGAGCACAGTTTGCCACAGAAGGTATGAGAGAGTATTTGCTAGAATCTGAAATAAAGGGGGAGGAATTCACCGCAGATTTTATGTTTTTAAGTTCAGAGGTAGATGGATCTTTTTTAATATTGATGTAAGGCCCCTCATTTATTAATTTCATAATATTTTGAACATAGTCAGTTTTATTTAGTACTACAATTTGGCCTCCTTTGTCTGCTTTAGTTATAATGATATTTGGATTAGATTTAAGAGTTTTGAGGGAATTTTTCGCTGAATTATTCAAATTAGTCTGATCCAGCTATGCATTGAAATCAACATTATTTTCAATAAGATGCCTAATGGAATATTTTTGCATAGGAGACAAAGCACTGAACTTGAAAGCCCTTTCAATTGGATCAATTATTTTTGGAATCTCATGATTTTTATTAACTGCAAAATTTAAAACTAAACAACAACTTTATAATTATACTTCAGATTGTAATATTACTCTGAACCTAAATAAATTTGTATTTAAATCATTTATATATTTTTAATACAAAGTTGTATTTAGCTAATGCAAAATTTTGAAAATTTCAACAGTGTAATTACCGAAAAAGATATTTTTTTTTTTTTTTTGAGCAATAAAACTGAAATTTTAGGTTCAGTTTATACAGACTAACGTCAAACATATGTTTTGAAAATTTCATGAAAATATATTCTGAAGTTTTTGAGATATTCTGCGCGTTGTGCCCAAAAACGTCATTTGGAGAAAAATAACTTCAAAGTTTCGGAACCGCCGCTTCAGCTATTGAGAGGGTATAATTCTAAAAGCCATAACTTCTGTTCTAATGGGAATTTCAAGGAAATAATTATATCAAAATGTTCAGAAAAGATAGGAGTTTAACATCTAAAAAAATTAAAAATTCGAAAATTTATAAGAGTCCTGAGACCCCTTAATTATGGACACCCAGTATTTCTGGCAATAATAAGCTATTGGAATTTATAGGAAACTGTGCGCGAAGAGATATATTAATTATACATTTTTTACATAAAGAAGTCTTTTCTCGAGAATTTATTTTAAAGTATTATTTTGTATAGTTGTGTACATTTGAAAATTTTAAAGCATTTGGGAAAAATCGTTTTAAAAATTTATTTATATATTTTAGTATTTTAGAAGCTGGCTGTCTAAATTACTCACAGATAAAGCTGTACTTATGTCAATAGTATGTAGTTGAAGTTTATATGAAACTGAGAGAATAAAGTTTAGGAATAGCAAACAAGGAATCTATACAAGCAACAATGTTTTCTTTATTCACTAGGATTTGTTAATTATCCCGTAATAACGCAATAACTAATAAGATATAATTGGCTTTAACAGAAGCTTGGGGGTACTTATAAAATTAATAAAATGGATGCCTCGAAATGGTATTGTTTGTATTCTCAAACGTTTCTTCTTCATTAAACATGTTTTTGGCCTACTAGTGGTGAATAAATTGACTACAAAATAATAATAAGTGTCCAAGTTACAACTAGGTGAATTTACTTTGCAGAATTTTAGAAGAAAATGCTTATTTGAGTTACGTAATTAAGAATGAAAATGACTTCATGAATGTGCCAGAAAGTAGCCTGTGTGGATTAGAGAAAAAAATTGCAAAGAATTGCAAAATACTCTTATCCTGAATTTATTTGACAAGATATCTCGCAATTTCCGGCGAGATTTTAGCAATATTCGACGAGATATCTCAAGATATTCGGCCGAAGCATTCAATAAGGCTTCAATATTCGGTCAACCGAATATTCGGCAAAAGGGCCAAATAGAGACCGAATATTCGTCCTATCCTTAATTTTGACACAATATTTGGATTCCTCGGTAAATGTTATCTTTGGATACCATGCGATAAGTTATCGGATCAAGTATTATTTTAGTTAAAGAAATATTTTGCGTGTCAAAAAATGTTCATACTTTATATGCATTTAGGTAATGATTGTTTCAGTGGGACCAATGTTTATTGAGCTTTTAAGTGGAAAGAGAAAATTCCTAATTTAAATGCCGTATAAGATTAAGAAGAAGTTAACGAATCCTTGAAGTCAGTAAGAATCCCCCTCCCCTCCTCCAACAACCAAAAAGATTAAATAAAATAAAGAGTGGACTGAAAAGCACAAAAGGTTTAAAATAAATATTTTCTAGAGCACCGCTGAAAGGATTAAAGAATTATCAGGAAAACTTAAAAGAAGAAAAGATATAGGAATAAAATATTTTCATTTCTCGTTTTTTATTCTAGCAAAATAGTTTCATAATTGATTCACATGTATAGATTACAATAGTACTAAAAAAAACTTTTTATTGGGGGTACCATTAATTAATGTTTCTTTTTTTCATTGTATCTAATGTTTAATGTATTTTTATGTAGCATTTAATCAGCTTAATTTAACCCCCGTAGACTTCTTTCATTCCCCCATCTATTAATTAAGTTTTCTATCCCAGCTTAATCCACATTAAAGAAATATGTTTATAAATTATATATTTAAAACGACAATAATTATGACTGCTTCTAATATAATGAATTACTCAAAGAATATATCAATAACTATTGATTGTCTTAAACAATTATTTTTTTAATATTCTTAATTTAAACTTTGAATAAGTTCTTTTTTCCTTTAAATTTAATTATAGTAATTTTTCTTTAACTTTAATGATACTAATATTTCTTAAACAGAAATAAATACATGCGAGCAAAAAGTCGCATATTGAAATTCGCGACTTATGTAATTATAATATTCAGTTATATTTAAATGCGTCTCATGCAGTTATAATTGCCATTACCCTGCATAGTAAATTTCGCAATTTTCGCGACTGTTAGCATTCATATAATAACGCTACGCAATGTACAAGAAAAAGATAGAAACCTTAGCATAAAAATATTTATTTTAATAAAATAATTAAAGAACAAAATTCTCATTACTTTTGACGTGCTGTATTTTTGAAATAATTATACCTCGAAGCAAATTTTAGTTTTCGATGTAATTAAAGACGAATTTAACTAATTTGCTAATGCATTAGCGTATAATTGTCTAATTTTACAATATCACAAAAACGAACAAGTGCATGGAAAAAGTTTTCAAAATGTCAATGAGATCCATATTATAACAGAACAATGAACTAAAAGAATCTATATTAAATTATGTTTAGGTTATTATAGAAAAAAATGTTTTATTCATGGTAATATTTTTATATTCCAACTAAATTGAATTTCATGATATATAAAAGCATTGCATAATGTAGCACTATTTTAATGTTTTTTTTGATCAAGAAATAAGGGGCCTGTACTTATAGGAGTATCAGTAATTTAGTTTAAGGCTCCTTTCCCAGCCGGCGAAGGCACTTACAAGCTAATGCTAATCCTATGGGGAGGGGTTTATCTAATATCTCGTTTGCATTTCGATATATTTAAATAATTTTTTTCGCATTGGATAGCCGAGGTCCGCCTCTACATCGCACCTTTTTTACCTTTTCGATTTAACGCATAAAAATAAATAAATAAATAAATAAAAACAGAATAATAATGGGATTTTTTTCAATCATGCTGTGACTATAACACTTCCATTTTTTAGACATTCTAATTGAATTTTCTTCTTCACGTTCCATTCATTTATATTTTAAATATCTCTTAAAAAAAAAAAAAAAAAAAAAAAAAAAAAAAAAACTAGAGAACAGGAATTCTGCTTTTTCAGAATTTAATGTCGCCCCGGCATTTCCATTACTTCATTTTCTTCTGATGGACTGATGACTTCTATTAATATGAAACAGCCATTATAAATGAAGTGTTAGGTGAAGATGAAAGAGCAGCCGTAAAAAGTTAGAACTCTGATTTTCTGGTCAGAATTGGGGGAAAAAAATGACCATAATTTTTTTTTACGGCTGCTCTTTCATCTTCACCTAACACTTCATTTATAATGGCTGTTTCATAATAATAGAAGCCACCAGCCCATCAGAAGAAAATAACTCGGTTAAGCAGGACTCTACTGCAATACAAAACATACTTCAATTTTAAGACTTAAAGCACACGTTTTATTTCATATAAAATGACGTCATTTGCATCCGCTTAAGAATTCCACATTTACGATCTACTCTTAAACATCTACAGTAAAGCATGCATAGCACATCACTATCGCGAAATAATGCACAAATGCAGCAAAAAGATTCCGTCATTCAAGAAAATCGAAAAAAAAAAAAAAAACCCGGCTATCTAATGCTTCATAGATACTTACAATTAAATTAATAGCTCCATTGTTTTAACGGAAATCATTCTTTTATATTTTTTTCAAAATAGCACGTATTTTAATTACATTTTCTTTCGGTTGTTACGAGAAAATGGCAACAAAAATATATAATTACTATTTTAAAACTATTTTTCCTTTACTTTCTACAGAAATGAGGTACTTCCGTTGCCAATATTAAGAAAATGGCTCCAAAAACTAAAAAAAAAAAAAAAAAAAAAAAAAAAAATGAGTATTTCAAAAATAAATGGAGATACAGTTTTCAAACAAAATGCATTTAAAAGAACTTTTTTTTCCCAATACGACGGTATAAAAATTGAAAATGTGCGATGCTTAGAAGTTTAAAAACTTGCTAAAGAGTATTTAATCGTAATGCTTTGTTTTACGGTTAGCTTCTGTGAGGTAACGTTATTTTTTGGACACAAAATAAGCTGGGAGAAAGAAATAGCATACCGTACCGGAGGCTAGAAAAAAAAAAAAAAAAAGTTTTCAATTTAAATCATTTCAACCAAGTACTTTTTAGATGAAAGAAAATTTGAGCCGAAACAAGAAAACCTGCATTAATTAAATTTGAAAAATACTAGTAGATCCATGCCAGGCTTTCGCCTTGAAATCTTTGCTATTATTTGATGATTTTTAATTTGCCCTTTAAATCTGGACTTTTTATTTTGTTCGGAAAACATTGCATTTGAGTCTATTTTTGCTAATTATCCACTTAAAAAATTATGTATGTTTCTGTTGGCCATAATGTCACTCCTGAGTTACATAACAAAAATGGCTCAGAAAATAATAATTTTAAATTACATACTTACTTAAAAGCGTTTACACTGCACCATAACAACTATTCAACGATGTAATCTATCTATATTATAAAGGACAAACATATCTGTGCGTAACGCATACTTCATTTTGCGAATGGCAACACTTTCAAATTTGAAATGAATTTTCGTTTTGCAATTTTCACTACTGAAAATTTATAAACTTCTACACATCGCACATTTTCAGTTCTTATACCGTCGTATATGGAAAAAAATGTACTTTTAAATGTAATTTGTTTGAAAGCTGTATCTCAATTTATTTTTGAGATATTAATTTTTTATAGTTTTTAGTACCAATTTTGTAATTGTGGCAACAGAAGTACTCCATTTCTGTTATCTATATTATAAAGGACAAACCTATCTGTGCGTAACGCATACGTCATTCTGCGAATGGCAACACTTTCAAATTTGAAATGAATTTTCGTTTTGCAATTTTCGCTACTGAAAATTTATAAACTTCTACACATCGCACATTTTCAGTTCTTATACCGTCGTATAAGGAAAAAAATGTACTTTTAAATGTAATTTGTTTGAAAGCTGTATCTCAATTTATTTTTGAGATATTAATTTTTTTTTTAGTTTTTAGTACCAATTTTGTAATTGTGGCAACAGAAGTACTCCATTTCTGTTAAAAGTAAAGGGAAAATATAATGGGGTTTATTTATCCCTATTGATGCCACTTTCTCATTATAATTAGAAATAACATTTTTTTTCAGTCTGAACAGAAAATGACTTCACGCTTTAAAAAACACGCATCCCCCCCCCCCCCCCCCATAAAGCTATGTTACATTTCAGTATATTTTCATTCCGCTGATACCGAGTTTGAGACACTTGGCGCAAAGCTTCAGTAAGTGCCGTATTTAAAAGAAAATAATCCTTTTCTTAGACAAAACTAGATATTTTGCCACGAATGCATCTAAAAGACATCAGTTTCTGGAATTTGTACTTGGCGGTACTGAGATTAGAACCGCAAGAAAAAAGAATGAATTTTCACATGCAAAGTTGTAGCTGACAAACGTGACTTCAAATTTGAAAGTCTATCTACATTATAAAGGAAAAATGTGTCCGTGCGTTACGCTGACGTCATTTTAAGAATGGCAATGCTTGAAGATTAAATTTCAGTTTTGCAATTTTTGCTACTGTAATTTTTTAAAGTTGTAAACATTACCCATTTTCAATATTACACCGTTATATAGGGGAAAAAAATCTACTTTCAAATGCAGTTTGCTTGAAAACGTTATCGTCATTTATTTGCTTATTATGGTTTTTAAATAATTTTCAAACATAACTTTTTAAAATCTATCTCCACTGCGTGCAGGCTCCATTACGAAATAACCCATTTGCACTTAAAACAATATAAATAGTTGAGCATTTGTCTCCGGCTAATTTTCATAGCGAAATAAAAACTTCATCAGTCTTATTATATTAAAAAGTGACTGCCCGTTTGTATTTCACAGCTCCTCCTCCTACAAAATGGAACGTTGTACGATCAAATTAACGCCAGTTATCCGCATTGATTTGAGGATGTCAAAAGTGGTCGTAGAATTTAAAAATGTGAATTAGTTCCTTAGATATAATGTTTTCGTTATTTTTAATGACATTATTATTTAATGTTGGCTCCATTTTGGTGGATAAAAGAGAAAAAAGGGAAAATGATAGGGATTATTAGATATCATTGTTTGACATCATTTTTAAATTGAAATTAACTTTTATTTGAATAAATAGCGAAATTAATATTGTCACTGAATTGTATTTTGAAAGAAAATTTCAAGAAATACAAACTTATTTTCACATATTCAAGCTTCAGGAATCAGTTTATTTTGAAAAACAAAAATTCCGACTGTCGACTGGAATAGTGAGATATTTTCTGTTGACACCAAAAGTAAAAAAAAAAAACAGCGTAAGTTATTTTTATTTAATTTAAAGTAAGAAATATAAATTTTCAACTATTGCCTTAAGATGGCGATTAAAACTTTTCAGAAGCGAACTTTGTTAAAAACAAAATGTTTCAGCAAATATATATATATATATATATATTTCTCTAACTATTTATTTTAATTCATAAATACGAAATACTTCTGAATAAATTCGTCAAAACAAAGTCATTTTTGTATCAGTTGACCCAAATGACATCATTTCTACCAGCTACGAGATTCGAAGCCAAATCTTGGAAGAGCGAAAAGCTTTTGAAAAATAAAGTTATAGAATACTAGAAAACCCCGCGGCTTTGCTCGCGTAATATTTGAAATATGCCAAGTGATATTTATATGACTAATTTTTATTAAAAGGTACTAACTAAATTTTTACTTATTACTTTTAAGAATAATTCAAAAATTACTATTTAAAACACAGATTGATTAAACATCATTATTACACTGCATTAGGCAGAAATGAGACTTAAATTAATAAAGCTAAATAAATGATAATTTAGAAAATATTTTGAAACCTTTATGCTCATTTAATACGCTCATTTCAGTATTCATTTGAAGTTTTGTATTTTTTAGAAACCATCTTCTTACATCTTAAAATTAATTATCATGTCAAATTCCAAGTCCTACCATCTCTCTCAACAGAAAGGGCTATGTTGAATTACAAAACCATCACCATTAATTTGCCAACATTAATTTTGAAATCGGTTTGTTATTTTTAATATTCCACAGAAACGTAATTTAGAAAGCTTTTAAAGATCTTTTATAGAACGTTTGTTGTTCCCGTAAACCCCAGGTGGTAGAATCATCGGCCTGTGTAGGATCAGAGACTGTTACCATTGATTCGCAGCTATTACTTTTATAATCGGTTTATATTCCCTGAAATTGCATAGATATCGTAATTTAGGACTTTTTTAGAATGCTTTTCACACCTCCCCTTCGCTTCAACCCTTTTTAATTCGAATTTATTTTCGACAGTCCTTCGAGGGCATTTATATTTTATAAGTAACTACCATGTCATATTTAAAGTTTCTAGCCTTTTCAGTATCACAGAAATCGCAATTTAGAGCTTTTTTAGCTTCTACAACCCTCTGGTGGTAGTGGCACATATATAAAATATATCTTATGTTTGAGCAGGTTCTAACACAAGAATTTGTCATCATTATTTTTTTAATTAGTTTAGTATTTGATAAGATTGCATAAAAATTGTAATTTATAACGCTTTTCGCTTACTTCATCTCTTCAAATTTGGAATTTTCTTTCGACTATTCTTAGAAAGCAGTTGCATCTTGTAAGTAAATACCATGCCATACTTTAAAGTGTTAGACCTCTCAGTTGTGCAAAAAACGCAAATTAGAACATATTTTGCTTTCGCAGCCCTCAGATGGTAGTGACAGCAACATAAAATATAACCTATGTTATAGCAGCGACTATCACCATTGATTTGAAACCATTACTTTTGAAATAGCGTTGGTATTTCCTGAGATTGAGTATAAATCGCAATTTAGAACGTTTTTAGAACGCTTTTTGCGCATTTTCTCCCCTTTTTAAATTTCTATTTTTTTTCGAAACTGTTCTTAAAGATCATTTATATTTAATAAATATGCACCTTGCCTAATTTTAAGTTGCTAGCCCGTACCGATCACAAAAATCGAAATTTAGAACGCTTTTTTGCTCCTGCAAGGTCTAGGTGATAGTGATACCGACATAAAATAGCATTATGTTAGAGCAGAGTCTGTCAGCATCAATTTTCTACCATTTTTTTTTTAAATCAGTTTGATTCTTTCTGAGATATCGCTGACAAATCGGCATTTAGAACGTTTTTAGAACGCTTTTCGCGCATTTCGCCCCTGCATCTCCTCTGGGGTAGTGGAAACAGATATAAAATATAGCCTAACTTGGAGCGAGATCTGCCAGCATAATTTTTACACCATTATATTTGAAATCGGTTCAGTACTTCCTAAGATTGCATAGAAATCGCAATTTAGAACGTTTTTTACAACGCTTTTTGCGCATTTTGACTCCCTTTTAAATTTCGATTTTTTTAGGAAATGCCCTTAGAGATCATTGATATCTTATAACTAACTACCATTCCAAATTTCACGATTCTATGCCCTTCCGTAACGCAAAAATAGCAATTTAGAACGTTTTCCCCTGCACCTCCTTTGGGGTAGTGTCACCGACATAAAACATAGCCTATGTTGGAGCAAGGGTTGTCACCGTCATTTTGACACCATTATTTTTTAAATGGGTTTGGTATTTCCTGAGATTGTGTAGAAACCACCATTTAGAACGTTTTTTAGAACGCTTTTTGTGCATTTTCACCCCTTTTAAATTTCGAATTGTTTAAGAACTGTTCTTAGACATCATTTATATCTTATAAGTAACTAACATTCCAAATTTCATATTTCTAGGCCCTTCAGTAACGCAAAAATCGCGTTTTTAGAACGTTTTTTGCTCCTGCACACACTTTGGGGTAGTGGCATCGACATAAAATATAGCCTATGTTCTAAGTTGGACTGACACCATTATTTTGATACCATTACTTTTGGAGTCGGTTCGATAGTTCCAGAGCTTACCTCCTACAAATAAACAATTTTTACCTCTTTATAATATGAGTATAGATGCGCACTTTTATTGGGAAAGCTTTTGACTTAAATTGTAAATATAATTTATTATTTGAAATATTGTATTTAATAAAATTAATGCCATAATTGCTTTCTAAATTTACTATAAATTTAGATTTCATTTTCCGCAAAAGTGTCGAATGATCTCATGCAATTCAAAAGCAACACAACGGGTTGCTATGCAACTAGTATATATAAAAGCCGTTCTCTGTGTGTATGTCCTTTATACAAATCTTTAATTTTTGACCGATTTGCACGAAACTCAATATACATACGTTTTAGAACGTGGAAAAGATCACTATCTACTTTAAAAAATTATCAGACCACTATTTATCCCTTTTTTCTACTACTTCCATAATTTAACATTATAGAAATATCTCTTTTTAAATCTTTTAGGTAGCTTTCATTACAAAAAGCTACCTATTGCAGCCGTTCGGAGGAAAGCGATTTCAAAAAATTTTGGTATATTTTCATCGATCATGACCCCCAGACCCCGAAACCACCCTCCGTTCAAAAGTTGATATATATATATATATATATCCATATATATATATATATATATATATCTGACCTTTGTCATACTGTACCTCTCGAATTTATGAACCGATTTGGATGTAATTCTGTATGTACATAGTACATACCAATGTCTCGACCGAGTTCGTTGGCCAGCTTTATCCGCCATTTTGTTTCAAAATGGCGGCCATTTAAAATTTTCTTAAAAATTTTAAATTTGAAATGTGGTACCAAAGAATTGAAAATGGAAAAATATTTTTTTCTTATGTATTTGACCTTCATACAAAGATTCCGGAGCAGTTTTTGTTTCGTCTATATCTTAAAAAATGGCTGAGTTATAGCATTTTGAATTTCTAGCGTGGCTGACATTTTGAAACGTCCTGAATTTTTTCACGCGATAAAAGGCGTATTTATGAACCGATTTGGATGTAACTTCGTTTGTACATAGTACATACCAATGTCTCAACCGAGTTCGTTGGTCAGCTTCATCCGCCATCTTATTTAAAAATGCAGCCATTTAAATTTTTAAGAAAAATTTAAATTTGAAATGTGGTACCAAAAAATTGAAAATTGAAAAAATATTTTTTTTTTATGTATTTGACCTTGATACAAAGATTCGGGAGCAGTTTTTGTTTCGTCTATATCTCAAAAAATGGCTGAGTTATAGCATTTTGAATTTCTAGCGTGGCTGACATTTTGAAACGACCTGATATTTGTCACGTGATAACAGGCGTATTTATGAACCGATTTGGATGTACTTTGGTGTGTACATAGTACATACAAATATCTCGACCGAGTTCGTTGGCCAGCTTCATCCGCCATCTTGTTTCAAAATGGCGGCCATTTAAAAAAATTTAAAAAATTTAAAATTTAAAATGAGATATCAAAATATTAGAAAATGAAAAAGATTTTTTTTTTGTATGTTTTTGACCTTAATACAAAGATTCCGGAACAGTTTTTGTTTCGTCTATATCTAAAAAAATGGCTGAGTTATAGCGTTTTGAATTTCTATTGTGGCTGACATTTTAAAACGACCTGATTTTTGTCACGCGATAACAAGCGTGTTTATGAACCGATTTGGATGTTATTTGGTCTATGCATAGTACATACCAATGTCTCGACCGAGTTCGTTGGCCAGCTTTATTCGCCATCTTGTTTCAAAAGGGTTGCCATTTAAAAAAAATTAAATTTAAAATTTAAAATGAGGTATTAAAAAATTGGAAAATGAAAAAGATTTTTTATGTGTTTGGCCTTGATACAAAGATTCCGGAGCAGATTTTGTTTCTGAAAATTTGTTCTTTTGTTTATATCTTAAAAAATGGTTGAATTATAGCACTTTGAATTTCTAGTATGGCTAACATTTTGAAACGATCTTGTATTTGTCCCGCGATAACACACGTATTCGCCTATTTCCATGTGAGAAAGCATGTGCATAGTATACATCAACATCTCAGCCAAATATAAGTTACTTTAAATAAAAGCAGCTTGGATAAAGCTGACTAATTTCGTGAAATTCTCATTCATAATGATTTAGTATTGATAAAATTAGTATTGAATCTCCTATATTCGGTTTCCACTAAATTGATCTTCGTGTGTTTGAATAATATAAGTTGGCTTTTTTAAAATAAGGTATTTGAAAGTTACCTCTTCCTCCCGGCACTGGCCGGAAGGACTTTTTTAATTCAAACGTTTCTTTCCTGTTGCCAAACCCTAAAAAAATAACACAATAATGTGAAAAAAATAAAGATAACGCGTGTATTTTGTTTCTATTTGCCAATAAAAATTCAGATTTTCTTGCTATATTTTTGCGTGTTTAATATTAACGTCATTCTAAACAGAAAATTTACATTTTTTTTTATATAAAATAAAAACTTTAACAATAAGAGCGGGAAAATAACGTAGCACCTCAATTTGAATGTTTTTTTTTTAATTAAAACATTTATTTTAAAACA
The DNA here is from genome assembly GCA_963932465.1 of Maratus speciosus. NCBI lineage: Eukaryota > Metazoa > Arthropoda > Arachnida > Araneae > Salticidae > Maratus > Maratus speciosus. The sequence goes on from OZ010793.1 coordinate 578,753,212, forward strand.
AACAGTCAAATTTCATGAAAACAATTTAACAAAAAGAAAAAAAAGGCTAGATATGACGTCACATTCTATCAAATCTTTTCAACGCGTAATCAAACTCGTTGTAAACATATGGCTCCTATATTTTGCTTATTACTTCGATTGCATACTACAGCCATATCTTATAGCTATACGTTATCGCTAAGTGTTGTATTGGTTTAGATTCAACATTTTCTGTGATTTATAGCAAAAAGAGAGCGGTTATTTACATTTTCAAAAAAAAAAAAAATTGACAGATGTCTTGATTTAAAATTTATGGAAAATGACATCACTTCATCTAATCATTGTAGATTTAATTTCAATAAAATTTCAAATTTTTCAAATAAAATTTTAGTAACTACTACCTACCTCATTTGGATGTATTTTTTTGCATTTCTCCCCGTATTGTGAAGATATTGTATACTTCTGTTACGCGCGCCAAAGAAAACATGTATTTTAATTTTAAAAGTTAAAAACATTACCACAATGTGTCAAAAGAACATCCTTCTTCTGAATTTAAATTTCGCGAGTTCCAAAATTAAAACTAAAAATGTGGGTTTTTTCATAAACTTCAAGTTAAGGCTGTTCATAAAGTTAAGGCTGTTCTCAAATCCAAAGGAGCTATTTTCTGACATATTTTTTAATTAATTTTTGTTCGGAAACGCATGAAATTGACAGGAGTTCTTATTTAGAAACTGTGTAATCGAAAGATAGTTTCCATTTGTTGGTAAAGGTATAAGATCTTTCAGTTGGTGTTTTGAACTGAATTTCGGACGCAACAGTGCAATAAAGGATAAAAACCGGCCGTCACGGAACCACAATTGCTCATAACTCGATAAGTAATTTGTTTATAAAAAAAGGAAAAACTCATTTCAATTCCAAATCGCTTTAATAGTCAGGCCTACAAATTTTAAGCCTTTACGTTTAATGAGTCAGAAAATATGTCAGAAAGTTTCACGTTGTTGAGCAGGGAACTGGATAAGTACCTTAAGCATTTGCAGGTTAGTATTTTGTAATCAAGCTGCATGCCAGATAGTCGCTTAAAACATAAGTCATTCTATATTGTTTTAAACAAAGGTACATGCCATAATAGGTGTCAGGCACACTCATTAAAATAAGAATATCCTAGCGCACAGCCCCATTACCGAAGACAAACCCGTCAATATACTTAGAGATAAAAATAGTTCTGCATTTTTCATTCAGCTAATAAGGGTAATCCTTCATAATTAGGTTCACATGATTATATAACTTTCCCCTACAATTCTATGACTAAGCAACGGAAAACAATATGTTACTCACTAAAATCTTCCCTAAAAAACTAATAGTGCAAGTCTCATGGAAATCCGTTCTGAAGAATTCAAGTTATATGCACCCGGAACGAAATTCCTATTTGAATTTTATATACTTATCAGGTTATTTTGAGTAGTTTGATTTGATATATGTTAAATTCGTGTTTTATTTTATTTTATTTTTGGCGTTTTAATTTCGTTTGCCAATTTAGTTATTGAATATTACGCGAAAGCAAACAAATTCTGAATTATTTACAATGTTTTTGAGCAATTGAGTTAATCTGTTGTATTTGGGTTGCAAGCATATTTAAAAAATATGCATGCTTAAAAATTATTTTAAAACTCATAAAAAATTCGTAAATTGAGATAAACATTACAAACAAATATCACTGAAAGTACTTTTGTTTTCTATAATACGTTGGAACAATTGAATGTACAATGTTTAGACGTTAAACTGCAATAAAAGGGAAATTTGTTGTGTTAGGTTGTTGCCACCGAAAATATGATACCAGCGTTACTCATAGACATGTCTTTTCTTTATACTATTGCATTAAGTGTAAACAGGTTCATCTTTCGTAATCGGGTTGCACTCAACTTTAACAATATCCATGCTTAAAAATTACTTTAAAATCCATTAAAATCAGAAAACTGAGGTACAATTTTCGAACAAATTTCATTTGAGAGAACTTTTTTCTATTCGACATTGTAAAAAATGAAATTGTGTGATGTTTAAAAGTTAAAAAAATTGCAGTAAAGGCACATTTTATGGGTTACAATTTATGAGGCACAATTTTTGGGCACTGACATATAGTTTTTACTTTATAATGTAGATAATACCATACAAACGAGAATTTCACTAAGTGCTGCGCGATTTGGAGGAATTTCTTTTTTTCGTATTGTCAGGAAAATAACATATTTTTCTCTTACACCCGCCAAAGAAAACGTGCATTCTGTTATTAAAGCTTAGGGATTTTACTATGGTTGTAAGACAATAACGCCATGTTTTTTGATTGTCTTTATAACGATTTGTGGATGGGAATGCACAAATTTCAGTTATTGTGATTGCCGTATTATTTTGTTTTAATTTATTTTAACTGGAAGGCTTCTTATAATTGACACGGGCGAAGCTGGGTAGTTCTACTAGTAAATTTTATATTGATGTTAATAGTGTGCAAAGATAATAATGACTACCTTATAAAGAGAGAGAAAAAACGCCAGTCGAGCCGTTACAAGCAGTATCAACAAAAGATGTGATAACAAATCAGAACAAAAATAGATTTCACGACCTTAAATGCGTATTATCACACATAAGTAGTATCACCCATAATAGTTCATCAAAAGACCAATAGAAAGCGCCAACTGAAAAAAAAATCATGAAACTCTTGAGTTACACTATGCATTTAAGGATTAAGTGCATTAAACGAAAAAATAAATCGATGTACGTATATTAATGAAACTGAGTGTACTCAGAGCTTGAACCGTTCCTAAAATTATCTCACTTTACTACTACTATTTTAGAACGATAAATTTTATTAAAAACTTCTATTGCAGATGTTAAAGGAATCAACTACGAAAATTTTTTATTTGAAATAGTGCTAGGAAGTGAAGAAAAATTTAGGAAAGCCGTGAGCCCTGTGTACTATGTTAAAAGCTTGTTCGAATGATGCTTCATTCATCATCGAGCGTTTGGTATGTGCATCGAAAAAGGGATTTTTTTAGTCTTTGAAAATCCTTCTATATATATAAAAAAAAGTTTTGATTTAGAAATGGACCAATGAAAATCTGCGTAGATATTCCTGGTAGATCGGCATCCAATTTGAATGCTTGAGAATGGCCTTTTATCGTTAATGTTAAAAAAACTGTTGCATACAAAAATATGAAAATCGGTGGTATTATAGAGAAATGTTTGATAAACATGCTGATGCAGACAGTTTTCAAATCGAAAAATTATTTTAAGAGATAATTAATGCTAAATTTGGACAAATTTGTTCCATTAAAAAAGTTTTATTGGAGCAAACTATACATGAGAATTTAATAATTTTTAGATCATTTTATACTTTATAAGTTTCCGGTGTGCAGATTGTATTTATTTTTCTTATTTGACTCATTTTTTGAGGTTTTATTTTATTTTAAATTCAAATTTTCAGCATTTCGAGAGATATTTTTTACAAATTTTAGGAAATGTTATTAATTTAAACTGTTGCCAGTTGTATAAACAGTGCAAACAATAATGTTTGCTTCAAATTAAAAAGTTTTTTACACGTGACACTATTACAAACAGAAAAAAAAATTAAAATTAGAATTAAATGATTACATGTTAAAAGCAGGAAAATTACGTCATAAGAACCATAGGCACAGATGTCATATACGTCATATACATATTGGCGCAATTTTTTCCCGACGCCAATTTGGCAAAAACATCAATAACATAAACAACAACAAGGGTCAGCTAGGTGGGGAGGCCTACCAAATGGCTTAAGCACTCACAAGCCCCACCCAGCGGTTTCCATCTACTACCGCCGTCACCACACACACAAATAATAATAATAATAATAATAATAATAATAATAAATAAAAGGCCCGAAGGGACCTACAGGAAAGCCAATTGAGAATATTAAGATTAAATACAATATAAGTACAATATATACACGATGGAAAGCCCAATTTTTACTGGGCGTTTACGAGAGAAATTTAGATATTTGTAATTAATAAGATCATGAGATAATAGATAATAGGATTTTTAAACTTGTTGGAGCGGCAAAAGCTCAATTACTCTGCAAAGCTGGGCGTTCTGCAAAAATACAATAAAAGCTACGTATATGTATACTAAATTAGAAAGAGATTCATAATTTAAAAAATAATGTAGAATATAAAAAATAGGTAAAATAGTGAATAATTATGATGAATATTATATAATTATATACACACACAAAAGTTCAAAAGTCTATTGTTCTTGCAACAGTTCAATTATAGTTCAATCGTGTTGTTTTTGGCTAAGAGTTTATTTTGAATTGGTGGTATCTGTCTATTTTTTAAGATACGTTCTCATCATCATCTATAAATGGCAAAACATTTTGAAACAAATAATGGTTGTTTTCTAAAACTTTCATACATTCAATTATCTTTTGACAAAATGATGGATTTGACAAAACCACTGAGAACCACTGAGACAATGAAATTTTTGGAGATTTTCTTATATGGTAATATGATGTAAGGGTACAGTTAAAGATATAATGCAATGATGTAGCTCGCTGACCGCATACACATAATGGAGAAGAAACCCTGTCAAATTTATAAAGATATGATGAAAATGGGCCGTGGTTAGTGGCAAACAGAAAAAGATTTCTATGCAGCAGGATTCTCTTTTCCGAGACTTTTGGGGCTAAAGCGTATGTGTACCGTCCTGTGGTACCATAGTCCCAGCGAGTCTGCCATTGTTCGTGTAGATATGATTTTAGAAGCTTCTTCAAGTAAGAAGGAGGGTTGGGAAAGAATTTGTATTTGGCATGTGATGTGGCTTTGGTTTCTTCTTTTGCCAAAGAATCTGCATGCTCATTCCCCACATTACCCACATGTCCACGGACCCACTTAAAGATCTTTTTTCTTGTTTCTTGGAGTAGTTTGATAATTTGTACTGCGATGAGATTTTTTGAAAAAACATCTTCTGTTGCTAAGAGACTTGAGAGACTGTCCGAGTGTATTAATACTTCTTTATGAGGGGAGTTCCTAATCCACAGCACAGCCTCTTCTATGGCCAGGAGTTCTGCCTGAAAAACAGTATTTTCTTTACTTAACTTAGTTTGATCCTCGTGGATTAACTCTCCTCTCTGATACACACAGAAGGCATATGCCGTTTCATCTTCCATCTTGGAACCATCCGTATAAATGTTTATTTCTACATGTGGAGTATTTTCTGGATCTATTTGAAAGAAATATTCTTTAAATGGTTCAACTTGATCTGACTTCATTTTTGGTTGGTAAAATATTGGTTCTTGATTTCCTGTCGGGATTCCAAGACGTAAGACTCTTCCTGTTGTTGCTATATATTCAAGTTGAAGTGCCAAGGGCGGAATACCTGTTAAAACACAAAGGGCATCCGCCGAAGTTTTTCTGTAGGCACGTGAAACTAATAACAGGCATTGGTATTGTATTGATGAGATCAGACGAAGCCCATGGGCTTTGCTTATCCGGTGAAACCAAGTTGCTGCAGCATACGTGATTTTCTTCTCCAAGATACTATTGTACCAAATCTTCAGAATTAATTTGTTTACCCCTCCGTAAGCTGAGGCAAACTTCAATAGGTCTTGCGAAAGTTGTGTAATTTCCTGCCTTTTCTTTCGTAAATGGGGGAGAAACGACAACGTACTATCCAGAACGATACCTAAGTATTCTAAAGTTGGCTCACTTTTTAATGAATGGTTGTCAATTTTGAGTGTTGGAGCTCTTTTCAAAAATTTTGGTCTTCTAAGGTGGAGAACTTTACATTTATTGTAAGATATTTTCATGTTGTGATTTGACATCCACCTACTAATATAATCTAAGATGTCCTTTCCTAATTTTTCTAATTCTCGCCTTGTTTTATCATTTAATATAATTAAAATGTCATCTGCATAAGCTATTATTATGTAACCTAACGATTTTAAATGGCGTAAGAGAGCGTTTAGGAAGATTCTCCATAGGAAGGGCCCAAAGCATGAACCTTGTGGGCACCCCTTCCTAAACCAATGAATTTCTTGTGCTAGCCAATTTGGTTTCGCTCCTCTGTGAGACAAAAAGGATTTCAGGATATTAACATATGGCTCCTCCAACCCCAAAAATTCCAGTTCTTGGATTGTTGCGTCCCAAGGTAAGTTGTCAAAAGCATTTTGGATGTCTAATGATATTAATGAAATGTAGTTGTTTTCTTGTTGAAGTAAGTCAATTGTTGAGAGAACTTCTTGTATCGCTGATTCAGCCGATTTACCCTCTAAGAATCCGTGTTGAGAACTCTGTAGAACTGTCGAATTTCGAAAATGATAATTTATTCGTTTTAATAATAATTTTTCAAAAATTTTCCCCAGAATTGGGAGTAGAGTTATTGGTCTGTATGACTGAGCAGATTGTGGGTCCTTACCTGCCTTTAGAAAAAAGACTAGTTCTCCAATTTTCCAACTTTTTGGGAAGTAATTTAAGTTTAATAGAGTATTGTAAAGATTCAGTAATAGAGATGAATGTGAGTGGTAAATATTTCGTACAATCAGATGGTCAACATTATCAGGACCTGGTGCTTTATTCCGATTGAACGAGAAGATGGCAGCTTTTAGTTCTTGGAGTATAAATGGATTAACTGGCTGGGTTGAGCGCGGATGAATTTGATGCGGTTGCAAGTCCGAAGGACCAAATATTGAATTGGCAATTTCTGCATAAAAAGATTGTCTTGAGTGGGTTGCTGTAGTGGAATCAGAAAGAGCGTAGACTTCCTGTCTGTAAAAATCTCTAAATGCCGTCTTTTTTAGTTTCCCAAACGGGTCTTTGGTATTTGAGCAGAAAGAACTCCACGCTGTTTTCTTTGCTTCCAGAATTTTCTTTTTATAGAGTGCTCTATACTTTTTTAATTTGATCATGTCTTCCTCTGATGCAGACAAAAGTTTTGTTTTCCTATAAAGTGCTTTAACAAAGCTTCTCATTTTCCTAAGTTCCGCTGTCCACCAAGAAACTGTTGGTTTAAATGTGGAGTTTTTTTTCTTTAAAGTATGGTCACAGGTTTGTGTTATTATATTTATAAAGTTGTCGTACTCTTTTTCGAATGCCCCCGTCGTTTTTATATCCTGGAAAGTTATATTATTTTCTTGCAATGATTTAAATAATTTTCTATTGAATTTTTTCAATGAGACATTCTTTGTCCGATATCTACGCTTTGGAAGCTTCGGGGTTTGGATATCCATATACAAGGTTATCAGCCTGTGGTCACCGTAGTGCATATCATCCTCAACAGTCCATAAGGAAACTTTTGGGAACAGTGGGAAGGATGCTAGTGATACATCTGGCCAACCTTTCAAATGCGTGGTTTCAAATGTTGGTTTTGAGAAAGGATCATTTAGGACTAATAGGTGCATCATATTGAGATGATTGATGAGGTGTTGTCCTTTTTCGTTATCATTCTCATACCCCCACAGGACACTATGAGCATTCAAATCACCCATCCGGGTTACCATATCAAGCAAAATAACGACACTTTAGCACCAGTACCCGTTGCGTATATGAAATTGCCGTCAGAAAAAAACTGCGCCAATGACATCTGTGTCGAACCATATTTACACAAAATCTTAAAATAACAGAAACAAAATCTTAAAATAAAAAAAAATCATTATTATGCGTTAAAACTTGTAATTTGAGGAAATTACGCCATATTTAAAATGGCAAAAAATATAGCAAAACAATTTAAATTGAAAAATATATTTGCGCGAGATATTTTGAGATAATTTTTTCAACTATTATCGTGAATTCGAAGACAGCGCAATTAATATTTCCGTCTAACAACAAAAGTATTTTCACGTAAATATTAATAAGCGAAATAAAACTTTGGTGTAAATTACATCAGATTTGAAACGATACATTTAAAATGAATTATTTAAAAGAACTATCTTATAGCGCTGTTAAAAAATACCGGGAAACAATGACACTGTTTACTTAATTCATTTTACATTAGCTTATTTTCAAATGTTTAACTAATTTTTTTAATTAAATACAAAAACAGCCATTGTATCTCTCAACAGCAGCAGATTTGGCCTTAACAATCCCCAATCCAAGGAAAACGAATAGAAACCCATTTAAAACAGAGAGATCGCTACTGTTTTTTTTTTTTTTTTTTTTTTTTTTTTTTTTTTTTTATTTAATATTTTTAAAGCCGATCAAATTAGCGTGCTTTTTGGATTTTGGTGTGCCTGAACGGGGTGGCGAGCGTAGCTCGTAGGGGGCAGAGCCCCCTAGTTGGAAAAAAAATTGCTTTTATAGAAAATTGAAAACGCTACACGTTTTCTTAGTTTCTGAATAAGGGCATCGACTGAACTCATGCGTTTATTGAAAATGATTATGTGAATGTGTCAGAAGGGTGCCAATTTGGGTTGCAGAGAAACTTTACGGAGAAAAATGTAAAAAAGAAGGAATCAAAAGAATTTACGGAAATAAAGTGTAAAGAATAGTAAACGGTCACTGGGAATTCAAATAAATTCTTCGGGAACCTTAGGTCATTGCCAGAGAGAGAATTTACATCTTCTAGAACATTCTATAAAAAAAGGTCAAAAGTTTCGTAAGATAGGAAAATATAATATAACCACGAGCGAAAATATACTATAACCTCTTTCGAGTTTCCCACGATTCCGAAAACGCACACCTCATCATTAGTGAAGTCTAGCAGATTTTAAAATACATATAAACGCACAAATAATTGTACAAAAAAAAAAAAAAAAAAAAAAAAAAAAACCTTTCAAGTGCATAAATATAATATAAAGATATTTAAAATACAAATTTAAAATATCTTAAAATACATTAGAAAAACCCAGAACGTTTTAAACCATTACAAGGCCGTCATCAGTAGGATTTAAATGTTGTTATTATTTTCTTTGCGCTTATTCGGGAATTGTCCAGAAGAAAATCATTGTAATTTAAAGGTTGTGCGTCAGATGAGATGCCAGATAAAGTTATTCAAATTTTCAATAAAACCACCTCCCTGAACGACCATTCTTCCATGGAACGAAATTTCCCCCCATAGGCTCAATACTAATTTTACCTCCATGCAGAGACCACCCCAGTTGAACTCCCTCCATGAGCGACCCGTTTCTTTGAAGAAAATGAAACAAATTCCGTTTTTTTCCTGGTCGCTTCAAGAAGGTTTTATTAGAAAAATAATTCGGGAGAGCGCATTATTCATCAAACTTCTAAACTTAGATTTTTTTATTTTATTTATTCCGGTAACTTTTAAGTGTTTAAACCCCTGTGTGCCTTTTTAGGCAATGCATTTAATTCTGATAACAAATTAAGAATGGAGTTCAATAAACCCCCCTGTTCTAGTCTGTCAGAAAACGCTCAAAGAAATAGATAAATTAATGAAATCGTCGTTATTTGTTTCCGTCCAAAAAAAATTGCATTTAATTTACTGAACTTCGAAAAGACTTGGAAATAAAAGTTATAAAAGAAAAAAACGTAAAATCAAAGCAAACGTCAATGTATTCATTTTTTTAAACTCTGAAGTAATTAACTTATGTAATTAACTTTTGTTTTGATACTTAAATTTTCATATTTTTTTCTAATATGAAAAATAAGTGTTAGTAACATTAATTGTTACCTTTTTACAATCTAGATTTAAACATAAATTCTAAAATCTAGATTTAAACATGACCTCCATTAAGAGACCACCTCTCGGCGCGACCCATTTTTATTGGAACGGAACGTGGTCGCTTTAGGGAGGTTTTACTGTATCTCCATACTTTATTACTATTTCGGTTTTTCTCGAAAGCGTTATGTGTTTTTCTGATGTATTTTAAGATATTTTAAATTTGTATTTTAAATATCTTTTTATTATATGAAAGTACCTGAAAGTAATTTTTGTACAATTTTTAACCATTTGGAAAAATGGTTATTGTTCTCGTCAGGATGGGAAATGAAAAGCATATCTGAAGGTTTTCATTGGTTTAATCCGCATTTTATTCATTTTCTGATTGGTCTATACAGTAATCTGTATTTCCCTTTAATTTCAACAACGGTGGATACTTTCTGTTGCCACTATGACAAAAAAGTAATAAAAACTACAAAAAAAAAATTATAAATCAGAAACAAATTGAGATACAGCATTCAAACAAATTGCATTTAAAAGTAGATTTTTTTCTCTATCCGACGGTGTAAAAAGTAATATTGTCGGATGTTTAGAAGTTTAAGAATGAAATTTCATTTAAAATTGGCCGTCAGATTTCAGACGATGGAAAAGCCTTTTCCCGAACAGCCAATAAAATGCTTGGATAGTTACGCAAGTTTCAGGTGGAAAATACTTAAAAGTCTCATGAAATCTGACGGGTCGCAGGCGATATTTTTGGCTTGCAATTTTTACGAGCATGATCAACTCCGTGTGATTTTTTATGTCTTAAATTTTAGTCTTCAAAAAAATCGTTTTCCAAATGGTCGTAGTAATTTGATAAATTGCTTTTTTTTTTTTTTTTTTTTTTGTACTTTTATATGCATTTTAATTATTTAGCTCAAGGTGAATATAGTACTAGAATTTCAACTAGCACATTTTACAGTGAAGTCAAAAGTAATTATACACATATATATAAAACTATCGCAAAATTACCTGCAGCACTTTAGAAACCTCAAAACTAATATATTTTCGAGATTTAATAAAGCCTTTATAAAAGACAAAGTTTCTTTCGCTACCACGGATTTTCAGAAACATATCTGAGTAGTTGTTATAGTGTATAAATCAGTTTTCTCAACCCGAAATACAAATTTTTCGTATTTTATTCATTTTCAAAAGTGAATATTTTCATACTCAACAAACATATTTTAAAGAGATACATGATAATAAATTAACAGTAATGGCATTAACATTTAAAAAATTATTTTGTTAGTTTTGTATGTTTACATTTTGTTACGCGGATACATGAAACATGGAAGAAATAATGTTCAGAGTACCTGGAGAGTAATTCCTCACCTCCAGTAGAAAAATGAAACATAGAGCAATTCATGTCATAGCCGAAGTCTGACAAAATAATGTCAGCAAAGCGGAAAAGGGGAACCCCAATTGTAAAAAACCAAAGGCCATTTAAAGGCGCCATACATTTTAAAGAAAATAATAATACAATAAGCAATAATGGTTAGATAGGTATAATAATAAAAAGAAAAAGAAAAGAAAAAAGAAATAAAGGCCTTTTGAAGGATTGTTCAGATGACATTAAACAGATATTTTACAAATTTGTGAATCTGAAGACTCACTTGCTGTATTTCCAATGTGGACATAGGGTGTCCATATTGGGAATCGGGCATAGTTTTACTAAATCTTGTAATAAATAAACAAAGAAAACATTTTAAAGCAATATATGCAATAGCAATCGAAAATATGTTTTATAAGCTTTCTAAAACACACCACTTTTAAATATTTAAAGTAATTTTACCATATATAATAAGAATTTAAACTTACCTGTAATTACGATCAGCACACCACGAAACAACAAATTTCCTTCTAAATGGCGAACAGCGCGCTTTTTTGCAATTTCCAGGCTTAATTAATTTTTCAACTGCTTTTCTTCACGGACATGTAAGGCTATCTCTCGATCAAAATTGTTACTTTTAAAGATATTAGGGTGGCCATATTGAGAGCACTGTCCATATTGGGTACAAGTACCTTATACAGGAAATATTAACTGACAAAAGAGGATAATGAATATACAGGAAGGCCTAGCCTTATCAATAAAAATAAAGGTAATGAAATATTAACCCGGGTCGATGTTTTCAGGAAGATGAAGAATGGTCTGTGGTCTTCTCCAGCGGTCTCGCTCATCATAAATAGAGATATTTTGAAGAGTGGGGTTTGTGGCAGCTGGAATAATGTCGAAGAATTTAATTGCTAGGTTTTTAATAATAGTGCGAATAGGAGGGATATTAAGGTCTTTATGAATTGCATTATTCCTACGATACCATGGAGAGTGCACAATTCCTCGATGGTTAGTTGCAAATAGATAGCATTCTGAAAAATCGAATTTTTCTGGTTGAGAAAACTCTGTAATACATCACAATAACTAATCTGAAACGTTTTGAAAACCACTGACAGTAAAAGATTTTTTTTTTATAAATGCTTCTTTAAATCTCGAAAATATATTGGTTTCTGAGTCTCTTTAATGGTAAATGTAAAATGGTTTCCGTAATAATGCGAAAACCGGAAAAGTTTATTATACATTTTAGTTCGTGGTTATAGTATAATTTCTTAAATTACGGAAAATGTTTCTTTTTTTTTTTCAGGGCAGTAATTCCCGAACTTGTATGCCTCACTTAATACTTGGAAGATATGTGCGTGCTTGGTGTACCCCCTATTTTATTACTTGAAAGTATCAGGAACAGAAAAATGAAAACTAATTAAATTTAATATACACATTCATAATGTAAGCTGTACAGATAATAAGATTTTTATATGGGTGAAAGAGCTTTTCCATCCTTGCGTATTATGTTATGGATGTAGAACTGTGCGTCATCCTGAACATTTAGTGAATTTTAGAATTTTGTTGTTTTTGAAACAGACAATAATGCGACAAACCCTTTTTACAGAACGTTGAATTCTGATTGTGAACGCAGTTTTTCACGTATCCCTAAGAACCTCTTTGCGTAAATCCAAGGGCTACAGAAAACGTTGGGGAGGGTATAACGCATATTGTGAAACTTGTTCTATAATGTAATTGTGCGCTAAAATCAATTTAAGTTTTAAGTTAATTTTTTTAAGTTAACATTAAGTTTAATTTTTGAACATTTAGGATTCACATTCTCCTATTACGCACATTAAATAACTTATTTTATTTCTTAATTGCAATAAACATAAAATGAATAATTTTTAATGAATTCTTATTAATCTAGACTAATCAATTATAAGACACGAATTTACAAATTTAATTACTGGAGAAATAATTAAAGTAGTAATTGCATTAATTCCAATCAATTTACTTACTTAATTTACATGAAATAAAGCATCATATTAGCAAATAAACAAAAACACTTAACAATCATGGAAATGAAATAAACTGTCACCTACTCCAAAGATAAAAAATTAACTAATAGAATCAACTGAAAAGAAAATTAAGCATAAATTAACGCGTTTTAAAATGTCCAGTTGCAGGGTGAAAATTAGTTATATTTATAACCGTTTAAAATAATTTTATCGAATTTTCTTAAAATTCGGGCATTCAATGTGGGTTTTAGAAACACAGTTTTCGTTTGCTTTTAATTAGTAATGTTTTTGTGTTTTTTCCGTATTACGTTAAATGTAATCAGTAAAGGTTTCCTCAAAATGTTGTTTACTTATTTATTAAATATCTAATTAGTTTAATTACGATTCGAAGTGAATTTAATACCAATTAAAAAAAATCTCAATAACAATTTCTTTCATTTACATTATTGAATTTCATTTGCGTACTTAATGGCTATTTTCCAATATACCGCTTTTGTTTAATCTTAATGAAGGGTGATTCTTTATTAACTGTACAGTTTAGATTTTAAAAAAAGGGAATTTGTTTTACATGAAATGTACTTCTTTATTAAAATAAACAAGTAAACATTTTAATTATTGTCGAATTTCATTAAATATTTAAAATATCAAAAAAAAATTTTTTTGGTAATAAAATTTGAAATATCAGTTATGGATTATAATTTTACTTTAAATTTTCTGAACTACCAAAGGTTGTCTGAGAATTTGCTATAATGCAGAACTGCAAAAAAAGCTGGCTAAAATAAAAAAAAAAAGTTTAGCCGGTATCTTACCTGTTACAATGACTTTTTTTGGCAAAAATTAAGCTTTTATACAGGGGAAGCTTTTAATTATAAACTGCAAATTTTAAAGAGTTTCTTTAATTTGTTTTAAAGACATTTAGTTAGAATTAAATAAACTAATTTTTCAGTAATGAAGACATTAGTATTTGAATAACACATAGATGGAGCTACTAGCGAATTGTAGTCAGAATTGCAAATATGTCAGCTGTATTTGAAATGAACGTGGGATTAATTAATTAACAAATATCTGAAATCCCATAGAAATCTTAATTTAGAGCATCTTTAGAAAATTTTAAGTTCATTTCACAGTTTTAATATTCCAATTTTTTTATAAACCATTCTTAGCGAGTATTTGTATGTTAAAAGTAAGCGCCATGACGAATTTCTAGTTTTTAATGCCTCCAGTATCACGAAATTCATGAGCTTAGAAAGTATATACACCCTTTTAAACTCCGATTTTTTTTAAAACTGCCCGTGCTTGCATTTGCGTCTTAAAAATAGTAGCCCTGTCAAATTTCAAGTTCCTATCCTTAGTTCCATTAAAATCGTACATTGGGACGTTTTTAGAATGTTTTCCGCTTATTTCACCGTTTTAAATTTCGAATTTTTTTTAAAAACTAAACTTAGCTATCATTTGTATATTAAAAGTAAGCGTCAAGTCAAATTTTCAGTTTTTAATGCCTTCAATATCACAAACGTCGTAAGTTCAGAAAGTTTTCTTCGCATGCACGCCCTTTAAATTTCAAAATTTTTTAAATACTGTTCTGTTAATGCTTTTGTTCTTAAAAGTAGAAATCAAGTTAAATTTCATGTAGCTATCATTATCAATTCAAAGAAATCATAATTTAGAACGCTTTTCGCTCATTTCACTCATTTAAATTTCGAATTTTTCAGAAACTGTTATTGGAGAGCAAGTACATCGTATAAATAACTACCACGTCACATTTCAAGTTTCAAGCTCCTTCAATATCACAAAAATCATAAAGTAAAGGCTATGTTGGAGCAGGGACTGTCACCATTAATTTGGCACTATTACTTTGAAATTACATCAGTTCTACAGCCATTACGTCGGCCCGGTAGTCCCAGAGATTACCTTCAGTGCACAAATAAACACACAAACACTACGTCCTTTTACTGTTTGTACACATGATGCACAAAACGCAAGTTTCATGAATACAAAGTCGAAAATTATACTGTTTTATTGAACACAGCTTTGTTACCTATATTTTAGGTTCAAAACATGTTCTTTATGTCACATTAAATAATCTCAAACTTACCAAATGTCTTCAAAATAGCACTAATCAATATCAGGATCATCTGAGTCTTCTTCAAAGTCATTAAAGTTGTCAAAATCCATGTACTCACAATTTTGTGTTCATAAAACCATTCGAGACTTTGTATTCATAAAAACTGCCTTAACTTTGCAACGAATGATCGTATCGACTTGTGAGACCATATACGATTATAAACGATACTCCACTTGGCCTATTTAAAAATTTTTGAGTTCTCTCTCAAATAATTAAATTGCCCCTTTTGCCACCCCCCCCCAAAAAAAACTCGGTGAAACCACTTTTTTTTTGGGGGGGGGGGGTTCACCGGATCTTCATTTCTAGTGCCAAAATGAAGTTATAGTCAAATTTTCGTGAATGGGCATCATTTGTTGCTGTAAAAACCTTTTTTACCTGCACAAAAGTAGGGTAGAACGGGGCAGTTTAGGCAAGGGGCACGTTTACGCAGTGCACTTTTTCCGAAACGAGTTATAACTGGCGCGTCACCAGTCATGACAGATTGATGCTGCTCCCTAGCGGGTATTCTCACACGATTTTGAGCATCAGTCGAATTTCGGTCTAGCATGCGGAAAGGATAAAGTGTTTTCTGTCACGGTGAGTAAATTTTGTGGTGAATTTATTGAAACTTATTGTGAACTAATAATACTTAGTCAAGGATAAACAAATATATGAACATTAGCAGAATTTTATCCTTTTTTGAGAACAGTATTTGTATGAACAGAAATGTTATTAATTTTCGTTGCACGTTAAAAATAAATCGAAACATGGCGACGGGGCACGTTTACGCATTGACATCTCGGCACCTTTACGCACGTTCCTACTGCATAAACGTCTTATGCGTTCAATATTATCTTAGATGCAAAAGGTGGTCCCATGACAAGTGTGCAAAAGGAAATACTTTTTTTTTTGTTTGTAAAAACTGTAACAGTGATGATGAAGATGACTAAATAGTTTCTGTTTTTAATGAACAATAAGCCCTATGTTTTAAACCTATGTTTTATGCCTATAAAATGTTCTTTAATTAATTCTCTTTAATTTTTTTTATTTTTAAACAGTGTTTTGAGTTATAAATAAAACATTTCAATTTAATTAAATATTTATTTCACTTACTCCTTGATATCACTTATAATATGCGTAAACGTGCAAGTTTACGTAAAAGACTTGGACTAAAAAAAAAAAAAAAAATTACGGTTAAAAACACAAATAGGACAACAACTGAATACACTAATTTTGACGTTATTAACTGCTTTATAAAACCACGATGTCTAAAATTTCCTAAGTTAAAACATAAAAATTAGAAAATTAATTGAAAAAAAACCCCGAGTAAACGTGCCCCGATCTACCCTATAATAAGTATAATTTTCGACTCTGTATTCATAAAACTTGTCGCAACTTTGTAACAAATGATCGTATCGACTTTCGGATGGTGTCATTCGATTCAAAATTGAAAAATACATAATAAACAACACAATAAACCACGGTTGACCTACTTAAAAATGTTTGAGTTTCGCCCAAGCAAAAAAAAACAAGCTAAAGCAACTGTATTTTCTGGGAGGACTCATCTGATCTTCATTTCTAACTCAAAATCGAAGTTCTTCCCAAATTTTGGTGAATCGCCATTAGTTGACGTATATTACTCAAATTTTGATCTGTTTTACCTATAATACAATTAGAAATTTGTCATAGGAAATGCTGTTTATTTTTTAATTAAAAGAAATAATTAAATCTTTTAATCATCATTCAAATATCTTTAAATAGAAATTTAAAAAAATGAAGAACTATTATTTAGAAATAAATTAATGCTGATAATTTCATTTTTGCTCACGCATAAAAACAAAGTTTTATGAAACCAACTTGATGCTGTCAGTGAGAAAGTTTACCAATCATTTAAGAATATAATTAATTCTATTGGATTTCAATGATAATTGCATATTTAAGTTCTGTTCTATACGATATTTTTGTTTTCTTTAAATTAAAAATGCGTTAGTGTTTTTACATGTAAAATGAAATTTAAATAGAAAATCTATTTTAAATTCCAATTATTTATAATGGAGGATTTTTATATTCTTTACACATTAATTAAAGAAATAATCAGTTTTTTAATTTCTTTTACAGTGAATTCTTTTTCCTTCTTCATTAAATGTTTATAAAAATAAATAGTTGAATCCCACTCATTTAAATGGAAATAGGAAGTGAATAAAAAATCAAGTAACGTAAACCAATAACTATTATCAGTTTTGTTTACAAAAATAATTAGATATTTTCTTTTTTTTTTTTTTTTTTTTTTTTTTTTTTTTTTTTTTACAGGAAATGCTTTTTAGCTCACAGGCTATCAAAGCCTGAGAGCTAATGTGCCCACTGGTTCTGTATGTATGTATATATATATGTGTGTATGTACGTACGTAACGCGATAACTCTTGATAGAAATATCCGATTTGCTTCAAATTTTTTTTCTAGGTTCATTCTGATAAGGCGTTTTCTGATTAGTTTTAGGGCTTCATTGTTTAAGTATAAAGGGGGGACGGGGGGCTAATCCCCCCCTTAACTTAGATAAATGGGTTTTTCATGCAGAATTATCAGATTTTCTTCAAATTTCGGTATACCGATTAATTTTGATAAGGCGCTTCCCTGGTTAGATTTGTAGGTTTATTGTTTAAGTCTAAAGGGGGGGGGGGACGGGCGGCTAATACCCTCTTAATTTAGATAAATTGGTTTTTCTATCCGATTTACTTCAAATTTGGTACAGCGGTTAATTCTGATAAGGGGCTTCCCTGATTAGATATGGAGGTTCATTGTTTAAGTATAAAGAGGGGGGAACGGGGGCTAATGCCCCCCTTAATTTAGATAAATGGGTTTTTCTATCCGATTTACTTCAAATTTGGTATACCGGTATATTTCGATAAGGCGCTTATCTGATGACATTTGGAGGCCCATTGGTTAAGTATAAAGATGTGAAACGGGGGGTGGGGCTAATCCCGCCTTAATTTGTTTTCCGAAAGGTATTATTCTTTGAAATAAGAGTATAATGTACAATTAGTGTGAATAGCCTATGATCTAAATGCCATCAGTTTAACTGGGCACTTTTCTTTTTAGTATTCCATCATAGACAAGGAAGCGGCTACACAGATCATCACTTCATCGAGTTGATGGCTGAAATTCCTGGATTAGGCAGAACTCGATTAGCATATTAAAATACAACTGATCTATTGTCCTACATTGGTGGAAACCACCTGCAGAACCGATTTTAATTATAGATCGGTAGGTTTATCATCGTGTTTTCTTCCATCCAAAGGTATGGAAATATGAAGGACTGGGGACAGGAAAACACAATGGTAAACCTACCAGTCAACCGCTAAAATCAGGTTTGCAGGTGTTTTCCACCAAGATATAAATTGGCAGACCAGTTGCAATTTAATATGCGAATCGAGTTTTAACTAATCCTGGAATTTCAGCCGTCAACTCGATGAGGTGACTCGCCTGTGCTATTTTTATTAGCTAAATTTTCCTTCTGTTACACTTTAAAATGTTTCTTCCTAGCTCATCTTCCTAGATTCAAAATGTTGTAAGTAAAGTGGCTTTTCATTTTTTATTTAAAAAATAGTTCTGGAAATTGGAGCTTTCTGTATTAGCACAAAATCTTGAAAATATTAAGTAAAAGTAATTAATACTTGTTTCATAGAACAAAATATACTTTAGTAAAAAAAAAATAAAGAAAGAAAACAGACACGATTTTAGTGGTTGATCTGTAGGTTTATTATTGTGTTTTCCTTTACCCAAGGGTTGTGCCATAAAACCATATACAACCAACCAACCTTTACCCAAGGGTGTGAAAACATCGAGGACTGGGTGCAGTCAAACACAATTGTAAACCAATCGATCGTTCACTAATATCGGGTCCGTAGGTGGTTTCCAACAAGACAGGACTTGGCAGACCAGTTGCATTTTAATATGCGAATCGAGTTTTAACTAATCCCGGAATTTCAGCCGTCAACTCGATGAGGTGATGGGTTGTGACCTCGCCTCCTTGTGTATCATTAATTGTTTATTAGAACTAGTAAATTGTAAGCGCAAAGGTCTCCACGTCAATTTTGAAAGATAAAATTTTCACCTAACTTCACAAAGTATCTAAAGTCCTGAAATCCGCAATTTAAGAATATTAGATTATACATGTATACAGTAAAACTTCCCTAAAGCGACCACGTTCCGTTCTAATAAAAAATGATCGCTCCGAGAGGTGGTCTCTTAATGGAGGTCATGTTTAAATCTAGATTTTAATTGTTGAAAAAAAGTAAAAATTAATGTTACTAACATTTATTTTTCACATTAGGAAAAAATATAAAATTTAAGTATCAAAACAAAAGTTAATTACATAAGTTAATTACTGCAGCGTTAAAAAAATGAATACATTGACGTTTGCTTTGATTTTATGATGCTATCTTTTATAACTTTTATTTCCATGGTCTTTCGAAGTTCAGTAAATAAATGCAATTTTTTTGAACGGAACAAATAATAACGATTTTATTAATTTATTTATTTCTTTAAGAGTTTCCTGAGAGAATAGGATAGGGGAGTTTATCGACCGTCATTTTTAATTTGTCATCAGAGTTAAATTCATTGACTAAAAAGGAACAAATGGGTTTTAAGCACTCACTGTAAAATATTTGGTGTAACGTTACTCCATAAAACTGGAGGCAGCATTGCTGCCTCCAATCTTATGGTGGTATCTAACTGATATAACTGGTGTAGCATTACGCAGCTCTTGTGTAAGGTTACACCATGATTTTGTGAAACATTTCACAAATTTCTGTGTAAGGTTACACCACAACTCCCTGCAAGCTTTCACACTAATTGTGTGTAAGGTTACGCATCAGTAGAAGTAAAGTTTCACCTAACTTTCCTGGAAGGTTACCCATTATTAGGTGTAAGTTTTCACCACATTTGTCTGTAATCTTACACAGTAATTGTGCGTAAGGTTACACATCAATAGGCATAAGCTATAATGGAATGGCTAAATTTTTCCTGCACCTATTAATAATCATTTGGTATTAAAATATTATTTACCTAAAATATTTTTTTTACAAAAGGTTTATTTATTAATATAAACAAATTTTTAGTAAAATGTGTTCTTAATAATTTTTTCTTTTCGCTTTTAAAAGCTGTTACTATTTTGTAAGAAAAATTATTTTAGGTAAATGATATTTTAATACCAGATGATTATTAGTAGGTGCAGGAAAAATTTAGCAATCAAAATGAGAAATATGTACTAAAGTACACTTATAAACGTCTGAAATTAAAATCTTCCACAGAAAATCCCCCCCCCCCCCTGCTCTAGCGATCTCTCTCTCTCTCTCTCTCTCACTTTTTTTTAAATTTTTTAATTTTTTTGTATTTCCCGAAGAATTTTTGTGTTTCTGAATAAGTATTTTAATATAGTTTTTGTATCAATCTGATGAAAGAATTAAATAGGACAGAATTTCACAAAAATTACATCTCCACCCCCCACCCCCCTTCTCCTCCTCCTTTTTTTTTTTTTTTTTTTTTTTTTTTTTTTGATTGCTTCGGTGTTTCTGAATCATTATCAAAAGTGGATGAATGCCACTCATTGTACAAATTATAAACTCACAAAATACAATACGATAAGAAAACATATTATTAATCATTTAAAGTATTATATATATTCATTTTAATTAAAAGTATTACGTGTTTCCTTTTTTATATTTATTTTATTGTGTTTACAAAAAGGTGAAATTTTAAAAACTTAAAAACTTATATTGGTACCTCAATTAATAAGAAATAATAATTTAAAAAGCTTACTTAGTTGTCAGTGTTAATAAGTATAAAATCTTAAATATTAATACACTAATGATTAAAATAAATAATGTATCTTTCTTTATTCAGAAATAAAAATATACTATATTTTTTACAGAATATTCTACAACAATATATAATTCCCATACGTATCATATATATATATTATTTCTTACTTTACATTTTCTGTGTAAATATGAATTTTATAAAAGTTTATTTAATTTATTTATACTAAAACAAAATATATTCTTAAAAAATTATTTTTAAAAATAAGCTTCATTTAACTTCTAATGAAATGTTGCAATAGAAAGGAATAACTGAAACATTCGACTATATAATGTTAACAAAAATTAATAAGCCAAATAGTTTAACTTAATTATTATTACTAATATTTAAAAAGATTTCTGCAACTTATACTATTACAAAGTATAATTCGTATGTAAAAGTTTCTTATACCTTACATATTCGTTGTAAACATGGATTTTATAAACGGTTAATTACTCTTGCTGTACTACATTACTATACTAAAATAAAATATGTTTTCACAAGAGAAAAAAACAACAACAACATTCTTTAAATGTTACTTCATTTAAACCGTAATGAAATAAAGCTATTAAAATGAAAAATTGAATATATAACACGTTAAATAATAAGAAATAATAATTAAAATAGTTACACCTCGTTATTAAAATATTTATATATTAAATAATAATAATTAAAATAATATATATATATATATATATATATTTGTTATTCAAATAAAAATATACTGTATTTTCTACAGAATAATCTACAACAATAAATATAATTCACACACATAATTATATATGCATTATTTTTCAGACTTTACATTTTTCTGTGTAAATATGGATTTTATAAAAAATTATATTCTATGCTGAAACAAAATGTTTTTCAGATTTAATTTTTAAAGAAATATGCGATAAAAACTAATAAATGAAAAATTGAATATGTATAATACTTTGAAAAATAAATTAACTATATTTATTCCTACCTTACTGTACTTTGAGAGTTTATTAATGATATACATTTTTGGGAATGCTTTTTGTTTTGTCAAAAGTAAAACAATACCTCTTGTGTTTCCCTCCATTCTTCTGATTAGAATGACATCCATATATCACACAAGACGGCGGTGTAGGTGTACTTTTGATAATTTTTTTAATAAAAAAATTAACATTAAAATCTCAACAAACACGTGTTATTCTTGCTTCGACATGTGGGTAAATGGCAGACCACAGAGCGCAAGAAGATTTAAAAGGAGAAAGAAATCCCTGTCAATAGATCTCACGTGAGGTATCCGACTAAGTTGAAACCAGTTTTCAGCCCAGAGATGTCGACGTTTATGTCTGAGATGGGAGGTCCCATAACCTCGGTGAAAGAAAACTCCAATAATGTGAGTTTTTAAAATGTCAGAATGGCTTACACCAGAATTTGTGTAACATTCCACTCATAAACCAGAGTAAACTTACACAAATGTTTTACAGTGCTTAAAAGTTACCGGAAAAAAATCTAAACTTAGGTTAGAAGTTTGACGAATAATGCGCTTTCCGGAATTATTTTTCTAACAAAATCTTCTTCAAGCGAGGAAGAAAAAACGGAATTTGTTTCATTTTCTTGAATGAAATGGGTCGCTCATGGAGGGAGTTCAGCTGGGATGGTCTCTGAATGCAGGTAAAATGAGTATTGAAACCTATGGGAATAAAATTCGTTCCATGAAAAAATGGTTGTTCAGGGAGGTAATCGTACAGGGAGGTTTCACTGTATTTCTACCAAATTTAATACACCAATAGCGATAGAAAGGGTATTTTTTCATCATGGATGCATTTCGCACATTTTATATTGTTATGTACTTCAGATTTCTAGAACAACAGAACTTGACAAAAACTACTTATTCACTTCGCCAGCGATTCCTCACATTTTTTGAATTGCAATTTACTTACATAATATTTACTTATCTGCAGCTTTTTAAACCTATTGCATTATCTGCCGTGATCAGGTGCATAGCCAAATTCCAAGTGTGATTTGCACAATACAGTTGTTTTGAGAGAGTTCTTTAATAGTATGAACAATCATTTTAAACAATTTTGTTGCTATCGCCATTCACGTTTGACGTTAATCTTGTTTGCTGATTCTATTACAAAAGATTAATGTAAACGCGCCAGTAATAAGGACATTTATCTAATTATTATTAAAGTGTAAGTGAATTCCAAAAGATCTATAGGGTAGACCGGGGCACGTTTACGCCGTTTTTTATTTTCAATGAATTTTCTAATTTTTATGTTTAAACTTGGGAAATTTTAGACATTGTGCTTTTATAAAGCAGGTAATAAAGTAAAAATATGTGTATTCATTTGTTGTCCTGTTTGAGTTTTGAACCGTAAAAAAAAATTTCTTATGTCTAAGTCTTTTGCGTAAGCTTGCCCTGTTTCTGGGGCAAGTTTAAGCATCAAGTGGGGCACGTTTATGCATATTATAAGTGATACCAAGGAGTAAGTGAAATAAATATTTAATCAAATTGAAATGTTTTATTTATAAATTAAAACAGAGAAAGAGAATTAATTAAAGAGAATTAATTAAAGAACATTTTATAGGCTAAATTGAAAACATAGGGCTTATTGCGTATTAAAAACAGAAACTTTTTAGTCATCTTCATCATCACTTTTACAGTTTTTACAAACAAAAAATAAAGTATTTCCTCTTGCAAACTTGTCATGGGACTCCCTTTTGCATCTAAGACATTGAACCCAGTCTTGTCCTTTTTTTTTTAATTGGTTGTATGATTTCAAACTATAAATACACACACAATTTTCATCTTCGTCATCAGATTCAATCACTATTTTCTTTTTTCCAGAGTGTACCAACTTTTCTCCTTTTGCAGTTTTTGGTTTCATACTTTTTCCTTTGCTGTCTTCTTGTTCTGCTTTCATAGAAACTAGTAAATTTTTAGGTAATTTCTTCATTTTGTTTTGTTGTTCCATTATTTTATTCTTTTTCTCCTCTAACTGCTCTTGTCTGAGGGCTTCTTTAACCGAAGTATCAGTTAGGATTGCGGGGACTTCCTCTTTTTCTTCCCTTTCTTGGTGCCAAGCCTTGGTCCTGCCTTTTAAAATGGTCTGAGTTGTTCACGTTTACGCAGTAAGAACGTGCGTAAAGGTGCCCGGATATCAATGCGTAAACGTGCCCCGTCACCATGCTTGGATTTATTTTTAACGTGCAGCGAATATTAATAACATTTCAGTTCATACAAATACAGTTCTCAAAAAAGGATAAAATTCTGCTAATGTTCATATATTTGTTTATCTTTAACTAAGTATAATTAGTTCACAATAAGTTTCAATAAGTTCAGCACAAAATTTACTCACCTTGACAGAAAACAGGTTATCCTTTCTGTATGCTAGACCGAAGCTCGACCGATGCAGAAAAACCTGTGAGAATACCCGCTAGGGAGCAGCATCAATCTGTCATAACTGGTGGCGCTCCAGCTATAAGAAAAGTGCACCGCGTAAACGTGCCCCGGTCTACCCTATACGTTTTAGCCTAGTTCTAACCTTCATGTACCAGAATAAACATTCAATGCTTCAAAATATATTCTTCGGAAAAAATGAAAAAAAAAAAAAAAAAACGTTACCTTTCTCTATACTCCAGTAATAGGCCTAGTAAATTTCTGATGCATGGATCTTTAAGTTTTGGGCTTGTCCAACAAATTATTTGCGATGAAATACGGTATTTCAACAGTTGTTTAATTTGAAATAAAATATGCTATTAAAGAAACAATGTTTTACATAAAAACTTATATCTTAATGGGATCTCTAAGAATTTTCTCAAAAGAATCTGTTTTTGAAGACACTCTAGAAAATAAATGTAACATCAGAAATAAATAATTATCCCAAACAATTTATAGAAGGTTATCATTTACGGATGTGAGCCAATCAGTTTTCTTTCAGTCGTTTTTCAGAAATGCATCTTGGGCTTGTTTTTAAATTAAAAAGTATTAGTCGTCCTCTACTGGCACGTGGCTCACTATAGGTATTTTACATTTTATTAAAACCTTTTTTAACTTTTCGGAGCCAAGAAAGTAACAACAAATTTTCTTTTTTCGACAAATTATGAAACAGAGTTGCTACGCAGAATATAAAATAATATATATATATATATTATTTTTGATTAAGAAAAATACGAAATTGAAAAGTTAAAGTGTTTTCTAATTTTCGAACTGATGTACAAAATTGCATTAAAAAATATATATATAATTTAGAATGTCTGACATATGTAATGGCAAAATTTCAAACTAATCGAAGTAATTTAAGGCACCCATTGGGAAATTTTAGCATCCATAATTTGACATTTAAATCAGTTTTCCAGCTGCGTCATTTTCTTTTCAGTGAATGGTAAAATTTGAAAATCGTCAGAATTCTCATTGAAAAACATTACGACATTAAAGAAAGTGCTCTATATTTTTCGAACAATTGAACCAAATTTAATCAAAAGCTATACAGCTGATTCCAGCTACCTCACCAACATACTGTACTGTAAAAAACGCTACTAATTACTCGTTTATCACGCAACAACATTCTTCGTTTACGGTTCATGAACTGAGACACGGACAGACATTTAAACATCGAAATAGTACACGGAAAATATCATAATTCCGAATTGCAGCTCGCCTCCGAGCTGGTTTGTCAGGACGGCTGTCCACTAGGGTGGTCACAAGAAACCAATTTTTGAATTTTTTCTGGGGGACCCCACAAAAAGTTACCAATAGACTAGAAAATAAGGTTGGCAAAGATTTAGCTCATTTGGATATTATTAACCCGTACCTCATTGAGGTTTATGTTTGAAGAAAACGTGATTTTTTCGCAAAAAAATGCTGTTTTTTCTTCATGAAATAAATACAATTGAACCTAGAAACATAATTCAGGTCTCATTTTATATAAAAGAAGTTTTGCTTTGAAGAAATACACGCCATTTTTTTCTAAAAATGTATCGATTTAAAAATATATGCATTTTTCAGGACCAGACTTCACCCGAATCCTAAAAAATGTCTTTTTATGAAAATGCGAAAAAAAAAATTGTAACATTCTATTCCACCATTTTTTTTTCAACATAATAAAGGGTTTAATAAAAAAAAAATCCAAAGAAAATGTAAAAAATCGTATTTTAAACAGAAAGAATTAAAAAAACAGGTGGGACAAAGAAAGTATAAAAATGAGAAGAAATAATGCTCAAATGCATTTTATTATTAAAGTTGTGTTACAAGAAAGGAAACATAGTAAAGAAAAGAAATTATTATCCCTTACAATTGTCACGTTAATCCTTTCCAGCACAGACAAATTCTGTTCGTAAAATAATGAAATGATTGGCTACACCTAAATTTACAAACAACTTTTTTAGAAATTAAAAAGCATTACTTTAACATTTCATTGTAGAAGGAAAATTTTATTAAAATATCCTTGGCGCCGTTTGTAAGTTTGGAATTAAAATTAGGTAGTCCCGACGTAGGACTACTGCACCGGAAAGGATTAAGGTGGTAATGGCTTAGATAAGGTGGCTTTTGAAGAATCTTGAAAAGTTTTTATACATTCAGATATAACTTCGTGAGATAAAATTCGTGGAGATTTTTTATCTTGTGAATTGACGGAGTTATGAATTTTTTTCTTTTTCAACCCCCCTTTTTGTTTTCGTTTTTAATTTTTTTTTTCTTTGTGGTACGAATTGGTCCTATCAAAAACTTGGAAATATAAAAGTTCTAGATAATATTAAGGATATTTATAATAAAATTAATTGGGTTTGATAGCTTGAGAATTGACGAAGTTATGAATTTTTTCTCTCAAAAACCCTATTTTTGCGCCCCTTGAGCCCATTTTTAATTTGATATAAATCTGTGATACATAAATGTTTGGCCCTATTTTTAGAAGTATTCAAAAACTGATTTGATATGTACAAAAATTAAGAAGTTACGAGGTTTTTTCGATTTTCATAAAACCCCTTCCTAATTCCCTTGGTCCGATTTTTGCCCATTAACGACTTGACCGAGATTTTATGCCCTTGATTTTATGTATCAGTTTGGAAGAGATTTGTGCAGAGTTGTGGAAGCTATCGTGTCCAGAAGAAAGTGATATATATATATAAAGTTTTTTACTGAGGGTGGTTTTGGGTTCTAGGGGTCATGATCGGTGTAGATCTGCAAAAATTTTTCAGAAATTCCAACATAGGGGAGAATGTCACAGGTAGTATTTCATACGAAATCTACCTAATAATATTTGATTAAAAGATATGTACTATTAATAGTACACCAGACCCGAAAGGGTTAATAAAGTGAAATGAACTTTTGGATTCAGTGATAAAGATTTGGATAAAATGATAAAGTCATAAAGTAATTTTGGATAAAGTGATAAATTGATTTGGATAAAGTTTCATTAAAATCTAAAAGTAAAATAGTTAAAAACAATTGTTTACTATTTTCAAATAAGTTTTCTGTTAATTAATGCTATATTACAATGGGATTTGGTTAAGTCAATTGAATTTAATCAAACGAAATTTTTAAATTTTATTTCCGTATAAGGATTTCTTAAAAAATCTTTTTAGTGTTCTATCGAGTGTTTTCGAATTTCATTTTAAATCTTTGTTTTTAATCTCATCTCTAAAAATACATATTTTTTATGATTGCATAAAGTTTTTATTAATAAGAAATGCGTATCGGACATTTTTTTCTTGCATACAAAATGTTCGTAGTCCTTCAAATATTTTTTAAAGAAAAAAAATTGTAAAATTTAAATTTGAGCCTGTGGATTATGTTCAAACTAAACTTTAATTTTTCAGAACACAAAGCACAGTAAATCTTTTATTTTATAAGTTTTGAATAAATATATATATTTTTTTAAGTTTTTGGGGGTCTTTTGTTTACCTTGAATGCGAATTCTATTAAAAACGAGAAATATGTTTTATTTTTAATAATACAGACTTTCCATTAAAGAAATTTCAGTTTTAGAGATTTTATGTTCTTTTGCAGTGAAATATTATTTTTATCTCAAGAAATTTCATTAGAAAACTCAAAACTTTTTTTGTGTGTGCGCATGTGTATGTGTGGACTTTTTTTATATAAATGATTGCGTCACACCAGTAACACATATCATACAGCACGATTGTGCTGTAAAGTAGAGCTCAGCCGCATCTTTTACGTTTTGAAACATGATGAAAATGCAACATTTCAATTACAGTCCAAACCAGGAAACATTCAGTGATGAGTAATAGCTTGTTGGAAAGCTCTGAATTTAGCGATGTGCCTTTCGACGGTCGGGTCAAAAAATATCCAATATTAAAGGAATGGCAACCATTTAAACTCTACATAGCGCTATATCTTCCATAATTTACCAATATAGAAATCTCTCCTTTTTAATTTTCGAATTAAATCTTTTCTTTTGTGTTGCCACACCCTAAAAATAGCACAATAATAACTTTTAAAAAAGGATAATACGCGTACTTTGTTTTTATAAGTCAATAAAAATTCAGATTCTCATGATATATTTTTACATCATAAATCGACGTCATTCTAAACAGAATAATGATCCATTATCACGTAAAGCAATATAAATAGTTTCAATAATAAAAATATCTCCAGCTAATATTCCATAACAAACTTATAAAAGGAACAATGAAATAATATAAATAAAACAAAAAATTAACATCTATATAATCACAAAAATCACATTTTACACCGTCGAAAAGATAAATAAATGAAAAATAAATATGTTTAATGTATTTTTAAATTAATTCTCCGTTCTACAACTCTACATTTTCGACATGTTTTACCTTGCTATCGTTCATTTTTACCCGTTGAAATTTTTATAGTATCAAATAGAAAGAAGGGCTAAGAAATAAAATCTTAGGAATAAAACATAAT